>JAQPPZ010000658.1:0-2400000 GCA_028583015.1 Wollemia nobilis | reverse complement strand
TGAAAGTTGTCATGAAATCGTGACCGTTTTGGCCCTCGAAAGCTTTCCCTGCATCTTGTCGCGATATCGCGACACTTTGAGCTTTTGCTGACGTCATCCTCAATGCTGTCGCAAAATCGCGACGCTTTCGGCTTCCAGCAGCTTTCCTTTCATCCTGTCGTGAAATCGTGACACTTTTCAACTTTGCTGACGTCATCATACTACTTGTCGCAAAATCGTGACACTTTCGGCTTCCAGTACACTTTTCTTGCCAGCAACAGCGAAAAAGGAACATGTCATGAAATTGCGACACTTTCGGCTTCCGTACACTTTTCTTGCCAGCAGCAGCGAAAAAGGAACATGTCGCGAAATCGTGACGCTTCTGGCTCTTGCTGACGTCATCATCCTTCTTGTCGTGAAATCGCGACGCTTCTGGCTCTTGCTTACGTCATCATCCTTCTTGTCGCGAAATCGCGACGCTTCTGGCTCTTGCTTACGTCATCATCCTTCTTGTCGCGAAATCGCGACACTTCTGGAATCCGTACGCTCTTTCTCCATGCAGTAGCGAAATCGCTACAACTTTTTGCCTTGTCTTTTTTTTATGAAATTTTAACTTGTAATATCAATGCTGCATCTTTCAGATCTACACTTTTGACTAGTAGCGAAATCGCTACACCTTAGTTTCCCCTTATTCCAACATGTAGCGCCATCGCTACACCTTATTTTCTTCTTGCTTCAACATGTAGCGAAATCGCTACACCTTAGTTTCATGTATTTTCATCATGCAGCGATATCGCTACACCTTTGTTTCCTTCCATTTCAACATGTAGCGATATCGCTACACCTTTGTTTCCTTCTCTGCCAGCATGTCTCGAAATTGTGACAGTTTTGCTCGCATCTTCTCTCTCCTCGATCATGTTGTGAAATCGTGACAATTTGGCTTGCATTTTCTCTCTCCTACTTTTTGTCGCGATATCGCGACACATTTTCTCTCTCCTCAGCGAAAACTTGACATGTCACGAAATCGTGACATTTTCGGCTACGCCTTCTCTCTCCTCGACCATGTTGCGAAATCGCGACAGAAAACATGTCGCGATATCGCGACAGTTTTCTTCCTTGTCTCTTTTTGCCATTTTCTGAATCTGGGTCACTTCTGTTTTCCTTGAAACTTTTTGCACTTGATCTGACTGACCTCTAAACTGCATCAACTGCATCAATCTGACTGTGTTGACAACAATGACAATACTTTTGCAATTCTTTTGCTGCACCTTGCTCAACAATCTCCCCCTTTGGAATTGTTGGCAACACACTGCAACCTTGCTTAATTTCTTCTCCCCCTTTGCCAATAATACCAAAGGGCTGTTGTAGACTCTCCCAAAGTCTATGCACAACATTCTCAGACTTAAAAAGTTTGAATGCTCCCCCTGAGAATGTGTTTCCCATAGCTAGTCAGTGCTTGGGTGGTGTGACTACTCCCAACTTCTTCCGAAGGTATTCAAACACTTCCTTAGGCAAAGGTTTTGTGAATATATCAGCTACTTGCTCTGTAGTTGGAACAAAATCCAATTTAACCTCTCCTTCTACAACTTTATCCTTCAAGAAATGATATCGGATTGCAATATGTTTGGTTCTTGAATGCATTACTGGATTCTTGGATATGTTGATAGCACTAGTGTTATCACACTTAATTGAAATTGGTTCATTGAAATGAATACCAATATCTTTCAACGTTTGTCTCATCCATAATATCTGAGTACAGCATGTTGTTGCTGCAATGTATTATGCCTCTGCAGTGGATAGAGATACTGATTCTTGTTTCTTCGTTGTGCCATGCTACCAGCCTGTCACCAAGATAAAATGCTCCTCCACTTGTGCTCTTTCTATCATCAATACATCCTGCCCAATCAACATCAGAATATGAAATCAAAGTGAAATCTTTACCTTTTGGGTACCACAACCCATAATCCATAGTGCCCTTGAGATATCTCGAAAATCCTCTTTACAATCTGTTACATGAGTTTCTTTGGGGCTGGCTTGAAATCTTGCAACCATACACACTGCTTGTAATATATCTGGTCTAGTGGCTATTAAATACAGCAGGCTTCCAATCATAGACCTGTACATTGTTTGATCTACATCCGGGGATTTATCATCCTTGCTCAACTTGTAGCCTGTTGTCATGGGAGTGCTGACCGGTTTCTTGTCTTCCATTGTGAACTTTTTCAGCATTTCTTTTACATATTTAACTTGAGAAATAAAAATGCCTTTTTCATTTTGATTGACCTGCAGTCCTAAGAAATAAGAAAGTTCACCAATCATTGACATCTCAAATTCTTTTTTCATTTTAATTGATATGTCTTTGTAGTATTCATCCATGCTGCTACCAAATATTATGTCATCTACATAAACAACAAGAACAATAAGATGACCCTTCTCTATTTTGACATATAAGTTGCTATCCACCAAACCTTTCTTAAACCCTTGTTTAATTAGATAATTATCCAACCTTGCATACCATGCTCTGGGTGCCTGTTTTAATCCATATAAAGCTTTCTTTAACCTGCAAACAAAATCTGGATTTTCACCAAGTTGAAAGCCATCGGGTTGTTCAATTTAAACCTCTTCTTCCAGTTTTCCATTCAAAAATGCTGATTTTACATCCATTTGATATACTTTGAAGTTTTTATGAACTGCTAATGCCAGAAACATCCTGATTGCCTCTAGTCTGGCTATCGGTGCAAAAGTTTCTTCAAAATCAATGCCTTCAACCTGAGCATAGCCTTTACATACTAATCTTGCCTTATTTCTGACAACTTGCCCATCTTCATTCAATTTATTTCTAAAAACCCATTTAGTACCAATTATGTTTTTATTTGTTGGTCTAGGTACTAATTCCCAGGTATTGTTTTTCTCTATCTGATCTAGTTCTTCATTGATTGCCTTCATCCAACTTTCATCAGTGCTTGCTTCAGCAACATTTTTAGGTTCAATACTAGATAACGAGAGAATAGTTCCTCACTCTTTGTTCTTCTTGTTTGAATACCATCTGTGGGATTCCCAATAATATGTTCACTTGGATGATTTTTATGCCAGTTGCCTGTTTTAAATTTTTTGTTTTCTTCTTCTTCAGATTCAGTTTTTACACTATCTGGTTCAATTTTCTGATTCTTCTCTGTTTCTTTTTCATCATCACCTTCAATGACTTCTTCATACATAGGGTAGTTTTCTTGATAAGTAGTTTCTTGTTCTCTACCTTCATCAACTTTTACATCAGCACTTTCAACAATTTTCTTCAACTTCTTGTTGTAACATGTGTATGCCTTGCTTTTTGTTGAGTAACCGAGAAAGATACCTTCATCAGCTCTATCTTCAAATTTACCAAGGTTATCTTCAGTCCGTTTTATGTAGCACTTGCTGCCAAATATTTTGAAATGTCTTGCAGTTGCCTTTCTGCCAAACCACAACTCATAAGCTGTTTTGCTTTCATGTGGTCTCAGCATGCACCTGTTTTGAATGTAAACTGCAGTATGAACTACCTCTTTCCAAAATCTATCAGCTATTTTGTTTTATGCCAGCATTGTCCTTGCCATTTCCTGCACTGTTCTATTCTTCCTTTCTACAACACCATTCTGCTGAGGTGTCCTAGCTGCTGAAAACTGTCTTCTTATCCCATGTTTTTGACAGTATTTTGCAAATTCTTCGGAGATAAACTCTCCTCCCCTGTCTGATCTTAGGCATTTAATTCTTTTTCCTGATTGATTTTCAACAAGATTTTTGAAGGTTTTAAACATTTCAAAGGCTTCTAACTTGAGTTTCAGAAATAGTACCCATGTCATTCTTGAGTAGTCATCTATACACAACATAAAATATTTGTGTCCATTTATGCTTTCAGTTCTCATGGGTCCACATAGATCAGTGTGAATTAGTTCTAATGGCTTGCTAGTGAAGTATTATTTTGCTTTGAAAGTGGCTCTGGTTTGTTTTCCCTTTTGGCATGACTCACAGATGCTATTTACAGGTTTGCCAATGTTTGGTATGTCTCTAACTGCTCTTTTTGAACTGATTTTTGCCAGATTGTCAAAACTAATATGCCCAAGCCTCTTGTGCCATAGCCAGTTTTCATCTTCCTGTCCCATCAAGCATGTTCCTTCTGTAGTTTCTAAAAGTGTATACAGATTTCCTGAAGTTCTCAACTCAAGTGGCTATTAACTTTCCATTTTTTGTCTTTCTTACTTCACGACCTCTCCTTCTTGAAGATTACATCATGACCTCTGTCACATATTTGACTTACACTTAGCAAGTTATGCTTCAGGCCAATTACAAACAAGACTTCTTTTGATTTTATATTGCCATCACTAATCTTGACTGATCCCTTTCCAACAATCTTTGCTCTATCATTATTTCCAAATTTCACAGAACCACCTTCATAATTCTGTAAATTCTCAAACTTTTGCTTGTCACCTGTCATATGACTGGAACAACCACTGTCAAGTATCCAAGGTGCTGATTTGTTCCGAGCTTTAAAAGTAGTCTGGACAATCAAAGATTTCTTTTCTTTCCATTCTGGTTTGATAGCAGATTTTGCTATTTGTTTTGCCTTTGTCCTTTCATTAGCATGTGCCTGTTTTACAAGAAATTTCTGGTTTTGTTTTAACCCACTTAGCTGAGATTTTCTACCCTGATAATTATTTGATGAAAAAGTGCTTCTATAGTTTCTAGCAATATGTCCAAAATTATGACAATTATAACATTCAACTGCATAATTCATTAAAGGAGAAAAAACATTTCTGCTGGTAAAATTCCTTTGAGATACATTATGCCTGCAATCTAAAATTTTATGGCCATAAGCATTGCATTTAAAACAATAACCAGAAAATGCATGATTAAACCTGGGTGCCGGTCTTTGCCAGTTTGAAGTAGGTGCCATGACTCTTCTCCTCCTCGGATGTGTGACTTTTGTGAATCCATCTTTGTCAATATTCTTCTTGAATCTGGCATTATTATTTTCTTTTGCATTATTTTGTTTTTCTGGTTCAACCCTGATCTTTTCTTCTTTCTTTGTGGGTTCTATATTCAAGTTCTTTGAATCCTTTGAAGATTCTCCTTCATCAAAGCCTAAACCAAATTTGATGCTAGAAGGCCTTTGGTTATTTAACATTTTATCCAGCTTTACAGTACTTTCTTCAAACTTATGAAAACAGTTCAATTTTCTATTCATCTCCTCTAACTGCATCTTTAACTTAAGGATGTCTTCCTATAGCTTGTTACATTCAACTGTCTTTACAGTTAATTGTTCATCAAGAACTTCAGACATTTTTTTGAATTCCTCTGTCTATATTTTTAGATTGTTTATTATGTCTGTGGCATTCTCTAATTTCTTTGAAAAATTTTTATTCTTCTTCCTTTCTGCACTCAACTCTTCAAGTGCAGCAACCAATTCTCCTTCCAAATACACTTCAGCTTCATCCTTGGAATTTTCATCACCTTCCTGATTTTCCTCTATTCTTTCTTCTTCAAGTGCCATGAACAGAGCTTCACCTCCTTCTTCTTCAGACTCCTCATCTGTGCTTTCTTCAGAACTGCTGACATTCTTGGTTATGAAGCTTTTCTTCTTGAAGTTATTCTTTCTAAAATTTTGTTTCTTCTTCCAGTCACCTTTTTCTTGGTGTGACCCTTCACCATTTTTGGTTTTCTCCTGCATTGGACATTTGGCTGCAAAATGACCGACTCCTCCACAATTGAAGCATTTAAAAGGTAGCTTCCCTCTATATTTTCCTTTTCCTTTTGTGAGTTTTCGAACAAAATTGGCTTCTATTTCATCCAGTGTTCCTTCATCCTCAGATTCATATTCAGATTTTACATTCTTGTGTGCTTTAAAAGCTGCTTCTCTGTCTGTAGGCTTGGTTTGTCCTATTCTCATTTCATATGCTATCAGGGAACCATGCAACTCATCCATGCTGAAGTCATTTAGATCTTTTGCCTCTTCTATTGCAGAGACTTTGGAGTTAAATCTTTTGTGAAGTGTTCTGAGAACCTTTTTCACCACAACTGCATCATCAATTTCTTCACCAAGTCCTCTGATTGCATTAATAATTCCGTTGACTCTCAGCATATAAATTTCTATGTTTTCATCTTCCTTCATTTGCAGTGCTTCGAACTGTGCTCGATGAGTTTGCAGTTTTGCTTCCTTAATCTTACTATCTCCTTCATGGATGCTCTTCAATTTATCCCACATGTCCTTTGCTGATTTACAACTCATGACTCTTATTAGTTCACTGTCAACAAGCCCACACATTATGGCATTCTTGGCTTTGGAGTTGTTTTCAAATTTCTTTTTCTCAGTGATATCTGTTGGAGGGGTAGTGGGTGCTGTGTATCCACTCTCTACAGAATTCCAAATATCGTATCCCAATGCACTCAGATATGTTTGCATTCTGAGTTTCTAGAAGGTGTAATTTGTTCCATCAAATAACGAAGCTTTGTTGGATGAAAATCCTTCACCACCTACCATTGTTTCTTCCAAGATCTCCTTAGCTGATTAATCTTGTACAAGGAACCTATGCTCTGATACCAATTGATGTTTACACAATGACACTGAGGGGGGGGTGAATCAGTGTAGCTATTAAATTTTTATATCTACAACATTTAATATGAAATAAAGAGAAAAAAAAAAAACTTGAACAAGAGAGCAAACCACAACACTCAATATAACGAGGTTCACCAATTTGGCTACTCCTCGAAAATGACTGCTTGGACTCCAATCCAAATCTAGTCTTTGCAAAATTAATTTTACAAACACTTTACCAACACCAACTGGAAGGAGCACCAACCCCTGTAATTTTCTGCTGCAACAGATGGAGCACCAACTCCTAGTACCAAGCACCAACTTGTACTGCAATTCTGATAAATTTTGAATGACATAAAAATGTCTTCACTTTATGCACGACCCTGACTGGTCTGTAATTAACTCAACTCTGCACTCTCTCATGGCTCTGCTTAATTTTCTCTTGATTCTTTTCTAACTCTCCTTTTACAACAATTTCTCTCTAACAGCAGCAACTTTATTCACTGTACGGTTATTCATTTATAACCTTTCAATCTACATGCAATCGAATCACATACTCTGACTGTTTGAATCCATGCAATACGGTTGTTCGGTTCCATGCACTTCGACTATTCGAAACCCTGCAATACGTCTTTCGGAAACCATGCAATACGACAATTTTGTTTCATGTACTTTGACTGTTCGATTTCTTCAAATACGGCTTTTCGAATGCTTTTTCGAAACTCCATGTATGATTCTGCAAAAGCTTTTCGATTCTTCATGTTCGGATTTTCTGTATGCTTCAAATACGTCTTTTCGAATGCCTGTAAATTTGACCTTTCGAATGCTTTTATTATCCTTCAAATTCGGCTTTTCGAATGCGTTTATTATCCTTCAAATTCAGCTTTTTGAAAGCGTTTAAATTATGCATGTTTGTCTTTTGTAATGCATGACCAACACCTGTCAACAATTAACTGTCTGTGACTTCAGTTACTTTTTACGTAACTGGCTGCATGATTTTCCTGTCTGCTTTTTCGACACGTGTCACCTTGCATGTTGCTGCGGGTTTTATCTGCCAGACTGTTACCTGTCGCGATATCGCGACACTTTTGACTTCTGCTGACGTCACCCTGAAAGTTGTCATGAAATCGTGACCGTTTTGGACCTTAGAAGCTTTCCCTACATCTTGTCACGATATCGCGACACTTTGAGCTTTTGCAGACATCATCCTCAATGTTGTCGCGAAATCGCGACGCTTTCGGCTTCCAGCAGCTTTCCTTTCATCCTGTCGTGAAATCGCGACACTTTTCAACTTTGCTGACATCATCATATTGCTTGTCGTGAAATCGTGACACTTCTAGCTTCTGTACACTTTTCTTGCCAGTAGCAGCGAAAAAGGAACATGTCACGAAATCGTGACACTTCCGGCTTTCGTACACTTTTCTTGCTAGCAGCAGTGAAAAAGGAACATGTCACGAAATCGCGACGCTTCTAGCTCTTGCTGACGTCATCATCCTTCTTGTCACAAAATCACGACGCTTCTGGCTCTTGCTTACGTCATCATCCTTCTTGTCATGAAATCGCGACGCTTCTGGCTCTTGCTTACGTCATCATCCTGCTTGTCACGAAATCGCGACACTTCTGGAATCCGTATGCTCTTTCTCCATGCAGTAGCGAAATCGCTACAACTTTTTGCCTTGTCTTTTTTTTATGAAATTTTAACTTGTAATATCAATGCTGCATCTTTCAGATCTACACTTTTGACTAGTAGCGAAATCGCTACACCTTAGTTTCCCCTTATTCCAACATGTAGCGCCATCGCTACACCTTATTTTCTTCTTGCTTCAACATGTAGCGAAATCGCTACACCTTAGTTTCATGTATTTTCATCATGCAGCGATATCGCTACACCTTTGTTTCCTTTCATTTCAACATGTAGCGATATCGCTACACCTTTGTTTCCTTCTCTGCCAGCATGTCATGAAATCGTGACAGTTTTGCTCGCATCTTCTCTCTCCTCGATCATGTCGCGAAATCGTGACAATTTGGCTTGCATTTTCTCTCTCCTACTTTTTGTCGCGATATCGCGACACATTTTCTCTCTCCTCAGTGAAAACTTGACATGTCGCGAAATCGTGACATTTTCGACTGTGCCTTCTCTCTCCTCGACCATGTCGCGAAATCACGATAGAAAACATGTCGCGATATCGCGACAGTTTTCTTCCTTGTCTCTTTTTGCCATTTTCTGAATCTGGGTCACTTCTGTTTTCCTTGAAACTTTCTGCACTTGATCTGACTGACATCTGAACTGCATCAACTGCATCAATCTGACTGTGTTGACAACAATGACAATACTTTTGCAATTCTTTTGCTGCACCTTGCTCAACATGAAGTTCAATCAGATCTGGTTCGGACATTGCAGATTCACTAGATAAGCACTTGAAGCTGGGTTTATGGTAGTGGCATGCAAATGATGTCATAAAATTTTGGGTAGATACTGTAAATAGCTCGGCTAGTAAATAAGAGCCGAAAGCACTAAGGTTGCTTAGGAGCTTAGGCACAAACAAAAAAAAAAAAATATATATATATATATATATATATATATATATATATATATATATATATCTGTCGTGGGATGGTCAGAGAAGAAGACAATGGAAATGACTCTATTGCCCAATGGATAAAGGCCTGGGATCTCTGTATTCAGACAAGCTAAATGCCCCGTGAGCCACCAAGAATGTTGACAATTTTTTCACATTACACAAGGGGTAGAAAAATATTAAAAAATTTCCTTTTGTAAAGTGTTTCTTTTTGTTGCTTTGAAAGCATTTGTAAGTGTTGCAACAATTTTGGCTTTCCATGCCACTCCCTTGTATATAGAATGAAGAAGAAAAAGCTTCGCTACCAAGCAGGCCAAAGAAAATAGCTCCGCCAAAAGAAAGAAAAGGTGTCGCGATATCATGACATGTTGCATTTTCATAGCTCAAAGTGATAAGGGAAAAGTGTCACGATATCGTGACGTCGCATTTTTGTGACCAACAGCAAGAAGGAGCGCCATAAGCAAAATGTGTCACGATATCATGATGTGTCGCATTTTTGTGGCCAACAATAAGGGAGAGCAAAGAAGAAAAATGTCGCGATATCGCGACATGTCACATTTTCTTGACCGACAACGAGGAGAAAGCATAGCAAATAAAATTTGTCGTGATATCGTGACATGTTGCATTTTTGCAACCAATAGAGATGAAGAAGAGCAAAAGGGCAAAAATGTCGTGATATCATGACATGCCGTATTTTTGCGACCAACAACAAGGCAAAGGCACAAGAAAGAGAAAAGTGTTGCGATATCACGACATGTCACATTTTCGTGACCGAAAGCCACAAGGAAGGGTAAAAGAGAAAAAGTGTCGTGATATCACGACATGTCGCATTTTCACGGCTAACAATGACAAGAAAGCGCATGAAGGGAAAACTGTCGTGATATTGTGACATGTCACATTTTTGCGGCTCACAGTAAGAAGAAGTGCCAGAATGAAAAAGTGTCACAATATCGTGACACGTTGCATTTTAGCGATCGACAGTGAAGAAAATGCACAAGAACAAGAAAGTGTCGTGATATCGTGACATGTCGCATTTTCGTGACTAACAGTGAGAGAAAATGCTAGGAGAGAAAAGTGTCGTGATATCACGACATGTTGTGTTTTCATGGCTCAGAGTGAAAAGGAGGGGCAAAAGAAGGAAATTGTCATGATATCACGACATGTTGCATTTTCGTGACTCCAAGAAACAAAGAAAGACAAAGACATATAAATGTCACGATTTCATGACATGTCATATTTTCACGATGCAACAAGAAGAATCAAGCTGAAGGCATAAAAATGTTGTGATATCGCGACATGTTTTTTTGTGAGGGGCACACACTCCAAGCTGGGTATTTTCCTGAGACCATCAAAGTGCCTTGTAAATACACTTTTGCTTGCCTCATAAGCTCGTTGCTCATTTTTGGCAATTGGAAGCGAAGTATCAGTCCCTGACGAAGTATCAGTCAAGCATGGCAGCCACTTGAGAATTACACCCAGAGACCAAGGACACTCAAACGACTAATCATTGCATATTTTTGTGATTGACCTGGTCATAGTTACCAGTTCTGGTAATGGATTTTAAAGCTTAGTCTTGAGGGCCACAAGGAGCCGACTTCTTAGATCTCATGAGTATACTTCACCATTCTATGTAATTATGACACAGAGGGTCGGGTCCTCTATAAAAACCCAGATTTTATAATGTAAAATGGGGGGAACCATCTGCTAGAAAGATTCTGTAACTTGATGTCCTGTGATTAATACTAAAAGGCTTTGAGCTTAATTCTTCTCTTTTATGCTACCTTCTATGCTTTATTCTTTTGCCTTTCCTTATTTGTATATCGAGATGCTGAATCCTGCGTCTAGTGTGTGATCGGGGACTACACCCTAAAACTCGCTCTGAAGGATACATAGGAGTAGAAAAGTGTCATATTGGCTTTCTTTTATGTTGCCTTCTGTGTTTGCTTCTTTTGTCTTTCTTAATTCATATGTTGGATGCTGAACTCTGCGTCTGGTGTGCGATCAGGGAAGGTACCCTAAAACTCGCCCAAAGGATACATAGGAAGGTCGATATTGCATTTCCTTCATTTTCCCTTGGTGTTCCTTGCTGCTATTCAAGTTGTCTGTTAGCGATCGTTCTTCCTGTTCTCTCCCACCTTAAATCACCAATATCTCTTCCCTTAACCCTTATTTATTTATTTCTCTAACCCTAACTCCTTTTATCTCTTTCCTGCACTCTTGTCTTCAAACACCCAAGTAGTTTAGTATAGGAGCCATACTTTCTCCAGATATTGGCATGAGGGGCATCTCTTCATTTCAGCATTTCAATGTTGGTCCAGGTCTAGGGCGCATGCATCCACTCAAAATCCTTACCTAGGCAGATTTGATCACCAATAATACCTAATCGCTAATTAAATACGAAATTTAAGTTGACATAACCTAACTTGAAAGTTAAATTACTTATTTAATGTATTAAAATATTTAATCAAGGTTAATCATAAATTTAGTTTCACCAATACCTTTAAGGGTAAATACATCAAGACTACTTATAAAATTACATAAGATACCTATAGGATTACATAAATAGTGCACATATGATTTATACATAAGATGTCCTAAATTTTACATCAATGACATGCATAGGCACCTAATCACTATTGAACTCAACTTAATAATATAAATTTAAAAATACTCCAACACATATCCTAATTTGATATAATGTGCAATTAAGAGTAAAAATTAGAGATGGTACATATCCTCCCAACAATGAATTATCAAATGAAATCATGAATCTTTATGAGGAATACAAAAATTTTATTTTCCAAAGGTATGTGAATTGAATCAATCCTTTATTGAAAACTTAGTTAGAAGTCTTCCATAATACCCTATCACTCTTCCCTTAGTTGGAAGTTTTCCATCAAAACCATCCCTAGCTTATTCTATTCTCTATTGGTAAAAATTTACCTTATCTTTGAAAGACATAATTTTTACCTATAATGCTTTTCTAGTCATTAATCATACTTTATTTCTTCATCACCACAAACTAATACCTATTTACATACTTTTATACAATAAGGACTAAATCATATTCCTTTTTTATATCTCATATTCTATCTATAACCCAACCATAGGTGGGATCACACTCTACCTTGACATGATGCAGATTTTTTCTCTACAAATGGTCAGTCATTTTCCTTGCACCAACAATCCAATTACCAAATATTTGATTTTTTGATATCCTACTCTTATGTAAGAATCACACTTTTCCTACACCAAGCATGAATTTATTGCCCATGGTTACATATTTCTTTTTTTTGCATTTTATTTTGATCAGTAAAGGAACTTGAGGGTTTGAATCTATAACAAGGAAGCTTACCATCTATTGTGTCTATTACACCCCCTAAACACTAACTTATTTATCCAATTTATTATCTTTTTCATAGGTATTTTATAATCCTAGCTCTAGTGTATGAGGTACAATAGCATAGAAACATGGGTCTACAACTCAAAACATGATTCTATATGATATTCCAATTGAGGTAAGCCCCATTTAGAAATTTCAACATTTTCCTTTCAAATAATATAGTCTATATCTATTGTTTGCTATATTTTTGTTATATGGTCTATTTAGATAACCTAAAGGAAAAAAACTAAATAATATTTAGGGTAGAATTTGACTTTGGATTAGTTATTAAAACACATACCAAAAAGGATAAAATCAAAGAATTTTAGACTAATATGCATTTTATTTGTTTATCACCTTTATTAACTTAGGCATAAAAGTTAAATTGCATGTACTACTACATTAGGCTAACTTGTGTGTTGTTCTTCCCCACGCCCTTGTCTTAAAATTACTTTTCTTGTAAACAAAGGAATATTATTCACTAAAGAGAAAAAAACATACTTAAATTAGCTCTTGTTTGTGCATCATTGTTTTGTACATTTCAAGTTCATTTTTATTTCATATTTTAGCACTTGGGTTTCAAAATAAAATTATGTTTTCTCCAAAGAATTCATGAAACTTAATGTTTTACATTCTTAAACAAAACTTGAAATTGTGGGTAGGTCATCCCCATGCAAAATTTAGTTCCATAGATCCATGATATTGCATGAGAGGTCTACAACTACATATATTAAAATATCTTTATGAGACACTATATTACACAAATTTATTTACAATTTTTGCTTCTTGTTTTATAAAAATTAAAAAATATATTATAATAAGGTAAGTGTGTATTATATTTTATTCCCAAGATTCTAAATGAAAAATTAAAATTTTAAATATGTAATAATTATGTACATTTTATAAGAATATACATCAAAGAAAATATTATACAACCTATGTTAGAATTTCCCAAGAGTAGAACTACAAATCATTACAAGATTTGAAGAAATAAAATAGAACTTATTGATTATTCCATGGATCAACTTTGTATAAATAACAAAGTTGATCATTGAGAGCCATTGGATTACAACTCATCAAATATGATGTAGACTATAATTGAGAGTTCACCTGAATCATGAAGGAGTGGAAACTCAAGTAAGTCTATCCTAGTAGAACTTAAGAGAATAATTACTTATTCTAATACCCCCCTTAAGTGATACTAGGGGTGTATTGTGCAAATGAGTCTTGAAAACATAGCTTGATGAGGTACTCATGTACAATGGTTTATTTTTTGAAGAGATGGTAAAAACCCCATGGGAAAAACCATCTATCAAAAAATAAAAAAGGAAAGAGGCATGTCTTCATTTTGTGAATATTGTCCTCTTAATACAAAAAAGGTGAGTCTCAACAACATGTCCTGATGAGGTACTTATTTACAATATATATGAGAGATTAGTGAAAAAAAAAAATGGGAAAAACCATATGCTATGAAATAAAGAGGCATGTCTTCGGATGGCAAATATTGTCCTTAATAACAAAAAATATGAGTCCCGACAACATGGCTTGATGAGGTACTCATGTATAATATGTAAGGGAGAGATGATAAAAAAACCACATGGGAAAAAACCATCCTCCAAAGAATACAATAATAAAAGGAGAGGTGAAAGACCTTTGTTTCAATGTAGCTGTAATACTCCAAGTTTCTCTCGAAACTGTATGTAACGCGGAGAAGGAAATGACATGGTGAAGATGTATGCAACTTGATTTTTAGTTGGAATATAGTCCAAGTATATGTCCATGTTCTGAATATATTATTGAATGAAGTGCATATGTATCTCAATGTGCTTGGTGCGCTGATGCTCAATTGGATTACGTGCAATATGAATTATGCTCTAATTGTCACACCAAAGAGTAATAGGTTTGTCATGGGAAAAATCAAATTCTCTTATAATCTGACGAAGCCAAATATCTTCTTGACTTGCTAAAAATGCTACCCTGTATTCTGCATTTGTAGATGATAGGCCACTACCTATTTTTTTTGCATAACCAAGCAATTAGTAAAGAACCAAGACAAAAGACAACCAAAATTTGAATAGATAGGCTGATTTTGGGAAGCTACCAGAGCAAGAACCAGCCCAACAAAATCCATTTTAGCAACTAGTACAAAGGTTTCAGCATAATCAATTCCTTCAATTTGAGAGAAACCTTTAGCTACTAGACAAGCTTTGTGTTTGTAAATTTCTCCATTAGGCCCATATTTTGTTCTGTAAATCCATTTACAATGAACTAATTTCATTATTTTAGGTAGGAAAAATAAATGCCAAGTTTCATTTTTTATTAACGAAGAGAATTTATTTTCCATGGCATCATCCCATTCTTTAATACTAGTTGCTTCTTTGAAGGATTGAGGATCAGAGGAAATAGACTAATAGACAAGACCAGTGCCTATGGAGTTGGTTAATCTAGATGATGGAAGATTTTGGATGTAAGGAGTAGCTTCTTTAACAATGGTGCGGGCCCATTTTGGCATAGTGGAAGGAGTAGAAGGAGTGGAAAGACTTTGAGTTGGAGTTATAGGTTCCTCATCTTGATCATCAATCTCTAAATTAATCTCTAAAGTTGGTTCTTCATTATATTGAGGTTCTACTATAGGAGAAGGCTCAATAGAGGAAGAGGATGGTTGAGGATATTTCTAAGGGAATGTTTCATCAAATTGGACATTCCTATGAAAAAATACCTCATGAGTTGTGGGATCAAGGAGCATGTATGCTTTCATTTCCTCACAATAACCAACAAATATGAGCTTTTTTCTTTTCTTATCTAGAGCCTTCCTTTTCTTCTTTGGGATGTGCACCCAAGTAGTACACCCAAAAAATATTGAAGAAGGAGACATCCGGTTTTGAGCCAGTCCATGCTTCTTCAGGAGTTAAATGGTCAAGAGCTTTATGAGGTGTGCGGTTTTGAATATAGTTTGCACAGTTAATAGCTTCTACCCAAAAACTTTTGGAAGATCTCTTGAATGGAGCATACAGTTTGCCATTTCCTTCAATGTTCGGTTTTTCCTCTCTACAATACCATTTTGTTGTGGATTATGGGAGACAAAATGCTGATGAATGATGCCATGACTTGATAGAAATATTGAGAACTCATTACTGTAGTATTCCCCCCATTATCTGTGCGAATTTTCTTGATGTTGCAAGAGGCCTGATTTTCAACTAAGGATTTGAATATTTTGAAGTGGGATAGAACATCACTTTTGTATTTTAGGAAGTAGACCCAAGTTCTTCTGGAAAAGTCATCAATTAAGGTTAGAGCATATTTTTCTCCTTTGAAAGAAGGCTCTAGGAAAAACATCAAGTCACTATGGATTAACTCTAGAGGGGATGAGGCTTTTAGAGAACCACTTGGGTGGAAAGGATCTTGATGTTGCTTTCCAAGAGCACATCCAGGACATACTCCATCAATAGAAGAGACTTGAGGTAAACCTGTTACCATTTCATGGGTGTTCAATTCCTTTAGGTAGTTATAACTGAGATGACCAAACCTTTCATTCCAAATTTTGCTTTCAAGATCTCCATGAGCCACAAAATAGGAGGCCCCTTCTATATTTTTGAATCCTTTGAAGTGAAATAGGTGAGTGTTGTGATCAATATCTCCTTTGGCTATAAGAGAGTGGGGGTCTTGAAAGTCTCTTATCTCAACTCCTGTTGGAGAGAAGAGAACAATTTTCCCCTTTCTAGAAGTACAAATATGATAGACAGAGAGGAGATTTGTTGCAATGTTTGGAACATAGAGAACATTATTGATAGAGCCACCATCAATGGATATGTCACCCTTTCCTTTGACTGGGATAAAGGAAGAGTCACCAACTTCTATGCTACATGTTGAACTTGAGGAGATAGAAGAGAATGACTCATCTGAAGAAGTCATGTGATGAGTTGCTCTAGAATATAGGACCCAGTAATTAGATGAAGTATTGGTGGTCTTCCCTTGAACATTTAGGGCTTTTCCTATCTGATTTTTATTGTCTATATTTTGATCCTTCATAGCTGCCTCTAGTTGTTGTAATATTTTCTAGCATTTGTTTGCATAATGACCATTCTTTTTGCAGTGAGTACAAGTTATGGGATTCCTTTCTTTCTTTTTGATTTTTTCTTTAGTAGAGGTGGAGGCTACTAAGGCTTTTGAGGAAGAGGAAGAGATCTCATATTTTGCAAGTTTTGTTTCTTCCCTAGTTAGTCTATCACAAAATTCTTCTAAGGAGGGCATTTTAAAAGTTGCACCAAGAGCATCTTTTGTAGATAGAAAGGTGGTTGCAAATATTTGAAATACACCATTTAGTTTAGAAAGAATTAGATAAATGCATTCTTCTTAAATTTTATTCTTCCCACTGCCTTTGTATTGAGTGAGGACTTCTTTGAATTTGGTGAGAAAGTCAACAATATTGTTGAAGTCTTCAGGAGATAATGTTGTTAATTCTACTTCTAGCTGCATTGATCTTATTTGATCTACTTTCCCAAACAAGTTCTTTAGTTTCTCCTAACTTTCATAAGGAGTTTTACAATCTGTAATGTGAAACCATAAGCTTTCATTTACATTAGAGCTTATAATACCCATTGTTTCATACATCTTCCCTTTATGAACAAATTTTTCATATTCTTTTTCAAACTCAGGTTGCTTTTCTTCTAATAGGTGTGTGAGCCCTTTTTGAGAAATGAGATTTAATATTTTGGGTTTCCATGTATGGTAGTTATGAGGAGTGAGAGGATCAATTGTATTCATTGAATTCATTTTGCCAAAGAAAATTGAAGTGAACCCAAACTTCCCCCATTTAACTTTAATTTAGAGAATGCAATGGATATTAGTGAACATAAGCCTTTAAGAAACACCAAATATCTCAAAATACCCACCCTAACGAGAGGGAAACTATAAGTAATTTTGAGGAGATTTGATATTAATCTTAGGCTAATGAGAACAAATATGCCAGGCCTATATATCTTTTCTCCTCAAATACCCACCCTTACGAGAGGGAAACTATAAGTATTGAGTAGATTTGATACTTGGAACATAGGCTTTTAATCATCTAGACTCCTATATTGGTTATCTTAATAACCCACCCTTACGTGAGGGAAACTATAAGTTATTTAGAATTTCCAATATAGGTGCATAGTTGATTTAATATATTTGCTCTTTAGAAATTTTTAAGAAAGGAATAATGAATTGAGAATAAAATAGATTAACAAGGGTTAATTAAAGAGATATCCTCACTTAAATTCCTTTATCAAAAAAAAAATTATATAAATTAAGAAACTCTTTGTAAAAAATTAATCAAAATAAGTTCATTAATATAGAGACCTATTGCAAGAAAGGAAATAATGAAATAATATATATTAATGATATATCCTCACTTTCATCCACTAAAAAAATCTCTATATAATATTAAAGAACTTTGGAAAGAAAATTAATTAGAACAAAGTAAGTTGTTTAATATAGAGATTTGCTTTAAGAAGGAATTAAAGAAAGAATAAAATATTTTTATTTAAGATCTTTAATGTATTAAGGAATGTAATTTGAAATCAATTATCCTCACTTATATTTCATTACCAAGATTTATAAACAAATGACTTATAACAAAGGTAATGAGGCAAAAATAAAAGAGGTAAAAATTGACGCAATAACAACCCCCCTCGATGCTATGATAGGTGCAAAAAGGCACCTATAAAACCCCCCAAAAAATTATATTATAGAGATTACAACTGTCCTTTATATCTTCGGGCCAAGGAGAGGTCGAAAAGAAAAGGATAGAAACTTTTGAAGGCTACAAATTTAAACAGAGATCAGATGTATATTTTTATCTTAAAAAACTTAGTAGATCTGAGCTAAAATTTAATTGACGTCAGATAGAGGACAAGAGGCAGTGAAGAAATGTTGATGTTGCATCTGTCAATGAACAAGTGACGCCAATGGGTAGTGAGGAAGGAGCTTTGAAAGGCTACGATTCGTTGCATTGAGAGTTGAGTAGGGCAGAAACATAAAATATTATAATGATACCTGAAGGGTCGACGTCCACGATAAGCTGGATTGGAGCTTCGAAAAATGTGAACTTTTAAAGGTTTGCTTCTTATCACTACACCTGAAAGGTTAATAAAGGAAGTGAACTTTATAAAAAATTAAATAATTGAATACCACCTCTTGTTGCGATTGTGATATGTAGGGAAGGCATCATAGTATGCAGAGAAGGCACTGAGAAGATAAGAGTCCTGAAAGATGCTAGAAAGGCACACACTAGAGAGGCTCTCGGGAATGAGGATGTTACAATCTTCGTTTTAGCAGAGAGTCTCTTGTGGTTGCGTATGCGAAATGCAGGGAAGGCGCCCGAAGTAGCAGAGAAGGCGGTGAGAAGAGAGGCTTCCTAGAAGATGAGAGGAAGGCAACGGCACCACACACACAGAGATATTCCTTAAAAATAGAAGATGTTAGGCATCAAAAAAACCTAACACAAAGCACAAAATGAGTTCTACTGAATATCCATCTATGGCACACTTGCAGAGATCCTCAAAGGATAGAAGACGATAGGCACCACTAAAAAATCATCAGTATAATGCTTAAACGAAGAAACACTATTCAAAACAAGAGAATAATATTATTCAAACATTGTTAAGATGATTATATAACAAAAAAACTGAAGTTCTTCCTGAGCGCCGAAGGACAAAAAAAATGGAAGAAGTTCGAGTTGAATGAAGATTTGGAAATCACAAGATCTTCGAACGATTGATATTTAATTAGGAAAATACCCATTTTATGAGACATAGTCTCTATGCATGCCAATATAAGCGGTGGCCAAAAGCCACGTTTCTAAAAAAATAAATGGACTTTGGTCTATTCAAAGTTAGACCAAAAGTCCATTCTATTTTGACGCGAGGAGCGCTGCTTCCTCTAATTAAAGATATCACGAAGATATAACGAAATCCAAACTTCAATTAAAAAAAATTATATTGCCCACCAAAATATTAATGCCTATGAATATTTAGTCTCCACTTTTGAGTGATACACAATGATGGCTAAATGGAGCCAAAGCGAGCTGCGTTCGAGATGGAGAATTAATTTTTAAACATAGGCATACGAGGAGGACACATAAAATTGTAGAAAAAATGAGGAGAGTATTTGCATAACAAGGTAAAACAATATTTATCTAGATATTACCATAAGCAAATTCCTAAAAAAAATTGCAGATATAAAAAAACAATCTACAATAGATATAAAACCTCTTTCTTTAAAAAAAAAAAACAAAATATAAGAGAGTAAGAACCAGTTCGAGAGGCTGCCTTCAAGAGAGAATGCCTAGAAAAATCTATCCTGCTCTAGTACCATGTTAGAATTTCCCAAGAGTAGAACTACAAAGCATTACAAGATTTGAAGAAACAAAATAGAACTGATTGATTATTCCATGGATCAACTTTGTATAAATAACAAAGTTGATCATTGAGAGTCGTTGGATTACAACAACTCATCAAATATGATGTAGACTATAACTGAGAGTTCACCCGACTCATGAAGGAGTGGAAACTCAAGTAAGTCTATCCTAGTAGAACTTAAGAGAATAATTACTTATTCTAACAACCTAAATAGAAATGAAAAATTTGAGATGAAAAGACAAAAACCAAACAAAATGATTAAATATCAACATAAATAAATTTATGGCTTGAAACACTTATTCCTATTTATATTTGAAATATTTGGCCATGTATAATTTAATTTATATCTATTTCATCCATATTTAATTTTTTTTTTTGTAAAGTAGGTTCTTTTATTAAGAGACTACGTTTATTAGTTTATTGAATATTTTTTGCATTATTATTTAATGTTTGTTTCTAAGTAGTTTATGATACCTGCCCAAATAGATTTGAGGTTCTTGCTACACTTGATGAGGATAACATTGTTGAAGGGAAATATTTTATTCTATAAAATCAAGGTAGAGGTATTAATGATCCAATGACAAAGGCTTTGATTGAAAAATAAAATAATTCTTCATTGCATCAAGAAGATAATATTGAGAAATATCCACACTCTCAAATTAAAGGAAAACACCATATAAACAAGGTTTTTGAGGAAAAACACAACTCAGTAGAATGTGCCATTGATTGTAATGGGTTTGAAGATGCAGAAGATGGAGGAAAATGGACTTCTACTACTTATTCAGAGTTGTAAAACAAGGAAAAGACCCAATATTTAGGAATTGAGAAGAATAGTCATTACTAAGGATGTATTTTAATGGGAAGCAAAGAATATTTTCTTTGAGAGGAGGAAAGTTCCCTCAACTTGATACAAAATAATTTTTTTGTCTTGGAATATTTAGGGTATGAATAAGCTGACTAAATATAGGATGCTTAGAGAGTTAAGAAAAAGAGTTAATATTATTTTATTACAAGATACTAAATTGGATGATTCCAAATTTTAGAAGATGAATAATTCAATTTGGAAAACAACTCAGGTGGAAATATTCTTGCTCATGGTGCCTCTAGGGGTTTATGGACTCTATGGAGTTTGATACTACTAGAGGGATAATGTTTTCAATTAATGATAATTTTATTTCCATTTTTTCACATGATTTAAAAACTAAATTTAATAATTTCCTTCTATTAACAAAAAAATTATAACTAGTAGTCTAGCAGTAAATTTGGACTATTATTATTTTGGTCACCGCACTTTTGGTTAGAAAAGATTGTACTGTTAATGGTCAGAAAAGATTGTACTGTTAAAAAAATGTAGAATTCAATTTGTAAGATGATAAGTTGTTTTCTGTGCCTAGATCGATTCATTTTTTTATTATAATTTTAAGATTTGTAAAATGGAAGGATCATTTTCAAAACCCTACTATTTACCAAAAGCAAAAAAAAAATCAACAATATTTATTTAAGTAGATAATACTTAACCATAAGAATTTTAAAAAAATATATAGAAGAGTTATATTTTTAGAATTTCCTTGGTAGGATATATTAATACAACAAGTTAGTCTTGCATATCAAAACTTGGCTTCTATTTATACATAAACTTACATCCTTTAAATAACATGAAATTATGGGATGTTGAAAATTTTAGCATATTTTCTTTATTCATTAGAACATGAATAAGCCAATAATAAAATAATTAACCTCATTAATTTTGCTTTAAAATAAAAAAAATAAAATTAATATGCTCAATTACTCCTAGATGTAGAAAAACTAATTTTATTAATAACATTTAACAATGTATATAATGGTTGTACTTGTATCTTTTGCACTAAAAATTTATAGAGATTAAAAATCACTCTTCACATCATCAATACATGAAATAATGATAGCACTACAAAAGTATTAATAAAAATATGCCTTCTTAATAATGATAGCACTACATGAAATATGCCTTAAAATATTCTTAATATATGCCTTCTTTCTCATTGTCCAGTGTATTTTTGTACATTCATTTTTGATTTTTCAAAATATAGTACTTATTAATTTTAATTACTAGTATATATACAAATCATGGTGTTCTTATTTAGAAAATAAGAAAAAAAATACTATAATAGTATATGCATTTTGAAGTAATTGAATTTGTGTGATAAAAATATAAAGGGTCATTTTGATTTCTTACTTACTATGAGGCACCTCTTAATGTTAATTCTATTATATACACAGGTCGTCACTATCTCATTGTCTATACATAAAAATTTTAAACTATGTAACATTTATTTTTTAAATTTGGATAGTCCTTAAGCTATAATATTAGAGTACACTACTTTTAACTAAAATAAATTCTAAATTATGTATGTTTATATCTATATTTTGTTATACTTATTTAAAAAATAACAATGTGAATGCATACATGTTAATACATATACTACATTTAAAACAGGCCATAAGCTTTAGCAATAGTAAAATACAAAAGTTTTCCTTATAAGTAATAATATTATAGACTACTTAACATACACATTACAAATTTGGATATTTTTTTATGATTTATGCATAAATTTATGGGCATTAAAAGGTTAAAAAAAATTACATAGATTATTAGAAATTATATGATCATGTTTGCTTCTCTTTGTATTTTCTTAATATACTATTCTCATCTCTTTATGTTCTAAACATGAGATTAAGATAGCATCATTTCCTATTGTTATGATGTTTTTAAAATAATTGCATTCCATCCATATCATTATATATGTTTATCTTATTGGATATGATTTATAACCTGTGTTGAGTTGGATTTGTGAATATTAAACAAAGTGCAAATTGAAAGACTTCTAATAGTTATTTATTTGCTTTGAAAAAGTACTTTGTGATTGTAAAAATAGTCTCGGTTGATATTTTTTTCATGTTTTATTACCACCATATGAACATTTTAAACATAGTTTAAAAAATTTCTTTTTTATTGATTCATCATTTTAGGAGTACACATGGATGAGAGAAGAAAAAATGTACATGCAATTCTTGTTACTCTCTAATAATTTTTGTAAAGTTTTTATGTTTTTTTGTGCTATAATAAAGTATCTATTATGAATTAAAGGATCACTTACCATAGCAAAAAGAGAGTGCATGAATAATCGACCAATAGTCATGAAATAAAAATATATAGGATTAATGAGAGAGAATGCATTGGTGGAAAGACAATTTATAGTTTCATTCATGGCAACATGTGAGAGATATTCGATTTATGTTAAACCAATATTAATTAATTAGGAGCAAATATTACTAAAGTATTACTTGTAATATTAGGCATTTGATATGGATAAGATTTTTTGATGAGGGCAATTTGAATGGAAATTAGGGTTATGCATAAGGGGTCGACCCCAAAATGTATTTATAAAAATTTGACGAATCAGTTTCAAAATCTAGGTGAATAGTGTCCAAATGCATGCAGAAGGTTCACTATTATTAGTGGCAATGTTGGAAATTTACACCTAAAATGGTCAAATTATTATAAAATTGAGGCGAATCGACCCCCAAAAACATTTGCACCCAGTAATTTTTGGCTAATGGGCCCTGGTGAAGGGTCCCAAATATCAGCCAATTCTAAATTTTGAAAATCCTAATTCTAGCCAATTTGGCGATAAATAGCCGCTATGCATAACCCTAATGGGAACATTAAAATATTGTTGTCCATAATAATGAACTAGTCATTTCATTTAGTCATGGGTGGATCACCTCTAACTTCCAAAGTGATGCTATGTAAGAAAAATAAATGGCATGAAAATTGTTTTTTCTAGAGTTAGGGACATGATATAACTAAAGACCTTTATTTCTATATGATGAGAAGAACCAATGGTGGACATGTATGCTACTAACAATAAGAGATTGATAACGTTGTTATATTGCATTCTAGTGGAAGAGAGTTGTTAGAAGTAACAATATTTTCTAGAAGATAAAACATGCATTCACCATGATCATACGCAAAACAAAAAAGAATATAACAATACAAATATCATGTAGAGAAAATTATATAGATAGAATTGAATATGAATAATACAAATTAAGTACCTCTAGGCATCCCCATGATCTTGTATTAGATATTCATTTAATTAACTAATTATTAAAATTATTTATAGTGGTACCCAATCTCTAATTAAATGCTAATATTAAGTTTATATAACCTAAATTGAAGGTTTATTTACTTATTAAATATATTAAACTCTTTAGTAAAGATTAATCATAAATCTAGTTTCACTAATACTTCTAAGGGTGAATACATCAAGACTACTTATAGGCTTATATAATTATACCAATAGGATTATATAAATGGCACCCATAAGATGTAGATATAATATGCCTAGAGGCTTACATCAATGACATTTGTAGGTACTTCATAACTATCAAAATTCACCTAGTAAAATACAATTATGAATAATCCAACCTATGTCATTATTTGAGCTAGCAAGATAAGGAGAGGTAAAACTAGAGATGGTACATATTCCCAAATATTGAATTCTTAAATAAAATAATGAATCTCTATCATGAATTATACTATCTTCTATTTCCAAAAGTATGTGAATTGAATAAAACCTTTCTTGTACATGAACTAATGACTTCACCTTAGTTGGAAGTCTTACATTAGATCCGAACACTCTTCCCTTAGTTGGAAGTCTTCCTTCAAACCCATTCCCTAGCTTGTTCTATTATCTCTTGGTAGAAACATACCCTATCTTTATGCATATGATTTTACCTATGGCTCTTGTCCAATCCTTCTTCGACCTCCACCTCTTCATCACCACAAACTAATCCTTATTTACCCCCTTTATTTCAATAAGGTCTAATTGATTTCCATTTTTATAGCACATATTATATGTATAACCCCATCATAGGTAGAATCACATCCTACCTTGATAAGGTACAATTATTTTCCCCACAAGTATTTATTTTTTTCTTGTTCATATAATCCAATTACCACCTCTTTGCATATTAGAAATCTTGTTTTTAGGGCAAAATCATGTTTTTCCTAGACCAAGCATGATGTTATTATCCATGGTTGCATAGTTCCTTTATTGAATTTTTTTTTGGTCAACTAAAGTACCTTGGGGGTTTGAATCTATAACAAGAAATCTTACCACCTATTTTGTCTTGTACAACCTCTAAATACTAACTCATCTACCGAATTTGTTGTCTTTGTCATAGGTATTTTAGAATCCTAGATCTGCTTATTGATGTGTGATAGCATAGAAACATGGTTTTAAAACCGAGGGTATGATTTTGTCTAAACTTATAGCTAAGGTATCCCTATTTAGCAATTTCAATATTTTCTTGTCAAATAGTTTAGTCATTTTCTATTTTTTTCCATATTTATGTTATCTATTCCATTTATAAATTAAATAATCCTTAGGGTAGATTTTAAATTTGGATTAGTTTTTAAAACAATTAAATAAAAGGAGAAGATCAAAGAATTTTAGAATATTTTACCTTTAATTTGTTCATCTCCTTTTTAGTACTGCATTGGGCTAACTTGTGTGTTGCATTTCCTTGCACCCTTGCCTTAAAATAAAATATTTACTTTCCTACTAATCTTAGAAATATTCTTCACCAAAGAGAAAAATCATACTTAGGTTATTTTTTTTTTGTGTATCATTAATTTGTAAATTTCATGTTCAAAGTTATTTCATATTTTAGCACTTAGCTTTCAAAATAAAGTTAGGTGTTTTCAAAATAACTCATCATCCTTAAAATTTGACACTCTTAAACAAAAATTGATATTGAGAGTAGGCCCTCCCTACACAATATTTAGTTCCATGAATCACTAATCTTGCACGATAGGTCTACAAATAAATATTTTAAAATATCTTTACGAGGCTCTATATTACAAAACATTATTTATAATTCTTGGTTATTTATTTAGAAAAATTAAAACAAATATTTTAAGGTAAGTGTATAGTACATTTCATTCTTAAGATTCTAAATGCAAAATTAATTTTTTTAAGTTATAATAGTTATGTATCTTTTATAAGGATATATGTCAAAGAAAATATTATATAAGCTAAATAGAAATAGAAACATTGAGATGAAAAGATAAAAATTAAAGAAGAATATGAAATATCAATATAAATAAATTTATGGCCAATATTTTAAACACTTATCCATCTCGCCTAACAAATTTACTTTAAAGATAATTTTTCTATGAGATGTAGTTACAAATTACATTCTAAGAGTCATGTTTGGAGTCTTGTTAAATGGGAGACTATTTGTCGACCAAGGCAAGCTGGGGGGTTGGGTCTTCGTCTAAGCTCTCTTTCTGGGACTGCTTTGGCTGCTAAGCTGTATTGGCATTGGTGTAGTAATCAGGAGCAAACTTGGGCCAAGATTATCTCCCACAAGTATCTTAGGGGAGTGGAAGGTTCAGATATTCCTCGATACAGCTTGACTGGTCGAGGATCATTTGTTTGGAATACTTTGAAAAAGGGAGCAGAGTTGGTTAAGCAGGGGTTATTCTGGATTTGTTATACTGGGTCTCGGGATCTTTTTTGGTAGGATTCTTGGGATGGCTTTGCTCCTTTTCTTAGCGAGTTTCCACATCTTCAAGATCTTGCTCAATGCTTTTGGGATGCTGGATGGTTGAAGGTGGCAGATTTCAAAACTGTTAAGTCCTTTGGTCAGATGGTTAGTCTCCAGTGGAAGGATCCTCGAGAATGGCCTGCTGGTGGCACTATGGATGCGAGGGCAGAGCTGGCCCGTATTCTCGCTAGCCGTCCCTGCTCTTCTCTACCTGGGGATGATGTGCTAGCATGGGGAAGAGATAATAGAGGGATATTTTTGGTTGTTGCTGGTTATTATGTTTTGGATCGATAACGGTTTGGTGAGGAGGAGGTTCCGTGGTGGAAGCAAGTTTGGAATAAGTTTATTTGGCCGAAGTGTAGTTTTTATGGGTGGCAGGCTACTCATAATCATTGTATCACTTGGGATAATTTTCAAAAGCATGGGTTTGCTGGCCCCTCTTTATGCTATAACTGTGGGAAGGCTGAAGAATCTGTTGGGCATTTACTTCTCCAATGTGACTTTACTAGACAAGTCTGGCATTATTGGTGGGGAGTATGGAATCACCATTGTTCGCATGCTTCATCAATAGTTGATTTTTGGAGTATGGGGCGGCCTCCTGCAACGGCTTTCTTTTTACAAGTTGGATGGAGTATTGGTCCTTCATGCATTTTTTGGCAGATTTGGCTTGAACGGAACCGTCGGATTTTCCAAGGTAAGGAGTTAACTACTTCCCAGGTTTGGCAGAGGATTTTGCGAATGATCCAGGAAACTGTGTTTGCAAAATGTCAGATTATTTCTCCCGTGGACCATGCGAAACGTCAGATCATGGAAAGATTAGGCTTGATGGTTAATGGTCCTGGTCCTAATGTCTCTTGCAGACGGATGGGTCAGAATAATAGGGTGCGGAGGGCTGGAAAATGGAATCCGCCTCCTCCGGGAGTGCTGAAAATTAATACGGATGGATCTTCCCGGGGTAATTCGGGTAATGCTGGTATTGGTGGTGTGGGGCGGGATAGTAGTGGTACTATCCAATTTTTTTTCTCTTGCTTTAAGGGACATCATTCTAATAACTTCATGGAAGCACTCGCAATTTTATATGCTTTGGAGCAAGGGTATGCTTTGGGTTGGCGTCGGATTGTTTGTGAATCTGATTCTCAGATTGTTATAAATTTGTTAAATTCTAGAGATAGTCTTCATTGTTGTTGGCGGTTGAGTTGGGTTGCTCGACAAATTCTTAATATCTCTGCTCACTTGGACTTCATTTCTTTTGTGCATATTCCTCGGGAGTGGAATAGGGTAGCGGATTTGTTAGCTAAATGGGCTTTTGAGTTTCAGGATGGTTGGGATGTTCAAAATTGGTCTCAACTTTCTTCTAATTGCTCTCAATCTCTCTCTTCTTTATTGAGAGCTGATATGTCTAAATAGCTTCTGCTTTTTCTTTGTATCATGAATGTTTTTCTGAGTTAATAAATTTTTACCCTCTTTTACAAAAAAAAAAAAGAATTACATTGATATTAGGATTACCATTATTTATTTCATATATCATAAATATATTTCTTATACCTTCTTCATAGGTCACCCATATTTGTAATTATTGGGGTTATACTTTAAGTATGAATGAAATCTATATGTCCAAATTGTATTCTCATAATTTACTAATCTTAATAAAACTAATATTTTCAATATAATAAACTTCCTTAAGCTAACGATTGATGTTAACTTAAATAAATTTAAAATATTATAAGGTTAGGTAAATCGTACCACTCATTCATTTCAGTAACTTAAAACTATTGTTAAGAATGTTATATCACTTAGATTACATATTTTTTTAACAATATTTTAAATTTTCAAGTTTGAAAACCATTGGTGAAAGGTTTAAGTGACCTAACTTCTTGATAATAATTTCAAATTACATGAATGAATGAGTGGTATGATTGACCTAAACATCATTGTAATAAATTTAAATTAATATTGATTGACTTAAACAAGTTTAATATATTAAAAGTGTTAGTTTTTTAAGATTATACAATTGTTAGAATATAATATAGACATAAGGCTTTCAATCATCCTTAGAGTCTAACACTACTAATTACTAATATGGGTAACCTATGAAGAAGGTATAAGAAATATATTTATGAAATATGAAATATATAATAGCAATCCTAACATAGACATGAATCTTAGAATGTAAGTTATAATTACATCTTATAAAAAAGCATCTTTAAAGTGAATTTGTAAGACTAAAGGGAAAAGTGTTTTAGATATTGGTCTTAAATTTATTTATGTTGAAATTTCATATTCATGTTTGTTTTCTATATCTTTTCACCTCAATATTTTATTTTTATTTAGGTTATATAATATTTTATTGACATATATGCTTAAAAAATACATAATTATTATATAAAAAATAATAATTTTAAATTGAAAATATTAAAAATGAAATATTATAGGTGCTTACCTTCTTATAATATTTGCTTTAAACTTTTATAAAGTAAAAAGAAATAATTGTAAATAAATTTGTGTAATATAGAGTCCCATAAAGATGTTTTAGCATATGTAATGCAATGTTCCTAAAATAACCATGTTGGCTAATTATTTTTATTATTATATGAGGCAATAGATTTAGTTAGTCTACCCCTGAGAATTAGGGTTAGTTTTTAGTGATATCATCTATAAATAGGAATAATATTTTATTAGTTTGTATCATTAGACAAGTTGAATATAAGTTACCTCAATGCACATAAGAGACTTCACCTTCTTAATATGGCTATGATAATTACCCTATTTAAGTGGTTGTGGATTTGCTATTGCATTAATTTGTTTTTGGATTTGATATTTACATATTTTTCATGGTATTTGAATCTTAATTATTGTTTGATAATATTACATTATTTATTATATGATAATATACCCCGATGGTACCATTTTACATATTATAACATTTTTTTTGGTAAGTAAAGTTCTTCATTAATTATCAAGTTTTACAGGTTGACCCAAAACCTATTACAAAAGTTAGCCTTATTCTGATGTTGCGGATCCTATTCATGTTAAGGACTTTTTGTCCTTTACTACTACTAACCTTCCTAAAAAGCCTTACCAGGAAGACATAGCAAACAAAAACTTGAGACATTTCAAACACAACTAGGCATATTCCTTGAAAACCTTGACAAAAAGAGAGAAAAAGGCATGAACCAAGATAGGATTGCATCACTTTTACAATACGTAAACAAAAATATTTGACAATATATTTCCTATCATTGCAAAGGATGTCCTCAAATTCACATGGCATTCCTCATGTCCACGTTGTGAAAATACTCGCCTCAACTCCTACATTGCCTAGTTTGTCAATTGTTTTGTTGGCTTCATGAAAGACATGGTGCACCCCCTTATCATGTCTACCTTTGAAAAGGATCCTCGCCTCAAGGATGGTAGCTTCAATCCTCCATGGGGTTTTTTACCATTGGTTAGGAGGTTAATGATGATTTTAGAATCCCCTTCGACCATTAGATTGCCTTGGATCTCCTGTGCCACCTGTAGACCCCTCCAAAGCACTTTTTCTTCTACCTCATTATTGGTTTATAACTATTATACTAAGTATTGTCTTATTACATTATGTGTGTAATTTATATTTACTCTAAAATATGTTTCAATATGTAGTATAAGTCCAAGTATCACATAAAAAAGTGTACAAGTGTGTAGAGTGTGATAATATTCAAGTTTCATGTAAAAAAGTGTGCAAGAGTGTAGATGTAAGAGAATGCAAAGTGTCATGTAATAAAGTGTGTAAATGTATAAAAAATCAAGAGTCACATGTAGGTGTCAAGTATACAAGTGGCAAGATGTAAAGTGAAGGGACATGTGAAGGTTGTCTAATTTGTGGAATATGAAAGGATGCATCTCCTAATATGTGAGAATAGCAATAGTTAAAGAATTAAAAGGTCATGTGTAAGGCTATATTATGGAGATGAAGTTCCATGTAATTTATCAAGAAATAAAACATTGAAGTAATATCATCACAAATGTTATATTGTATTCATAAATAATATTGTGAGTATGTTTTTGATTGACATTTATGTTATATTTTCATGAATTTTATTTTTATTGATTTTGAATTGTGATATTGAATACTCTAATATATAATTTTGTTTGAAATCCTAGATATTGGGACCTGTGATTAAATCTGGCTAAAAATATAATTGTGGTATCAAAGCCACACTTATCCTAACTTTATGTGTGAAGTTTTCTAAATTTAAAAAATATTAGAGAAAGGGTTTATTTCAATCTTAAGTTAAAATAAATGGGGTTGATATTATACTCTAACTTTGTAAGCCACAAAAAAGGTTAATGCTTAGTTTTAAGCAAGAAGTCAAACCTTGTCCATTTGAATTTAAGTTTTATGGGTTTATTTCACCCTAAAACTTATTAAGTTGAAATATTTAATGACCAAAAATATCAAGTTCACACTACAAAAATTAAAGATGTTGAAGCTAGTTGATATCTAGTTTTATCCTATAACCATGATCAAAGAATTGAGGGTACGAAGTTCTACTATTAATATTATGATGGTTTGGAAGTCCCAACCTTAAATTACCAACATAGAAGATTAATTCAAATGATCAACTACGATGTTATCTTAGAAGCATTGGTGAAATCCAATAGGTAGACAAAGAATCAAAATACTTTTTTTGAAAGCAAAGAAAAAGTTAAATGCACCTAAGAGGAGAAGAAAGAATAATATAGATATTTGTTAGCTAATATGCTAAAAGAGTGAAGACTTACCTAAGAGCATGTAAAAAAGAAAAAAATATTTCAAATTGGTTGATTTCATAAAAGGAAGCATGAATCTAGACTAAAGGAAACAACTTGGAGTCTAGAAAGCATAGTCTAAATTTGATATCAAGAAGTAGCTTGAGCACCATAAAATTTTAGATACCTTAGTAGTCAAGTAGATTGATCACATTAGCAATGCAAAAGTGGATGAAAACCTTATTAGTTAACACCTTAAGCATCAAAGAAGTATGAGCCCAGAATATATAAAATTATAGTAAAAATAATAGCACCTTGAATGAATTTAAAATACTAAAGATCAAAGTAGAATTGTGTGAATACAAAGGAGTGTGTAGACCAATAATGTAAAGAAAATGATTTGTAAAACAAATATGACTAGTTAGTACCCTAATGAACATGAACCTACCCGACACAATGTGCAACAAACTTTAAATTAAGGTCTTTAGATGAAATATTTTCAATTGGTTGAGTGCCTAAGTCAAGTGCAATGAAACATAAATTTTTGAATAAGGTGGAACCATAAGGCTTTAAAAAGGTTGTTCCACTTTTTAATTTTGGAAAGATGAAAAAGGAAGATATAAGGTAGAAATAAAAATAAATGGAAATTAATTAGGGTTATTTAAAAATTAAAATTAAAATTAGAGAGATAAGGATAAATTGATCACATTTAAAATTTGAAAATTTTGATTTCAAAATTTGAAAATTATTAACTAAAAATTTTAATATTGAAAAAACAAAACTGTAAGACCTATAAGAAAATTAGAAATTTTAACTTTAAATAATGGTTGAAGAATTATAAGACTTATTTCTTGAATAATTTTAAAATTTGAATACGTAAATTGAAGAAATTATTGATTGCTTTACATTGTTTGAAATTGATTATTGGTTAAAAAATTTGGGAGCCAAAAGAATTTCAACATAAAAGGAAATTGATTTGGGAAAAATGTTTTGTGAAAATTTATCATGGAAGAAAACAGTTGTAATACTCTTATATGTCACGAAATATTGGAAGTTTTTAAAATTTATATACAATATTTAATTGAAAATTTTGATGAACAATAAGACATATTAGAGGGTTTTAAAATAATTCTATACTCAATCTACAAAGAATCTAAAGATAAAAACTTTGAAATATTTTGTTATTATCTACACATAGAAGCAAATAAAAATTCTAAAGATGTTATTATAATAACTATTGATATAGGTAGAATAATATATATGGCATCACTTAAACTTAAAATTTATAAAAATAAAAGTCAAAGGAAAGAAGAGGTGATTAAAATTTTAAAGGAAAAACCAATGATAAAAGGGATCAATTGTGAAACGAGTAATCTATGTCATATGATTCTAGACATAGATAAATAATGTGATGAGATGTTATTACATTCAAATTTTGATATTAAAAGGCCATAAAATTCATAAATTTATTATGATTCACTAAGCTAATATTCAAAATGTATAGGACAACATCAAGATCAAGATCAATCCTACAAAGAAACCAAAGAAGCAGATGAAAATAGTCAAATAAAGAAGAAATTTGAAGACAAATAAGAATAGAGCAAAGAAGGAGAATAGGCATAGCGTAAAATTACCTATCAAGCAAAAGTTCGTGAAGATCAATTTTAAATACTAAAGTCTAAAAATATAAGAGTTGTAATACATGGGGGTGTTGGAGAATATTATTGTTGGACATTTTCAGGAATGTTTGTTGTCATTGATGTCAAAAGCATTGTTGAGAAATGTTCATCATATTTGAGGACATTAAGTGTATTCTCCACATGCAAGGTAGATGCCCAGGAGAGCTCAAAGAATGAAGGATTCAAGAAGGAGAAGTCAAATTAAATAATAATATTTTTGGCACCAAGTTCAAGTTAAATGAGATCAAGGACAAAGTTGGAAAAGACCCACATGTTGATTTAAATTAAAATATTTTAATCCCTGATTAAAATAAAATTTAAATATTGATAAGTGCTAAGGTTAATTTAAATATTTTATTTAATATTTAAAATTAACTTTAATAAAAATCTAATTTAAATTAAAGTATTTTAATTATTGATTAAAACTTTAATTTATTAATGTTGGGTACTAAAGTTAAGTTAAATATTTATTTAATATTTAATTTTAACTTTTGAAATCAAATTTGAATTAAATTTGAAAAGTGTCGACGTTGAAGAAAGCCAAACACCAAGTATAAATATTGCCAAAGGTTTGGCATTTTAATTATCCATGCGATTTGCAAGAGGCTCGAGGAAAGATAAAGGGATTATCCCATGTGTAATTCAAACAAGGGAAAGGACATGAGTTTGGAAACATTCAAAAAATATTTGAAGTACCTTGCAGCTTAGTTGGGAGCCAAGGGCTGTGTAAGACATCGTTGATATCACTGGTGCAGGTTCAAAATTTGCGCACACTAGTTTTGGGAAGAAGTTCCAAATTTTATTTTTGCACCGATCGAGGGGGAAAAGTAAAGGCACCCAAGTGCCTTTTGTCTCTTGTGGAGCTATGTAGTCCACGCAGTGGTGCTAGCACTGTAGAAGTTCTTGGGGAGAACCAACGAGGGTTCAAATCCCACCAAGGTTTTTGGGAGCATTGAGGTATGTGATTTGATTTGGTTGTCTTGGCATGGGAAAATTTAAAGGAAAAATAATATTTTTATTTTTCTAAAGTAATTTTTAATTAAATTTCTTTGCATGTTATTTGGAGTGTAAATTGTTTAGGGGATTTAAAAGGAAGTGCAAAGATTTAATTTTTGAATTAAAATTTTAGAGGTTAAGGAGTTATAAGGAAGGTTGAATTTTATATTTTGGAAATTGAAGAATGTTGAATATTATTTATTTCAAGTTGGATATTATAAGGTGTAATTAAGTGCTAACTTTTGTATTGAATAAAAGTTTTGAAGAAGAGTTAGAATGATATTTGTATCATCTAACCTTGATGCTTGGTAAGGAAATTCGTTATACCTAATACAGGTTCTGAGGTCTATTCTTCACCAAGAAAAATGTATGGGCACATTTTTATTTGGCTGAAATAATTGATTGATTGAGTTTTTCTGAAAATAAGTTTGGAGTGGAAAATAATTGGTTAAGTTTTCCTTTGTGAGTCTTGTTGAAATTTATTGCTGAAGGTTTTTTTGGAAGTTTTAATACTACAAGACCTTCTTTGATTAGCATTATTAAGTGTAGCTTTTTGGAAAGAGAGTTGATGCTAAGAGATTTTGTTTGATAAGCATTGTTGGACATTAATGAGTGGATGATTTGTTGAGAGATCATGAGTATCATTATTATGTAAGGTTTGCTTGATAAGCATTGTTGTTGAAGCTGAGAACTATCTTGAACTAGGTTTTGTGAAAGATCATGAATATCATTGGTATGTGAGGTTTTATTCATAAGCATTGTTGTTGAAGTGGTTGGTTAAGTAGAGTTGGTTTATCCTAGTGGTTTTGAAGAATTGAGTGATGGTTCAATAATTATGTGAAACTAATTATTCTATATTTTGAATTGAGTTTGAGGTTGAGTGTTTGTGAGTAACAAACATATTGAGTCTCTAACAATTTTCTATATGTTTCTAAAAGTAATTGAGCATTGTGATGTGAGTGAAACATATTGAGTCTCTAACAATTATCTATATGTTTTTGAAATTAATTGAGCATTGTGATGTGAGTGAAACATGTTGAGTCTCTAACAATTCTCTATATGTTTCTGTGAGATAAAATAAGATTATATGTGAAGCTTTTCTGGTTGACTAAAGAGGTTTTTCTGTGAGTTGAGGAAGTCCTAGGGTGGACTTGAGAACAAATTTGAAAAATATTTTCTTAAATATTGAGGACATATTAGTGTGATATTTTGTGAAAATATTACAACCAGATTGGAAAAGTTCTAGTGAGGACTTGTTGAGTAGATTTGAGGTAAGCCTTGGTGAATATTTTTTGAGCAGATAAGACAAGTTATAGTAAGGACTTGTTGTGCAGATTTGATATAAGTCTTATGGAGACTTATTGATCAGTTTGAGCAAGTTCTTGAGAGGACTTGTAGATAGAGTTTGAGCAAGTTCTAGATAGAAATTATGGATAAATTTGAGACAAGTCTTTGAGAAGACTTGTGAGCAGAGATGATTGATTTGTTCAAACCTTGAGTTAAGGATTAGGGCAGACCCAACATAGTTGATTTGAGATTGATTCAAGCTTTGAGTTAAGGCTTGAGGACAAATATTGAGGATAGATTTGTGCTATATTGAAGGACTGTGTTTAGTAAAAATTTGAGGATAGAGTTTGGTGTATATTTAAGGATAGGTTTGTGCCAAACCAAATATAGAGATTGAGGATAGATTTGTGCTAGACCGAAAGATTATTTTTAGTATAGATTCAAGGGTAGAGTCTGGTGTATATTTAAATATATATTTTTTCCAGACTAGATACATATATTGAGGATAGATTTGTGCTATATAGAAGGACCGTGTTTAGTGTATATTCAAGATAGAGCTTTGGAGGTGATAGAGTTGAGGATATAGATATATAGCCATAGGAGAGAGGACATGTGCCTTATGTGGATAGAGTTCCATTTTCTAAGGGCAGTGGAGGCATAGGTCTTCTAGAGAATCAATAGCTAGAGTAGGATTAGGATATTGGTGTCTACTATGGATAGAGATCCATGAACTAGATTAGGATATTGGTGTCTCCTATGGATAGAGATCCACAAACTTGATATTAGGGGATTGGTGTCTCCTTTGGACAGGTAGTCCATAAATATTGTAATAGGTAAAGGTTTCTCAAGATATTGATTGAGAAAATTTTAGTGAATCTATTGGGTGAACCACATTAAATTGGTGTTTCATGTGTGTGTGTGATTTTTTGTGCACTCCTTTGGTTTCTACTTTTAATCTTTCTATATTTACATTGCATAATATTTATTGAAAATAAAAGTGGTCTTATATTGTTCAATCCCCATATTAGTATAAGCATGTGTTCTTCAATTAGTATCATAGTTGGTTCCTTCGAAAAAATTTTAACAACTTGAAGGAATATCTTACAAGAACATAAATGGAAAATAAAGGCAAAAGTAGAACCATGAGACACAAGAAGAAAAGAACACACATGGTCATAAAAGAAAAGGAATATGAAGTTGATTATGTTGTTCTAAGAGGAATAGTGGAAATAGATTCAAAATATGAGTCAAGTAGTAGATATGAGACTAAGTTAATAAAGTTTTGTACCAGATGTAGGAAGTCAGGCCACCTTGCAGCTTATTGTTCACAAGATGGTGAAGAATGTTTTGTTTGTGGTCAACTTGGCCATGATGCAAGATATTGCCATGGGTTCAATAGTAGTGAAGATGAAATGGATCTAAAAGATAACAAGGATAGTCAAAATAGGTATGAATAAGAAAATATACTTTGGACAATAGAAGAAATTGAAGACCAAATGAAAGAGAAAAATTCAAAAAGGGAAAATGAGGAAGTCACTCTTAAGGAACTTGTTGAGTTGAAAAGGGAGAATTTAGAATTAAAGGCTCAAATACAAGAGGATGAGAAATATAAGACAAAGCTTCTATAATATCTCTCTAACTTGAAATACAATGTTGAAAAGTCAAGGAGAGTTGAAAAAGGTATGGTTGAATAGTCAATGGTAAAAGAGATAGAATGTGAAAGAATTATGGTTACTATTGAAGAACTAAAAAGGGATAACCCAAGATTAAGGGTTCAATCTCAAGAAGATGAGAAAGCAAAAGAAAAATTTCTACAAGATCTCATTGACCTTAAGGTTAAGGTTGAATAGGCAAGGAAAATTGAAGAATGTATGAATGAAAAGCAAGAGGTACAAGTCTTATTATGTGAAATACTAGAACTTGAGGCAGTTTGTTTAAGGAAAAAAGTTAAAAAATATAAGGACATGCTACATAGATGTGATAAAAGTACCAAATTTCAAAATTCCTCATTCATAAAAATAGGTCCAGGCATTGAAGCAGGACAAGAAGATCAAAAAGCAAAGACAAATAGTTTGGGCAACATCAAGACTCAAGAAGTAGAAAAAGGAGAGTCAAGCTCAAGCTTCAAAAAGGAAGAAGCTTCAAAAGAAAATATTAAAAAGGTGAGTGAGAATTCCAAGAAAAAGTTATAAAATAGATAGATCAATAGGTAAAGGATCAATGCACAAATGAGCAACAGATGGAATAAGCAACAACACAGGATAGAAGATACTATGAGACCAATGAGGTCAAGGCAAGGAAGTTTCAATGGATGTTGCTTCTTATGTCACAAATTTTATCACAAGGTTTTAGAATGTAGAACATATGGAATACAGAAGTATGAAAAATTCAAAAACATGTAGCTTTTTCATGGGTATTGCTACTCTTGTAATCAATTTGGTCACAAGGCAATGAATTGTAGAGCACATGACAAGAACAAAGATGGTTTCACTAGAATAAATTCCAAGATATTTGCACCTTCAAGGAACAATAACATTAAGTGTTATAAGTGCAATAATTATGGACATACATCAAGATGGTGTAGAGTAGATATTCCAAAACCTAGAAGAAATAGGTACATGAATAGGAATAGAAAAATGAACATGGACAATAACATAAATAAGAATATGGAAATAAATAGAAGCAGGAAGAGGAACAATGAGAGGAATTAGAAGAATCATTCGAGGAAAGTTGACAAAGGAAAAAAGTAGTGCATTATGGGAGTAGAAATACTCCCACCCCAGAATTAACCACCTCAAGAAGAGGTGGAAAAGGGGCTAAACTAAGAGTTTTATTCTTAGCCCCAAGACCCAAAGGTGACCCTTTGCTATTGATGTCAAAGGGGGAGATATTTTAGTTAGAAGGAAAGCATTCAGTCAGGGGGACCAAAAAATAAAAAGGTCAAGGAAATGATAAAAAGTGATTGAATTGCCATCAATGAAAAAGAGGGAGATTGTTGAACATTTTGAGGAATGTTTGTTGTCATTGATGTAAAAAGTATTTTTGAGCAATGTTCGCCATATTTGAGGACATTAAGTGTATTATCCACATGTAAGGTAGATGCCCAGGAGAGCTCATAGAATGAAGGATTCAAGGAAGAGAATTCAAATTAAATAATAATATTTTCGACACCAAGTTAAGTTAAAGGAGATCAAGGACATAGTTGAAAAGACCCACATGTTGATTTAAATTAAAACATTTTAATCCCTAATTAAAATTTTAATTTAAATATTGATAAGTGCTAAGGTTAATTTAAATATTTACTTAATATTTGAAATTATCTTTAATACAAATATAATTTCAATTAAAGTATTTTAATTATTGATTAAAACTTTAATTTATTAGTGTTGGGTACTTTAATTTTAACTTTTGAAATAAAATTTGAATTAAATTTGAAAAGTGACGACGTTGAAGAAATCCAAACACCAAGTATAAATATTACCAAAATTTTGGCATTTTAATTATCCATGTGATTTGCAAGAGGCTCGAGGAAAGAGAAAGAGATTATCGCATGTGCAATTTGAGCAAGGGAAAGGAAACAAGTTTGGCAAATTTAAAAAAATATTCGAAGTACCTCACATCTTAGTTGGGAGCCAAGGACTGCGAAGATGCCATTGACATCACTAATGTAGGGTCGAAACCTGCGCATGTTGATTTTGAGAAGAAGTTCCATGTTTTTCTTATGCGTCGATCGAGGAGGAAAAGTAAAGGCACCCATGTGCCTTTTGGCTCATGTGGAGCCACGCAACCCAAGAGGTGGGTGCTAGCACTGCGGAAGCGCTTGGGGAGAACCAATGAGGGTTCAAATCCCACCAAGGTTTTTGGGAGCATTGAGGTATGTGATTTGATTTGGTTGTCTTGGCCTGCAAAAATTTAAAGGGAAAATTAATTTTTTATTTTTATAAATTAATTTTTAATTAAAGTTCTTTGCATGCTATTTTGAGTGTAAACTGTTTAGGGGAGTTAAAAGGAAGTGCAAAGCTTTAATTTCTAAATTGGAATTTTAGAGGTTAAGGAGTTATATGGAAGGCTAAATTTTATATTTTGGTATTTGAAGAGTGTTGAATATTATTTATTTGAAGTTGAAGATTATAAGGTGTAATTAAGTGCTAACTTTTGTATTGAAGAAAAGTTTTGAAGAAGATTTAGAATGATATTTTTATCATATTAACTTGATGCTTGGTAAGGAAAGTGGTTATACTTGAGACATGTTTTGAAGTCTATTCGTCATAAAGAAAAAGGTATGGGCACATTCTTCTTTGGCTGAAATAATTGGTTGATTGAGTTTTTTTTAAAACAATTTTGGAGTGAAAAGGAATTGGTTAAGTTTTCCTTTGTGAGTCTTGTTGAGATTTATTGCTGAAAGTTTTTCTAAAAGAGTGTTAATAATACAAAACATTTTTTATTAGAATTATTGAGTGTGACTTTTTGGAAAGAGAGTTGATGCTAAAAGATTTTGTTTGATAAGCATTGTTGGATATTAATGAGTGGATGATTTGTTGAGAGATCATGAGTATAATTGTTATGTAAGGTTTGCTTGATAAGCATTTTTGTTGAAGCTGAGAACTATCTTGAACTAGGGTTTGTGAAATATCATGAATATCATTGTTATGTGAGGAGTGCTTGATAATCATTGTTGTTGAAGTGGTTGGTTAAGTAGAGTTGGTTGAGCCTAGTGGTTTGGAAGCATTGAGTGATAGTTCAAGAATTTTGTGAAACAAATTGTTCTATATTCTAAATTGAGTTTGAGGTTGAGTGTTTGTGAGTAAGAACCATATTGAGTCTCTAAAAATTCTCTATATTTTTTGAAATTAATTGAGCATTGTGATGTGATTGAAACATATTGATTTTATAAAAATTCTCTATATGTTTCTGAAAGTAATTGAGCATTGTGATGTGAGTGAAACATGTTGAGTCTCTAAAAATTATCTATATGTTTCTGTGAGATAAAACAAGATTATGTGTGAAGCTTGTTTGGTTGATTGAAGAGGTTTTTTGTGAGAGTTGAGGAAGTCCTAGAGTGCACTTAAGAACATATTAGAGAAACATTTTGTGAATTTTTGAGGAAAAATTGGTGTGAGCTTTTATGAAAATATTACAACCAAATTGAAAAAGTTCTAGTGAGGACTTTTTGAGAAGATTTCAGATAAGTCTTGGTGAAGACTTGTTGAGCAGATAGGACAAGTTCTAGTAAGTACTTCTTGTGCAAATTTGATATAAGTCTTATGGAGACTTATTGAGTAGTTTGAGGAATTTCTTAAGAGGACTTGTAGACATAGTTTGAGAAAGTTCTAGAGAATACTTGTGTACATATTTGAGACAAGTCTTTGAGAATATTTATGAGGAGATTTGATTGATTTGTTCAAACTTTGAGTTAATTTTTAGGGTAGATCCAACATATTTAATTTGAGATTGAGGTAATATTTGAGTTAATACATGAGGACAAATATTGAGTACATATTTGTGCTAGACTGAAGGATTATGCTTAGTAAAAATTCGAGGACATATTTTGGTACAGATTTGAGGACATGTTTGTGCCAGACTAGAGATAGATATTGAGGATAGATTTGTGTTAGATCGAAGTACTATGTTTCATACATATTTAAGGATAAAGTTTTGTGTATATTTAAGGATATGTTTATGTCAAACCAAATACAAATATTGAGGATATATTTTTGCTAGACCGAAGGACTGTGTTAAGTGTAAATTTGGGATAGAGCTTTGTAGGTGATAGAGTTGAGGATAAATGTATCTAGAAAAATCAAGGAGGAGAGGTGTCTTATGTGGATATATTTCCATTTGCTAAGAGTAGTGGAGGTAGAGGTCTTCTATAGGATCACCAACTAGAGTAGGATTAGAATATTGGTATCTCCTGTGGATAGAGATCCACGAACCAGATTAGGAGATTGGTGTCTCTTGTGTATAGAGATCCAAAAACTTGAGATTAAGGGATTGGTGTCTCCTTTGAATAGGTAGTCCATAAATATTGTAATAAGGAAAGGTTTCCCAACATATTGATAGAGAAAATTTTAGTGAAAAATTTTCTCCGTGGAGTAGCCCACATTGAGTGAACCATGTTAAATTGGTTTCTCATGTGTGTGTGATGTTTTGTTCACTACTTTGGTTTCTACTATTGATATTGCTATATTTACATTTCATAATATTTATTGGAAAGAAAAAATGGTCTTATATTGTTAACCCCCCCTCTTAGTATAAGCTTGTGTTCTTCAATTATATTATTTGGTAGATGATAATATACCCCCATAGTACTACTATACGTATTGTAAATATTAGACTAAGCAATGAATTATTAGATTAGGTATGTGATTTGTATTTTCCCTAAATTATGTGTCAATGTGTAGGATGGATCCAAGTGTGTAGAATATGAGAGTGTGTAAGTGTAGAGATGTAAGAGTGTGCAAAGTTATATGTAATAAACTTTTCTATTGTATAGAAATTTAAGAATCATGTGTAGGTGTTAAGTATATAGGTGGTAATATGTAAAGTGAAGGGACATGTGATGTTTGTCTTATATGTGAAATAGGAAAGGATGCACCTCCTGGATATGTAAGGAGAGCAATAGTCAAAGTATTGAAAGATAATGTGTAAGTCTATATGTAAAATAGATGTTGGATTAATCATGATGATATAGTTCATGATACAAGTATGTACAAGTATATGCAAAAGATTTATTCTCAAGGGAACATGATATAATGCCATAAGATATTGCTAGATACAAGCTATGATATAAAAAATATGCCCATGGGGACTTTAAATAATGCCATAAGGTATTGCTATGATACAAGTTATGATATAGATAAATATTTTTCCACAAATACTTTAAATTATTCCATAAGGCATTACTATGATATAAGATAAATGTATTATTTTTGGTGCCCCAAAAACATATGTCAAAGGAGTATTTTATAACTTTTATTGAAAAGATATAAATGGATTTACCTCAACCAAATATTTTCAAGTATTTTTTAGACGGACCAAATTATAAAATACTTACCTCTATACAAATGCCATAGAGTACTTTTTCTTATAGATTTTCTTTATTAAAAGTTTCTAAAGGACTTCCACTTTACCTTTATACTAATATCCTAAAGGACTTATGATTTACCTTCAAATAAATATCATAAAGGGTGTTTATCGATGAATTTTCCTTTAGATAAATGTCTAATAGACTTCTACATTACCTTTAGATAAATGTAATAAACAAATTTTAATTTGAGACTTACCTCTAAAATAAATGTTAGAGAAAACTAGGGATATGTGCTAAATGGTGGTGGATTTTTTTTTAAAACAAAGGTCATGATGACTTTGTAGGATTGTGATATGATACTAATTTGGAAAAAAAATAAAGCCCCCATGGTAGGATTATCTAAGGGATGAATTAATTATAGATATTTTCCATATATCCCCCATGCTTGTATGTGATTGGGGATAGTTTTGATGATCCTACATAGAGGATTGAAACACTCATTGAGTCCATCACACATTTTACATGGGTCCAAGAGCAATATGACTATGATTTTAACATGATATAAGATGTAATATATTTTCATTAATACCTAAAAGCCTCATGGTTTTCATAATATTACATGTGTGATATAGAGTATGAAAAATCAAATATTATTGTTAGCACCATATAACACAGATCAAGCAATGCCAAACAAACAATACATCGGTGTTTCTCCTTTGATAATGTCAGTTGAACCAAGCATTTTCCTTTATTTTATCCAAAAAGGGGATATAAAAAAGAAGATCCCTTTTAAAATTTTGAAATTTCCCTCTAATACCTTGTTTTCCCCTTTTCCCACCTAAAACAATGCATTTAAAATTTAAATTTCGAAGCCAAACTTCCCAGGGTCATAACTTTGTGCTCGTTGCTCTGATTTACTAGCATGAGACCTTTTTGAAAAGGTAAAGAGATGAAATAAACAAATAAGGACTTATCTAAGTCCTACATCTATTTTAAAAATCTCAAATTCATCCTCTAAGACCCTCAAAATTCACCTGCAAGTTTGGGTATCTAGATTTTCATTGGTAAGGTTTTGCCATAAAATATACATATATCCCAAACCGTTTAGGGTATTGGGGTGATTATTTCATCAATGGCTCTAATTTTCTATCCCATAGACAACTAAATACACTTAGAAAATAATTAAATCAAATATAGATTTAAGTGATGCAAGATCACTCTTACACCATTGGATGCTCCTACATGAAACACCTAGGGTAAATTGAGAAGTGACCTTCACTTCTTTGATGTTGGAGGAAAAATAAGGTAGTCAAAATTTATATTGGACAACCAAGTTGAATCTTCCATAGGCATACCCTTCTACATAACCAAATATTCTTTATACTGCCTATGTCTTGTGCTTTTTCCGATGTGGGTATCTAGGATCTCTTCTATCTCTTATGTATCTAGAGTAGATGCTAGAATACTCCACAATTCTCTTATTGGTCCATAATTATTATCACATTCATGATACTTTGCAAAATCACAAATGTTGAACATAGGTGAAATTTTCAGCCCACTTGGCAATTCTACCTCATATGTATTTCCTGAATCTTGTCTCTTTGTGATTCTACATGGTCCAAAATTCTTCATTTTTAGCTTATTATAAGTTTTAGCAGGAAACAGTTATTTTCTCAGGTGAACCATAACTTCATCTCCCACTTGTAATTCCTTAAATCACCACTTCTTTTCTACCTTTATCTTGTACTAAGTTTTCATTTTGTGAATATGTTTCTTTACTTCCTCACACAAACTCTTCAGGTGCTCTGTAAACTCCTCAACCTCAGCACTACTCTTTTATATTCTATCCATTTTTCTCAAATTAGAAGCATTTATTGGGCTACCCCCATATATAATCTAGAATGGGAACTTATTATTACTCTTGTTGATAGAATTATTGTATGCAAATTCTTCTTATGGCAAAATCAAGTCCCATCCCTTGGGTTTATCTCCTACAAAGAACATCAATAGATTACCCAAAATCCTATTCACCACATTTTTTTCCCATCATTCTATGGGTGGTACACAAAACTAAATTTAAAATCTATATTTAACTTCTTCCACAAGGTTCTCCAAAACTACCCAACAAACTTGGTATCTCTATTGGAAACTATACTCTTTGGTAGACCATGAAGTCATAGCACCTATTTGAAAAACAACCCTACAACATGAACTGCATCATTAGTTTTCTGGTAGTGAATGAAATTTTCCATATTTAGAAACCTATCAACCACCACAAATATGGAGTCATTTCACCTATGTGTCCTTGGTAGGCCAAGAAAAAAATCCATGCTTATGTCCTCCCATGGTATCTCTAGTACAGGTAATGGCTGATATAATCTAGTTTTCTATCTCACACCCTTGGCCGTCTGGCATACTCAAGAAATTTATACAAATATCTTCATATATTGTTACAATTGTGGCAAATAGTAGTTATCACTAATGAGGGCAATGGTATTATCTTGACCAAAGTGTCTAGCCAATCCTCCACTATGTTTCTCCTTGACCAAATTCTCTCTCATAGAACTCATTGGAATGCATAACTGGTTCCTTCTAAACAACATTCCATATTGGATTAAGAAATCCAACCACTTAGTTCTTTCAAAAGTAATTTGTGCTAAACAAGCTCTCCATGCCTCTACAAAATCTGGGTCTTTAGGGTACAAACTCTTAAGTTTGTCAAACCCTAAAAATTTTACCTTCATTTTTGGAAATAAGCACTACCTTCTAATTAAGGCATCTACAACTTTATTTGATTTTCAACTCCTATGCTTCAACACAAAGGTATAACTTTGTAGAAACTCAACCCATTTTAAATACCTCTAATTCAATTTCCCTTGACTATTAATATACTGCAAGACCTAATGATCAGTATACAAAACAAACTCTTTTGGCAACAAATAGTGCCTCTATTTATTCAAAGCCTAAACTATAGCATAAAACTCTTGATCATATACATAAGACTTCTTCCTATCATCATTAATATTCTCACTAAAATAGGCAATAGATTTACCTTATTGACTCAACATAGCTCCTATGGCACTACCACTAGCATCACAATCTACATGAAATGCCTTATTGAGATATGGAAGTACTAACAAAGGTTGCTCTGTGACCTTCTTCTTCAATATATCAAATATCTTATCTTCTCCTAAGGTCCACTTAAATTATTTCTTATCCCCTCTCAATATTTTTGTTAGGGGTGTACAAATACTGCTAAAATTTCTAATAATTTTTTTGTAAAAACTTGCTAGACACTGAAATGATCTTACCTCAATTATGCTCCTTGGGATAGGGCATTCAATGATAGCCATTAATTTTTTTGGGTCCATTTTTAGACCTTCAACTAAGATGATGAATCCCATATACACCAAATCCTTCATGAAACTACACTTCTTCAAATTAATTAGCAACTGCTCCTCCATCGACTTCTCAAAAACTCTTCTAATATGCATCAGGTGATCTTGAGATGCCTTATTAGGAAAACTAGCTCTTGGTACCAAATGTATTTGGTGACTTATCTTCCTCACTGGTGGCAAAACCTCAGGCACATTATCTAATATAATATATAGAAATTCTTTTAACATATCTGATACTACTATTGGGACATCCTTACATTGCTCTTCTTTAACTCTAGCAATTAATGCATAGCACATATGCTCATGCTTCAGACCATACAAAAACATCCTACCATAAACTAAATAGATTTTGGCACTACTACATACCTTTTCACCTACCTCCTTCAAGGGATTCAGCTTATGGTGCATTCCATACTTTGTCAGGGAGTAAGTGTTGGCATGCCCATCATGTACTGCATGTTGATAAATCTACCATGGGCTTCAAAACAACAAATGGTAGGTATCTATTGGTAGGATTTCACACATGACCTCATCATGATAATTCCTAATATTAAATTTTACCAAGAATTGCTCACTGAACAAAGCTCTATGGTCCTTCTGCAACCATGCAATCTAATATGGATGCGGGTGTCTTTTCCTCTCTAACTACAATTTGGTAACCATTCCTTCTGAAACTAAGTTATTTGTGCTATCATTATCTATGATAACATTACAGATCTTACCTGCACATTTACACCGTGTGTGAAATAATCTCTTCCTTTGATCTAGATATCTCTCCTCATTTAGCAAGGCTCTCATTTTGATCATAACTTATCCTCTTTCTGCTTCTTTAGAGTGCTCAAATTTAGAATCTTCATCTAAAACAATAGCTCAAGCATTACTTTTGGGCCTCTTATTTATCCTCTATTAGTATTGTGGACACTTGTATGCTTGATGTCCTTCTTCTCCACAATTGAAACAGGTTCCATGAAATCCTCCTCTTCCAGGTCATCATCCAGAACTTCCTCTACCTCTCTGGTAACCATTGTTCTGATCACGGGGGTGGTAAGCATTATTACCCTTTTGATATTGACTACTATTGGCTTCTCCATTCTTATTTTGATATTCATTTTTTCCTCCATTTGTTCTCCCACCAGTTCTTCCACCATGACCTCTTTCTCTTTGCTTGCTCTCAAACCTTTTGTTCAACTTCTCTTCAACCCTTAAGGTAAATTGGTAAGCATCCTCTATGGTGGTCATCCTGACCATAATTAACTCCTATTGAATACTTTCTCTTAACCCATTAATATAATGAGCTACCTTCTCCTTTTTACCCTTAGAATGGCTTATTCTAATTAAAATTTTGTAGAACTCCTCTATGTATTATTTTATAAACTTACTTGACTATCTCAAATCCTAAATTTGCTTCATTAAATCCAAATCATAATAGGTTGGAATGAAATATCTCTTCCACTTCTCCACCATCCACTCCCACCTTGTTATCCTTTCTTTTCCTCTTTTGTTTCTATCTAGTTGCACTTCCTTCCACCATATTCTAGAATGACCCTTCAACTTCGTATTATAAAATCTAACCCTATCAGGATCCTCTACCTCCTCATACTTGAAATATTAATCCATATCATTGATCCAATCGATCAAATATTTTGGGTTAATATTTCTAGAATATGAAGAAACACCAAACATTGACCTCTTCCCAATCTAGGAAATGGCTTTATACAATCTAGCTTGTGCAGGATCTACTGCCTCTTCTTCTTCCTTAAATTGGGCCTCTTATTCCTTAGCTTTATATTCACTCCCATATTCTCTTATGGGATTAAACCCTCTATGTAGCTCCTATTGCAATGCCTAAAATTGCCTTTGTAGGGCTCTAAAATCCTCTTCTGGTACCATAAAGTTTCTCCCACCACCAAAGTTTCTTCATGGAGGCATTCTAGTCACTTTTATCACAACCCTTAACCCTAGATATTGGTACAAACTACCCCACGCTCGATGATATTTTTACACACTTAGGAACTTCCGCTCTGATACCACTTGAAGTAGATCTAGCAATGCCAAAAAATAATATAGCGATGCCTTTCCTTTGATCATGTCAGTTGAACCAAGCATTTTCCTTTCTTTTCTCCAAAAATAGGATACAAAAAATAAGAGCCCTTTTACAATTTTTAAATTTCCCTCTAATACCATCTGAATAAAATGTGGGACAAGGAAAAGATAGAATAAAAGGGAGGATTTTAGGGCATAAAATATAGATTAAAAATTAGCATCCTTTTCTAAGACTACATCCATCCTTAGCAAATTGGTGAATGGTTGACACTTATTAGATATCTAAAAGAGAATATCTTAATGGTTTGGATTTTTTATAGAGACTTCAAAGTTGGATCAAAGTTTAATGGGGTGGTATATTGAAAATAGACATTTTTTTTTTATCAATATCAACTTCAATGCTTCATTGGAATACAATGAATCCTACTTTTTTTTCTAATGTAACCCCAAATATGTATTCTTTTGTTATTAGGTATACTTGTACTTCTTAAGTTTCTCAAAAATATTTCTTAAGTCCCAAACATGGACTTCTTGGTTTGGTGACTAGCCAAGAAGATCATTGATATAAATTTACATGATATCATGCATCATATAATGGAATATGTATGTCATGGATAACTAGTAGATATATCCTACATTTTTCAACCCAATGGGCATGACCTAGTAGTATAAGGTTCCCCATGAGGTGGTGAAATATGTTTAACCATGAGATGTTTTCACTTATAGAAACTTGTATTCCTAAAATCATCTCACTCTTCTTGATGTATTCAACAAATATTGGTGTGTACTTAAAATCAATCCATTCAAATTATTTTAAGTAAGCCAAAGGCAAGTGTTATTGGACTTGATTCACTGACCTATCAGGGTAGAATCTCAACATTACTGACACACCCACACCTCATGTAGAGCAACATATTGAGAAGCACTATAGGAAAATAAATCTCCTATAGGGTAACCTCTAGCATTCATCAGGGATATTTATAAAGTGGATGGTACTAAAATAGGGGATATTCAATAAATTAGGATAAGGATATTGCATCTGATCATAACCCCCTTCTCTTTGATAAATATTCTAATACTCCTTTCTTCATAAGTCACTTCAAATTTTAAGTCATGTGGATCTCTCTTTCAGCGCTGAAGGTAAATATTAGAAAATGGTGGAACACTAGATTAACTTGCCCACATATTAATCAAGTGGTTCCTAGGTTGATACTGATAAAAAATTGTAAAATATTGGAAAAAATTGATCTTTGGGATTATCCAAATTAAGAAAACATATCTCAAATCCTAGTTATAGGCTATTCGATATTTATTGAAAGTGGATGTCCTCTCATAGAATAATATATTGGAGGAGAGAAGAATATTTTATGAGCTTCATAATGTCCTAACTATTGAGGAGAGTTTTATGTGGTAAAAGTTTAAAACTCTTTGACTCAATTACGAAGATAGAAACACAAAAAAAATTATTCCTCAACTCTTCATCATAGAAGCCATAACAAAATTAGGGATATTTGTAAAGTGGATGGTTATAAAATAGTAAATATTTGGGAAATTAGGTTCGAGTTTATCTCCTTCTTCCAATATCTCCTCTACGAGATGAGTGTGAGAAGTGCTTTTGGGGAAGAAAAACTCCTTCAGAATATTCCTCACCTAGTCACAGAAGAAATTGATGACAATATCAATAATCTGATTAATGATGATCAAATTAAGAAAGCACTCTTTTCCATGGAAGGCCTAAAGGCCCATAGCCTGGACGACTTTCCCTCAATAATTTTACAAATATTAGATATATGTTTGGATGGAATATTGATGAAGCTTTGCATGAATTTCAATCCACTAGAGTTTTCCCTAGGGCTTTAAACACCATTCTCTTGGCTCTAATTATAAATTTGACGAGTGCCATTGAGTTCAAAGAATTTTGTCCCATTATCCTTTGTAATACTATATTCAAAATTTTCACTAAAGCTTTGGCTAATAGGGTTAAACCTCTCTTGTCTCATATGATTTATTATGCTCAAACTTAGGTCATCAAATCTTGGATGGAGTTATTTCGATTCATGAACTCATACATTTAGTGGATAAAAATGGTAGAGCTAGAGCTTATCTAAAATTGAACATGAACAAGACCTATGATAGGGTCTCATGGGAATTTATCCTTAAGACCATCCAAAAGTTTAGCTTTCATAGGAGATGAATCTTTATAATCAAAAAAATTATTTTATTAGCCATATTTTTAGTGCTTTTATTTTTTTTGGTAAATAAAAGACGTCATTAATTACCGGGTTTTGCAGGTTAACCCAGAAACTAATACAAAATCTAGCCTTATGCTAAGATTGTGGATCCTAGTCATCCTTAGAATATTATTTTCAAAAATTGTGCTAGTTATCCTACAACACCTTACACTTACTACAAAAATATAGTTCACCATGAAAATTAACGTTACTTACAACGATAGTCATTTGATTTGACTTAGAGAAAAAACTCTATGCTTATCACAAAAAACTTGGGGAAAAATCACCCTTCCACCATTATCCTTAATCAGTAGTGTGATTTTCATGTCTAAGAATATCTTCCACTTCACGTGGTACCCCTTGTGTCCACATCATAAAACTTCCCGCATTAATACCCACATTGGCTAGTTTGTCAGTCGCTTTGTTGGCCTCATGAAACACATGGTGAATCCTCATGTCTTATCTTACTAAAAAAATGATCATTGCCTCGTGGATGATGAACTCAATCCTCCATGGAGGTTTTTTGCCATTGGTTAACAAGTTGATGATATTAATGGAATCACAATCATCAAATTTCCATGAGTCTCCTAGGAAACTTTTAACCCTCTCAAAAGAGCTCTAGCTTGTGCCTCATTATTAGTTCTAATTCCCAATGGAATGCCTTAACCAAGTTTCCTTTATGATATTTGATTACTCCTCCAACTTTTTCTCTTCTTGGGTTATCCTTAGCTGCACCATCAAAGTTCAATTTAACCAACCCCTTGGGGGTGGCTCCCAAGAGACCCCATTTCTGGGATTGGGTAGAGGGATGAAAGGATTTTCCTCAATGCCTAAGGCTAAATCAATTTGTATTTCCTAGGGAGGGATTATATGGTTCTCCTCAGCAAGGATACTAATGTTTTCTTTTGTAAAGGAAAATATTCTTTTGAGGATTGTTTTAAGTCTATGACTGGTATTCTGAAAAACTCTGTGATTCCTTTCTAACCATATCTACCATAGGAAATGGTGCCAATAGATTTTCCAAAGGTTCTTAAGTTTTAGACTAACAAAGGGTTGAGGATATTGTTGGAACACTCCAAAAACTAAAGCTGACTTGACCCACAAGATCCTAAAAGACTATAAAATTTCATCAAGGATGGATGCTTCCACCAGAAACTCTAGGAACAAATGTTGGGTTGAATCTCACCCAAACCTACACATATGAAAATAATTAGCAATAACCATACCTTTGGTTAACATATTATCCATGGCAAGAATTTTTTCCTGGATCACCAACCATGAGAAAAAAGATATTTTAGGGATTAAAACCTTGATCTAGACCAAATTCAATTGAAATTGTTGGTATCCATTGTTGAGGAGCAAGTTATAGGTGGATTTGATCATAAAATATCCACTTTAAGTCTCGACCTAAGAAATATGATCCTCATATTCTCCAGAGGGAAGATTTTGTTGTGTTAAAATATTATGAAGTTCTTCAGACTCAGCTTCAAAACCCTGTACTCTGATGTATTTCCACCTAGGGGTGTTCATATCCTGCCAGATGTAATAAACCACCCTTTTCCCAATCTGTTGCTCCATGTGTTCTTGGATCCGAGCCAATTGGGGATTTTGGGATAATTCCTCAGCTCTCGCCCACTTGTCCTTCCAAAAGTTTATCATTTACCCATTCCCAAGAATCCATCTAATCCCTCTCTTAACTAGATCTCTGCTTGTTAGTATTGCCTTCCAGAAAGCTGATCCCCTACTCACTAGATTATCATTGAGGAAATTTGATCCTTGGAGGTATTTCATATTGAATATGGTCGTCCATTCATTTTTGACCTTGGTTAATAGCCTCTATGCTTGTTTAACTAGTAGATTTGTGTTGATATTAGAAACTATCCTCAGTCCTAGCCCCACCTGTACCTCAGGTTTGCAAGCCTTATTCCACCCTACCAAATGGATCCTTTTTTATCCTTGGTCCCTAACCAGATAAATTTCTTTTGAAATTACTTGATTTTATGATACGCCTTGCTTGAAGCTCTTAAAACCGATAAGAAATATACATGTATACTTTGTAGGGAGGCCATTGTTAAGACTACTTTTCCTGCTTGAGATAATAAATGTCCTTTCTAGCCTGCTAGCTTTTTTTTGGATCCTCTCTAGCACAATATTCCACATTGACCCTTCTAGTTTCCCATATAAAAGGGGAAGGTCTATGTGGGAGGTAGGAAGGTACACAATATGACATTCCAGAATTCTAGCAATAATGTTTTTCCTGGGAATGGGGGTATTTATAAAATACATCTTGCTCTTATTAAAATTTAGTTTCTATCTGGTCGCCTCCTCATACATCTTAAAAATGTGTCTGATCCTTATTGCTTCAACAACTAAAGCCAACATAAGAAATGTGTCATCAAAACATTGTTGATGGGTCACTGGGACTATTAACGAAGTTGCCTTTATGCCTAATATAAGTCTAGCTACTACTATTTCCTTGATAGTTCTTCCTAAGGCTTCTTCTAAAATGATGAAAAGCATGGGAATAATGGGATATACTTGTCCCAGTACTAGTTTACTTTGAAAAAATCCTATTGTAGATCCATTTACCAAGATTGAAAACCAGGCCTTCGAAATACATTCCCTAACTAGCTTGACCCATTGAGTGTGGAAATCGAATTTTACTAAAACTGCCCCCAAGAAATCCCAATTTATCCTATCAAAAGATTTTTTCATATCTAGGTTTAAGACCATGATTGCATTCTTAGTCTCGAAAGTTGTATGGAGAGCCTCATGAACTATGATAACTCCATCTAAGATTGATCTCCCCTGAACTGAACTTCCCTGAATTGGATCAATGTTAATAGGTAAGACCTTCAAGCGGTTAGCTATGACTTTGGACAGTATTTTATAGGATATGTTATATAGGCTAATTGCCCTGAAATCAACCATGGTCTTAGGATTGGGGTATTTGGGTATCAAAGATATAATGTTGAATTAAAACTCTTGGGAATGTGATTAGAATTTTGGAACTCCCTAATGGCAGCGATGACATCTACACCAACAATATCACAAAAAACTTGGTAAAAACAAGGAGAGAAATCTTCTGGCCCAAGAGCCTTGTTAGGATCCATGCTAAAAAGGACATATTTGATCTCTTCATCAGAAAATGCCATTGTGAGGGACTCACTGGTCATCTCGTAAATAAGTTGAGGGATAAATTGAAGAAGATAATCCTTTGCTTGGGCATTGCAAGTTGGTCGTTCACCTAACAAGGAGCTAAAAAAATTCACAGCCTCATCCCTGATATCCTAGATATTTTGGGTTGAGGAGCCATCCTCCTTGGTTAACATTCTAATATTGTTGTTGCTTCTATTCCTCAAAGTTGTAACATGGAAAAACTTCAAATTTGAATCACCTTCCTTTAGCCATAATGCCCTTGATTTTTTCTTGCAATACATCTCTTCATAGACTAAGATATTATGGTACTCACAAAGGGTTTCCTTCTCTTCAATCCTTGTTGCCTCATCATAAGTTCCATGTTGAATTTTACCTTCTATTATTTTTAGTTTTTCCCTCGCTGCTTTCTTGTTCTCAACCATATTTCCAAAAAATTATTTGTTCCATACCCTAAGGTTATATTTTACCATCTTTAGTTTCTGAGAAAGTTTGAAAGAAGCACTACCTCAGATAGGCTGCTACCACCATTCCTAAATTTGTCTCCTTAAGTCCATATTTTTTACCCACATCGATAGAAATATGAATGGCTTTTTGAAGGGATTAGTTTGCATAGCCTCCAAAAGAATAGGGTTATGATATGAAGCATATTTGGGAAGGGCTTGTAATAATGAATCACAAAAATTTGTTATGGCTTCCTTGGATAAAAAGAATTTTTCCAAACTTTCTTGAATCAGTTGACTTCCTATCCTCTGATTACTCCTTGTGAGTTTGGCCCCTTTTAGTCTAACATGCATAAACTCATTTGTGTTAATGAATTCATTGAAGTCCTCCATGATCCTAGAAGGTAACCTAGATCCTTATTTTTTATCATATGGGTAAAGGGGAGTATTAAAGCCACCCTCAATCACCCAAGGAATGTTTATGAATGTTTGATTTAAATGACCCAAATACTTCCATACCTCAGATCGCCCTTGGAAAAAGGTGGGGGCATAGACATTTGACATGATCCAAGACTTATTTTTATTGAGATCATGAAATAACACACTTATTACACTTTCATTTACCTGAATAACACTTCCTTCTAGTTTAATTGGATCCCACAGGATCATGAGGTCTCTAGATGCTCCTCTCACCTGCTGAAAGGCCACTTTTCCTTGCTTCCAAATCATGCTTGCAATTAAAGCTGATTGTGTGGCATCTATTTTTGTCCTGAAGAAAAATAATGGTAGGATTCCACTCCTTACTTATTGAATTAACCACCCTTTGTTTTGGTGGACCATTTAGGCCTCTCACATTCCATTAGAGAACCTTCATTTTTCCTGTTTGTTATTTTTTCCCTGCCCCCTTCCTTGAGCAAGAGGGGGTCTATAAATTGTGCTATGATCTTGGCAAGGAATAGATTGCTGTAAAAGTGTTCTTTGCTTTCCATTTGAAATTTAATCATTGATCCTCAATCTATAATGCTCTGCAATAGATATTCTCCCTTTCTTTCTTTCATTGCCATAATCTATGGGAGACTTGGTGGTGCTTCTAGTCTGTTTTGTACTAAAATGAGGGGGCATATACTATGATAATTTGGGGCTGGATCCTCTTTCCTAATTTTGGAGGTTTTCATTTCCCTCTTCATATTCATCCTTTTTTTGGTTGACCTCTAGTATATGGTTCTCCTTGATCATAGGGCTTTCCTTCGAGAAAATATTCTGATATGGGATAATATGCTCCACAATAGGATTGGATGCTACATTTCTAACCCCTATTTCAACTACTTCAACTTTGGACTCGAATCCTTCTATGTTTAGGCTATATTGTCCTGACATTTCTTCTTTTCTTTGAGAAAATCTATTAGGGTTTTTCCTGGTGTCTTTGAATGGGCCCGATTTGGATAGGGATTTTAGGGTTTCAAGAAACTCAAAACATGGAGTTTCATCCTTGTTTTTTATATTTCCTCTTCTAGGTTATCTAGAACTTCAAAATTATTTGAACTGGGGTCTTTATTACATACCTTAGGATTTTTGCCTTCCTCGCTAATTTTCTTTCCTTTATCTTGGAATTTGGGTTGTCCTACATTAGCTTGACTGGCCTTGTTATTCTTGACTGATTTATATCCTCGTAAGTTAGGATGTAGATATAGAAACTTAGGGATCCCTATCTTGTTAACCTTACCCAAACCACCTTTGCTCGAAGCTTATTTGTGTGCTGCTACCATCAGATATTAGGTTTGAAGATAACCCTAATTTTTGCATACATTACAAAATATCGACCTATTCTCATACTCCATTAGCTGGATCCTCAAAAATTATACATATTCTAGTTCCACCTAGGAAGGAGCTTAGAGTCTAGGTTTACATTAAAAAAAACCTGAAATGCATCAATATGGTCCTTTTCCAAGTCATATGGTCTATCACAACTAGTTCCCCTATCATTTTTGCTATTCCTCTAAGCCAGTACTCATTCAAAAACTAAGCTGGGAGGTTTGGCAAATGAACCCAAATGGGTGCTATATTAATGTTTTGCTTCTCAAGGTGGAAATCCTCCCCCAAATTCCTTAGAAAGATACTGTGCCTCCCTATAAACCAGGATCCTCTCATTAGTATCTGATTTGCATCCTCTTTGTTGTTGAGTCTTATCAATAAAAAGCCTCTTGACATGGTAACAATTTCTAAATTTCTTAAATTTTTCCACTTTGTTGCAGCCCATGAACGGATTGTCTTGATGTCTGGCCTTCCTCCCAAATACTTGTCCCCATGTCCAAAAATATCTCCATAATATCAATATTTTTAGTGCTTTTCAATGGCTCTCCTACTGTGTAATTTTGTAGTTATCATGGTATTTTTCAAGGAGACCAAATCTCCCCTTATCTATTTATTTTCATGGAAAAAGAATTAGATAGATATCTTAATGCCTCCTCCTCCATGGTTGATATAAAATCAACACTAACATGGAACTGATCTCTCATCATCAACTCATAGATGATACTCTTCTCTTATTTATCACCTCAATTCCTCAGGCTTGGAAAATCAAAGAAATCCTCATTTGGTATGAATAGGTAGTAGGGTAGAAAGTTTACTTTCTATAAATTAAAATCTTCTTCTTGACTCAATTCTTAACCAAAGAAGAATAGAACGGGAGCTAGAATGTGAGATAGCAGAGTTTTCATCGACTTACCTTCAAATTTCTCCTTTTAAAGGGAGGTGCAAGGAATATTTATGGCATCTGATGGTGGAAAGGGTGAAACATAAAATTAATAGCTAGAAAGAAGCTCTGTAAAGTCAGGTAGGTAAGTATGTTTTGGTGAAATCTACACTTTAGAGTATATTGATTTACTTTATTTCCTTGTTCAAGATGTCAGGTAAAATAGTGTAGAATATTGAGCATGTATAAAAGTCATTTTTATGGTCTGGGTCAGAGGAGAAGAATATATTCCACTTATTAGCATGGGATAAGATCTACAATAGAAAGGCATTTGGAGGCTTAGTCTTGATAAGGATAGACCAAATGAATAAGGCCCTATTTACTAAGAAATTTTCATGCTTGACCAAAAATAAATAGGTTTATTGGGTTAATATTATAAATGCAAAATATTTAAATAATAGGGAGGACTTCCCATAAAATGATGTCCCAAAATTTGGGTTAGCTTTTTGGATTAGTCTACATAATTTTGGGAGTAGCATTATGATGCAGGAGCATCCGGTGACAGTAGAGCAATCTTGCATCCTCCAAATTTTTCTAAGTTTTCTAAGTACTTTGTATTTTGATTTATTTCAATTTTTTTCCCAAGGCTGAAGTTTTGTAAAGCAAGTTGGGGAGTCACGAAATCGCGACTCCAAAGGCAAGGCAGAAGGCAAAGGCAGAAATGGTCACGATATCGCGACGTCACGATATCATGATGAAAATTGAAAAGCTAAGGCACAAGGGCACGGGGGTCGCGATATCGTGACATGTCGCGATATCGCGACGCGAGCAAGGCACAGGGCGGCTACTCGTACTGAAGGCTGCTAAGGCACAAGGGCACGGGGGTCGCGATACCACGACATGTCGCGATATCGTGACATGTCACGATATCACGGCCAGTTGAAGGCTGCTAAGGCACAAGGGCGTGGGGGGTCACGAACGACTGCAGTTGAAGGCTGCTAAGGCACAAGGGCGCGGGGGTCGCGATACCGTGACATGTCACGATATCGCGACATGTCACGATATCACGACCAGTTGAAGGCTGCCACGTGGATTAAGATATCACGGCCAAGAAGAAGACAGGCCAAAATAGACATGGGACTGCCACGTGTGTTAAAGCGACACAACCTGTTGAAGATAGAGGTCTGAAATAGACACGCGGGCAGCCACGTGTATTAAACAAAGATGAAGGCCACGTATATTAAAATAGAGATGACGACCGCGTGTATTCAAACAGGAATAACCATCACAAGGAAATATTCTGACAAGGCGACAGTTGCAGGCCATGGACAGTATGGGTGAGACGGCGGTTCAAAAGAACGGTCTGACCAAAGCGACGGTTGCAGGGCAAGGGGGTCTTTAATGCGAGCTTCATAGCGGATCGGGGCGGTGGCCCATTAATGGAAGAAAATTCGAAAACTTGGCAGAGGAAGCAAATTTTCTTTGTTTCGAGAATTCTCTCAGGTGGGGCATTAATTGCCTAGAGGGCCGAGACCTCGATAAAAACTCGAAAAATTGTAAGGGAAGGGATGGCGAGTTTGAGATCGAGTGGGGAAGAACTATGCCTGGAAACGGTATTGTAAGACTGTGTTAAGCAATTTACAAAAAATTAATTTGAAGTTTTGTTGTGTGAATCTCGGCTTGCCATCAAGTGGTATCAGAGCGGGAGCTCCTGAGCGTGTAACAGATCATCGGAAGAGAGGCAGTTACACCAGGATCTGTGGAAGGATTTGTAAGGGAAGAAAGAAAAATGCCTCCACGAAGAAACCGTGGTGGAGTAAGAAATGTGGTGCCGGCCGAAGACTTTCGAGCCTTGCAGAGGCAAGTTCAAGCCCTGCAAGAAGAGCTACGCAGAAGGCACGAGCCCGAAAGGGATGAGGGAAGTGAAGACGAAGTTGATGAAGAAGAAGACCAGTCTGAGGAAGAAGAAGAGGCTGTGGATCCTGCACAAGCCAGGTTGTACAAAGCCATCTCTCAGATTGGAAAGCAACCAAAAATGGAGGTTTCTACATATTCGGGAAACCTAAATCCGGAAGAGGTGATTGACTGGATAAATGACTTAGAAGAATATTTCGAATATGAGGAGGTTGAAGACCCTAATCGGGTCAGATTTGCTAAGACCAAGTTGAAGGGTCATGCCAGCATTTGGTGGAGGGGAATACAGTTGGAAAGGAACAGAAGAGGGAAGGAGAGAATAACAAGATGGGATAGAATGGTGGAAAAGCTGAAGAGACAGTTTATTTCGACAGATTACGAGTTGGATCTGCTAAGGAAAATGCAGAGTTTGAGACAGACAAACAAAACTGTCCAAGAATACACCGAGGAGTTTTACAAGATCTCTATTAGAACTGGACATTTAGAGGCAAACAAAGAGAAGGTAGCCCGTTATATAAATGGGTTGAGACTCGGTATCCAGGAAGAGCTGAGCCTAGTTCGGGTAAGCACCATTGAGGATGCTTACCAGTTTGCCTTAAAGGTGGAAGAAAAACTGAATAGGCGGTTTGAAGGCAAGCAAAGAGGAAGGGGCCATGGTGGAAGAACTGGTGGGAGAACCAGTGGAGAAAAATATAAAGATCTGAAGAAGACTGGTGAAGCCAGTAGTAACCAGGATCAAAGGGAGGAGGATGTTTATCAGCCCCATGATCAGAACAGCTACCCAAGAGGACGGGGTGGATCTGGACGAGGGTTTGGAAGAGGAGTATTTCGTGGGACATGTTTCCACTGTGGTGAAGAAGGACATCGAGCATTCGAGTGTCCACAACATCGAGAAAGGATGAACAAGAGGCCTGAGGGTCCAGCCAGAGCTGCTGTGGCGAGAGGAAGATGTTGGATCTGAACATTCTGAAGAAGCAGAGAGAGGGGAAGCAATGATCGTAAGGAGAGTCCTATTGAATGAGGAGAAGGACACAGATCAGAGAAGAAGTTTATTCCATGCAAGGTGTAAATGCGCGGGCAAGATTTGCAATATTATTATTGATAATGGTAGCACGGATAACCTGGTTTCAGAAGAAATGGTTACCAAGTTACAGTTAGAGAGGAAGAAGCACCCGCATCCATATCGGGTCGCATGGTTACAGAAGGACCATAGGGCTTTGGTCAATGAGCAGTGCTCCATTAAATTTAATATTGGGAATTATTGTGATGAGGTCCTGTGCGACATCCTGCCTATGGATGCTTGCCATATGTTGTTGGGAAGGCCCTGGCAGTTCGATCGGAGTGCAGTGCATGACGGCCATGCCAACACCTACTCATTGACGAAGAATGGCGTGCGCCATAAGCTGAAGCCCGTGAAGGAGGCGGATGAAAAGATGTGTAACAACTCCAGAATCTGTTTAGTTGAAGGGAGAAAATTTTTGGACGGTTTGAAGCATGAACATTTATGTTATGCAATAATTCCTAGAGTTAGGGAGAAAGAATGCCAAGATACCCCAGCAGAAGTCCTAGATCTGTTGGAGGAATTTCTAGATATTGTGTCTGATAATGTGCCTGAGGGTTTACCCCCAGTAAGGAAAATCAGCCACCATATAGATTTGGTGCCAGGATCGAGCTTGCCAAATAAAGCTGCACACAGAATGATGCCTGTAGAGACTGAGGAGTTAAACAGGCAGGTCCAGGAGTTGTTTGGAGAAGGGATTGATTCGGGAAAGTTTGAGCCCATGCACAGTACCTGCAGTGCTGGCGCCAAAGAAGGATGGAGAATGGAGAATGTGTACAGATTCACGGGCCATCAACAAGATCACAATAAAATACAGATTTCCATTGCCAAGAATGGATGACATAATGGATTGTTTAAGTGGAGCCAAGTACTTCACCAAGGTTGATCTCAAAAGTGGTTACCATCAGATCCGTATCAGAGAGGGAGATGAGTGGAAGACAGCCTTCAAGACCAGAGAGGGCTTGTATGAGTGGTTGGTCATGCCCTTTGGGCTATCCAATGCACCGAGTACCTTCATGCGGCTGATGAATGAGGTACTGAAAGAGTTTTTAGGAAAATTTGTCATAGTCTATTTAGATGACATATTAATATTTAGCAGAACCTTGGAGGAACACTTGATGCATATCAGAAGGGTTTTTGAGAAGCTACGGGAGGAGCAATTATTAATAAATCTAAAAAAGTGTAATTTTGTAAAGAAGGAGTTAGTGTACCTGGGATTTGTAATCTCAGAAGAAGGTCTAAAAATGGACCCAGAGAAGGTGAGAGCCATCATGGAATGGCCTACTCCGAGAAGCACAACAGAGGTAAGATCATTTCATGGTCTAGCCAGCTTTTACAGAAAATTCATTAAAAATTTTAGCAGCATTTGTGCACCCCTCACAGAAACAATGAGAGGGGATAAGAAAGAATTCAAGTGGACCTTAGGGGCTGAAAGGAGCTTTGATGCATTAAAGAAAAAGGTCACAGAACAGCCTATTTTGGCACTTCCAGACTTTAACAAAGTATTTCAGGTAGACTGTGATGCCAGTGGCAGTGCAATAGGGGCTGTACTGAGTCAGGAAGGCAGGCCTGTTGCCTATTTTAGTGAGAAGCTAAATGATGCTCGAAAAAAGTATTCAGTTTATGACCAAGAATTTTATGCTATAGTTCAAGCTCTAAAGAAGTGGAGGCATTATTTGTTGCCAAAAGAGTTTGTTCTATTCACTGATCATCAGGCATTACAGTACATTAACAGCCAAACAAAACTGAATCAAAGGCACTTGAAGTGGGTTGAGTTCCTCCAAAGCTATACCTTTGTGCTGAAGCACAGAAGCGAGAAAATCAAACAGAGTTGCAGATGCCTTAAGTAGAAGGCAGAATTTACTGATTAAAATGACAGTGGAAGTAGTGGGATTTGAAGAATTGAAGGGTTTGTACCCTGAAGATCCGGATTTTGCAGAAGTCTGGACGGCTTGCTTGACACCTATTACTGTGGACAGGACAAAATGGTTGGATTTTCTAATCCAAGACGGAATGTTGTTCAGAGGAAGTAAATTATGCATTCCAAGGAGTTCCATGCGGGAAAACTTAGTCAAGGAGAAACACAATGGAGGACTGGCCGGACATTTTGGCCAGGATAAGACAATTGCCCTGGTGAGCGAAAATTACTATTGGCCGCAACTACAGCAAGATGTGAAAAAGTTTGTACAGAGTTGTAGAATATGCCAGATGGCAAAGGGCAGAAGACAGAACACGGGATTGTATCAGCCGTTACCAATACCTGAGCGGCCATGGGAGGACGTCAGCATGGACTTCGTCCTCGGATTGCCAAGAACACGGAGGGGAAATGACTCTGTATTTGTAGTAGTTGACAGATTTTCCAAGATGGCACACTTTATTCCATGCCAAAAAACAAGTGATGCGGTTCACATTGCGGGGTTATTTTTCAAGGAAGTGGTACGACTTCACGGTCTACCGAAGAGCATTGTTTCGACGAGAGATACAAAATTTGTTGGGTATTTCTGGAGAACTTTGTGGAAGAAGTTGAAGACAGATCTGAAATTCAGTTCTGCATACCACCCATAGACTGATGGATAGACAGAGGTGGTAAATAGAAGCCTGGGTAATTTACTGAGATGCTTGATAGCAGATCAACCCAAGGGATGGGATTTAGTTTTACCGCAGGCGGAATTTGCATATAACAATTCAGTCAATAAGAGCACAAATAAATCTCCATTCCAGATAATATATGGAAACAACCCGAGAAATGTGTCTGAACTGAGAAAGTTGGATAAGAGAGAAAAGTGCAGTGTCGAGGCAGAAGAATTTGCGGAACATATGAAAAGTCTGCATGAAGAAGTAAGGAAACAAATTATAAAAATGAATACTCAATATAAGACAAGAGCAGACCAGAAGCGGCGGTTCAAAGAGTTCGAAGTAGGAGATGAAGTCATGGTCCATCTCAGGAAGGAAAGGTTTCCAGCCAAAACTTATAACAAATTAAAGATGAAGAAGTTTGGGCCATGCAGAATATTGGAAAAATGGGAGTCAGGCAATGCATATGAAGTGGAATTGCCAAGTTGGCTTGACATTTCACCTATTTTTAACATTTCAGATTTAGTGGAATATCATGAGGGAGAAAATACAGAGGTACCAAGTACGGAATTATGGCAAATTCCAGCATCTACTCCAACCACAGACGAGGTCGAGGAAATATTAGATGCTCGTGAAGGCAGAAGCACCAGAAACAAACAGTATTCTGAATATTTGATAAAGTGGAAGGGCAGACCTGTTGAAGATGCAACTTGGTTGTCAAAGACGGAGGTTGACCGCCTGGGTCTTCCCCTAACAAAATAGAAGTGAGGATCACTTTTTAATTTACCCCGGGTGTCTGATGCAGGAGCATCCGGCGACAGTAGAGCAATCTTGCATCCTCCAAATTTTTCTAAGTTTTCTAAGTACTTTGTATTTTGATTTATTTCAGTTTTTTTTCCCAAGGCTGAAGTTTTGTAAAGCAAGTTGGGGAGTCACGAAATCATGACTCCAAAGGCAAGGCAGAAGGCAAAGGCAGAAATGGTCATGATATCGCGACGTCACGATATCGCGACAAAAATTGAAAAGCTAAGGCACAAGGGCGCGAGGGTCGCGATACCGCGACATGTCGCGATATCGCGACCAGTTGAAGGCTGCTAAGGCACAAGGGCGTAGGGGTCGCGATACCGCGACATGTCGCGATATCGCGACATGTCACGATATCGCGACATGTCACGATATCGCGGCCAGTTGAAGGCTGCTAAGGCACAAGGGCGCGGGGGTCGCGATACCGCGACATGTCGCGATATCGTGACATGTCATGATATTGCGGCCAGTTGAAGGCTGCTAAGGCATAAGGGCATGGGGGTCGCGATATCATGACCAGTTGAAGGCTGCCACGTGGATTAAGATATCACGGCCAAGAAGAAGACAGGTCGAAATAGACACGGGACTACCATGTGTGTTAAAGCGACGTGACCTGTTGAAGACAGAGGCCGAAATAGACACGCGGGCAGCCACGTGTATTAAACAAAGATGAAGGCCACGTATATTAAAATAGAGATGACGGCCGCGTGTATTCAAATAGGAATAACCATCACAAGGAAATATTCTGACAAGGCGACAGTTGCAGGCCATGGACAGTATGGGTGAGACGACGGTTCAAAAGAACGGTCTGACCAAAGCGGCGGTTGCAGGGCAAGGGGGTCTTTAATGCGAGCTTCATAGCGGATCGGGGCGGTGGCCCATTAATGGAAGAAAATTCGAAAACTTGGCAGAGGAAGCAAATTTTCTTTGTTTCGGGAATTCTCTCAGGTGGGGCATTAATTGCCTAGAGGGCCGAGACCTCGATAAAAACTCGAAAAATTGTAAGGGAAGGGATGGCGAGTTTGAGATCGAGTGGGGAAGAACTATGCCTGGAAACGGTATTGTAAGACTGTGTTAAGCAATTTACAGAAAATTAATTTGAAGTTTTGTTGTGTGAATCTCGGCTTGCCATCACATTAGAAAGCGATAAATATGAAATATAGGTAATGGCCATCTAATTGATTTTAAATAAAATCATTGGCTTATGGATCAATTGTTGGTTTCACTCCTAGAATTGGTAGTGGTTGAATACTTCTATATATATACCTTTGGTTCTAAGGTTGAATATTATAAAATACAAATCATAGGAAGATATTGAGATTTTTATTCAGTATTGACTTATATTTGGCAAAGAAAATGACCTTTAAGAAGATCTTGGATCTCTTATAGTTCCAATTCATCAAATATACTGATAAAGTTGATAATATTTTCTAGAAGGTAGAAATCTCAAGAGTATTTTCTATGAAATCAGTGTACTTCCTCATAGAAGACCTTGATCTCCCTTGGTTCTTAAGTAGATTATTTTGGTTGAAGGGATTAACCCCTAAGGTAATTTTTTTATGTCTTACTATAAAAAATAAAATCTTGACCATAGATAATTTTCAATCCCTTGGTATGATTATTCCAAATTGGTGTTATCTTTATGGTTTGGATGTTGAGTTCGTATGACATGTCTTCATTTTATGCCTATTATCTAAGGATGTTTTATCCTCATTTTTCAATTTGGTTGGTGTCTAATGGGTGTGTCCCTTTAAAATATATGATATTTTATGATAGTGGGACCCTACCTTATTTTCTCCTTAAATCATCTATTCTAGAGATTTATCTTGGCTCACATCATGTGGTGCATCTAGAAGAAAATAAATTTATGGGCTTTTAAAACTGAATTAAATTCATCCCTATATTCATGATAAGAGCATTGTGACAATAGTGGAGAACGTATCTGCCATCTCTTTGGACTTAGGTTCCTCTATTAGGGAATTAGCTCTAGAGTGTACTCTGGGGTTTAAATTTTTTATGATATCTACTACCCATTTGTATTGGAGTGGGAGAAGATATATTTCCTAGCAACCACCCCCTATAGGATAGATTAAATTTAATTTTGATGGGGCATCCAAGGGTAAAGCAAGAGAGGTATGTGTGGGTGGTTTAATTTAGAATATTTTTGATGAACTCCTTCTCACCTTTGCTAAGATTTTGGGAGCTCAATCGAGTTATTTTTCTAAAGCTCATGCTCTCTTCTAAAGTATTTATCTATTGAGTGGCTTCAAGAAGAGCAAGGTCATCGTTGAGAGTGATTACCTTAATATCATCAATCTAGTTAAATTTTCTCAAGCTCCTAGTTTTTTTTACACTAATACAATTTTTTAGGCAAAGAGAATCCATTAGGTCTTTGAGGATGTGGTTGTTAAGCAAGTGCAAAGGGAAGGTAATAAATCTATTGATTTCCTTGTAAATTTGGGGTTGAGACAAGATGGTCTAACTACTTGGAGAGAGGATTTTTTGGTATCAATTATTCAAATACTAGAGGTATCTTTGTTGAGCTAGTGATAGGTAAGTCATATTTTATAGGGTGTTAGTAATGACAACCTAGACATCAATGAATAGTATTGGTCGAGGACCTATTTTTTGATGGGTCTTTGTAATTTTTTTATTTTTGTTTTAGTTTTTATATGGGTTGATCTATATGGGTTATGGGGCTCATTGTAGATCATTTCGTATTCCGTCTATCTCTCTATTTTGTTTGTGTTTGCCTTGGTGATGGTTGTACTAGTTTACCCTACATGGGTTTTGTATGTTGGTCTTTGTTTAGCTTGCTAAAATTCCTCCCCCTAATAGGGTTTTAGCTATTCCTTTTGTAATAAGTTTTAGGGATCCTTTCGAAATGCCTTCTTCCATATAAATAGAAAAAGAGTTATCTAGAGTCACAATTCTCCCAAGAATGTTACTCTAATAGACTAGGCAAAGTTTGAGATTGCTTAAGTATCTTCTCACTTGTGTTAAATCTAAAGTTAGCGCTCTAACTATAAGTCTTAAGCCTAAAGAAATAATCTTCCTCACTTTATTTATCTTTTTATTTCCCTATGTTATTGTAGATTTTGAGTATCTATCTATTTTTCAATTTTGAATCTACACCCAAGGATCAACAAAGTAGTTTGGGGTTCACTCTCTTCAATAAGCTAAATATCCTTGGAAACCACCAATGCTATAGGGAAATTTTCCCTAGATCCATAACTTCATACAAAATCTCAATAAAAAGTATGAAAAGTTGAGAAAGGGAGGAAAAAGGTATATCCTACTTTTAGTTGAAAGGAAAAGTATTAGAGAGTAAGAGATATGAGCCCAAAATCCTTGTTGGTCATTTTAACTTTCATAAATGGTTAGTAACTATGCTTCTCCTCAAGCTAGTAGCTTGAGACCACCAAGGCCTAGGGATCATTTATTTTTATCATATGGTCTACGTTAATCTTCCAATTGATGAAAGTAGAAGAATGAAAAGAGGCTAGTCATGGTATGGGATGGACACATGATGATCAATCAAAAAAGGAAGCAAGCAAGCACCAGTACTTGGAAAATTTCTTCCATTAGATAAAATATATCTTACCTTAACCAAATATGCATGGTGGATGCTTATGCATATAAGAAGAGATCCTAAAGTGAATTTAAGGAGACCTACACTATTGGCCACCAAAATTAAATTTTATGGCCTAGCCTATCATAACAATTTGCAAGGTAGTTGCAACAACTTCCCATAGCATAGGTAAGCCTACCCTATCATCTTGTAATAGTCAAGGAGGTCATGCCTACTACACCAAAAAATGAGATAATCTAAATAAAACTTAGAAAAATATTAATGGTACAACCACCTTAGTGTAGAAATGATAAGATAAGTTAATATATATTCTTCATCCAAGGGAATTGAATACCCTAGCATTGATGGCCCTTGATCTAGATACCTTGAACATACCAACCCTAGTTACAAAAGAATTTTATTTATAGAGAAAATAAGAATATGCAAGCCTTTTTCATATATATTTGGAGGAAAAGGACCCTAACCCAAGCCTATAAATAGGCCTATATTTACATTGTAAATACATTATGAGTCTCTCGCTCATGCATTATATCTAGCCTTGATAACTTTTCCTTTCACTTATCAAGTTTATAAGGAAGGCTTGAGCATTGAGTTGTTGTATAAGTACCATTGGGCCTCTTTAGACTACATGTATTGCAATCATTTTGACACATGAATGGAAGATGTGACTAATTTTGCTTTGTCCTACTTCCTTAAATGTGTTTCCACTTTTAGGTTGTGCATACTATAGTGTGTTCAATTTATCACTATTAAACTATGGTGAATGTGTTCATTTCTATCTTGTCCATGTATTTGGAATGGAACCCTTAATTTTGTTGCATCATCCCTATAACTTCAAGTTTATTTTCTTGCAAGTTTATTTTCCTGTATCTTTACATTTATTGCATTATTTACTTTCAATTCAATTCTTTTTCCATGCACCATCCCATGAAAAGTAGGCCTGAGATCACAATTACCTTAAAGTGTATCAAGATCAATACCATGAGGAAATGGACTCAACTAAAAAACCCCAAAATTTTTCATAGAGATGATTTTTTACCCATGGAACTTCTTGCTATGTCATTCTATATAAGGCATAGGTATCCCAAACACATCAAGCTTCTACCCTAATAGGTATGTGCATCAAAATATGACAACATTTCAAAAATCACACCTAGTACAATGAGACTTCTGAATTTGATCCAGAGGGAGGTCATAAGTCAATTTTATTATAGCAAAATATCCAGAGATTCACCTAGTGAATTTGCTAAAAATATGTCTAAATAAGTCATCCAATGATAGTTTGACTAATATTCTAGAGGGCTTTCTATATCATAATATTTTTGAAGTAGTATCTCCCCATATAGTGCATTTATGCTTAATGGAAGGGCCCAAAATTATATTATCAAAAGTCTTGTGACTAGAGCATTCATCGAACCTAATCAACAAGAGTTAGTGCCACCACTAAATCAAAGAAAAATGAGGATAAATTGATGGCACAACATGAAAATACTACTGAACCAACCTTCTAAATTTTTTTTGATTTGGAATGATAGAGATCCTTTGATCCTACTCACTCCACACAATGTAATAGATTGGATTTCTACCTAAACACTCAACTCCTTACCATATTTCTTAAGAGAATATGTTGTCATCCTGATGAAGCATTTACAAAAATTGGTGATATTATATGTAATATACTTCATTAATAAGAAATATATAGCCTTAAGGCTACTAGTAGCTCATTTTAGAGAAAAATATCATGAGTGGTACCTTAGCCTTAATTACTAATCAGTTTAATGGTAGGACTATCTAGCAAAAATCCTAATAAATAGATTTAGAGAGATAAAAGTAGAACATCTCTCCTAGAGTAGCTCGTCAACAACAAAAGGATACCTATAAAATTATGGATATATTCAATTTCCAACTCTACAAGACTTAGTAGAGGATACCTAATAATATTCAACCACCTCTAGGTTTGTCATTTATCTGCTATTTAAAATTTTTCTATTCTAAAATTGACATGATTGTTAATTCTAAAGGAGGGGAGTCATTACCGAAAGCTTATGAGATAGCTATACAAGCTAAAAATATCTAATATATATAGGAAGGCTAGTTCCCTCTATGCATCCCTTACATCAACCATTTTTTAGTATACCATATGTCACTAGTCTAACTACCCCAATCACAAGATCATAAAAAATTTAGATTCGTACAATTGAAGAAATATGGAATTTTATGAGAAGCTTCTCTAATGATGTAATTTATCTAAAAATGAATCCTCAAATATTTCCCTACAAAAACTACTAGAAGCCTACTTTCGAATGGGGAAACCAGAGTGTTTGACCACCTCCAAATAGGTATCAAAAGCCTTTATTTTCAAGTAAAATAAATATTATCTAGTAGTAGTATCTAACTCAATAAATAGTACCCATGTTAGTACCATTTCAACATATGTCTATAGGATTTTTTAATGACTTAGTCAATTTGTTGAATAATTATGTTGAAGATCCTAGTGTATGGTACTACCCTACTCGTAACTATTGTCTTTCTAATTCTGATGTCAAAAATATATCTCAAGTATGGTACTACCCTACTCCTAACTATTGTCTTTCTAATTGTTATGTCAAAAATATATCTCAAGTAGTTAGAATGACTCTGTTTGATCATAATATTCCCTAATTTTCTTAGTCAAAATCCTATATGCTAATAACAATACCTATGTCATAGTCTCCAAATACACCACCAATTACACATTCATTAGACTTAGAGCAAGTCTTTATCACTTAGAATGATGTAGAGGTATATGTCATGTTAGACAACAAAGGCCCCTCATATAGGAGGCCACAATTCTAATCAAAATATATCACTAAGGCCAAGAGGAGGGACATTGAGGAGTAGAGTAATATGGATAATAGATTATAGAGAAAGAAAGTGAATAATTAGAGGATTAACCCAACTCAATCTCCACCAAAAAGTTAGGCCCAAACAATTTTTACAATTATAAGAGTAGTCTTGAAGCCTCCAAATCAACCTGCTAACCCATTTTTATAATAAAAAGGACCAAGCATCCAAAAGCATTGAACACCATCCCAAATGCTCCTTACATATAATATTTTAATGTAGTAGATCACTTAAGGAAGTCTACCAATAGTCATTCCTCTTTGGGACATCCTATCAATCCCAAAGTAGATGAAGCATTTATAGGAGTCCCTATAGAAGCCAAAAGAGTTTGGTAAATATGCAACACCTACTATATTATGAATCTCTAGTTTATATCCTAGTCAGCCCAAGCCTATACCATTTTACCTAACCTTGATATATAGAGACAATTTGATACATAACTTCCTAGTGGACTCAAGGTCAAGCACATTAGTTCTACCTAAGAGAGTAGCAAATGTGCATGATTTGGAATATGAGCCTTCAAGGAATAGGGTGGTTTGGATAGATGGCACTCTAGTACCAATTTTTGGACTAGTATAAGACCTTCCTTTAGCACTACAAGTATACCTTGAACTATTAGTGTGCTAAGATATAGTGATGATTAATCCACCAATCACATTTAGGATTTGCTTTTCAAATAATTTTATTACCAATATTGGAGGATATATATCCATAGAATAGACTTACATGCTCATTTGAATAAGGTATGGTATAAATTTTAAGATCCTATCAAAACCCCTTCACATACACCACATAGAGTAAACCCCTGGTAGGGAAAGTAAAGAAGAGAAAATCTACATGGCTAAAGAGGAGCTATTATTATTAGAATAAATTGTGGATATGATGTATTCCTACATCCCCAGTGACCACCTAGAGCAATAGGTATCTGAAACAAGGGGTTCATGTTCTAATGAAGTATTAAATCAAACTAGGATGGGTAAACAATAACTATAGGTATGATATATACAAATTAAATAGCAAAAAATACATATAGATATAGATGGAAGGTAAGTACTTTTATAAAATGAAATACCTTTTCAAAGCATAAAGAGGATTATCTAACATATGAAGCTAAAATCAATATGGATCCATTACCCATGCAATCAAGAGGAAGAATATTCCTAGAGAGATACGTAACTCAAGCATAGAAGTAAACTATGAATGAATGTATAATTTTTCCAAAAATGAGCATTGATCATCTAATTAAAGATAAGTGAGGGCTAAGGGTACTAGGATATTTTCAATGTTGATGATACCAACCCTTGATAGAATGCATGATAAATTTACAACTCGGAACCAAGAGTAGAGTATGGTAAGGATCAAGCAACATCTACCATTGGATAAAAAATCATCAAGGGCTAGAAGTGAATATCACCCAATTTCATGAGAAATTCAAGTGACTAATATTAATTAAGGTACATAATTCAAGTTCAAGCTATCAATATATGCTAACACCTAATCCCTGCTTATGGAAATATGCACTAGCATTTGTAAGAATGTGATGATTGATACCTAGAGGATGTGAGTTGGATATAAAAGTGCAACCAAGGGAAATCTATATGGTAGGTATATAAATCTAATGGATGGGATTTATTTACAACAAATAAAGAGAATTTAACACCTCATCCACGCATCCAAAGTATACACATGAGTCTTGTTCTATGATACGACCAAAATTCATAGCTAATGCTATAAAGTTGCTAAAGAAATCAATATGGGGAAGTATATATCAAAAAATATAGTAGGTTTAAAATTACTCATACCATGAGGTAATGATGATGACCTAAACTAGATAAGCAAAAGGATATATATTTTAAATGGTATCAAAACCTAACCTCATTGTAATTAATAACCCTAAGATATTTATAGTGGTAAAAAACACCCTATTGTGATTTCAGTTACAACCTACTTGACAACCCAAATATTCCCCTTAATAACAAGTGTGGGTTTAAAAACCAAGCTACTTCTCTTTTTTAATTGGTTTTTAAAGAAACATGGATACCAGGGCAGTTGAAAAAGGATACAAGTAACATGACCATCAAATGAATCCCAATAATAGGAGAGAGACACAAGAAGAGGGGCTTTTATTTACAAGTTTGATATCAATAAGCTAACCAAATTTTGTTGGTCCATATGAAGGTCCCTCCAAAGTTTATGGTGAAATGCATGAGGAGAAAATTGGATAAATCAAATAAGGGGATAATTTGTACATGCATGACAAAAGATGTCTAGTATTACCATTATAAGTCAAATCTGAAGCATTAAAAGTCAAGGAGAAAGGTCATAATAAAAGTAGGCATTCACTAAGACTTGGGATATGAGCCACATTGAAACTCCATCTAATGTTCATGATGAAAATAATCATTCAAAGTCACAATTCTTCCAAAACAAATTCCCTAACACCCTAGGCAAAGTTTGATATTACTTAAGGCTCTTCTCACTTGTGTTGAGATTGAAGGTAGTGCTCTTCCTAGAAATATTAAGCCTAAGATAGTAATCTTCCTCACTTCCTTCCCCATTTTATTTTAGTACACCAAAAAAGGCTTTTAAGGGTGGTTAAAATATGACAATTTTTATGGTGGTAAAAAAACATCTTAATAGACCCTAAGAGGGTAGTTTTAAACTACCCTAAATTTTTTTTTTAACAATACGTAAAACATGATGGTTTTATAAAATGGTAAGAAGCCTCCCTAATAAACCTAAGAGGGTGGTTTAAAACCATCCTCGTAGGGTCTAATAGGGTGGTCTTAAACTTCTCTCTTAGGGTCTAAGAGGGTGGTTTAAAACCACCCTATTAGCCCTTATTATGTTAGAGTATATTACATCATTTGGGTCATGTAAATGTACCACCTTTGGTACATATCTAGAGTAGGAGTTTAATTCAAAGTAAATTTAGTTAGTTACTTCAAGTATTGTTATAAATGGAGAATTTTAAATGTGCAAGTTATAAATGTGCATGCAGTCCACATGTACATGCATCCTAGATAGAGTAAAGACCAAGCAATCTATCTTTCTATATAAAGGTCTCATAGGTATTATGTAGGAGATATGTAGTAGAGAGTGATATAGTAACTACAAAGTGTGTAATACATAGTATATGTGTGTAGTAAGGTACAATGTAGTTGTTTCATTTACTTTCATGGAGTTTTCATATCCTCCATTGTATAGCATTGTACTATTTGCATCACTCTCTTTAACAGTATATTTCTAAATTATTTGTAGATGTTCATTTTTTTTATTTTCCTATATATTATTGTCATTAGTTTTATAGTTATCTGAGATTACTTATCCTACATATTGTGGTTGTACTACCTCCCATAAAAATCTAACAGTGGTGTCATAGCACATGGTAGATCAATAGGAATAGGGAGAGCCACAAGGAATGCTATGATATCTAGTAAGGAGGCCATGATCGTGTGATATCTAGAAGGAATAAAGGACAATATTGAGGCCTATATAATAATTTTCTTATCTCTTGTACTTCTACATAAAATATAGCACCAAAGCTATCATCTATCATCTACCTACATGAATAGAATAGTGCTAAGGATGAGCACCAATAAGCAAGGAGCTATACCCATGGAAGAACATAGAAGAAATACCAACTAAAATGAATCCACCATTGGAGCACCATTATTCATGTTAGCTAGAGATACCCACATAGCTAAAACTGATCTAGAAAGAAGATGTTGAAGATAAGCAACGAAGGGTATTTTCTAGAAAATAATATAGAAGGAGACATTAGATAAAGGTTTACATGCATGATATCTAAATTCTACTTGGCATAAAGTGCATATTCACCATATAATACCTAATACTCAAGAGAAAATCACCTATTGGAGTAATGCATTTCATCATCATTCTAATGCTCGAAAATATTCAACGCCTTTCAAGAAGAATTTCAACCTGTTCCATGAAGTCTAATGTCTTCAATGAACAATGCGAGTGAATAAGGATATGGTAGAGTCTTGGTAACACCTTGTGCAACTTGGCACATGCATCAAGAAGGTAGAAGCATGATTGTGGTATCCATAAAGAGGAACACTCATAGAGGAAAATATATCCATAATTAGCACTAAGTGGAGTACGTGTTGAAGGCATGAAGTTAGGAGTCAAAGACACATTTAAGAATGCCATAAGGGACATCCACCAAGCCTATCATAAACCAAAAAGGAGGTATAGCAAATTTCAATATGATTAAATTTAAACATAGCACCCATCAACCATACGAAGGTATTATCTCATAAGGATAAATTATTTTATTTCATAATGAGTAATAAGGGATAGTATAAGGTTGAAAATATTATCACCATTTGCATTCACATTTATATATAAAAATTAACCATACAATTGAAAGCAAATTTAAAGAAATCTTAAATACATAAATAGTTTAATATTTATAATTAAAACCATAGGATTTATAAGGGTGTATACTTGGAGAAATTAAATTCTATTATTTCAAATATTATAGTTTTCTAATATAACAAATTATGGAGATCTAAGATATACTACACCAAATATATACTATTAGAATCTAAAAACATTAAACTATTAATATCAAGGGGTATAAAAATAAATTCTTCATTTACTTAAAAGAGTTGGAATTATATACTTAAACTTGTCTCATACTCATACTAAAGAGACAAAAGAAATCCAACCATAGAGAAATTCAAATTAAGTGCATAGTTCATTAGGAGAGATAAGGTGAAATAGAAGTTGATTATTTTTATTTACTAAACATTACAAAATTAACTCAAAAGTGAACTATTATTTACTAATCACTTTATTAATATTATAGCTTACTTTATTCACTAGGTAGACATAAGGATTATACAAAATCTAACTCTGAAAAGGTCTCTATAAAAAATATAGCCATACACTAGGGATATATAAGGTAGGTGTAAAGTATTAAAAGAACACATTCATACACTGCAATGGATAAATCAAGAAGAGAGATATTTCATCATTATACATACTACAAAAGGACTTGATATTAAAATCTATCCAATATAGAATATCAAATATACAAAATTATGTCAATATTAAATTATTTCATTGGCCAAAGAAAAAAGGATATTTGGTATATTGATTCAGGAGCAATCCACCACATAATAGGAAATATACATTAGTTTGATTGTATTGAGATCGCTAACAACTATAAATAAAAAACTGCAAATGCCAATAACTATCTTATACATGGATATGGGTGTGTTTCATGTAGTATTTTTTTTTCAAAATTTCTACTACATGATGTGATGTATGTTCCTAGACTAACATCTACTCTCATATCAGTATCCAAGTTAGTAGAAAGTAAAAGGATTATTGACTTAAGATACATAGATGAAGCTAACATGTTTCTTATTATACATCAAAATTAAGTTGAATCTATGAGATCAATCCATAGAAATATATATGCTCTATATTTTATCAAAACCTCACAAGATATTGTTGTGTTTCAAAATAATACTAATGCAACTTTTGAAGATCATATCGAAGAAAATTAAAAACATATATATCATAACTGCACAAGAATAAATAGAAGGTCAAAACTAAAAGGATGACATGTCAGCTACACTATGCCTTACTTGGCCATATACAATCTATATAAGAAAGATCTAATAAATATGAAGAAGAACTAGACCAAGTTGAAGATTTTTCCAAAGATAAAGATCCATATTAAAGACTAAAGTCCTCAATACCCAAATAATGTAATACAGGGGTTTGTTATAGTATATTACATCATTTGGATCATGTAAATGTACCACCTTTGGTATATATCTAGCCTAGGATTTTACTTCAAAGTAAAGTTAGTTAGTTAATTAAAGTATTATAATAAATGCACAAGTGTTAATGTGCATATAGTTCACATGTACATGAGTCCTAGAAAGAGTAAGGTCAAGCAACCTATATTTCTATATAAAGGTCTCATAGGTAGTATGTAGGAGATATGTAGGAGAGAGTGATATAGTAACTACATAGTGTGTAGTATACAATGTATGTGTATGTAGTAAGATACAATATAGTTATTTCATTTACTTTCATGCAATGTTCATGTCCTCCATTATATAACATTGTACTATTTTCATCTCTTATTAATGGCATATTTTTGAGGTATTTACAAATGTTCATTTCCTTATTTTCCTACATATTATTATGTCATTAGTTTTATAGTTATCTCAGATCAATTATCCTACATCTTGTGGTTGTACTACCTCCCATCAAAAGCTAACATAATAATCACCCTAGAAAAAAATATGAAGGATTCAGTAGGTTTTTTTATTTTTTAGATTCGTGGATGGCATTTTTTAATTTTCATGCATTAAAATTTTTGAAATTCACGTGGGACTTTATATTTTTAAATTTGTAAATAAATTTAGACAAAATTTTCCTCATAGCTTCACTACTTCTTGTTTGTATGAATGAATGAAATATCTGTTTAATTTCATGAGCTTGTTACAGGATTGTGTAGTTTTGTATGGTTGTTCAAATTGTGTAACTAAAAAATTATGATAAACAAGATGTATACTAAAGAGATACACAGGCATAAATTTTTGATAGGTAGATAATATAATCCACTAACAATAGATCTTCACCATACTATGAGACAATTTTTTGCTCAAATTTAAGCCAAGAGATTGTTAGGCATTATGCAAACTTATGATTTAATTTTTTTCAACCGAGGAGAAAAAGAATAATAATTTCTTTAGAAGTGATAGAAATATACTGATATAAATATAGTTTGTTTTGGGAGGGAAGAAAGTAGAGAGGGGAGGGCTCTGGTCCCTCCCCTGCTCCCCCTCCCATGGCTCCTGGTTCCTGCCCAGTCCCTGGCTCAACCCAGGTCATCCCTCCCGAGGAGTGGTTGTTTGCAGATGATCTCCTGGGGGAGATCCTTCTCCACTATCTATGACCCTCCCAGCCGGCTAGGGTTTCCTTGGTTGTTTTTTCAGACTGGTGCTTCCCAGGGATCCTTGTTTGGTTGGGGATCCCTTCCATTTTTCCCTCAGGCTTCCTCCTGGGGTTTTTTGCAGGTTATTTGCGTGGATCTGGTCCCCTGTGTTTCTCGGTGCGATGGAGGTGACGGTTTAGGGTTTGGACAACTTCCCCATTTTTTCTTGTGAATCCTCGGCAGGCTCTGTGCTTGGACGGGATTCTTGGTCCCTGTTGCTGGGATCCTCTTATGTTTTCCCGGGGCGGGTTCCTTGTGGTGCAACTCTCTGGTCACTTCCTGATGCGTTGGATCCTCTCTGTGCTGGCTGTCGGCTTCCTGCAAGATGGCTCTCACTGAATGAAATGTTTTCCTAGTGGGCGGCTGGTTTCTCCACAGGGCGGGATCCGCCAAATCCGTCGGTTTTCCCACGAGGCGGGATCCTTTATTTTTTGTTGGTTTCCCGGATGGTGGGATTTCCCTGTTGCTTCCCGCTATGCGGGACTGTTTGTGGTGGTTTTTACTGCTTCCCACGAGGCGGGATTTTATTGTAATAGTTTTTCTTTGCTTCTTGCTGGGCGGGATCTTCTCGATGGTGGTTTTTGGCTACTCCCCGCTCGGAGGGATCTCCAAAACTACTTTCTTTCTTATTTGTTTGTTTCCCGCTGAGAGGGATTGTTTCATGCTTACTGTTACCGCTAGGCGGGATTTCTATTTTGGTGTTCAGTTTCAAGGGATTGATGCCCTAGGTCCATTGCTTATGTAATCAGGTTTTGGGATCCTTGTTAAAACCCACTGTAAATACAAACACTACTTACCAAAAAATATAGCTTGTTTGAATGTAATTTGATTTAGTTAAAAAAGGATAAAAAGTGTATTTAAACATCTTGAGAGCAAATTTAAACATCTTGAGAGCAAAGTTAAAGGACTATGCAAGTCGAATCATAAAAAATTATTTGCCTCAAATTCGCATAAAGGTACATAGCTATAGTCACTTATTGCATGGATAGAGCATTCATCATTTGAAAATGTTATCACATGATGTAGCCTAGGCCTAGGTAGCCCCAAAAATGCCCATATATCCTCAATTAATTTAAAACATAGAACTAATGAAAAAGAGTACAAATAATTCTCACTGATCATACAAAAGCCATGTTTGTGATGGTTAGGAAGCTCTAGAGATGATAATCCCAAAATAATGTTAAAATGCACCTCTAATTCCATTTCATCTTCGAAGTGCAGTGAGAATTAATAAAAAATGAAGTATTTTCTATTGATTTTCATAGTGGTGGGATTCATATTCCTTCTACGCTTGGTGTTATACATGGTGTACAAGTTGTATCATAAGGATATTAACCCAACTTTGCAGCAGCAACAATAATGGTTGTGGGGATCGAAATGATAACATCATTGCTCATGTCTTTATTTCACTGCCATAGAGAGACTACAAAAGTGATATCTCCTTTATAACTTTGGTAGGGGAAGAATGACCCAAATTCAAGTAAGTTGTTTTACTATTATATTAATTTTCAAACTACGATCATTATTTTCTATTTTTAGTTTTACGTGTGCATTTACACATGCATGGATCACTATGTCAGAATGCCGAATGTAATAGAATCTAAGAGGGTGTTTTTAAACCACCCTAAGAGATCCTAATAGGGTGGTCTTTTGAGGTGATCATATGACATGGATTTTTTACGACACCATCATAGATGGTGGCTAAATAACCACCCTTAAAGGTCTTTAAGGGAAATTAAAAACCACCCTTAAAGACCCTTTTTGGTGTTGTATTTCCCTATGTTATTGTATATTTTTATTAGCTATTTAATTTTTAATTTTGAATCTACACCCAAGAACACAATAAGTAGTTTTGGGTTCACTCTTCAATAGGCTAAAGAGCCCTGCAAGCTATCGATATTGTAGGAAAATTCTCCCTATAGCCTTCGTTTAACCCAAAATCTCAATAAAAAGTGGTACAAGCTAAGAAGGAAGTCAAAATATATATCCCAATTTTAGTTGGAGGGAGAAACATTAGAGAGTAAGGTAATTGAGACCCAAATCCATGCCACTCATTAGATATTATTCAATGATCAATGCCCATGTTTCACCTAAAACTAGTAGCTTGAGAGCATCAAGGCCTATAGACCATAAATTTTCCATTCAATGGTTGGTGTTGATGTCTTGATTGATGAAAGCATAAGAATAAAAATTGATTGGTTGTAGCATATGCCAAATACATGGGGTCTAGTAAGAAGTGGAAGTAAACAAGCACTGACACACAGTAAAAAAAGCCCTACCATTGGGCAGTAGCAACAACAGTGATCACAAGGATCAAAATGATAACATCCTCGTTCATGTATTTATTTCACCATTGTAGATTGACTATGAAAGTTAGAGTCTCTTTGCAATTTTAGCTAGGGAAGAATGACTCAGATTTAAGTAAGTTTTTTTATTGTTATATTAATTTTTAAACTACGATTATTGTTTTCTATTTTTAGTTTTGCATGTGCATTTACGCATGCATGGCTCACTGTGTCAGAATTCTAAATAAAATGAGTATCCAATTTACATGAAACCCTTCTTAGAATCCATCATCATAGATAGAGATAACACGGGTGTCTATGATTTTACGACTATTGATATTTAACAATGAGAAAGGGTTCACCTTCGATAACATTGAATCTCTTTGCAGCATTGGGTGATACACCAAAAAGGATAAATGAGAGGGAAGCTATATAGGATAGAAAGGTAGGTCATTTTTATTTTCTTGTTTACTGCTAATGAGAATTAAATGCTCAATTAAAAATTTGAAATTCTAGTACTTATTTGATAATAAAACTACTACTACATGGAGATCAAATTATTCCTTTAATACAAAATATTTATTAACTTCAATTAATTCTTCACAAACTGGGTTCAAGAGTATTTTTTTAGTTATGAAACATCCCTATATTTTTAGCAATGGATATAGAATTTGATTCAAATAAACCCCTCAATCGAACACTAAATTGGTTACATTGTTCCTGAGTGGGTTGAGGACCAGCCAAGTATTGAAGATCTCATAGATGTGTATGGTAAATATCAGCTTCCAAATATTGTGATAATTCTCCTTTATGACTAGATAAGGTGGATGCCACCAAAGAGAAGCTCTTAGAAATTCATCTCAAAGTTATCTTGTTCATGTCAAAAATTAAGAGACCCTCTATTTGTGAGGATTATAACAAGAATTCTATCATCAAGATATGTGTATCTAAAGAAATATCATTGGGTAGTTTAAAATATGAGTAGCATGAATCATTTAGCCTTCACCTATCTATAGAAGAAATTGATGATTCTAAGAGGGTGGTTTTAAACCGCCATATTAGGGCTAATAAGGTGGCTTAAATCCACATTTTGAGACCCTAAGATGGCAGTTTTAAACCACCCTCTTATCCCTAAGAGGTCTTAGCCCTAAGAGAGTGGTTTTAAAAAGTTGTCTTAGGGTCTATTAGGGCAATTTTAAACCACTCTAATAGACTCTAAGAGGAAGGTTTTAAACCACCCTGATAAACCCTAAGAAGGTAGTTTTTTGAGGTGGTCATATGATGTGGAATTTTTATGACATCCTCATTGATGGTAGTTGAATAACTGCCATTAAAGGTATTTAAGGGTGGTTAAAATCCACCCTTAAATTTCTTTAAGGGCAGTTAAAAACCACCCTTAAAGAAACCTTCTAGTGTAGTGGTTCCCTATTTTATTGTATATTTTGATTAGCTCTTTAATTTTTAATTTTGAATCTACACCCAATAAAAAGATAAATATTTTGGGGTTTATTTTCTTCAATAGGCTAAATATCCCTACAAGCTACCAATATTATAATAAAATTCTCTCTATAGCCTTCGTTTCACCCAAAATATCAATCTAAAGTGAGGTAAGCCAAGAAAGGAAGTAAAAATGCATATCCTACATTTAGTTTGAAGCAGAAACATTAGATATTAAGGCAAGTGAGCTCCAAATCCATGTCATTCATTAGATATTTATCAATGATCATTGCACCTATTTCACCTAAAACTAGTAGCTTGAGAGCATCAAGACCTATAGACCATGAATTTTCCATTCGATGGTTGGTGTTGATGTCTTGATTGATGAAATCATAATAATGAAAAGTGATTGGTTTTAGCATGTTCGAAATACATGGTGTCTAGTCAAAAGTGAAATGAAATAAGCATTTTCACATAGTTAAAAAATCTCTACCATTGAAAAAAGGAGATCCTACCTCAGCTAGAGATATGTGGAGGGCATCCATGCATATAAAAATACATTCTAAAGGGTATTTATAAATACATCTATTACTGCCCATCAAATTTTATATTTATACCCTAACCTATTAGAATTGTCTATGTGACAGTTACGACAACTACCTATCACATGAGTAAGCCTACCCTACTATCGTATGCTAGTCAAGGAGGACATACATGGTACATCAACAAGCACAAACTTCTAGAGAAAACTTAGAAAAATATTAATGACACAACCATACTAGCATAGTAGCAATAAGACACGTCATTAATGATTCTTCATCTAAAGACCCTAAAGCCCTAGGTATTAATGGTCCTAAATCGAATGAACTTGAAGTTGCCAATCCCAGTTGTAGAAATATTTTGGTTGTAGAGAAAAAAGAATGCATTTTGCATAGATTTTTGAAGGGAAAGGGCCCTCACTCTGACCTATAAATAGACCTACTTTTGTATTATAAAAGTTTTGGGAGTTATTTGATCATGCATTATATCTAGCCTTGAAAACTCTTTCTTTCACTCCTCTATAGTATGATCAAGGCTTGAGTATTAAGTCATTGTCTAATAAGTTTTAATTATCTTTAGGTTGCATGCCTTATAATTATTCTAACACATGAATGGAAACTATGACTAATTTCACTTTGTCCTATTCCTTTATGTATGTTTCTAATTATGGATTATCCATATTATAGTGAATTCAATTATTAGCTATTAGATAGTGGTGAATGTATTTATTTCTATCTTGTTTATGTAGTCAAGAAGGGAATATTAATTATGGTGCCTCACCCCCATATCTTAGGTTTTATTTTCATATAATTTTACTTTCTTGTCTCTTTACAATTTTTGAATTGTTTACTTTGATTGCAATTCCTTTTCCCTACACCACCTCAAGAAAAATAGGCCTAAGATTGTGAAGGCTTTAAAGTGCATCAAGATGATTTCCATGAGGAGTTGGCCTCACTTAAAAAGCCCTAAAAGTTGCTTCACATGAAATTTTTGTGCCTTTGGTGCTTCTTTTTGTGTTGCTCTTTGTGAGGAATAGTTGTCTCAAGTATGTCCGACATCCACCCTGATAGGTCGATGCATATCTAGAGGACAACCGTAAGTTTTACACTAAAAGTAAAACATGACATAATTTTTAGGTATATTTATTATATTACTCATAATAAAAATATATATACTTATGAATATGTTATAAAGATTCCATGTAAATGCTTTTGGAAAAAAAAAATTATTTAAATTTAGATTTTATTAAAATATAGAATGTATAACAAAATCAAATTCAAAATTTTTAAACAATATTCTATAAACATAAGAATTTAAAAATAATAATCCCTCTTATCATTTCTTTACGTTTTTTCAAATGGTTAGGTTTTAAAAAATATTTTAAATTATTATCATATATATTATAAGGGCCTCACCTATAATTTAGTCAATAATCCTAGGATAAACACAAGATATTATTTGATAAATAACTCGTTTTCTTTAATATGGATTCCAAGTTGTTTGATCTCATTCATATGCATAAAATTTTATGCAATATAGGTTTTAGTTTTATTTTGGTTCATCCAATATGGACCAAATGTGCAAGGTCACCCATCACAATCTCTTCTTTATTAACACTCATATCTCCCATCTATTTACATCTAAACTACACCATCTTCATAAGTTTTAGTATTTACAACAACCCCAATAGATGCCTTCTAGATTTTTCATGTATGTATCAGTCAATGTTTAAGGTTTCATTCAATATAAAACATGCATATTATATGTTTATCCATGATAAATTATTTTATGGTCTCAAGTCATGAAGATGTCCATATACTAAAATTGGTAATAAATTTGATCGATATAATGAGAACTTTTATTGAGAAGAGATTACGAAAAAAAATATTGAATAACACTTCTACCTTTTCATGATATATTTTTGTTGTTAAAAGTTTATAAAGGGATTAATTTTTGCACTTGATTTAAATTTTTCTATATTGATTTGATGATCAGGATTAAAGCATAGATGAAGAGGTTTTAATAGATTTTTTTGAGCAAATTAAATGATATTATGTGAGCAAACTGAATCAGATTTTACGATTATTTTTTCACATGAAAATCATACTAACAAAACAATGATATTGATAATATTATTGTCACAAATAAAAACAATGAGAACATCATTATAATTAAGCAAAAATGCTTCAATATTTGTAAATAATACTATATATATATATATGAGATGATTACACACCCTGATGAGAGTGGAAGTTACTCGATACTTAACCCCAAATCAATAAATAATATTGTTCAAAAGTTTTTCAAAATTATGAAGGCCTCCTTGCTCAATTATGCCACAAAAATAAGTTCAACATAAAGAAGTAGGTTATTATAAGGATCTAGAACATGTCAAATTACATAGATTGAAAAGTTTCTCTCAAGCCAATTATTTATACTATTAGTTTACCAACAGACTTGTCGCAGTATTTCTAACAAATAAATTGAACATTTTAGTGGTTAAAATGGATATTTATACCAATTATTCTTACCATTTTAAAAACCATAAATGATAATATAGTGGATGATATTGATACTCTATTACTAATTTTTGATATGCCATCCTTCTCCAATGATTTGTCACTTGCAAAAATCATGGTCATCAATGAGATTTTTGATGACACAAAAAAATTGTAAAAGACCTTTGAGGTAATTTATTCAATTGTGATATGTTTATTTATGGATAAATTTTATCAAATCACCACTGTGTCTTTAATTCTAGAATAAAATCATGGAAAATAATAACCATATGAACGTGGGTTAAAAAACCTCTAAAAAAATCATAAGAATTAAAAATTGAATGCATATTGATCCAATTATTTAGTGAACTCAAACATAGATATGCATCAAATTTCATAGATGTTTTATATTTGAAGAGGTAATATATGCATTTTTTAATGTAGGTTTACCAAAATATTATAGATTCATCTCTATTTATAAGTGTTTTCCTATCATTATCCATATAATATTGAAGGGGACTACAAAACATAATAACGCAGGCTTTAAGATTCTTTAATGAAGAATATTAGGAATAAGAGAAAACTCATTCATGTGGGGCATACCAATTCGACGTGTACTCTCAACAACAAATTAACATAATTTTAATTAAAGCAATATGATGGCAAATAATAAATCTAATACAAGGATAAATTGGTCTTCCATAGGATCTGTCATTAGCCATCTTAGATAGAAAGAACTTACAAGCCTCAATCATGAGAGGCTTTTAAGGGTATTGGATGAAATAACTTGGGTATGAGATAAAACATGTTTAAGAAAAGTGTACTAATGCAATGTACACTTTGAGAAAATTATCATTTTTTCCAATTAGATCAAAATAGTCACACATAACAAGTTTAAAACAAAAAGAGAAATAAGTCTTCCATGGACTTAATTTTATATATCTAAGACATCCTAACTAAAACATTCACAATAAATATATATATATAATATTTTGAATTTTTAGTTGGGATGTCCTAGATATATAAAATGAAGTCCATGGATGAATTTTATATATCTAGGACATCCCAACTAAAACATTCACAAAATTATATATATATAAACTTGAATACAAGAGAAAAATCATTTAAACAAGTATACTTTAAACAACAAATTATCAATTTTTAAAAATTAGATCCAAATGATTTCTTGGTTACTGTAGATTTGAAGAAAAGATTGCTACTCTAGGGGGGCCAAACGGGGACACGTCTAGATCCTCTTTTAGAGATAGTTTTTATGTATATTTGTTATAGGATAAATCTCCATTAGAGACTAAAGAAGGACAAAAAATTACATTAAAAATGTTCTTTACGACTGCTAGAAATAGATCAACATCTCAATGAGTTAATAGATTCTTGCCACAGTTAGAATAAAGGCCAAATATTATAATTGAGTAAAGGAAGGTTGAAGAAATTTTTTTATATAGAGTCAATCATGATTTAATATGTAAATTCATGGGTATTTTCCCCACCCTAAATTTTTAGCATTCATGGGTCTGGAAAAACTAGGAGCCTCTTGGTGAGTATTCTTTGTGGTTTTTTAAAAATGGATATTTTATTGTTAGTTTTTCTTCACTTATCGATAGAAATAGGGCTTTTGAATTAGAAAAGATGAATCATGGTCTAACAAGATTATTTGTTCAACCCTAAAGAGTGGGATTTGATCCTCAAATTGAACCCACTACTATCCTAATTTGGATCTATTTGTATGCACTTCCAATGGATTTATGGAGTGAACATGTATTGGAAATTATCGATAATTCCTTTGGAAGATATTTGGGTGTTTCCAATGAAACAATGGAAGGAAAAACAATTTTTAATGCAATATTATGTGTGGAAATGGATTTTATCTAGCCTTTGTCGATAGATGTGGAACATGAAATTGTAGGATTATCTTGGATTCAACAATTGGATTATGAGGCATTTTCATTTAGATGTAGATTTGACCACAAATATAGGTATTTGGTCCGATATTGCCCAAATAATATGAAAATAAAAAAGGAGGCTCCTCTGGGAATGTAAAATATTCCTAAGGAGTGTAAGTCAACAATCAACAAAGAAACAACCAATAATTATCAGGGTAAAGAAACACAGAGAGATGGTTTTGTATAGCCCAAAAGAAGGAGAAGTTAAAAGGAAAAATATTGTAAAGAGCAAACCCAACTCAAGCCCTCCAATAGGTATGAGATATTTAAGACATTAATGGACCAAGAAGAAGAACAATTCATGGAATGAGTGGATGGGAGTAATAAAAATAATAATAGCCATGTTCAATCCCCTCTTTCATATCCTCCCATCATAGAGTAGTTAATTGAGTGTAGTGAGTTACCGCAATCAGAGAGTACAGGGGCATTGATAGTGCATAACCAAGAGAAACTAATAATTAAGGATATCATCATGGACTTAGCAAAAAAAAATAGAGAAATTCCAAATATAGGGATAACTTAGGTGGAAAAGAGATCAAAAAATAGTAGCTCTCATGGAGTGGGTAGAAAATTAAATAAGGAGTTGATGTAGTTCAAGGAGACAAAATGATCACTAGAGGATCGGTGAGGCCAATATATTTTTACTACTTTGAAGGTAACCAATGATTATACAATCATGAAATGTTAGGGGTTTAAACAATAGAACCCATCAATTTGTTGTTTGAAGACTCTTAGAAAAATGTAAAACAAATTTTTTGCTTATCTAGGAGACAAAAATGTCATTGGATCTTATGTGTAAAATAGTAAATAGACTTTGGAAGGGTGTTGGTCATATGGAAATGACTTCCCAAGGGGCCTCAGGGGGGACAGTTACTTTTTGGAACTCTCTTGAATGGAATGCAATAAAACATATAGCTTGGATGAGTTTTTTCACATCACATTTTAGGAATAATGTCACAGTTGAACATGTTTTAATCACAAATTTTTATGGGGCTCAAAACCTAGATGGTCAGATGCATCAATGGAAAGTTGTGCATAACATGAGATTCTCAAGGGAATAGTTAGACTATATTATTGTTGGGTATTTTAATGCTAAATTATCCTCTAGAGATCAAGAAGGGGGAACCCTAATTTTAAACCTAGAGGATCGACTTATGATTGCCAAAGTCTAGGCATTACACTTGGTGGATATTAAATGCCCTGGAACCAACTATACTTGGACTAATAAGAGGGGTCCATATAGCAAGAAGGTGAAGTTAGACCATTTTTTTGTTTCAGAGGAGGCATTTGTAAAATGGAATATAAAATTTCAGATTTTTGGAGGATCCAGTTTCATATCACTTTTTCATTTTGTTGGAAGGGGGGATCAAGATAGTGCAACATCACAAACAGTTTAAATTCAAATAATTTTGGTTACAAAAAGAGGAAATTCAAAAGAAAATTCCATAGTTATGGGAAGAATTATGCCCAACATATGGTATAACAATGTTTAGATTGTACAAACAACTTCATTATGTCAAATAACAACTGAAACAATGGAGATGAGCTAACAAGACAGACTTCTAGGTCCAAAGAACTCCATTGGTGGCCAGATGGGATGAGGTTCAAAAACACTTTAGGGAAGGAATAATTATAGAGTATCTCAAAGAAGAGGATGATGCATTGCGTAAATCGGTTGAGGACATTGACAACCAAGATGAGACCTACTAGAAATAGAGAGCAAGAACCACTTGGTTATTAGAAGGTGATAAAAATACCAAAGTTTTCCATCGATCTGTCTATGATAGAAGATAAACTAACAACATGGAAGCTCTCCAAGATGAGAATAAATACTCCTTTGATAGAATTCCAAGTATGCATTTCCATTAAATGGATTATTTTTCTAAACTATTTAAGGAAATTATGGTGCAATATGAAGAGGCTCAAAAACAAGTTCTTTTTGTCATACCCTCTGTTATATTTGAAGAAGAAAATCAGGCCCTACTTAAACCCATTAATAGAGAGGAACTGAAGAATGTAGTCTTTGAAATGAGCATAAGATAAACACCAGGTCCAAATGGCTTTCCAATTGAGTTTTTCCAAGCCTTCTTGGACAACATGGAGGAGGATGTAATGGTTGTTATAGAGGAGTCTAAAGGTAGTAAAAGAATACTTATTGCATTGAATCATAATTTCATACCTTAATTTCAAAACGGGAGGAGCAGATGCATATTTCATATTATAGACCTATTGCCTTATGCAATGTCATATATAATATAATAATAAAGGTAATGGTTGAGTGACTAAAACCTCTTCTACATAAATTATCTCATCGTAGAAATGGGGTTTTATAGAGGGTAGGTAGATATTGGATGGTGTGGTTCTAGCTCAGGAGGCAATCCATTCAATGCAAACATCTAGTAATAGAGGAATGTTCATAAAATTGGATATTTCAAAGGCTTATGATAGGGTGCATTAGAGCTTTTTATCAAATATGATGGTAGTATTTGGTTTCTATTAGGATTGGATAGAATGGGTCATGAGCTATGTTTCTACTCTAACATACTCAATGTTAATCAAGGGTCTTCCTTGGCAACCATTTGGAGCTACTCGAGGCCTTCATCAAGGATATCCTTGTTTTCTCTATCTTTTTCTCATATTGGATGAAGGCTTGGGTAGACTCATATTGAGGAGAAAACACCAATGTTTGCTAACAGGTATCAAGGTGGGTAAGGATGTTTTGACTCATCTACATTTTGTGGATGACACAAGATTGGTGGGAGTGGCTAGATTTAGGGAAGCAAAAATTATTAGAGATACACTTAATTTCTACCTTAGGATTACAAACCAAGTCATCAATGATAAAAAATCCAAAGTGGTCTTTTCCAATATTGATCAAAGGCTTCACGACAAAATTTTAGAGATCTTGGGATTCACAAGGACTTCTCTCCCAGTGGTATACTTGGCAATCCCTTTGCATTTTAAAAAAGTAAAAATAAATATTTGGAGGAATATTTTAGACTATATCAAGATAATAATTAATAATTGGTCTCACAAATGGTTAAGCTATGGGGTAGATTAACTTTTTTATAGTCATTCATTTAGGCCATACTAATTTATAAATTTTCTATCCTTACTACCCCATATACCATATGGAAATATTTGGACAAGATGGATAGAAAATTTTTATGGGAAGGAGTAAAAGGAGAGAGGAAATGGGCCTTATTAGGTTGGGAGAAAGTAAGCCAACCCAAGATAAAATGAGGTTTGGGACTGAGAGATCAAAGTTAAATAATAAAGCTTTAGCTGGAAAGATTTACTAGAGGTGGATTTCCCAACAAACTCCTTTATTGAGTAGAATCTTAACAAGTAAATATTTGGGACAGGTAAATCCAAATGAGGAGGGTCTTTTCTCTTTGGATGGTAATGGATCCTTAGTGTGGTAGGATTTTAAATTAGGATCTCAGGTAGTAAAATATGGATTATTTTAGAAAGTGGGGAGAGGGGAGAAGGCACAATTTTGTATAGGTTCAAGGGATCAATACCCACCTATCATTGTTGAATTTTGTGAACTGCAACCAATAAAAACAACCATGGAAACCAAGGGTTGGATCTAAATTGAAATTTATTTCAACACTAGTTAGTTGGGGGATTATAAGTTTAAGCAATTTAATAAGTTTGATGAGTGGCCAATTTCAATCCCTCTAGATTTGACACCCATCATGACTAAAATCTTGGCAAAAATATTTCTCATAGGTAGAGATGAGGAGGATGAATTATCTTGGGGATATAGGAGCATTGGTGTATACATATTGAAGGATGGATATGATAAGATCCTTCTAGAGCCTCCTCCTCATGCATATGAGGTTGAGAATTGGAGAAAGATTTGGCAATCCAAGGGTTGGTCGAAAGTAAACTTATTTGCCTGGAATATCATGCATAATGGAATTATTACTTTTGATAATCTCATATGTAGGGAAATCATTGGTCCATATCAATGTGTTTTATTCTACAAGGGTGAGGAAAAAACTAATCACTTGATGTTTGAGTGCCCATTCACATACCAAATATTGGAGAGATGGTTTTTATATTATAAAATTCAAGTTAATGGTTATTTGAATCGGATTAGTATTTGGAAAATATGGAAGAGGGGTAGATTTAAATATAAAGCTCTTTGTATTGGTTGGGAGCTTGGATTAAACTTAATTTGGTGGCAAGTGTGGTTGGAGAAATGATTTTTTTTTTAGAAAAATATTTTCCTCTTTAGATGGAGTTTGGTAGGTCATTTGGAACAAAGTCATAGAAACTGTGGTAGTGTATGCTAAAGAGGAAACTCGGGTTGTTATAGGGGAAATGGAGAAGGAATTTGAAGTGCAAGAGGGGTAGGATAGAGCTAGTTGGATACCATCCTTAGAAGGTTAGATTAAAATTAATACTGATGGAGTTACAAAATATAATCTGGGTAGAGTTAGAATTGGAATTGTTTATCAGAATCATTTTGGAACAATGCTCTATTGCGAACTACAAGGCTTGGAAAGAGCCACAAACAATGAAGCAGAATCCTTAACTATCAGATATGCTCCTATTTGGATAGTAAAACAAGGTTGAAGGAGGACAATCCTAGAATGAGATTCTCAATTGATGGTTGAACCTCTAGATTGCATGAGGAACTTTACTTTGAAGACATGGAGGTTGAGGATTCTTGTCACTCAAATTAAGGAATTGTGGAGGAAATTAGATGATGTGATTCCATTTTATGTGAGTAGAGATCTAAATAAAGTGGCATACTTCTTGGTTAAGATAGGCACTGAGAAGGAGGTAGGGGTTTAGTGGCACAGTGACATGGCTATTGAGGATGAGATGATTAGGTAGGTTGGTGAGCAAATCTAGTGTTTAGCTAATTTGGACAACCATTCTGAAAATATGGTTGAGAAGATTTATGCTCCAAAGTAGATCTTATTTTATAGTTGTAAACAGGTGAACAATCATTGTAGAAATATGGTTTAAGAGATTTGGCTCAAATGCAAATCTTCTTTTACTGTTGTAAACATGTATTCTCTTTGGTTAAGACTAGAAGAAGTCTCATCCCAACTTGTAAATGATCTTTGTTTTAATACAAGTTTTTCAAATTATTTTTCAAAAAAAACTTAAATCCAAATAATTACACAACAAGTTTAATAAAAAAAAAAAATTCTATAAACTTAATTCTTTATATTTAAAATATCCCAACTAAATTTTTCCTAATCTTTAAAAATAAAAATAAATCTACAAAATTTAAACTACAAAGAAAAAATTTCATTCAAATGATCACCTTAAATAAAACTTTCATCATCCAAAGAAAAGAAGAATATAGTTTCTTCATTTACACTAGCATAACTGTAAAGAAAAAATTCCATTCAAAGAAAAAAATTCATTCAACACATCATATCCTGTCAACCAGTACGATTCATTCAACACATCATATCCTGTCAACCAGTACGAGCAGAGGCAGGGCAGGGCAGGGCAGGGCAGGGGATTTTCTAGGTCGACAGAAATTCGGCCGCCAAACCCGGCGTTTGAGAGGTCCAAATAGGTGTGTCTTTTCAGTCGGTCCCCGTCGGAGGGGATCGGAGTGCCAGAAGTTATTATTACTGAGGTCCAAGCTTCTCAGACGCCGTTGAAACAATCTAGGATGGAGGTCTCCCTTGAGTCTCTGGCTGCTCTTCTGAGATCAACTTCAATAACGTGGAGTATTGCAGTGTCTTACAGAACGTCGCTCCAGCCGCAGCAGTTGTGGCCTTCCCACGACTCAAACTATGGGAGGGATCTGCTTTCAAATCCAATAGATTGTAATTTTTGGTCGTTGGGCATTCGGTTGCCATTGCAGTCATAATACATACTAACAACATAAGCAATGATATTGCAGATGCAAAGTTTGCCCTTATGATGTGCTTGAAATGGAAGAGCTCGGTTTCACTCAGACCCATATGTCACAGGAGACAAGATGATGCCTTACATGTATAAAACAGTGATAATGTGATTGTTTTTCAAATTATGTATTTCCATGTTCCATTTGAGGTTACTCCATATGGCGTGGTAGATGTATTAGGTACAAGTGGCATAGAAGTAGTGGTACAAGTAATGTAATTTTAGATCTTTATAAGAATTTTTGATGATATATAATTTTTCCTTTTAATTTTATAAAATAGTTAAAAATAAAATGGTAGCAGAAGCAATATTTAATATTAATCATTTAACCACTACAGCTTTATTAATTGATTATATATTTTAAAAAAATTATCTTTTGTTATGCCAGGGATAAGATGACCTTTCTTCCCAAACCATTATCTTAAAGAAATTCTAATACATTTATTTTTCATGTTGCTTACTACAAGCTAATAAGAAGCTTGTTCTTGGAGTGAAAAGTGTCATGAGATTATTTGTTTTATCAACAATAAACTACAAATTACAATTATGTATTACAATTATCTTCTTCATAAGTTAAAAAAAAAAAACTTATTTAAGTTTTTATAAATTATATTGAATTTAATTCTTAAAAAATAAAATAAATTGTGATTTTATAAATTTGATTATGGTTACTAAAGCTATAAACATATAAACATAAAACAAACATAAATTTTATTATATAATATTTATTATGTCAATTGAAACTTTGGTTTAAGGGTTGGGACAAATAATTAATGCAACCCAAACCAAATCAAATAATCCAATGTAACTAAATGAAATAGGAAAAGGGTAACCATTTCAAAAATCTTTACATTTATTTATATTATGATTTTATAAGTACCATCCCAATCAAATAGGTAAGTTTAGTACAAGAAGTTATAAGGACCTTTTCGACATACATGAGACTCATATTTTTTTTCATTTAATTTGATGTATGTAATGAGTCTTGTCATCTCTAATCTATATTGAGCACAAGTGGTCTTTATTTGAGGCCATACACATCAAATAGTGCAACAATATGAGTCAAAACTGCTTCAATGATTTTGTCTTTGTGCAATAAAATATTAGGCTTTGTACAATATAAATGGAAGGTAATAAATACTAGAAATCAATTCGATTGAATAAATTAAATTCACTTTGAGTTTTTTTGGATCCCATTGTTTACTCTAGAAAACCTTGAAACATTTAGAAGGAAGTAAAACATTTAAAAAGATTGGAAAAAATATACTATAATAATAGTGTACTTGCGCATCCTCTAATTCACCCATCACTTTAGAGTCAAGGCAAACTGTGAACGTCAATTATAAAGGAAAGACCAAGAAAAAGCCAACTTGAAAGAAGAAAAAATATTAAAAAATGTTAAATTTTATGTTGTATTTATCATTTAAATTAAATTATTAATTTATAAATTTTAATTACTAATAGAAAATTAACTATTTTATTTTTTTATTTGTTTGTTTTTTTCTCGGTTGAGTTACCGATTAACTCTCCAAGCTATTTAAAACATTGCTGTCAACAACTATACGTGGTGTATATATAAGATGCTCGACCATAACTAGGCATCACTCTATAAATAATAATCATTTACGAAAGAAAAAAAAAAACACTTACACGAAGGTGGTTACCGTCTCCCAAATGCTTGTGGACGTGAAGACCGTGTTTCTTCTCGGTTTCCCTTGTAATCTTCTTGTACACTCCACGTGCAAATTTCCAGATAATTTTCATGTAATCCGGCAGGTTTTCCGTCAATGACATATCCCATCTGAAATTAAATTATAAGCATCAGCTTCATAAAATTTTCATCATGAATCAAATTAGATGCTTAGAAATTTATGGAATATGAAGCAATTACTTTGTTAATGCCTCCTTGAGCTGTTTAAGTTCTTCAAAGGTTCCATAAGTGTCGTAAGTGTCATCTATCAGACATAAAACAGTCGTCCATTCCTCAAAAGCGATTCTGCTTTCACAGAATTTTGGTTCAAACATTTCACACAGCCCCCCAAAAAATCCAGCTGAATCGCCTCCGAATCTTTCCACAATGTACAGTACGAAAAGATCAAAACCAAATCCATCATAATTTGCAGTTAAAAAGTCTTTTGATAATTTCATTTTCAGTTTGGGTGCTCACCTGGAGGACACTACTTTCACCTCGATCTGGTGTTGAGACTGCAAAATGTTGAAGTCCTGTATTGCAATTTCTATAAACTTGTCAGAATGACTGAAGAAGGTAACACCCTTGATTTCCAAGATTTGAAAAAAGGGGAGAAAATAAATTGTAAATATTTTCTTTTATTTCTTTATGGTATCGCTTCAGACTTACCTGTGGACATTCTTGATCTCAGGCCAAGTATTGCAGTGTTGCCTAATTATTTCAATACAGTTTCGGTTCTCTGCCGCTGAAAGCTGCATCTCCATAGATATTTTAAAACTTATTCCACCTGTATCAAGTTGTTGTTTTGGTGCTTACATCAACAAGATATATATATCTATAAAGGTGTCTCCTCAAGTGTACTGAGAACTCCTCGGATCTCCTTAATCAGCGTTTCTCTGCGTTCAACGTATAAAGGTGTCTGCAATCAAATCAAATGCAACCACAAGCATTAACTGATATTCACACAAAATTAGTGATGGACAAATATATAATTCCACAACATATATTTAACTTTTTACACCGCATATATGGTGAAGATACAACATCAAGCAGTTGAACATCACAGTAGACAATCTTTGCGCAGCCTTAGAATCTTGTGACCAAGCGGGTCTGCTTCACTGCTATTTATAACGTATACCACCTAAAGATGTTTCCTTATTTGGAAGGTACTTGGCATTGGCATACTATGACAAGTATGCCAAAAACAAAATGAATAATAAGGGGAAAAGTTGGCCTTTGCCATCCATGTCAACATTCTAGATTCTAGAACCAAGATTGATATTATAGAATCACATTAAGCTGATTACAGATTTGCTGTTTGATACAAAATGAATAATAAGAGCAAAAAGTTGGACTTTGCCATCAATGTCAGGAAAAAGTTGGCCTTTCCCATCCATGTCATGAAAAACATGGCCTTTGCCATCCATGTCAACATTCGAGAACCAAGATTGAAAGTATATGAATCACATTAAATCGATTACGGATTTCTGTTTGATTAATTTTAAGGTTAAGTTAACCTCGAAATCTCATGCATTGCATTTAACGAATAGAAAATTATAGTTATGGGTGGTTTATAACCAAAAAAAAAATTCTAGAATTAGGAGTTTGAATGTGAGGTGAATTATTGGTGGGTAATAATTAAAAATGGTATTAAAAATTTTATACGTTAAGAATAAGAATGTTTTAGATGTAGGTTAGAATAAATATTAGTTAGATTTGTGGGTGAGTGTTAAGAATGGATTTAAGAGGTTTAGAATATAAATAAATAAATAATATTTTTATTTACATATTAAATGTTATTAATAATTTTAGTTATTTGTAATAAAATTTATTTGTTATATGTTTTTATTTTTTTTAAATTAAATGATTTTATTGAATACAAATTGAACATATAAGTTTTAATAATATTTTAACTTTTTAATTTAATAACAATGTTTTAACTTTTTAATTTTTTAAATCATTGATGAAAGGTATAAGTGACTTAGCTTTCTTAACAAATAGTTTTAAACTACATGAGTGGAAAGGTTCACCTAGCCATCCTTACCCTGATTTTATTTTATTTAAATTAATATCTATAACTGACATAAACAACTTGATCTAACCTTATTAACAATAATTTTAAATTATTTAAATCAATATATGAGGTAAACACATTTATTATCATAAAAGTGATAGTTTTATTTAAGACTAGATTATTGTTATTTACAAATATGGCTTTTAATAATACTTAAAGTTCAACACTAATAATTATCAATATAAGTAACCTACCTAGAAGGTATAAAATTGTATATTTACGAAATATGTATAATTCTTATTGGAACATAGTGGTATGTCTATGGGTTCTCATCCTAGAGATGAATCTAAAACCATATAGAATGTGTATGAGTGGATTATATATATATATATATATATATGAAAATCCTAATATTAGTATTATTCTTAAAATGTAAGTAATAATTATTTCTCATACAAAAATATTTTTAATGTAAATTTGTTTGACCACGAGGATGAGTGTTTTCAAGCTTGGATATAAATTTATTTATATTGATATTTCATGTTGTTTAGTTTTTATATTATTTTATCTCATTATATTTATTTATATTTAAGCTACATAATATTTATTTGACATATATCCTTAAGAAGGATATATAATTACTAGATATTAGAAAATAAATTTACATTAAAATCTTGAGAATGAAACATAATAGTCACTTAGTTTCTTATGATATTCATTTTAAATTTTTAGAAAGCAAGAAAGATAAATATTGTAAATAAATTTGTGTAATATGTGGTTGATAAAGATGTTCTAACATATGTAATATAAATCCAGGTGTTGTAGGTGAGTCCGAGAGGAGAGGACAATCCTCCAAGGGAGGTCCCAAGGTTCAAATTTCCACCCTACCAAAAAGCTGAATTGGGTATCTAAAATCCAATTGATAATGTTGGTGCAGGCAGGCGACGGGTGCGATCCCCGAGTGACTTTGACGGTGTAGTAACCCCTGTTCATGGTCTCTCAAAACAAGGCGGCTCCGCAAGGGGTTTTTCGCTAAAAAAATATGTAATATGATAAAGTGTTGAATATTTTATTGCTCTAGTGACCCAACATTATGAAAATTATGATTTTGATTGCAAATCAGAACTCTTCTTATATATTTGATCAACATGTGGGGATTTTTTTTTGCTCTCCTCATCCTTAATATGATTATTTGTTGAATGATTATAATAAATTTAGATATCCATAAAGAATGCCTACTAAATATTTTGTCTAGTGGTGGATATTTTTTTAAATGACACATTTAATATTAACATTAAGTGCTTCCAACTTCATTTTATTTAAAATGAAATGGAGGTATACCTAATTTTTCTTATGACTTTTAAATTTAGATATTCATAAAGAGTGCATATTAAATTTTTTGTCTGGTGGATATATATTTTTTAATTTGGTGTGAGAAATTTTTAAGGTCAAAGGTCTTCTTTCAAATATAATTCTTTGTAAAGTCCAAAACTATGGTTATCAATAGGGAATTTAATAGGAAATTGAACACACATGACCATTTGTAAAGCCTAGAACTAAGAACTATGCCTATCAATAAAGGTAAGAATTATGCCTATCAATAAAGAATTTAGCACAAACCCACCTCCTCACACACTTGCCCCATGTGGTTTGAACCTTGTCCCTCCCAAAGAAAAGCCAAAACCTGAATCGTTTCGCGTGGAAATTATTAACTATTCAGGTTGTTCAGGATCAAAACTAATTATTAGATTTAATAATTAACTATTTAAATTATTTACAATCAAAATTATTTATTAAATTTAAAATATAAATTTTTTAATGTATTTGAAAACTTGTTTTTTTTATGAAAAATATATTTTTTAATGAAAAAAGTAAATTTATAGTAAATTAAGATTAAAATATTTACAATAAAAAAAGAGTGGGTGGGTTAACACATCCCATGAGAATCAAACTAACCCTTACATAAAAGAAAACATATCATATGGGTAATGTGCCCTCACAATGGGATGAGAATTCACCCTTCTGCATAGCTCCAACCAATAATTGGCCTAGGTGAAACTGGTTGAACATCATCCCACCCTCAACCACCTCTTCACTTGGCGGAACGAACCCAAATAAAATTGGTTGAACATCATCCCACCCCCAACCACCTCCTAACTTGGTGGAACAAACAAGCAACGTCAACATTAGGTTGTTTCTTGATTGGTTGATGGTTGGGACAAGTGCTCAGACTAATGCCTATCTGTGAGAGCACTTCTTGAGCATTGAGAATAAGCAACGTCAACATTAGGCTGCTTCCTGATTGGTTGAGGGCTCGGACCAGTGCCTGTCTATGAGAGCACTTATTGAACGGTGAGAGCGAGATCAAAAAGAAAAACGCCCTAAGAGGATCCAGTTGATTGTACACAGAACATCGACCTAGTACACTAGAAAAACATACAAATAATCTAACTCTATAACAATTTGTTTGCTTAATACATATTTGTAATCATATTGATTTTGTATAAGACAACACCCATCCACTAATATAATCGTTCCTTAAGATCAAACTTTGACTTTTAAATTCAGATATCCATAAAGTCCTTCCATTTAAAAAATTGACTTTTAAATTTAAATATCCATAAAGAGTGCCTACTAAAACTTTTGTCCATTAAAACTTGATTTTATTTAAAATGAAATGCACACTTAGGACTTTTAAGTTTAGATATCCATAAAAGTCTCTATTAAATCTTTTTTCTAATGGTGGATATTTTTTAAGTGTGAATTGTAAGGTACACATTTAATATAAACATAAAGTCCTTCCATTTAAAACGACAACCTCATTTTAATGGGCGTATATCTAATTTTTCTTATGACTTTTAAATTTAGATATTTATAAAGAGTGCCTACTAAAATTTTTGTATATCCAATCCTTTATGAATACAATCCTTTATGAATACTTGTGTGGACAACATTTCTCAACTATAGATATTTATAAAGAGTGCCTACTAGACTTTATGAATACTTGTGTGGACAACATTAAGATAAGATTACGCAAGAGACGCATACTTTTGTGGACAACATTTCAGATTACGCAATAGACGCATAGTCGGCTTAAACTTTCCACATGGCTGCACTGCGGACCACAGTAATAGACGGATACTTTCTTCACACGTGAACGAGGGCTGCACTGCGGACCACAGTAATAGACGGAGACTTTCTTTTCATTTTGATGCGAGTTCGACTCTCTCTGCAGCAGTGCACTCCGGATCACAATTATAGACGGATACTTTAATTTCATTTGGATGTGAGTTCGCCTCTCCCGGCAGCAGTAACACGAGCATGGAATCTCATCAGCCTTCGAAAGTCACAGACGAGGCGACAATAGTACTGGGGGTTTCGCTTTTGGTTTTCGTCTGGATTTTCTGCAAATTCAGAGGAAATAACTTTAAGCCGAAACTGCCACCAGGACCTCGTCCATGGCCTGTTCTTGGAAGTCTGCATCTGCTGGGGAACCTTCCTCATCGATATCTCGCAAATTTAGCAAAAAAATATGGCCCGCTTATGTTTCTGCGGCTGGGATCCGTCCCAACCGTTGTGGTGTCCTCCCCTTCCATGGCCAAAGAGTTTCTTAAAACTCACGATCTCCTCTTCGCCAACAGACCCCACTGTGCAGCTGGGAAATACCTAAACTACGATTATAAAGACGTGGCATTTGCACAATATGGAGGATATTGGAGGCAGATGAAAAAGTTGTGCACGGTGGAGCTACTCACCGCCAAACGAGTCGAGTCATTCAAATTCGTGAGGGAGGAAGAGGTGTCCGCCATGATCTCCTCCATCTGGGAGGCGAGCGAGCGAGGAGTGCGTTCTGTCGACTTGAGCAAAAGTGTGGCATCTCTCACGCAAAATATTATGTGCAGAATGTTTGCCAGCAGAACATACTCCGACCATGATTTGATAGGAGGTCACGGGTTCAAGGCAATGGTGGATGAGTTGTTCGCTACAGCCGGTGCGTTTTGCGTTGGAGACTTCATTCCTTGGCTTGACTGGCTGGATTTGCAAGGCATCCATCGTCGAATGAAAAAATCCCACCAAGTATTTGATAAATTCGCCGAGGAAGTAATTGATGAGCACATATATAATAGAAGAAACTTAGAAGGGCAAGGTCAAAAAAGTCGGGTAAAAGACTTTGTAGATTTGTTGCTCGACACGGCAGAGGCGGAGAGCGGGGCTGTCGAGATGAAAATCACAAGGGTCCATATGAAAGCAATAATCGCTGTAAGTATAAGATTTATGTTCGCTGTTCAAAACCACACTGCGTCATGTGCTAAGCGATAGTGTATATGGAGTTGTGCAAGATATATTGGATGGTGGAATAGAAACGTCGTCCACAACGATAGCATGGGCAATAAGCGAACTGCTGAGGAATCGGCGTGTACTGGCAAGAGTTCAGGAAGAACTTGAATCGACGGTGGGCAGACATTGCCTGGTAAAGGAGAGTGATGTGGCGTGCTGTGAATACTTGAAATGCGTAGTGAAGGAAACGTTTTGATTACATCCGCCAGGTCCACTTCTTATTCCGCACGAGTCGACAGAGGGTTGTAGTGTAGGGGGATATTATATACCCTCGAAAACAAGGCTGCTTGTCAATGTCTGGGCAATAGGAAGGGACGAAAGTGTGTGGGAAGATGCAGAGGAATTCAAACCGGAGAGATTTATAGGCAAAGATATTGATGTGAAAGGGCAGCACTTTGAATTGCTTCCCTTTGGAGCAGGAAGAAGGGGATGCCCTGCGATTAATATGGGACTTTCTGTTGTTGAGTTTGCGCTTGCTCAATTGGTGCATTGCTTTGATTGGAGTGTTGAGGGCGAGCTGAATATGGATGAAGTGTTTGGATTGACTGTGCCTAGAAAATACCCACTCTTTGCTCGGCCTGCATGGAGGTTGACATCGGACATGTTGTAGTTAAGCTCAGGCTAGGATTTTCCGCTGTTAGCTTACTGGATGTTTGTAATAATTTCAATGTTGCTAGGCTTGAAATTTGGAAGTTGGAAGTTAGGTGTTTTTTTTTTTTTTTATTTATTTATTTATAAAAAACTATGTTTCAAGGTATATTTAATCATCATGTGACTTTTAATTGTTAAAATATTCTTTCCCATATACTTTGATCTATAAATTAATGTTTATAGTTGTTAATATTTGATTGTTATTAATTTTTATTTAATTTTAGCTGATATATTATTAATTAAGTTTTTTTTTTTTTTAATATTTTATAGAATGAAGTTATCCAAATTTTTGTAAATAAATTTAATTTAATAATATATTTATTTATAATGTTATGTATACATACGAGTCATAAGACTAGGAAGGGTATTATAGAGTATGCATCTTATGATATGAGTATAAAATTGTTATTAAATATATCTTCAGAATGATGAGTTATTTATATTATAAAATAAATAGGTTATATGTATCCCAATATAAATAATTATGATTTTTTAATATATTACAATAGGTGGACTTAAGATCCTCAAAATATTTTCATATTGAAGTTTCTATTAATTATGTTAAAAAAATAAAGGTTATATCATAAGTTTGAAATTAAGCGAGTATTATTTCCAATAAAATACAATACATATACAATAAAGTCTAATATATCCAAATCCTCAAATGAGTTATAAAAATAAATTTATTATAATAATAATGTTCAAGAAAAAAGTTTATAGATGCTTGCAACTTGCAAAAGTTTCTACTTTTTGCAAAGGATCTATTAATTGTACATTGTTCATCGTTACTTTTTACAACTAGTTACCACTAATTTTGTCCAATAATATATTTATATATTTTTTAAATATTTTATTGTTTACGTACATGGTTATGATTATAGACATGAGCATTTGATTCTATATGATCCTTCCCATTATTTCTACATTCATCCGAATATATTGTTGTAAGACCACTCACCTATATCGGATATTAAAGTATAACCCTGGAGAAAATTATCTAGTACTAGCACCCTCGAGGATGTAACTTAAACAAACTAAGTTATGACCCTAACACTCCAAAGTATTTAGAGATAATGGTGAGGTATTGACCCATTATCATTGAAAACCCCTTAATCATTTCATCTCCTTTCCCTTCCAAGTTATAGACCATCAAAATATCTTTATTGATAACTTCAATGCATTATTTACAAAGAGGGAGGCAACCTCATTAACCTTCATTTGAATAATTTTACTTTGGTTTGCTTTGAAATTCTACAAGAGAATGAATGCTCTCCATGCTGTAGTCAGGGAAGCAGAATCTACCCAATTTAATCAACCACATAGGAATTTTGATGTTATTAAACAACAATTTCACAAAGTTCAACAATCATGGATATATCCCATTATATTTCGGCAACCATAAGGTTCCAATCACCATCAATTGGCACCAATAGTTGAGGGTAAAATATTGACCATATTCTAACGCAGTGTTAAGGGGAAAAATAATCTCTACCTTACACTCTATTTCTATTGGTAGTATGACTTTCTCAGATTCTCTCCACAATGTCAGACAAAATGAAGGATAAAAAAACAAAACAAATACCCCTTGAAAACAGAGTAAATACCACTTAAAAAAAAACTAAAAATGAACCAATTTCGCTTCCTCTTGAATAAATGTCGGCACCACCACTCCAAAAAAAATTAAAAAAAATAATTACAAATTGAGCATTTTGTTAAAAATGGTCCCCCAATATCTCAATCATTTTGTCCTTTATTTTTTCAACTCAGATGCCTTATTGTTTGTCATATTTTTCCCCACTCAGATGCCATTATTGTTTTCCATGAGCATCCATGAGAAAGCAACGTCATGTTGTCAGGTGGCTCCATCAAATATTGAGGAATGATGGAATCTCCACTTAGCACGATGGTAGAAAACCTAGATGAGGTGCTCCAAGAGGCTCCATGTGGCAAGAAGAACTAATGACCACATTAACAGGACCTTGCAGAACATAAACATGCACCCCATAGTATAGCACATCTTCAGTAAATACTGGTAGCTTCTATAGTTATCATGAACAACTCCACTGCACTGCTTGACCATGTCAAAGAGAAGATGCCCGCAACAATGGTGGAAAATTTTAAACCTACATAAATAAATCAAGCTAGCAATACCCAGAGGGCTGACATGTGGATTTTAGAATGGATGCCCCTGCATCAGTCTCCCCAGGTAAGAAACATTGTGAGCTCTAGCTCACAAATTTATTGGAAAGATGGATGGTGTGAACTGAGCAAGCTAAAATTTAGGTATCCATGAGTCTTCTTTTGAACCTTTGTTTTTCCACCTTACAAGGAATTCCTTGTATTCTTTGTTCCTAGTTTTCTTGGTTGTCCTTTGATCCAAATTCTTCTCTATCTTCTCAGGTTTTTTTTTACAGCTCCTTTGCCCAATTTGTGATTGGTTCAACCTATTCATCTACCATCTTTGCTGCATTTTCTCCAACATAAGAGTACAAATCAGAAATATTAAATATTGGTGAGATATATAAACTTGGAGGTAGTTCCATTTCATAAGCACTAACAAAAAAATTTCTAACAATTCTACATGGCCCAATCTTCTTCATTATTAGCTTGTTGTAAGTGCCCTTAGGAAACCTTTCCTCTCTCAAAAACACCATTACTGGATCTCCTTCCTTAAAGGATTTGACTCTTTTATTTTGATCTGCTTTCTCTTTGTACACTTGATTATTTTTTATAATATTCTTCCTAATTTATTCATGTAATTACTTCAAATGTACAGTCATGTCTTCAGTTGTAGCATTCTTTATTTCTACTATAGTCTTCACTAGACCTGTCCTCCCTTGGGTGACTTTCCATACACTACTTGGAATGGATATTTTCCAGTTGACTATTTATTGAGTCATTATAAAAAAACTCAGCTTGTACTATCACCATATCCCACTACTTGGATTTATCACCAACTAAAATCCTAAATAGATTGCCAAGGATGATAAGCAGAACTGAATTCCAACTTTATGGCTAATAACATCTTCCAAAAATGACCCATGAATTTCACATAACTATTTGTTGTAATGCTTATTGGTAGTCCATGCAACCTTACAATTTATTGAAAGAACAACTTTGCCACACTGATGGCATCTTGAATTTTCTTACAAGGGATAAAATGTGCCATCTTGAAAAATCTATCTACAACTACAAGAATACTATCAAACCCTCTTTGCGTTCTTGGTAGCCCCAACATAAAATCCATACTAATATCTTGCCATGGACTCTTTGGAACATGTAATGGAGTGCACAACCTAGTATTCTATTTACAACCTTTGGCTACTTGACATGTTATACACTTGGCCACATACTTCTCAACAAATTTGGTCAAGTTGGGCCAATAATATTTCTCCTTGAGTTATGCTATTATATTATCTTAGCCAAAGTGACCTCTAATACCACCACCACATGTCTCTCTAATTAGATTTTCTCTCATGGATTCTTGAGGAATGCACAATTGTCTATCTCTAAACAAGAAACCATTTTGAAGAAAATAATCTTTCCATACCTTGTGTTCAAATTCACTGCACTCTTGGAATGCTTCTCTAAAGTCATTATCTTATGCATACTGATATTTGAATCCATCCAGACCAATACATTCAACTTGCATAGTCTTCAAAAGTAAAACTCTCCTACTCAAAGCATTTGCTACTTGGTTTCTCTTACCTGATTTGTGCTTGAGTGTGAAGGTATAACTAGCAAGGTATTCAACCCATTTCATTTACCTTGTGATCAACTTGCTTTGACTGTTAAGATATTGCAATGCTTGGTGATTAGTGAATAAAAAAAATTCTTTGGGTAATAATGCTTGAACTATGGCATAGAGCTCTTGCTCATGCACAAATTATTTTTGTTGAGCCTCATTTAATTTCTATTTGAAGTATGCAACTGGCCTTCCTTCTTGACTAAGAACAACCCCAATGGCCTTGCCACTAGCATCACAATCCACTTGAAATATTTTTGAAAAGTTTGGACTCCTCGAAACCGGTTGCTCAATCGTCTTGTTCTTCAACAATTTGAAACCATTTTTGGCCTCTTTTATCCACAAAAAAAATTCCTTTTTGATACAAGAAGTCAAAGGTGCACATATAGAATTGAAATATCTAATGATTTTTTTGTAAAAAACTGCTAAAGCATGAAAAATCCTAACTTTTGTGGTACTTCTTGGGCTGGGCCACTCTTTGATTGTAGCCACCTATGCTAGGTTCATATTTAAACCATATTTGGATATCAAAAATCTAATATATGTCAATTCTAACTTGAGAAATGAACATTTCTACAATTTTATCAATAATTTTTGCTATTGTAGATTTTCTAAGACAACCCTAAAATATTGTAAGTGTTCTTATTTTATCTTGCTGTAGACTAAGATGTCATCAAGATAGACAACTACAAACTTATTGAGGAATGGTTTCAAAACTTTCGTCATCAATCTCATGAAAGTTCTTAGTGCATTGATCAGATCAAATATGGTATAACCAACCACTCATAAAGACCATCCTTTGTCTAGAATGCAGTATTCCACTCATATCCTTCTTTAATTATAATTTGGTGATACCCACTCTTCAAATATATCTTAGAAAAAAAACTAGAACCACACAAATTATCCAATAGATCATCCATTATTGGGATATGGAATCTATACCTAATAGTAATCTTATTTCTTGTTCTTGAATCTATGCACATACTTCACTCACCATATTTATTTGGAGTTAGAACAATAGGTACATCACACAAGATCAAAATTTCTCTTATCAACCATCTTTCCAGCAAATCTTAGACTTGCTTATTTAACTCTATTGTTTGCACATGATCCATCCTATGAGGTTCATGATTTAGCAAATTGGCTCCTGGAATCAGGTCTATTTGATGAGAAATCCATCTCACCGATGGTATACCATATGGTATATCTCCATCTACCACAATGCTCTCATAGTCCTTTAATATTGATCCAATCTCTTTAGGTAATTCCTCTTCTTTCTGCCACTCCTTGGGAAAAATTGCATAGCACACGTGTGCTCCTTTTACCTCAACAAGGAATTTATTTGCTCCCAATAGTACTAATCCACTTCTAAATTCAATATGGGTAACCTTCAAAGGTTTGAACATCCACTTATTCCCATCTTTGATCACTGTAACATGATTTTTCCATCCATCATGTAGAGCACTCCTATCATACTACCATGGCCTTCCAAGTAATATATGATAAGCATCCTTTGGAATGACATCACACTACACTTGATCTGTGTATCTCATTCTCTCAAAATATACTTTACAACACTGATTCACCAGTACATTATGACCCTTGTTCGGCCATGAAACTCTATATGGTTTTACATGTGCAAATATGGTTATGCATAGCGGCTATTTTTAGCCAATTGGCTAAAATTAGGATTTTTGAAATTTGGAATTGGCTAATATTTGAGACCCTTGACCAAGGCCCATTAGCCAAAAATTTTTGGGTGCAATTTTTTTTGGGGGGTCAATTCGCCCCAATTTTATAATAATTTGACCATTTTAAGTTTAAATTTCCAACATTACCCCTAATAATAGTTAACCTTCTACATGTGTTTCGACACTATTCACTTGGATTTTGAAACTGATTTGCCAAATTTTTATAAATACATTTTTGAGCTAAACCCTTATGCATAACCCTGTGTGCAAAAGTAGGCAATAACAATTTTTATACCATGTATGTGGAAACCAAATTATCTGTGCTGCCACCATCTATAATAACATCATAAAACTTACCACCATATGTTACCTTCATACAAAAAATGCTCTCTTTCCCACGGTTCAAAATTATTTACATCCACCATGAGGACTTTCCTTATCATTAGTTGTTCACCATCACAACAAGAAGTCCCATAATCTGAGTTTGCTTCATCACTCCACCTTTAGTCACAATAACTCTATTTTTAGTTTTTTTTTGTTGGCTTTACACTCAGGAGATTTGTGACCCTTCTTACCACAGTTGTAGCATGTGCCTCTGAACTTTTAAGACCTCTCTTGATCTCCATTAAACACTACTTTACCTTTACCAGTCTGGTATTTCTCTTGGCTTAGCTTACTTTAAAATCATAATTATTTTCCTGATTCTTATCATTAACTTTTGCTTTCCCCTTCCCTTTAGAGGATTGGATAAACTTTCTATTAAGCTTTTCTTCAGCCTTAACAACTTATTGAAAGGCATCTTTCATTATATTAATACTCAACATACTCAGTTCATCTTGAATAGACAACTTTAAACCATTAACATACCTTGACACAACCACACCAATAGGTTCAAAGTGTCTTGTTCTGGTGACTAATATTTGGAATTCTTCAGTTTAATCCTTTACACTATTCTCCCTTTATCTCAAATTCTAAAATTTCTTCAACAACGAACGCTCATAGTCCTTAGGCAAGAATTATTTCTTCAACTGCTTTACCATTCTGTTCCAAGTCTTGATTTTGATTTTTCCTTCAAACACTCTTTTTTTTTGGACCTTCTCAAACCATTCAGAAGCGTGATCCTTTAGTTTGGTCACTGCTAATTTCACCCTTCTAGTTTCCTCCACACTCTCAAGGTCAATTTATTTATTTATTTTTGATATCCATTCTATTAGTTATTCTGGAATAACACTATCCTCATATGTTGGTAAATTAAAATTTGGGCCTATTTGTAATATTAGTAAAAGCATGAACGAAAATTCTGTGAGCATCTTCTTCTTCATCAGAAGATCATGAACTCGATTCATCCTCAGCTATCGCTCTTCTTGCTGTACCTTCCATAGCTATCGCTCGAGGTTCAAGTGCCTACAATATCCTCAGTATTTCAGCATTGACAATGACTCCTCACCCAGGGGCTCTATGACCTCTTTCTCCTCTAGGTCTCCCTCTCCCTCTCCCTTGACCTCTTTCGGCAGCTTGATCAACTTGCAACCTGTCGTCAAAAAATCCAGCTGAATCGCCTCCGAATCTTTCCACAATGTACAGTACGAAAAGATCAAAACCAAATCCATGATAATTTGCAGTTAAAAAGTCTTTTGATAATTTCATTTTCAGTTTGGGTGCTCACCTGGAGGACACTACTTTCACCTCGCTCTGGTGTTGAGACTGCAAAATTTTGAAGTCCTGTATTGCAATTTCTATAAACTTGTCAGAATGACTGCAGAAGGTAACACCCTTGATTTCCAAGATTTGAAAAAAGGGGAGAAAATAAACTGTAAATATTTTCTTTTATTTATTTATGGTATCGCTTCAGACTTACCTGTGGACATTCTTGATCTCAGGCCAAGTATTGCAGTGTTGCCTAATTATTTCAATACAGTTTCGGCTCTCTGCCGCTGAAAGCTGCATCTCCATAGATATTTTAAAACTTATTCCACCTGTATCAAGTTGTTGTTTTGGTGCTTACATCAACAAGATATATATATCTATAAAGGTGTCTCCTTAAGTGCACTGAGAACTCCTCGGGTCTCCTTAAACAGCGTTTTTCCGCGTTCAACGTGTAAAGGTGTCTGCAATCACATCAAATGCAACCACAACCATTAACTGATATTCAAATAAAAATAGTGATGGACAAGTATATAATTCCACAACATATATTTAACTTTTTACACCGCATATATGGTGAAGATACAACGTCAAGCAGTTGAACATCACAGTAGACAATCCCAGCGCAGCCTTAGAATCTTGTGACCAAGCGGGTCTGCTTCACTACTATTTATCAAGTGTACCACCTAAAGATGTTTCCTTATTTGGAAGGTACTTGGCATTGGCATACTATGACAAGTATGCCAAAAACAAAATGAATAATAAGGAGAAAAGTTGGCCTTTGCAATCCATGCCAACATTCTAGATTCTAAAACCAAGATTGATATTATAGAATCACACTAAGCCGATTACAGATTTGCTGTTTGATACATAATGAATAATAAGAGGAAAAAGTTGGACTTTGCCATCAATGTCAGGAAAAAGTTGGCCTTTCCAATCCATGTCAGGAAAAACATGGCCTTTGCCATCCACGTCAACATTGGAGAACCAAGATTGAAAGTATATGAATCACATTAAATCGCTTACGGATTTCTGTTTGATTAATTTTAAGGTGAAGTTAACCTCGAAATCTCATGCATTGCATTTAACGAATAGAAAATTATAGTTATGGGTGGTTTATAACAAACAAAAAAAATCTAGAATTAGGAGTTTGAATGTTAGGTGAATTATTGGTGTGTAATGATTAAAAGTGGTATTAAAATATTATACGTTAGCAATAAGAATGGTTTAAATGTAGGTTAGAATAAATATTAGTTAGATTGGTGGGTGAGTGTTAAGAATGGATTTAAGAGGTTTACAATATAAATAAATAAATAATATTTTTATTTATGTTATTAATAATTTTAATTATTTGTAATAAAATTTATTTGTTATATGTTTTGATTTTTTTTAAATTAAATGATTTGATTGAATACAAATTGAACACATAAGTTTTAATAATATTATAATTTTTTAATTTTATAACAATTTTTTAACTTTTTAATTTTTTAAATCATTGATGAAAGGTATAAGTGACTTAGCTTTCTTAACAAATAGTTTTAAACTACATGAGTGGCAAGGTTCACCTAGCCATCCTTACCCTGATTTTATTTTATTTAAATTAATATCTATAACTAACATAAACAACTTGACTAACCTTCTTAACAATAATTTTAAATTATTTAAATCAATATATGAGGTAAACAAATTTATTATCATAAAAGTGATAGTTTTATTTAAGACTATATTATTGTTATTTATAAATATGGCTTTCAATAATACTTAAAGTTCAACACTAATAATTATCAATATAAGTAACCTACCTAGAAGGTATAAAATGGTATATTTACGAAATATATATAATTCTTATTGGAACATAGTGGTATGTCTGTGGGTTCTAATCCTAGAGATGAATCTAAAACCATATAAAATGTGTATGAGTGGGTTATATATATATATATATGAAAATCCTAATATTAGCATTATTCTTAAAATGTAAGTAATAATTATATCTCATAAAAAAGTATTTTTAATGTAAATTTGTTTGACCATAGGGATGAGTGTTTTCAAGCTTGGATATAAATTTATTTATATTGATATTTCATCTTGTTTAGTTTTTATATTATTTTATCTCATTATATTTATTTATATTTAAGCTACATACTATTTATTTGACATATATCCTTAAGAAAGATATATAATTACTATATATTAGAAAATAAGTTTGCATTAAAATCTTGAGAATGAAACATAATAGTCACTTACTTTCTTATGATATTCATTTTAAATTTTTAGAAAGCAAGAAAGATAAATATTGTAAATAAATTTGTGTACTATGTGGTTGAAAAATATGTTCTAACATATGCAATATAATAAAGTATTGAATATTTTATTGCTCTAGTGACCCAGCATTATGAGAATTATGATTTTGATTGCATATGAGAATTAATATGATTATTTGTTGAATGATTATAATAAATATTATGACATGGCACATGGGAAACCTTGTTTCAAGAATGTGTTGCTTACTAAAATATTCTTATGATTGACTAAAATTAATCATACTCTATATTAGCAATAAATGAAATAAAACATAATATAATAAGAAAGTTTATTTAGTACATATTTTTTTCTTTAAATGTTGAACTAAATATGCTTTATAATTCCAAGCAATGGTACAAAATAAGATATATGCAAATGGACCTAACTCTCTACATGTAATTCATTTTCTAATGATATTGTATAGATACAATTGATTCCCTCTCAAAATGTATTTATAAAAAGTTGGTGAATCAGTTTTAAAATCCAAACCTTCTACATGTGTTTGCATATAGAAGGTTCACTATTATTAAGGGTAATGTTGGAATTTTAAACTTAAAATGATCAAATTATTAAAAAATTGGGGTGAATCGCCCCCCAAAAAAAATTGCACCTACAAAATTTTGGCTAATGGGTAGTGGTCAAGGGTCCTAAATATTAGCCAATTCCAATTTTCAAATATCCTAATTTTAGACAATTTGGCAATAAATAACCGCTTTGCATAACATTTGGCTATAAAAATCCCAATTTCAAAGATACAATCATATGACTAAGCATTTATTCCTTTCCTTTTATTTAATGGACTAAAAATAGAAAATAGAAGTATGCATACAATAAAATAAACTAAAGATATGTAAGATAAGTTTAAATTGACAAAGAATACAAAAAATAATTCTCTAACTTGATTCTATCTTTGTGATAGTGGCACTATATAAAGTAGAAGCACCATTAGTGCTTTTTATAACTGATGGTGCTATCTCTCATGATTCCCACCTCCATTGAAAAAATTTACAAATTTATATAAAATATAGAGTTAAAATCAAATGCATGAGATTTGATAATCCCTTGGTTGACATCAAAATCCAATTCATAGAGGTAGAAATATATGAAGCTCTAATCTAGATATTTTAACTATCTACACATTAATATAAGTGTCACAATAAATTTATGGTTCCAATGGTGCTTTTGACCAGGAGAATTATTTTTATTATATATGGTAGAATACCAAATTTAGGATCTATAGTCTCTACTATGTAAAAACTATAACATAATAACACATTTGGTAATATAGTTCTATAGTGATTCTACTATATACATAATAGAATATGTTTCAATTTTTAAACCCATGATAGGCTAAAATATTCTATCTAGTAAAGGTATAGGAATTTGATAAAATATATATAGTTGATTACTTGACTATAAAAATATGTTATTTGAAATAGAATAAAAACTAAATAACAAGATAATTAAGATTATTATAGTGCTCAAGAAAAATAAATCAAAAGTGAAAAACATTAAGAAATAAAATATCACAACCTAGTAGCCCTAGGTGGAGAGGTTACCTAAATTTAATGATTTTACCATTTTTGACATGCATCCTTTGCATGGATGCTAATGGAGTATTTATGGAAATATGTTCAAAAGGACTAAAACTTTGTTGTGTAAATAATGAGTCAAGATTTAGATAGAGTCTTATTACTTTAATAAGTAATATTATTTTGATAAATATATACTATGTGCAAAAGGATTATGGATTGTGCACCCCATGGAATAGCTTTATAGAAACCCATAGATCACTTAGATCATCCTCTAGAAGGTCTATTAATATTGGTAAATTAGACGGATGGTAAGTTTGGATAGATAATATTAATATGATTGAGGCTAATATTGAGGAAAGTTGATATGAATGTGGATAGAAGATTAGATAAGAGGCAAAATAAAAAGTTGTTATTTGATTACCCATCGATGTTATGAGGTGAAACAAATGATTGGAATAGTCTGATCTATATTTTGATAGTTATTTCTTGTTAATTGCTTACCTTTCATTTTTATATTCTAATAGTCAATAGTGCTAGCATCATGAGCATCATTGGTGCTAAATATATGAATGCAAAATCCAAAATGATAATTATTAGGATAAAAGGGTAGGAAAAGATAAAATATGATATTATTGATGATATGCTTAAATTAGGTTTCTAGATTTTCTCCTTTTTTATGCATTGATCATAAAAAAATTGACCTTATGTCCTATTTTTGAGATAGATAGATTTTAGAGACCAAGTAAAAATTGAAAATGCATAAATATGTGTGAAATTGTTTTAGGTCATATAATATAAAATTAAAGTCTAGCAATTGGAAGGGATGAAGTCCATTTATTTTGGATATAAAATATAGTTGGTTCAAATATTGTCATCTTTACCATAGTTCTTTTCCTATGGACGGAAATAAAGATAAGAATGTGAGATCCACTAATATTGATTCAATGGAATCAATAACTATCAGTTATTGCATCATGCCACATGCAAAAGTGTTTTAAGAGTAGAAAAAGTATTTTTCTATTTCTTTCCTATCTGGGCTTCTCCTAAGAAAGTGCTCTTAGTTCAGTTCGGTAGAACGTAGGTCTCCAAAACCTGATGTCGTAGGTTCAAATCCTACAGAGCGTGATCCTGAAATTGGATACAATTTTCTTGACGGATTATCAAGAATTCTAACTGGAATGGTCAACGGGATATGGCCTCCCAGGATAAGTAGGAGGCCAATTGAAAAAAATATTTCTCAATAAAATATCAAATTGATCACCACATCTATATTATAAATATACAAATATGAATAATCTAGCCAAATTTATGGGAATTAAACCTAACATAATTCCAAATAGCAAAGCCTTAATCATTTTGATTCAAAAGAATAAGTAAAAAGAAAAGCTATATTCTCGCTAACTAATGTCAAAACATAATTATTTTTATTTATTTATTTTAAATAAGTCGTATATTACTTAGACCAATGAATAGGACTAAGGTTAAATTTAGCGAAGCCAAAAATCTAATTGATACATATGTGTCTAAGGTAATTACCTATAGTTTTCTTCTTTATGAGATACAATCAAAATAAAAAAGACCAACTATCCAAACAAATTGATACCAATTCAAATTTTATAGCTAACAATATGAGTGTTATGAGCAAGAGGAAATATGAAGCCTTCCAAGCTAAAAATATGGGTTTGACTTCTACTACCTGCTCACATTTCTTATTCAAAATATTTTTCATGGGTAATATTTCATTCAAAATGAATGTTTGATTTTCATGGTCTATATATATTAATTTTTTCTAAAGGTTTCTATCAAAGATTATTTTTATTTATATCATAGTAAGAAATACAAATAGTTGGCATATACTTGTATTTCATATGGAGAAAATTAAATAGATATTTTTCAAAATTTTATTTACTCATAAATAATCATTAAAAAAAATAAATGAAGAATTTTTCATAGTTAAGGATGATCTACAAGGAAGAAAAGGTAATGAAGAATACCAATGTTTATTTAGAAAAGGTCTAAAGGTAGTATTCAAATATTTCCTTGAATAATTTGCATGTGGAGGTGTGGATTACACCTTAAAAACGTAATTTTTATACATACTTGAGCCAATTCTCTATACAATTGATAATCCTATTTTTATTTTATTAGGAGAACATAACGAAGGAAGTACTATGATAAATCTAGATTTTTCCAAAGGATTCCTAGTATTGGGTCTAACTGTTGATCCAGCTTCAACCCACAAGAAAAGATAAGCTTTTATATTCTAGTAAATAAGATATCCATATAGAGAGGATGACACCATTATTGTTGAGTAGACCTAAAACCCCATCGTATTGGGTACATGAATGTCATGCCTAAACTCCATTGGTCTAGCTATACTAAAGTGTTATTAGTATGAGATCCCCTATAAGTAACTCAAAATTTTACAATGATATGATATATAATACCAAAATATATACATATTTATTCTTAAATTTCTAACCTAGGTATTTTTTATCTTGTTGTAAAGTAGAAAAATATTCTACTTTACAATATTTTTCAGATTTGTAAGAAGGATCAAGATAAAAGAGGTGTATTTTTTATTAAATATTGCATAAAAATCTCTTATTTTTTTTTAATAAAAACCCATAAATTTAGGGTTATGCATAAGGATCAACCCCAAAATGTATTTATAAAAATATTGTGAATCAATTTCGAAATCCATGTGAATAGTGTCCAAATGCATGTAGAAGGTTCACTATTATTAGGGGTAATGTTGGAAATTTAAACTTAAAATTGTCAAATTATTATAAAATTGGGGTGAATTGACCCAAAAAAAATTGCACCTAGAAATTTTTGGCTAATGGGCCCTGGTAAAGGGTCCCAAATATTGGCCAATTCCAAATTTTAAAAATCCTGATTTTAGCCAATTTAACGATAAATTATCGTTATGCATAACCTTGCCTCAATTGATGATCCATCCAAAAATTTTCTATTATTTTTTCTAGTAAGATAAAAAGAAGTCATAGTTCCAAATAATTTCAAAATAATGTAATAGTGGTGTTGAGTTTCTCAATTCCTTGGGACGTTTTGATTCATCAGTCAGTTCTCTTTCCAGATGGGGGTAGGGAAGGGATATAACTCAGCGGTAGAGTGTCACCTTGACGTGGTGATGGTCATCGGTTCGAGTCCGATTATCCCTAAACCTAATGTGGGGAATTTTTTATTCATGAACTAGTTTAATTTCTCTATGAGGGTAGGGAAGTAATATAACCCAGTGGTAGAGTGTCACCTTGACATGCGATGATATCATTGGTTTTATAATGAGTCCTATTTTATTTTATTTTGGTTTTTTTTTATAATAAAAACAGGCTAGTGGGATTGAAATTAGAGGGTAGGAATGGTTATAATAGAAGTGGTATGAAAACATAAAAAAATGGAGATGATTAACACACATTTTTTAAGACTCTCTTGAAAAAGAAGCTGGCGGGGTTGACATTAGAGAGTAGGAATGGTTATAATAGAATTGTAGACAACTAAAAGTTGCACATGCTCACTTCTAAACACTTGCATATCTACATAGATATTTTTAGGCTGACATAGGCCATCATAGACCATCATAGACTATCATAGTCATCCATAGGCTATCTTAGTCATTTGTAGGCTCCTAAACCTACAAAATTAGGTAAAGCACCTCCAAAAGACCTCCTACCTACTAGGAAACCATTTATTCACCCCCTAAGGCAACTTAAGCCCTCCCCTACACCTAATTAGCCTCCATGGGACCTTATCCCTATCCAAAAGCCTAATTAGGTTGATTAGTGATCTAATTCATCATTGACATTTAATCAAATGCACTTTTCACTTAAGTAGGATTAATTAGGGTTCTAAACCAAGATTAGCCCTAAGCACACTCCCACACATGTGTGCACATGAAATTAGTTAGGATATTTCCAAATGCCCTAACTAAACCCTAATCTAACCTAGGATCTAACTAACCCTAGTGAATCCTAAGTCTTCCTCACACATGTGTGAGGAGGAGATATTTCTCTAAGCTATGAGGGTTTAACACCTATTCAAACCCTAACCTAACTCTAGCATGGAGTAACTCTAAGGGTTGGTCTATCTAACCCCTTCTCTTGACCTCATATTTTTCTATAAATAGAGGGCTCCCCCTCCTATTCTACCTCTCTCTCCCTTTTAGCTAACTTATAAAAATTTGCAAAAATTTGACCAGAATACAATTTGATATATCTACATTGTACATACATCATAATATCATCTTAAGAGCACATCCGAACAAGGAATCTACAACAAAAAATATCTGTAGCTCAATTAAACCCCTACCCTATGAATTTGGACTCTAATTCATCCCCTACCATGTGAATTGACCCTACTGTAGGCTTGTAGTAGCAAATCTATCATGTATACTTATTTTCATGTTTTTTATTGCCATTTCTCTAGTTTATTTAATTTTTTCTTGCATATTTAATATAGATTTGTCTTCTTAAACAACGGTTCTAACTAAGGCAATCCCCTAAACACACTAACTCTCTTTTGTAGGCCCCAAACAAGTGTAAAGAGAAAATACCAACATCAAAACTACCGATGGTATGCATTACACATGAATCCCACGTTCATTGAGGAGCCCTCAAAATATAGCATCAAGATTATTGTACTTTTATGAAAGAAGAATGGGAATACTTACTATTTATAAGCTAAAGTATTTATTTCATTAATAAAATTAGCATTTCTAGATAATTTATGTTATATCAAGTTGTTGGACAAAATGTCATCCTCTGTTCGCTTGATTTTGGTACACCTAGTGGGACCCACACAAAGAGTTGTGCTAGACTACTATAATTACAAATCTAACACAATTTAATGCTATCTATGCTAATTTAGGTATCATTCCTGGTAGAAAAGATACCGTAAAAACCCTAAAAAGCTCCTCAGATCATCATAACAATAATTTTAGGTCCCTAAACTTGATTCATCCCCCGACATGCAAATTTGGATATGAGTCACCCCTACCCTATTAATATAGAATAACTACTCCAAAAACCCTCAAAATTATAGAGGTCTGCAATAGAGACTCATAATAGTCCATTTGGAGCAAAAGGAACTAGGTATTTTCCTTAAACATGTTTGTTTCTGCCATGCATGTGCAAGGAAATGTTTTAATACAAAATGCATTGCGTCATTGCTTGAAATTACCTTTAAATATATTTTTATTTTCAAATCATTTGTATCACATTGTTTCATATTTCTCTTTACTTAACTAAATCAGAATTACATTTATTTTCGCTCAAATCATTAGGATAGGCTTCTATTTTATGTCATTCTCTTTGCAAATCATCAATTTTTGAATTCATCTCTCTTGCATTAGATAAGTTTCAAATTCTTCATTTCAAAATCCTACATGTAGATCAGAAAGCTCAGTCTGATTTATTTCAAGAAAATTGTCATTTCCTTTTACAAATCATATATCAAAGAGGTTTCCCATTTCTTCCTTATGGTATTCCCTCCACTTTATTTCAAAGGTGTACTTAAAATTTCCATTCTAAAAATCATATTTAGAATAAGGGTTTTCAAATCTCTTATGCATGTTTCATCAAAGCAACTTCAAATTCCTTCTTGAACAAAAAAATTAATTTCAGATTTCTTGCATGCATTTAGGATTAGGATTTTTCACATCTTTTTTCACATGTTTCACTAACACAAATTTCAAATCCCTTTTCGTGAATTCAAATTTCATATTCTTTTATTGTTATTAGATTAGGATTTCCCCTTTTTGTTTACAAATCCCTCAGGTAAATTACAAATTTCAAATCATTTTCTCATCATTACATAGAACTTCCCATTTCTTTCATAAATCCTCAGGATAAATTGTAACTTTCAAATTTATTTCAATATCATGTTAGATTAGACATTTTCCTATCACAAATCCCCAAGGTAATTTGCACATCTCTTTTCGTATAATTAGTTTCAGATTTCCAATTTGCTTTTGTACAATCTCTTTCACTTTTATTTAATATTTCAAATTTAGGGTTTCAAAAATTCCTCTTCTCACATGCTTTACAATGCTTTCTTACACGATTCATAGCATAAGATCCTATTTTATTTTTGAAAAAGGCACACAGGTTTATATTTCTTTCAAAAACACATCTTAATCTAGCTTTGCTTCCAAAAATGTATATAGGGCTAGATTTGCATTTCAAAAAGGCATCTAGTTAACTTTCTTGTGTTTGCATCATTGTTAGATAACAAAAAACCATACACTCACATGGTACACACAAGTGGTGAGATTGAATTTCATCCCGAATCCATCACTCGAGAATAGTGAGGTAGGATTTTTACCATTTGTCAACTCACCCCCCTAGACACATAGCAACCCCACATGAGTGGTTTCATGGATTTCATCACCAAAAAATCCCCTACTTTTGATATTTGTATTTCAAAATTTATCACTAGAAGGAGCCTTCGGAGTGGGATAGGTTTAGAAATCTTCATTCATGAGGCTTACATAATTATTAAACACAGTAACTGTCTTCATTGACTAGGATCATACGAGCGTGAAGAAAAATCTTGGTTGGAAAAGTAGCAAATTTTAGATATTACAACCTCTTATTGCAAGAGGTTATTGGACTCATTATCACATCTTGAGTCCTACCACCTATACTCTATCTTTTTACAACACCTTCCATATAGATCACCATTTACCTGTTGCAACACCATTCAAATATGTGTGCCTTTAGGTATTGCAGGATGTTTTGTGCTAAAGACACTCCTAATATTTCTAGAGTTATCACCCCACTACCTGAAAGCACGAGATTCCGGGCGAAGGAAACACTAATTGCGATGCATTCAAAATCAAATACGCTTAAGTCCTAGAAATGTAGAATGCATGAAATGAAAGAGACGCATTGAAATGAGATACAAGCAAATGGAGAAAACACAGCCCTTTCATTAAACTCTCTTGATCTCTATTACAAAGACGCCTCCTCCCTCTTCGGGGGCTAGGAGCGTTAAAAGAATTTGATTACAATCAAGACTTAAGGTTCCTCTTTCCGCGTGCCCACACTTGAGATGGGCGGGCCAAGACGATGTCGCCGCTGATGTTGATGAGTCCTTGACCTCTGCTGCTCCTCCTACGAACAAAGAAACAACGAAGATGTCAGTAGCACCTGCTGCAAATAAGAAGTGTTTGTTCTCTAAAATCGCCAAAAGATGCATGTAAACATTTGTCTAAAACAGTGAGTAAAGTGAGTCCAAATGACCTAAAACCCGACAGAAGACAGAAGATATTACCAGAAGGCCATTGCCACTGAGACAGTCGGCCAATCTGCCTTCACCTGGAATTCGTCCCTGGGCAGGACGAATTCTGACTGCAATTCGTCCCTGGGTGGGACGAATTCTACTGTGTTGGAAAAGCCGAACTGACATCGCTCCAATGTCGACTCCCGAGACCTCCAAAACACCTGCAAACAGAGGGGTTATGTAATTGGGGCCATTTTGGGATGACCCAGATGGTCGGATTCTCCCAATTTGGCCTCTATCCTCGGGAATTCGATATCGCCACCTGCAAGTTAGTAGGACAACAAAGCGACAAAAGGCATGATAAAATCTGATCAAAATGTTATGAAATTGAAGCTACGAGTTAACCAAGAAGAATAACATGAGATGCAACCTGAAACAATAATCTAGAATGCTTTAGAATAAAACTTAGAAAATGCGGGGGTGCCCAAGTGGGCCTCCCACCGTTGGCACTTGATTTCGGAGCCAATCCACTAGGGATGGGCCCAAAACCTCTTAGGATTGGGATGTCTGCAAATTGGTGGTGTAAGGTGGTCAAATGTTGGATTTGGGTTGGATCCACGCTTCCAAAAGCCACCCAATAACCTCCCTTGCGAAAGAGATTAGTGGATGTGAGAAGGTGAATCAAAAGGATGCAAGTGGGTAATCAATCGGACAACACTTCGTTGCTTGAAATCGCCTCCAATCTATCTCTTTGGGTGAGAAAAGTCCCACCTTTTATAGACCCATGGGGTCTCTTTTGAGAGGGAAGCATAAGCGCCATGTGTTGGTCATAGGTGCCATGTGGCGGTCATGTCTTCCCATGAGGGAGGGGAGTCCTCCATGACTTGGGCTTTCATAATTGCCCTTGTGACAGTCCTCTAACGGCCTATCTGCCCACCCACACACGCATGCGAGGTAGGAGTCATCAATCGACTGTCATCGGCTGCCACTTGGCGCCATTCTTCTTTTTTCCTGTTAAACTCAGAATTCGTCCCTACCGGAGACGAATTCAGAATTCGTCCCCGGGTGAGACGGATTCCATTTTGAATTCGTCCCCGGGTGAGACGAATACTGAGCAAAGTGTCTAAATGTACCAAATTGCCTCTTGACCTTACAAAATTGCTATGAAAGTGGTTAGGACCACTTGTTTGACCTCTGAGGGCTGCCCTGGGGGCTGTGTTTGTCAAAGCGATCAGTGTTTGCAGTCACATAATCGGATTGGTGCTGTTTTGGTGTCTACGAGATGCCCCTTTTTGGGATGCGCTGTGCATAGCGCAGCGCCCGAGCAAAAATAGATAACCAAAGCACTAATGATTAGGGTTTCTTGGTAACCTAACCAACTTTTGATGCCCCAAGCATGGAAAGGGCATGCATTCTTGAATCCTTGCTTCGACGAGCTAAGGAGTTTGATTTCAAGTGTTAACCTATTTTGGTGAGGTGTGACTTGAGCTTGGACATTGATCAGTCATGATTAGGCAAAGGGCGCAACCTTTTATCCTCGGGGGAACCTTGTGTTCATGATTCACGAAATGCCAAGTGTTTGATTGATTTGATTGTTGCTTGTTTACTGCCCCAAGCGGGAGCGTGATTGTCTTTGTCAATGATTCTTTGAATGCATGTCATTTTCCTTAATTGGGTGTGTGATTGTTGATTGGTGACTAAGTGTGACTACCCCCTCAAGCGACGAATCGATGAGGGAATGACCTTCATGAGAAAAGCGACGAGTCGCTTGACCCAAGATGACTTGTGCAAGGGTGCCTTTAGATGGTTTACCGTTTAAGAATGTGCAATTTTTCCAACATTTGGACCTATTTTTGGTGGGTGTTAACCCTTTTGGTGATGCCATAATGGGGTGAAATCATCGAAAACCCATCTTCCCATGGAGCGGTCCGGCTATGGTAGCCTTCTTGGGGAAGTAGGAGAGTGACAATTTGAACCCCGACATCTAATTTCTTTGCTCAGAGGTTAAGTGCAAGAGCACTTGTGTCCGACAATGCTTATTGCTGTTTGTTTTTGTGTTGCATTTATTTGTTGTTTTTGGTTTTGGTTTTGACCCATGTGATGCCATTTTGGGGATGAAATTGTCGAAAATCCGTCTTCCCGTGGAGCGGTCCGGCTATGGTAGCCTTCTTAGAGAGTAGGATAGTGACAATGTAAACCCTGACATCAATTTTCTTTGCCAAGAGTTTAAGTGGAAGAGCACTTGTGGCAATGTTTGTTTGCGTGGAATCTCCGGTTGTGGTTCTTGGAGAGGTAGGATAGTGACAATGTAAACCCTGACATCAATTTTTGCTATGCCAAGAGGTTAAGTGCAAGAGCACTTGTGTGGCAATGTTTATTGTTTTTGTTTGTGTTGCATTTTTTGTTGTTTTTGTTGTTTTGATTTTCTTTGATCTTATGCATGATGGTTGATGAATATGGATGTATGCATGTTGATTTATTTTGATGGATGCATATGCTATGATGAATGCAAATGTTTTTGATTTATATGTGATATGCAGAGATGAAATGGATGAATGGGATTTGTGATGTTTGGCTATGGCACCATAGACTGTTTAGAACTCTGTTATTTTGTTTTTAGGCGATTGTTGTGATGCATGACTTTGTATGTATACATGTGGTTTTTCTTTTTTTTGTATTTTTTGATGGTATTGTAAGGATGAAAAGTAGCGCAGTTGGTTTAGAAATGTAGCTAAGGTTTTCTGAGACTCAATCGGTTTTAACTCACTAGCCATGACTGTACTTTATCTTACAAGACTTTTGAACAAGGTATGAATCGGACTTGTTTTTGACCAAGCTATTTCACATCCCTGTGTGTGCAATTGAGTTCATTTATGTGGTATTTGTCGGGATACCGCCAGTGCCAGATGGGCTTTCAACCGAACCTGTATCTGAGGATCACCTAATTAGCTCCACTAACTCCTTTGTTGTATTTAGTTAGATTAATCTACGGTGTTATCCAGGATGCCATAAGCTAGCTCATCCACATGCAAACATTGATCTGTATGCAAGTTAATGTGATAGATATATCATCATGCGAGAAGTTTACCGCCAGTTACCGATAGGCTATCAACCAAACCGGTATTGAGGCTTGCCTCATGACCTATTAGAATGTTGAGAGTTCCAGGGATTCAAGTTCAACTCCCTTCTTTTCTTCAATTGTATTGGGATACTTGCTCGTTTGTAGTGATAAGATCACTGTTTATTTTGATTTGTTTTTCTTTTGAGCAAGGGATTGGGGATATGGAGTGATGAAAATCACTATCGTTTGTGCCGTTTGATGTGTGCACTGTATGATGTCAAATATTTGAGTTTTGACGTTTTGCAAATTTTTGATGTTTTGCAACTATTGAGAACTAGGGATTCTTAGGGAATTGGGTAGGGAGGATGCTTGTCCTTTTGCCAACTCTCAGCATTCTTGGGGTCATTCGCACAGGGGGATGAGCACGATAACCGTTTCGCTTATGGTGACTTGGATTACTCTGCAAGTTTCATCTTTCGTTCACACAACTTAGGAATTGTTTTATGTGTTTTAATTTGTGTTGGGATGTTACGTAACAAGGTGTATTTCAAGTGTAACTCTACCTTCGTAAAATCTGTCTGACTTGATACATTACATGGCTAAAGAGGAAAATGATGACTGAATCATGAAAACTTTTAATACATTAAAAGACCACTGACTCTAGTGTGGTAAAAGTAATGCATGGTGTTTTTGTTGTTTTTGTAAGATGGAACAATGTGGAACAAGATGGACTAGCGAGAGCAATTACAGACCTATGGTGCCTTTGACCTATACTGACCACAAATATGCAATGTATGGATGCAATGCTTTAATGCAGCTACATATTTTTTGTATTTTTGATGTATTGATTTTTGTTGAATATGAATATGAGGTGCGAGAAGAGCTCTCTATTGATGAATTTGAGTATGCCTAGAAATGAGATGCAAATTTTTGTTGTTTTTGATTATTTTTTGATTTTTGACCAAGTGATGGAACTTTGGGCCTTTTTGGTGACCAAGTGATTGTGATAATCCTTGGAGCTTTTGTGGTGACCAAGTGATTGCGATAATCCTTGGAGATTTTTGGGTGTTTGACCAAGTGATTGCGATAATCCTTGGAGCTTTTATGGGTTGACCAAGTGATTGCGATAATCCTTGGAGCTTTTGGGGTTTGACCAAGTGATTGCGATAATCCTTGGAGCTTTTGGGGTTTGACCAAGTGATTGCGATAATCCTTGGAGCTTTTTGGGTTTTGACCAAGTGATTGCGATAATCCTTGGAGCTTTTTGGGTTTTGACCAAGTGATTGCGATAATCCTTGGAGCTTTTTGGGTTTGACCAAGTGATTGCGATAATCCTTGGAGCTTTTTGGGTTTTGACCAAGTGATTGCGATAATCCTTGGAGCTTTTTGGGTTTGACCAAGTGATTGCGATAATCCTTGGAGCTTTTTTGGTTTGACCAAGTGATTGCGATAATCCTTGGAGCTTTTTGGTTTTTGACCAAGTGATTGCGATAATCCTTGGAGCTTTTTGGGTTTTTGACCAAGTGATTGCGATAATCCTTGGAGCTTTTTGTGGTTGACCAAGTGATTGCGATAATCCTTGGAGCTTTTTGGGTTTTGACCAAGTGATTGCGATAATCCTTGGAGCTTTTGTGTTTTTGACCAAGCGATTTTATGGATCCTTGGAGCATTTTTGGGACATGGCTCTCTTATATATAAAATGGTCGCAAATGACTGATATTCAAGGGTTCTGTTTCCTTGATACCATCAAGAGAAGCTAGCCGGTACGTCCCGGGTCCTATTTTGCTATCAATGACATATGGACCTAACCAATTTGCCACGAACTTGTCCCTTAGGTGGGACGGCAAATTAGAGTTATGTTGGTTTTCCTTCAAAACCAAATCACCAACCCGAAAGTCCCTTAGGTGAACTTTCATGTTGTAAGCTTTCTTAAGCCGCTCTTGGTAGATACGTAAGTGCTCGAGAGCATTAACGCGTCGTTCGTCAAGCAACGTAAGTTGGTCTAACCGGGCCTGCCGCGCGTAGTGTCATCATCGATGAACTCCTGCATTGATATGCGAAGGGAAGGAATTTCCAACTCGAGAGGCATTACTGCCTCTGAGCCATACACGAGCAAAAATGGAGTTGCCCCAGTTGGCGTCCGAATGCTAGTGCGATAAGCCCAAAGGGCAAGTGGGATTTGGATGTGCCAATCCTTATGACTGTCTACGACCATCTTTTTAAGGATGGCGACTAGCATTTTGTTTGACGCCTCTGCTTGCCCATTTGCTTGCGGATAATAGGGTGTTGAAAAGTTGTGCTGAATTTTGTACTTTGTGGTCAAAGCACGCACGTCTTTGTTCTTGAATGATGGCCCATTATCCGAGATTATTTTGGATGGAATACCAAAATGACATATGATGTTATGCAAGATGAACTCCACAATGCGGGGTCCTGTCGTAGAGGTTAACGGAATTGCTTCCACCCATTTAGTAAAATACTCTGTGGCCGTTATGATAAACGTGTGACGGCCTGATGATGCAGGGGAGATCTTTCCAATTAGATCGAAGCCCCATTGCAAAAATGGCCAAGCAGACTGGACTTCCTGCAAGGCCTGGGAAGGTACGTGCATCAAATTGGCATGATGTTGACATTTCATGCACTTCTTGACATATGCGCAACAATCTCGCTCTAAAGATGGCCAATAATATCCCATGCGAAGAATGCGCTTTGCAATGGCCATACCACTAAAGTGGCCACCACATGTACCGTCGTGCGCTTGGGCGACTGCCCAAGTGGACTCTTGCTGGTCCAAACAACGAAGAAGAATTCCGTCATAGCTACGACGATACAAAATGTCTCCTATCAAGACATACTTAGCCGCTTTCTGCTTGAATGTTCGTTTTGCGACGTGCGTCAATCCAAAGGGAAGATTACCTAACTTGAGGTAGTCTCTAATGGGTAAATACCAATCCTGTTGATCAGAAACCTCGACAGTATGAACAGCCAATCCCTTTTGAAGTTCTTCCCTAACAAATGCTGAATGGGATAGAACTTGTAAGAATAGCGTTGTGTTGCTATTAGTGGGAGTGGGGGAAAACAAGGACCCCCAGTTGGCACGTTTCAGACGATCTCGGATTCGAAAGAACTTATCCGAGGATGGTTCAATCTGGATCATGTGGATTCCTGGCGTCAAGTCTGAGCTTGCACGCTCCATCACGGATTGCGATAAGGTTTTGACTTGAATGGTTGTCATATCACCGGAAAGGTCTTGCGGGATTAGTGACCCCAAGGAGGCCATTGTGTCCGCAAAATGATTCGATGATCGAGGGAGTGCCTCGATGTCATACCACTCAAGTTTTGCCAGGAATTTGTCCACAAGGGCTTTATAGGCCTTCAAAACTGGGCATTTGCATTGATATACCCCTTTGACTTGATTGACTATTAACAGCGAATCACCAAAGATGTTCAGTCGTTTGATGTTCATGGCGATTGCTGTCTGAAGACCTAGGAGCAAGGCTTCATATTCTGCATTATTGTTGGTGCATTGGAAGTTTAATTTAAATGACAGGGGCATTGGAGCACCCTGCGGTGTGAAGAATACAATTCCCGTGCCACCACCTTGCTCACATTTAGAACCATCGAAGAATAGGGTTATGTCGGCCTGTGACTCAGGCTCATCAGAATCTGGCGATTCTGAGACATGGAAGACCCCATCATCGGGTAGTTCTATGACCAGAGGCTGATCGTCTTCAAGAGGAGCCTCTGCTAGTTGATCGGCTATGACTTGTCCTTTGATAGATTTTTGTCCAATAAACTCTATGTCAAATTCCGTCAACAACATGATCCATTTCGCCGTGCGACTACTATGATAAGTACGACTCATCATGTATCGCAATGGATTCTCCTTAGACACAACATACGTAGTGTTGCTCGAGCATGTAGTGGCATAGCTTTTTGGTAGCAAACACCATTGCCAAGCAGAGTTTCTCAACGTATGCATAGTTAAGTTCGTAACTGACCAGGGTGCGGCTAAGATAGTAAGTAGCCTGTTCTTTGTGAAGTTCATTCTTCTGGGCTAGCATGGCGCCCAGTGCCACCTCAATAGCTGAGATGTATAAGTAGAACGACACTCCTGGTCTAGGTGGTGCCAATACTGGCGACGAAGCCAAGTATTGTTTGATTTCGTCAAAGGTTGACTGGCACTCGTCATCCCAGTGAAATGTAACCCCCTTGTGCAATAATTTGTTCATGGGTCGGCATTTGTCAGATAATTGCGCTATGAAGCGTTTAATCGACGCGACCTTTCCTTGCAGACTTCTGAGCTGCTTGATAGTGGTTGGGGGAGCCATTTCAAGGATTGCCTTGACTTTGTTTGGGTCCACTTCGATGCCTCGCTTTGAGACTATAAAACCCAAGAGTTTTCCAGATGTGACGCCAAATACGCACTTCTTGGGATTCAGTCTGACCTTATGCTCTATGAGGCGATCGAGAATCTTGCTTAAGTCACCGAGATGATCTGAGCGCAAAAGAGACTTGGCTAACAAATCATCCATGTAATCTTCCAAAGTTTTGTGCATGTAATCATGGAAGATATACGTCATGGCACGTTGGTAGGTAGCGCCAACATTTTTAAGGCCAAAAGGCATGACCTTATAACAAAATGTCCCCCAAGGCGTTGTGAACGCCGTTTTGAGTTGGTCTTCAGGATTGATACGAATTTGATTGTATCCCGAGAAGCCATCCATTAGGGAGAGCATTTCGTGACCTGTTGTAGCGTCTACCAACGCGTCGATGCTTGGCAAGGGGAAATCATCCTTAGGACTCGCTTTGTTTAGGTCTCAAAAATTGGTGCATATGCGAATCCTCCCGTCGGGCTTCTTGACGGGAACCATGTTGGACAGCCATGGCGGATAATCCACGCAGATGACAAACTGTGCATCCAACAGCTTTTGCAATTCATCTTTGACCATCAAGGCCACTGTTGGGTGCATCTTTCGTAGTTTTTGCTTTACGGGCTTGATTGTCGGATCAAGCGTTAAATTATGCGTGACTAGCTGCGGGTCTAGTCCCGGCATGTCTCGGTATGACCATGCAAAAACCTCCTTCTTCGCTTTGAGAAGGGCAATGTAGTCGGCTTGCTCTTCGGGGGATAAGCTTACCCCCAGCTTGATAATCTGTGGATTCATTGGGTCTAAGCCGATGTCTACGTCAGTCGTTTCCTCGACTGACATGTGGGATCCGTCCTCCAACTGATGTGGAGTCGGGATCAAATGGATATCATTGGCTGAGTTTAAATCTACGTTTGGAACCTCGGGTCCCTCTTCAGCTTGAAAAATATCTTGAGTTGTCCTTGGGGTAAAATGAAGCATTTCACCGAAAGGCCAGTACTCTGATGGTGATAAAGGTGAATTGACGCGATCCCAGTCGATGGCATCTATGTCTAGATGCAATGACCATGCTGGATCGGCCGGATTGCGGATGGGTGCGGTCAAATCAATGGAGATCATGTGGATGGAATGAATTTGGTCTCCATTACCGTGGGTGTTATAGCTCGAACATTCTGGATGCTCCCTATGCTCTGGATCTGGTTCTGTAGGGACGGGTATGAACGGATCAGCCCTATGTGTTGATAGGAAGACGGGGTCTTCCCTCGGCACTGATGTCATGATAGGGTCTCGGGGTGGACGGTGCTCATCTTGAATTTGGAGCCATGGATCCAACACTTGGTCCCACCTTGTTGGGTCTACCCACCATTCATGCCCTAGCCGTATGCCCATCTGTCCCATTAGATCTTCATGAGTTAAAGGGCGATAATTTCGTCGCGCATGTCTGAGATAGATCATCTCAGTCTCATCTTCTGAATCACTTTCGGAGACCCAAAAATGTTCATTCTCTTCAGAAACTGTTACTTGCGACGTTGAGGGCTCTCCTTGTTCCAGCAAGTTAATCTGGTCCCATTGCGGTTGTTCCACTCTTGGTGGAGGGACCTGATTCTCTTGACACTGTATTGATTCAACTGGAACCTCTAAGGGGAATAGCTTCAAAAAGATGTCCGAAAGCCGTTGATGTTCTCTTTGAGGATTAATCTCCGAACTTTCACCTCTCTCTAGCAAAGGAGAGGGATTACTGCTGTTGCCAAGGGTGTTTGTTGACCATGGGAGGTAATCTCCCAAGGTATATTCTGTATTTGGGTTGGCATAAGGATCTGGTGCCAATCCCCCCTTGTTGCCTATTTCTAGGCCTTGCATATTTTCGACCAAGATGTCTAAGGGCGGGGGTGGTTGAACCCTACTCCCGACTTATCATATGGCATCTGATATCTTGGTTGGCAAAGGACCCGCATCCCTTGCTCATATCTGCCTAGCCCGTATCCATGCCAATTGCATTGGCCGAGATATCTTAGAGCAAATTCCGGGTTTGACAGATAGTTGATATTTTCAACAAAAGGCTCTTCGTCTGCTTCCTTTTGTTTGCATGGTTCAAGACCATGATCAAGGCCCCCATACACAAAATTTGTCTGGTTTGGTGGGTAGCCTAGAGGAACAACTGTCCCTATGGGAAGGCGAGGTCTTCCCATGTCCTGTACTGACTCCAATGCGGGGGTTGCCACAACATTTTGCACTAAATACTCCCCCAGGCCCGTACTGGCCATTTCAACGGTGATTGTTGATGATTGGGTGGGAGGAAACGGGAGTCCTTCCCGAGTCCATTCCATGTTCGGCATTTTAGGAGTCTCCGCTTCTACTTGTGTGAGGTGTTTCTTCTGTTGATACCGTTGAAATTGTGGGCAACCCCTCTTCTAGGGGCTGAGCCTCTTCCATGATCTGTTTTCCCTTGTCCTTCTGTTTGGCCATGACAGGTGGCGTTGATAATGAAGGAGCGAGATGATGAAGGCTCACCTGGCTGGGATTTTGTTGTTTTGGTCACCAGTGGTGCCTGCGGTATTGGACCCTTTTTAGATGGATTTAACTGGAAATCCAAATGCGTTGAAGGGAGGGTCGATTGAGGCATGAATTGTACCGCATTGCAATACTTGAAGGGCTCTAAGTCCATTGGGACTACATGTATTTCTCCTTCAAAAGCATACTTTAAGCACTGGTGAGCGATCGAAGGGACACACTTCATGTCCCTGATCCAAGGCCGCCCTAGCAGTATATTATAAGCCATCTCGCCTTCCAACACATGGCACAATGTAGGTATTGTCTTTTGTCCTACCTGGACAGGCAGAACAACTGTGCCGACTATCGAGCATATTGCATCGTTGAAAGCTCGCAGTGTGTACGTGGAGGCTGTGATGTGAGAGGCTGGCAACTTCAAATGTTTTAAGGCTACAGTGGTAATGATGTTACTGGACGAGCCAGTATCTACCAACACTCTCTTGTACGGGATCCCGTTGACCCGCGCGATAACGTGCAGGGGTGGATCTGCCATGTCATTCGATATTGTTTTGACTTCATCTTCTCTGAAGGTGATGACCGGCTCCGTACATCGTTTCACATGTCCCACGAAGTTGTTGAAAGAATTTGCTTCGTGAGGCTGTAATTCGATGGCTTTTAAAATGTCCATAAGAGCTTCCCTATGGGGTGCTGACTGTTGAATAAGCTCGTAAATGGACAGCCTAGCCGATGTGGTCCGCAAACTCTGCGTGAGTTTGGTCCGTATCGTGACCTCGGGTCTAGGCGGAGGCAACTGCGTTGGGCGTTGTTGAGGCTGCGATGTTGTCGAAACTTCCCTCGTAGCTACCTCGGGGGCAACTGTTGGGTACTTTTTGTTCCTTGTCACTATACTAATCATTCCCACAAATCCTTGCATGGGAAGATTCTCTCGCACCTCGTTAATCTGGAGAGGTTTTGCCTGTGCCTCGTGGGCAGGCAAAGGGTCCTTGAATACCCCCATTTGTTGATTATTTGGCGCTATGGGGTTGTCCACGGCCAATGTTCTATTGTCGATCAAATCTTGGATTAATTCTTTGAATTTCCAGCATCCATTCAAGTCGTGTCCTCTGCGCCTATGGAATCTACAATACAATTCCTCTCTGTATCCCCTAGGCTTAGGAGCGTTAGGGTCTATAGTTTGGATTTCTGGCAGAGTGACTAAATTTGCCGCTGACAAGCGGTCAAATAGGGAGTCCCTGGACTCCGTGTAAGGGGTGAATTGTCGCCTAGGGCGACGCTGCTGATTCTCCTCCTGTCTTCTATTATCTCTTTCATAACCAGGAGGCACTGCCTGGTAATTAGCCTTTTGGGGCTGCATTTCTTGCACAGGCACGGGGAACATTTATCGCAACTTGGTTAACCGTAGCGTGTTGTGATTGCGTTGTCCCGGTCTTAGTGGTTTTATTCCACTCTTTCTTTTTAGGCTTGGCGATTGCGCCTTCGCCTATTTTGATCTCTTCTATAACTCTGGCTTGTGCCAAAGCTTCTTCTAAGTTGGCGTATTGCTGCAGCTGCAATAGCCCAGAGATCGATTTCAAGCAACTTTTTGCGAACATCTGTGTGAGATCAGACATAGGGGGACGGTAGGGTAACTTAGAAAGCAAAGCTCTCCATCGATTCCCGTATGCTGCCATTGTTTCTTCCTCAAATTGCTTGAGGCTAGCCAGATCACTCAGTGATGCCTTCTTCCTTGTGTTGAAGGCAAAGCGTTCAAGAAACGCATCTACTAATTGATCTAGGTTGCTTATGTTGTGTTTGGGTAATTGCGTGAACCAATCCGAGGCAGGGCCTGCGAATGTGGTTATGAATGTTCTAAGCAACAATGCATCATTATCTTGGATGCCGAAGCATTGGCTTAGAAATCTTGTTACATGTTCTTGTGCGTCCTCTTCACCTTTAAAGATTGCCAATTGAGGCAACTTGAAGTGTTCGGGGTAAAGAGGTGTTGGCACTGAGGGATGCACTGGATGACTGCGGAGTTGACGTAATGTGGGCTTTTGATGCCCAGAAGCTTTTGTCTCCACAGACTCCAAACGCTCTAATAGCGCTTTGTATGCATCGGAAGATTTTATCTCTTCCTCTTTTGTTTGCTCCCGTTGTGAGTTATGGGAGACTGGAGGCCTATGGAGGGGTGGCCGATTGGCAGCCCTCCCGCCTTGATGGGGAGTTTCGGCACATTCTATTTCTGGTTCATACTCCTCATAAAATTCTTGAGGAGTCTCTGGGCGAGACCTATGACCCTGATTGAGTCCCTGCTGAGGGTACCCATCATTGTTTCGGGGAGTGGCCTCCCTCTCGGGTCTATAAGGTCTCGGAGGCAAAGCTTGACGAGGTTGTGGAGACTTGTCTTGCACCAACGGATTATGCCTCTCATATTGTTCGGCTCTTTGGGTGCGAGGGGTTGGCCCCCTCTCAGGTAGTTCATAGCGTAACTCATCCGCTTCGCGTTGCATGCGCTCTCTATCCAAGCGGTGTCGATACTCTATCTCCTGATGACTTTGTTTAAGCCGCATGATTTGGGCTTGACGGGTGGCATGTCTGGCGACTATCGGGTCAATTTGGTCTACCCTATTTTGCTCAGGAGGTTGGAATGTTTCTCCTATGTGTTTGCCTCGATCTTGATGATCTAAAATTTCAATGGGTCGCTTCCCTCTGTCGAGGTAGGCGACATTTACTCGAGGCTCTGGCCTCGATGTATGATCATGATACCTAGCAAGTGTAGAAACGCAAGGTTCCCACATTGTTTTTTGTCCTCGAGGAATGCGATGGCTTTCCTCGTACTCCCTTTCATTGGTTTGAAAGGGGCGAGCGGAGTTAGCTCGCCCTATGTAAGGAGCCCTGCGCTCTGGATTTTGTCTTTCTGTCCTGATGGGAGGTAAAGAAGGGACGCCATATCCACGTTGTCCCTCCAAATGGATAGTGTGCCTCTCTAGCACTTCATCACGTTGTGGCCACTCATGTCTAACCTCAAGAGGCGATTCTCTATTTACATCAAGGTCTACATGTAAAGCGTCTTCCCGAAAGGGGCTGTTTTGAATGGGCATACCCCATCGAGGATTCTGACATGGATTCTTTTGTAGGCCAGACCGATAAGGCGGTATGACCAAGTCCTCGGGACTGAAGCGAAGGCGACTTGTGCCTGCTTCTTGTGTACCTTTCAGAGCTTCTGCCCTTGATTGGGCTTGGCTACGGGTGTACACCATTGCGGTGCTTCTCTACTATCTAAGTAGATTTTTATCTCGTTTATGATGATTTTTCTTTTTGTCTACACTAAGCAGAAATGAACACACACATACACAAAATCGTGATTATCTCTTTTAAGGATTAATGGTGTGTCCTAAACTGGTTTAGTGCATTTTGATGTTTTGTTTTGTTTTTTGAATGTTTTTGAAAAACGTTTAAATGCATAATGAAGGCTCATATAACTCCCAAAATGGTCGCCCCTTCAATATACCAACCAGGCCGATATACCAACCTCTCTATATACCCGCCCTTACGAGAGGGAGACTATAGGTACGTGAGAGCAGAAGGTACATGGTACGTAGGCGGTACGGAAGGGGGATTGTCTTGTTAATGACACCTACCATAGAAGACTTATCCTCGCATGCATGGGAATCACCCCAGCGACACTCGGTCAGCTTTCATCAGGATTTACGCCTAACAATAGTGACAATCGGGGAAATGGATGCAAAGCTAAGCCAAGGTGGTGATGAACCCACCGTTGGTCTTGCTCAAGGGTTGGGGTCTTACGACCAGCTCCTTGGTTTAAAGTTATTGCGTGAAGTGTGTGGGATTCATTTTATTTAACGAAAATGAAACAAGCATAAATGACTTTCCCTAAGCAATGCAGGATAAAATGAAAACAATCAAAGAAACAGAAACAAAAACAAAAAATTTAATAGAGATTATAAAAATCCCTACCTCTTCTCTGCCTGGACCGGTTGCTTCTGAATTTTTGCTCTAAAAATCTACAGGCAGGAATTCGTCCCTCTGTGAGACGAATTTTAGAATAGAATTCGTCCCTGCCAGAGATGAATTTGAATTCGTCTCAGGGTCAGACGAATTACAATAAAGAATTCGTCACATCCAGAGACGAATAATAGTCTGCAACAAAAAAATGTACCTGTCAAGCACAAAACACAAAAATTTAATCAGTTTCTATGATCTTAAAAACCAGGGAACAGAGTCCCACCGTGATCGCCACTGAAAGCACGAGATTCCGGGCGAAGGAAACACTAATTGCGATGCATTCAAAATCAAATACGCTTAAGTCCTAGAAATGTAGAATGCATGAAATGAAAGAGACGCATTGAAATGAGATACAAGCAAATGGAGAAAACACAGCCCTTTCATTAAACTCTCTTGATCTCTATTACAAAGACGCCTCCTCCCTTTTCAGGGGCTAGGAGCGTTAAAAGAATTTGATTACAATCGAGACTTAAGGTTCCTCTTTCCGCGTGCCCACACTTGAGATGGGCGGGCCAAGACGATGTCGCCGCTGATGTTGATGAGTCCTTGACCTCTGCTGCTCCTCCTACGAACAAAGAAACAACGAAGATGTCAGTAGCACCTGCTGCAAATAAGAAGTGTTTGTTCTCTAAAATCGCCAAAAGATGCATATAAACATTTGTCTAAAACAGTGAGTAAAGTGAGTCCAAATGACCTAAAAACCTGACAGAAGATAGAAGATATTACCAGAAGGCCATTGCCACTGAAACAGTCAGCCAATCTGCCTTCACCTGGAATTCGTCCCTGGGCAGGACGAATTCTGACTGCAATTCGTCCCTGGGTGGGACGAATTCTACTGTGTTGGAAAAGCCGAAGTGATACTGCTCCAATGTCGACTCTCGAGACCTCCAAAACACCTGCAAATAGAGGGGTTATGTAATTGGGGCCATTTTGGGATGACCCAGATGGTCGGATTCTCCCAATTTGGCCTCTATCCTCAGGAATTCGATATCGCCACCTGCAAGTTAGTAGGACAACAAAGCGACAAAAGGCATGATAAAATCTGATCAAAATGTTATGAAATTGAAGCTATGAGTTAACCAAATAGAATAACATGAGATGCAACCTGAAACAATAATCTAGAATGCTTTAGAAACAAAACTTAGAAAGTGCGGGGGTGCCCAAGTGGGCCTCCCACCGTTGGCACTTGATTTCGGCGCCAATCCACTAGGGATGGGTCCAAAACCTCTTAGGATTGGGATGTCTACAAATTGGTGGTGTAAGGTGGTCAAATGTTGGATTTGGGTTGGATCCACGCTTCCAAAAGCCACCCAATAACCTCCCTTGCGAAAGAGATTAGTGGATGTGAGAAGGTGAATCAAAAGGATGCAAGTGGGTAATCAATCGGACAACACTTCGTTGCTTGAAATCGCCTCCAATCTCCATGTCTTGGGTGAGAAAAGTCCCACCTTTTATAGACCCATGGGGTCTCTTTTGAGAGGGAAGCATAAGCGCCATGTGTTGGTCATAGGTGCCATGTGGCGCTCATGTCTTCCCATGAGGGAGGGGAGTCCTCCATGACTTGGGCTTTCATAACTGCCCTTGTGACAGTCCTCTAACGGCCTATCTGCCCACCCACACACGCGTGCGAGGCAGGAGTCATCAACTGACTATCTTTGGGCTGCCACTTGGCGCCATTCTTCTTTTTGCCCGTTAAACTCAGAATTCGTCCCTACCAGAGACGAATTCAGAATTCGTCCCTGGGTGAGACGGATTCCATTTTGAATTCGTCCCTGGGTGAGACGAATACTGAGCAAAGTGTCTAAATGTACCAAATTGCCTCTTGACCTTACAAAATTGCTATGAAAGTGGTTAGGACCACTGTTTGACCTCTGAGGGCTGCCCTGGGGGCTGTGTTTGTCAAAGCGATCAGTGTTTGCAGTCACATAATCGGATTGGTGCTGTTTTGGTGTCTACACTACCTATGATATTTAATAGGAAGTATATTTTTAACATCAAAACACATCACACCCATAACCTCGTACTTAATATTTTGTATAGTTATAAACCCACATTCATCACACGACACCATGACTATCACCACACACATTCAAGTACATGGGCAAGTACACCTTGAGGTGGAGGTATTCTTTGTCCCTTACAATAAGTATCCATATTCCTCTTATTTTATATGGGAGGTCCACACACTAACAGTTGATCTACCTATAGATTCACTACTACCTTCCACACATATTTATTCTTCTAATGATATTCCTACATTTTCTAGTGAAAAATATCCACTTCTTCCCCGTTCTCCTTCACCTAATCCACCTTCTATGTTCTGTAATCATATTATCTATAAAACTCCAGGACATACTACTCCTTTCTTTATCATCAATGAAGAAATATTATCTACCTCTACTACTTTTATGCGCCCCTTCTTTTAGAGTCTATCTCAATCCCTTTTTTATAATTATTCCTCTTTGTTAAACCACACTCATCCCAAGGTTGATTCATTTGCCCCTACTATAGGGACGCTTTCAGATCCTTCCTCTTCTACACTAGGCACTTAGGTGCCATCATTGTAAAATACTTCTACACATCCCCCATTGCAATAATGATAAGAGACACTTCTACCATCATACCAATATTCTTTCCAAGGGTTACCACCACCACTTCCCCAACAATCATTCTTCTCATCCTTGGAGGATATATCACAATCGCCTCTTAAAACACAACCAATTCAACACCAACAAAAATAAATGATTATCTACACCCAACCTAGAGTGTACATTCTCACCACTTAACCCTCTATAGTGCCTACCTTAGAAGCTTCCCTCATCCTTACTCATCACTCACATGTATATCCTATCCTCCTAAGACACATCCTACCCAATTTTCTATTCCACACTCATCCATTTCTACCTTTAAATTACCATCTCCTCCTCTATTTTGAATTCTGATTGCAAGTCCCATTCCCACCTATGATCCACGATATTCAGCCTATACTCCTATTCCACTAGGCTATTCTAATCAATTTAGTTTTTACAAGTCTCATATTTTAGGACAAATGCATGTCCCATCCTATGACACCTCATCTAGTCCATCTTCAACACCGTCTATCCAAAAACTTTTACTATTCTCTACTAGACCCACATTATTTATGCCTTCCCCTATTTGGTCATCGCCTCATATAGCTCAACCATTACAGTAGGCTCCTCTCTAGAAATTACATATACAAAAACCACCCACTACTCTGTCGTAATATTATTATCCTCAACAAATGTGTGTTCTACAACCTAGTATTCAATCCGCTATGACACCATACATAGTTCATTAGCCACCCCCTCAGGATCAGTTGCAGTACATCCCTTTACAATACTAGGAATAAAAACAACTCTAGTATCCACAACACTCTCAGGCCCCACCTACCTTAGCATCATCCTCTGCACCTATAACATCCAAACTTCAACTCTTGCAAGATGAATTAAAGATGCTAAACATTTGCACCACGAACTACGGCCCACAAAAACTACCTATGATGAACTCTACAATGAGCCAATCCATCATTTAGTTCCCATTCCTCCTTATCCTTATCACTTTGAGATATTGAAGTTTTATAAGTACAAAGGCAAGGAGGATCCATGAGAACGTTTTAGTAATTACTATTCAACTTGCTACCTTCTTCATAGTAGGAAGCCTCTCATGTTACATATCTTATCCCTATCACTTGTAGGACAAGACCTTGATTGGTACAACATGCTTCCATTCCATAGCCTGTACACCTTTGAATAACTAGCCAATTCATTCCTAGAACATTTTTTTATCAACATCAAAAAGAAAATAATCTTCTCAGATATCTACATCCTATGATAGGCAAACAATGAGCCCATTACTAAGTTTATTTCTTTATGGAGATCAGTCATACATGACCTTGGTTATAGTCTCCCAACTGTTGAACTTGTTACACTTTTCTCTAAAACTTGTCATAAGCATTTTTCCACTTCCCTGTAGCTTCATCAAAGTCACGCCATTGAAGAAGCCATTTCCCTAGATAAATTCAATGAGGATATCTAAGTCCAATCGGGAAAAATCAAGTTGAGACAAAAACTCTCTTCCAACTCAAATTTCTACTTCAATAGGAATGCACCTAATCAGCCTTTCCATAGGCTGCAACAAGCCAATCATGTGGTAATAACTACCTTAGCTCCATAACCCATCCCATGACCTCCTTCTCCTCAGTAGAAACTATTTCAAACCATTTAAAAGGATTGGAAGAAATATACTATAATGATACTATACTTATGCATCCTCTAATTCACCCTAAGGTAAACTGTGAACGTTAATTATAAAGGAAAGACCAAGAAAATGCAAGACCAAGAAAAGGCCAACTTGAAAGAAGAAAAAATATTAGAAAATGCTACATTTTATGCTGTATTTACCATTTAAATTAAATTATTAATTTATAAATTTTAATTGCATTCATTCTATTAAATATCTAATAGAAAATTAACTATTTAATTTTTTTGTTTGTTTCTTTATTTTCCTGTTGAGTTACCGATTAACTCTCCAAAACTAGGCAAGCTATTTAAAACATTGCTGTCAACAACTATACGTGGTGTATATATAAGATGCTCGACCCTAACTAGGCATCACTCTATAAATAATAATCATTTAAGAAAGAGAAAAAAAAAAAACACTTACACGAAGGTGGTTACCGTCTCCCAAATGCTTGTGCACGTGAAGACCGTGTTTCTTCTCGGCTTCCCTTGTAATCATCCTGTACACCCCACGTGCAAATTTCCAGGTACTTTTCATTTAATCCGGAAGGTTTTCCGTCAATGACATATCCCATCTGAAATTAAATTATAAGCATCGGTTTAAAAAAAAATTCATCGTCAATCAAATTAGACGCTTAGAAATGTAAGGAATATGAAGTAACTACTTTCTTAATGCCTCCGTGAGCTGTTTAAGTTCTTCAAAGGTTCCATAACTGTCATAAGTGTCATCTACCAGACATAAAACAGTCACCCATTCCGCAAAAGCGATTCTGCTTTCACGGAATTCGGGCTCAAACATTGCACACAGGCCCCCAAAAAATCCAGCTGAATCGCCTCCGAATCTTTCCACAATGTACAGTACGAAAAGATCAAAAACAAATCCATGATAATTTGCAGTTAAAAAGTCTTTTCATAATTTCATTTTCAGTTTGGGTGCTCACCTGGAGGACACTACTTTCACCTCGATCTGGTGTTGAGACTGCAAAATGTTGAAGTCCTGTATTGCAATTTCTATAAACTTGTCAGAATGACTGAAGAAGGTAACACCCTTGATTTCCAAGATTTGGAAAAAGGGGAGAAAATAAATTGTAAATATTTTCTTTTATTTATTTATGGTATCGCTTCAGACTTACCTGTGGACATTCTTGATCTCTGGCCAAGTATTGCAGTGTTGCCTAATTATTTCAATACAGTTTCGGCTCTCTGCCGCTGAAAGCTGCATCTCCATAGATATTTTAAAACTTATTCCACCTGTATCAAGTTGTTGTTTTGGTGCTTACATCAACAAGATATATATATCTATAAAGGTGTCTCCTTAAGTGCACTGAGAACTCCTCGGGTCTCCTTAAACAGCGTTTTTCCGCGTTCAACGTATAAAGGTGTCTGCAATCACATCAAATGCAACCACAAGCCTTAACTGATATTCAAACAAAAATAGTGATGATATAACATCGAGCAGTTGAACATATGGTATTCCACAACATATATTTAACTTTTTACACCGCATATATGGTGAACATATAACATCAAGCAGTTGAACATCACAGTAGACAATCCCAGCGCAGCCTTAGAATCTTGTGACCAAACGGGTCTGCTTCACTACTATTTATCAAGTGTACCACCTAAAGATGTTTCCTTATTTGGAAGGTACTTGGCATTGGCATACTTGACAAAAACAAAATGTGGCCTTTGCCATCCATGTCAAAATTCTAGATTCTAGAACCAAGATTGATATTATAGAATCACATTAAGCCGATTACACATTTGCTGTTTTGATACAAAATGAATAATAAGAGGAAAATGTTGGACTTTGCCATCAATGTCAGGAAAAAGTTGGCCTTTCCCATCCATGTCAGGAAAAACATGGCCTTTGCCATCCATGTCAACATTCGAGAACCAGAATCACATTAAATCGATTACGGATTTCTGTTTGATTAATTTTAAGGTTAGAAATCTCATGCATTGCATTTAACGAATAGAAAATTATAGTTATGGGTGGTTTATATAATAATAATAAAAAAAAAACTTAGAATTAGGAGTTTGAATGTTAGGTGAATTATTGGTGGGTAATGATTAAAAATGGTATTAAAAGATTATACGTTAAGAATAACGATGGTTTAGATGTAGGTTAGAATAAATATTAGTTAGATTTGTGGGTGAGTGTTAAGAATGGATTTAAGAGGTTTAGAATATAAATAAATAAATAATATTTTTATTTATATATTAAATGCTATTAATAATTTAAGTTATTTTTAATAAAATTTATTTGTTATATGTTTTGGTTTTTTTTAAATTAAATGATTTTATTGAATACAAATTGAACATATAAGTTTTAACAATATTTTAACTTTTTAATTTTATAACGATGTTTTAACTTTTTAATTTTTTAAATCATTGATGAAAGGTATAAGTGACTTAGCTTTCTTAACCAATAGTTTTAAACTACATGAGTGGCAAGGTTCATCTGGGCATCCTTACCCTGACTTTATTTTATTCAAATTAATATCTATAACTGACATAAACAACTTGATCTAACCTTCTTAACAATAATTTTAAATTATTTAAATCAATATATCAGGTAAACACATTTATTATCATAAAAGCGAGTTTTATTTAAGACTAGATTATTGTTATTTACAAATATGGCTTTCAATAATACTTAAAGTTCAACACTAATAATTATCAATATAAGTAACCTACCTAGAAGGTATAAAATGGTATATTTACGAAATATATATAATTCTTATTGAAACATAATGGTATGTATTTTGGTTCTCATCCTAGAGATGATTATAAAACCATATAGAATGTGTATGGCTGGGTTATATATATATATATATATATATATATATATATATATATATATATATGAAATCCTAATATTAGTATTATTCTAAAAATGTAAGTAATAATTATATGTAATGAAAAAATATTTTTAATGCAAATTTGTTTGACCACAGGGATGAGTGTTTTCAAGCTTGGATATAAATTTATTTATATTAATATTTTATTTTGTTTAGTTTTTATATTATTTTTATCTCATTATATTTATATTTAAGCTACATGATATTTATTTGACATATATCCTTAACAAAGATATATAATTACTATATATTAGAAAATAAGTTTGCATTAAAATCTTGAGAATGAAACATAATAGTCACTTAGTTTGTTATGATATTCATTTTATATTTTTAGAAAGCAAGAAAGATAAATATTGTAAATAAATTTGTGTAATATGTGGTTGATAAAGATGTTCTAACATATGTAATATAATAAAATGTTGGATATTTTATTATTCTAGTGATCCAAAGATTATGAGAATTATGATTTTGATTGCATATGATAACTGGTTCTTATATATTTGTTCAACATATGGGGATTGTTTTTCGCTCTCCTCATCCTTAATATGATTATTTGTTGAATTATTATAATAAATATTATGACATGGCACATGGGAACCCTTCTTTCAAAAAGGTGGTGTTTACTAAAATATTCTTATGATTGACTAAAATTAATCATGCTCTATATTAGTAATAAATGAAATCAAACATAATATAATAAGAAAGTTTATTTAGTAAATATTTTTTCTTCAAATGTTGAACTAAATATGCTTTATAATTCCAATAAATGGTACAAAATAATATATACGCAAATGGACCTAACTGTCTACATGTAATTCATTTTCTAATGATATTGTATAGATACAATTGATTCCCTCTCAAAATGTATTTATAAAAATTTTGTGAATCAGATTTAAAATCCAATTGAATAGTATCCAAACGCATGTAGAAGGTTCAATATTATTAAGGGTGATGTTAGAATTTTAAACTTAAAATGATCAAATTATTAGAAAATTGGGGTGAATCACCCCCCAAAAAAAATTTGCACCTACAAAATTTCGGCTAATGGGTAGTGGTCAAGGGTCCCAAATATTAGCCAATTCCAAATTTCAAAAATCCTAATTTTAGCCAATTTGGCAATAAATAACCGCTATGTATAACATTTGGCTATAAAAATCCCAATTTCAAAGATATAATCATATGGCTAAGCATTTATTCCTTCCCTTTTATTTAATGGACTAAAAATAGAAAATAGAAGTATGCATACAATAAAATAAACTAAAGATATGTAAGATAAGTTTAAATTGACAAAGAATACAAAAAATAATTCTCTAAATTGATTCTATCTTTGTGATAGTGGCACTATATAAATTAGAAGAACCATTGGTGCTTTTTATAACTGATGGTGCTATCTCTCATGACTCCCACCTCCATTGAAATTTTTTACAAATATATAAAATATAGATTTAAAATCAAATGCATCAATCTAAGTCAATGGAGATTTGATAATCCCTTGGTTGACATCAAAATCCAATTCATAGAGGTAGAAATATATGAAGCTCTAATCTAGATATTTTAACTATCTACACATTAATATAAGTGTCACAACAAATTTATGGTTCCAATGGTGCTTTTGACCAGGAGAATTATTTTTTTTATATATGGTAGAATACCAACTTTAGGATCTATAGTCTCTACTATGGAGAAACTATAAAATAATAACATATTTGGTACTATAGTTCTATAGTGATTCTACTATATAAATAATAGAATATGTTTCAATATTTAAACCCATGATAGGCTAAAATATTGTATCTAATAAAGGTATAGAAATTTGATAAAATAGATATAGTTGATTACTTGACTATAAAATATGTTATTTGAAATAGAATAAAAACTAAATAACAAGATAATTAATATGATTATAGTGCTCAAGAAAAAATAAATCAAAAGTGAAAAAGATTAAGAAATAAAATTTCACAACCTAGTAGCCCTAGGTGGAGAGGTTACCTAGATTTAATTATTTTACCATTTTTTACATGCATCCTTTCCATGGATGCTGATGGAGTCTTTATGGAAATATGTTCAAAAGGACTAACACTTTGTTGTGTAAAGAATGAGTCAAGATTTAGATAGAGTCTTATTACTTTAATAAGTAATATTATTTTGATAAATATATACTATGTGCAAAAATATTATGCATCCTATGGACTAGCTTTATAGAAACCCATAGATCCCTTAGATGATCCTCTAGAAGGTTTACTAATATTGGTAAATTAGACGGATGGTAAGTTTGGATAGATAATATTAATGTGATTGAGGCTAATATTGAGGAAAGTCGACATGAATGTGGATAGAAGATTAGATAAGAGACAAAATAAAAATTTGTTATTTGATTACCCATCGATGTTATGAGGTGGAACAAATGATTGGAATCGCTTTAGACTTACCTGCGGACATTCTTGATCTCTGGACAAGTATTGCAGTGTTGCCTAATCATTTCAATACAGTTTCGGCTCTCTGCCGCTGAAAGCTGCATCTCCATAGATATTTTAAAACTTATTCCACTTGTATCAAGTTGTAATTTTGGTGCTTACATCAACAACATATATATATCTATAAAGGTGTCTACTTAAGTGCACTGAGGACTCCTCGGGTCTCCTTAAACAACATTTTTCCACGTTCAACATGTAAAGGTGTCTGCAATCAAATCAAATGCAACCACAAACATTAAATGATATTCAAACAAAAATATTAATTTGATTGAGGCTAATATTGAGGAAAGTTGACATGAATATGGATAGAAGATTAGATAAGAGACAAAATAAAAAGTTGTTATCTAATTACCCATCGATGTTATGAGGTGGAACAAATGATTGGAATAGTCTGATCTAGATTTTGATAGTTAATTCTTATTAATTTATTACCTTTTCTTTTTACATTCTAATAGTCAATAGTGCTAGCATCATGAGCATCATTGGTGCTAAATATATGAATGCAAAATCCAAAATGATAATTATTAGGATAAATGGTAGGAAAAGATAAAATATGATATTATTGATGGTACGCTTAAATTAGGTTTATAAATTTTCTCCCTTTTTATGAATTGATCATGAAAAATTGACCTTATGTCCTAATTTTGAGATAAATAGATTTTAGAGACCAATTAAAAATTAAAAATGTATAAATATGTGTAAATTTTTTTTTAGGTCATATAATATAAAATTAAAGTCTAGCAATTGGAAGGGATGAAGTCCATTTATTTTGGATATAAAATACAGTCGGTTCAAATATTATCATCTTTACCGTAGTTCTTTTCCTATGGAAGGAAAGAAAGAGAAGAATGTGATATCCATTGATATTGATTCAATGGAATCAATAACTATCAGTTATTGCATCATGCCACATGCAAAAGTGTTTTAAGAGTAGAAAAAGTATTTTTCTATTTCTTTCCTATCCGGGCTTCTCCTAAGAAAGCGCTCTTAGTTCAGTTCGGTAGAACGTAGGTCTCCAAAACCTGATGTCGTAGGTTCAAATCCTACAAAGTGTAATCCTGAAATTACATACAATTTTTTTGATGGATTATCAAGAAATCTAACTAGACCGGTCAACATAATATGACCTCCCAAGATAAGTAGGAGGCCAATTGAAAAAAATATTTCTCAATAAAATATCAAATTGATCACCACATCTATATTATAAATATACAACTATGAATAATCTAACCAAAGTTATTGGAATTAAACCTAACATAATTCCAAATAGCAAAGCCTTAATCATTTTGATTCAAAAGAATAAGTAAAAATAAAAGCTATATTCTCGTTAACTAATTTCAAAAAAATTATTTATATTTATTTATTTCAAATAAGTCGTATATTGCTTAAACCAATGAATAGGACTAAGGTTAAAATTAGCGAAGCCAAAAGTCTGATTGATACATATATTTCTAAGGCAATTACCTGTATTTTTCTTCTTTATGAGATACAATCAGAATGAAAAAGATCAATTGTCCAACAAAATTGATACCAATTCAGAATTCTATATCTAACAATATGAGTGTTATGAGCAAGTATGGATGGAAGGAAATATATAGCCTTCCAAGCTAAAAATATGGATTTGACTTCTACTACCTGCTCACATTTCTTATTCAAAATATTTTTCATGGGTAATATTTCATTCAAAATGAATGTTTGATTTTCATGGTCTATATATATTAATTTTTTCTAAAGGTTTCTATCAAAGATTATTTTTATTCATATCATAGTAGGTAATACAAATAGTTGGCATATACTTGTATTTCATATGGAGAAAATTAAATAGCTCGGTTTCAACATTTTATTTACTCATAAATAATCATTAGAAAAAATAAATGAAGATTTTTTCATAGTTAAGGTTGATCTGCAAGGAATAAAAGGTAATAAAGAATACCAATGTTTATTTAGCAAAGGTCTCAAGGTAGTATTCAAATATGTCCTTGAATAATTTACATGTGGAGGTGTGGATTACACCTTAAAAACGTAATTTTTATACATACTTCCAGGTAATTTTCATTTAATCTTGAGACTGCAGAATGTTGAATTCCTGTATTGCAATTTCTATAAACCTGTCAGAATGACTGCAGAAGGTAACACCCTTGATTTCCAAGATTTGAAAAAAGGGGAGAAAATAAATTGTAAATATTTTCTTTTATTTATTTATGGTATCTCTTCAGACTTACCTGTGGACTTTCTTGATCTCTGGCCAAGTATTGCAGTGTTGCCTAATTATTTCAATACAGTTTCGGCTCTCTGCCGCTGAAAGCTGCATCCATATAGATATTTTAAAACGTATTTCACCTGTATCAAGTTGTTGTTTTGGTGCTTACATCAACAAGATATATATATCTATAAAGGTGTCTCCTTAATCAGCGTTTTTCCGCGTTCAACGTATAAAGGTGTCTGCAATCAAATCAAATGCAACCACAAGCATTAACTGATATTCAAACAAAAGTAGTGATGGACAAGTATATAATTCCACAACATATATTTAACTTTTTACACCGCATATATGGTGAAGATACAACATCAAGCAGTTGAACATCACAGTAGACAATCCCAGCGCAGCCTTAGAATCTTGTGACCAAGCGGGTCTGCTTCACTACTATTTATCAAGTGTACCACATAAAGATTTTTCCTTATTTGGAAGGTACTTGACATTGGCATACTATGACAAGTATGCCAAAAACAAAATGATAATAAGGGGAAATGTTGGCCTTTGCCATCCATGTCAACATTCTAGAACCAAGATTGATATTATAGGAATCACATTAAGCCGATTACAGATTTGCTGTTTGATACAAAATGAATAATAAGAGGAAAAAGTTGGACTTTGCCATCAATGTCAGGAAAACGTTAGCCTTTCCCATCCATGTCAGGAAAAACAGGGCCTTTGCCATCCATGTCAACATTCGAGAACCAAGATTGAAAGTATATGAATCACATTAAATCGATTACTAAGTTAACCTCGAAATCTCATGCATTGCATTTAACGAATAGAAAATTATAGTTATGGGTGGTTTATAACAAAAACAAAAAAAAAAAAAAATGTTAGGTGAATTATTGGTGGGTAATTAAGAATAAGAATGGTTTAGATGTAGGTTACAATAAATATTAGTTAGATTGGTGGGTGAGTGTTAAGAATGGATTTAAGAGGTTTAGAATATAAATAAATAAATAATATTTTTATTTACATATTAAATGTTATTAATAGTTTTAGTTATTTGTAATAAAAAAATTTGTTATATGATTTGATTTTTTTTAATTAAATGATTTGATTGAATACAAATTGAACATATAAGTTTTAATAATATTTTAACTTTTTAATTTTATAACAATGTTTTAACTTTTTAATTTTTTAAATCATTGATGAAAGGTATAAGTGACTTAGCTTTCTTAACAAACAGTTTTAAACTACATGAGTGACAAGGTTCACCTAGCCATCCTTACCTTGATTTTATTTTATTTAAATTAATATCTATAACTGACATAAACAACTTGATCTAACCTTCTTAACAATAACTTTAAATTATTTAAATTAATATATGAGGTAAACACATTTATTATCATAAAGTGATAGTTTTATTTAAGACTAGATTATTGTTATTTACAAATATGGCTTTCAATAATACTTAAAGTTCAATACCAATAATTATCAATATAAGTAACCTATCTAGAAGGTATAAAATGGTATATTTATGAAATACATATAATTCTTATTGGAGCATAGTGGTATGTCTTTGGGTTCTCATCCTACAGATGATTCTAAAACCATATAAAATGTGTATGAGTGGGTTATATATATATATATATATGAAAATCCTAATATTAGCATTATTCTTAAAATGTAAGTAATAATTATATCTCATAAAAAGTATTTTTTAATGTAAATTTGTTTGACCATAGGGATGAGTGTTTTCAAGCTTGGATATAAATTTATTTATATTGATATTTCATCTTGTTTAGTTTTTATATTATTTTATCTCATTATATTTATTTATATTTAAGCTACATACTATTTATTTGACATATATCCTTAAGAAAGATATATAATTACTATATATTAGAAAATAAGTTTGCATTAAAATCTTGATAATGAAACATAATAGTCACTTAGTTTCTTATGATACTCATTTTAAATTTTTAGAAAGCAAGAAAGATAAATATTGTAAATAAATTTGTGTAATATGTGGTTGATAAATATGTTCTAACATATTTAATATAATAAAGTGTTGAATATTTTATAGCTCTAGTGACCCAGCATTATAAGAATTATGATTTTGATTGCATATGAGAACTGGCTCTTATATGTTTGATCAACATGTGGGGATTTTTTTTCGCTCTCCTCATCCTTAATATGATTATTTGTTGAATGATTATAATAAATATTATGACATGGCACATGGGAACCCTTGTTTGAAGAAGGTGTTGTTTACTAAAATATTCTTATGATTGACTAGAATTAATCATGCTCTATATTAGCAATAAATGAAATCAAACATAATATAATAAGAAAGTTTATTTAGTACATATTTGTTTTCTTTAAATTTTGAACTAAATATGCTTTATAATTTCAAGAAATGGTACAAAATAAGATATATGGAAATGGACATAACTCTCTACATGTAATTCATTTTCTAATGATACTGTATAGATACAATTGATTCCCTCTCAAAATGTATTTATAAAAATTTGGTGAATCAATTTTAAAATCCAATTGAATAGTATCAAAATACATGTAGAAGGTTCACTATTATTAAGGGTAATGTTGGAATTTTAAACTCAAAATGATCAAATTATTAAAAAATTGAGGTGAATCGCCCAAAAAAAAAAAATTCACCTACAAAATTTTGGCTAATGGGTAGTGGTCAAGGGTCCCAAATATTAGCCAATTCCAAATTTCAAAAATCCTAATTTTAGTCAATTTGGTAATAAATAACCCCTATGCATAACATTTGGCTATAAAAATCCCAATTTCAAAGATACAATCATATGACTAAGCATTTATTCCTTCCCTTTTATTTAATGAACTAAAAATAGAAAATATAAGTATGCATACAATAAAATAAACTAAAGATATGTAAGATAAGTTTGACAAAGAATACAAAAAATAATTCTCTAACTTGATTCTATCTTTGTGATAGTGGCACTATATAAAGTAGAAGCACCATTTGTGCTTTTTATATCTGATGGTGCTATCTCTCATGACTCCCACCTCCATTGAAAACTTTTACAAATATATATAAAATATAGAGTTAAAATCAAATGCGTCAATCTAAGTCAATGGAGATTTGATAATCCCTTGGTTGACATCAAAATCCAATTCATAGAGGTAGAAATATATGAAGCTCTAATCTAGATATTTTAACTATCTACACATTAATATAAGTTTCACAACAAATTTATGGTTCCAATGGTGCTTTTGACCAGGAGAATTATTTTTATTATATATGGTAGAATACCATCTTTAGGATCTTTAGTGTCTACTATGGAAAAACTATAACATAATAACATATTTGGTACTATAGTTTTATAGTGATTCTACTATATACATAATAGAATATGTTTCAATATTTAAACCCATGATAGGCTAAAATATTCTATCTAGTAAAGCTATAGGAATTTGATAAAATATATATAGTTGATTACTTAACTATAAAAATATGTTATTTGAAATAGAATAAAAACTAAATAACAAGATAATTAAGATGATTATAGTGTTCAAGAAAAAATAAATCAAAAGTTTAAAAGATTAATAAATAAAAGATCACAACCTAGTAGCCCTAGGTGGAGAGGTTACCTAGATTTAATGATTTTACCATTTTTGACATGCATCCTTTGCATGGATGCTGATGGAGTCTTTATGGAAATACGTTCAAAAGGACTAACACTTTGTTGTGTAAATAATAAGTCAAGATTTAGATAGAGTCTTATTACTTTAATAAGTAATATTATTTTGATAAATATATACTATGTGGAAAAGGATTATGGATTGTGTACCCCATGGACTAGCTTTTTACAAACCCATAGATCCCTTAGATGATCCTCTAGAAGGTCTACTAAGATTGGTAAATTAGATTGATGGTAAGTTTGGATATATAATATTAATGTGATTGAGGCTAATATTGAGGAAAGCTGACATGAATGTGGATAGAAGATTAGATAAGGGGCAAAATAAAAAGTTGTTATTTTATTACCCATCCATGTTATGAGGTGGAACAAAAGATTGGAATAGTCTGATCTAGATTTTCATAGTTAGTTCTTGTTAATTGCTTACCTTTTCTTTTTATATTCTAATAGTCAATAGTGCTAGCATCATGAGCATCATTGGTGCTAAATATATGAATGCAAAATGCAAAATGATAATTATTAGGATAAATGGGTAGGAAAAGATAAAATATGATATTCTTGATGATATGCTTAAATTAGGTTTCTAGATTTTCTCCTTTTTTATGCATTGATCATAAAAAAATTGACCTTATGTCCTAATTTTGAGACAGATAGATTTTAGAGACCAAGTAAAAATTAAAAATGGATAAATATGTGTGTATTTTTTTTAGGTCATATAATATAAAATTAAAGTCTAGCAATTGGAAGGGATGAAGTCCATTTTTTTTTTATATAAAATACAGTTGGTTCAAATATTGTCATCTTTACCATAGTTCTTTTCCTATGGACAAAAATAAAGATAATAATGTGAGATCCATTGATATTGATTCAATGGAATCAATAACTATCAGTTATTGCATCATGCCACATGCAAAAGTGTTTTAAGAGTAGAAAAAGTATTTTTCTATTTCTTTCCTATCCGGGCTTCTCCTAAGAAAGCGCTCTTAGTTCAGTTCGGTAGAACGTAGGTCTCCAAAACCTGATGTCGTAGGTTCAAATCCTACAGAGCGTGATCCTGAAATTGGATACAATTTTCTTGACGGATTATCAAGAATTCTAACTAGAACGGTCAACATAATATGATCTCCGAGGATAAGTAGAGGCCAATTGAAAAAAATATTTCTCAATAAAATATCAAATTGATAACCGCATCTATATTATAAATATACAACTATGAATAATCTAGCCAAATTTATGGGAATTAAACCTAACATAATTCCAAATAGCAAAGCCTTAATCATTTTGATTCAAAAGAATAAGTAAAAATAAAAGCTATATTCTCGTCAAAAAATAATTATTTTTATTTATTTATTTTAAATAAGTCGTATATTACTTAGACCAATGAATAGGACTAAGGTTAAAATTAGTGAAGCCAAAAGTTTGATTGATACATATTTTTCTTTCTAAGGTAATTACCTATATTTTTATTTTTTATGAGATACAATCAGAATAAAAAAGACCAACTATCCAAACAAATTGATACCAATTCAAAGTTTATACCTAACAATATGAGTGTTATGAGCAAGTATGGATGGAAGGAAATATATAGCCTTCCAAGCTAACGATGCGGGTTCGATTCCCGCTACCCGCTCACATTCCTTATTCAAAATCTTTTTCGTGGACAATCTCTCATTCAAAATGAATGTTTGATTTCCATGGTCTATATATATTAATTTTTTCTAAAGGTTTATATCAAAGATTATTTTTATTTATATCATAGTAAGAAATACAAATAGTTGCCATATACTTGTATTTCATATGGAGAAAATTAAATAGATCGATTTCAACATTTTATTTACTCATAAATAATCATTAAAAAAATAAATGAAGATTTTTTCATAGTTAAGGATGATCTGCAAGGAATAAAAGGTAATGAAGAATACCAATGTTTATTTAGCAAAGGTCTCAAGGTAGTATTCAAATATTTCCTTGAATAATTTACATGTGGAGATGTGGATTACACCTTAAAAACGTAAGTTTTATACATACTTCAGTCAATTCTCTATACACTTGATAATCCTATTTTTATTTTATTAGGAGAACATAACTAAGGAAGTACAATGATAAATCTAGATTTTTCCAAAGGATTCCTAGTATTGGGTCTAATTGTTGATCCAACTTAGACCCACAAGAAAAGATAAACTTTTATCTTCTAGTAAATAAGATATCCATCTAGAGAGGATGACACCATTATTGTTGAGTAGACCTAAAACCCCATCGGATTGGATACACGGATGTAATGCCTAAACTTCATTGGTCTAGTTATACTAAAGTGTTATTAGTATGAGATCCCCTATAAGTAACTCAAAATTTTACAATGATATGATATGTAATATCAAAATATATACATCATTATTCCTAAATTTCCAACCTAGGTTTTTTTGATCTTGTTGTAAAGTAGAAGAATGTTCTACTTTACAACATTTTTCAGCTTTACAAGGAGGATCAGGATAAAAGAGGTGTATTTTTTATTAAATATTGCATAAAAGTCTCTTATTTTTTTATGAAAAACCCATAAATTTAGGGTTATGCATAAGGGATCGACCCCGAAATGTATTTATAAAAATATTGTGAATCAGTTTCAAAATGCATGTGAATATTTTCCAAACGCATGTAGAATGTTCACTATTATTAGGGGTAATGTTGGAAATTTAAACTTAAAATTGTCAAATTATTATAAAATTGGGGTGAATCGACCCAAAAAAAAATTGCACCTAGAAATTTTTGGCTAATGGGCCCTGGTCAAGGGTCCCACATATTAGCCAATTCCAAATTTAAAAATCCTAATTTTAGCCAATTTGATGATAAATTGTCGTTATACATAACCCTACCTAAATTGATGATCCATCCAAAAAATTTCTATTATTTTTTCTAGTAAGATAAAAAGAAGTCATAGTTCCAAATAGTTTCAAAATAATGTAATGGTGGTGTTGATTTTCTGAATTCATTGGTATGTTTTGATTCATTAGTCAATTATCTTTCTCGATGGGGGTAGGAAAGGGATATAACTCAGTGGTAGAGGGTCACATTGACATGGTAATGATCATCCATTCGAGTTTGATAATCCCTAAATCCAATATGGAAATGTTTTTATTCATGAACTAGTTTACTTTCTATATGAGGGTAGGAAAGGAATATAACCTAGTGGTAGAGTGTCACCTTCATGCGATGATATCATTGGTTTGAAAATGAGTCCTATTTTATTTTATTTCTATTTTTTTATAATAAAAAGAGGCTAGTGGTATTGACATGAGAGGGTAGGGATTGTTATAATAGAAGTGGTACTAGAACTCACAAAAATGGAGATGGGTTGAGACACCTTTTTTGAAGTCTCCCTTGAAAAAGAGGCTGGTGGGGTTGACATGAGAGGGTAGGAATGGTTATAATAGAAGTGTATACACCTAAAAGTTGCACATGCTCACTTCTAAATAATTGCATTCTACATAGATAATTTTAGAATGACATAGGCCAATATAGACCATCATAGACTATCGTAGTTATCCATAGTCTATATTAGTGATTTGTAGGCTCCTAAACCTACAAAATTAGGTAAAGCACCCCCAAAACACCTCCTACCTACTAGGAGACCATTTATTTGTCCCATAAGGCAACTTAAGCCCTCCCCTACACCTAATTAGCATCCATATGACCTTATCCCTATCGAAAATATTAATTAGGTTGATTAGTGATCTAATTCATCATTAAAAATTAATCAAGTACACTTTTCACTTAAGTAGGATTAATTAGGGTTCTAAACCAAGATTAGCCCTAAGCACACTCCCACACATGTGTGCACATGAAATTAGTTAGGATATTTCTAAATGCCCTAACGAAACCCTAACCTAACCTAGGATCTAACTAACCCTAGTGAATCCTATGTCTTCCTCACACATGTGTGAGGAGGAGATATTTCTCTAAGCTATGAGGATTTAACACCTATTCAAACTCTAACCTAACTCTAGCATGAATTAAATCTAAGGGTTGGACTATCTGACCTCTTTTCTTGACCTCATATTTTCTATAATGAAAGCATGAGATTTCGAAAGATTTTTAGAAAGAAAAACTACTTCGATGCATTCAAATCAAAATAACGCTTAAGTCCTAGAATACAAAATGCATTAAACCAAAGAGGCAAATTGATCGAAATCAGTTACAAGAATTAAGATAGAAGTCACAGCCCTTTTATTAAAATCTTTAACCACGGTTACAAAATCGCCTCCTCCCTTTTTAGGGGCTAGGAGCGTTAAATGGATATGGTTACAATCGTGATCATTGATCCCTCTTCCGCATGCCCACGTTTGAAATGGGCAGGCCAAAGTGTTGCCGCCGCTTATGTCGATGAATCCTCACTTCTTGTTGCTCCTCCTACAATCAAAGAAACAAACAAGGCGTTAGTAGCACCTGTGACAAGAAGGAAAGTTCGTTCTTTGAAATTGCTAAAAGATGCATATGAACAGTTGTCTAAAATAGTGAATAAAGTAAATCTAAATGACCTGAAAACCTGACAGAGGACAAAAGACATTACCAGAGGGCCACTGACATTGAAACAGTTGACCAATCTACTTTCAACTGGAATTCATCCCTAGGTAGGATGAATTTCGACTGCTATTCATCCCTGGGTGGGACGAATTCTATTGTGTTAGAAAATATGAAATGATCCTGCTCCAATGTCGATTCCTGAGACCTCCAAAAAACCTGCAAACAGAGGGGTTATGTAATTGGGGCCATTTTGGGACAACCCAGATGGTCGGATTCTCCCAATTTGGCCTCTATCCTCAGGAATTCGATATCGTCACCTGCAAGTTAGTGGGACAACAAAGTGACGAAAGGCATGATAAAATCTGATCAAAATGTTATGGAAATGAAGCTATTAGTTAACTAAATAGAATAACATAAAATCCAACATGAATAAATAATCTAGAATGCTTTATAATAAAACTTAGAAAATGCGGGGGTGCCCAAGTGGGCCTCCCACCGTTGGCAGTTGATTTCGGCACCAATCCTCTAGGGATGAGCCCAAAACCTCTTAGGATTGGCGTGTCGGCAAATTGGTGGTGTATGGTGGTCAAATGTTGGATTTGGGTTGGATCCACACTTCCAAAAGCCACCCAATAACCTCCCTTGCGAAAGAGATTAGTGGATGTGAGAAGGTGAATCGAAAAGATGCAAATGGGTATTCAATTGGACAGCACTTCGTTGCTTGAAATCGCCTCAAATCTATCCTCTTTTGGGTGGGAAAGTCCACCATTTTATAGACCCGTGGGGTCTCTTTGGAGGGGCATGCAGGGATGCCATGTGGCGGCCATGCCTTCCCAAGAGGGAGGAGACTCCTCCCTGACTTGGGCTTCCATGACTGCCCTTGTGACAGTCCACTAACTGCCAACCTACCCACCTACACGGGCATGCATGGCAGGAGGCAATAATTGACTATCCCTGGCTACCACTTGGTGGCATTTTTCTTTTTTCCTGTTAAACATAGAATTCGTCCTGACCAGGGATGATTTCAGAATTCGTCCCTGGGTGAGACGAATTCCAGTTAGTATTCGTCCCTGGGTGAGACGAATACTGGACAAAGTGCCTAAATGTGCCAAATTGCTTCTTGACCTTACAAAATTTCTATGAAAGTGGTTAGGACCATTGTTTGACCTTTGAGGGCTGCCCTGGGGGCTGTGTTTGTCAAAGCGATCAGTGTTTGCAATCACATAATCAAATTGGTGCCATTTTGGTGTCTACAGATGCCCCTTTTTGGGATGCGTTGTGCATGGCGTAGCGCCGAGCAAAAATAGATAGCCAAAGCACTAATGATTAGGGTTTCTTGGTAACCTAATCAACTTTTGATGCCCCAAGCATGGAAGGGGCATGCATTCTTGAATCCTTTCTTATAACGAGCTAAGGAATTTGATTTCAAGTATTAACCTATTTTGGTGAGGTGTGACTTGAGCTTGGACATTGATCAGTCATGATTAGGCAAAGGGCGCAACCTTTTGTCCATAGGGGAACCTTGTGTTCATGATTCACTAATGCCAAGTGTTTGATCAATTTGATTACTATTGCTTGTTTACTTCCCCAAGCAGGAGCGTAATTGTCTTTGTCAATGATTCTTTGAATGCATGTCGTTTTCCTTAATTGGGTGTGTGCTTGTTGATTGGTGACTAAGTGTGACTACCCCCTGAAGTGACGAATTGATGATGGAATGACCTTTGTGAGAAAAGCGACGAGTCGCTTGACCCAAGATGACTTGTGCAAGGGTGCATTTAGATGGTTTTTCGTTAAGCTTGTGCAATTTTTCCAACATTTGGACCTATTTTTGGTGGGTGTTAACCCTTTTTGCGACATTGTTTGGAGCTGAAATTGGCAAAAATCCATCTTCCCATGGAGCGGTCCGGCTAAAGTAGCCTTCTTAGGGAGTAGGATAATGACAATTTGTGACCCCAACGTCTATTTTGTATTCCTGGGATGTCAAGTGCAACAGCACTCTTATCGAGCAAATTTATAGAGAGAAGTCCTACTTCCTAAGAAAGAAAAACATGAGATTCCAGAAGCTTTTTAGAAAGAAAAAATACTTCGATGCATTCAAATCAAAATAACGCTTAAGTCCTAGAATACGAAATGCATTAAACAAAAGAGGCAAATTGATCAAAATCATTTACAAGAATTTAGATATAAGTCACAGCCCTTTTATTAAACTCTTTAACCACGGTTACAAAATCGCCTCCTCCCTTTTTAGGGGCTAGGAGAGTTAAATGGATATGGTTACAATCGTGATCATTGATCCCTCTTCCTCATGCCCACGTTTGAAATGGGTGGGCAAAAGTGTTGTCGTCACTTATGCCAATGAATCCTCACTTCTTGTTGCTCCTCCTACAATCAAAGAAACAAACAAGGCGTTAGTAGCACCTGTGACAAGGAGGAAAGTTCGTTCTTTGAAATTACTAAAAGATGCATATGAATAGTTGTCTAAAACAATGAATAAAGTAAATCTAAATGACCTGAAAACCTGACAGAGGACATAAGACATTACCAGAGGGCCACTGCCATTGAAACAGTTGGCCAATCTACTTTCAACTGGAATTCATCCCTAGGCAGGACGAATTTCGACTGCTATTCATCCTTGGGTGGGACGAATTCTATTGTGTTAGAAAAGCCGAAGTGATCCTGCTCCAATGTCGATTCCTGAGACCTCCAAAACACCTACAAATAGAGGGGTTATGTAATTGGGGCCATTTTGGGACAACCCAGATGGTCGGATTCTCCCAATTTGGCCTCTATCCTCAGAAATTCGATATCACCACCTGCAAGTTAGTGGGACAACAAAGCGACGAAAGGCATGATAAAATCTGATCAAAATGTTATGGAAATGAATCTATGAGTTAACTAAATAGAATAACATAAAATCCAACATGAATAAATAATCTAGAATGCTTTATAATAAAACTTAGAAAATGTGGGGGTGCCTAAGTGGGCCTCCCACTGTTGGTAGTTGATTTCGATGCCAATCCTCTAGGGATGGGCCCAAAACCTCTTAGGATTGGCGTGTCGGAAAATTGGTGGTGTATGGTGGTCAAATGTTGGATTTGGGTTGGATCCACGCTTCCAAAAGCTAGCCAATAACCTCCCTTGTGAAAGAGATTAGTGGATGTGAGAAGGTGAATCGAAAATATGCAAATGGGTAATCAATTGGACAGCACTTCGTTGCTTGAAATCGCCTCCAATCTATCCTTTTTCGGTGGGAAAGTCCACCATTTTATAGACCCATGGGGTCTCTTTGCAGGGGCATGCAGGGATGCCATGTGGCATCCATGCCTTCCCAAGAGGGAGGAGACTCCTCCCTGACTTGGGCTTCCATGACTGCCCTTGTGATAGTCCACTAACTGCTAACCTACCCACCTACACGGGCATGCATGGCAGGAGGCAATAATTGACTATCCCTGGCTGCCACTTGGTGGCATTTTTCTTTTTTCCCGTTAAACCTAGAATTCGTCCTGACCAGGGACAATTTCAGAATTCATCCCTAGGTGAGACGAATTCTAGTTAGTATTCGTCCCTGGGTGAGACGAATACTGGACAAAGTGCCTAAATGTGCCAAATTGCTTCTTGACCTTACAAAATTGCTATGAAAGTGGTTAGGACCACTGTTTGACCTTTGAGGGCTGCCCTGGGGGCTGTGTTTGTCAAATCAATCAGTGTTTGCAATCACATAATTGAATTGGTGCTATTTTGGTGTCTACAGATGCCCCTTTTGGGGATGCGTTGTGCATGGCACAGCGCTAAGCAAAAATAGATAGCCAAAGCACTAATGATTAGGGTTTCTTGGTAACCTAATCAACTTTTGATGCCCCAAGCATGGAAGGGGCATGCATTCTTGAATCCTTGCTTCTAACGAGCTAAGGAATTTGATTTCAAGTATTAACCTATTTTGGTGAGGTGTGACTTGAGCTTGGACATTGATCAGTCATGATTAGGCAAAGGGCGTAACCTTTTGTCCATAGGGGAACCTTGTGTTCATGATTCATGAATGCCAAGTGTTTGATCAATTTGATTGTTATTGCTTGTTTACTACCCCAAGCAGGAGCGTAATTGTCTTTGTCAATGATTCTTTGAATGCATGTCGTTTTCCTTAATTGGGTGTGTGCTTGTTGATTGGTGACTAAGTGTGACTACCCCCTCAAGCGACGAATCGATGAGGGAATGACCTTTGTGAGAAAAGCGACGAGTCGCTTGACCCAAGATGACTTGTGCAAGGGTGCCTTTATATGGTTTGTTGTTAAGCATGTGCAATTTTTCCAACATTTGGACCTGTTTTTGGTGGGTGTTAACCCTTTTTGCGATGTTGTTTGGAGCTGAAATTGGCAAAAATCCGTCTTCCCATGGAGCGGTCCGGCTAAAGTAGCCTTCTTAGGGAGTAGGATAATGAGAATTTGTGACCCCAACGTCTATTTTGTATTCTTGGGATGTCAAGTGCAACAACACTCTTATCGAGCAAATTTATAGAGAGAAGTCCTACTTCCTAAGAAAGAAAAGCATGAGATTCCGGAAGCTTTTAGAAAGGAAAAACTACTTCGATGCATTCAAATCAAAATAACGCTTAAGTCCTAGAATATGAAATGCATTAAACGAAAGAGGCAAATTGATTGAAACCAGTTACAAGAATTTAGAGAGAAGTCACAGCCCTTTTATTAAACTCTTTAACCACGGTTACAAAATCGCCTCCTCCCTTTTTAGGGGCTAGGAGCGTTAAATGGATTTGGTTACAATCTTGATCATTGATCCCTCTTCCGCATGCCCACGTTTGAAATGGGCGGGCCAAAGTGTTGCCGCCGCTTATGCCGATGAATCCTCACTTCTTGTTGCTCCTCCTGCAATCAAAGAAACAAACAAGGCGTTAGTAGCACTTGTGACAAAAAGGAAAGTTCATGCTTTGAAATTGCTAAAAGATGCATATGAACAGTTGTCTAAAATAGTGAATAAAGTAAACCTAAATGACCTAAAAACTTGACAGAGGATAGAAGACATTACCAGAGGGCCACTGCCATTGAAACAGTCGGCCAATCTGCTTTCAACTGGAATTCGTCCCTGGGCAGGACGAATTTCGACTGCTATTCGTCCCTGGGTGGGACGAATTCTACTGTGTTAGAAAAGCCGAGTTGATACTGCTCCAATGTCGATTCCCGAGACCTCCAAAACACCTGCAAATAGAGGGGTTATGTAATTGGGGCCATTTTGGGATGACCCAGATGGTCGGATTCTCCCAATTTGGCCTCTATCCTCGGGAATTCGATATCGCCACCTGCAAGTTAGTGGGACAACAAAGCGACAAAAGGCATGATAAAATCTGATCAAAATGTTATGGAATTGAAGCTATGAGTTAACTAAATAGAATAACATAAGATGCAACATGAACAAATAATCTAGAATGCTTTAGAATAAAACTTAGAAAATGCGGGGGTGCCCAAGTGGGCCTCCCACCGTTGGCACTTGATTTCGGCGCCAATCCACTAGGGATGGGCCCAAAACCTCTTAGGATTGGGGTGTCGGCAAATTGGTGGTGTAAGGTGGTCAAATGTTGGATTTGGGTTAGATCCACGCTTCCAAAAGCCACCCAATAACCTCCCTTGCGAAAGAGATTAATGGATGTGAGAAGGTGAATCAAAAGGATGCAAATGGGTGTTCAATTGGACAGCACTTCGTTGCTTGAAATCGCCTCCAATCTGTCTTCTTTTGGGTGGGAAAGTCCACCATTTTATAGACCCATGGGGTCTCTTTGGAGGGGCATGCAGGGATGCCATGTGGCGGCCATGCCTTCCCAAGAGGGAGGAGACTCCTCCCCGACTTGGGCTTCCATGATTGCCCTTGTGACAGTCCACTAATTGCCAACCTACCCACCTACACGCGCATGCATGGCAGGAGGCAATAATTGACTGTCCTTGGCTGCCACTTGGCGGCATTTTTCTTTTTGCCCGTTAAACCTGGAATTCGTCCTGACCAGAGACGATTTCAGAATTCGTCCCTGGGTGAGACGAATCCCAGTTAGTATTCGTCCCTGGGTGAGACGAATACTGGACAAAGTGCCTAAATGTGCCAAATTGCTTCTTGACCTTACAAAATTGCTATGAAAGTGGTTAGGACCACTGTTTGACCTCTGAGGGCTGCCCTAGGGGCTGTGTTTGTCAAAGCGATCAGTGTTTGCAGTCACATAATCGGATTGGTGCTGTTTTGGTGTCTACAGATGCCCCTTTTTGGGATGCGCTGTGCATGGCGCAGCGCCGAGCAAAAATAGATAGCCAAAGCACTAATGATTAGGGTTTCTTGGTAACCTAATCAACTTTTGATGCCCCAAGCATGGAAAGGGCATGCATTCTTGAATCCTTGCTTCGACGAGCTAAGGAATTTGATTTCAAGTATTAACCTATTTTGGTGAGGTGTGACTTGAGCTTGGACATTGATCAGTCATGATTAGGCAAAGGGCGCAACCTTTTGTCCACAGGGGAACCTTGTGTTCATGATTCACGAATGCCAAGTGTTTGATCAATTTGATTGTTATTGCTTGTTTACTGCCCCAAGCAGGAGCGTAATTGTCTTTGTCAATGATTCTTTGAATGCATGTCATTTTCCTTAATTGGGTGTGTGATTGTTGATTGGTGACTAAGTGTGACTACCCCCTCAAGCGACGAATCGATGAGGGAATGACCTTCGTGAGAAAAGCGACGAGTCGCTTGACCCAAGATGACTTGTGCAAGGGTGCCTTTAGATGGTTTATCGTTAAGCATGTGCAATTTTTCCAACATTTGGACCTATTTTTGGTGGGTGTTAACCCTTTTGGTGATGCCATAATGGGGTGAAATTGTCGAAAATCCGTCTTCCCATGGAGCGGTCCGGCTAAGGTAGCCTTCTTAGGGAAGTAGGAGAGTGACAATTTGAGCCCCGACATCGATTTTCTATGCCAAGAGGTTAAGTGCAAGAGCACTTGTGTCCGACAATGCTTATTGCTATGTTTTTGTGTTGCATTTATTTGTTGTTTTTGTTGTTTTGATTTTCTTGTTGTTTTTTAGTGGGCTTTGACCCATTTGTGATGCCATTTGGGGGTGAAATTGTCGAAAATCCGTCTTCCCGTGGAGCGGTCCGGCTATGGTAGCCTTCTTAGGGAGTAGGATAAAGGCTAGTGACAATGTAAACCCCGACATCAATTTTTCTATGCCAAGAGGTTAAGTGCAAGAGCACTTGTGTCTGGCAATGTTTATTGTGTTTTGTTTGTGTTGCCTTTGTTTGTTGTTTTGATTGTTTTTTAGGGGGGAGTTGATTTATTTTGATGGATGCATATGCTATGATGAATGCAAATGTTTTTGATTTATATGTGATATGCAAAGATGAAATGGATGAATGGAATTTGTGATGTTTGGCTATGGCACCATAGACTGTTTAGGACTTTATTATTTTTTTTAGGCGATTGTTGTGATGCATGACTTTGTATGTATACATGTGGTTTTTCTTTTTTTGTATTTTTTGATGGTATTGTAAGGATGAAAAGTAGCGCAGTTGGTTTAGAAATGTAGCTAAGGTTTTCTGAGACTCAGACGGTTTTAACTCACTAGCCATGATTGTACTTTATCTTACAAGACTTTTGAACAAGGTATGAATCGGACTTGTTTTTGACCAAGCTATTTCACATCCCTGTGTGTGCAATTGAGTTCATTTATGTGGTATTTGTCAGGATACCGCCAATGCCAGATGGGCTTTCAACCGAACTTGTACTGAGGATCACCTAATTAGCTCCACTAACTCCTTTGTTGTATTTAGTTAGATTAATCTGCGGTGTTATCCAGGATACCATAAGCTAGCTCATCCTTATGCAAACATTGGTCTACACATACGCAAAGCGAATGTGACAGACATATCGTCATGCGGGTAGGATACCACCATTGCCAGATAGGCTATCAACCAAACCTGTAATGAGGATCACCTAGATGGTTTTTGAATGCTGAGAATTCCAGGGATTCAAGTTCAGGATATTTGTTGGCTGAATGATTTAGAAAGTTGCTCGTCTATATAGTGATGAAAATCACTGTTTATTTTCTATTAATTCTTTTTGAGCAAGGATTTTGAATAGTAGTGATAACCACTGTTATTTGATTTTGTATTTTGAGTATTGTGAGTTTGGGCTTGTGAGTGGCCTTGATCCTTGTGGCCTTGGGGATGACTACCCATCCTTTGTAGGGACGTGTAGTACGAATCCTTACGACGTTGGGAACCAAGGGGGTGATGGAGATTATGGAGTAAGGGCATTGATCTGTTAGGCCTTGGGGATGACTACCCATCCTGGTTAGGGGAGGATAGTATGAATCCTTACAACTTGGAGACCAAAGGTGAATGGAAAGTGTTAGGATGATGATTTGTTGGAATTTTGTTTGTGAATGGTGTTGATCCTTTTAGGTCTTGGGGATGACTACCCATCCTTGGCAGGGACGTGTAGTACAAATCCTTACAACTTTGGGAACCAACTATGATTGGGATTTGGTAGTGGTGAAAACCACTGTATATGGAGGTGAATGGATAGGAAAGAGCTTGTCCTTTTGTGAATTCTCAGCATTCTGGAACCATTCGCACGGGGGGATGAGCAAGATAACCGTTTCGCTTATGGTGACCTGGATTACCCTGTAGGTTTCATCTTTCGTTCACACAACTTGGGAATTTTTATGTGTTTTAATTTGTGTTGGGATGTTACGTAACAAGGTGTATTTCAAGTGTAACTCTACCTTCGTAAAATCTGTCTGACTTGATACATTACATGGCTAAAGAGCAAAATGATGACTGAATCACGAAAACTCTTGATACATTAAAAGACCACTGACTCTAGTGTGGTAAAAGCAATGCATGGTGTTTTTGTTGTTTTTGTAAAATGGAACAGTGTGGAACAAGATGGACTAGCAGAGCAATTACAGCCTATGGTGCCTTTGACTGCATACGACCACAAATATGCAATGTATGGATGCAATGCTTTAATGCATCTATATATTTTTGTATTTTTGATGGATTGATTTTTGTGAATATGAAGATGAAGTGCGAGAAGAGCTCTCTATTGATGAATTTGAGTATGCCTAGAAATGAGATGCAAATTTTTGTTGTTTTTGATGATTTTTGTTGTTTTTGAATTTTCTTGATTTTTGACCAAGCGATTGTGGAAATCCTTGGAGCATTTTGGGATTGACCAAGCGATTTCAAGAATCCTTGGAGCATTTTGGGATTGACCAAGCGATTGTGAGAATCCTTGGAGCATTTTGGGATTGACCAAGCGATTGGGAAGAGATCCTTGGAGCTTTTTGGGGTTGACCAAGCGATTGGATAATCCTTGGAGCTTTTTGGTAATGGTTAATCCTGGAGTTGGTGACGAAGTAATCCTTGGAGCTTTTGGGGTTCGATAATCCTTGAGTTTTGGGGTGACCAAGTGATTGCGATAATCCTTGGAGCTTTTGGGTTGACCAAGCGATTGCGATAATCCTTGGAGCTTTTGGGGTGACCAAGTGATTGCGATAATCCTTGGAGCTTTTGGGGTGACCAAGTGATTGCGATAATCCTTGGAGCTTTTGGGGTGACCAAGTGATTGCGATAATCCTTGGAGCATTTTGGGTTGACCAAGTGATTACGATAATCCTTGGAGCTTTTGGGATGACCAAGTGATTGCGATAATCCTTGGAGCTTTTGGGGTGACCAAGTGATTGCGATAATCCTTGGAGCTTTTGGGGTGACCAAGTGATTGCGATAATCCTTGGAGCTTTTGGGGTGACCAAGTGATTGCGATAATCCTTGGAGCTTTTTGGGATGACCAAGCGATTGCGATAATCCTTGGAGCTTTTGGGTTGACCAAGCGATTGCGATAATCCTTGGAGCTTTTGGCTTGCTCTTCAGGGGATAGAGGTACCCCCAGCTTGATGGTCTTTGTGCTCTGGATCTGGCTCTGGAGGGATTGGCATGAATGGATCAGCCCTATGCACGGATATGAGGACAGGGTCTACCCTCGGCATTGATGTTGCTATGAGGTCTCTGGGTGGAAGTTGATCTTTGTATGCCCAAAGTGGTGGATGTAATGCTTGGTCCCACTGTGGTGGGTTAACGTGCCACTCATGCCCTAGTATTATGTTTATCTATTGAAATGCTTCATCGATATTTATGGGATGTCGATGCTGTCGCATGTGATTGTTGTGGGCTATCTCTGTTTTATCCTCACCTTCGACCAGTGAGTACAGCTCATCAGAATCTGGAGATTCTGAGACATGGAGGACTGTATCATCAGGTAGCCCTACGGTTAAAGTTTGATCCTCTTCGAAAGGAGCCTCATGTAAGTTGGGCCTTGGGAGCTCCAAAATCTTGGTCTCTACCGACTCTAAGTGCTCTAGTGCTTTGCATGTATCGGGAGATTTGAGCTCCTCCTCTTTGGTTGGTTCTTGTTGAGGAACTTGGGGCCTATGGAGGGGTGGCTAGATAGCACCCCCCATGCCTTGGTAGGGCTTTTCATCCCGCTCTTCTTCTCGCTCTGATTCCTTAGAGGCTTCTTGATGAATTTCTAAGGGTGGCCCATAAACCTGAGTGGGTTCTTGAGGAAGGCACCCATCATTGGTTATAGGAGTGGCCTCCCGCTCATGTCTAGGAGGCATTGGGGGTGGTGCTTGATGAGGTCGCGAAGACTTGTCTCGCACCCAGGGGTTGTGCCTCTCATAATGTTTTGTCTTATGCGTGTGAGGGGTTGGAGTCTTCTCCTGCATAGTGTGTTGGAACAACTCATCCTTCTGGCGTTGAAGGTGCTCTTTATTTAGAAGATACCATTGCTCTAACTGTTGTCATTCTAGCTCAAGTTGCGTGAGTTGCATCCGATGTGCGAAATGCTTGATAGATTCTAAGATAGTTGGTCCTACCGCCTCATGTCTAGAAGGCCTAGATGCCTCTCCTAGATATCTATCTCGGTCATAGTGATCCAAGATCTCTATAGGCCGCCTCCCTCTGTTGGAGGTAGTGGCATTTATCCGAGGCTCTGGCCTCAGTAGGTGATCTTGATAGCTAGCATTTGCGGAGGCGTCTTGCTCTCGTGATGTATATTGCTCTTGAGGAAGGTAAGGGTTTTCCTCATGCTCTCTTTCATAAGTGAAAATGGGATGGGTGGAGTTGGCTCGCCCTGCTTGAGGAGCCTTGTGCTCTGGATTTGTCCTTGTAGTCCTGACAACTAGAGGGGGTGAAGGAGGGATAGTGTAATCATGTGGTTCCTCCCGTCGAACCCTATGTTGACTTAGCACTTCATCGCATGGTGACCGCTCATAGCGAGCATCTAAGGGAGCTCTCCTATGGATGTACCCCTCATGGAAGGGTGTGTGTTGGGTGCTATGCTTGAACAGGAGTGCTCCTAGAAGGGGTGCCCCTATAGTCCTTATCCGTTAAGGTGTGGAGGGGTCTGCCTTGTGTGTCAGGCCGCCAAGGTGGTATGACCAAATCCTTGGGGCTATACCGGAGGTGACTTGTGCCTCCTTGGATATTCCCCATAGCATCCGCCCGTGATTGGGCTTGGCTACGGGTGAGCACCATGATGATGTCTCTCTAAAAACCCTAAAATTGAAAATGAGTCAGATGGGGCCCAAAATTGGTGTGCACATCCCTCTTACCATAGATAAGACAAAAATGAAGTTTCAAGTCCTAACTCTAAATACATTAGGAGATATTGACCTCCGAACAGCTCAAAAAGCGTAAAAAATTAGGTGAGCAATTTTAAAACCTAATTTCGGGGCACTAGATGATGGAATTTGGCCTCGAAAACTGATTTTTGGGAAATACAACTCTATGGAATTATATTTGTTTAAAATTATCCCAACTAACTCCCTGTAAAATTTCATGTCAATCGGAGCTACGGTTGAGAAGTTATGGCCCCGACAAGATGCACTAAAATTTAGGGAAAAATATAAGATTTCCCATATTTTGTTGGATGCTCCTGCATCACTTATGGGCACCTTTGGGGTGCTCTTGGGTTGACCAAAGGGTTCATGGACACCTTTGGGGCCTTTTGGGGATGACCAAGCGATTGCGGGAATCCTTGGAGCTTTTTGGAGCGAGTGACAAAATGCATAGATTTTTATCTTTTGTTTATGATTTTTTTGATTTTTTTTTTTTTTACACTAAGCAGAAATGAACACACACATACACAAATAGTGATTATCTCTTTTAAGGATTAATAGTGTGTCCTAAACTGGTTTAGTGCATTTTGATGTTTTGTTTTGTTTTTGCAAGTTTTGAAGAACGTTTAAATGCATAATGTTGGCTCATATGACTCCCATAAATGGTCGCCCCTTCAATATACCATTGTCGGACCGATATACCAACCTCTCTATATACCCGCCCTTACGAGAGGGAAACTATAGGTACGTGAGAGCAGATGGTACGTGGAACATAGGCGGTACGAAAGGGGGATTGTCCTGTTAATGACACCTACCATAGAAGACTTATCCTCGCGCGCATGGGAATCACCCCAGCGACACTCGGTCAGCTTTCATCAGGATTTACGCCTAACAATAGTGACAATCGGGGAAATGGATGCAAAGCTAAGCCAAGGTGGTGATGAACCCACCGTTGGACTTGCTCAAGGGCTAGGGTCTTACGACCAGCTCCTTGGTTTAATTTACCACGTGATGTGTGTGGGATTCATTTTATTTAACAAAAATGAAACAAGCAATCAACCACTATTTCCCTAAGCAAGCAGGATAAACTGAAAATAACCAAAGAAATGAAACAAAAACAAAAAAATTTAACAGAGATTATGAAAATCCCTACCTCTTCTCTGCCTGGACTGGCTGCTTCTGACCTTCTGCTCTAAAAATTTATAGGCAAGAATTCGTCCCTCTGTGAGACGAATTACAGAACATAATTTGTCCTCGAGAGATGAATTTAAAATTCGTCTCAGGGTCAGACGAATTACAGTCAGGTATTCATCACAGTCAGAGACGAATAACAGTCTGCTTTAAAAACTTGTACCTGTCAAGCACAAAAACACAAAAAGGATCAGTTATTTGATCTTAAAACCAGGGGACAGGGTCCCACCATGATCGCCACTGAAAGCATGAGATTTCGGAAGCTTTTAGAAAGGAAAAACTACTTCGATGCATTCAAATCAAAATAACGCTTAAGTCCTAGAATATGAAATGCATTAAACGAAAGAAGCAAATCGATCGAAACCAGTTACAAGAATTTAGAGAGAAGTCACAACCCTTTTATTAAACTCTTTAACCAAGGTTACAAAATCGCCTCCTCCCTTTTTAGGGGCTAGGAGCGTTAAATGGATTCGGTTACAATCTTGATCATTGATCCCTCTTCCGCATGCCCACGTTTGAAATGGGCGGGCCAAAGTGTTGCCACCGCTTATGCCGATGAATCCTCACTTCTTGTTGCTCCTCCTACAATCAAAGAAACAAACAAGGCGTTAGTAGCACCTGTGACAAAAAGGAAAGTTCATTCTTTGAAATTGCTAAAAGATGCATATGAACAGTTGTCTAAAACAGTGAATAAAGTAAATCTAAATGACCTAAAAACCTGACAGAGGATAGAAGACATTACCAGAGGGCCACTGCCATTGAAACAGTCGGCCAATCTACTTTCAACTGGAATTCGTCCCTGGGCAGGACGAATTTCGACTGCTATTCGTCCCTGGGTGGGACGAATTCTACTGTGTTAGAAAAGCTGAAGTGATACTGCTCCAATGTCGATTCCCGAGACCTCCAAAACACCTACAAATAGAGGGGTTATGTAATTGGGGCCATTTTGGGATGACCCAGATGGTCGGATTCTCCCAATTTGGCCTCTATCCTCGGGAATTCGATATCGCCACCTGCAAGTTAGTGGGACAACAAAGCGACAAAAGGCATGATAAAATCTGATCAAAATGTTATGGAATTGAAGCTATGAGTTAACTAAATAGAATAACATAAGATGCAACATGAACAAATAATCTAGAATGCTTTAGAATAAAACTTAGAAAATGCGGGGGTGCCCAAGTGGGCCTCCCACCGTTGGCACTTGATTTCGGCGCCAATCCACTAGGGATGGGCCCAAAACCTCTTAGGATTGGGGTGTCGGCAAATTGGTGGTGTAAGGTGGTCAAATGTTGGATTTGGGTTAGATCCACGCTTCCAAAAGCCACCCAATAACCTCCCTTGCGAAAGAGATTAATGGATGTGAGAAGGTGAATCAAAAAGATGCAAATGGGTGTTCAATTGGACAGCACTTCGTTGCTTGAAATCGCCTCCAATCTGTCCTCTTTTGGGTGGGAAAGTCCACCATTTTATAGACCCATGGGGTCTCTTTGGAGGGGCATGCATGGATGCCATGTGGCGGCCATGCCTTCCCAAGAGGGAGGAGACTCCTCCCTGACTTGGGCTTCCATGACCGCCCTTGTGACAGTCCACTAACCGCCAACCTACCCACCTACACGCGCATGCATGGCAGGAGGCAATAATTGACTGTCCTTGGCTGCCACTTGGCGGCATTTTCTTTTTGCCCGTTAAACCCGGAATTCGTCCTGACCAGGGACGATTTCAGAATTCGTCCCTGGGTGAGACGAATCCCAGTTAGTATTCGTCCCTGGGTGAGACGAATACTGGACAAAGTGCCTAAATGTGCCAAATTGCTTCTTGACCTTACAAAATTGCTATGAAAGTGGTTAGGACCACTGTTTGACCTCTGAGGGCTGCCCTGGGGGCTGTGTTTGTCAAAGCGATCAGTGTTTGCAGTCACATAATCGGATTGGTGCTGTTTTGGTGTCTACATATAAATAGAGGACTCCCCCTCCTATTCTACCTCTCTCTCCTTTTTAGCTAACTTATAAAAATTTGCAAAAATTTGACCAAAATACAATTTGATATATTTGCATTGTACATACATCATAATATCATCTTAGGAGCACATCTAAACAAGGAATATACAAAAAAAAATATCTGCAGCTCAATTCACCCCCTACCTTATGAATCTGCACTCTAATTCATCCCCTACCATGCGAATTGACCCTACTATAGGACTGTAGTAGCAAATCTATCATGTATACTTATTTTCATATTTTTTATTATCATTTATATAGTTTATTTAATTTTTCCCTAGATATTTAATATAGATTTCTCTTCTTCAACATTAGTTCTAACTAAGGCAAGCCCCTAAACACACTAACTCTCTTTTGCAGGCCCCAAACAAGTGCAAAGAGAAAATACCAACATAAAAACTATGGGTGGTATGCATTACACATGAATCCCATGTTAATTGAGGAGCCCTCAAAATATAGCATCAGGATTATTTTACACTTATGAAATAAGAATGGAAATAATTTATGTTATATCATTAGCATAAAATCAGCATTTCTAGATAATTTATGTTATATCAAGTTGTTGGATCAAATGTCATCCTCTGTCTGCTTGATTTTGGTACACCTAGTGGGACCCCCATAAAGAGTTGTGCTAGACTAGTCTACTTACAAATCTAACACAATTTAATGTTCTCTACGTTAATTCAGGTATCATTCCTGGTAGAAAAGATACCGTAAAAGCCTTAAAAAGCTCCTCAGATCATCATAACAATAATTTTAGGTCCCTAAACCTGATTCATCCCCCGACATGCAAATTTGGATCTGAGTCACCCCATACCCTATGAATATAGAATAACTACTCCAAAAACCCTTAAAATTGTAGAGGTCTTCAATAGAGAATCAGAATAGTCCATTTGGAGCAAAAGGAACTAGGTATTTTCCTTAAAATTTTTTGTTTCTGCCATGCATGTGCAAGGAAATATTTTAATACAAAATGCATATCGTCATTTCTTGAAATTACCTTTAAATATATTTTTATTTTCAAATCATTTGTATCAGGTTGTTTCATATTTCTCTTTACTTACCTAAATCAGAATTGCATTTATTTTTTCTCAAATCATTAGGATAGGCTTCTATTTTATGTCATTCTCTTTGCAAATCATCAATTTTTGAAGTCATCTCTCTTGCATTAGATAAGTTTCAAATTATTCCTTTCAAAAACCTATATGTAGATCAAAAAGCTCGGTCTGATTTATTTCAAGAAAATTTTCATTTCCTTTTACAAATCGTATGTCAAAAAGGTTTCCCATTTCTTGCTTATGGTATTCCCTCCACTTTATTTCAAAAGTACATTTAAAATTTCCATTCTAAAAGTCACATTTAGAATTAGGGTTTTCAAATCTCTTTATGCATCTTTCATCAAAGCAACTTCAAATTCCTTCTTGCACAAAAATAATAATTTTAAATATCTTGCATGCATTTAGGATTAGTGTTTTTCACATCTTTTTTTTCATGTTTCACTAACACAAATTTCAAACCCCTTTTCGTGAATTCAAATTTCATATTATTTTATTGTTATTAGATTAGGATTTTCCTTTTTCTTTTACAAATCCCTCGGGTAAATTGCAAATTTCAGATCCTTTTCTCATCATTACATTAGAACTTCCCATTTCTTTCCTAAATCCATAGGATAAATTGTAACTTTCAAATTTCTTTCAATATCATTTTAGATTAGACATTTTACTATCACAAATGCCCTAGGTAATTTGCACATCTCTTTTCATACATTGGTTTCAGATTTCCAATTTCATTTTGCACAATCTCTTTCACTTTTCTTTAATATTTTAAATTTAGGGTTTCAAATATTCCTCTTCTCACATGCTTTACATTGATTTATTACATGATTCATAACATAAGATCCTAGTTTCTTTTCCAAAAAGGCACACAGGTTTATATTTATTTCAAAAACACATCTTAATCTACCTTTGCTTCCATAAATGTATATAGGGCTAGATTTGCATTTCAAAAAGACATCTAGTTAACTTTCTTGTTTTTGCATAATTGTTATATTACAAAAAACCATACACTCACATGGTACACACAAGTGGTGAGATTGGATTTCATCCTGAATCCATCACTCGAGACTGGTGAGGTAGGATTTTCACCATTTGTCAACTCACCCCCCTAGACACCTAGCAACCACACATGATTGGTTTTATAGATTTCATCACCAAAAATTCCTCCACTTTTGATATGTGTATTTCAAAATTCATCACTAGAAGGAGCCTTCGAAGTGGGATAGGTTTAGAAACCTTCATTCATGAGGCTTACATAATTATTAAACATGGTAACTGTATTAATTGACTAGGATCATACGAGAGTGAAGAAAAAGCCTAGTTGGACAAGTAGCAAGTTTTAGATATTACAACCTCTTCTTGCAAGAGGTTATTGGAATCATTATCACATCTTGAGTCCCACCACCTATATTCTATCCATTTACAACACCTTCCATATAGATCACCATTTACCTATTGCAACACCATTCAATTATGTGTGCCTTTAGGTATTGCATGAGGTTTCGTGTTGAAGACACTCCTAATATTTTTGGAGTTATCACCCCACTACCTATGATATTTACTAGGAAGTATATTTTTAACATCAAAACACATAAAAAATTAATTTTCTACATTTATAATTGATTTCAATTTCAAATTGTTTGCATAATCATAGACTGGTTTCAACATATTTCATAGTTTAGAACTCTATTTGTTAGCTATACACAACCTACAATTGCTTAATCTCTATCATATTCATAGTTTGAGATCAATTCACCTCCAACCTATAAATCAGGTCTTAATTCACATCCTAACTTGTGAATCCTTCTCATAGTTCTAGAACTGCTCAAATTTCATAGGGTTACTCAAAACCCCTTACACATCACACCCATAACCTCGTACTTCATCTTTTGTATATTTATAAGCCCACATTCATCACACACGACACCATGACTATCACCACACACTTTCATGTACATGGGCAAGCACACCTTGAGGTGGAGGTATTCTTTGTCCCTTCCAATCAGTATCCATCTTCCTCTCATTTTATATGGGAGGTCCACACACTAACAGTTGATTTACCTATAGATTCACTAGTACCTTCCACACATATTTATTCTTCTGATGTTATTCCTACCTTTTCTAGTGAAAATTATCCACTTCTTTCCCATTCTCCTTCACCTAATCCACATTCTATATTTTGTAATCATGTTATCTATACAGCTCCAGGACATCCTACTCCTTTCTTTATCATCAATGAAGAAATATTATCTACCTCTACTACTTTTATGCACCCCTTATTTTAGAGTCTATCTCAATCCCTTTTTTATAATTATTCCTCTTTGTTAAACCACACTCATCCCTAGGTTGATTCATTTGCCCCTACCATAGGGATGATTTCAGATCCTTCCTCTTCTAAACTAGGCACTTAGGTGACATCATTGTAAAATCCTTCCCAACATCCCCCATTGCAACAATGATAAGAGTCACTTCTGCCATTATACCAATATTATTTCCAAGAGTTACCACCACCACTTCCCCAACAATTATTCTTCTCATCCTTGGAGGATATATCACAGTCACCCCCTAAAACACAACCAATTCAACACCAACAAAAACAAACAATTATCTACACCCATCCTAGAGTGTACACGTTCACCACTTAATCCTCTATAGTGCCTACCTTAGAAGCTTCCCTCCTCCTTACTTGTCACTCGCATCTACATCCTATCCTCCTGAGAAACATCCTACCCAATTTTCTATTCCACACTCATCCATTTCTACATTTAAATTACCATCTCCTCCTCTATTTTGAATCCTGATTGCAAGTCCCATTCCCACCTATGATCCACGATCTTCAGCCTATACTCCTACTCCACTATGCTATTCTAATCAATTTAGTTTTTACACCTCTCATATTTTAGGACAGATGCATGTCCCATCCTATGACACTTTATCTAGTCCACCTTCAACACCATCTATTCAAACACTTTTACTATTCTCTACTAGACCCACATTCTTTATGCCTTCCCCTGTTTGGTCATCGCCTCCTATAGCTCAACCATTACAATAGGCTCCTCTCTAGAAATTACATATACAATGACCCCCCACTCCTCTATCACAATATTATTATCCTCAACAAATGCGTGTTCTACAACCTTGTATTCCACCAACTATGAAACCATACATAGTTCACTAGCTACCTCCTCATGATCAGTTGTAGTACATCCCTTTCCATTACTAGGAATAAAAACTACTCTAGTATCCACCACACTCTTAGGCCTCACCTACCTTAGCATCATCCTCTGCACCTATAACATCCAAACATCAACTCCTAAAAGATGAATTAAAGATTCTAAACATTTGCACCACCAACTACGGACCACAAAAACTACCTATGATGAAGTTTGCAATGAGCCAATCCATCGTTTAGTTCCCATTCCTCATTATCCTTATCACTTTGATATCTTGAAGTTTTATAAGTACAAAGGCAAGGATGATCCATGAGAACATTTTAGTAATTACTATTCAACTTGCTACCATATTCATAATAGGAATCCTCTCATGTTACATATCTTACCCTATCACTTGTGGGATAGGACATTGATTGGTACAACATGCTTCCATGCCATAGCCTGTACACCTTTGAATGGCTAACCAATTCGTTCCTAGAACATTTATCTATCAACATCAAAAAGAAAATAAACTTCTCAGATATCTACATCCTATGATAAGCAGACAATGAGCCCATTACTAAGTTTATTTCTTGATGGAGATCAGTCATGCATGACCTTGGTCATAGTCTCCCAACTGTTGAACTTGTTATACTTTTATCTAAAAGTTGTCATAAGCATTTTTCCACTTCCCTGTAGCTTCATCAAAGTCACACCTTTGAAGAAGCCATTTCCCAAGATAAATTCAATGAGGATATCTAAGTCCAATTGGGAAAAATCAAGTTGAGAAGAAAACTCTCTTACAACTCAAATTTCTACTTCAATAGGAATGCACCTAATCAATCTTTCCATAGGCTTCAACAAGCCAATCATGTGGTAATAACTACCTTAGCTCTGTAACCCATCCCATGACCTCCTTCTCTTTAGTAGAAACTATTTCAAACCATTTAAAAGGATTGGAAGAAATATACTATAATGATATTGTACTTGGGCATCCTCTAATTCACTCTAAGGTAAACTGTGGACGTTAATTATAAAAGAAAGATCAAGAAAAGGCAAGACCAAGAAAATTCCAACTTGAAAGAAAAAAAAATATTAGAAAATGTTACATTTTATGTTGTATTTACCATTTAAATTAAATTATTGATTTATAAATTTTAATTACATTCATTCTATTCAATATCTAATAGAAAATTAACTATTTAATTTTTTTATTTGTTTGTTTTTTTTTTCATGTTGAGTTACCGATTAACTCTCCAAAACTAGGCTAGCTATTTAAAACATTGCTGTCAACAACTATACGTGGTGTATATATAAGATGCTCGACCCCAACTAGGCATCACTCTATAAATAATAATCATTTAAGAAAGAAAAAAAAAAAACACTTACACGAAGGTGGTTACCGTCTCGCAAATGCTTGTGCACGTGAGGACCGTGTTTCTTCTCGGCTTCCCTTGTAATCTTCTCGTACACTCCACGTGCAAATTTCCAGGAAATTTTCATTTAATCCGGAAGTTTTTCCGTCAATGACATATCCCATCTGAAATTAAATTATAAGCATCGGTTTAAAAAAAAATTCATTGTGAATCAAATTAGATGCTTAGAAATGTATGGAATATGAAGCAATTACTTTGTTAATGCCTCCGTGAGCTGTTTAAGTTCTTCAAAGGTTCCATAAGTGTCGTAAGTGTCATCTATCAGACATAAAACAGTCGTCCATTCGCCAAAAGCGATTCTGCTTTCACGGAATTCGGGCTCAAACATTGCACACAGCCCCCCAAAAAATCCAGCTGAATCGCCTCCGAATCTTTCCACAATGTACGGTACGAAAAGATCAAAACCAAATCCATCATAATTTGCAGTTAAAAAGTCTTTTGATAATTTCATTTTCAGTTTGGGTGCTCACCTGGAGGACACTACTTTCACCTCGATCTGGTGTTGAGACTGCAGAATGTTGAATTCCTGTATTGCAATTTCTATAAACCTGTCAGAATGACTGCAGAAGGTAACACCCTTGATTTCCAAGATTTGAAAAAAGGGGAGAAAATAAATTGTAAATATTTTCTTTTATTTATTTATGGTATCGCTTCAGACTTACCTGTGGACATTATTGATCTCTGGCCAAGTATTGCAGTGTTGCCTAATTATTTCAATACAGTTTCGGCTCTCTGCCGCTGAAAGCTGCATCTCCATAGATATTTTAAAACTTATTCCACCTGTATCAAGTTGTTGTTTTTGTGCTTACATCAACAAGATATATATATCTATAAAGGTGTCTCCTTAAGTGCACTGAGAACTCCTCGGGTCTCCTTAAACAGCGTTTTTCCGCGTTCAACGTATAAAGGTGTCTGCAATCACATCAAATGCAACCACAAGCATTAACTGATATTCAAACAAAAATAGTGATGATATAACATCGAGCAGTTGAACATATGGTATTCCACAACATATATTTAAATTTTTACACCGCATATATATGATGAACATATAACATCAAGCAGTTGAACATCACAGTAGACAATCCCAGCGCAGCCTTAGAATCTTGTGACCAAACGGGTCTGCTTCACTACTATTTATCAAGTGTACCACCTAAATATGTTTCCTTATTTGGAAGGCACTTGGCATTGGCATACTTGTCAAAGTATGACAAGTATGCCAAAAACAAAATGAATAATAAGGGAAAAAGTTGGCCTTTGCCATCCATGTCAAAATTCTAGATTCTAGAACCAAGATTGATATTATAGAATCACATCAAGCCGATTACAGATTTGTTGTTTGATACAAAATGAATAATAAAAGGAAAAAGTTGGACTTTGCCATCATTGTCAGGAGAAAGTTGGACTTTGCCATTCATGTCAGGAAAAACATGGCCTTTGCTATCCATGTCAACATTCGAGAACCAAGATTGAAAGTATATGAATCACATTAAAACGATTACGGATTTTTGTTTGATTAATTTTAAGGTTAAGTTAACCTCGAAATCTAATGCATTGCATTTAACGAATAGAAAATTATAGTTATGGGTGGTTTATAATAAAAAAAAAAAAAACTAGAATTAGGAGTTTGAATGATAGGTGAATTATTGGTTGGTAATGATTAAAAATTGTATTAAAATATTATACGTTAAGAATAAGAATGGTTTAGATGTAGGTTAGAATAAATATTAGTTAGATTGGTGGGTGAGTGTTAAGAATGGATTTAAGAGGTTTAGAATATAAATAAATAAATAATATTTTTATTTACATATTAAATGTTATTAATAATTTTAGTTATTTGTAATAAAATTTATTTGTTATATGTTTTGATTTTTTTTAATTAAATGATTTGATTGAATACAAATTGAACATATAAGTTTTAATAATATTTTAATTTTTTAATTTTATAACAATGTTTTAATTTTTTAATTTTTTAAATCATTGATGAAAGGTATAAGTGACTTAGCTTTCTTAACAAATAGTTTTAAACTACATGAGTGGCAAGGTTCACCTAGCCATCCTTACCCTGATTTTATTTTATTTAAATTAATATCTATAACTGACATAAACAACTTGATCTAACCTTCTTAACAATAATTTTCAATTATTTAAATCAATATATGAGGTAAACACATTTATTATCATAAAAGTCATAGTTTTATTTAAGACTAGATTATTGTTATTTACAAATATGGCTTTCAATAATACTTAAATTTCAATACCAATAATTATCAATATAAGTAACCTATCTAGAGGTATAAAATGGTATATTTATGAAATACATATAATTCTTATTGGAGCATAGTGGTATGTCTTTGGGTTCTCATCCTACAGATGATTCTAAAACCATATAAAATGTGTATGAGTGGGTTATATATATATATATATATGAAAATCCTAATATTAGCATTATTCTTAAAATGTAAGTAATAATTATATCTCATAAAAAATATTTTTAATGCAAATTTGTTTGACCACAGGGATGAGTGTTTTCAAGGTTGGTTATAAATTTATTTATATTGATATTTCATCTTGTTTAGTTTTTATATTATTTTATCTCATTATATTTATTTATATTTAAGCTACATAATATTTATTTGACATATATCCTTAAGAAGGATATATAATTACTAGATATTAGAAAATAAATTTACATTAAAATCTTGAGAATGAAACATAATAGTCACTTAGTTTCTTATGATATTCATTTTATATTTTTAGAAAGCAAGAAAGATAAATATTGTAAATAAATTTGTGTAATATGTGGTTGATAAAGATGTTCTAACATATGCAATATTATAAAGTGTTGAATATTTTATTGCTCTAGTGACCCAAAATTATGAGAATTATGATTTTGATTGCATATGAGAACTGGTTCTTATATATTTGATCAACATGTGGGGATTTTTTTCGCTCTTCTCATCCTTAATATGATTATTTGTTGAATGATTATAATAAATATTATGACATGGCACATGGGAACCCTTGTTTCTAGAAGGTGTTGTTTACTAAAATATTCTTATGATTGACTAAAATTAATCATGCTCTATATTAGCAATAAATGAAATCAAACATAATATAATAATAAAGTTTATTTAGTACATATTTTTTTTCTTCAAATGTTGAACTAAATATGCTTTATAATTCCAAGCAATGGTACAAAATAAGATATACGTAAATGGACCTAACTCTCTACATGTAATTCATTTTCTAATGATACTGTATAGATACAATAGATTCCCTCTCAAAATGTATTTATAAAAATTTGGTGAATTAGTTTTAAAATCCAATTGAATAGTATCCAAACGCATGTAGAAGGTTCACTATTATTAAGGGTAATCTTGGAATTTTAAACTTAAAATGATCAAATTATTAAAAAATTGGGGTGAATCGCCCCAAAAAAAATTTGCACCTACAAAATTTTGGCTAATGGGTAGTGGTCAAGGGTCCTAAATATTAGCCAATTCCAAATTTCAAAAATCTTAACTTTAGACAATTTGGCAATAAATAACCGCTATGCATAACATTTGGCTATAAAAATCCCAATTTCAAAGATACAATCATATGACTAAGCATTTATTCCTTTCCTTTTATATAATGGACTAAAAATAGAAAATAGAATTATGCATACAATAAAATAAACTAAATATATATAAGATAAGTTTAAATTGACAAAGAATACAAAAAATAATTTTCTAACTTGATTCTATCTTTGTGATAGTGGCACTATATAAAGTAGAAGAACCATTGGTGCTTTTTATAACTGATGGTGCTATCCCTCATGACTCCCACCTCCATTGAAAACTTTTACAAATATATATAAAATATAGAGTTAAAATCAAATGCATCAATCTAAGTCAATGGAGATTTGATAATCCCTTGGTTGACATCAAAATCCAATTCATAGAGGTAGAAATATATGAATATCTAATCTAGATAGTTTAACTATCTACACATTAATATAAGTGTGACAACAAATTTATGGTTCTAATGGTGCTTTTGACCAGGAGAATTATTTTTATTATATATGGTAGAATACCAACTTTAGGATCTATAGTCTCTACTATGGAAAAACTATAACATAATAACATATTTGGTACTATAGTTCTATAGTGATTATACTATATACATAATAGAACATGTTTCAATATCTAAACCCATGATAGGCTAAAATATTCTTTCTAGTAAAGGTATAGGAATTTGATAAAATATATATAGTTGATTACTTGATTATAAAAATATGTTATTTGAAATAGAATAAAAACTAAATAACAATATAATTAAGATGATTATAGTGCTGAAGAAAAAATATATCGAAAGTGAAAATATTAAGAAATAAAAGATCACAACCTAGTAGCCCTAGGTGGAGAGGTTACCTAGATTTAATGATTTTACCATTTTTGACATGCATCCTTTGCATGGATGTTGATGGAGTCTTTATGGAAATATGTTCAAAAGGACTAACACTTTGTTGTGTAAAGAATGAGTCAAGATTTAGATAGAGTCTTATTACTTTAATAAGTAATATTATTTTGATAAATATATACTATGTGCAAAAGGATTATGGATTGTGCACCCCATGGACTAGCTTTATAGAAACCCATAGATCCCTTAGATGATCCTTTAGAAGGTCTACTAAGATTAGTAAATTATATGGATGGTATGTTTTGATAGATAATATTAATGTGATTGAGGCTAATATTGAGGAAAGTTGACATGAATGTGGATAGAATATTAGATAAGAGACAAAATAAAAAATTGTTATTTGATTACCCATCGATGTTATGAGGTGGAAAAAATGATTGGAATAGTCTGATCTAGATTTTGATAGTTAGTTCTTGTTAATTTCTTACCTTTTATTTTTATATTCTAATAGTCAATAGTGCTAGCATCATGAGCATCATTGGTGCTAAATATATGAATGAAAAATCCAAAATTATAATTATTAGGATAAATGGGTAGAAAAATATAAAATATGATATTATTGATGATATGCTTAAATTAGGTTTCTACATTTTCTCCTTTTTTATGCATTGATCATAAAAAATTGACCTTATGTCCTAATTTTGAGATAGATATATTTTAGAGACCAAGTAAAAATGAAAAATGCATAAATATGTGTGAAATTTTTTTTAGGTTATATAATATAAAATTAAAGTCTAGCAATTGGAAAGGATGAAGTCCATTTATTTTGGATATAAAATATAGTTGGTTCAAATATTTTCATCCCTACCGTAGTTCTTTTCCTACGGAAGGAAAGAAAGAGAAGAATGCGAGATCCATTGATATTGATTCAATGGAATCAATAACTATCAGTTATTGCATCATGCCACATGCAAAAGTGTTTTAAGAGTAGAAAAAGTATTTTTCTATTTCTTTCCTATCCGGGCTTCTCCTAAGAAAGCGCTCTTAGTTCAGTTTGATAGAAATTAGGTCTACAAAACCTAATATCATAGGTTAAAATCCTACAAAGTGTGATCCTTAAATTAGATAGATTTTTTGATGGATTATCAAGAAATCTAACTAGAATGGTCAACATAATATGACCTCCTAGGATAAGTAGGAGGCCAATTGAAAAAAATTTTCTCAATAAAATATCAAATTGATCACCACATCTATATTATAAATATACAACTATGAATAATCTAGCCAAAGTTATGGTAATTAAACCTAACATAATTCCAAATAGCAAAGCCCTAATCATTTTGATTCAAAAGAATAAGTAAAAGGAAAAGCTATATTCTCGTTAACTAATGTCAAAACATAATTATTTTTATTTATTTATTTTAAATAAGTCCTATATTACTTAGACCAATGAATAGGACTAAGGTTAAATTTAGCAAAGCCTAAAATCTGATTGATACATATCTTTCTAAGGCAATTACCTGTATTTTTCTTCTTTATGAGATACAATCAGAATGAAAAAGATCAATTGTCCAACAAAATTGATACCAATTCAGAATTCTATATCTAACAATATGAGTGTTATGAGCAAGTATGGATGGAAGGAAATATATAGCCTTCCAAGCTAAAAATATGGTTTTGTCTTCTACTACCTGCTCACATTTCTTATTCAAAATATTTTTCATGGGTAATATCTCATTCTAAATGAATGTTTGATTTTCATGGTCTATATATATTAATTTTTTCTAAAGGTTTCTATCAAAGATTATTTTTATTTATAACATAGTAAGAAATACAAATAGATGGAATCTATTTGTATTTCATATGGAGAAAATGAAATAGATCGGTTCCAACATTTTATTTACTCATAAATCATTATCAAAAAATTCAGAGTAAAAAATAAATGAAGAAGTCTTCATAGATGAGGATGATCTACAAGGAAGAAAAGGTAATGAAGAATACCAATGTTTATTTAGCAAAGGTCTCAAGGTAGTATTCAAATATTTCCTTGAATAATTTGCATGTGGAGGTGTGGATTACACCTTAAAAACGTAAGTTTTATACATACTTGAGCCAATTCTATATACAATTGATAATCCTATTTTTATTTTATTAGGAGAACATAACAAAGGAAGTACTATTATAAATCTAGATTTTTCCAAAGGATTCCTAGTATTGGGTCTAACTGTTGATCCAACTTAAACCCACAAGAAAATATAAAATTTTATCTTCTAGTAAATAAGATATCCATCTAGAGAGGATGACACCATTATTGTTGAGTAGACCTAAAACCCCATCAGATTGGGCACACGGATGTAATGCCTAAACTCCATTGGTCTAGCTATACTAAAGTGTTATTAGTATGAGATCCTGTATAAGTAACTCAAAATTTTACAATGATATGATATATAATACCAAAATATATACATCTTTATTCTTAAATTTCTAACCTCATTACTTTTTATCTTGTTGTAAAGTAGAAGAATATTCTACTTTACAATAATTTTCAGCTTTTTAAGAAGTATCAAGATAAAAGAGGTGTATTTTTTATTAAATATTGCATAAAAATATCTTATTTTTTTATGAAAAACACATAAATTTAGGGTTATGCATAAGGGATCGACCCCAAAATGTATTTATAAAAATATTGTGAATCAGTTTCGAAATCGATGTGAATAGTGTCCAAACGCATGTAGAAGGTTCACTATTATTAGGGGTAATGTTGGAAATTTAAAATTAAAATTGTCAAATTATTATAAAATTGGGGTGAATTGACCCAAAAAAATTGCACCTAGAAATTTTTGGCTAATGGGCCCTGGTCAAGGGTCCCAAATATTAGCCAATTCCAAATTTTAAAAATCCTAATTTTAGCCAATTTGACGATAAATTATCGTTATGCATAACCTTGCCTCAATTGATGATCCATCCAAAAATTTTCTATTATTTTTTCTAGTAAGATAAAAAGAAGTCATAGTTCCAAATAATTTCAAAATAATGTAATGGTGGTGTTGAGTTTCTGAATTCGTTGGTATGTTTTCATTCATTAGTCAATTCTCTTTCTATATGGGGGTAGGCAAGGGATATAACTCAGTGGTAGAGTGTCACATTGACATGGTCATGATCATCCATTCGAGTCTGATTGTCCCTAAATCCCATATGGGAAATTTTTTATTCATGAACTAGTTTACATTCTATATGAGGGTAGGGAAGGAATATAACCTAGTGGTAGAGTGTCAACTTCATGCCACGATATCATTGGTTTTACAATTAGTCCTATTTTATTTTATTTCTATTTTTTTATAATAAAAAGAGGCTAGTGGGATTGACATGAGAGTGTACGAATGGTTATAATAGAAGTGGTATGAAAACATACAAAAATTGAGATGATTAAGACACATTTTTTAAGACTCTCTCGAAAAAGAGGCTGGTGGGGTTGACATTAGAGAGTAGGAATGGTTATAATAGAAGTGTAGACAACTAAAAGTTGCACATGATCACTTCTAAACACTTGCATATCTACATAGATATTTTTAGACTGACATAGGACATCATAGACCATCATACACTATCGTAGTCATCCATAGGCTATCTTAGTCATTTGTAGGCTCCTAAACCTACAAAACTAGGTAAAGCACCTCCAAAACACCTCCTACCCACTAGGAGACCACTTATTAGCCCCCTAAGGCAACTTAAGCCCTCCCCTACACCTAATTAGCATCCATAGGACCTTATCGCTATCCAAAATATTAATTAGGTTGATTAGTGATCTAATTCATCATTAATATTTAATGAAGTACACTTTTCACTAAAGTAGGATTAATTAGTGTTCTAAACCAAGATTAGCCCTAAGCCCACTCCCACACATGTGCACATGAAACTAGCTAGGATATTTCCAAATTCCCTAATGAAACCCTAACCTAACCTAGGATCTAACTAACCCTAGTGAATCCTAAGTCTTCCTCACATATGTGTGAGGAGGAGATATTTCTCTAAGTTATGAGGGTTTAACACCTATTCAAACCCTAACCTAACTCTAGCATGGAGTAACTCTAAGGGTTGGTCTATCTGACCTCTTTTCTTGACCTCATATTTTCTATAAATAGAGGACTCCCCCTCCTATTCTACCTCTCTCTCCATTTTAGCTAACTTATAAAAATTTGCAAAAAATTGACCATAATACAATTTGATATATCTACATTGTACATACATCATAATATCATCTTAGGAGCACATCCGAACAAGGAATCTACAACAAAAAATATTTGCAGCTCAATTCACCCCCTACCCTATGAATCCAGACTCTAATTCACCCCCTACCATGTGAATTGACCCTACTATAGGCCTATAGTAGCAAATATATCATGTATACTTATTTTCATATTTTTTTATTGTCATTTCTCTAGTTTATTTAAGTTTTTCCTGCATATTTCATATAGATTTGTCTTCTTCAACATGGGTTCTAACTAAGGCAAGCCCCCAAACACACTAACTCTCTTTTGCAGGTCCCAAAAAGGTGCAAAGGGGAAATATCAACAACAAAACTATCGATGGTATGCATTACACATGAATCCCACCTACATTGAGGAGCCCTCAAAATATATCATCAGGATTATTGTACATTTATGAAAGAAGAATGGGAATACTCACTATTTGTAACCTAAAGTATTTATTTCATTAATAAAATCAACATTTTTGGATAATTTATGTTATATCAAGTTGTTGGACCAAATGTCATCCTCTGTTTGCTTGATTTTGGTACACCTAGTGGGACCCCCACAAAGATTTGTGCTAGAATAGTCTAATTACAAATATAAGACAATTTAATGCTCTCTATGCTAATTAAGGTATCATTCATGGTAGAAAAGATACTGTAAAAACCCTAAAAATCTCCTTAGATCATCATAACAATAATTTTAGGTCCCTAAACCTGATTCATCCCTCGACATGCAAATTTGGATCTGAGTCACCCCCTACCCTATGAATATAGAATAACTACTCCAAAAACCCTCAAAATTGTAGAGGTCTGCAATAGAGACTCAGAATAGTCCATTTGGAGCAAAAGGAACTAGGTATTTTCCTTAAACTTTTTTGTTTCTGTCATGCATGTGCAAGGAAATGCTTTAATACAAAATGCATTGTGTCATTGCTTGAAATTACCTTTAAATATATTTTTATTTTCAAATCATTTGTATCACGTTGTTTCATATTTCTCTTTAATTCACTAAATTAGAATTACACTTATTTTCGCTCAAATTGTTAAGATATACTTCTATTTTATGTCATTTTGTTTGTGAATCATAAATTTTTGAAGGTATCTCTCTTCCATTAGATAAGTTTAAAATTATTCATTTCAAAAACCTATATGTAGATCAAAAAGCTCGGTCTGATTTATTTCAAGAAAATTTTCATTTCCTTTTACAAATCGTATATCAAAGAGGTTTCCCATTTCATCCTTATGGTATTCCCTCCACTTTATTTCAAAGGTGCACTTAAAATTTCCATTCTAAAAGTCACATTTAGAATTCAGGTTTTCAAATTTCTTTATGCATCTTTCATCAAAGCAACTTCAAATTCCTTCTTGCACAAAAATTAATTTCAGATTTCTTTCATGCATTTAGGATTAGGGTTTTTCACATATCTTTTCGCATGTTTCACTAACACAAATTTCAAATCCCTTTTCATGAATTCAAATTTCATATTCTTTTATTGTTATTAGATTAGGATTTTCCCTTTTATTTTACAAATACCTTGGGTAAATTACAAATTTCAGATCCTTTTCTCATCATTATATTAGAACTTCCTATTTCTTTCATAAATCCTCAGGATAAATTGTAAGTTTCAAATTTTTTTCAATATCATTTTAGATTAGACATTTTCCTATCACAAATCCCCTAGGAGATTTGTACATCTCTTTTTGTATCATTAGTTTTAGATTCCCAATTTCTTTTTGCACAATCTCTTTCACTTTTCTTTAATATTTCAAATTTAGGGTTTCAAAAATTCCTCTTCTCACATGCTTTACATTGCTTTCTTACATGATTCATAGCATAAGATCCTAGTTTCTTTTCCAAAAATGCACACAGGTTTATATTTCTTTCAAAAACACATCTTAATCTAGCTTTGCTTACAAAAATGTATATAGGGCTAGATTTGCATTTCAAAAAGGCATCTAGTTAACTTTATTGTTTTTGCATCATTGTTAGATAACAAAAAACCATACACTCACATGGTACACACAAGTGGTGAGATTGTATTTCATCCTGAATCCATCACTCGAGATTGGTGAGGTAGAATTTTTACCATTTGTCAACTCACCCCACTAGACACCTAGCAACCCCACATGAGTGGTTTTTTGAATTTCATCACCAAAAAATCCTCCACTTTTGATATTTATATTTCAAAATTCATCACTAAAAGGAGCCTTCAGAGTGTGATAGGTTTAGAAACCTTCATTCATGAGGCTTACATAATTATTAAACATGGTAACTATCTTCATTGACTAGGATCATACAAGAGTGAAGAAAAAGCCTAGTTGGACAAGTAGCAAGTTTTAGATATTACAACCTCTTCTTGCAAGAGGTTATTGGACTCATTATCACATCTTGAGTCCCACCACCTATAATCTATCCTTTTACAACACCTTCCGTATAGATCACCATTTACTTGTTGCAACACCATTTAATTATGTGTACCTTTAGGTATTGTAGGAGGTTTTGTGCTGAAGACACTCCTAATATTTCTAGAGTTATCACCCCACTACCTATGATATTTACTAGGAAGTATATTTTTAACATCAAAACACATAAAAATTTTATTTTCTACATTTATAATTGATTCCAATTTCACATTGTTTGCATAATCACAGACTGGTTTCAAAATATTTCATAGTTTAGAACTCTATTTGTTAGCTATACACAACCTACTATTGCTTAATCTTTGTCATATTCATATTTTGAGATCAATTCACCTCCAACCTATGAATCAGGTCTTAATTCACACCGTAACTTGTGAATCCTTCTCACAGTTCTAGAACTGGTCAAATTTCAAAGGGTTACTCAAAACCCCTTGCACATCACACCCATAACCTTGTACTTCATCTTCTGTATAGTTATAAGCCCACATTCATCACACATGACACCATGACTATCACCACACACATTCAAGTACATGGGCAAGCACACCTTGATGTGGAGGTATTCTTTGTCCCTTCTAATCAGTACCCATATTCCTCTCATTTTATATGGGAGGTCCACACACTAACAGTTGATCTACTTATAAATTCACTACTACCTTCCACACATATTTATTCTTTTGATGATATTCCTACCTTGTCTAGTGAAAATGATCCACTTCTTCCCCGTTCTCCTTCACCTAATCCAGCTTCTATGTTCTGTAATCATGTTATCTACATATCTCCAGGACATCACACTCCTTTATTTATCATCAATGAAGAAATATTATCTACCTCTACTAATTTTATGCGCCCCTTATTTTAGAGTCTTTCTCAATCCCTTTTTTATAATTATTTCTCATTGTTAAACCACACTCATCCCTAGGTTGATTCATTTGCCCTTACTATAGGGATGATTTCAAATCCTTCCTCATCTACACTAGGCACTTAGGTGCCTTCATTGTAAAATCCTTCCCAGCATCCCCCATTGCAGCAATGACAACAGTCACTTTTGCCATCATACCAATATTCTTTCCAAGAGTTACCACCACCACTTCCCCAAAAATCATTCTTCTCATCCTTGGAGGATATATCACAGTTGCCTCTTAAAACACAACCAATTCAACACCAACAAAAACAAACGATTATCTACACCCAACCTGGAGTGTACATGTTCACCACTTAAACATATATAGTGCCTACCTTAGAAGCTTCCCTCCTCCTTACTTGTCACTCACATCTACATCCTATCCTCCTGAGACACATCCTACCCAATTTTCTATTCCACCCTCATCCATTTCTACCTTTAAATTACCATCTCCTCCTCTATTTTGAATCTCGATTGCAAGTCCCATTCCCACCTATGATCAACAATCTTCAGCCTATACTCCTACTCCACTAGGCTATTCTAATCAATTTAGTTTTTACACCTCTCATATTTTAGGACAGATGCATGTCCCATCCTATGACACCTCATCTAGTACACCTTCAACACCGTCTATCCAAACACTTTTACTATTCTCTACTAGAGCCACATTCTTTATGCCTTCCCCTGTTTGGTCATCGCTTCCTATAGCTCAACCATTATAGTAGGCTCCTCTCTATAAATTACATATACAACACCCACCCACTCCTCTACCGCAATATTATTATCCTCAACAAATGTGTGTTCTACAACCTAGTATTCCACCTGCTATGACACCATACATAGTTCATTAGCCACCTCCTCAGGATCAGTTACAGTACATCCCTTTCCAATACTAGGAATAAAAACAACTCTAGTATTGACCACACTCTCAGGCCCCACCTACCTTAGCATCATCCTCTGCACCTATAACATCCAAAATTAAACTCCTGCAAGATGAATTAAAGATGCTAAATATTTGCACCACCAACTATGGACCACAAAAACTACCTATGATGAACTCTGCAATGAGCCAATCCATCCTTTAGTTCTCCTTCCTCCTTATCCTTATCGGTTTGAGATCTTGAATTTTTATAAGTACAAAGACAAGGAGGATCCATGAGAACATTTTAGTAATTACTATTCAACTTGCTACCATCTTCATAGTAGGAAGCCTCTCATGTTACATATCTTATCCCTATAACTTGTGGGACAAGACCTTGATTGGTACAACATGCTTCCATGCCATAGCCTGTACACCTTTGAATAGCTAGCCAATTCATTCCTAGAACATTTTCCTATCAACATCAAAGAGAAAATAAACTTCTCAAATATCTACGTCCTATGATAGGCAGACAATGAGCCCATTACTAAGTTTATTTCTTGATGGAGATCAGTCATACATGACCTTGGTCATAGTCTCCCAACTGTTGAACTTGTTACACTTTTCTCTAAAATTTGTCATAAGCATTTTTCCACTTCCCTGTAGGTTCATCAAAGTCACACCTTTGAAGAAGTCATTTCCCATGCTAAATTCTATGAGGATATCTAAGTCCAATCAGGAAAAATCAAGTTGAGACAAAAACTCTCTTCCAACTCAAATTTCTACTTTAATAGGAATGCACCTAATCAGCCTTTCACAGGCTGCAAAAAGCCAATCATGTGGTAATAACTACCTTAGCTCCATAACCCATCCCATGACCTCCTTCTCCTCAGTAGAAACTATTTCAAACCATTTAAAAGGATTGGAAGAAATATACTATAATGATACTGTACTTGCGCATCCTCTAATTCACCCTAAGGTAAACTGTGAACGTTAATTATAAAGGAAAGACCAAGAAAAGGCCAACTTGAAAGAATATGAAGCAATTACTTTCTTAATGCTCACCTGGAGGACACTACTTTCACCTCGATCTGGTGTTGAGACTGCAAAATGTTGAAGTCCTGTATTGCAATTTCTATAAACTTGTCAGAATGACTGCAGAAGGTTACACCCTTGATTTCCAAGATTTGAAAAAAGGGGAGAAAATAAATTGTAAATATTTTCTTTTATTTATTTATGGTATCGCTTCAGACTTACCTGTGGACATTCTTGATCTCAGGCCAAGTATTGCAGTGTTGCCTAATTATTTCAATACAGTTTCGGCTCTCTGCCGCTGAAAGCTGCATCTCCATAGATATTTTAAAACTTATTCCACCTGTATCAAGTTGTTGTTTTGGTGCTTACATCAACAAGATATATATATCTATAAAGGTGTCTCCTTAAGTGCACTGAGAACTCTTCGGGTCTCCTTAATCAGCGTTTTTCCGCGTTCAATTAGCTTTTCTCTGCGAACAACGTTTAATGGTGTCTGCAATCAAATCAAATGCAACCACAAGCATTAACTGATATTCAAACAAAAGTAGTGATGGACAAGTATATAATTCCACAACATATATTTAACTTTTTACACCGCATATATTTAAATTTTTACACCGCATATATGATGAACATATAACATCAAGCAGTTGAACATCACAGTAGACAATCCCAGCGCAGCCTTAGAATCTTGTGACCAAGCGGGTCTGCTTCACTACTATTTATCTAAGTGTACCACCTAAAGATGTTTCCTTATTTGGAAGGGACTTGGCATTGGCATACTTGTCAAAGTATGACAAGTATGACAAAAAAAAAATGAATAATAAGGGAAAAAGTTGGCGTTTGCCATCCATGTCAAAATTCTAGATTCTAGAACCAAGATTGATATTATAGAATCACATTAAGCCGATTACAGATTTGCTGTTTGATACAAAATGAATAATAAGAGGAAAAAGTTGGAGTTTGCCATCAATGTCAGGAAAAATTTGGCCTTTCCTATCCATGTCAAGAAAAACATGGCCTTTGCCATCCATGTCAGGAAAAAAATGGCCTTTGCCATCCATGTCAACATTTGAGAACCAAGATTGAAAGTATATGAATTTACGGATTTCTGTTTGATTAATTTTAAGGTTAAGTTAACCTCGAAATCTCATGCATTGCATTTAAAGAATAGAAAATTATAGTTATGGGTGGTTTATAAAAATAAAAAATAAAAATCTATAATTAGGAGTTTTAATGTTAGGTGAATTATTGGTGGGTAATGATTAAAAATGGTATTAAAAGATTATATGTTAAGAATAAGAATGGTTTAGATATAGGTTAGAATAAATATTAGTTAGATTGGTGGGTGAGTGTTACGAATGGATTTAAGAGGTTATGAATATAAATAATTAAATCGAGTATGTGTTAAGGTTGATCTTACTCAACATCTTGATGACGAGATCGATATTTATATTGGAGATAATACTTTTACTCAGAGGATTGTGTACATAAATCTCCCGAATACCTATTATAGGTGCCAATCCTCTCAGCATAAAATTTGTGCATGCCCGCTTATGGCTGGACAGTTCTCGAATAAATCTGCTTCTCCCTCTACCGATCCATCTACCTCTGCAACCTTGGGTAACCCTAGAACTTTTGGTACTAGTGGTGATGCAGACTGGCATGTGGTTTCTAATCGTCGCAATCGTCATCCCCCGCAACAACCCCAACAACAACGCCCACAACCGCCCCCTCCACAACCCCAACAACCACCCCATCCACAACCCCGTCAGTAACCCCAACAACAATCTACCCCTCTGCCTTCTCATTCTGATGATGTTTCTACTTAGTAGGCATTTGTTGATACCACTGTTCTTTCTCCCACAGTTTAGGGTCGCTCCTTTTCTTCCACTGTCTCTTCTTCACCCCTACAACGATCAGCAGAGAAGTCTAGTAGTGCTAAAATTTGGCTGTCCTGTAGCTCAAGAAGATGTTTGTTTGATGGTCCCTTAGAGAAATGATGTGTGATTGATGCGCCTCTGCAGGTTGCTATTTTTGATGATGGTAATCCTTTTGAGTCCCTCAAAGAATTTGGGGATTCAACAGTACTCCTGAAATGATATTTTTTCTTGGAATTTCCGAGGGCTGATGGACCCAGTCCAAAAATATATGGTCCAGGATGTGATTGATAATTTTGCTCATATATATGGTACATTTGACTTTGTCTGTTTGCAAGAAGTCAAGATCAATGATTTCCTGTTAGATTGTACCTGCACTTTTCTTTGGCTACGTGGTCCTTTTTTTTTTCACAAATCATGAACATGGAAAATGCGGTGCTATATTTTTCATTTCCCCCACTTGGCACTCGTAGGTGGTGTCTTGGGGAGTTGAACCTTCTAATCAAGTTGTTTTGGTTCTGCTAGAATTGACTGGGCAACCATTTGGCATTATTAATGTTTATGCCTCTAATAATGCTTTAGAGTGATGTGCTTTATGGTGGTGGCTTGCCTTCTCTCTACCTTTTGCTACTTGGGTTCTATGTGGGGATTTTAATATGGTGGAAAAACCATCTGATAAGCTGGGTCGAACCCCTATGCGTTGGTGTGTCAGAGAAAGATAGGCTTGGTATTTTATGAAAAGTAAACTTAGCCTGTATGATCCTAAATTTGGGTGTTCTCTAGAAGCTTTCTCCAATTCTCAATGGTATACTTGGTTTAATTTTCAGGTTGATGATGCTAGGGTGTTGAAAAGGTTGGATCATGCCATGATTTTAGAGAGTTCTAGATTTCACTTTACTCGACTTTTTCTTGGTCACCCCTTTGTCATGACACTGGCTGCTACCACTCTTTCTAATCATGCTCCTATTTTATTTGATATCACCCAAGCTCAAGCTCCTACTAGGGTTTTTTCCTCTTAGTTCTATTTTAATACTTCCTTTTTGCAACATGCCTCCATGAAATCTCATATCCATAGAATCTGGAATGTTGTTCCTCAACCCTCTGGCTCGATAGGCTGGATTCAATTTTGGAATGATGCTATCTCCCATACTACTATTTTTCTTCGCATCCTTGGCAAGGATGTGGCTAAATGAAGGAGGAAATATAATTCAGTTTTAAAGGATGAGTTTATCAAAGCTACTCTTCATCTACAAGCTAATCCTTTCAACTCTGCATACCAGGCACATGCTATTTTTCTTCGGCATAAAATTCATAAGGCAAAGTTGTATGAAGCTAGAGGTGCTCAACTTAGAGCATGACTGAATTGGCTTGCAATTGGTGATAAGGTTTCTAAGGAGTTCTTCAAGCACCTCCGACCCCCTATTCATTCCACACAGTTTCAAGCCATTCAGTCTGAGGGAATCAGGTTCACTAATTTACCTGATATAATTCATACTTTTGTGTTACACTATCAACAAATTTTTGCTTCTCAGCCTCTTACCTCTGCTAGGCAAAAAAATCTTGATGATTGTTGTGTAGTTGTTCCTCAGAAGCTCTCTCTGGCTCACCAAGATTGTTGTGATGCACCTTTAACCCTAGAATATTTGAAGAATGCCCTGTATCAAATGGCTAATGACAAGGCTCCTGGTATTGATGGTTTCCCATGTGAATTTTATAAAGAATTTTGGGATATGCTTGGTTCTGATCTGTTACATGTATAAAGAAGCTATGATATCTGGGTCTTTAGGATGCCTCATCAATAAAGGAAATATCAAATTTATCCCCAATCTTGGAGACCCAGAACTTATTATCAATTGGAACCCTATTACTTTACTGAATGTAAGTTACAAGATCATTGCTAAGGCTTTAGCCTTAAAAATTTGGCCTATTTTACCTATTCTCATCCGACTAGAGCAAACATGGTTTGTCAAGGGAAGTTATATCTTGGACAATGTGCTTGCTGTATGGGAAGGAATGGAATGGGCTAGAACTTATGGACAGTATACTCTGTTTATCAAAATTGACTTTGAAAAATCCTATGATCGTATTGAATGGAATTTCATTATTTCCCTCCTCCAGGATCTTGGCTTTGGCCCCTATTTTGTGCAATCTATTAAAATGTTATTCTGTGATGCTTCTGCAATCCTCATGATGAATGACCAACACTCTAATGGTATTCAGCTGGCTCGCTCTGTCCGATAGGTTTGTCCATTAGCCCCTTCCTTGTTTATTATAGCTGCTGAAGCATTTGTCTACCTTTTAGCCCATAAAACTTCACAAGGAATTATTAAAGGTATTTCTTTACCTGCTTCCTCTCTTCAAATGGTGAATGGCCATTTTGCTAATGATTCTTTTTTGACATTACATAAAGATGAGCAGTTAGTAAATGCAGCTTTACAGTGCCTTGAGACTTTTTGTTTAGCCTCTAGTTCTAACATTTAGTGGAAGAAAACATTTTGTTATAGACAAGCTCAAACGGCACTTCCTGAGTGGTTAGCTTCTTACTCTTGGCATTGGATCCAACCAGGAGAATTATTAAAATTCCTGGGTATTCCTTTTGCCTTCCAGGCTTCTCCTGCTCAACTTTGGAATATGGTTGTGCAAAAAATTGAGAAGAAGTTGGGCTACTGGTCTACTAAAAAGCTTTCCTTGGCTAGTATGTTTCAAGTTTTCTCTAAGGTGCTAGCTTCTACCCTTGTCTATTACTCTTCTTGTTGGGTCCCATCTAAAAATTATTACTAGAAGATGGACAAGCTCTTGCAGAATTTTCTTTGGGCTTAAAATAAACAAAAATAGGGGTTTCATAGAGTGGCATGGAATTTTTGTTGTCTTTCTATAAAGGCATGGGGTCTAGGTTTATTTAACTGTCATTTTCAAGGGTTTTCTTTATGTGCTAAATGGATTGTTTGGGCACTTGAGGGTGATGAAGCTTGGAAAGTTCTTGTACGACACTGCATCTCTTTTGGCTTGCCCTTTGGGAGGAAAGGGTGGCGGGGCCTGACCTTACAAACCATTTTGACATCTCCAATCCCATTTAAAATTACAGGTTCTTTTGTGATGCAAAGTATCTGGAAGGCATGGGAAGCTTTCAAACCCAGACTCCAATGGCAGGGTAAAGATAAATCTATAGGAGCTTCTATATCCACTTTAAGTCCTTGGTGGTCTCCTGTAGTCACTTTAGATGGCCTACATTTGGCTCAAGTTCAATGGGTTAGAGAATTATGCTTCCTCAAAAAGGGTATTAAGACATTTTCAGATTTCTTTGATGCTCATACCAAGCATTGGTATTCTTGGGATCAGTTTTACCAGAAGTTTGGTCTTAAGCTAGATGATCGAGCCACTTTTGATGTGGTTATTGACAACACTCCTTTCTCTATTTTGCTACATTTTGGTAAGAACTTTCAAAAGCATTGGTCATCTGATTGGTGTTGGCCTAATCATATTCCTATGGTGAAATATAAACCTTATTTAGGGTATCATCTGTTGTCCCCTCATGCTCCTCTATTTGATACTTTAAACCATTGTTGGGATCTAGTTTCTTCTCAATCTAGATGGAGCCTTCACTTTTCTATGGTTTCACAGTCCTATCTTGAACCTAAGCATTGTTTTTTTTCCTAGAGTTTCTTACATCAAGGTCTTACCCTTGGTCATAGGTTACAATATATGGGGGTTGCTAATCCTGTTTGTGCTTTTTGTAGAGGTCCTAAAAATTTTGTTCATGTGTTTTGGGCTTGTCAAATAGCCAAAAATGCTTGGGATTGGGTTCTTTCTTTTTTCAATTCCTTTTTACTAGAGCAATGTTCTTGGGTCAATGCACTACTTGGGGATCCCCTAGTTTTTTCCCTTCCCCTAAATGAAGTTTTGCATATTTTTTGTCTTAGTATTTTATACCATCTCTAGAAAACAAGAAATAATATTATCTTTGGAAGACAGGAGGCTTTTACCTCCTTCTATGTTGCTGCTAGATATGCTCTCTTCTATGATTGTTGGTTATAGATCCTTACTCAGGTGGAGAAAGTTCAGGTGGAGTTGCAATATCTTAGATCACTTTTGGATCATTGGGCTAATGCACCTTGCTTTGTTATCCAACTTCCTTCCGAAAACCATGTGTCCAGAACTCGTGGCTTCTCTCGCACAAGATCACCTTTGGCTTGTTCTCGCAGTGGTCGTAGAGATCATTTATCTACTCCAAATTCTTAGCATCATTGGCCTTCACTGCAGTACAATTCTGCACCTCTAATGGATGGGATGTTCGCTTGATTCCAATTGATCCAGTAGTTGCATACAGTTGTCTCTGTTTTGTCTTCTTTTCTTTACTCAGTTCTGATGTAATATTGGATTTTTGAGTTGATCCATGTGATCCTATAATTTTTTGGGTGTGTGCCAGGGGTGTGTTAATTCCACCCAACATTTTTGTATGAAAGTGATTATTTCCAATTAATATAAGGTCCTTTCATTCAAAAAAAAATAAGTAACATTTTTATTTACATATTAAATGTTATTAATAATTTTAGTTATTTGTAATAGAATTTATTTGTTATATGTTTTGATTTTTTTAAATTAAATGATTTGATTGAATACAAATTGAACATATGATTTTTAACAATATTTTAACATTTTAATTTTATAACAATATTTAAATTTTTTAAATCATTGATAAAAGGTATAAGTGACTTAGCTTTCTTAACAAATAGTTTTAAACTACATGAGTGGCAAGGTTCGCCTAGCCATCCTTACCCTGATTTTAATTTATTTAAATTAATATCTATAACTAACATAAACAATTTGATCTAACCTTCTTAACAATAATTTTAAATTATTTAAATCAATATATGAGGTAAACAAATTTATTATCATAAAAGTGATAGTTTTATTTAAGACTAGATTATTGTTATTTACAAATATGGCTTTCAATAATACTTAAAATTCAACACTAATAATTACCCATATAAGTAACCTAAAGAGAATGTATAAAATGGTATATTTATGAAATATATAATTCATATTGGGACATAGCGATATGTCCTTGGGTTCTCATCCTAGAATTATATATATATAACCCACCCATACACATTCTATATGGTTTTAGCATGCATATCTAGGATGAGAACCCAAAGACATAACACTATGTCCAACATTATTCTTAAAATGTAAGTAATAATTATATCTCAGAAAAAATATTTTTAATGTAAATTTGTTTGACCACAAGGATGAGTGTTTTCAAGCTTGGCTATAAATTTACTTATATTGATATTTCATCTTGTTTAGTTTTTATATTATTTTATCTCAATATTTTTATTTATATTTAAGTTACATAATAGTTATTTGACATATATCCTTAAGAAAGATATATAATTATTATATCTTGGAAAATAAGTTTGCATTAAAATCTTGAGAATGAAACATAATAGTCACTTAGTTTCTTATGATATTCATTTTATATTTTTAGAAAGCAAGAAAGATAAATATTGTAAATAAATTTGTGTAATATATGGCTCATAAATATGTTCTAACATATGTAATATAATAAAGTGTTGAATATTTTATTGCTCTAGTGACCAGCATTACGAGAATGATGATTTTGATTTCATATGAGAACTGGTTCTTATATATTTGATCAACATGTGGGGATTTTTTTTTTTGCTCTCCTCATCCTTAATATGTTTATTTGTTAAATTAATATAATAAATATTATGACATGGCACATGGGAACCCTTGTGTCAATAAGGTGTTGTTTACTAAAATATTCTTATGATTGACTAACATTAATCATGCTCTATATTAGCTATAAATGAAATCAAACATAATATGCTAAGAAAGTTTATTTAGTACATATATTTTTTTAAATGGTTAACTTAAGATGCTTTATAATTCCAAGCAATGGTGCAAAAGAAGATATACACAAATGGACCTAACTCTTTACATGTAATTTATTTTATAATGATATTGTAGAGATACAATTAATCCACTATCAAAATGTATTTATAAAAATTTTATGAATCAGTTTTAAAATCCAAGTGAATAGTATCGAAACGCATGTAGAAGTTCACTATTATTAAGGGTAATGTTGGAAATTTAAACTTAAAATGGTCAAATTATTATAAAATTGGGGTGAATCGACCCCAAAAAAAATATGCACCTAGAAATTTTTGGCTAATGGGTCATGGTTAAGGGTCCCAAATATTAGCCAATTCCAAATTTCAAAAATCCTAATTTTAGCCAATTTGGCAATAAATAAATGCTATGCATAACATTTGGCGATAAAAATCCTAATTTCAAAGATACAATCATATGACTAATCATTTATTCCTTTCCTTTTATTTAAAGGACTAAAAATAGAAAATAGAAGTATGCATACAACAAAATAAACTAAAGATATGTAAGATAAGTTTGAATTGACAAATAATACAAAAAATAATTCTCTAACTTGATTCTATCTTTGTGATAGTGGCACCATATAAATTAGAAGCACCATTGGTGCTTTTTACAACTGATGGTGTTATCTCTCATGAATCCCACCTCCATTGAAAATGTTTACAAATATATATAAAATATAAAGTTAAAATCAAATGCATAGACCTAAGTCAATGGAGATTTGATAATCCCTTGGTTGACATCAAACTCCAATTCATAGAGGTAGAAATATATGAAGCTCTAATCTAGATCTTTTAACTATCTACACATTAATATAAGTGTCACAACAAATTTATGGTTCCAATGGTGCTTTTGACCAAGAGAATTATTTTTATTATATATGGTAGAATACCAACTTTAGGATCTATAGTCTCTACTATGGAAAAACTATAACATAATAGCATATTTGGTACTGTAGTTCTATAGTGATTCTACTATTGAGCTAGATCCTAATGCAAAGCCTTTTAGGTAGAAATAAAGGCTTGTAAATCCAAGTATCTAATTCATTATGAGAGAGGATCTCTTAAAATTATTTAGGGCTAAGATCATATTCCCAATAAAATATTCAACATGGATAGCTAGCTTGGTACCCATGAGAAAAAAAATGGGGATATTCATTTGTGTGTAGATTTCAAAAATATTAACCAAGCATCCCTTAAGGATCATTAAACCCTCCCACATATTAATAATATCTTACAAATAGTGGTTGATACAAAGAGGTTATCATTACTGGATGGTTACTTTGAATACAATTAGATTTGGGTGAAATATGAACATCAATATAAAACAACATTCACCACAAAATGAGGCACGTTTACCTACTAGAGAATACCTTTTGGGTTGTCCAATACAGGAGCCATATTTCAAAGAGCCATGGATTATGACTTTAGGGAATTGATAAATAAATTTATTCTGATCTATTTGGATGACATGACTATGTTTTCTCATGATAAGCAAGATCAGCTATCACATCTAGAGCAAGTTTTTCAAAAATGTAGATAATTTAATATTTCACTCAATCCTAAGAATTCATTCTTTGAAGTTCATGAAGGAAAGCTGCTAGGTCATGTGGTCTCAAAAGATGGTATGGCCATAGATACATACAAAATCAGATCTATTCTTGCTCTTCCATTACCTACAAATAAAAAGACTTTGTAGTATTTTTGGGTCAAATCAATTTTGTCAGGAAATTCATTTTTGACTTTGCACAAAAAGTAAGGCCTATGTATGAGTTACTCAAGAAGAATATTGAGTTTAAGTGGACTGAAGTTAGGAAATAAGATTTTGAGATTATTAAGTAGTCCATTGCAACAGCCCTAGTATTGGTAAATTCAAATTTCAGTAAATATTTTATCCGTTATGCTTATGGAGTTGAAGAAAATTATGCCTTAGTGCTTACTCAAAAAATGATCAAGGTGAAGAGTATCATATATTATTTTGGAGCTAGACACTCCATGACTAATAGGTCAAATATAAATTTATTGAAGGACAAATATTTGTTCCTATGAAGTCACTGAAGAAGTTGAGCCAGTACATGGTACAGAGTAAGATCCTGGTATATATTATTCTTCCAAATGTAAGAATTTTTATCCTTCAATGTGAACTAGGAGATAAAAGAGTTGGTTGGATTACAAAAATCCAAGAGTATGATATAGAGATACATCCAACCAAATTGGTGAGGGGTAAATCCCTATGCCAAGGTCTAATAGATAGTGCAATATTAGAAGAGGTGACAACTTACCAGATAGTATAAGAGGATCAGGTGTAAGGAGTACAAACTATATATTCTTATTGGGTTGATCAAATGATCAAATATTTCCAACCTAGAGTATGCCTTCAAAATATAAATGCATACCAAATGAGGAGATACGAACTTCATGCTTTGAAATATGTGCTACTACCAAAAGATCTGTACAAAAGAAACTTGGATGCAGTCCTTCTAAAATGCTTAAAATATGATCAGCAAAAGAGGGTCATTGAAGAGTTCCACGAAAGACCAACTAGTGGACATAACTTAGGAAGAGTTAAAAATTTGAAAATGATAAGAGAAGGCTATTATTGGTCTACTATATTTGCTGATATTTTTAGGGCTACCAAGGTCTATGACAAATATCAAAGATATGTTGGAAGGACAATGAATGCTTCATTCCCCATCAAGAAGATACAAGTTGAAGAGACTTTTAAATAATGGGGGTTTGACTTCAAATGGGTTATCAACCCTAATTTCTCAATAGAGCATAAGTTTATCTTAACTAACACATATTATCTTACCATATGGGTAGAGGCTATTATTACTAAAAAATTCGATCAGGAAGTTGTGATCAATTTTATAGAAAATTTTAATATCAAGGTTTGGAGATCTAGATGCCTTAGTGAGTGACAATGGCCCAAATTTCATGGGAACCAAGTATATTGAGTTTGATATACAGTATGGCATCACTCTTAAGAATACTTCTATGAAGCAAAACTGGAATAACACAGAAAAATCACCAAATTTTCATTAACAAAGCTTTCAAATTTGAAAAATACAGAAGTTCTAAAATGGCCAACCCTTTTTACAATGTATGCACTTCATTTTATAATAGACCCGACCCCCTTTGGACATCATTACATAGAATACGGGGTTTCCTATAATCGCTCGCATGAATGTTCTATCGCTGCCTGCATGTTGTTGCCAGGTGTCTTCAATCATCATGGCATGGAGTGGCAGAATGCTCTGCAACCACCTGTCCATCAACCTATCGAGTCATCATTCATAGGAGTGCTCTATAGCCATCTGTAATTTGCTGCCACATGCCCTTCTACAATGGCATCTATAACCGCCTAGTGCTCTATGGCCACCTGTAATTTGTTGCCACATGCACTTTTGCAATGGCCTCTACAACCGTCGGCCTGTCTAGAGTTGTAAGCGTTCTATCGCGATATCATGATGTTCTTGCTTCCTTACTCTATCTCTCCTCTTCGATCGTGATATCGCGACATTTTGGCATTCGACTTCTATTTTCTCCTTCGGGCTACGATTTCATGACACGTTATGAAATCGCGACGTCTTAGTCTTCCTTACTTGTCTTCTACATTTGGGTCATGAAACCATGACATGTCACGATTTCGTGATGTCTTTGCCTTCTGCCCTTGTCTTCTGCCTTCGGGTCGTGATTTTGTGACAGTTGCTCCTTTCGGATCTTCTTTTCAAAATGTGTCACGATTTCACGATAGTTGTTCCCCTTGGTGCTTCTTTACGAAATGTGTCGCGATTTCACGACAAATTTGTCCCTTGGTGTCTTTTCTCAAAAAGTGTCATGATTTCGTGACCACTTTGCCCCTTGGTGCCTTTGCTCCAAAAGTGTCATGATTTCATGACCACCTTGCCCCCTTGGCGCCCTTGCTCCAAAAGTGTCATGATTTCGTGACCACTTTGCACCTTGGCACCTTTGCTCTGAAAGTGTCATGATTTTGCGACCACTTTGCACCTTGGCGCCTTTGCTCCGAAAGTGTCAAGATTTCATGACCACTTTGCACCTTGGCACCTTTGCTTCGAAAGTGTCACGATTTCGTGACCACTTTGCACCTTGGCGCCTTTGCTCTGAAAGTGTCGCAATTTCGTGACCACTTTGCACCTTGGCCCCTTTGCTCCAAAAGTGTCATGATTTCATGACCACTTTGCACCTTGGTGCCTTTGCTCCAAAATTGTCATGATTTCATGACCACTTTGCACCTTGGTGCCTTTGCTTCGTCGTTTGCACCTTGGCACCTTTGCTCCAAAAGTGTCACGATTTTGCGACCACTTTGCACCTTGGTGCCTTTGCTCCGAAAGTGTCACGATTTCACGACAACTTTTCCCCTTGGTGCCTTTTCTCAAAAAGTGTCGTGATATCATGACAGCTTGGCCCCTTGGTGCCTTTTCTCAAAAAGTGTCATGATATCGCGACAGATTTGGCACTTAGAGAAAAAAATATTTTTGGATGATGCAAGATTGCTCTTCCACCTTCGGATGCTCCTACATCAGACACCTAAGGTGAATTGAGAAGTGACCTTCACTTCTAATCTTTCTGAGGTAGACCCAGGCAGTCAACCTCTACCTTTGACAACCAAGTTGCATCTTCTATGGGCCTGCCCTTCCACTTGATCAAATATTCAGAATAACACCTATTTCGAGTACTTCGGCCCTCACGCGTATCAAGGACTTCTTCTATCTCATTTGTGACTAGAGTGACCATGAGAATGCTCCACAAATCTAGGATGGGTGTCTCACTGCTATCTCCTTCATGATACTCAACCAAATCTAAAATGTTAAAAACTAATGAGATGTTAAGTTCACTCGGCAACTCCACCTCGTATGCATTACCCGAATCCCATTTTCCAATGATCCTGCATGGCCCAAACTTCTTCATCTTCAGCTTGTTATGGGTCTTGGCAGGAAACCTTTCTTTTCTTAGATGGACCATGACAAAATCTCCTACTTCAAACTCCTTAGCTCGGCGCTTCTGGTCTGCCCAGGCCTTATACTGAGTATTCATCTTAGCGATGTGCCTTGTCACCTCCTCATGCACACCCTTCAGGTGTTTAGCAAAGTCTTCAACCTTAGAACTGCATTTTTCTCTTGTATCCATCCTTCTCAACTCTGAAGCGTTTCTTGGGCTACTTCCATAGATTATCTGGAATGGCAATTTATTGGTACTCCTATTGACAGAGCTGTTGTAAGAAAATTCTACCTGCGACAAAACTAAATCCCACCCCTTGGGCTTGTCTCCGACCAAGCATCTCAGTAGATTGCCCAAACTCCTATTTACCACCTCAGTTTGGCCATCTGTTTGGGGGTGGTATGTAGAACTAAATTTTAAATTTGTCTTTAGTTTCTTCCACAGGGTTCTCCAAAAATACCCTACAAACTTGGTATCCCTATCCGACACAATGCTCCTTGGCAGACCATGAAGTCATACCACTTCCTTGAAGAATAAACCAGCCATATGGACCGCATCGCTAGTATTCTGGCAGGGAATAAAATGAGCCATTTTTGAAAACCTATCCACTACCACAAATATGGAGTCGTGTCCCCTCTACGTCCTGGGTAAACCAAGAACAAAATCCATACTAATATCCTCCCATGGCCTTTCGGGTATAGGTAGTGGTTGATATAAACCAGTAGGCTACCTCACACCTTTTGCCATTTGGCATATCCTACAACTTTGCACAAATTTTGCCACATCTTGTTGCAATTACGGCCAGTAGTAGTTTTCATTAACAAGGGAAATGGTCTTGTCTCGACCAAATTGTCCAGCCAAACCTCTACTGTGCTTTTCCTTGATCAGATTCTCCCTCATTGAGCTCCTTAAAATGCATAATTGGTTCCCCTTGAACAAAATTCCATCTTGAATTAGAAAACTTAACCACTTAGTCCTATCTAAAGTAATAGGCGCAGTGCAAGCCTTCCAAGCTTCTACGAAGTCAGGATCTGCAAGGTATAAACCCTTGAGCTTAGCAAACCCTACAACTTCCACCTTCATTTCCATCAATAGACATTGCCTCCTACTCAAGGCATCCGCTACTCTATTGGACCTTTCACTCCGATGCTTCAGCACAAAGGTGTAGCTCTATAGGAACTCAACCCATTTTAGGTGCCGTTGATTTAGCTTTCCTTGACTGTTGATATACTGTAGTGCCTGATGATCAGTATACAGGACAAACTCCTTTGGCAACAAATAATGCCTCCATTTCTTCAGAGCCTCAACTATGGCATAGAACTCCTGATCATACACCAAATACTTCTTCCTAGCATCATTGAGCTTCTCACTAAAATAAGCAATAGGCTTACCCTCTTGACTCAATACGGCCCCTATGGCACTACCACTCGCATCATAGTCTACCTAAAACACCTTGTTAAAATTTGGAAGTGCTAAGATAGGTTGCTCTATGACCTTCTTCTTCAGCATAGCAAAGCTTTTGTCTGCCTCGGTTGTCCACTTAAATTCCTTCTTATTCCCCCTCATTGTCTCCGTAAGGGATACACAAATACTATTGAAGTTTCTAATGAACTTTATGTAGAAACTGGACAGACCGTGAAATGATCTGACCTCAGTCATGCTTCTTGGAGCAGGCCATTCTATGATAGCCCTCACCTTTTCTGGGTCCGTTTTGAGACCATCTGCTGAGATAAAAAATCCCAGGTATACTAACTCCCTCTTCACAGAGTTACACTTCTTCATATTTATCAGCAACTGCTCTTCCTGCAGTTTCTCAAAAACCCTCCTGATGTGTATCAGGTGTTCCTACAGGGTTTTGCTAAAAATCAAGATATCATCCAAGTAGACAATAACAAATTTGCCTAGAAATTCCTTCAAGACTTCATTCATCAGCTGCATGAATGTACTCGGTGCGTTGGTTAGCCCAAATGGCATGACCAACCACTGATACAAACCCTCTCTGGTCTTGAAGGTTGTCTTCCACTCATCCCCTTTTTAGATACAGATCTGATGATAACCACTTTTTAGGTCAATCTTCGTGAAGTACTCAGCTCCACTCAAACAGTCTATGATATCATCCATCCTTGGCAATGGGAATCTATATTTGATAGTGATCTTGTTGATTGCCCAAGTCTGTGCACATTCTCCACTCTCCATCCTTCTTGGGTGCTAATACTGTAGGTACTGCACATGGCCTAAGACTCTCCCTAATCAACCCCTTCTTTAGAAACTCTTGAACTTGCCTATTTAGCTCCTCAATTTCCATAGGAGTCATTCTGTGTGTAGCTTTATTTGGCAAGCTCGATCCTGGAACCAAATCTATATGGTGGTTGATCTTCCTTACTTGGGGTAAACCCTCGAGCACATTATCAGAAATGATATCTAGAAAATCCTCTAACAGACCCATGACTTCCATTGGGGTTTCCTTGCATTCTTCTTCCCTAACCCTAGGGATTATTGCATAGCACATGTGATCTAGCTTCAGGCCATCTAAAAATCTTCTTCCATCAACTAGACAGACTCGAGCACTGCTAAATACCTTCTCATCTGCCTCCTTCAGGGGTTTCAACTAATGGTGAACTCCATCCTTCGACAAGGAATATGTATTGGCTTGACCATCATGTACTGCACTCCGATCAAACTGCCACGGTCTTCCAAGCAACATGTGACATGCATCCATAGGCAGGATGTCACACAGGACCTCATCTCGATAAGTTCCAATTTTGAACTTCACCAGACATTTTCCACTGACCAGAACCCTATGGTCCTTTTGTAACCACGCAATCTGATATGGATGCAGGTGTATTCTTCTCTCCAGCTGTAGCTTGGCAACCATCTCCTCAGAGACCAGGTTATCAGTGCTGCCATTGTCGATTATGACATTACAGACCTTGCCCGAGAACTTGCATCTTGTGCAAAATAGGTTGTTCCTCTGGTCTATCTTCTTTACCTCATTCAACAAGACTCTTCTGATGATCATCGCTTCCCCTCATTCTGCCTCCTCAGAGTGCTCATATTCGACACCTTCGTTTGCTACAACAGCCCTGGCCTGACCCTCAAGTCTTTGATTTGGCCTTTCTTTGCACTGCGGGTAGTTGTATGCCCGATGTCCTTCTTCTCTACAATTGAAGCAGGTCCCTCGAAAGACACCTCTCCCATACCCACACCCATGCCTACCTCTTCCTCTAGGGTAGTTGTTCTGATTGTGTGGGCATTGGGTATTTTCCTCTTTTTATTCTTTTTGGTTTTGGCTACTACTTGCTTCACCAGTCTTCCCTAGATCTTTGTATCTTCCTCCACTGGTCCTTCCACCAGCTCTTCCACCACAATATTTTCCTCTCTTCTTACCATCAAATCTCCTATTCAGTTTCTCTTCCACTTTTAATGCAAACTGGTATGCATCCTCAATCATGCTCATCCAAACCAGACTCAGCTCTTCTTGGATGCTGGTTCTCAATCCATTGATGTAGCGGGAAACCTTCTCCTTATTTGCCTTAGAATGGCCGATTCGAATTGAAATCTGATAGAACTCCTTCGTGTACTCCTTGACAGATTTACTCGCCTGTCTAAGACTCTGCATCTTCCTCAACAGATCCAACTCATAATCCGTGGGAATGAATTGCCTCTTCAATTTCTCAACCATCCTATCCCACCCGATGATCTTTTCCTTTCCCCTCCTGTTCCTTTCTAGCTATACTCATTTCCACCAGATGCTAGCATGTCCCTTCAACTTTATCTTTGTGAACTTGATCCAATTTGGATCTGAGATCTCGTCATACTCAAAATATTCCTCCATGTCATTGATCCAATCTATCAACTCCTCAGGATTGAGATTCCTAGAATAGGTGGAGACATCAAACTTCAGCTTCTTCCTGATCTGGGATATGGCCCTATACAGCCTAGCTTCTGCTGGATCCAATGCTTCTTCCTCATCAGATAGAACCTTGTCTTCCCAAACTTCATCTTCACTGGGTTCCTCTCTTCTTGGCTCAACTCCTCTTATGATTTCCTCCTGCAAGGTTTGCACTTGCCTTTGTAAGGCCCTGAGATCGACTTCTACTCCCCTATTCCTCGCACCACCACGGTTCCTACGTGGAGGCATCCTGCTCACTTTCTCACAACCCACAACCACAAGTCCTGGTGCAAAACTGCCTCACAGTCGACGATCTATTCGCACACTCAGAACCTTCTGGCTCTGATACCACTTGAAGCAAAACTGGAATAACACACAAAAAAATCACCAAATTTTCATTAACAGAGCTTTCAAATTCAAAAAATACAGAAGTTCTAAAATGGCCAACCCTTTTTACAATGTATGCACTGCCTTTTATAATAGACCTAACCCCCTTCGGACATCATTACACATAATGCAGGGTTTCTTGTAACCGCCTGCATGAATGTTCTGTCGCTGCCTGCATGTTTCTGCTAGGTGTCTTCAATCATCATGGCATGGAGTGGCGGAATGCTCTATAGCCACCTGTCCATCAACCCGTCAGGTCATCATTCATAGGAGTGCTCTATAGCCATCTGTAATATGCTACCACGTGCCCTTTTGTAATGGCCTCTGTAACTGCCTAGTGCTCTATGGCCACCTGTAATTTGCTACCACATGCCCCTCTACAATGGCCTTTGCAACCATTGACCTATCTAGAGTCGTGAGCGTTCTGTCGCGATATCATGATGTTTTTGCTTTCTTACCCTCTCTCTCCTCTTTGGTCGCGATATCGTGATGTTTTGGCATTCAGCTTCTATTTTATCCTTCGGGACACAATTTCATGACACGTCATGAAATCATGACGTCTTAGTCTTCCATACTTGTCTTCTGCCTTTGGGTCGCAAAATCGTGACATGTCACGATTTCACGACATATTTGCCTTTTGCCCTTGTCTTATGCCTTCGAGTCGTGATTTCGCGATAGTTGCTCCTTTCGGCTCTTCTTTTCAAAATGTGTCATGATTTCACGACAGCTTTTCCCCTTGGTGCTTCTTTATGAAATGTGTCACGATTTCACGATAGCTTTGTCCCTTGGCGTCTTTTCTCAAAAAGTGTCATGATTTTGTGACCACTTTGCCCCTTGGTGCCTTTGCTCCAAAAGTGTCACGATTTTGTGACCACCTTGCCCCCTTGGCACCCTTGCTTCAAAAGTGTTGCGATTTCGCGACCACTTTGAACCTTGGCACCTTTGCTTTGAAAGTGTCACAATTTTGCAACCACTTTGCACCTTGGCACCTTTGCTCTGAAAGTGTCACAATTTCATGACCACTTTGCACCTTGGCACCTTTGCTTCAAAAGTGTCACGATTTCATGACCACTTTGCACCTTGGCACCTTTCCTTCGAAAGTGTCGCGATTTCGTGACCACTTTGCACCTTGGCACCTTTCCTCCGAAAGTGTCACGATTTCATGACCACTTTGCACCTTGGCGCCTTTGCTCCGAAAGTTTCACGATTTCATGAACACTTTGTACCTTGGCACCTTTGCTCCGAAAGTATCATGATTTCACGACCACTTTGCACCTTCGCACCTTTGCTCCAAAAGTGTCACGATTTCGTGACCACTTTGCACATTGGCACCTTTGCTCTGAAAGTGTTGTGATTTCGCAACCACTTTGCACCTTGGCGCCTTTGCTCCAAAAGTGTCACAATTTTGCAACAACTTTGCCCCTTGGTGCCTTTTCTCAAAAAGTGTCATGATATCGCGATAGCTTGGCCCCTTGGCGCCTTTTCTCAAAAAGTGTCGTGATATCACGACAGCTTTGGCACTTAGAGAAAAAAATATTTTTGGATGATGCAAGATTGCTCTTCCACCTTCGGATGCTCCTGCATCATTCTAACTATTACCCTCAAGGGAATAGACATGTTGAATCTACTAATAATAACATATTGAGAATTTTTAGGAGATTGCTTGAAAGGAATAAAAGAAGCTAGCACCCATTACTAGACAAATATATGTGGGTTGACAAGATTACTATCAAAAAGTTTATTAAAACTTATCCTTATGCTCTTGTGTATGGCAAAGAGGTAGTACTATCGATCCATTTAGAAATTCTAGCACTTAAGCTTGTCAATACAGAGGAAAATCTGGTAAAGACTAGGTTGACAGACTTACTACAACTTGAAGAGAATAGAGCTTAGTAATATGAAAAAATTCAAAAGCATTCCTCATATGTCAAGGTATGGTTTGATAAGAAGGCCAAATTCAAAAAATTATAGGTTGGAGATGTAGTTCTCAGGTGGAAGTTGATAGAGCAAACTAGGTAAACATGAAAAGTTTTATTCTTTTTTGGTATGGTCCTTTCAAAATAGTGGAGGGCAAGGAGTCCAATGTGTTCTAGCTTGAAGATCAAGAAGGGAAAATACAACCAATTCTAGTGAACGGTTTTCATCTCAAACTCTACTATGTTTGAAATATGAGCTCATTGGAACATATGCATATACCTTGTATTATATTTCCCTTTCTTTCTACACTTTGTATTCAGTTCCTTTTTGCACTTTGTACAAGCTCATTAAAAAATATTTGCAAAAAAATGGCTAAGTGTTGACAAAGTATTCAACGAAATTCCATTTGAGGCAGGCGGAGTACATTGACTTAAATTATGGTTATGGAAGAAAGAGAAGGTCTTTGCTTACATACCACATTGTGGAGGACATTACTATCACAAAGAAGGGGTAAAGTGAGCAGATTGACAAATAACTTGATAGGTTAGGTCTATTTTACATTCCCCAAGGGTGGATTTATGACCTTGATGGTATTTTCACTGCAATAAATGTATCCTTAAATGGAAAAAAAGTTTACAAATTTGAAAAGAGACCTAGGGCTCATTTTGGACAAGGCAGAAATAATGATGAGACCGCTCTTTTGGAGTGGAATGTGTAAAAAATGGTTCAACTATCTCCATGGTTGGATTTATATGAGAAAATTGTGGATTATGATCTTGACAAAAAGAAAATTCATCAGCTGACAAAAGCCACCATACGTGATATTGAAGAGAAAACTGCAAATAAAAGGGACCCTCAATTCGATGAGGATGTTTTTGAAGAGGTAGGTGAAAGAGAACAATGAAATGTAGAAAAAATATTATATTTGTGGAGAATGAGAATCAAAATTAGAAAATCTAAGTCCAAGTTTGGTATGAAAATTGATAAAGAGTTTTATAATAAATATGATGAAAATATCAAAACCTGGAAGTAGAAGGACATCGAAAACATAGTGTTAATAGTTAAAAATCTCGGGATAGTTTTGAATCCCTTTGTCCATCCACATATCAAGAATATCCATTAGAAGAACGTGAAACTCCTTTAACAGTAGCTAAAGTCCATAAGACTTTTCATCCTACCACTAAACAAGTGGAAACTTTTCCTAAGGGAGCACAACTTCTGAGCAAAATGCAATATCCTAGTGAAAAAGTTGTCAGTACTCCAATAATCAAAGTAGTATCTATGCCTAAACACTTAGCTTTGAAGGGTAGCCTCTAGACACAAATATTGATTAGAGGAAGAATGATGAGAGTTTTAGGTTTACCTCCCTTTCTTTCACCACTACAACATCAGTAGAATTGCGTCCCATTTCTGAGAAAGTCTTGCATACCAAAGTAGTACAAGGAGATGTATCAAAAGAATATTAATAGAGTGAGATGGATTCCTTTAAATTGATTCACATAAGAGCTAAAAGATCTCCAGAAAGAAAAGAAAGAGAAGTTGTGAAGAAACAAATATTGGATATAGAGGAGACTTCTAAAGAGGTAGATGTTTTAGATGTAGAAGAATTGAATCATCATGAGAAGCAATAGGAAATAGAGGTAGAACAAGAGCATCCTACATTTATAGGCAAAGGTATGGTTTATAATCCCTCTTCTCCTCTTCATATTCATAAATTCCCAAGGAATTCTCCCTACCTTTTTGGTCAAGTAAATGTGATAAAGGTATATTTTATCTCTCATGGTCTACCCCATGTTTCATCAATAATCACTAAAAAAAAAATCACCCCTTCTCCCTCAAAGTCACTCCAAGTCCCCATTTCATTGTCTAAGGTTCCCACTTAACCATATCCCATCACTTAATCTTCACTATTACCACCACCCCCATCAAAGGGATAGATTGTTCCAAGTACCCCAATGTATCCAATTTTTAATATTGCATCAATTCCTACGAGTTTACCAATAGCAACCACAACAGTAGTTACAGAGTCCATAGTTGTTATAGAGACTACTGTAGTTACTTCCATACGACCATTGTTAGTGGTTGAGACTGCCCTTACATTTCTAGTATTTTCATCTCACCTGGCTTCTAGTTTTTAAATTAATGTATCTTTTCCAAAGGAGGAGGTAGCCACACCAAAAATGAATGATTTCTAGGCATAGAAGCTTTCTAACACTTCTAGAAGGATGGCTGTTAGAATAAGAAGCATGTATGTTGACCTAGTTTCTAGGTAGAGGATATCTAGATCTATGAATCCACTTATAAGTAAAACTAAAAATGCATGTTCAATATTATCGAGTGAAGGAGGTCACAAAAAATATTGAGAAGCTTCCTGAAGAATATGAGCTAATTATATACAGGGCCCACTTGGATGCCTTCTATATGAAGAATGATATTTTTAGGGAGAAGGTGAGAAAACCAGAGAAATAGATTAAAAAGCTTCAGAGAACTCTAAGAAATTAAAAGGAAGTAGAAAATGCTATAAAAAAATAGGCCAAGGGTTGGCAGTAAAAATACCAAGAAGCCAATAAACTGAAAGATCGGCTAGGAGAGAAAAATAAACTAAATGAAGAACAAGCAAAACAAATTCAAAGTTTTAGATAACATCTTTAACTTGAGAAAGATAAGTCTTCTAGATTTTCTAAAGCTGAATTAAATAATATTAAAAAAGAGTTGCTCCTCGAGGTCCAAGAGAAATGTTTAGGCTTCAGCTTATGATTGACTACCTTGCTGATGTCAATTGCTTACTACCAAATGTTAAGAAAGATTTATATCAATTCACTGGAGAGCTATAGTCTATGGTAATTTTTGTAGAACAAATGTATAGTTTGGTTGATAGTAGACTCAGTAATTCTACTACAACAATTTCTAATAAAGAATAGAATCTTGCCAGAGTTGCTTCCAGAATCGTAGTCAAGAAGTACATGGTACTTCAAAGAGCTTGGATTCTTTTTAATAGGATTGAAGGAGTGATTAGGGATGTTGTGGATGTGAATAAATAAATGATTAAATTTGGCTTCAAAGGCCTGTGGATAGAGGATCACAACTTGTTATCCATGGAAGAGATCCAGAAAAGCATTGATGAAAATTTATAGGGATAATTTGGAATTGATTCTCTTAAAGAGCCACTACCCCAAGAGCAAGTTTCCCAATTAATTATTAATTTTACCAGATTAAGAGATCTCATGGAATATCTAATCAATAGAGGGAATATTTCTAATTACGAGGATATTGGAGAGTTATAGTATGTTTATAAGCAACTCAAAGAAACATCAAGCCCCTCTAAAGCAACCTGGAAACAGGCTTTATAATATTTGAAATTGATGATTTAGTTGTCTGGTGATGATTCTAGAGAAAGGAAAAAAAACCAACCTTCCCCAAAAGAAGAAAACAAAGAAGAAGAGAATTAAAAAGAGGATTAGGAAGAGGCCCATGAAGAAGCAGAGCATGATGGAACTATCATAGGACTGGAACAGACCCACACTTAGTTCATTTTTATTTTGTGTATATGCACAAGTTTTGCATTTTTGTTTTTTGCTCTGACAATTGTCAGAACTAAACAATAAATTCATGAATCCTAGAGAGACACAAAGAGCACCAAATTTTCTGTGAAGGCATTTTTGCAATAAGTACTTATAATAGGAGTAGAGTTATACCTAATTTTTGAAGACAATGGAAACATGCTTGTATTTTTGGCATAATCTCCATATAAGTAGATAAGTTCTAAAGTTTTTGGCATGATCTCCATATGAATCCTTACTCTCTAAATAGACTATTATATTTTTAAGAGGGTAGTGTTTATATGGAAGTCATTCTTTAAAAGCATATTTTTGAAGATGAGCATTTTTTTACTTCTAAGATCCAATGTATAAGACTCTGAGTTCTATGGCTTTGCAAGCAAATCCACGTGGGAGGTGCCAAAATGTAGGTCCAAAATGGCCACATACTTAGGAAAATTTTGAAAATTTTTCTAAGACATGAAGATCTCATTTCGCACACTTTGCAATGTATTTTGGAGTAGATCTGCAACAAAGGTTAAAAATCCACCCAACACTTGATGAATATTCACACTTGGAGCAATTTCACATATTTTCTTATGTATTTGGCTTTGGACTGGCAATGTTTCCTGAATCCACAACTTTTTTTTAAGAAGGATGACATCAGCATAAAATAAGTGTGGATTGGCAACTGCTTCATATTATTTGATATCTTTTGAGTAGCTAAGTGTTGGAGGGCCCGATTCTGGAGGGTGCATAGATTTTTTTTTCTCATAATGGTGACAGAAGGTGGAATACTATATACAAGCAATGCAATTCATGAAAAATATTTGTTGACTTTCTTCCATAATGGCAACAAGTAGCATTTACTCTAAAGATGGTGCAGAATGGAGAAAGAGTCCCATTACATTGATTGGGTCTGGAATGGTGTTCACAGGCCAATGCACTTGCTTGGATCCATAATGGAATCTACAGAGTTTTGAAGGAGATGATTTCATCGATATTTTTTGTGCGGATTGGTGAATATTTCATTGTTGAATAAGAAAAACGAATGATAGGGAGCGGATTTAATCTTATTTCACTTTCAAAGCATTTTAGTGTCATATTGGAATTCCACAAGTTTTGAAGCATGAAATATGATGTCATCAATTTTTAAAAGTAGAATAGCACTATGATCTCCCCCACCATTATATCAAGCTTATGTTAGATTAAATTGTAGATATATGATGGGGGAGATCGACGGTCAAGACTTTGCTTAGAATTTTGAAGCATATAAAAGCAATTTCTCACTAGATTTGAAACATTCAATTGGAGGAGGAAGCTGAAGCATCAAGGGTTTCAAGAAAAAAATAACCAAAGGTGGTTGCATATCGATGATGATGGAAGGCTGAAAAGAAATATCAATAATGTATGTGCAATCTCCAATGGGCAAAACTCTAGTTAGTGTTGAACAACCAACAAGTTGTAGATTTTTCAAGTTGCCATTGTGGTCCACTTGCAGCAAATTTCTTGGAGGTTGAACCAGTAAGAGAATACCAACAAGAACTCTCTGCTTAGCTATGAAAATTTTATCTTTGTAATGTTCCTTATTATTTTAATTTTTTAAAACTATAAATAGAGGTCGAACCCTCTTTTTTAAAAAGGCCGACTCTAGTGTGTTTGTTTGTGCTACTATAAATATTCCCAAGGGCTAATGAAAGGAGCATTACATTGATCTTCACCTCAAATTTTATGTCTTCATAATTAGTTATCAAATTTTTGAATTCTTTAATTACTTTTTTGTGAATACTTGAATGGTTAGTTTGTGCTAAATTAATGTATTACTAGCTACTAGGGTAATTGAAATTTGCTTTTGAATTAGATCTTTGTTTCTAGGGAGTGCATTTCTATAAAATCTAGATATTAGTGAATTATGTTATTTGGATTATCATTGTTTAGATATTGAAATCACTATATGCAATATTTTATCTGTTGTTATTTAATGAATGGAAGTACATTTAATTTAGGATAATGTTGATCTAAGTAATGTGTATTTAATTTGAATTTTTTGATATTTTTTCTATAATGCAATATTGTTAGCCTATTTGTCCACTATTTTTCATGTTTTATAACCCTAAGATTTTCTTACCCTAATCTCTAAAATCCTAAGTGAGCATAATTGTGTCGACACCCTGTTTAAGTTGACAAGGAACCATCCTACTCTGGAGGTTGCATCAAAAACTCCTATTTTGGTCCATATAATGTTGAATGATGAGCTATATTTATTGGGTGCAAGCCTGGATAGGAAGTAGGAAGATAGGAAGTCACCGTATTGAGCAAAACTTGATGAATTTAGTGCCCAAAACTACCTAGATGATGAATTTAATATACCAAAGGCCATCGATGACCTCAATATGCCCAAAACTAACCCTAGTTAATCCTAACTCTTCCTCACATATGTGTGAGGAGAAGATATTTCTCTAAGCTATGAGGGTTTAACACCTATTCAAAACCTAACCTAACTCTAGTGTGGAGTAACTCTAAGGGTTGATATATCTAATCCATTTTCTTGATCTCATATTTTTCCATAAATACATAGCTCCCATCCTATTCTACCTCTCCCCTTTTATATAACTTACAAAAACTCTACAAAAATTAGACCAAAATATAATCTAACAGATTTGCATCATACATACATCATACTGTCATATTAGGAGCACATTCAAACAAAAATCTATAGTAGAAAGTACCTACAACTTAATTCACCCCCTACCATGCGAATTGACCCTACAGTAAGCCTGCAACAATAAATATGTCATGTATACTTTTTTTTCATGTTTTTATAGTCATTTCTCTAGTTTATTTCAGTTTTTCGTGTATATTTAATGTCAATTTGTCTTATTCAACATGGGGCCTGACTAAATCAAACCCCCAAACATACTAACTCTCTTTTGTAGGCCCTAAAGGGGTGCAAAGAAAAATACCAACAATAAAACTATCGGTGACATGTATTACACATGAAGCCCACCTTCATTGAAGAGTCCTCAAAATATAGCATTAGGATTGTTGTACAATTGTGAAATAATAATGGGAATACTCACTATTTGTAACCTAAAGTCTTTCTTTCATTAATAAAATCAACATTTCTAGATAATTTATGTTATATCAAGTTGTTGGATCAAATATCATCTTCTATCCGCTTTAGAAGTGCAAAAATTGTGATATTTTTATTTTCTTTAATTTTGTCTTTCTTTTATTTTTAAAGTTCTTAACTAAAAAGTAGTTAACGTCATTGAGAATGGAACCATCTTTACTTCCCATTACTTATTATAAGTATTTTTATCTTATGCGTATCTATGTGTGTTTTAAACACTGGATGGCTTGTATTGTTTTTTATAACCTTTGCATATACCTTAATTTTTTGAATTACTCAAGAATTCTTTTTTTCTCACCTCATTTGTTTTTTTGATACTATTTCATTCTTCGTTCATTTTTTTTCTATTTTTTCTTTGCTTATGTGACTATTGATAGATTCATTTTCTTTAGATATTTGTATTTTTTTTAAATACATAAATAAATATGTATTTAAATTTTCTCTATTGATTAAATTCTATCAATATTGAGAATATCTATATATCTTATAGATAAGATATATATATATATATATATAGATATAGATATATTATTTTCTTTCTCTAGAGAAGTATGAAATACTAGATACAAATATTATCTACATATTCTCTATGTATCTACAAAAAGTCAATATATATATATATATATATATATATATCTTTTTAATTTATTTAATATCTAGTTGATATCATATCTAACTAAATAGAGATACTTTAAAGTTATGGAGTAATATCTTTCTCCATGTCCCTATTTAGATGAAAGACAATAGATGAAAGACAATTCTGAATCAACTTTGTCCACGAAGAAGGGAGCTATAAGTAATGCAACTAGGGAGTTTATGGAGAGTTTGATCTTGTATTAGGAAGGACACTAGTAACATGTCTAACACATGCAAGTCATATGAGAAGTGGTATTTCTAGTGGTATATGGGTGAGTATCACATAAGAACCTACCCATGGGAGGGGGATAGTAGCTAGAAATATTTGCTAATACCCCATAGGCTAAGTTGAAAAGTATGAATCCACCCAAGGAAAATTATGTTTGATTAGCTAGTTGGTGAGGCAATGAATTTTCATGGCTACAATAAGTAGCTGGTTTGAAGGGATGATCACCACAGTAGGACTAAGACACAACCTATACTCCTATAGGAGGTAGCAATGGGGAATTTTTCATAATGGGTAAAATACTTACAGAGAAATATCTTATGAAGGTAAAAGTCCCATGATTTGTAAACTTCTTTTGTTAAAGAAGAAGCAATGATGTATCTAAGGAATAAGCATAGACTAACTTTGTGGTACTAATCATTGTAATATATAAGATGCAAGAATTAACTAGAACCATTAGGTGTAAAGAATATATAGGTATCTTTTCAAGTCTCTCATTAAATACTACAATGCAATCCTTGAAAGACAATAGAAACTACTAATATATAGTATGGTAGGGGCAAAGGAAATTTTTGGTGGATAGTGAAATGCATTTATATAAAAAATAACACCAACATCAAATCATTTTTATAGACTAAAACTAGCAATGAAAGATCAAACATAACAATGAAATGAGATTAGATACCCTAGTAGTCCTAGCCATAAATAATGGATACTAGATGTTGTGCGTATCAACTTACGCAATGTTGTAGATAACATGTTAAGTATCACATCAAAGGACTACATTCACAAGAAATAAACTCAAAGGAGTTGATAGGGGATATGAGAATATTATCATAACTATTATATGCTAATATCGACTCATACAAGATGATAAGAACATTAGACCTCCAAATCGTCTTCATACTCGAAACCCAAGACGATCTTGTAGAGGCAAGACCATAAGGAGTGAAGGTAGGCTGATATTTTTTAAAATAGGGTTTGGAGAGGTCTATCTAATCTATATCTATTTACAAAAGTACCTTTAGAGAGGATCAGTCACCCATCCATGAAACCCTTATTTCATTAAATGTTGAATAGGCTCTCCCTACCCATAATTTTAATATAGAGAGGAGATCTCGTTATAGATTTAATAGAGAGCCTGCACCCTCTCAAAATATCTTATTTAGGAAAACTCTTTAAAAATTGGATCTTGGATTTTGGCAAAGATATTTAAATGCCCCTTCCCTTCTACCTTTATAAAATATGGGGGTTTTTAATACATATATAACAGAAGTGGCTCGTTAATAATCTTAAAATTACCCTTTTGTATCATCAAATATGAGAAACCAACCAATCCACATGTGATGTGTGAGCAAAGAGAGTGTTGGAATATATTACATTATTTAGTACATGCTAATGTACCCCCATGGTACCTTCATGGTACATCATGTAAATATTATATTAGGGTTGAGTCTTAGTTTAGAGTATGAGGAATATTTTATTTAATATTGTATTGTGCAAGAAATGCACAAGTGTTATGTAAAAGTGTGTATTTAGGAAATACACAAGTGTCATGTGAATGAGTGTACAAATGTAAGTTGAGTCTATTTGCACAAGTGTCCTATATGTAATATATCAAATATATATTGTAAATATGTGCACAAGTGTCTTAGGTTAGAGTGTGTAAATTTATGGTCAAGAGTCATGTCTAGGTGTGCATACAATATAGATTCTTGTGTATGACCGTATCAAATATAGAAGCCAAGAGTCATGAGACTTGGCATATTGAGAAGAATAGTAAAGTATACAAAGAGTAATTCAAATATGGATATATAGTTCTCCATAGAGGAGGATCATGTAATACCATATATCCAAGAAGAGTAATAAATATTACACACACTTTGAGCAACTAATATTGTTAGTTGCATTGCATACTTTGTACATGTATGATTTAGGCTATTTACATTCATATTATTGTTTATTAATGAATTTTATTTGATATATTATAAGCCTTGATTTATATATTAATTTTATCATAATATTTTACTCACATTATTAGCTTGACCTTATTAATTTATGGCTATATTATATATGATCCTATGAGTTTTATGTTAGTATTAAGGCTTAAAAAGCCATTAGAGAGTTGGGTGCCATAGTCAATAGCAAGGTATGGGTAGGGGGGCATAGAATACATGTGATGAGCTACGACAATAGTTAAAGATCCTAACATATCTATGTTAAAAGCTAAATGGACATGCCAAAAGGTAGCTAATATGTCATCAAGACCTTTATGACCCTCCCCTGTAAATGGACCTTTATGAGCTTCCAAAATTTCCTTGAGGCTATGGCCAATGCTCCAATTGGTCCTATACATATGACCAGCAATCAAAAAAATAGTAATAGTAGCCCTATTATAATGTACAATATTAGTTAGCCATAGAACCCCCATTACTAGATTGAGTCCTCCGTGAAAAGTTAAAAACATTGAGTATTCTAACCAATTTAGGGCAAAAATGGGATCAATCCTTAACAAAACAAGGATAAACTTGAGTTAAATGATCATGATTTAAAATAAATTCATGAGGAAGTGGTATCTCTTTAGGGTCAACTCCAGCATCTAGGAGTTGGTTAATAGGTAAAGAGACGTGTACTTGGTGCCCTGCCCAAGATAGAGATCCAAGTCCTAGTAACCCTGCTAAATGGTGGTTCAACATGGCTTATACATATTGGAATAAATCCAATTTGGATAAGCTTTATAATAATGAAATAAACTAGCATATTTAGCATCCATGGTTGAATGGTCAAAGCGCCCAACTCATAATTGGGAAGTCGCGGGTTCAATTCCTGCTGGATGCACCTCTAGTTTAAGGTTTCATATTTTGTGATTTGTGATTTTGTATCATTATAGAAATGATTCTGATATCTCCCATATTTCTATGGGAGATTATGATATGATTAGAATATAATTCTGATATATCCCATAGGAATCAATTTAGTTATCATTCAACCTAGGTGTTGTAGGTGACTTGGAGAGGAGAGGTCAATCCTCCAAGGAAGGTCCCTGGTTAAAATCTCCACCCTACCAAAAAGCTGAATTGGGTATCCAAAATCCAATTGATAATGTTGGTGCGGGCAGGGCTGGGTGTGACTCCCGGATGACTTTGACGGTGTAGAACCCCATGTTCGTGGTCTCTTAGACCAAGGTGACCCCGTAAGGGGTTTTTTGCTTTAAAAAAAAAAAAAAAATTAGTTATCGTTCACATCCATGAATTTCATTCAACATAACATAAATTTATGTTAGTTTCTACCATATTTCTTTAATTATCATTTTGTAAGATTATGAAAATTATTCTGATATCTCCCATATAAATCAATATTATTTATCATTCACATCCATTAATTTAATTTAATATAACAAAAATTGATCTCAATTTCTACCCTTACTTATAAGAATATATGACCATATTCTATCTAAATCTATAATTTAAATAAATTAATATAGATTAAGATCTAGAAGTACTAAGAAATTTAAAAATTAATACTCTTTCTTACAAAGGTGGTCTTACCCAAGTCTTCTAAATCTTTATAACTTCGTAAAGGTCGGGTAACCAATTCAAGTACATCCCTCGCATTGGCAAACCCATGAATCTGGGCAAAAGTAAATTCAACCGACCATTTAGTACTAATTCCTCTTGCTTCTAACGGGTTAGCATGGGCCATTCCAGTGATAGCTAAGTCGGGTTGTAATTCGCGTATACGTCGTATTTGATTTGAATTATCCGATTTCTCTACAATTTGTGGTATTGGTACACACATGTTTATACATGTATCCCGTAAAAGTGCTAATTCAGCAGCTTGATATCGTTTATCCATATAAGGAATACCAATTTCATGAACGATCATTCCACATCTGATTAAGAATCTTGCTAGAGATACTTCTAGCAGATTATCTCCCATGAAAAAAACAGATTTCCCACGTACCAAATCAAGATAATCCTTTAAACTTTCCCATATCCGTTCCTCCCTTTCTTCTAGACCTTGGGCCTCAACACCAAAAGTAGAATAAAACATTTTGATCCAAGCCCGCATTTTGTGCAGGATGGGAGGACTTAAGTCTTTAAGTCCTGAGTCCTAGGTTCAAATCCTAGGAAGCGTTATTCTATTCCTAGTCATCATATTATTGATATGAATTGGTTCATATTGAGCATGATTAATAATAAATGCATCCAACTCATAAATGGGAAATCACAAGTTCAATTCTTGTTGGATGCATCTATAGTTTAAAGTTTTATATTTTGTGATTTATCATTTTTTATTTTGTATCATTGGGTGAAATGATTATGATATCTCCCATAGAAATAAATATTGGTTGTCATTCACATCCATGACCATTTTCAACTTAACAATGTTAAAATATTGTTATAATGTGCACTATACCTTGTTTGACACTTGTTAGTTATTTTGATATTTGTCATGTATTGATATAGGCTTATGCCTATATATTGTATCACTCTTGTATCAATATTATCTCATATTTTGTTATTTTTAAAAATTGGTATTCCCTCATTTTTTATACTAAGGATTATGCTCTCCATCCATGGGATGAATCAGAAACCAAAAAGTTAAAGAAAAAATGGTTGCCAAATCCAATTTTTTTTTAGAAATTTAGAGGAGGTTTCTGTCCAAGACCTAATTACAATAAACTATTTTTTTTTATTCCATTTTATTGGTAGCTAATTTGCACCTGCTTTCAAGGGTTTCTGGTTTTTGTTATTTGTTATATATCATTTGTTATATTTTAACGAGACTGGTTAGAAACTCTGCAAGAATCCAAGATTTCAGGCGATGATGTTTTGCATTCATTCATGGACCCAACCCAGTTGAGTTGGTGATATTTCTACCACTGCAGATCGTAATATTAGTCTAGCGTAGGAGGTGAGTGCTTGAGCATGGCGATGGACAAACACCCAAAAGAGAAGACTAGGCTTCCAAATGGAGGCCGAGTTCAGGTAGTGTCAGTGTTGAAATCCGTCTGCCCACGTAGCTTCAGTGGTGCAGTCAAACTTCAAAGAGCGGTTGTGTTCAAGTGTTTTTCAAGGAGGAGGGCATGTGACGGATCGTTAGAGTAGTCAAACAGTCTTCTCGCCCTCAATTTAATTGATCCGTGCAGTCAAATAGTTCTTTTTCATTCACCAGTAGTCTGGGAGGAGTTAACGGATGCTGTTTTGATAGTTGTCATGAGGCAAGAAGTTTGTGACATGGTCAAAGCAAAGAAGATGATCAAAGTTGTGGACGAAGTGGCATTTTTTTAATTTTTTCTGACATTTATGAGGTTGTTGTATGTGATTGAAGCTCAAAAAATGACCGATGACGTGCAGTGCACTGAAAGTTTTGCACGAAGATGTCTTGTGGTGAGAGTGTTGTGGCTGGGCGGCCCTACAAGCACCCGTGCATAGCAGAGATGCTAGCAGTCTTTTTCTCCACCTGGCGGTTTTTTTTTCACCTGTTACAATTGCTCGTAGATGCGCCCACCATGATAAACGGATGGCCACAACTGGTGTGGACTCCTTTCTCAAGCAGTTCACCAGAAGATTTTGAGATCGAGCTGTTGGTGCAAATGATGCATGACATCGATCTTGAGATATTAAATTGGCCCCTCGAATCTTTCTATGGCCATTTGCAGCCTCCGTAAAATATAAAACTGCCACTGCCTAGTGGGTGTGCATTTATTTGTTTCTGGACACACGCTGAAAGCCGCTGTGGAAATGTTGGTATACGCTGTTGTACATGCGAGGAGTGATCTGGTAAGACCAGTGTTCTGTCAATAGTGGAGACCAGCGAAGGGACGTGGAGACAAGCTCGACCGAGAGAGTGGAAAGTGTCGCAGAGGTTTTGCCTCGTTATAATCTCTCCCTGCACACCAAATCTGATCCGGGAGAGTGTCGCAGACTTTTTTTTGACTGTGTTTGCTGCAGTGTGACTTTGGAGGCTACCAACATATAGTGCGGCTATTTCATTTGCAGGTGGAGCTTCAGATTTTTTTCCCATATTTAGATTGAGAACAAAGTTGAGTTGTCACTGATCGGTGCAACCTCTCCTGGATGCCGATTTGCAGAATATATGCTATCACCATATTTCAGTTTGATCTTTTGAACGTGAAAAAGTATTCCGAAGCTGCCATGGTATTACTGGCATAAAATTTGTTGTAGATGTATTTTGTTACTCACAGTTTGTGGTGGAGATATTATTATTAAAATGTATTTTGTAAAAGTGAATTTTTTGAACGTTGATTTCCAGACAAGGGAGTGACACAATAGTAATGTCGACGTGGAGTCGTAGATATCCATTGAAACCTACACTTCCAGTGGAGGGGACCATATCGCTCGTAAAGGATATGGAGGGGACCGTGCGTTGCTAGATATGCAGAGCGTTCATAGAGTGCGTCTATCTGTGGTGACGTCTTTTTTTGTAGATGGTGATCTTCATGATGGTGATGATCGTAATGATGTTTTCAGCAATTTTGTAGCTTCATGTTGACATGCAGTATGTCATTAATGGCTTGAGAGGACCTATTCGTTGTATGTTTTTTTTTGTTTTTGCCTGAGGATGGCCTTAGAGATTTTTTGTATACACAGTGAGGCCCATGTGGCTCGAGAATGACCACATGAATGGCTGTGATGTTTTCCGGACTGTTCATCGGAGTGATGTTTTCAAAAAATGTTGTGATGATGGAATTTTTGATCTATTTTTTGACCGATTTTGAGCCTCCTTTGTGTTCGGATAAAGGAGTATTGAGTCACATGGAGACCTGGCACAAGTTCGCCTGTATTGTTTATCCCATCGCATTGCCTATGGACGTGCGTGTGTTGTTTCGCACCATGGTAGCATGTGGTTCAAGAGTCTCTCGAAAAGCGTCGGGCTGAAAGCGGCCATGATGAGATTTTTTCGCTGATGAGACCGCCATGTAGCAGCGGATCAGCGTGGTTGACAATTGATAGGTTTCGGTGGGAAAAACCCCGCAGGCGGTAATTTCAAAAAAAAAAATTAATTTCCTAAGTTCCTGATAATGGTGACAGTGAGGAAGTTTGAAACATAATGATGCTGATCATCTTTTAATTTAATTATGTATGTCACATAATTGTGGGGGCATTTTTATTTTATAAGTGGGGCATTTTAATAATAGGTATTTTATTGGCTGCCTAGGAGAGGCAGGTTGTTTTTCCAAATGATATGGCTTATATTGAGACTGAAACATAGGGGTATTTATAGTCGTCTCAAACATTTTTTTGAGACGAACACAATGGTGGTGTCATTTTTTTTAGTTTTTGTTAGCATATATGTCATATATGTCATTGTATTACATCTTGGCAAAATGGTAGCGCTCGTAGGCGCTCTCTAGGTTGGTTGATTAACCACCAGGTTGGTTAATAAACCAACTAATAACTGCATGCATTGTAACCTTTATATGGATATCAATCAATATGATCAAACTACTTCGTCGTTTTCTTCATGGCATTAGAGCTACGGACGTAGACAGACTATGGATCCTGACGGACACGAGTTGGACGCAGACAAGACTACCAACCAACGAGACTGGAGGACCTTGACAGACGGGAGACTAACGAACGTAGACAGAGGATGGACTAACCCTGCCAACTGGACACGTGAGGCATACAGAGGCTGACGAACACAGACAGAGGACGGAACACAAAGGCACACAAACAGATAGAGGCACGCAACGCAAATCAAGGACATGTGAGGCACAAAGACAGGGCGGATCGGGCACGTGGGTCGATGGTGCACGGTTGCGGAGGCAAAGGGGCGGGGTGGTTGCGTGAAGGCAACTAAAAGCTATAGTAGCTTTTCGCCCCTTTAAAGATCCCCACAGTGGCAGCACAGGCCATGTGGGATTATTTTTTTCCCCTCTTCTCTGGCCCCGATGCTGTTAACACTGGCCTAGTTCCTCCTTGTTCACATCGGGCCCTCTGGCTCCCATGGTAAGTGCGGTGGTTGTTTAGCAGAAGGTTGCGGTTTCCATTCCCTCTACGTGCGCTGCGACGGCGGGTGCAATTTTTGACGACGGGTGAACTTTTTGATGCCCTACGGTTTTTTTGACGATGGATCGCTTGTTGTTGATGGCGGGTCGCTTGTTTGATGCCCGAAATGTTCGATTGATGCCTTGACGTGGTTTTTTGACGCCTATGCAGTCAAAATGACGCCTTGATGGCTCCAAAATGTTTTATTGGGTGTTCAGGTACCATTTTTTTTCCACTATTTTTCTATTTTACAAATTGACGAGGGAGAGATCTCAGGTCTTCACATGATTCATTTGCAAAATTGTAAGATAAAGGGGTGAAAACCAATCATTTGGCAGAATAATTGCTAAATTTGTAATAGGTGTTTTTAAATTTGTGGGCATTTGTGAATGTTTCTTTTGCATTTAAATATCTTTTTTTTTGCATTACGAATCATAAATTCAGAAAAAATATAAGACCTCAAATTTATACCCTATTTGTGCAATTTATTGTACAACAGTGTTCGGTATTTGAGATACCTCTGGTCCACACTTATAGGTAATGATGTCGTGCTTTGGACTCCTGTATTCGTCGCCTAATATAGCTACAATAACGACGTCTGAGCTTGTTCTCTATTAATCGTCGGGGAGAAATAAAGCAAACTAGTTTTTTTTCCCATTTCATACCCACATCATGATTGTTGTTAGGCGTAAATCCTAACGAAAGTTTTTTCCAAAGTGTTTAGGGGAAGTTACGCCCCATGCATGAGGAATAATATTTTCTATGGTGGGTGTCATTAACAACACGATGCCCTTTCAGTATCGCCTATGTTCAATATATTATGCTTCTCATATGTACTTATAGTCTCACTTACGTAAGGGCGGGTACATATTGAGTAGTATATGTTGGCAATTTTGGGTTTGAGATCCTAGCTTCTTGTCTATGAGTTGTCATTGATGTCAAAAGGAAATGGCATTAATGTTAAGAGGATGTGTTGGCTTCAAAGGTGGAATATTCCAAGAGAATATTTTTAAGAGAATCCGGAGAGATTCCATTGGCAAGGGTTTTTCATTAAAACCAAACCAGTTTTTATTAAAACCAAGTTGGATAGGGTTTTTATTAAAACCAAGTTAAATGGTTTTTATTAAAACCAATGGAGGTTCTCTTTATTATTTATTTAATTATTATTTAAAACCCTTCAAGGTTTTAATTAATTAAGGGAGAAATTATTAAGGGAGACTTTTGATTAATTTCGAAATGGTCTTTATTTCCGTCGACGTCAAAGTGTCTTCGAAGAGACTATTTATTCTCCAACTCCTAAGGTTGGAAGGCTAATGAATTCAAAATTCCCCGAATGCAATTTGCGGTGTTTGTGCTTTGTATTCCCTGCGATCGAAGGAAGACTTAGAAGCACGTGTGGTTGAAAAGTCTTCGGGAGTTTTTTTCGAGGGTGAAGTGGAGGGAAGTTCACTTGTGAACTTCGTAGCCCACGTGGTCTAGTGGCAGCGAAGGCTACTGTTGGGCGCTGCATTGGCGGAGGTCACCATTTCGAGTCTCGCGGGGGTGATTTGCTAGAGTAACACATGTTTTTATTAAAACGTCTTTATGCCGCAAAATTCGGAGTTTCTTGGACAGCGATTTATAAGGTGTGATTAAACTTTATGAGTTTTGGCTTTTGTGATTAGCATTGAATAAATGTTTAGGAGAAATAAGGGCATATTTCTTTGGATGTATTTTTAAGATTATTCTTTGCTATGCTAAAATTAAAAATGGAGGTATAAGGTGTGAGTCTGTGATTGTTGATTTATTGGCATGTTATGGTGGTTGTGTTTAAATAAGTGGAGCTAAAAGGTGTAATAAAGGAAGTTTATATTATTGCTCATTTATTTTTATTCTAACCCTAACTTGGTTGGAATTTTGAGATTTGTGTGTGGTGACAGCTTGAAGGTTCAATTATCTTCTAGTCCAATAAGGTATGGGCACATTCTTCTTATGAGTATGATTGGTGTATGTTTTCTGAAATAAGGTTGGAGTGAAAAGGTATTCTACTAGGTATCCTTTGGCTAGGTGTAAATCCTATTTTTTGGTTTGTTGAAGACTACTTATGCATTGTTAACCTTAAGGAGAATTTTTGGTGAATGCATAATTTTTTGTTTGAGATAGTGGAAGCTTTTTGCACTAGGGTTTATATTTGTGAGTCTAGCTACTTGCATTGAGTTGGTAGAACCCTTGGTTGGCTGTTTTGAGTTTGATGGTTGAGTTGCTTCCATAGAGGTTGTTTGCTCAAGTTATTGCTTTACTTGATTCATGATATTGGGCTTACTCCATTGAGTTGATTTGAGCAAGTTATTCTTTGCATTTGGTGATATTGTGTTGGTGGTTGTTTTGTTCAAATATCTTTGGAGGGAAAAGGATTTCTACTTTTCTTGTGATGATTGGTTGAATGCTTCAAGGTTGATGTTGAGTTGAATGGTGTTGGTTGATTAAACCTCATTTGATGAGCATTGTTGTTGAAATCCTAATTAATGGTGAAAAGAACATGAGTATCATTGTTATGTGATTCTTTGCATAGTTGGCAATTGTTGGGGTTTCATGTTCTTGAAAGAAAACATTCTATCCTATCCATTTCAGATATTGAGTTGAGTTTTCGGATTTGAGATTGAGATTGAGCTGAGTTGATTTGAGTTGAGTTTTGAGATTGGGATTTGAGTATAGAACATATTGAGTCTCTAAAAATTCTCTTTATGCTTCTATGAGTTTGACAAATCACATTGGGTCTCTAACAATTCACTTTGTGATTTCCTACTAAGAAAGTTTTTCTTGGTGAGCTTGCTGAGTTTTTGGACGAGTTCCAGTGGGGACTTGTGAGCAGTTCTTGGACAGGTTCTAGTGGGGACTTGTGAGCAGTTTTTGGATAGGTTCCAGTGGGGACTTGTGAGCAGTTTTTGTGTAGGTTTCGATGGGGACTTGTGAGCAATTTTGGATAGGTTTCGGTGGGGACTTGTGAGCAATTTTTGATAGGTTTCGATGGTGACTTGTGAGCAGATTTGGATAGGTCCTAGTAGAGGACTTGTGAGCTGAGTTTGATAGTTCTATCAAAGAACTTGAGGACAAAGGTGCATTGGTTCTATGAGAAGAACCTGAGGACAGTTGGCAAGTCTTTGAGAAGGCTTGTATGCAGAGGATTGATTTGTTCAAGAGTTGGACAGATCTGATAGATAGAGGAAGACTTGTACTAGACTGATCGATCGTGTTTGGTATAGGTTGATGAGCTCGCTGTGGACGTGATCATAGAAGGTAGAGGTCTATTAGGCTAAGCATTGAGGACAGGAGGTCTTCGGTGGAAAGGAGTTCCACGTGCTGGCAAGAGGTAGAGGCATTTGATCTTCTGAGGGATCATTTCTAGAGCAGATGGGAAGGTATCTCCTTTGAGCAGAGGCTCATAAATTCTAATTTGGGGAAGGTATCTTCATTGAGCAGAGGCTCATAAATTCTGATTGGGGGAAGGTATCTCCTTTGAGCAGAGGCTCATAAATTCTGACTGGGGGAAGGTATCTCCTTTGGGCCGAGGCTCATAAACATTGTAATTGGGAAGGATTCCCAAAGAAATTTGAGATAACTTTTAGAGAAAAGTTTTGTGGACGTAGCCCAGCCATTTTGGGTGAACCACGTTAAAATTGGTGTCACTTTTTGGATGATATTGTGCATTGCTTTGATATTGCTTTGGGTATATTGCTTTATTGTTTTGAAGTATAAAGGAAAAAGTAAAAATAGATCTTATACTGTTCACGCCCTCCCTCTCAGTATAATCTTGTGTTCTTCAGTATACTTTTTCTATATACCTATAGTCTCCCTCACGTAAGGGCAGGTATATACTGAATGGTTACGATATAAATATCTTGCAGGTATAAAGAAAGGGAGACCAATTGGTGATATAAGGAAACTTCATAATGGCCACAATTCATAAGTATCTTTCAGATTCACAATTGTTGAAAGGTCCTAATTTTATTCCATGGAAGACAAATATGAAAGCTATTCTTCTGTTGGAAGATCTATGGGATGTAGTGATTGTCACTGCAAAACTCCCTTAGACAATAGGAATAGATCAAGATGCTTGGGATAATAAATATAAGAAGAGCCTTGTTTTTATCTTGCTTGCTACTAAAGATGAGGTGCAGCCTCATATTTGTGATGCAAAAACTAGTAAGATAGCTTGGGATATCTTGATCACAGTATATGAAGGAAAGAACTCTGTGTGGTCCTATTAAAGCCAAATTATGCTATGGGAAAACCAGTGGATGATGATGTCTTGAACTCTGTTATCTTGAGAGCATTACCAAATTCCTACAAGATGTTGATCACTTCTCTCAATGTTTCTGGTAGACAAGTATCATTTGTGGAACTGGTAAATTTACTTCAGACTGAGGAGGCAACTCAGATCCAGAAAGATGATGTACCATATAATGCTCTTTCCACACAACAAAGTGGTAGAAAACAAGGACAATTTAAAAAAGGTGGTCCTTCTTCCAAAGGCAAAGGGAAGCAAAATCAACAGAAGGATACAAAATATTGCAAGATTTGTGATATGAATAACCATGACACCAACAGGTGTTGGTTCAAAAACAAGCAATAAAATGATAGAGGTCCTTAGAAGAAGGGCAAAAAAAAATAGAAATACAACAAACATAAGCAATCTAAAGGCCATGTTACTTATGTTGACTCCAATTCAGACTCAGATTCTCCTAGGTCCAATTCACATTCTGACTCTACAAGAGCACACAAGGTGCTCATGACCCATACTTCGTCTTCCCATATCGATGTTGTATGGTATATTGATTCAGGAGCCAACAAACACATGATTGGAGATAAATCATGGTTTGATACTTTTGTGGAGAAAGAGGGTAAGCCAGTCACCATTTCTAACAATCAAGTCTATCAAGTAAAGGGAGAAGGGGATATTTTTGTGTCTCTTCTTGATGGTGATTGTAAAATTGAGAAAGTACTCTATGTTCCAGGTTTAGCCAATAATCTACTTTCAGTCACACAAATGTTGGATAGAAATATGGCTGTCATGTTTCGAGTTATCAAAGGAAAGAAGAGATGTTTTATCACCCACTATGGTAAACATGTTGCAACTGGATCCTACAAACATGGTTTGTTCATTCTAGATGCCCTTTCAACTCATCATGTTGCTCTGGCTGCAACTACAAAAGAGACCACCTCTCTCTAGCATAGATGTTATGGGCACCTCAGTTCTGGATATTTGCTTGAATTATACAAAAATGGGATGGTGATCGGTCTACCCCCACTCTCGTCTATCTTACCAGTTTGCTCGGATTGCTTAGTAGGGAAGCAACATAGAGTACATTTTGAAGCAAGCTCCTCTTGAGCTACACAACCTTTAGAGCTGGTACATACCAATATGTGTGGTCCTATGCCATCCATCTATGGTGGGAAGAAGTATTTTCAACTATTTTTTGACAATTACTCACGAAATATGTGGGTTTTATTTCTTTAGTTGAAATTAGAAGCATTCCTCTACTTTCAACAGTGCAAGAGACTTGTCGAGAAAGAGTCAGGTTGATTGATAAAAACTCCCTTCTTAGATCAGTGGGGAATACACCTCTGAAGAGTTTTAAAAATTTGTTAAGAAGTATGGGATAAAAAGACAACTGACTACAGCCTATACACCTTAACATAATGGAGTTGCAAAAAGGAGAAATCGTTCCATTATGGAAATGGTTCGATGTATGCTAAAGGGAGCACATCTTGAGGATCAATATTGGGCAGAAGTAGTAAACACAACATTATACCTCCTAAATAGAGCACCCACTAAAGATCTACAAGGTAAAACACCACAAGAAGCTTGGAGTGGTAAGAAACCTTCCATTTCTCATCTAAGGGTGTTTGGATGTAAAGCATTCATGCACATTCCAAAATAGAAAAGGAGGAAATTGGATGAGAAAACCCTACAGTGTATCTTTCTTGGCTATGATGAATATTCAAAATGGTATCGATTGATTGATACTAAGACCAAGAAGACACACGTGAGTAGAGATGTTATATTTGATGAAGCTTTCACATCAAAATACACATCCACAACTGTATATCTAGATGAAGAAGAACCTAAGAAGGAGGCTCAACTTCCACAACAACAATAGAAAGTTCCAAAATGGTACACTAGCACTTTGAGAGATGCTAAGTTGAACTCTCTTCCAGATATATCTCTAGATAGGCTATGTACTCGCAGTATGACTCAACAAATGAGAGCAGAGGAATCTACTTCAGAGGTTGACGAACTTTGTCAACACTTTGATAATTTGTTAGTGGGTACAGAAAATGCTAGAGAAGAAGATGAGGATGACGAGAAGATTTATATGTCTACATTGAATGAAAATGAACCCACAATGTTTCAATCTGCACTTGATAAACCACAATGGAAAAAGGCCATGGATGTAGAACATAAATCTCTCATAAAAAATAAAACTTGGAAGTTAGTCGATCTGCCAATAGGAAAGAAACCCATAGGCTGCAAATGGGTGTTCAAAGTGAAGTATAAGGTAGATGGATCTATTGATAAGCATAAAGCCTGACTTTTTGCAAAGGGTTATGCTCAGAAATAAGGTATAGACTATGAAGAGACTTTTGCCCCTACTACAAAATTGACTACCATTCGAGTACTTTGTGCCATGGGAGCTCAGTTTGGGTGGAAGTTACATCAGATGGATGTTCAAAGTGCCTTCTTGAATGGTGACTTACAGGAAGAAGTATACATGACTCAACCAGAAGGATTCATAGTCGAGGGGCAAGAACAAAAAGTTTCCAAGTTGATAAAATCCTTGTATGGGCTAAAACAAGCTCCTCGAGCTTGGTATATCAAGATAGATAGTCACCTTGTGCAACATGGATTCAAAAGAAGTCCTTCTGATGCAAATATCTATATTAAGAAAAATGGTTCTGATATAGTGATCCTTGTACTTTATGTAGACGATCTGATCATAACAAGAAGCTCGAAAAGAATGATTGATTTACTAAAAAATGATTTGAAGCAATCATTTGAAATGACAGATCTAGGACTTCTGCACTATTGTCTTGGTTTAGAAGTTACTCAGCAAATATTTCATATCAGAGTAACACAAACGAAATATGCCAAGACTTTAGTAGAAAAATATCGAATGACTAATTGTAAGTCAAAAGCAACTCCAATGGAGCAAGGACTTAAGTTATCCCGATATGATGAATCACCCTAGGTATATGGTACTCTCTATTGCCAGTTGATTGGGAGTCTCCTATATCTGACAAATACCAGGCCAGATCTCAATTTTGTTGTGGGATATCTTTCAAGATTCATGCAAGAGCCTAAGATGAGTCACTGGAAAGCAGCAAAAAGAGTTCTTCATTATGTTCATGGTAGTACAAATTATGGTCTAGAATACAAAAAGAATAATAAGTTTTTCTTACTAGGTTACATAGACTCGAATTATGTTGGATCCCTTGATGATCGTAAATCCACTTCTGGATATGTTTTTCATCTTAGATCTAGACTTGTTTCCTAGCACAGTAAGAAGCAGCAAGTGGTTGCTTTATCTTCTACAGAAGCAAAATATCATGCAACAAGTGAAGCAGTCTGCGAGATAATGTGGTTAAGTCGCATTCTTACAAACATGGGTCTTCCAAAGAATTTTCCTCTTTATTTGTTTTACGACAATCAAGGTGTTTTGAATCTTGTCAAAAATCTAAATTTTCATGAACGTACCAAACATGTTGATACCAGATGTCATTTCATTCGAGATGCAGTTCCCAAGCACCATATACAACTTCAATACATTCCTACTGATGCGCAAGTTGCTGATATTTTTACCAAAGCTCTTGGGCATATCAAATATGAAAAGTTTTGAGATAATATTGGAATTTGCCAATAATGTAATAAGGGGGGATGTTAGCATATATGTCATATATGTCATTGTATTACATCTTGGCAAAATGATAGCGCTCATAGGTGCTCTCTAGGTTGGTTGATTAACCACCAGGTTGGTTAATAAACCAACTAATAACTACATGCATTGTAACCTTTATATGGATATCAATCAATATGAATAAACTGATTCATCATTTTCTTCAGTTTTGAGGTTGTTTTGATTGTATTTTTAGCCTCAAAGATGTTTTATCATGGAGTGCACTTTTGGTTGAACTCGATACTCCCAAGAAAATTGTATGTGATCCTTGTACCTAGTCACCTTCTCTATAAAACTGGCAGATGCAGCGGCTGCTTACCCATGCACTTCGATTGGATGAGATGGTCATAATAAGGACACCTACTCTAAGGACTACAGATATAGACACCCTAGACTCTATCCGAAGACATTTTTGGATCTACTTCTGAAAACTATAAACAAAGGCACTTTAGAAGATTCTCTTCTTTCTTCTTCTTCTCCTCCTCCATATTTGGATTCTATGGATCATTTTTTATTGTATTATATGGCTCGCATTTTATTTTGTATTAAGGTAAATTTTTTGCATAGACCGAAACCTTCTAGATTGAGTTCACCATGAGGGCGGATGATATTCATGATGAATCTAGTTAGTGAGCTACAAGAGGCAACATACCTAGAGGATGAACTATAGAGGCAACAAAACCAGCAGTGGCTCACCCTGAGGTGCATAGGATGACCCTAAGGTACTTAGATGACTAACCTAGTGGCAACAACCCCATGGAAGTAGCTAATACTTTGGCAATAAACCAATATGTGTACACCTTTGATCTAGCATTATTCACAACCGGATAGCCAAGGACAAAGAGCACGAGCATAGACCAAATCATGTAATAAAGGAGGATAATAGGGTTCTTTTAGAGTAGTCAACATTAAGGGGGAATGTTACCTAATGTTGACTTGTTTTTTTCTATAGTTATAATAGTGCACATTAAGGTGGAATGTTAAAATATTGTTATAATGTGCACTATGCCTTATTTGACACTTGTCAGTTATTTTGACAATTTTTATATATTTATATAGGCTTATGCCTATATATTGTATCACTCTTGTATCAATACTATCTCATATTTTATTATTTCTAATAAACATAAAACATCCCAATTTCTACCCTTACATGTGATAATCTATGAATAGATTCTATCTAAATCTATATGGATACTAGAAAATCATTATAAAACATAATGGATTAATGAATCTATTTTAATTTATCAATTGGATTGGGAATCTCGATCCGAATAATATTTGATTGGCAGATTGAGAAAGATCTGGATTTCCTGAAATAAGAGGAAGTGTGGGAAAATGTTCTTTTTTCTTTTCGGGAATTAAATAAGTACTTTACTTCCACAAAAGAAAAGGATCTGGTCGTATCTGAACAAGAATAATTTCTAAAAAAATTGCTATTCACTAATCTAATTTTTAATTTTATAGATCCCTCTCTATATTCCCTCCCTATAATTTTATTTAAAAAAATTATATTCACTTGATAGGTCCCATAGGAAATATGGTTGAGTGGTTGAAGGTGTAGCATTGGAACTGCTATGTAGGCTTATGTTTACCGAGGGTTCGAATCCCTCTCTTTCCATATCTTTACCTTATTTTCTTTTCCATCATTTTAATAATATATTTTGAATCACAACCCAATAGGATCTCATCATCTCGGAACTTCGTTCTATTTTGTAATAGAATGTAAATAAAAGAAGAAAAAAAATATTGGTATGGAAAAGGAGAAGAACATTGAAAAAAAAGCGGACAAGAAATAAATGTATCATGGATAATAATATTGTAATATAACCTACAGGGGGATAATACAAATATAGATTGAACCCAACAATGGAATAATTATATCTATTTGTCTACTTCAATGGGGAGGGAAGGGAGAGATCCCTGACCCTACTATCACTATGCCTTCACAATTCCTATCATGATCCAGCCCTTGGTAGACTTTTCATGTTGATGGATTTATGTTTTGCTTTATGGCTTATGGATGAAATGATGGACTATTTCAGTTTTATTAGGCAAAATACTTGTTCCTTGTTAAAAAATGAGATATGAACCTTGATGAGTGATGTAGTATAATTCCATGATTGGTTTTTGTAAAGACCTACATTTTATATATGAATATGATTGTTCTAATTGTGGGTGAGTTTTTTGCACCCACTTGTTTTGTTCCATGAAGAGAAGGGGGGTTATTTTGAAAAATGGCTAAGAGAAAATATGGATGGAGAAATGGGTCACTTCCAATCCATCCGCTATCCAAAGTTTTCATCCAAAAGAAGGCAAGTCAAAGAATGTACCTGATGGAAGAATGGGCTATGAACATATCATGGGCACTCCCAAAACTTCATCCGCAAGTGGAAGGAATAGGTCGAAGAATTAAGAGAATGACGAAAAGAAAAGTGATCCCAGATTGTTGCCCAAGTGGTAAACTCATATAGATGGAGAATTGGGAAGCAAATGTAGAAGGTGGCAGACCCAAAGTTCCACCCGAGGTTTACCCAGCCACAAGGAATATGTAAAGAGAAGGAAGAAGAAGATAAGCAAGGGCTCCCATTTCCCCGTCCCAGGAGAATGCGATCTAGATGTAATATTGGGGTGGAACCAAGGTATGCATTCAGCCCAAAGCTCTATCCTATCCATAAATACACAAAGGCCAAGCTATATAGAAGGCTCCTTAATTCAAATTTCTTCTTCCTACCAATGATGTCAGAACATTGGATCCAAGGATGCAGAAGATGAGCAAATTTAATAATTGATCAGTATGAGTACATAAGGTGGTAGATGAATAATTGATGCAGCATGACTACCTCAACTCATAAAGAAACATATGTAGGTAGTGGCAGCATCAAGTTCATTAATTATAAAAGGAAGGCTCAGATAGAGAATGTCAGTAGCTCCTATCCGAACATAGTGGAGAATATTTCATCTATGATAGAGCGATCGTAGAAGAGATCATTCAAACCAGCTGGATACTAAAATTTTGATCCACCATTAATGAAATATTAATTAGTATTTTGAAATCCTGCTCCTTGAAGGGGCTATATATACATGTTTGTAATATATGTTTTAGTGTCAACTCTCCAATCATTACAACCTACATGTACATTTTGATGCATTCAACAATATAAGTGGATTACTGTCTGACCTTCAATTATTTTCATGTATGTATGATCTTGCTCTACTGATTATTTTTGCTAAAGTTAAATGAATGAACTAGCTTTAATTCTGATATCTGGATTTCATGTTGTTTATTCTTTAATTTTGGAATTCTTAGTAGAGTTATGTGTGTAAATGATTAATGAAATCAGTGGTTGGTCTGTTAGGTAGTCCATGAATGTTGTTTATGTTTCAAACTTATTAGGCATGTATCTTGATGCGATTGGATCTGCACCACATTATGTTCTAGCTTTGTTTATCCTTTTCCTTCCTCTTCCAAGCGTTTAGTTAGAATTTCCAAGGAGTCGGCCTTCTCCAGAGATTGACCTTGAGATTCATGATCTTGAGGTCATTCAAAGTTGGTCGAGGTCTGTGGGTGCATAATCCTTACCATTAGAAAAATTTTGACCAATAGTTTTTGGCACGGGACACTTTCCCATATTTTGGATAAACAAAAGGACTGGTGATACCCGATTTTGTCTAGATTTCCTAATCACCTGGTGACTCTATTAAAGACATACCCAGAAATCCATATCGACCCTATAGTTATTTCATGATTACAAGACATAGGGCTAGTATTTTAGAAGAACCAGTTGAGTTCTTGGAAGTTATCCTCTAGAAAGTAATAGTCTGAGTTGATCATTGAGGCCTCTAATTCTATTGAAGAACAAGAGCAAGATCAGATTGATACTCAATTGGTACTCGTATCCCAAATATCCATTTTACATCAAATAGCAATGGCCCAAAATCAAAACCCAAGAGTCCCTAACTGGAATAATATAGGACCCCTTAACCTGGTTGATCAACATGTGATTCCACAAGTAACCTTGAAAGCCCTTCCAACCTATGATGGTATAGGAAAAATAGTGTATGAACATGTTTAGGATGTAGCATCATTGGTTGTTGTGCATAACATCCAATATGAGGATGTGATGGTCAAATTATTGGTCATTTCTCTGAAAGGAAAATTGCTTTATTGGTATAGAACTCTACCTAATGGGAGTATAAATTCTTGGAATGCTTTGGCATCCAAGCTAATAGAAGAGTTCAATGAACAAGCAGACCCCTTTTCCTTGCTCACTTAGTTCATAGTGATACAAAGACATCCACAAGAAGATATTATGGATTTTAATATCAGGTTTAGTCATACCTGGAAAAGAGTGCCTGATGGTCTTAGACCAACCCATGAGCAAGTTGTTTATTATTATCTAAGAGCATTTAGTTCAGATCTAGGACTGATGATAAGGCAATCAAATGTTCTTGCTTTCCCTCAGATATTCCAAGAAGCTACAAAGGATAAAAAATCCTTATTGCTATAGGTAGATTACCTCCCAAGCCTTTGATGCCTATTTTCCCTGAGTTCCTTAATAGTCAACCATAGCTAGCTGTCCTAGTACCTACTTATACAACACTTCCACCTCCCATGGGATTTTCTCAATGGTCTAACACACCTGTAGTACCAACACTTCCTAGCTATAATACTATCTCTCCCTGCTCCTCCTATAGTACCTACATTACCCACTATGGATTCACAAGCTGCTACCTTATGGGAGATGCAAGATTTTATAAAAAATCTATCCAATGAGGTTACCATGATGAAAAGGAGGGAGGTCAAAAGGAACTTCCAACCAAGAAGGTTCCCATATGTGGCAAAATATCAGTCCACTTCCACTAGTAGGCCACCTGAGAGAACTAATGCAGTCCTTATTAATGAAGGAAGTGAGCCTTCAACTTCCATGTCTGATTCATACTATTGGTGTTCTACATGTAATGATCCTCATGGGGAAAATACCTGCATGATGCATCAACACTATATGCATAGAATGGCTATTGAGAGGGCATAAAGAGTTCAAAAGGGATAAATCAATATGGTCAAAAATAATGAACATAATTTCATGGTGCCATAAGTGGAGCAAGTCTCTGTCTTGACGAGATCTAGAAAGAAACCACTCCAAGTGAACCTTGAAGAGCCCAATCCCATGAAAATTGCTATTGATGATCTAGAAGAAAATAAAGTTGAAAGTAATGCTCCTCAAAAGGTTCCCTTTAAAAAGCTTCTTCAACAATAGAAAGAAGATCCTAAACCCAATGAAACTCAATCAAAAGTAATGGAGACTCAAATGGAGGCTAGAGATAAGCTTAAATATCCATCCTTGACAAAGTGTCAATGGATTGAAGCTACCCATGAATATAGGAGTAAGTTTGAAACCCCTCCAAAATATAAGGATAGGCAATCTAAAATCCCCACCTTCAATATTGTGGAAGAATTAAAGAAAACCCCCTCAAGGGCTAGTATGTATGATGCTTTGCTAATCCTTGGATAGATTGATCTACTTCAAGCCTCCCTAAAAATGATTAAGGACCAAAGCAAAGTCCAACTGAAATAGAATCTAGTTCAAAGTAGCTCTATTATGGGAGGCAAAAATAATAGACCTTCACCATTTTACCTTTCTTTGGAAATGGAAGGATGGGTTGTGCATAATTGCATGATAGATTCAGGTGTTACCACTACAGTCATGCCTAAAGTGGTGTGTGATGTCATGGGTATGGAATATACTAGAATTTGTTTTTGTGTTGTGTTAGTGGTTTTGTATAAAAATGTTGGGGTTTATCAAGGATGTACCTATGGTTCTTCATAGATTACCTCAGGTCACTGTTATACAAGAAATTGTGGTAGTAGACCTGGAACCATACTTTGGGATGTGCCTTTCCAGGGAATTCACTGCCAAGTTGGGGGGATACCTTTCTCTTGATTACTCTCATATGGAAATCCCATGTAAAGGAAGGAGGGTGAAAATCTATTCAGAAAAAACATCTTCTTTTCATATAGAAAGGTTAGAGGAAATAGACTAACAAGCAGTTACAATAAATGCTATTATTGAGGAAGGAGATCTCATAGAAGAGGCCTTGGAAGAACTACAAATGGAAGATCAATTTTCTATAAAAAATTTCAATGCTATAATAGAAACAGGGGTTGGTACTTATACAATTGAGAAACTAGAGATAAAAAAGCTAGTCACCTAGGAAGAACCTCTGTCTTCATCCCATCAGTTATGGAAACTATATTTTGATGGAGCAAGATGCAAAAATGGTGCAGGAGCTGGAATAGTCTTGATTTCTCCTGAAGGAGCCCAAAAGGTTTTCTCATATATATTAACATGGAGTTGTACTAATAATGCAGCAGAATATGAAGCCCTTTGTTTGGGACTAAAAAAGGCAAAAACTAGGAATCAAGCAACTCCAAATATTTGGGGATTCTGAGCTGGTGATTAATCAAATTACTAAAAAATGTATTAGTAAGCAACATTACTTAAAATCCTACAAGAACAAAGTATGGGACCTATTAGAAGCATTTGAGGCATTAAATATTAAAGCTATTCCTAGGGATCAAAATAGGCATGTTGATATATTGGCCTCCATAGGAGTAAATTTTTGTCCGGTGTCCAATACCATTCACAAAGCAAAATCAGTTAGGTTGGTGTATAGACCATCCATCCTAGATAAAGACATCTTTAGCAAGTATTTGAAAATGATGAATAGATAGTGGATTTTTTAATTCATGAAATGAATTGTTCAGTTGATGGGTCCTCCGAAGCTGAAGATGATAAAGAAGAGGAAGGGTTTATCCAACTCAAAAATAATCACATTCCAAAGGGACTAATCACCCTGGAAATCTTGTTTGACAATAGTGATCGACCAAAAGGTCATATGATGAAAGTTGACTCCAAAGGTTATAAGGAAGTCCAAATTTTAGTGGGAAAAGATCTGAAGATAGGGGTAGATTGCTCAGATAAGGAAGTCCACCAAATTCAGGAATTGTGTAGAAGATATGATGATATTATCACCTGGACATATGATGACCTCAAAGTATATAGTAAAGATGTTATTCAACACACCATTGAATTGGAGCCTGATGCAAAGCCTTTTCGACAAAAGCAGAGACTAGTAAATCCAAAAATAAAAGCCCTGATGAAAGAAAAGTTGTTGAAATTGTTGAATGCCAAAATAATTTATCCCATTAAGCACTCTACTTGGGTAGCTAACCTAGTTCTAGTTAAAAAAATGAATGGAGATATTAGGCTTTGCATAGATTTTCGTAATCTAAACAAAGTCTCTTTGAAGGATCATTATCCTCTACCATAGATAGATCAAATATTGCATACAGTGGTAGGAGCAGAACGGTTCTCATTACTGGATGGATTTTCAGGATTTAACCAAGTTTGGGTTAAAGATGAAGATCAACATAAGACAACATTCACCACTAAATGGGGAACATATGCATACCAAAGGATGCCATTTGGCCTATCTAACATTGGTGCTACCTTTCAAAGGGTAATGGATCTAGCATTCGGTGAATTGGTTAATAAAGTAATTGTTATCTACTTAGATGACATGACTATTTTTTCTCACAAAAGGTAGGATCATGTGGATCATCTCCGATAAATATTTGAGAAATGTAGAGATTTTAGGATATCATTGAATCCAAGGAAATCAATATTTGTTGTGCAAGAAGGTAAACTCCTGGGACATGTGTGCAAAAGTAGGGCTCGCCATAGACCTAGATAGGGTCAATGCCATCTTAGAATTACCAATACCCATGAATAAGAAGACACTTCAGTCTTTCTTTGGGTAGATCAACTTTGTGTGAAAGTTTGTATCTGACTTTGCACATATAGTCAAGCCTATGACTCAAATGCTTAAAAAGAATGTTGAATTCAAATGGATAGATGCCTAAAAATATGCTTTTAGGAGCATTAAGGAAGCTATTTCATGAGCTCCAGTTCTCATTAATCCTGATTATTCTAAGGACTTTATTTTGTATGCCTTTGGAGTAGAAGAAAGTTATGCGATAGTTCTAATGCAAAAAGGAGATGATGGTAATGAAAGACCAATCACTTTTCTCAGCCAAACTCTGCATGATCATGAGGAAAGATATAATTTCATAGAAAGACAAGTATATGTTGTTATGAAATCCCTCAAGAAATTTAGGCATTTTGTCTCATAGAGTAAGACAATGGTATATGTGGTACACCCAGATATCAGGAGTTTCGTAATCCAAGGAGAATGGGGTGACCAAAGGGCTAGCTGGACAACAAAGATTCAAGAGTTTGATGTAGAAATTTGACCAACAAAGCTGGTAGGAAATTAGTAGCATTTTGTGGAAGTAGTAGTGACAGACTCCAACTTATGTATAAAAGTAGTAGATAATCCTGAATCAACACAAACAAAGATGTCATTTGACCCCTGGATCATCCACTTGACTTGCTACCTTAATACTGGCAAATGCCTGAAAGGATTGATAACACCACAAAGACATAGATATAAGCTGCAAGCTAGAAAATATACATTAGTCAATAACATTCTCTATCAAAAGAATTTTGATGGTGTTTTATTGCATTGCATACCTCAAGAAAAAGCAAGGGAGTTGTTGGAGGAATTTCACTCTGGATTCTCAAGAGGCCATTACTCGATGCAAACCACAATGACCAAAATATTGAGGGTAGGATTCTACTAGCCTTCCATATTCTCAGATGCATTCAAGTTAGTCAGAAGATGTGATAAATATCAAAGATTTGTTGGGAAGGAAAAGCACCATGCCATGCCTTTAAAGCCGATAGTAGCAGAAGAACCTTTTCAATAGTGGGGGCTAGATTTTATTGGGGTCATAAATCCAAACTCATCAGCAGGACACAAGTATATTCTTACAACAACAAATTACTTTACTAAGTGGACTAAGGCTGAAGCAACTAAGCAGGCTGACCAACAGATAATCATTGACTTCTTGGAAAGATTAATTACCAGATTTGGGGTCCCAACCACTATCATCTCAGATAATGGCTCTTCTTTCATAGGTGCTAAGATAATGGACTTTTCTAGAAAATATGGAATATATTGGAATGCAACCTCAAATTATTATCCGCAAGGCAATGACTTAGCAAAATCTTCAAATAAAAATTTATTGAAAATTATTAAAAGAAATATTGAGTAGAATCCTAGAAGTTGGCATCTTTTGCTAAATCAAGCATTATGGGTAGACAGGATAACTCCAAAGAAATATTTAAAGACATCCCCTTACTCTCTAGTGTATGGCAAAGAAGTTATCCTTCCCATTAATCTTGAACTATCGACACTAAAGTTTCTAAATCATATAGATGATGAAGAGTTCCCTCCAGTTAAAAAAAATTAGTACAATCGATGTAGTTGGAAGAAGAATGGGAAAAGGTATCTGATAATGTAACCCAACATCAAAGTCTAGTAAAGCACTAGTTTGATAAGAAAGCAAAATTAATAGACTTTTCCAGAGGTGACCTTGTACTTAGATGGGCTGTAAATCGGGCTAAGCCAGGTGCTCATGATAAGTTTGATTCATTCTGGATGGGTCCATATCTCATTGAAGAATGTAAGACTTCAAATGCATATCAGTTATGAGATTTGGAAGGCTAGTTGCTTTCGATCCTAGTGAATGACCAACATCTAAAATACTATGCTTGATTTACTTAGGTAGTTGTGTATATATGTATATATCCTTTTTTTTGTTTTGTACAGAAGTAGGTTGTAATTATGCTTTTTTGTTGTATAATTAAGTGACCTAAGCCTTTCTAGTTCTCAATATATTTCCCTGGATGCAATATTTAAATCCAAAAATGGATGGGCAAATGGGAGATGTTTAATTAAGGGAAGGATCCTAAAAGTCCATTTCAAATAGGGACAAAAAAATGGGATCGATAGCAATGAAAAGTGGGACCCAAAATACCACTCGAATAAGAGGAAGGAAAGAGGAGCTATGACCTATAGCTATCAGTTATCAAGAGTAGGTGTACAAATGGTAATATCAGCTCCCTTGATTCATCAGGAAGATTAATGATCAAGTTGGAAGGAGTGCCCAGTAACATAGTTGCATGCGTACAAATGGCTAATGCTCTATCCCGATAAAATCAAAAGGAAGATCATAGGCACGTATATCAAGAAGCTCCAATATGCATAATGGCCAAAAGGGGGTGTGGTCATCCAGTTGGCACCTATCAAGGTTTGGCATGAAGTTGCACATTAATAGAAGGATCGATGAAAGCACACTCTTCAGAATGATTTGAACATGCATCATAAATGATAGAAGGATGAGGTCTGAAGTGTGATCTGCCTAGGAAAATAGCAACTTAACTATCTTAGTAGGATGTTTGCTCACCCAGATCATTTGATTGGTTGGAGGTTCGTAACTCAAAAGGAGTTGGTGGAGATAATCTGATAGTAATACTGTACTTCAACAAGATTTACCTCGTAGCAAGTGAGATCTTATGCAACATCTCCAATAGCTAATTTTATCGGCTCTACATTCCTAGCATTATAAAAGGGGGATACCTATTGAAGTTCTATGATGATGCAATACCTAATGAATACTACTAATAAGCTCTAAGTATTCTAAGTCTAGTAGCCCTTGAAAGCAAATACAGAGTCGAGCAAGATGACCAAGGCAAAGCCAAAGAAAAAATTGGAAGACTCATTTGAGGGAATTGCGGACACATGCATTACCCTTAAGGCCAAAGCAAAGCTGTCATGAATGGGAGTAGAGCAAAAGGTAAAATCAATCAACTCGAGTGTCACAGGGGTAGCTCCATGGAACACACAATTGGTGATGTTCTTACCAATTGTTGTGCACCCATGTCCCGAGCTAGTAGATGTCGTGTCTAAGTTCTATGATGCTAGTACGAGGAATGATTAGAGGGCAAGATGAGTGACCTCTATTTCAAATAACCACTCAGAACATCAAAAAAGTATTTGCAACTCTAGAACCCTCCCTTGAAGATGTATCCATAAAGCATCTTAGAATTATTAAGGAAAAATCCCAAAGAGGGAAGCTCATGGAGGATGGCCCAAAAGCATGGATGATGGAAGTATTGAACTTAAGAAGCTTACTCAAAGACTATTTAGAAAGAACCTAGGAATTGGTAGAATTTAAGGAGGATGTTCAACCAGTCTTGTGCATGATAGCCATATTGCAGGGTGCTAAAATAGATAAGACAGTATTCTTAGAGTAGATAGCCATGGCACATGCTATTTTGAGAGCTCATAGGTCATTAAAGATGGATTGGGTAGAATTTTTGGCTAAGAACCTAAGAAAGTAGCTAGTGGACTATCAGTCCAAGTAGAGTATGGGATTTCATTACCCTTCTTATTTAGCTTGGTTGTTTCTTTACTTCATGCCTAGATCAACACATTCTATGCAAGTCATGGAAGATGATCCTCGCCCAGTCGTTGACTGGATGTATTTACTTAGAAAAATCTAGTCCTACTTAGAATTCAATAAAAATTTCCTTGGTCCTACTTTGGCATACATTTATGGTAGTTGTCCTCACCTATCTGAAAGAGCCATACAATTTTTAAGAACAAAATTCCTTGAAGTAGGGGATTGGTATTTTTTGGTAGAAGGAACATGCATTAGGTTATATGGTTTCTCTGGCTTCCCTTTCCTTCTCCCCTACTATGTAATAGATTGGGTCTTTGGCCTAGAGGTTTGTAGGTAAGCCATTGTAGTAGAAGATAAGCATGGCCAAGGGGTAAAGAAGAAAATGATTTTTTAGTTCCCAGTATCACATAGCCCTATCAGTAATCCCTTCAGAGATCAGCCCACATATTTAAAACTAGATAATAAGTTGTGTGCTTTGGGTCTTCCGATAGTACCTCCCTGGTGGCACTATGATCTTGAGGGAGTTATCAAAAGAAATGTCACCAACAATGTCAAACCCTGACCATTTGAGCATCAGGAGAATGAGGTAAATCTAGATGTTCTACAATTTAGGAATCTCCTAGATGATCAATTGGTCCCATTTACCCAGTTCCAATTCCATAAGCACCCACCATGGAGGACCCCGTACTCATATAAGAGGGTATTTGATCCTGAGAGGAACCCTGACCAAAGAATAGGAACCAGTTTCTTTGAGAAAGTTGTAGAACAAAAGGATTGGGATGATGAAGAAAAGGTTGAACAATGGTGGATAATGAAGTGTGAGAAGGATGATCTTAGGGAAATCCTCCTAGGAGTAGCTGATGCTAAATTTCAAATGGAATTTAAGGCTCACATTGGCAAATGGTGAGAAAGGAAGGATGATAATATTTTCCCAAAAGTGCTAAAGAAATCTGATTCTGTAGAGCCTACTGTAGGAGGAAGTAATGATGAGCAAGAGGGAGATCAGGAGTTGGAGGATCCTAGTTCTCAGCAAGAATCCGATGGTGCAGCTCATGAAGTGCAAGTCAAGCCAGAAGTCTCATCCTCATAAAAATAGCAAAGTAATCAAAGAATGAGGTCAAGAAAAACCCTTCAAGAGACTTGCCATTCATCCAGATCCTCCCCTCAGAGATCGATGCAAAGTGGAAAGAAAAGGACTCACTCAAGTCTAGTTGTTCTGCAAGAACAAGAGTCAGGGCATAAGCATCAATGATTGTAGACCAAGGTGGTGCAAGCAAAAGGATCAAAAGTGCTAGCACATCACACCAAGGGAAGCCAAAAGATTGTGGATCTTGAAGAAGAACAAAGTCCCTTGTAGGTACAACTCAATACACCTTCTCCAAATCAGAATCCTCCCAACAATCCATTGAATAATCCTCCCCCTTTCACTCATGTCACCCTATCTTTTGAGGGAATCCTAATCGCAAGGCCTATGATAGATAAAGAGTACCTTAAACCTTCATTAACTCCTTCTCCATATCTAGGCCTCTTACCTGACCTTCCTCTAAATCTATTGGAATCATCCATCCCCATGTCTTCATCCAATCCATCAATCACTCCCATATCCTCAGTCACCCCTCTGCCTCCTTCATAAATATTGCCCCAACAATTCCAATCATCATCAACATTAGTCATCACCAAAACCTTGAGTTAGTCAATAGGTCTAAACCAAGAGCAAGCATTGATGACACTCCTAGTGTCCCCGTTGTCCTCTATGTTGTCTTTTCCACTTCCATCTTAAGAAATAGAAGAAGAAGAACAAAAAATATTCAAGGTCGTACGTGTAGCAAGAGATAACCAAAATAAATGGGTAGAAGAGTAGTTGTAATAGGAGCATTAGGGTCAAGAAGAGGCCACTATGGTGATTTTGCATGAGCTCGATCCGATTGAGGGAAAACAACATAAGGTGATTGCCAAGCCCAAAGTCAAAAAGGTGAAAGTTGACATGAAATATGATGATTGGGAGTTTGAGCACCTCACCAGGCATATTGATGATATTCCCTCTATCGAGGTATTGAAAGCATCACATGTGAACTCTGATACCCTGTACCTCAAATTGAAAAATATTGAAAAGAAGATGAAGATAATAGAAAAGAAGGCAAAAAAAACTTTGAGGCCCAGTATCATCGGGTACAACGTGAAAAGAAAGCTATTGAAAACAGAAACAAAATGTTGAGTGATACCCTAAACAAAACTCCCTCTCCCAAAATCCTACAGCAAAAGGAAGAAGAAATTGCTAAACTCAAAAATGAGTTACAGGTAATGAGTAGCAGGTTGGAGCAATGTAACGAAGAATTCAAATTAAAGATGCAGCAGTAGGAGCTCCTGCTCAATGAATGTAGAAGCAAGATCCAATGGCAAGAGAGTGAGCTTAATCTTCTCCTTCAAGAGCTATAAAAAGAAAAAGAGAAGCCTACTAGGCCCACCATTTCAAAAGACAACCTCAGGAGAGTTAGGCTTGTTCATTTGAAGAAAGCGAGGGAGGCGGCCTTGAAGATTGTTTCTCCTTTCACACTGGCAATAGAAAGTAGTCTTGAGATCTCAATAGTAGCAAAGGCTGAGTTCAACAAAAATAAGGGCATCATACACAATATGAGCCCGTAGGTAGCTACTTTACGCATAATGTTGATCAATCACAACATTAACCCTCACATCTATCAAAGGCATGAGCGAGAACAGTATGAAGTCATGATACAACAAGTTCTACATCTGACTGACTTGTATTGTGAAGGAACCAAGCTTATGGACATGTTGAAGAAAGAGTTGGGGGTAATGAATGAATTTAATGAACAACTCAAAGCACTTGGGTCACTGGATTTTGGGACAATAATCATCAGCTATACTCAGAGAAAAATCTTGAGAAGTTGTTCCAAGATCTTGAAGAAGATGAAAGTATGATCACGGCTTTGCAAGAGCCTATAATGTTGGATCAAATTTTTAATTTAATCTCCAAGTTATTCAGTCTTTCAATCATTTTTGATCAAATGGTTGACAGATACAGTGACCCACCCAACAAAGAGGGGTGCAAGCTCAAGTATATTGTGGACCAGATGAAAAGTGCCCCTATCCCTTCCATGGACAACTGGGTAAAAATGTGCAACAAATTGTAGAGTGGAGTAGTCACTCAAGCAGTGGTCCCTCATGTTGAATCATCTCGAGTAGCAGTACAACAATCAAGAGACCCATCGGGTCTAGCCTAAGTCATGGAAGATGACTTTTATGTTCCATTTTTGAATTCATTCTATTTTGATGACTCCACAGCCAAAAGTATGTGGCCATAAATTTTAATCTACTTGGTTTTTTATGTTTTTGATATGTCATAGTTAGCTGGGTTCTGTGCCTTCTACCTAGTAAAAGCCCCCCATAAGTCACCAAGAATGTGGGTGAGTTTTCTGCACCCACTTGTTTTGTTCCATGAAGAGAGGGGGCTATTTTGAAAAATGGCTAAGAGAAAATATGGATAGAGAAATGAGTCACTTCTAGGCCATCCACTATCCAAAGTTTCTATCCAAAAAAAGGCAAGTCAAAGAATGTACCTGATGAAAGAATGGGTTGCGAACATATCATGGGCACTCCCAAAACTCCATCCACAAGTGAAAGGAATCAGGTGGAGGATCAGGAGAATGATAAAAAGGAAAGTGATCCCAGATTGCCACCCAAGTGGTAAACTCATATAGATAGAGAATTGGGAGTGCAAAAGGTGGTAGACCCAAAGTTCCACTCGAGGTTTACCCAACCACAAGGAAGATGGAAAGAGAAGGAAGAAGAAGATAAGCAAGGGCTCCCATTTTCCCATCCTAGGAGAATGCGATCCAGATGTAAGATTGGGGTGGAACCAAGGTATGCATTCAACCCAGAGCTCCATCCTATCTAGTCATAAATGCACAAAGGCCCAGCTACATAGAAGGCTCCATAAATTCAAATTTCTCCTTCCCACCAATGATGTTAGAACACTGGATCCAAGGATGCAGTAGATGAGTGAATTTAATGATTGATCAGTCTGAGTACATAAGGTGGTAGATGAATAATTGATGCAACATGGCTACCTCAACTCACAAAGAAACATGTGTAGGTAGTAGCAACATCAAGTTCATTAATTAGAAAAGGAAGGCTCAGACAGAGAATGTCAGTAGCTCCTATCCAGACACAGTGGAGAATGTTCCATCTATGATAGAGCGATCATAGAAGAGATCATTCAAACCAGCTAGGATACTGACATTCTGATCCACCATTAATGAAATATTAATTAGTCTTTCGAAATCCCACTCCTTGAAGGGGCTATATATACATGTTTGTAATATATGTTTTAGTGTCATCTCTCCAGTCATTACAACCTCCATGTACAGTTTGATGCATTCAACAATATAAGTGGATTACTGTCTGGCCTTCAATTGTTCTCATGTATGTATGATCTTGCTCTACTGATTATTTTTGCTAAAGTTAAATGAATGAACTAGCTTTAATTCTGATATCTGGATTTCATGTTGTTTATTCTTTAATTCTGGAATTCTCAGTAGAGTTATGTGCGTAAATGATTAATGAAATCAGTGGCTGGTCTGTTAGGTAGTCCATGAATGTTGTTTATGTTTCAGACTTATTGGGCATGTATCTTGATGTGATTGGATCTGCACCACATTATGTTCTAGCTTTATGTTCTCTTTAATCTCTTTCCCTTCCCTTTTCCCCAAGCGTTTAGTTAGAATTTACAAGGAGTCAACCTTCTCTAGAGATTGACCCCAAGATTCATGATCTTGAGGTCATTCAAAGTTGGTCGAGGTATGTGGGTGCGTAATCCTTACCATTAGACAAAATTCTGATCAACACTAATAAAAATGCACTTTTGTAGGAAAAGGTTTATTTATGGTGGTAGAAATAATTAACCACTCATAAAATATTACCTTGAAAAAATTATGTGATGGGTTGTTTGTGAGATAATTTTAGGAGGCAACATGGATGAATGACCCTTTTCATAGAGATGCATAATATGAATTTATTTAAGGATAATTAAATGAAGATTTATTTGAAACTTTTCATGCATTTATCTATGTAGGAGTTCTACTTGATTTATTTCTTGTTGCAAAATAAAATGAATGCCTATGTTCTTTAAGCATTTTTCTTTTTAGAAAATATTTCATTCTTGTTGATAAATGGCTTGAATTTTAAGAATAGAAGAGGTTTTGATTTATTTTAATCATAGGAGGAACAAATTTCCTTTATTAGAAAGAGAATCATATGAAATAAATCTTTTTTCCTCGTTTAAAAAGCTTAGTTGAGAATGCATATTGGATTTAGAATTACAATTTTTTAATTATAATAAATGTGGCTTAGGAGTGGTCATTGGTCGATCAATTTATGGCTGGTCAAGATTGCTCATTAATTGGGAAGACAAGTAGAGGATAGCGGAGTTGGGTGACAAGTCCATAAATGGTAGTAGTGGACGATGGAACTTGGGTAAGTAGGTGAAGTCTAGAAAAATATGGGGATCATTGTAGTGACACAATGAAAGGAGCAAGGATGAAAAGAGCCAGAGTGTCTCAAGAGAAGCTGAACTCAAGGAAAAATATAGAGGGAAAACCAGGTTTTAGAACCTATTATTTGTCTTCGTTCATGATGTCATGTATATGTGAATGACATTTCTAGTTATTTATGATATAGTGCTCTCTTAGTTTTTATTATAGAATAGAATAGTAGAATGATACTATTGGAAACCTTAGTTTTTGACTAGGGAATGAATGGTTGATAACGAAACAACTTGGTTTGAATTGTTAACATTCCTTTGGTTGTTTGGAAACATAGTTGTTGATTAGGAAATGAATTATTGGTAACAAAACAATTATATTGGATTGTTAAATTCTCTAGTTTGGTGTAAGATATAACTCAAAATGAGACTCATAAATGCTATATATCGTAAGGCATTGTTTGGTTGTTAATGAATGATGTTTGGTTGGTGATGTCATCCTCAGTACAAATGGAAGGAACCGTGTCTATGAGTTCTCACTAAGCTTGTAGAATGAGGAATATTAGAAAACTTTTTATGGATGAAAGTTTGAATATGCTAAATCAAAGAATCATTCTAGAATGAATGAATATTTCATTTTAAATTTGAAGAGTAGGAGACTCAGTTTTCCAAAATTAAGTTAGGAAAAGAATTGATCTCTTCCATAATTGAAAACAAAACCTAAGTGAGATATTTATTTTCATGTGCAACTGTGTGTTGTTGTGTATTAGATATATCTATAAAAAGAAAAAGAATGTGTATATCTGCTGGGATATCTCCTTAGTTGTATGAATTCAATTTTATTTATATTAAGGAGTGTTTATTTTTCCCTTTGTTGATTGTGGTAATAAAGGAGTTTCTATGTCTTGATTGAAAAAGGCTCAAAGACCATTTCTTAGAAGCTTTATCGGTTATTCTTGTTAGTGAATGGAATTAGAATGATCGAGTTAAGTATTGTTGAATGGATAGAAGTTGTTTTATATTTAAAGGAAAATGCCTTCAATGCTTTGAATGTGTTGTGGGATTAGATAGAATCAATAAATGAAGCAATGCATTATGTGGAGAATTTTTGAGGAAATATATTATGATTGGAGTGGTTGAAACTATACCATTAGTCAAAATATGGTTTTCTTAATGATTAAAATGAATCCATATTTGATCCCCATTGAAATGCATCTTTATCGATGGTTAATGAAGCCACTATGAAGGAGGAGAAGATAACATCCAAAAAGGAAAATCATGAATGTGCAGTTGAGGTAGTTGGAGTTCGATCAAGATTATTTTCCAATACAACGACCTACTTGATTGAGTTACAAGCCTTGGAGTAGAATGTATATCCAGATAGGAGGCACCCCCTATAGGTTGGGTAAAATTAAATTTTGATGGTGCCTTGAAAGGCAATTCGAGCAGTGCTGGAGTGGGTGGGGTTATTAAAGATCAGAATAGATTAATTATGGTGGCTTTTAATGATCACCTAGGAATCCAAACATCACATTAGGCCTATACAAGGGCTGCTTTCCTAGGAATTTCTCTATTGATTGAAAATTTATATGAGCAAGTTATTATCGAAGGCAATTCATGCAATATCATTTCTTTTCTTTTTGTGAAGAGCCATCCTAGCTAGCGTATCTCCAATATGATCAGTGGATGTCTTAATCTAACCCGTTATTTGGTGACATTAGAGTTTCATCTAATTTTTAGAGAAGTAAATTTAGTGGCAGACTTTATGGCCAATGTTGGAGCAGCTACTCGAGGCCTCTCTGTGTTTCATTTGAATTTACCACCTGAGCTATTGAAACTGGCAAATCTAGAAACTAGTAAATGAAATGTTGTCCTTCCTCAGCTTATCTTTGATTTCTAGTGAGATGAGATTATTGCATTTTATATTTATGGTGGCTTCAATTATCTTATTTCACCTGGTCTTGTTAGCATTTATGGTGTTCATATCCTAGTTAGAGTATTGGGGGACGATAGTGTGGGTTGTCAATTTTTTAAATATCTTCTTCCCCAAATGACTACTTCCCATCTGGTGAGGTGCTCTTTTCTAGTTATCTAGAGGCTTCGGGAAGCTTCCTTTCATGTGAATGGGTCTGACTTACCTCATTTTGGACATACTATTATGATTATTCTCGTTGTCCTGTTCTCTTGGCCAATGAGTAATGCATTCTCTCTAGAGTCGGGTCCCCATAGTGATTATGTGTCCTTATTTCACGTTCAACATAAGCATTGTGGCCTTTGGTTCAATCATGAGGTTTTGCCTCGAGACTATTCTTGGGATGAGAAGGTTGAGGATGTGTATGTTTCGAATGCCTTCCCTTCTGATAAAAATTATGTTTTCCACACTCTGAAATCAATTGAATTTGAGTAGAGGAAAATATGGAGTTTGTTGAGAGGTGATTTATATGAGTGAGTGGAAGTATCTAGCTTGGCAACTTTGGCTTCTCAGAAGGTTAGATCGTTAGGGCAGAATCACCTCGATTCTCCTTGGGGGTCCTTTTGGGTTAGTCCTATAGTCGTTGCATCCTTCCACTTCTATCTCTAGTTTTGGTCTCGTTGTTGTATCTGGTTCTTTCTATTTCCTACCCTCTAGGCTTGCTTTATGTAAAGGTTGTGGGATTCCTTTAAAACCCTCTACTTTATTAATATTACCTGTAGACACCAAAACAACACCAATCCGATTATGTGACAACAAGCACCGATCGCATTGACACACACAGCCCCTAGGGCAGCCCCCAGAGGTTAAACAGTGGTCCTAACCACTCCCAAAAGTATTTTGGAAGGTCAAAGGTCAATTTGGCACCTTTTTGGCACTTTTCTCCCTACTCATCCCACCCTGGGATGATTACAAACTGGTATTCGTCCCACCCAGGGACGATTATCAGCATTCACCCCAGGGTGAGGCGAATAGAAGGTTTGACTGGCAAAAAGTCAAACCTCGATAGGTCCGCCAGTTAACTATAGCTTCAGGCCATGCAATTGCGAGGAATGACTTCAAATCAAGGAGAGAGACTTCAGTCATGCATGTCTTTGATTTTGGAGGCCTCATGCAAGGAGACTCTAAATCAGGGAATAATATTTTCTCCCAAAATAGGACAAGCAACTCAAGTGGCGCCCTCGCATGCGCATTCAAATAGAGAGACCCTAGGTCTATAAATTGGTGAGTCTTCTCACCCAAAAAATGAAGAGAGAAGGAGCATTTTGAGCAATGAAGTGCTGCCATTTTACATCCACACACACCTTTTGATTTGTGCCTTTCACATCCTTGATCTCTTTTGGAAGGGAGGTCATAGGGTGGTTATTGGAAGCGCAAATCTGGAGCCCAAACCCAAACATTTGGCCACAATATCCCACAAAATTTGTTGAAAACACCCCATAAGAGGTTTTGGACCCATCCCAAGTGGATTGGTGCCGAAAAAGAGTCCCAAACGGTGGGCGTCCTGCCCCCGGGTGCCCCCCAAACTATCGTAGTCCTAATCGCCCCACCCCGGAGTGATTAGAAATATGTGGTAGATTTCCTTTCTATTATTTTTGCATCTGATTCTATACTTCTTAGATAGGTTGTCATTTAAATTTCACATCATTTTGAGCATTTTTTATCATGTTTTTATCATTTCCCGCCTTTACTAACATGCAGGTAGCATCATCAAATTCCTGGTGATAGAGGCCAAATTGGGAAAATATGACCTTCTGGGTCTTCCCAAAATACCCCCAATTAGCTAACCCCAACTTTGTAGGTGATTTGGAGCTTCTCGGATGTGACATTTGGGACTATGCTTTTTGACACTTTGTTGCAGGTCTATTCGTCCCGCCCCGAAGCGAATACGAATCTGTGGTGAATTTTCTGATTGTTCCATTTGTAGTGTCTTCCTTGTGATGTTTTTATGCCCCTATCAAGTTTTTAGTTCATTTGGATCTATTTCAGTTATCGTTTTATTTATATTTTGCATGTACTAGTTGAAGGCTTGGGGATTGCATGTTTTATTTTATCTACAGGTGCTACTGACTATTTTATATTTCTTTGAATATAGGATCTGGACATTAGAGGAGCAGCAAGGAGTCAAGACTCATCAATGCAAGTGGCGGTGATGTTTGGTCCACCCATTTTACATGTGGGCACGTGGAAGAAGGAATAGCATCCATGGGTGTGACAAGAACACATTTAATGCTCCTAGCCCCTAAAAATGGAGGAGGCAAATTGTAACCAAGTTTTGAAACATATTAATAAAAAGGGTTGTCTTCCATATTGGCTTTCTATTTGGTTTCGATTCGTTTATGCCTCTTTCCTTTCATGCACTTTCAATTCATAGGATTTAGCGTTATCTTTTGTTCATTTACATCGCATCTTGGATTTTCCTTTTTGTTTCCGTATCCTCATGCTTTCAATGGCGATCATGGTGGGACCTCTGTCCCTTGATTTTAATATTAAATTTTTGATCAAAAGTTGCTTGTTTTTGCTTGCAGGTACCAAGTTTTCAAACGTTGGACTGTTGTTCGTTCCAGTCTATGATGAGTACAGAGCTGGAATTCATCTTACCCAGGGACGAATGGGCATTCGCCCCACCCTATGATGAATACAGTTCTATTATTCATTTCACCCAGGGATGAATAGCTCTCTGTGCAATTTCAGAGCAGAAATTCAGAGGCATCCGATTTGGGCAGAGAAGAGGTAGGGGTCTTAAACACCTTCTGTCATTTTTTGCTTTCTGTTTTCTATTTTCTGGTTATTTGCTTGCATAGGAGAGTTTGAATGCTTGTTTTATTCATTTATGCAAATTAAAAAGAACCCCACACACCACGTGGTAATTTAAACAACAAGGAGTTGGTCGTAAAACCCCAACCCTTGAGCAAGACCAATGGTGGATTTCATCACCACCTTGGCTTGAGATATTGCATACATAACCCCGATCGTGACTATTGCTAGACGTAAATCCTGATGAAAGCTGACCAAGTGTAGTTGGGGTGATTCCCAATGCATGAGGATAAGTCTTCTATGGTAGGTGTCATAAATAGAGTGATTCCCCTTTCGTACCGCCTATGTTCCATGTACCATCTGCTCTCACGTACCAATAGTTTCCCTCACGTAAGGGCGGGTATATAGAGAGGTTGGTATATCGGCCTGGCAATGGTATATCGAAGGGGTGACCATTTTTGGGAGTCATAAGAGCCATCATATTGCATTTAAATGTTCTTTACAAAAGCTTTCAAAACAAAAATCAAAACACACTAAACCAGATTTAGGGCACACTTTTAATATTTAAATGAGATAATCATTGCTTTGATTGTGTGTTTCCTTTCTGTTTAGTGTAGCATAAGAAATCATAAAAAGAGATAAAAATCTACGCATATATTTAGGAAAACATCACCATGGTGTACACCCATAGTCGAGCCCAATCACGGGTAGGAGTTGCAGAGAGTGCACAAAGGGGGACAAGTCACCTCCGATATAGTCCTGAGGACTTGGTCATCCCGCCTTGGTGGCCTGACACACAAGATAGTCCACATCATGCCATTACAGAATAGGACTATAGAGGCACCTCTTTGAGGGGCACCCCCACTCAACATAGATCCTTTCAAGAGGAGGACATACACGTGGCACTCAACATAGACAGGAGGCCTCCCTTAGATGCTCGTTATGAGTGGCCTAGTGATGAAGCACTAGAGCAACATAGGGTCCATAAGGAGGGGCCACATGATTTCGTCATCCCTCCTCTACCCCTTATTACTATTAGAAACACTAGACAAAATCCAGAGCACAAGGCTCTCTAGATAGGGCAAGCCAATTCTGCCCGCCCCTTTCACACATACGAAAGGGAGTACGAGGAAGACCACTACATTCCTCAAGAGCAATACACAGTGTGAGAGCAATGCACCTCCGCACCTGCTATGTATCAGGATCACCCATTGAGGCTAGAGCCTCGGGTGAATGCTGCTAACCTCGATAGAGGAAAGCAACCCATAGGGATCTCGGATCACCACGACCGAGATAGACATGTAGGAGAGGCATCTAGGCTTCCTAAACACGAGACAGAAGAACAAATTGACTTGGCATTTTCCAAACATGCCACCCACCAAGCGCAAATCATGCAGCTCAGGCAAGATCAACAATAGTTAGAGCATCTATACCACCTTAGCAAAGAGTGCATTCAGCGTCAGACAGCCGAATTGCTTCATAACACTATGCCTAAGAAGGTCCCAACCCCTCGTGCACATAAAGTAGAAGTGTATGAGAGGCACAACCCCTTGGTGCGAGATAGGTCCCCACGACCTTACCAAACATTACCTCCAAGACCTCCTAGACCTGAGCGAGAGGCCACTCCCAGGAACAATGATGGGCACCCTCCACGGGGACCCACCCATGTTTATAGGTCTCATCTAGGAACTCCTCAAGAAGCCTATGAGGAGTATGAGCAAGAAGAAGAGCGGGCTGAAATGCCCTACCAAGGCAGAGGGGATGCTATCCGGCCACCCCTCCATAGGCCTCAAGTTCCCCACAACCCACAGTGGGAGCAAACCAAGGAGGAAGAGATCAAATCCTCCGATGCATATAAAGCGCTGCTAGAGCGCTTAGAGTCTATGGAGACCAAGACTTCTGGGCCCCAAAAGCCCACTTTATGCCAACTCCGTAGTCACCCTGTGCATCCGTCAGTGTCGGCACCCCCATACCCTGAACACTTTAAACTACCCCAGTTGGCACTCTTTAGAGGGGAGGAGGATGCCCAAGAGCACGTGACTAGATTCCTGAGCCAATGCTTTGGCATTCAGGACAATGATGCTTTGTTGCTAAGAACATTTATAACCACATTCGTAGGCCCTACCTCGGATTGGTTCACTCAGTTGCCAAAACATAGCATCAATAACTTGGATCAGCTAGTGGACGCGTTCCTCGAATGCTTCACCTTCAACACCAAGAAAATGGTGTCACTAAGCGACCTAGCTAGCCTCAAGCAGTATGAGGAAGAAACCATGGTGGCATATGGGAACCGATGGAGGACGTTGCTTTCAAAGCTGCCCTACCTCCCTCCCATGTCCGACCTAACCCAAATGTTCTCAAAGAGTTGTTTGAGATCGATCTCCATGCTATTGCAGCTGTAGCAATATGCCACTTTAGAGGAAGCTCTGGTGCAAGCCAGAATCATTGAGGAGATCAAGATACAGGATGGCGAGATTGCCAAGCCAAAGAAGAAAGAATGGTCTAAGAACACCAAAATAGGGACCACGCAACAAAAACCCGCTATGGTCAATCAGGTTGCTATAAACATCCCTAAGCCTGCACAAGCAACACAACCCCAAAAGGCTAACTATCAAGCGGTGCCTCTTAATAGTTATGACAGAGAAAATCAGAGGCAAGAACAAAATCAGCAGCGTCACCCTAGGCGACAGTTCACACCTTACACAGAGTCCAGGGACTCCCTGTTTGACCGCTTGTCAGTGACAAACTTGATCAACCTACCCGAGATTCAAACCATAGACCCCAATGCGCCAAAGCCTAAGGGGTATAGGGAGGACTTATACTATAGGTTCCACAGATGGAAGGGACATGACCTTAATGCATGTTGGAAGTTTAAAGGCTTGGTGCAAGACCTAATCGACAACAAGACGCTGGCAGTGGACAACCCCGTAGCGCCAAAAAACCAACAGATGGGAGTCTTCAGAGACCCCCTACCTGCCCATGATGCATAGGCAAAACCCCTTCAAGTCAATGAGGTGACACAGAATTGCCCCATGCAGGGGTATGTAGGGATGATAAGCATAGTGACTAGGAACAAGAGGTACCCAGGAGCTGCCCCTGCGGCGGCCACAAGAGAGGTTCCATCGACGTCACAACCTCAACAACACCCTACGCAACCTCCCCTGCCTAGACCAGTGGCCATGATTCGGACTAGACTTACCCAAAGTCTAAGGACCACGTCGGCTAGGCTCTCCATATACGAGCTCATTCAACAATCAGCACCCCATCGAGAGGCTCTAATGGAGATATTAAAAGCCATCGAGCTGCAACCCCACGAAGCAAATTCTTTCAACAACTTTGTGGGACATGTAAAACAATGTACAAAACCAGTCATCACCTTTAGAGAAGATGAATTGAAATCAGTGACTGGTGATGTGGCGGATCCACCCCTACACGTCATTGCGCGGGTCAATGGGATTCCGTATAAGAGGGTGTTGGTGGACACTGGCTCATCCAGTAATATAATTACAACAACAGCATTGAAACATCTAAAGTTGTCGACATCTCACATCGTGGCCTCCACCTATACTCTTCGAGCATTCAATGATGCGATATGCTCGATGGTTGGCACAATTGTCCTACCCATCCAAGTGGGACAAAAGACTATTCATACATTGTGCCACATCTTGGAAGGTGAGATGGCCTATAATATCTTGTTGGGGCGGCCTTGGATTAGGGACATGAAGTGTGTCCCTTCAATAGCTCATCAGTGCCTAAAGTATACATTTGAAGGACAGGTGCATGTAGTCCCGGCAGACTTAGAGCCCTTCAAGTACTGCAATACGGTGCAGCTAATGCCGCAATCGACCCTTCCATCAACGCATTTGGATTTTTAGTTGAATCCATCTAACCAGGGTCCGATTTCGCATGCATCCCCATTGACAAGTCCATCAAATCCCCAGTCGGGTCCATCTTCCTCATCTGGTCCTTCACCAACAATGCCACCTACGATGGCCACACCGAAGGACAAGGGAAAGAAACCCCTAGAAGAGGAACCACCCCTAGTCTCAACCATCTCTACCGAAGAGATGCCTAGCCGAATGGAAGTCGAGATGCCTGGTTCACCCTACATGGAGTGGACTCTGAAAGAACTCCCATTCGCTCCCCCTCAACCACCAACGATCACCGTTGAGATGGCCAACACGGGCCTGGGGGAGTATTTAGTGTGGAACATTGTAGCAACACCCACACTTGAGTCCATGCAGGACATGGGGAGACCTCGCCTCCCCATCGGCACTGTGGTTCCTCTAGGCTACCCACCCAATCAGACAAACTTTGTTTATGGGGGCCTGGATAATGGCATTGAACCTTACATGCAAGAAGACGAAGATGAAGAACCCTTTGCTGAGGACGTCAACTATTTGTCCAACCCAGACTTCGCATTAAGATATCTTGGCCAATGCAATTGGCATGGATATGGGTTGGGCAGGTATGAGCAAGGAGTGCATGTTCTTTGCCAACCAAGATATCAAATGTCGTATGACAAGTCAGGAGTAGGGTTCAACCACCCCTTGCCCCTGGACATCTTGGTAGAGAACATGCAAGGCCTAGGGATAGGCAACAAGGATGGGTTGGCATTAGATCCATATGCCAATCCTAACACAACATATACATTGGGGGATTATCACCCATTGCTAACAACCAACCTTGTTGACCTTAACAACCCTTTCCCTTCGGTCAAAAAGGGAGAAAGTTCGAGGACTCACCTACAAGAGGGATATAGACAAGACCAAGAAGGGTCTTCAGAAGATGAGTTGGAGTACGAGGTAGCGCCTTGGGATCCTTTCGAATCTGATAGCAATCATTCACAAGTGACCCCCATAGATGATTATCAGGAGAGCTTCCTGACAATGTTCCCTTTGAATGCTCCAATTGAGCATATGCCACCTCAAGAGAATCAGGTCCCCCTGCAAAGAGCGGAACAACCCCGATGGGACCACATTAATTTGCTCGAGCAATATGAGCCTCATATGTCGCAAATAGTTATTGGAGCCAACGAAGGCCTTTGGATCTCCGATAGTGATTATGAAGATGAAACTGAGATGGCCTATCTCAATCATATGCGACAACAACAATATCCCTTGGACATAGATGACATGTTTGAACAACTACACATAGGGCCAAGGCATAGGTGGCACCTAAACCAGGCGTAGTTGGACCAATTACTGCACCCGCCACTCTAGGTATATAGAGAACATCTTCCGCCTGGAGACCCTATAGAGCCATCAGTGCCTAGGGCGGACCCTGTCCTCTTATCCGCACATAGGGCCGATCCATTTGTGCCAGTACCCACAGAGCCAGATCCGGAGCACAAAGATCACCTAGGATGTCCGAGCAACCACACCCGTGGTAATGGAGACCAAAATCATTTCATCAACATGATCTCCATTGATTTAACCGCCCCCATCCATAATCCAACCGACCCAACATGGTCATTGCATCTAGACCTAGATGCTATAGACTGGGATCATGCTGACACACCGCCATCCCCATCATAGTACTGGCCTTGTGGTGGGATGTTCCATTTCACCCTAGGACAGACTCAGGATGTCTTCCATGCTGAAGAGGAACCTGACGTTCTGAACGATGATCTAAATTCAGCAAATGATATCCACTTGATCCCAACTCCACACCAGTTGGAGGACGGGTCCCACATGTCAGTCGAGGAGATGACTGACGTAGACATCGGCTCTGATCCAATGAATTTGCAAATCATCAAGTTGGGGGTAAGTCTATCCCCCGAAGAGCAAGCCGACTACATTGCCCTTCTCAAAGAGAAGAAGGAGGTTTTTGCATGGTCATACAAAGACATGCCCAAAAGCTCCAAGGATTCCCATAATCGCTTGGTCAACCCAAAATGCCCCAAAGGTGTCCATAAACCCTTTGGTCAAACCAAAAGCTCCAAGGATTCTCACAATCACTTGCTTGGATAAATATAACCCAAAATGCCCCAAAGGTGTCCACAAACCCTTTGGTCAAACCAAAAGCTCCAAGGATTCTCACAATTGCTTGGTCAAACCAAAAAGCTCCAAGGATTCTACAATCTCTTGGTCAACCCAAAATGCCCCAAAGGTGTCCATAAACCCTTTGGTCAAACCAAAAGCTCCAAGGATTCCCACGATCGCTTGGTCAACCCCAAAAATGCCCCAAAGGTATCCATAAACCCTTTGGTCAAGCCAAACGCTCCAAGGGTACCCATAACCGCTTGGTCAAAATAAATATTCAAAAACAAACAAAAACAATAAAATCATCAAAAATAACAAAAAAAATTGCATCTCAATTCCATGCATACTCGTAAAAATCAAAATACAAAAATATAAGTTGCATTAGGCATCGCATCCATACATTGCATATTTTCTGGTCATACATGTCCCAAACACCATAGACTGTAATTGCTCGGCAATTCCTTCATTTTCCACATTCCATCCATTTTATAAACACATACATCCAGAATAACACCATCCCCATTTTTAGCATAGTCAATTGTCTCCTAATGTATGTAGGGTTTTCGTCATTCAGCTGTCTTTAAATTTCTAGCCAAAAACTGTACAAAGTTAAACGGATTTTACAAGGGAAAGTTTTACTTGGATCACGCCTCGTTATGTAACATCCCTACACAAGTTAAAACACATAAAATAATTCCCAAGTTGTGTGAATGCAAGAGACACCTACAAAGCATTCTAGGATACCATAGGTGAAAGATTAGCCTGTTCATCCCCCTGTGCGAATGGTTCAAGAGTGCTGAGAATTGACAAAAGGACAAGCTCTTCCCCATAAATTCCCCCTAATAAACAATGGTTTTCACCACTACCAAAAATCCCAATCACCGTTGGTCCCCAAAGTTGTAAGGATTCGTACTACACGTCCCTGACAAGGATGGGTAGTCATCCCCAAGGCCTAAAAGGATCAATGCCATTCAAAAAAAAACTCCCAACAAGCCATCATCACGACCATCTCCAATCACCTTTGGTCTCCAAATTCATAAGGATTCGTACTACACACCCCTGACAAGGATGGGTAGTCATCCCCAAGGCCTAAAAGATCAATGCCCTTACTTCATAATATCCCTAATCCCCTTTGGTTCCCAAAGTCGTAAGGATTCGTACTACACGTCCCTGAATAGGATGGGTAGTCATCCCCAAGGCCAAAAGGATCAATGTCATTCATAAGCCAAAAACCTACAAGCTCAACCTTACGAAGCTCAAAATGCAAAATCAAATAATAGTGGTTATCACCACTATTCAAAATCCTTGCTCAAAAAGAAAAACAAAAAGAGAAAAATAAATAGTGATTTTCATCATTATGTATACGAGCAAGTATCCTAACACGTTGAGCAAATAAAAGATGCCTGAACTTGAATCCTTGGAATTCTCAACATTCGAAAACCATCTAGGTGATCCTCATTACGGGTTTGGTGGATAGCCTACCTAGCAATGGCGGTATCCTAAACGCATGACGATATGTCTATCACATTAGCTTTGCATGTGAGCAGACCAATGTTTGCATGTGGATGAGCTAGCTTATGGTACCTTAGATTGTCCCATGGATTAATCTTACTAAATACAACAACGGAGTTAGTGGAGCTAATTAGGTGATCCTCAGTACAGGTTTGGTTGACAACCTATCTAGCATTGGCGGTATCCTGACAAATACCACATAAACGAACTCAATTGCACACATAGGGATGTGAAATAACTTGGTCAAACTCAAGTCTGATTTATACCTTGTTCAAAAGTCTTGCGAGATAAATGTATAGTTTTGGCTAGTTAGTTAAAATATCTGAATCTCAAAAAAGCTTAACTACATTTTAAAACAACTGGTACATTTCATTACGTACATCACCATCAAAAAATATAAAAAATACAAAAACAAAGTTCTCACATGCAAATTCATTCCACAAAGCCATCCCATAAGTACAGAAAGCCAATAAATCTTGTACAGTCTATGGTGCCATCGACAAGTTATCAACAACTCATTTCATTCATTCCATATGCATACATCATATAATTAGACACATCGCATTCATAATACCACATGCATACATCATCATAAATAACTATGCATAAACAGAAAAACAAACCATGACAAGTGTATAAACACAAAGAAAGTCATCTGTATATATATATCATCAAAAAAATGCCCGTAGGCTACAATGAACCGGTCCTCTGACCTCATAACAAAGCAAAACCTCAAAAACCCCCAAGCCTAGGGCATCGGCCACCATGATCACGCAGGATCGATGCGACGGGAACTACCCCCTATGGTGTGGGTCCTATGGGACCCCTCAGGGCAACTGCTGCTCACCCCCGCATCACGCCCACTAGCACCTCCCTCATCCAATCACCTACGACGAGATGATGTTGACTGCTCAGTATCGCTACCCCTCATCCAGCGTGAAGACCCACCTACAGGGGGCTTAGGTATCCGCCCCTTGAGGTGGATGTTCTCTCCCTCCAAATCCATCCAGTGACGACACCACTCCACCTCCCACCGATGGTACAAAGCTACTACATAATCATGCTATGCCAATGCCCTCTCCCTCTTTGCCAGCTACATCCATAGAAGATCCCTCTCTCATGCAACATCGGTATCCCCATCCTACTAGTGGTACACAACAAATGCGTTCTCCCACTCCGCCAACTACGTTCGTAGGAGATCCCTCTCCTACAGAGCCTCCCCCAGCTCCTCATCTCACCTCCATAGTAGCCCCTCCAATCATGCATTCTCAGCATGCAACCCTGCCTCCATGTCCTTCAAAACTTCCTGAGGCATTGGCATCTCTAGAATAACAACCTACTCTGGCTCCCACTACTCTGGGACGTCCTGCATCTTAAGCTGATCTGAAACCCCAAAATCCACACCCACATCATCCACCTCCACCATGTTTGCATCCTCTAGCGGAACCCCCAATCCTCTCCTGGTGCCTCTGCACCCTCCTCGCCTGTTGCAACCGCCTCTGCGCCCCCTAGAGGCCCCTCGCCTCGCCATCGCCGCAAAGTCCACCATTGGTCATACTCAGTGGTAACCCCGATGTCATCCACGTTTGGGGCATCAATCATTGTATCTGAATCCTCACCCAGTGGCGCAATGACTGGCCAGACTAGAGTCCTCTCGTCCCCCCGATGTCGATAGATCAAGGGCTCACCAGGCAACCCCTAGTGCACCCCAAACTATCATGTCACCCGACCATACGGGAAGAACTCTTGCTCAGTCCCATGATGCCCAATCAGCCACCGCCCCCTACGTACCCATCAGAGCCACTCTCCAGCCTCAGGCCAGGCTGGACAGTCCCGGTAGGGGCACCAAAACACCTCCCCTAGAGTAAGCCGAGCGAAGGCATCGGCATAGTGCCCTACGACACCTGCCCACCGCCGACTCTACCCCTGCTCCTCAGACCACCGCCATAATGCCCCGTACCCGATCTCTCGGTCTACCATCTTCGCCCAAGTCATCCATGGCAACCCCATCGGCCTCTCCACCGCTATGTGCTGCCAAGCCTAGCACTACAACAGATAGCTACATCCAATCCCCTTTCGCCTCTGGTAGCGGACCTCGTACAACTCATCATAGAGCTATGCCAATAGAGTCTGTCCCCATCTCATGATCATAGGTGCCTCCGTCGGACACTCCACCAACCTGAACACCACCTCCAGCAGGTTCCATGGGAACCTCACAGACAGAGTAGCAATGTTGGAAATGAGGCCCATCAGTACTACATGCCTCACTCCCAACACACCCATCTCTAGCCACCATCAAACCAAAATGCCACCAATCTGGTAGTCGCCCTCTCCACTGGGCTTTCCACACCCACCTCCTCCCCATGCCCAAAGCATCATGTCAGTACAACTATCCGCTGATCACGTGACGTCGTCCTGATCGGTAGTCCGTCTATCGAAATCCATAGAATCCGATAGACATCCTCCAAGGTCACTGTCATCTCCCCTATTGGGAGATGGAAGGTATTGGTCTGGGGTTCCCACAAGTTGATAAGGGCCGTCAGATAGGCCCGATCCCCGACCACAGGCTCTAGTCGAGTCACCTGCTTGAGCCCAAGGGCATCAAGCCACTCCCAGTCAGCCAAAGTCAGTGCCTCTCGTGCTTCAGAGAAAATTGTAGGTACATGGTACCGGCTCTTCACAACCTACAAAAGAAAATAAAACAAAAACATTAAAACCATGAAAAATTGTACAACAATAACATGAATATACAACAATGCATAAAACAATGTACAACTAAAAACAGACAAATAACGAGCGACAAAATTCACAAAAATTCAAAAAATAAATAGTTTGTCAGTCCTAGGGTTTTTAACTCTACGTCTAAACTGATAAATTAAAAACAAAAAAAATTCATAAATAGTTTGTCAGTCCTAGGGTTTTTAACTCTAAGTCTAAACTGATAAATTAAAAACAAATTAAAAAATTCAAAAATAAATAGTTTGTCAGTCCTAGGGTTTTTAAATCTAAGTCTAAACTGATAAATTAAAAACAAAAAAATTCAAAAAACTGTTTGTCAGTCCTAGGGTTTTTAACTCTAAACTGATAAATTAAAACAAAAAAAAATTCAAAACATAGTTTGTCAGTCCTAGGGTTTTTAACTCTAAGTCTAACTGATAAATTAAAAACAAAAAAATTCAAAAATGTTTGTCAGTCCTAGGGTTTTTAACTCTAGTTATAAACTGATAAATTAAAAAAAAAAATCAAAAATGTTTGTTCCTAGGGTTTTTAACTCTATGTCTATGATAAATTAAAAACAAAAAAATTCAAAACATTGTTTGTTAGTCCTAGGGTTTTTAACTCTAAGTCTACACTGATAAATTAAAAACAAAAAAATTCAAAACATTGTTTGTCAGTCCTAGGGTTTTTAAATCTAAGTTCAATTGATAAATTAAAAAACAAAAACATTAAAAAAATGTTTTTTAGTCCTAGGGTTTTTAACTCTAAGTTTAACTGATAAATTAAAAACAAAAAAATTCAAAACAAGTTTGTGATCCTAGGGTTTTTAACTCTAAGTTTAACTGATAAATTACAAACAAAAAAAAAAAATAAGTCTAGGTTTACCTTAGTTTTAAAATAAAAAAAATTTTGATTGCTTTGTTAAACTAGGGTTAAACTAAGTTTTTAAGCTAAGTTTTGATTTTTGTTAGACTAGGGTTTCTTTTAGTTTATAACAGATGCAAAATAAACATGGTTTCCACTAGGGTTTCAACCTAAGTTTTAATGAAGCCATACAAAACAAAACAACTTCTTTTTAGGGTTTCATTTTTAATTTGAAAAACAAAATACAAAAGAAAAAAACAACTAAATTGCGGTTTTCAAATTGTAATGCAAACAAACAATAAAGAGGAAGAACACTCACTGGTCTCGCTTCGGCTCCGCCGCTTGATGATCCGGTCCATGAACTCATGGTGGTGGGAAAATTTTGCAGCGCTTCGCTTTGCAGAATTGACCTCCTCCTCCTCAGAGCTCCAAATCGCCAGGAAAAACAAATGCAAATGAGCCCAAAACCTAGTTTTGGCCCTTAAATAGGCTTTTTGAGCCTGTAATCGTTCCTCCCTGGGATGAGTGCTCTGGTTAGCGCTCGTACCACCCTGGGACGATTACTAAATTGGTATTCGTCCCACCCAGGGATGATTACAAAGCAAAAATTTCAAAAACATCAAAAACTGCACAAAATGCACCAAAAATAAGCAATAAAATTGTCCAATGAGAGTGCTTTTGCACTTGACATTCTGGGCATGCAAAATAGATGTCGAGGTCACAAATCCTCACTATCCTACTCCCTAAGAAGGCTACCATATCTGGACCACTCCACGGGAGGACGGATTTTTGAGAATTTCATCCCCAAACGGCGTCACCAAAATGGGTCAAAACCCAACCAAAAATAGCAATAACATTGCCGAATGAAGGCGCCTTTGCGCCTGACATTCTTGGCATCCAAAATAGACGTTGGGGTCACAAATTGTCACTATCCTACTCCCTAAGAAGGCTACCATAGCCGGACCGCTCCACGGGAGGATGGATTTTTGACAATTTCAGCTCCAAAATGCGTCACAAAATGGGTTGAAACCCACCAAAAATAGGTCAGAATGTTCGAAAACTGCTTAAGCATTCAACGGTAAACAACTGAAGGCACCCTTACCTAAGTCATCTTGGGTCAAGCGACTCGTCGCTTTTCTCATGTTGGTCATTCCCTCATCGATTCGTCGCTTGAGGGGGTAGTCACACTTAGTCACCAATCAACAAAAACACACCCAATCAAGGAAATGGCACGCATTCAAAGGATCATTGACAAAGACAATCACGCTCCTACTTGGGGCAGCAAACAAGCAATAATCACAAGCTGATCAAACACTTGGCATTCGTGAATCATGAACTCAAGGTTCCCACAGACAAAAGGTTGCGCCCTTTGCCTATTCATGATTGAACAATGTCCAAGCTCAAGTAACACCTCACCGAAAAAGGTTAACACTTGAATTAAGCTCCTTAGCTCGTCAGAAGCAAGGATTCAAGAATGCGTGCCCTTTCCATACTTGGGGCATCAAGAGTTGGTTAGGTTACTGAGAAACCCTAATCATTAGTGCTTTGGTTATCTATTTTTGCTCGATGCTGCACCTTGCACAGTGCATCCCAAAAAGGGGCATCTATAGACACCAAAACAACACCAATCCGATTATGTGACAACAAGCACCGATCGCATTGACACACACAGCCCCTAGGGCAGCCCCCAGAGGTTAAACAATGGTCCTAACCACTCCCAAAAGCAGTTTGGAAGGTCAAAGGTCAATTTGGCACCTTTTTGGCACTTTGCTCCCTACTCGTCCCACCCAGGGATGATTACAAACTAGTATTCGTCCCACCCAGGGACGATTATCAGCATTCGCCCTAGGGTGAGGCGAATAGAAGGTTTGACTGGCAAAAAGTCAAACCTCGACATGTCCGCCAGTTAACTGTAGCTTCAGGACATGCAATTGCGAGGAACGACTTCAAATCAAGGAGAGAGACTTCAGTCATGCATGTCTTTGATTTTGGAGGCCTCATGCAAGGAGACTCTAAATCAGGGAATAATATTTTCTCCCAAAATAGGACATGCAACTCAAGTGGCGCCCTCGCATGCGCATTCAAACAGAGAGACCCTAGGTCTATAAATTGGTGAGTCTTCTCACCCAATAGATGAGGAGAGAAGGAGCATTTTGAGCAATGAAGTGCTGCCATTTTACATCCACACACACACCTTTTGATTTGTGCCTTTCACATCCTTGATCTCTTTTGGAAGGGAGGTCATAGGGTGGTTATTGGAAGCACAAATCCGGAGCCCAAACCTGAACATTTGGCCACAATATCCCACCAAATTTTTCGACAACACCCCATAAGAGGTTTTGGACCCATCCCAAGTGGATTGGTGCCAAAACAGAGTCCCAAACGGCGGGCGTCCTGCCCCCGGGCGCCCCCCAAACTATCGCAGTCCTAATCGCCCCGCCCTGGAGTGATTAGAAATCTGTGGCAGATATCCTTTCTATTATTTTTGCATCTGATTCTATACTGCTTAGATAGGTTGTCATTTAAATTTCACATCGTTTTGAGCATTTTTGATCATGTTTTTATCATTTCCCGCCTTTACTAACATGCAGGTAGCATCATCAAATTCCCGGTGATAGAGGCCAAATTGGGAAAATCTGACCTTCTGGGTCTTCCCAAAATACCCCCAATTAGCTAACCCCAACTTTGTAGGTGATTTGGAGCTTCCCGAATGTGACATTTGGGACTATGCTTTTTGACACTTTGTTGCAGGTCTATTCGTCCCGCCCCGGAGCGAATACGAATATGTGGTGAATTTTTTGACTGTTCCATTTGCAGTGTCTTCCTTGTGATGTTTTGATGCCCCTGTCAAGTTTTCAGTTCATTTGGATCTATTTCAGTTATCGTTTTATTTATATTTTGCATGTGCTAGTTGAAGGCGTGGGGATTGCATGTTTTATTTTATCTACAAGTGCTACTGACTGTTTTCTATTTCTTTGAATGTAGGATCTGGACATTAGAGGAGCAGCAAGGAGTCAAGACTCATCAACGCAAGCGACGGCGATGTTTGGTCCGCCCATTTTACATGTGGGCACGCGGAAGAAGGAATAGCATCCATGGGTGTGACAAGAACACATTTAACGCTCCTAGCCCTTGAAAAGGGAGGAGACAGATTGTAACCGAGTTCTGAAACATATTAATAAAAAGGGTTGTCTTCCATATTGGCTTTCTATTTGGTTTCGATTCGTTTATGCCTCTTTCCTTTCATGCACTTTCAATTCATAGGATTTAGCGTTATCTTTTGTTCATTTACATCGCATCTGGGCTTTTCCTTTTTGTTTCCGTATCCTCGTGCTTTCATTACCAAAAAAAATAATATCATTCTATAATATGGTCATATTGTATCTTGAGCAGTGAATGATTTCCAACTGATTCATTGTCATTAGTGAAGATATTATTGATAGATTATTATTATGACTTGATACTGGCTTTAAATGAAATGGGTTGTATTATTTCACTTGTGTCGAGCTATTTTCAAGTTGGATGATGAATCCTAAAGTGTAATTGATTTAATTGAAATTCAAATTGAGTTATTATTTTACCAATATTGTATCATGAAACTGGATGGCTGAGTTTACTGATAGTTGAGCAAAGTGGTTATATTTACTTCCTCTCTAACTCGCATACATTAGACATGAGAATTTAGCCTTATGGATTTGGTTGTGGTATTAACCTTTGGTGTAGCGTACTATTGGTGGGACAACACATGTACATTGGGTGTGTTATATTCACCATGCTTATGAATTTTAATTACCATTCAAAACTTATAGTAGAGTAATGAGAATGGATATGGTAATATTTAGGTTGGTGCGTTTATGGAACTAGCATGCCATGTTAACCTAAATTCTTATAGGAGGATAAATGGTTCTTAATGATAGAATATTAAGGTATAAGGAAATATTATTATAATGAGTTAAAAATAAGCTCATAAATGTTAATTCTATCTCTCCAATGGAAGAGAGAGATAGTCAACACCTTTTATGCTAAGAGCTCTCACTCAAAAAGAAATGTGTGAGAGAAGGGATTAGCTTGTTACTTTTCAATGGATAGAAAAGAGAATTAAAACTAGCTCATATGGCCAATGAGAGTGATAGTTCAATAAAGGGTGTGACACCTAGTACTCTTGCATGAAAGGAATCTTGCATGAGTAGTGATGGGTGAGAAGAATGATATGTATATAGGTGTTATAAAAAAATAGAGATATAAGAAAAAGGAATGTTGGATGTTTTGATATTTGGTATCAGAGCATGGTTCGTAATAAAATATGTTCACTGCACAAAAAATATTTATAGTGTGTGATAGAAAATATACTAGACCCTAATAAATAGAGAAACTAGTAGAAGTAAATTAGTTTGAATTGCTTGAGATGATAGGGTAAATAATTATTAGTAAGAAAATAAAATTGAAGGATTAATTGCTAATGAATTATTACTATATTTTTTGTGTGTGGCTAGGGAAAATTCCACCAAATATAAGAAGAGGAAGTGTTGCTCCATTGACAAGGTAGACACGATAAACTAGTATGAAGAATAGGAATTCAGATGTGGGTTTAGGGAACCCTAGTGATGAAAGGGAGAATACTAGTAATGAAAATCATACTGAGACTATGGCTATACTTAAGGAATATATAGAAACCCAAAAATAGTTGTTGTATATCATTTTGAGTTGAGAAACATGGGCAGGTAACCCTAGAGCGAGTATGGAAAATGAACCCCTTATCGAAGCACAATAAACTAGGTTCCAATTAAAGATCAAGTTGGGCAAGAAAATGAAACATTTGAAATATTCCAAATTTAATGGAGAGGAATATGGATATAAGGTTGATGCTTGGTTGAAATAAATAAAAATATATTACAACATGAATAACTTTTCCTCGGGCACTCAAACATCCTATGCCACACTGCATCTGCAAGATGATGGCTTAGATTGGTGGGAAGTGCATAGTGTTAAGTTGGGTCTTAATATGGTTCTTACAACAGTAGCAGATCTAAAAAGGGAAGATTTTGTAAATATGTCAAATATATATTTCTCATTGAACACTTCTATTCCCAAAAATTTTAGGAGTTCTCTTAACTTTGATAGGGAATTAGGATTGTGGAGAAGTACTAATAAATTGTTGTCAAATTGATAAAATATGTGCCTGCTTATAATGATAAAATTAAGATCCATAAGTTTATTCTAAGAGCAAATCCTAGAATAGGATAAGAAGTAGATATGAGATAACTTATAACTTTGTATAAGGCCTATGCATTAGCTAGAAATGCTGAAACATATCTCAAACCCTACTTTGATTATGAAATATTAGATGAAGAGGGTAAATAGGCACTAAGAAAAAGAAATAGTGCATGTTTTATAAAATGGAACGAGAAATAGGTAAGTAAGATATTATTTCAATGGGATTGAGGAAATAATATGTTGAAATGGAAGTTTAGGAAAATGTTACAGGTTAAGAACCGAAACAATAGCAAGGGTAACAACAGACAGTTACAAGGACAGGCTAATTATCCATCTACAAAAAAAGTAGAAGAGAGATAAAATTGTAATGAACATCTAGGCCCAAATGAAGGATGTTATCTTTGTAGAGGACCACACTGCTTATAATTTTCCATGGATAACATATATAAGTTCCAAAGAAAAGGAACTAATATTCAAAGAAACTACACCTAGAGAGCCTGCACACAAGATTTATACAGCTACAGGAAAATAGAATAGTGATGATAAAGCCACACCACTAGTGATTAAAGATAATATTTTGGTAGAAATGCTAAAATATTTATTTATAGTGGTGCTATAGATAGTTTTATTTCCACTACTTTAACTAAATATATTTTAGAAAGACCATGAATCTTGGCTCATGGGTGGAAGGTCAAGTACAATTTAGGATAAACCTACTCCATTAGCCAATGTTATCCTATAGAAAAAATTACCTTACCTTGTGGAATAATAGTAGGATTCTTATATGTAGCACCTTTGCATGATTTTGACATAATATTAGGAATGTATTTGTTGCAAATGCATAAGGCAATACTCAAATTTTAGGATAGATGGATTAAGTACACAAATGATAGAGGAGTTGTACATAGGATGTGTAGTCTACAAGGTGATTTTCAACCTCAGATATTGTCAGCAAGGCAACCTAAGAAGTCCATAAATAAAGGATGGATTGTCTATGTTGTTAAGATGAATAACATTGATAAAAAGAAGAAAAAGGAGGTCTTTGAGAAACACCCAATTCTTTAGGATTTTAGGGATGTTTTTCCAAATATTTACCTGGATTACCACCTAAACAAGAATTTTATTTTATTATTGAGCTTCAAATTAAAACAAAAACCATACATTAAGCTCCTTACAGAATGAATCCCATTGAAATGTAAGAGTTGAAGGTGCGGTTGCAAGGATTATTAGAGAAAGTACTCATCAAACCAAGTGTATCACCTTGGGGTGTGCTAGTACTATTTGTAAAGAATAATGGTTCCTTGAGATTATGCATATATTATAGAAAGTTAAACAAGGCAATCGTCAAGAATGAATATCCTCTACCTAGAATCGAAGATCTCTTCGATCAACTCAAAGATGCCACAATTTTTACAAAAAAATAATTTGAAATCAGGATACCGCCAATTGAGGATTCGTGATTAGGATACACATAATAAAACCTTTAAAACTTGTTATGGATATTAAGAGTTTATTGTCTTACCTTTTGGTTTAAAAAATGCTCTAGCAATATTTTTTTTTTCATGAATAACATCTTTAGGAAGTACTTGGATGGATTTTTACTAGTATTTATGGATGATATATTGATATATTTCTGAAGCAAGGCAAAGCATGATGAGCATATTAATATTTTTCTAGAACTATTAATAAAAAATTTATTGTATGGGAACCTATTCATGTATGAATTTTATGTGTCAAAAGTGCAATATTTAGGACACATTGTTTTGAATGAAGGGATCATAATGGATCCTAAGAAAATAGAAGACATTTTGAATTGGTTGCCTCCTAAAAATATGATAGAAGTTTGAAATTTCATGAACTTAACTAGATACTATAGGCATTGTGTGAGAGACTATGTAAATATCACCTCATCAAAGATGAACCTTCAGAGAAAAGGAAAATAATTCAAGTGGACAAAGAAATGTGAGGAAGGCTTTGGTTTGATAAAGAAAAATCTTATCGTGCCTCCTCTATTAAATGTACCTAATCTTTAGGGAAGTTTCCCAGTTTGTACAGATGCATCATTAGAAGGTTTGGGAGGAGTGCTCTCACATGAAGAAGTAGTGATAGCCTATGGATCTAGAAAGCTAAAAAGACATGAAGTTAATTATGCAACCCATGATTTAGAGTTGAAAATTGTAGTGTTTTCTCTCAAAATTTGATGATAGTATCTAGTCAAGATATCCTTTGAGTTAAGGACAAACCATTAGATTATGTAATATATATTCACTCAACCTTTACTTAATGCTAGGAAAATAAGGTGGATGGAATTACTCATAAAATATGATTTTGGAATTGAGTATATTAAGAGAAAACAAAATAAATTCACTAATGCATTGAGTAGGAGAAGACATATAGTAATTTTTTCTCACATTAATGTTGAATTTGTGGAATAAGTTAAGGAAATGCAATGTCAGGATGCATACTACAACAAAATTTGGGAAAGGATGGAAAGGAAACCTGATACAAATATGAAATTTGGTATCAAGTATGGTTTATTATATTTTAAGAATATGGTAGTAATTCCTAAGACTAGAAATTTGAGAAGGATGATTATGAATGAAGCAAACAGATCTCCATATTTTTCTCATCCAAGAGGAGCAAAAATGAGGGAGAATATGAAAAATACTATATTTTGGCCATAAGTAAAGAGGTACATAACTGAATTTTTTCCTCAATGCCTCGAGTGTAAAAAGGTAAAAGTAAAGCACAAACACCATGCCTGCTTGTTGTATCTGCATGATGTTTCTATGCAAAAATGGCAAGTGATTTTTATGGATGTCATTGTAGGACTACCTAAAAAATGGTTTTAGCATGATGAAATCCTAGTAGTGGTTTATGGACTGATCAAGGTTGCACACTTTATACACAAGAACACCAAGGATGATGTCGTGGTTGTGGCTAATATATTTTCCAAAGAAATATTTTGGGTTCATTATTTTCTAGAGGTAATCATATCAGATAGGGATACGAAATTTACATCTAATTTTTGGCAATCCTTGCATCATGTCATTGGTATTAGATTGAATATTAGTTCTACTTATCATCCCAAATATGATGGGAAAACTAAAATAGTGAACTAGGTGTTAGAAGATATGTTTTGCATGTACTACATGGATCAAAAAACCCATTTGGAGGATTACTTACATCTGGTATAATTTGTCTACAATAATAGTCATCATTCAACCATAGGAATGGATCTATTCAAAGCTTTGTATGGTATAAAGTGCATGACACCATTGTCTTGGGATAATCTATAATACCATATTATGCTTGGATTATACATGATCAAAGATATGGAGTGAAAATTGAGAGTTATTAGAGAGAGACTAAAAGAAGTTGTAGACTGGCATAAATCTATGCCAATATTAAGAGATCACCAAAAGATTTTGATGTGGGTGATAGGGTATTTCTCAGGGAAAATCCAAGGAAAAGTAAAATTAAATCCACAAAGATATATTCTTGCTTTATCAAAACCTTTGAAATCATAGAGAAGATTAGTCATGTGCCTTATCAACTTACCTTACCACCCAATATGTCCAAAATTCACAACACCTTTCATATTTCTTTACTTAAAAAGTAAGTTGCTAATCCAGATTATGTGTGGGATTTTTCTAATTTGTAGATGGTAAATCCAGATGCTACAGAGGTTCAACTAGTAATAATCCTTGATTTTCAATCTAAATCTATGAGGAAAGGAACTCTAGAGAAGTTTCGATTTCAGTGGAACCATTACTCTGAAACAAATGCTACTTGGAAAAAGGTAGTGGATATGCAAAAACACTTTTCATTTTTGTTTGAAATTCTATATAAATACTATTTAATATTTACATTTATTTTAAAAACATAGAGGACTATGTTAAGCCTAAGGTGGGGATGATGTCATGACCCACCTTGGCAGAATTTTCATGTTGATGGATTTATGTTTTGCTTTATGGATTATGGATGAAATGATGGACTATTTCAGTTTTATTAGGAAAAATACTTGTTCCTTGTTAAAAAATGAGATATGAACCTTGATGAGTGATGTAGGATAATTCCAAGATTGGTTTTTTTAAGGACCTACATTTTATATATGAATATGATACTACTAATAAAAACACACTTTTGCAGGAACAAATTCCTTTATGGTGGCAGAAAGAATTAACCACTAAGAAAATATTACCTTGGGGAAATGGTGTGATGGGTTAAATTTGAGGAGGAAACATGGAAGAATACCCATTTTCATGGATATGCATATCATAAATTTGCATAAGGATAAATAAATCAAGTTTTAGTTGAAACTTTTCATGCATTTCTCTATGTAGGAGTTCTACTTGATTTATTCCTTTTTGCAAATGAAAATGAATGCCTATGTTCTTTAAGCATTTTTATTTTTAGAAAATATTTTATCCTTGTTTATAACTGGCTTGAGTGTTAAGAATAGAAGAGTTTTTTATTTATTTTAATCATAGGAAGAATGCATTTCCTTTACTAGAAAGAGAATCCTATGAAATGAAGATTTTTTCATCATTTAAAAATCTTAGTTGAGAATGTGTCTTGGAATTAGAACTACTATTTTTTTAATTTTATTAAATGTGGCTTGAGAGTGGTCATTGGTCGATCAAGAGATAATGGTTGGCCAAGAGTGCTCATTAATGGAGGAGACAAGTGGAGGATAGCGGAGTTGGGTGACATATCCACAAATAACAGTAGTGGACGGTGGAACTCAGGTAATTAGGTAAAATTTAGAAAAATGTGGTATCGTTGGAGGGACACAATGAAAGAAGCAAGTATGAAAAGAGTTGGGGTGTCTCAAGAGAAGTTGAACTTGAGGAAAACTATAGAAGGAAAACCAGGTTTTAGAACCTTTTTGTTTGTCTTCATTGATGTTGTCATGTGGATGTGAATGCCATTTGTGATTATTTATGATATAATGCTCCATTTGTTTTTATTACATAATAAAATAGTAGAATGATAATATTGGAAACCTTAGTTTTTTACTAGGGAACAAATTGTTAATAACGAAAAACTTGGTTTGAATTGTTATCATTGCTTTGGTTATTTGGAAACATAGTTATTGATTAGGAAATGAATGATTGGTAACAAAACAATGATATTGGATTGTTAAATTCTCTTGTTTGGTGTAAGATATAACTCAAAATGAGACTAAAAATTCTAGACATCATAAGGCACTATTTGGTTGTTAATTACTGATGTCATCCTAAGTTTAAATAGAAGGAACCATGTCTATAAGTTCTCACTAAGCTTGTAGAATGAGGAATATTAGAAAACTTTTTATGGATGAAAGTTTGAATATGCTAAATCAAAGAATCATTCTAGAATGAATGAATGTTTCCTTTTAAATTTGAAGAGTAGGAGATTCAATTTTCCAAGATTAAGTTAGGGAAAGAATTGATCTCTTCTAGAATTGAAAATGGAACCTGAGTGAGATATTTATTTTTATGTGTAATTGTGTGTTGTTGTGTATTAGATATATCTATAAAAAGAAAAATAATGTGTATATCTACTGGGATATATCCTTAGTTGTATGAATTCAATTTTATTTATATTAAGAATTGTTTATTTTTTCCTTCACTGACTGTGGTAAAATGGGATTTTTTGTCTTGATTGAAAAACCTCAAAGATCATTTTTTAGAAGCTTTGTCGGTTATTCCTATTAGTGAATGGAATTAGAATTCCTAATTTAAGTATTTTTGAATGGATATAAGTTGTTTTATATTTAAAGGATGCCTTCAATGCTTTGAATATGATGTGTGATTTGATAGAATTTATAAATGAATCAATGCATTATGTGGATATTTTTTGAGGAAATATATTGTGATTGGAGTGGTTAAAATTATACCACTGGACATTGGATGGTTTGCTTAATGATTAAAATGGAGCCATCTCTGATACTCATCAAAAGAAATATTTCTTGATGATTAATGAATCCACTATGGACGAGGAGAAGACGAATTCTAGCAAACTGAAAACGATTTAGTGGTACTAGAAAGGGAACTCCTGAATGTGCAGTTGAGGTAGTTGGATTTCAATAAATATTATTTTCCAATACGAAGACCTACTAGGATGAGTTACAAGCCTTGGAGTAGAACATCTATCCAGATAGGATGACTGAAAATAAGATCATTTCCTAATATGATCATATTGTTTCTTGAGCAGTGAACAATTTCCCAAAAGTGTGTTGGCATTAGTGAAGATATTGTTGACATATTATTATTATTACTTGATATTGGATTTAAATGAAATGTGTTGTATGTTTCACTTATGTTGAGCTATTTTCAAGCTATATGATGAATCCTAAAGTGTAAAATTGAGTTATTATTTTACCAATCTCATATCATAAATAAGGATGATTGAGTTTACTGATAGTTGAAGGAAGTGGTTATATTTACTTTCTTTCTAAATCACGTACATTAGACATGAGAATTTAGCCTTATGGATTTGGTTGTGGTATTAAACTTTGGCTTAGCGCACTCTTGGTGGGCCAACATATGTACGTTGGGAGTGTTAGATTCACTATGCTTATGATTTTTAATTACCACTCAAAACTTATAATAGAGTAATGAGAATGGATATGGTAATATTTAGGTTGGTGCATTTATGGAACTGGCTTGCCATGTTAACCTAAATTCTTATAAGAGGATAAATGGTTCTTAATGATAGAGTATTAAGAAACAAGGAAATATTATTATAATGAGTTAAAAATGAGCTCATAAATGTTAAGTCTATCTCTCCAATGGAAGAGAGAGATAGTCAACACCTTTTATGCTAAGATATCTCACTCAAAAATAAATGCGTGAGATAAGGGATTAGCTTGTTACTTTTTGATGGATAGAAAATAGAATTGAAACTAGATCATATGGCCAATGAGAGTGATAGTTCAATAAAGGGTGTGACACCTAGTACTCTTGCATGGAAGGAATCTTGCATGAGTAGTGATGGGTGAGAAGAATGCTATATATAGGTGTTATAAAAAATTAGAGAGATAAGAGTAATGAAATTTGGGTGTTTTGATAATGCCACTTGGTTTAAATCTCCTTGTGACCTTTTCTTGAGTGCAGGATTTTATATTTCCTTAGGTTGATAATAATTCATCTTTCATTTTGATAGTAAGTGGTTTCTCCCCATATGAACCACTGTGAGTATATAAATGGGGCCAACATGTTTTGAGATAGAAAAGCTCATTCATCCCCTTGATCCTCTTTAGTTTCTTCAGGGATACTAAGAGAGAGGATCTGGACCGAACAAAACCTAACAAAAACAACTAATTTTTTTTTGACATACTCGTACCAATTATTTATAGAGAGGAACCATCATGCATGTGGAATTAAGGTATTGGCCCCCTTATATTTAAAAGGGTATCATTCACTTACCATGTTAGAGGGAGGAGAGGATCACTATATATAACTTAGTTTTTCTTTAAGAGATCAATCTTTTAAAATAAAATAAAATAAAACCCCTTTTTAAATATGAAGAAATCAAAAGTTCACATAAAGTGGCAAAGGAGAGAGTGCTTGTCATATAGGTCAAGGGGGAGCCTCTATATATATAATTTCAATAGGATCAATGCCTACCCATTCTTTTAAGGTTGAGCTTGAAGTTTTAAAAAGCCTTAAAAAGATGGGTTAAATTTTAGAATCTAGGATTGGTTATGTGCATAAATGAATGGACCTCTAGGTACATGTTATATCAAACATGTATAAGGAATAGTGCTTATCTAAAAACTATATCATTCACATTCTCTCATATTAATATTGAGTGTTAGACCACTAAAATGTAGGGGAAGCTCTTTTACTAATAAATCATGATTCACAATTGTTTTGTTGCAAATATTCTTCCTTATTGAGATGTTAAACCTCTACATTTTCATAGGCCCTTCCAAAATTACTTATATATCCTACCTAATGACTTGTAGAAAATTTTCTATATATTCTATTCATACCAAATAATGAGCTAATGAATGTCCTTTTTGCCATTGGTTCTTCCATTCAAATTCATTGTAAAATTCATAACGATCATATTTATGAATATCCCATTGGATTCTAGAATCTCATAGTATGGGTCCTGATAAACTCCAATCTATTGCTTCTTCTCTACCAATAATGCCTACTCCCTCAACTCGTTTCAAAAATATAGGATTGTGTGTAATAAGTCTTTCATATTCAGCCACTTTTGGTAAGAAATAAGTGCAAAAATCTAAGCATTTTTCTATCCAACCGTAGGGTAAATCTACAGCTACTCCTCCGATACGGAAATAATTATGCATCATTCGCATACCCGTGGCAGCTTCAAATAAATCATATATCATTTCCCTCTCTCTGAAAATATAAAAGAAAGGAGTCTGTGCACCAATATCAGCCATGAAAGGTCCAAGCCATAACAAATGAGAAGCTATACGACTCAACTCTAGCATAACCACTCAAATTATTGGACATTTTGAGTTCATTTAGTTGTCATTGATGTCAAGGTGAAAATTCATCATTAATACCATGGAGCACACCATGAATAGCACCAAGAACAATGTATGTTGATGGTTGTTTTTGAAATGTGGAGTGATAAGGTGTAATTAAGTATTTACATTATATTGTGAGAAAGATTTATCTTCTAACCTCTTTGATATTGGCATAGAAGTTGTTGTGGTTGTGGTAGATTTATGAGATCCCTTCATCATCAAGAAAAACGTATGAGCACATTATTCCATAGTTCAGTTGATTTATTGGTTTTTTGGAAAATAAGTTTTAAGTGAAAAGGACGTTATTAGGGTTTCCTTTTGAGAGTATTTGAGTTAATACTTCAAGGTTTTCGGGAATAAAGAGTTTTTGTTAAAATCTTATTTGATAAGAATTATTGTTAAATTCATCGGTTGTGTGAAGAACTTGATTTAGAGTTTTACAAATATCATGAGTATCATTGTTATGTGAAGATTGTTTGATAATCATTATTGTTGATTGTGTGAAGAACTTGAGTTATAGTTTTGAAAAGATCATGAGTATCATTGTTATGTGAAGATTGTTTTGTAACCATTGTTTTTGAAGTGAGTTGTTGTACAAATAACTTGAACTAGGGTTCAAAAAGAACATGAGTATCATTGTTATGTGATATTTTCTTTTGAGCATTGTTGGAAATATTTAGAGTTGGTGGTTATATGATTGGACTAGGGTTTGTGATAAAGAAGTGTTTCATTGAGTGATTGGTTGAGTAGAGTTGATTGAATCTAGTTAAGTGGTTATGTAAAGTGTGATTGTTCAAGTTCCACAAAACAAACTATTCAATATTATGATTTGAGTTGAGAAAGTGATTTAGCATTGAGTTTAGAACATATTGAGTCTCTAAAAATTCTCGTTATGTTTATACGAGATTGGAAAAGTTCTATGTGGATTTGTTAAGTAGATTTGAGGTAAGTATTTGAGAAGACTTGTGGACTGATTTTGTGTGAGATTTTTATAGAAGCATACAATACAGATTTGATTAAGTTTTGTGTGGACTTATTGGGCAGATTTGGACAAGTTATGAGTGATCTTGTTGAGAAAGTTATAAGTGGACTTGTTGAAGTAGATTTGAGCAAGTTCTAAGTGGACTTGTTGAGCAAATTTGGATAAGTTTTGTGTGGACTTGTTGAGCATATTTGAGCAAGTTATGAGTGGACTTGTTGAGAAAATTTGGATAAGTTTTGTGTGGACTTGTTGAGAATATTTGAGCAAGTTCTGAGTGGAATTTTTGAGAATATTTGAGCAAGTTATGAGTGGACTTGTTGAGTAGATTTGAGCAAGTTCTGAGTGGACTTGTTGAGCATATTTGAGCAAGTTCTAAGTGGAATTATTGAGCATATTTGAGGAATTTTTTAGTGGATTTGTTGAGCATATTTGAGCAAGTTCTAAGTGTACTTTTTGAGCAGTGTTGACTAAGTTCTGGTTGGATTTGTTGAGCAAATTTGTGCTAGACAAGAGGACTGAGTTTAGTACAGATTTGAGATAGAGCTTTGGATGTGATAGAGTAGAGAGGATAGTAGTCTCCAGTGGATAGATATCCATAAGCCAGGGTAGTGAGGACATATGTTCTAAGTGGGGATAAGATTCTTCAATGGAGAGAGATCCATAAGCCAGTGCAGTGGAGGCAATAGTATTCTAGAGGATCACCAGCCAGAGCAGAGTAGAAGGAGTTCTCCTATGGATAGAGATACATAAAATTGATTTAGGGGATTAGCATCTCATTTGGATAGAGGTCCATAAATATTGTAGGGAAATGATTCCCAAGAGAATTTATTTGAGAAAATTTATAAGAAATATTTTCTCTATGGAGGTAGCCATATTTGGGTGAACCACATTAAATTGGTGTCTCTATTGTGTGTGGTTATTTATGCATTTCTTTGATTACTGATGTTGATATTGCTATCTATACATTGCATAATATTTATTTGGAAAGAAAAATAAAAAGTGGTCTTATACTGTTCACCCCCGTCTTAGTATAAGTTTGTGTTCTTCAATTGGTATCAGAGTCAGTTCCTTCAGAAGAGTTTAAAAACTTGAAGGAAAATCTAACAAGAACATAATGGATTCTAAGAATGGGTCCTCAGATAATTCAGCATCAGTATTTGATGGAAGTGACTATATGTATTGGAGAATGAGAATGCAAATCTACATAATGGCACTTTGCAATGAAATTTGGGAAGTAGCTAATCTTGGTTATGATTCCTTAATCAATCCTCCTATAGATAAGGAAGGTAAGCTCCTACAACACTATAATTCAAAAGCAATGAATGCACTTTTGAGAGCTTTGCATAGAATAAAGTCTATGAAAGTTATGCATTGTAAAACTACAAAAGAAATGTGGGATAAATTGTAAAATATATATGCAAGAGATAAAAGTGTCAAGAAAGCAAATATGCAAAATCTCAAAGGAAAAATTGAAGCATTAATAATGAACAAAGATGAAAATATTAGTGCTTATCTAATTCGAATTTATGAGGTTGTTAATGATATACAAGGACTTGGAATGAATATTGATGAATCAGATATTTGTGATAAAGTCTTAAGAACTCTTCCAAAAAGATTCAGTGAACAGGTTTTTGCTATAGAAGTGTCAATGGATGGTGATACTTTGACAAGAGATAAGTTTATTGGTATTATTATAGAGTTTGAGATAAGAACAAAATATCCCATTCCTCGATGGAAGCAACCTTCAAAGCAATCAAAAAGGCAAAAGGTAAGAAGTAAAAATAAAGAAATGACTCATCCAGTGATGAAGAAGCTAATTGTGGTAGAAAAGATAAATATTCAAGAATATCCAAAGGTCTAAGAACTGTTAAATGTTTCAATTGTGGAAAGTATGGACATTTTGCAACAGATTTTCAAGAACCCAAGTACAATAATGATGAAGAAAAATATGATCACACGAATAGGGAATTAGAAAGATACAGGCATCAAAAGAAAAGCAAGGATGGACAAAAAAGATAAAAAATAAATTCTTCCAAAGGCAAAAGAGGAGCTACTATGTAGATAAGGCAAGTAAGTACTCAAGTGATAGTGATGCTAGTTTTTCATACAATTTTAGAGATGAAGTCTTATTTATGATTGAAGAAAAAGTGCAAATTAAGAAAAGGACTCCAGTAATTCTCAAGTGTTTTAGATGTAGTAACTTTGGACATATTGAAGATAATTATATAAGGGATGGTTATAGTTTCATTGATGATGAATATGAAGATGCACTTGAAAGACCAGATGAAAATCTTCTAATGGCATTAGAAGAAGAAGAAATTGGTCCTATAGAAGACAAACCAATAGAAACTAAATATGAGGACAAAGGTAAACAAACAGAGGAATATTAAAAAAATAATGGTTATGATCTCAAGGAAGAACTTATTTATGCCCTTGACATGGTAAATAAGGTAAGGAAGCAACACTCTAAACTTGAAATTCAATTTCAAGAATGTGATGAAGAGAGAAGATTGCTTATAGAGGATTTAGAAAAATCAAAGGCTAAGGCAAAGAGGTTCAAAGATAAGTTAGAAGAAAATATCTTGGAATGTGAGAAGTTAGCACAAGAATTGACACTACTAGGAGAATATTTAGAATACTCTAAGGTCAAGATGAAATGGTTAAAAAATAGCTCAAATAACTAGGATAAATTCATCAAGATACAAAATTCTACATCAAGAAAAATAGGTCTTGGATTTGAACAGGTTCAAAAGAAATAGGAAGGAGAATCAACTTCATGTTTTGGAGGAGAAGAAAATTCAGATGAAGATACTTCTAAAAAATACAATGTAAAATATAGTGAGACATCTGAGGATGAGTTGGACAATAGAAATTTCAAAAAAAGAGGAACAATACACAAAGAAGATATATATGGAACATCAATCAGAATAGGTCAAGAGAGACCAAGAGACCAATGAGGTCAAGACAAGGAAACTTCAATGGAATATGCTTTTCATGTTACATGTTTGGGCACATGGCTTCACAATGGATGACATATGAAATATAGGAATATAAGAACATACAAATTTTCCATGGGTATTGCTACTCATGTAATCAGTTTGGTCATAAGGCAATGAATTGCAGGGTTCATGACATCAGAGGATATGGTTTCACTAGGAGAAATCCTAAGACATTTGAACCTCCAAGGCATAATAACATTAAGTGTTATACATGCAACAATGATGGTCACACAAAAAAGTGTTGTATATTAGACATTCGAAAAACAAGTATGAACAGAAACAGGAACAGGAACATGAATATGAATATGAACAGGAACAAGAACAGGAATAGGAACATGGATATGAATAGAAATAGGAATAGAAACAGGAACAAGAATAGGAACATAAATAGAAATAGGAACAAGAATGTAGACATGGACAGGAATATGGATATGGAAATAAACAATTAGAGGAATCAGAAGGATCATATAAGAAATAAAGAGGATAAATATAAAGAACAGTGCTTTATAGGAGTAGGAATACTCCCACCCCAGAATTAACCACTTCAAAGAAGGTGGGGGAGGGGCTAAGCTAAGAGGCTCATTCTTAGTCCTGATCCCCTAAGGTGACCCTTTGTCATTGATGTCAAAGGGGGAGATATTTTAGCAAGGGGGAGAAATTTGATATTTGAGAGAGCATTGAGCTAGGGGAAGCAATGTCCCAGGGAGAGCTAAACAATGGAAAGGTCAAGTTTTCGGTAAAATTAAATTGGGTTGCTATAAATGACAAAGGGGGAGATTGTTGGAAATTTTGAGTTCATTTAGTTTTCATTGATATCAAGGCAAAAATTAGTCATTAATACCATGGAACACACCATAATATGCATTAGGAACAATGCAAAGAGTTGAAAAGAAAATTGGCAAAATAATATTTTATGAGGGTTTATGGTAAACCCATGGTGGAAGATTAAATGGTTTTATTAAAATTATTATTAGGATATAAAAAATCTCCTCACACTTTGAGATGGTAGTTAAGTTTTGAAGAGACCCATGGTTGTAGAATATTTTATAAGTTAAATGTTTATGTTTAAACCCAAGGAAGGCTTTAATCTCTTTAAAGCTAAATTTTATAAATATAATTTATAAAATTTAAATTCCTTAGAATTTAAATAATATATAAATTATAAAGGTGGGAGCACCGATGTCTAATAAGGAAAGGTATTTTCATGTATAAATAAATTCCAAAGAGGCATTTAAAACTTACCCCTCGACATTATTTTTTCATGCGACAAAGTGAAACGTTTTGGTGCATTTGTTATTCGTTGAGGAAGAAGACAAAAATTTCACTTGTCTTTAGTGCCAGGTAGAAGAGACAAGGGAGAGTGAAGATTTTTTGAAATGTAAAGGATACGGTGGTCCATTGGCAGTGCATGTTTTGCAAATGCGTTAGGATTTGAGAGGCATGTGATCGATTCACGTGGAGTGGTGTGTCTTGAGTTCCAAGGGAAGTTCCTTTTTGCATGTGCCTTGGTTTTTGTGTGCTATCCAAGGACAAAGGGGACAAAGAGTTCTTAGGCTCTTAACCGTGCATCTAGCATACACAGAGGTCAAAGCCACGACTAGAGTGCTCATGGAGGCAAATATCATGGGTTCGAAACCCACTAAGAGGCAAAGGTACTTTTTGATAGTTAAATTTTGCCTAAGGATTTTTTCTATAGGATAATATGAAGTAATAAGGGTTTGTGAAAATTTGTATGTGATTTTTATATTATTGTTGGAGATATAAGGGTTTGAGAAAGGTTGTTGATTTTATAATTGATTTTTATTATTGTGGAGTAATAAGGATTAATGAGAGGTTGTTTTATTGATGAGTGATTTATATCATTGGAATTATAAAGAAAGTTGATTTGATTTTTATCAAATTTTCTCTTGCCATTAAATAAAATTAAAGAGGTTTGAGTTAATTTTTGGTGGATGTTAAATCTACTTTAGTTGGGATTTTATAAGGTGTTATTGGATAAATATTTTATGTATGTTGATGGTTGTTTTTGAAAGGTGGAGTGATAAGGTGTAATTAAGTATTTACATTATATTGTGAGAAAGATTTATCTTCTAACCTCTTTGAGATTGGCATAGAAGTTGTTGTGGTTGTGGCAAATTTATGAGATCCCTTCATCATCAAGAAAAAGGTATGAGCACATTTTTCCATAGTTGAGTTGATTGATTTGTTTTCTAAAAAATAAGTTTGGAGTGAAAAGGACTTGATTAGGGTTTCTTTTTTAGAGTTTTTGAGTTAATGCTTCAAGGTTTTCAGGAATAAAGAGTTGTTAAAACCTTATTTGATAGGCATTATTGTTGAATCCATTGGTTGTGTTAAGAACTTGAGTTAGATTTTTGCAAAGATCATGAGTATCATTGTTATGTGAAGATTGTTTTATAAGAATTGTTGTTGAAGTGAGTTGTTGTACAAAGAACTTGAACCAGGATTTGAAAAGAACATTAGTATCATTGTTATGTAATATTTGTTGTTGATCATTTTTGGAAATAATTTGAGTTGGTGGTTATATGATTGGACTAGGGTTTGTGAGAAAGAAGTATTTCATTGAGTGATTTGTTGAGTAGAGTTGATTGAGCTCAATCAAGTGGTTGTGTGAAGTGATTGTTCAAGTTCCATAAAACAAACTATTCAATATTCTGATTTGAGTTGAGAAAGTGATTGAGCATTGAGTGTAGAACATATTGAGTCTCTAACAATTCTCTTTATGTTTCTATGATATTGGACAAGTTTTGTGTGGAATTGTTAAGCAAATTTGAGGTAAGTATTTGAGGAGACTTGTGGACTGATTTTGTGTGAGATTTTTGTAGAAGATTACAATACATATTTGACTAAGTTTTGTGTGGACATATTGATCAGATTGGACAAGTTCTGAGTGAGCTTGTTGAGCAAGTTATGAGTGGACTTGTTGAAGGATATTTGAGCAAGTTCTGAGTGGACTTGTTGAGAATATTTAGACAAGTTATGCATAGAATTTTTGAGCACATTTGGACAAGTTCTGTGTGGATTTGTTGAGCAGATTTGAGCAAGTTCTGAGTGGACTTGTTGAGTAGATTTGAGAAAGTTATGGGTGGACTTGTTGAGAAAATTTGAGAAAGTTCTGAGTGGACTTATTGAGCATATTTGAGAAAGTTCTGAGTGGACTTGTTGAGCATATTTGAGCAAGTTCTGAGTGGAATTGTTGAGCATATTTTAGAAAGTTCTGAGTGGACTTGTTGAGAATATTTGAGCAATTTCTAAGTGGACTTTTTGATAAGATTTGAGCAAGTTCTGAGTGGACTTGTTGAGCAAAGTTGAGTAAGTTCTGAGTGGACTTGTTGAGCAGATTTATGCTAGACCGAAGGACTAAGTTTAGTTTAGATTTGAGATAGAGCTTTGGAGGTGACAAATCAGAGAGGATACTAGTCTCCAGTGGATAGATATCCATTAGCTAGGGTAGTGAGGACATGTTTTATGAGTGGGGATAAGAGTCTTCAGTAGAGATAGATCCACAAGCTAGTGCAGTGGAGGTAGTAGTCTTATATAGGATCACCAACCAGAGCAGAGGAGAAGGAGTTCTCATGTGGATAGAGATCTAAGAACTTGATTTAGGGGATTAGTATCTCCTTTGGATAGAGGTCCATAAACATTGTAGGGAAAGGATTCCCAAGAGAATTTATTTGAGAAAATTTATAAGAAATATTTTCTCCATGGAGGTAGCCATATTTGGGTGAACCACGTTAAATTGGTGTCTCTATTGTGTGTGGTGACTTGTGCATTGCTTTGATTACTTCTGTTGATATTGGTATCTATACATTGCATAATATTGATTTGGAAAGAAAAGTAAAAAGTGGTCTTATATTGTTCACCCCCTCTTAGTATAAGCTTGTGTTCTTCACAAATATATCTAGCCTTTTTAGGTACTTGAATATTTTCCAATATCTTTGTAAATTTATAGTTTTTACCTCCATGAACATAGAAGATAAATAATCCCATAGTGTTACATAGGGGATATATTGGACAACTGTTCATTTTTTAACAATTTTCTCCATCCCTCTATGTAAATAACCTAATATAGGTTCACAGTCAATAACATCTTCACCATCCAGAGTAACAATAAGTCGAAGAACACCATGCATTGATGGATGATGAGGACCCATACTGACCATCAGTTGTATTTGTTGACACCACAAATTCCATCCTAGAAAACCATATTTGGACTATGCTTCAACTATGTCAATTGTACTTGAAATATTGTATAACTCTATTATATGGGAACATTAGGGTTATCTTCTCTATTCCAAAACTATATGTGAAATATTTGCTTCATACAACTTCTCAATGGCCATTGAAAATAAAAAGAACAATATAAAAAAGGAAAAAAATATATCAAAATATTCATAAATTAGACCAATGATATTAATTATGCTTCAATATTAGGAGCTTTTGAACCTATATCAACTACCACTATTTTTTGTGCGGGAGGGAAAAATATGTAAAATATTACTTCGGATAGTCATTACTTTTCTAGTAGATTGAAACATAGTCTAGATCAAGGTTTTGGGGAACAATTGATTGATCATACCTACCAATGATAATTCCTTATTGTCATCCCTTTTTGATGGAAACATCTCTGATCTAGAAAGAGGTTGATCTTTTTTACTAATATTATTTATATCTTCTTGTTTCACCACTGTTCCATCCATAGTAGCTAATAAAATAAAGGATATAAATATTTGGATATAAATATTTTTATTGATCCATTATCAGATTTGTTATTTTTTGTTCAAAAAAAATTCCCATCCTTTATGTATCATTCACTAGGTTTATAAACACCTTATAATAATTGATATTGTAAAGAAATAAATATTTACAAATTAAGATGATTCGTTGATTTCATTAGTTCATTCACCTAAAATTGATGTAGAGAAATAAATATTACAAAATTGATAATTATTAATTGATATCTTTGAAAAAGGAAACCCATAAATAAATAAGGTTTGTTTATATGATAATTAATTCCCCTTAATTTTCCATTTTATACTACTTCATCTACCAAAATTACCAAGCATATTGTGTAACCTCCCACGTATCCTATCAACCAACCTATGATCCAGAGGTTTCATATTTGCTGGGTTATTTTTATCTAGCAGATAAGTAACATTTGGTCATCCACATCCAAAGCGCTATGTTATTAAATCATTAAGTTATGGCATAACTTCACCCACGGCGCTATTGGATGGAAGTGCACCATACAGTAGCACCAATGATCCTCTTCTCATGCAACTGACTAGGATCATCTACACGAACATAATGTCCGAATGAAATAGAGAAAAAAGGTAAAATAATATTGTGGATTTCTATTGATAATTATATCCCTTGCCCTTCCTCTTTGAGTTACATCCATATATTTAGTTATACAGCCACCTGTAGGGCAACAACCATTACAATGATTGTTATTAAAATGAAAATAATTTTTCCATCATCTATGTGTCCAATTGTTACAATATTGAGATAGAGTTTCCTTTAAATATATAATAAAACATGTGATATTCTCCCATTTATTTCCAATGGAGAGAAATAAAAGATATTGATTTAGATGATGAAATTAAGCATGAAAATATGGAAGGAGTATGATGGTTTTATTATATTTACTTTTGATTTCTAGAAAATTGTATTATTATGTCAATAGAAGGTTACCTATACTAGTTCCATATACATTAAATAAGCCTTTGGTATAATATTGACAATCAAACGAGGATTAGAGAAGATATCAGTAGTTTTCCATTTCCTAAGAAAAGAGAAATAATAATGGAAAAAATTGTTTAAAATACCTCCTTCATTATCTGGAAGATACAAAAGTTTTTACATAATTTGATAAAGTCATGCATTCATAATGCTACATGAATAAATAAATCAAGCTAGGTGATCGAATAGAGAGATATGGGATTTAGAGAATTATTACATAAGGCGTAAAATATATGTCCTTCATCCTAGATCAATGGATATAGATATCTATTAATATAGATTCTATATTGATATTTGATACATGAATATCATGTACATCCAGAAAGCTGTATGCCCTGAGAGAGGCTCGTATAATTTAAGAAGAACTAAGACTCTCCTAGAAATATTTTTGTAAAGAGGTAATCTTATTACAAAAAGCAAGGAAGACCCATCTTTTTGTTGAACCAAAATGATCAAACTTGTTTGTGTAATTCATTATATCTTCTTGGCATGTTTTAGCTAAATATTATAAGTAAATAAGTCTAGGCTGCTCAGTGATATATCCAAAAATAGGGATAGTAAGAGGAAAAGTTCTCTTAAGATATAAATCCTTATGATTGGTAATCAATTTCAATTCAATTTGAGAGAAAATTTTTTATTTAATTAAAAAATGAGTTGATTCTCTCTCTCGTTGATATATGCTAGAGTAGTTTATCTCCAACAATGTTGTGTAAAATGAAAAGAAAAACCACATACCATTTTTCAATTACCTAATAAAAGACCATTTTATTTTGAAATAAATGTATATCTCCTCTAGAGGTATATTATAATATTCATAATTAAAAAAACTAAACCGAGATGATTCCAGGCATAAGATCCATAAGTGTTTGAAATGTGTAGTGCAAGTCCTTATAGAAGGAATTATACTTTATCTTATTCCTCAAAAGTAATATTATTTTGTTAAATTAGAAAAGTACAAGAGAAAATAGATTAAACGAAGAATGGGAAGTCACATTCTATTTATGTTGAGCTTAGTATAGAAGTTAGACCATAATTTAGATAGTAACTTAAGGAGGTGTGCACAAATTAACAACTTACTATCAAATAAGTAAATACGAATAGATAAGTTATAGAAATAAAAAGCTAAAGAAATTCCTTCACTATTAAATGAATATCAATTGGGACCAGAACTCTGTTTCTCAATTTAAAATAGTTCCGTGTAAAATTAGAACTAAAATAAGAGCTATAAATGAGATGTTTCAAACCGTTTTTCAAGTATTTGGTTTGAGTGGACCAATTGTACAAAATTAAATTCCGATTGATATATTTATCAGTTCGAAGAATAGAGTGATTAAACCATTCTTTCTGACCTTTTCTCCAACTTGATGAATGCTGGTTAATTGTATTTTGCATTACATTATTAAAACTTTCATTTTCTATCCAATTTACTTGAATTGGATCTTTTGAATTGCGGCCAGACCTTAAATATAATTTATTGAATACATTTTCGATATGGTATTTTGATTACATAAATAGGATTGTTTTCATTAAAAATAAGAGTTTTTTTTTTTATGTAATCTGTAATCATAAATAGGAGATTCTCCCAACTATCCCAATGATCTATTTTGGGATACATACGTACTTTCAGAAAAGATTGACCCCTATTATGTCTATTCCACCAGAATCTATTCATGCAAATAAGATCCTCTACGCGATAACGAGGCCAAAGAAAACGTTTCATTTTTATGTTGTATCTATGCTAATATGTGGGTATTTTTCCATAATTATTTGTCAATTTGTAGGTGTTCTTTACTATTAGAAAATTCTGTACTTTCACCTAGATTGTTTTCCAGATTCAAGCGATTCAGAATTCGAAATTCTCTAAAAAATCTTGGAAGTAAAATATCTTTGATTTTCCATATGAATCTATTTGTATATATGAGAGATAATATTTATGCATAGAATTATGTTTTACTCACTTTGTTTGATTATATGTTCCTTTATTTCTTTTGCTATGATTGGAAATATTGTATTTTTCTTATCTACATGATGGAGTCCTTAGGTTTTAGAATAATGTAGAAAACAATGGTGTTTCAAATCATTGTTATTTGAATCGAACTTGTTTTGAAAGATCTAGATTTTTTTAATTGTTTGTTCACACAAAAAAATTTAGGAAAAACTAATTTTATTTAGCTTGCTCTAGTCCCCTTACAAAAAAATTATTATTAAGTTAGCCTTATAAAACCATTTTTCTAGAAAGTTACATGGCATCATCATAAAATAAGAATATTCAACACACTAGAATGCCTTTGTTGATACAACCTTGCTCTTTTATTAAAGGAACCAATAGGATAAATGTCTACCCTCCATGAATAAAGGAATCTTATGGTTGCAACCTTAAAAATATAGCTATCAACCACTCCTTAACACTTCATATTTAAATGTTACTTGAGGATGTAGAAGTTTAGATCGATTTCCATTTGTGGAACTATACCTAGTATCCACATCGATGGGAAGATTTGGCTTCTCGATATTGACTATTCACCACCTAGGGTGGTAGTATATTCCAAGGATTGATTTATTTGACAATTCTAGTTGTACGTGAATTGGGTTTAAAACATCATGAGATAGTTCAATCTATATACATTGTGGGTATTAGAGCATTAAGAGAAATTTCCCTATTATGAGATGACTTGGTGAGTTTTTTTCTTTCTCCTATATCTTCACTAGATTCTATTCAAAATATTGATTCCACTCAATATTTTTAATTTATTCTAGAATCTCTTCCAAGATCAATAAAATCAATATGAGTTTTTCTATGAATATCATCAATCTCTATGTAAATTTCTCATCAATCTCTGTAATATTTTTTATTACTATATTTTTCATGCAAACGAATAGGAACAAGGAGTAGATATTCTTCTAACTCAAAGCTAAATAAAATAACTCTATTTTTTATTTTCATTCTATTCAGAAAGAAAAGGGAATATTCATTAAAAATCATAGTTCCTTTCTTATCCATTCACTTTTTATTTTATTTTTCAATATCCTAACTCCAATCCATTTCCTATGATATTCACACAATGACACTGAGAGGGGGGGTGAATCAGTGTAACTATTAATATTAATATCTACAACATTTAAAAATGAAGCAAAGAGAACTTGAAAACTAGAAAAGCAAATTGAACAATAGAGCACACCACAACACTCAATATACCAAGGTTCACCAATTTGGCTACTCCTCAAAAATGACTGCTTGGACTCCAATCCAAATCCAGTCTTTACAAAATACCAATTTTACAAACACTTTACCAGCATCTACCGGAAGGAGCACCAACCCCTTAGTTTTCTGCTGCAATAGATAGGAGCACCAACCCCTAGTCCCAAGCACCAACTTGGATTGCAATTCTGAGTAATTTAAAATGATATAAAAATGTCTTCACTTCTTACATGACCCTGACTGGTCTGTAATTAAACAAACTCTGCACACTCTCATGGCTCTGCTAATTTCTCTCTTGGCTCTCTTCTAACCCTTTTTTCATAGCAATTTCCCTCTAACAGCAGCAACCCTATTCTCTGCACGACTATCCTTTTATAACCCTTTTTTCTCATCGAGACTTTTCGTCTTCTATAAATTTTCAATCCTGCATGCAGTCGAATGACATTCTCGAGCTGTTCAAATTCTTTTCTCCTCTTCATAAGCGGTTGTTCGAATCCTTGCAAATACGGTTGTTCGAATGTTGCAAATACGTCTTTTTGAAAGCTTTTTCGATCCTTCATATTTGGTTGTTCGAATTCTGCAAATACGGCTTTTTGAAAGCTTTTTCGATCCTTCATATTTGGTTGTTCGAATTCTACAAATACGGCTTTTCGAATGCTGCAAATACATATTTTTGAAAGCTTTTTCGATCCTTCATATTTGATTCTTCGAATGCTTTTCAATCGTGCATATACAGCTGTTCTAGTGCATGTCTAACACCTGTCAATGTGTAACTACAGATCTGACATCAGTTACTTTTTACGTAACTGGCTGCATGATTTTCCTGTATGCTTTTTCCGACACGTGTCATCTTGCATGCTCCTTCGGCTTTTACCCGCCCAACTATTACCTGTCACGAAATCATGACATTTCTGCCCAGTTGACTTTTTCTAGGCTGTTGACTGTGAAATACTAACTTGTCGTGATATCGCAACACATTTTTTAGCCGTACGCCTTCATGCCCTTGCTGTCGTGAAATCGTGACCATTTTGGCTTTTGAAAGCTTTTCCTCTGTTCATGTCACGAAATCGTGACACTTCAAACTTTTGCTGACGTCATCCTTAATGTTGTCGCGAAATAGCGACACTTCAAACTTTTTCTGGCATCATCCTTAATGTTGTCACAAAATCGTGACGCTTCCGGCTTCCTGATGCTTCTCTTGCAACTTGTCACGATATCGTGACACTTTCAGCTTTTTCTGACGTCATCCTCATCTTTGTCGTGAAATCGTGACGCTTCTGGCTTCCAGTGGCTTTTCTTTCACCCTATCGCGAAATCATGACACTTTCAATTTTGCTGACGTCATCCTCAGCTTTGTCGCGAAATCATGACGTTTCTGGCTTCCGTACAATCCTTGCTTCATGCAGTAGCGAAATTGGAACATGTCACGAAATCGTGACGTTCTTCGCTTCCGTACAACTCTTGCTCCATGCACTAGCGAAAACAAGACATGTAGTGAAATCACTACAACTTTGTTGCCTTGCATTTTGACTTGTAGCGAAATCGCTACACCTTTTTTTCCATACATTTTTTCATGCAGCAAAATCGCTACACCTTTGTTTCCATGCATTTTGTCATGCAGCGAAATTGCTACACCTTTTTCACCTTGTTGCTTCCACTCCGATCCTGTCGTGAAATCGTGACACTTTTCATTGCCTGCGCCTTTACCCGACACATGTCACGAAATCATGACAATTTTGCTTGCACCTTCTCTCTCCTCGGCCATGTCGCGAAATCACGACAATTTGGCATGCATTTTCTCTCTCCTCGGCCATGTCACGAAATCGTGACCATTTTGCTTGCACCTTCTCTCTCCTCGACCATGTCGCGAAATCATGACAATTTGGCATGCATTTTCTCTCTCCTCGGCCATGTCACGAAATCGCGACCATTTTGCTTGCACCTTCTCTCTCCTCGACCATGTCGCGAAATCGTGACAATTTGGCATGCATTTTCTCTCTCCTCGGCCATGTCACGAAATCGTGACAATTTTGCCTGCACCTTCTCTCTCCTCGACCATGTCGCTAAATCGTGACAATTTGGCATGCATTTTATCTCTCCTCGGCCATGTCGTGAAATCGCGACATTTTTCTTTCTACCTTCGGACCTCTCAACCTGTCGCGATATCGCGACAGAAAACATGTCGCGATATCGCGACAGTTTTCTTTCTGCCTTCGGACCTCTCAACCTGTCGCGATATCGCGACAGAAAACATGTCGCGATATCGCGACAGTTTTCTTACTTGTCTTTTTTTGCAAATTTTTGAATCTGGGTCACTTCTGTTTTCCTACAAATTCACTGTACTTGATCTGACTGACTTCAGAATTCTTGTCCATTGCTTCAACTACATCAATTTTTGTCTGTGTTGACAATAATGACAATACTTTTGTTGCACCTTGTTCAACAATCTCCCCCTTTGGAATTGTTGGCAACACTTATGCACTCTCCTATAATTCTTCTCCCCCTTTGACAATAATACCAAAGGGTTGTTGCAGACTCCCCCTGAGTCTATGCACACCACTCTCGGACAAATGTTGTTATAGTTAGCAAAAATCATGAATATAAGCAAAACTATAAGTATAGGCATAAATGCACCCCTTGAGAATGTGATCCCAAATGAAATTCAGTTCTTGGGAATTGTGACCACTCCCAACTTATGTCGAAGGTACTCAAAAAATTCTTTGGGCAATGGTTTTGTGAATATATCAGCTAGTTGCTCTATAGTTGGAACAAAGTCCAATTTGACCTCTCCTTCAGCAACTTTATCCTTCAAGAAATGATATCGGATTGCAATATGTTTGGTTCTAGAATGCATAACCGGATTCTTGGATATGTTGATAGCACTAGTGTTATCACATTTTATTGATATTGGCTCTTTGAAGTGAATACCAAGATCTTTCAAAGTTTGTCTCATCCATAATATCTGTGTACAACATGTTGTGGTCGCAATGTATTCTGCCTCTGCAGTGGATAGAGAGACCGATTCTTGTTTCTTGTTGTGCCATGCTACCAGCCTGTCTCCAAGATAAAATGCTCCTCCACTGGTACTCTTTCTATCATCAATACATCATGCCCAATCTACACAGTGACTACCTGGTCCCACCCAAACCCCCCTACCCGAAGATCCTCTTTACAGCTGTCACATGAGTTTCTTTGGGACTAGCCTGAAATCTTACAACCATGCATACTGCTTGTAATATGTCTAGTCTAGTGGCTGTTAAATACAAAAGGCTTCCAATCATAGACCTGTACATTGTTTGATCTACATCTGGAGATTTGTCATCCTTGCTTAACTTGCAGCCTGTTGTCATGGGAGTGCTAACAGGTTTGTTGTCTTCCATTGTGAACTTTTTCAGCATTTCTTTTACATATTTAACTTGAGAAATAAAAATGCCCTTTTCATTTTGATTGACCTGCAGTCCTAGGAAATAAGAAAGTTCACCAATCATAGACATCTCAAATTCTTTCTTCATTTTAGTTGATATGTCTTTGCAATATTCATCCATGCTGCTGCCAAATATTATATCATCTACATAAACAACAAGAACAATAAGATGCCCCTTCTCTATTTTGACATATAAATTGTTGTCCACAAAACCTTTCTTGAACCCTTGTTTAATAAGATAGTTATCCAGCCTTGCATACCATGCTCTAGGTGCCTGTTTCAAACCATATAATGCTTTCTTTAACCTGCAAACGAAATCTGGATTGTCACCAAGTTGGAAACCATCTGGCTGTTCAATGTAAACCTCTTCTTCTAGTTTTCCATTCAGAAATGCTGATTTTACATCCATTTGATATACTTTGAAATTTTTATGGACTGCTAAAGCCGTAAACATTCCGATTGCCTCTAGTCCGCTACCGGTGCAAAGGTTTCCTCAAAATCAATGCCTTCAACCTGAGCATAGCCTTTACAGACCAATCTTGCCTTATTGTTGACAACCTGTCCATCTTCATTTAACTTATTTCAAAAAATCCATTTAGTGCCTATTATGTTTTTATTTTTTGGCCGTGGTACTAATTCCCAAGTATTGTTTTTCTCAATCTGATCTAGTTCTTCATTAATTGCCTTCATCCAACTTTCATCTATTCTTGCTTCAACAACATTTTTAGGTTCAATGCTAGATAACAGAGAATAGTTCCGCACTACTACTCTTCTTGTCTGAATACCATCTGTGGGATCCCCAATAATCTATTCACTGGGATGGTTTTTCTGCCAATTTCCTATTTTCTTCTTCTTTTGAGTCAGTTTTTACAACATCTGGATCAATTTTTTGATTCTCATCTGTTTCCTTTTCATCATCACCTTCAATGACTTCTTCATAAATAGGGTATTTTTCTTGATAAGTAATTTCTTGTTCTCTACCTTCATCAACTTTCACATCAACACTCTCAAAAATTTTCTTTAGCCTCTTGTTGTAACATGTGTAGGCTTTGCTTTTTGTTGAGTAAGCAAGAAAGATACCTTCATCAGCTCTATCTTCAAATTTACCGAGATTATCTTCAGTCCGTTTGATGTAGCACTTGCTGCCAAATACTTTGAAATGTCTTTTTGTTGCCTTTCTACCAAACCATAGCTCATAAGGTGTTTTGCTTTCATGTGGTCTTAGCATGCACCTATTTTGAATGTAAACTACAGTATGTACTGCCTCTTTCCAAAATATGTCAGCTATTTTGTTCTCAACTAGCATTGTCCGTGCCATTTCTTGCATTGTCCTATTCTTCCTTTCTACAACACCATTTTGCTGAGGTGTCCTAGCTGCTAAAAATTGTCTTCTTATCCCATATTTTTGACAGTATTCTGTAAATTCTTCTGAAATAAACTCTCCTCCTCTATCTGATCTTAAGCATTTAATCCTTTTTCTAGTTTGATTTTCAACCTATTTTTTAAAAATCTTAAACATCTCAAAGGCATCTGATTTAAGCTTTAAAAAGAATATCCATGTCATCCTGGAGTAATCATCTATTAACAACATAAAGTATTTGTCACCATTTATGCTTTGTGTTCTCATGGGTCCACACAAATCAGTATGAATTATCTCCAAAGGTTTGTTGGTGAAGTATTCCTTTGATTTAAAAGTGGATCTGGTTTGTTTCCATTTTTGACATGAAGCACAGATGCTATTTATTGGTTTGCCAATGATTGGTATATCTCTTACTCGCCCTTTTTGAACTTATTTTTGCCAGATTTTCAAAACTAATATGACCGAGCCTCTTGTGCCACAACCAATTTTCATCTTCCTATCCAATCAAGCATGTTCCTTCTGTAATTTCTGAGAGAGTATATAGATTACCAGAAGTCCTAGATCCAGTAGCTATCAACTTCCCACTGTGTGCTTTTCTCACTTCAGAGCCTTGCTTCTTAAAAATGACTTCATGACCTCTGTCACAGATTTGACTTACACTCAGCAAGTTATGCTTCATGCCAATCACAAACAAGACTTCTTTTGATTTTATCTTTCCATAACTGATCTTGACTGATCCCTTTCCAACAATCTTTGCTCCATCATTATTTCCAAATTTCATAGAACCACCTTCATAATTCTGTAAATTCTCAAATTTTTGCTTGTCACTCGTCATGTGACTGGAGCATCCACTGTCAAGTATCCATGGTGCAGATTTGTCTTGTGCTTTAAAAGAAATCTGAACAATCAAATATTCCTTTTCTTTCCATTCTGGTTTGATGACAGATTTGGCTACTTGTTTTTCCTTTGTCCTTTCATTAGCATGTGCCTATTTTTCAAAAAAATTCTTGTTTTGTTTCAACCCACTTGGTTGAGATTTTCTACTCTGATAATTATTTGATGCAAAAGTGCTTCTACAATTTCTAGCAATATGTCCAAAATTATGACAATTATAACATTCAACTGCATAATTCATTAAAGGAGAAAAAGCATTTCTGCTGGTGAAATTCCTTTGAGATACATTATGCCCGCAATCTGAAATCTTATGGCCATAAGCATTGCATTTAAAATAATAACCTGAAAAGGAATGATTAAACCTGGGTGCAAGTCTTTGCCAGTTTGAAGTAGGAGCCATGAATCTTCTCCTTCTTGGATGTGTGACTTTTGTGAATCCATCTTTTTCAGTACTCTTCTTGAATCTGGAATTATTGCTTTCTTTGGCATGATTTGTTTTTTCTAGGTCAACCCTGATCTTTTCTTCTTTCTTTATGGGTTCTAAATTCAAGGCCTTTGAACCATTTGATGATTCTCCTTCATCAAAGCCTAAACCAAATTTGATGCCGGAAGGCCTTTGGTTATTTAACATTTTATCCAGCTTTACAGTACTTTCTTCAAACTTATGAAAATAGCTCAATTTTCTATTCATCTCCTCTAGATGCATTCTTAACTTAACAATGTCTTCCTCTAGCTTGCTCGCATTCAACTATCTTTATAGTTAATTGTTCATCAAGAACTTCAAATATTTTCTTGAATTCCTCTGTCCGTATTTTTAAACTGTTTATTATGTCAGTGGCATCCTCTAGTTTTCTTGAAAACTTTTTTTTCTTTTCCTTTCTACACTCAACTCTTCAAGTGCAGCAACCAATTCTCCTTCCAGATAAACTTTAGCCTCATCTTTAAAGCTTTCATCACCTTCCTGATTTTCTTTTGTTCTTTCCTCTTCAAGTGCCATGAACAGAGCTTCCCCTATTTCTTCTTTAGAATCTTCACCTGAGCTTTCTTCAGAAGAGCTGACATTCTTGGATATGAAGCTTTTCTTCTTGAAGTTGTTCTTTCTAAAAAAAAAATTCTTCTTCCAATCACCTTTTTCTTGGAGTGACCCTTCACCATTTTTGGTTTTATCATGCATTGGGCATTTGGCTGCAAAATGACCGACTCCTCCACAATTGAAGCACTTGAATGGTAGCTTTCCTCTATATTTTCCTTTTCCCTTTGTGAGTTTCCAAACAAAATTTGCTTCTGTTTCATCCAGTGTCTCTTCATCCTCAGATTCATGTTTAGTTTTTATATTCTTATGTGCTTTAAAAGAAGCTTCTCTGTCTATAGGCTTAGTTTGTCCTATTCTCATTTCATATGCAGTCAAGGAACCATGCAGCTCATCCATGCTAAAATTGTTTAGATCTTTTGCCTCTTCTATTGTAGAAACTTTGGAGTTAAATATTTTGTGAAGGGTTCTGAGAACCTTTTTTACAACAATTGCATCATCCATTTCTTCACCGAGTCCTCTGATTGCATTGATGATTCCATTTACTCTCAGCATATAGGCCTCTATGTTCTCATCTTCCTTCATTTGTAATGCTTCGAACTGAGCTCGATGAGTTTGCAGCTTGGCTTCCTTGATCTTGTTGTCTCCTTCATGGATGCTCTTTAGTTTATCCCACATGTCTTTTGCCGATTTGCAGCTCATGACTCTTATCAATTCACTATCTACAAGTCCACACATTATGGCATTCTTAGCTTTGGAGTTGTTTTCAAATTTTTTCTTCTCAATAGTATCTGTTGGAGGAGTAGTGGGTGCTGTGTATCCACTATCTACAGAATCCCAAATGTCATATCCCAATGCACTCAGATATGTTTGCATCCTAAGTTTCCAGAAAGTGTAATTAGTTCCATCAAACAAGGGAGCTTTGTTGGATGAGAATCCTTCATCGCTTGCCATTGTTTCTTCCAAGATCACCTTAGCTGATTAAACTTGTTCAAGGAACCTTGCTCTGATACCAATTGATATTCACACAATGACACTGAGAGGGGGGGTGAATCAGTGTAACTATTAATATTAATATCTATAGCATTTAAAAATGAAGCAAAGAGAACTTGAAAACCAGAAAAGCAAATTGAACAATAGAGCACACCACAACACTCAATATACCGAGGTTCACCAATTTGGCTACTCCTCAAAAATGACTGCTTGGACTCCAATCCAAATCCAGTCTTTGCAAAATACCAATTTTACAAACACTTTACCAACATCTACTAGAAGGAGCACCAACCCCTTAGTTTTCTATTGCAACAGATAGGAGCACCAACCCCTAGTCCCAAGAACCAACTTGGACTGCAATTCTGAGCAATTTAAAATGATATAAAAATGTCTTCACTTCTTACATGACCCCGATCGGTCCGTAATTAAACAAACTCGCACACTCTCACAGCTCCGCTAATTTCTCTCTTAGCTCTCTTCTAACCCTCTTTTCATAGCAATTTCCCTCTAACAATGACAGAACCCTATTCTCTCGCATGATCGTCCTTTTATAACCCATTTTTCTCATCGAGAATTTTTGTCTTCTATAACTTTTCAATCCTGCATGCAGTCGAATGACATTCTCGAGTTGTTCGAATTCTTTTCTCCTCTTCATAATCGGTTGTTCGAATCCTTGCAAATACGGCTGTTTGAATGCTACAAATACGTCTTTTTGAAAGCTTTTTCGATCCTTCATATTTGGCTGTTCGAATTCTGCAAATACGGCTTTTTGAAAGCTTTTTCGATCCTTCATATTTGGCTGTTCGAATTCTGCAAATATGGCTTTTCGAATGCTGCAAATACGTCTTTTTGAAAGCTTTTTCGATCCTTCATATTTGATTCTTCGAATGCTTTTCAATCGTGCATATACAACTGTTCTAGTGCATGTCTAACACCTATCAATGTGTAACTGTAGATCTGACATCAGTTAATTTTTACGTAACTGGCTACATGATTTTCCTGTATGCTTTTTCTGACATGTGTCATCTTGCATGCTCCTTCGGCTTTTACCCGCCCAACTGTTACCTATCGCGAAATCATGACATTTCTGCCCAGTTGACTTTTTTTGGGCTGTTGACCATGAAATACTAACTTGTCGCGATATCGCGACACATTTTGTAGCCGTACGCCTTCATGCCCTTGCTGTCGTGAAATCGTGACCATTTTGGCTTTTGAAAGCTTTTCCTTTGTTCATGTCACGAAATCGTGACACTTCAAACTTTTGCTGACATCATCCTTAATGTTGTCGTGAAATCGTGACACTTCAAACTTTTGCTGACGTCATCCTTAATGTTGTCATGAAATCGCGACGCTTCCGGCTTCTTGATGCTTCTCTTGCAACTTGTCATGATATCGCGACACTTTCAGCTTTTGCTGACGTCATCCTCATCTTTGTCGTGAAATCGCGATGCTTCTGGCTTCCAGCGGCTTTTCTTTCACCCTATCGTGAAATCGTGACACTTTCAATTTTGCTATCATCCTCAGCTTTGTCGCAAAATCATGACGCTTCTGGCTTCCGTACAATCCTTGCTTCATGTAGTAGCGAAATTGGAACATGTCATAAAATCGTGACGTTCTTTGCTTCCGTACAACTCTTGCTCCATGCACTAGCGAAAACAAGACATGTAGCGAAATCGCTACAACTTTGTTGCCTTGCATTTTGACTTGTAGCGAAATCGCTACACCTTTGTTTCCATACATTTTGTCATGCAACGAAATCGCTACACCTTTGTTTCCATGCATTTTTTCATGCAGCGAAATCGCTACACCTTTTTCACCTTGTTGCTTCCACTCCGATCCTGTCACGAAATCGCGACACTTTTCATTGCCTGCGCCTTTACCCGACACATGTCGCGAAATCGTGACAATTTTGCTTGCACCTTCTCTCTCCTCGGCCATGTCACGAAATCGCGACAATTTGGCATGCATTTTCTTTCTCCTCGGCCATGTCGTGAAATCGCGACCATTTTGCTTGCACCTTCTCTCTCCTCGTCCATGTCGTGAAATCGTGACAATTTGGCATGCATTTTCTCTCTCCTCGGCCATGTCGTGAAATCGCGACCATTTTGCCTACACCTTCTCTCTCCTCGACCATGTCACAAAATTGCAATTTGGCATGCATTTTCTATCTCCTAGGCCATGTCACGAAATCGTGACAATTTTGCCTGCACCTTCTCTCTCCTCGACCATGTCGCGAAATCGTGATAATTTGGCATGCATTTTCTCTCTCCTCGGCCATGTCGTGAAATCACGACATTTTTCTTTCTGCCTTCGGACCTCTCAACCTGTTGCGATATCACGACAGTTTTCTTTCTGCCTTCGGACCTCTCAACCTGTCGCGATATCGCGACAGTTTTCTTACTTGTCTTTTTCTACAAATTTTTGAATCTGGGTCACTTCTATTTTCTTGCAAATTCACTGTACTTGATCTGACTGACTTCAGAATTCTTTTCCATTGCTTCAACTGCATCAATTTCTGTCTGTGTTGATAAAAATGACAATACTTTTGCTGCACCTTGTTCAACATCCTATTGGTGGAATCACCAATGTCAAATATTTGGTACATTCATATGAGAATGTTTTTCATATCATAATCAAATTCTATATTTGTAAATAAGCTATATTCGCTACATAGAAATCAACCTATGATTGATAAAGTATTGATAAAGAGAATTTGATTCTATTTGTAATTCAAACTTCCATATCCATATATTTTTAAGGAAAAGAGACCATAATAATTCATTCGATAGAGTATTCAATCCTTCAATAAATTTCAGATAATTCAATAGAATTTATGGTTGGTTTTCAAAATATTCTTGAAATATTAATATTATAATAGTTGATATATTCATAACTCAATAGGTCATATTCAATACTTCTCCTTATTTTCTACTTTTTGACCTAGAAGAATATGGATACAAAAAGTGAAAATACTTTGTCAATTTCTAGGTAGGTATAATTATGATAGGTGATGTTAGAATACTAAAAGGACTAGTGTATTCTCCCATATTTTAATTTGATATGTATCAAAAAAAAAAATTATCGAGTCCTTTCATGCCTACTATACTTAGTTATTTCAGTTTCTTATTGGCTTGGCTAATTTTAACCTTAGTCCTATTCATCAATTTAATAAATATAAGACTTATTTGAAATAAATAAATATAAATAATTCCTCATTGACTTTAGTTAATGAGAATCTCATGGCTTCTCTCAATATCAATTGATTGTTATTGAGATTCCTAGTCAATTTGGGATACTATCCCATGTAGCTTTTATTTTTACTGATTCTTTTGAACCAAAATGATTGAGGCCCTTGTATCCAAAATTGTCTTTGGTTTTATTTTTATAAATTTGGGTAGATTATTCAAAATTGTATATTTATAATACTCACATGGTGATCAATTGGATATTTTATTAAGAAACATTCTTTTTAAAATTGGCCTCCTACTTATCCTGGGAGGCCATATCCCGTTGACCATTCCAGTTAGAATTCTTGATAATCCGTCAAGAAAATTGTATCCAATTTCAGGATCACGCTCTGTAGGATTTGAACCTACGACATCAGGTTTTGAGACCTACATTCTAAAAAACTAAACTAAGGGTGATTTCTTAGGAGAAACCCAAATAGAAAGAAAATAGAATAATCCTTTTTCTACGATTAAAACACGTTTGCATGTGGCATGATTCAATAACTCATAGTTATTGTTCCATCGAATCAATATCATTGGATCTCACATTCTTCTTTTTATTTCATTTCTTCGGAAAATAACTATGATAGTGATGACAAGATTTGAATCTATGACATTTTATACCCAAAATAAATATTCTACCAAACTACACTACATTTGTTCCAATTGTTAGACTTTAGTTTTATTTATATGACGTAAATTATTTTTTAACACATATTTATCCACTTTCATTTTTATTTGATCTTATGAATAGACTCTATATATGTAATACATATCATCTAAAACATGATTATTTGTTTACATGATCTAGTAATGAACATATTTTTTTCTATAAATAGAATTTTTTTATATTCTTGAACTACTCACTTGTGTCATAACCCATTACTTCCATCCTAATCATGAGCAATTTTTTTCTTTTGTATTCAAGATCCTAAACTTGTACACACATGTTCTTTATATATTATAAAAGAAACCTTCTAAGCTTCATATAACAACCTTAACGTTCCATAACCAAGTTATTTACCCATCACGATATAAAGTACATCTTATTTCACATAGTCCTATCATGGAGTACACCCATCCCTACTACTTACATATATTTGTCTATGTAATTCCACTTGGTGTAGTACTTATATCAAGCTATTAATCTCATTTTCAATAATAAGATTGCTTATTCCTTTCATTCTATCAAAATGGGTACGCTAAGCACCACTCCCTACATAAATCCATCTACGTAGGTGTGTTAAGTGTACAAGGTTTAAACTATCCATCTCATCTCCTCGATGAGTCTAATAACCCTCTAAAACTATACTTTATTATATGCCTAATTTATCTGTAAGGATGAGATATTGTTAATGTATTTGTGGATACAGGGGACAGGTATTGTTACTAGTGGGGACAATGCATAAGAGGTATATCTCCACAATAGGCCAAAGGATTATCCGGTGCAAGGTAAGTTAAGGTAAATGATGAGCAATGGTGTATTCACCGGTTGATAGGGGTAAAGGACCCTATAAGTAATGCATTCACCAGTGGTCCATGTAGATGCATATCATGTAGTTGCATTTGTAGAAATATTTGATGCTTGTGAAATTGCGAAATTATGATGTTTATGCTTAAATGCATGGGAGCCATAGTTTTTAATAATGAGATAAAAGTGAAGTAATTATATGACTATTTTTGTTCTAAAATCCGAAAGAGAATATAAGGAAAGGGGTAAAATAAGATAATTAATAGTCATATACTTATGTATAATAATGTGTGTTTTTGAGGAATTTATTTTTAAAAAAATAACAGATATATATATAGGTATAAATATTATTATGTGAAGGCATCAATAATAAATAATATTCATTGTTTTAAACAAGGAACAAAAAATAATATAACCAATAATATTCTAAAATGTATATAATTAAAATGTATATGAAGGAGTTATTTTTTGGCATTATAAAACAAAAGAAAATTTGGAAACTATTGGCATTTTAAGGAAATTATTATTAAGCTTCGGTTGTTGAACGTGGATGGAGTGGATTACACATGGCATGCTTTACATAGAAAGAATCTAAAAAGAAATATGAGCTTGCTATCTAGAAAAAGGAAGACTTAACTTCAAAATGGAAATGGGGGTGAAATAAGACAGAAGATAATATGGTCTGGTGTGTTTTTGGAAAAGGGATATCGATGAAGAGTGAAGGAATTTGGGGAGAAAAGAAAACAGTCAGCATAAATTAGAAAGTATGAACTGGAAAATGTATAAGATAAGATAAATGGAACAATGGTAAATGTAATGTTTAAACACATTGTTTGCTATGTTTCGTATATGAATATGGTTTAATGTTTGCTTTGTATATGGAAGAGGATATGAATCATCCCTACGCATTTGTGGAAGATTTTAGTATGTGATGCATGTATGTGAATATAGTCTAATATTTGCTTTGCAAAACTAAAGAAAAAATGAATCTTTTTAATGCATGCGTGGAAAAGTCTGAAATGGGATGCATGTGTTCGAATGGATTATGGAAAAATTAAAAGGATTATGGTTGTTTTTGAATTTGGGTTAATAGTCTGTGTTGAAACACATTTTTATTTTGTATGCTGTGTGAAAATATTGATGTTAGTTGCATGTTGTGTTGAGAGCGTGTTGTGTATTGGGAGGTTTATGAAACCCTACATGTTGTGTTGGAAAAGAAAAATATTACTTTCACTATAGGAATAACTGCATATCATGTTAGCTTGACTGCTCTGACCCTTGAGATGTCACTAAAAACTCCCATCAAAAAGCTTGAGTACGATGGAGAAACAAATCTGAAGTCTTTAGCTTGTTGTTGGATCTTAGACTACATTTAGGCATCAAGAGTTGAATATTAAAATAGAATGATATATTGCCAACTGTAGAAGTTTATGAAATTTTCTCAGTAGAATGATGAAACCTGAATTATTAGAGGTATCAAAACCAATGTTGTAGTTGTATATATTTTTAATTTGAAAAATGTAGATTCTATGGAGTTGTATGGTAGTAGTGTGAATTCTTTTGCTGTAATGGGAAAATAATTCAGTCGTTACCTTCTAATATGCTAAAAAATGGACATGCACTCAAGGAAGAGTCTTGCATTTTATTTTATATACGCTATTTGGAATGATGTATCTTTATAATATGAAGAATAATTTCTGATTAAATTTATTAATTTAAATTTTTCTTACCATATATGGTTTGTCTATATACATGCTTTTAAACTCTGCGTAATTGATTATGGATGAATAACTTATTGGAAACGTAGTTCAAGCAAGCTACCAAGAAAAACTTCAGTTGTATGATGGAATTTTCTAAGTTTTAAAATGAATAATATTTTGTGCTTGTTTCTATTGATGAGAAACACTTTAAATGAAAGTTGTAATCTCTTTTCCTACAACAAACTTGAACCAGTATTTGTGCATAGTAGGAATTATCATTTGGAATAGGAAATAGGATTTTAGAGAAGACTATGACTTGAAAGGAATTATTAGTCTAAACTAGTATGGTAGGGATGATTTAGTGTGTTGATAAAAATAAACTATATAAGAGTGAGTATTCACGGTGGTTTGAGAGAACTACCATCCACATGGTGATATAATGATCATGAAATCATGTGATATAATATAAGTTATAGTTTTTATGGTTTAAGGCTTCAAACCAAAATTATTTTAAAGAATGATGCATTGAATACTGTGGAAAAATTATAGGAATTTATTTTTAGGAAAACAATAGTCGTATTATTCTCTAATCCGGTAATAGTAGTGTAAAATCCAAACTAGAACTTAGAAACTTAGAAGTTATGTTAATATTATAACCCCTCTGGATAAATTGAAATAGATACAAACAAATGATGTCTTAAATATATCTATTTTCATATTATAGTGTGATAATGGGATTACATAAAAACAAGCCGCATGATGGTTTGGGTAAGGTGGAGTGAGATTACTTTATATGAAAAGTTTGAGTGATATTACCTTAATTAAAATAGTGAAAGTCAAAATTATTTTAAATTCATTTAAACTATATATTAGAATTTAAATTATAGTGTAATTGCAACCTTACTTAAACTTATTAAGTAGTCAATTTTAGGTCATATTTTATAGTAAAATTCTATAGTGTATTAAGAGAAAGTGATTTGCAAAAATAATTTAAGTGTAGCATTTACTCCAATAGATTATTAAATAAAAATGAATAGAAAGTTATGGGAATATTTAATTTTTATTGTAATGTTTTGCATAGTATCTCTATATATTATTTTCCCTTAATATAAACATTCGAGTAGCCAAATGGAAACTAGCAATTTTTTAAAACATTGTAAAACTTTTGAACAAATGTAAAATTGTACTCGTTAGTAAATTTTTGTATAAATAAACCCTTCTAAATAATTAAAAATTAGATAAAACTTTGGTTAAGAAATTCTAAGATTGTGGAAGAGACAATATTAACTCGCAACCTAAGATTGTGGGTAGGACAACCTTGATATTATTTCAAGATTACAAAAATGACAATCTTGTGAGACAATTGCTAGTGGTGCTTGCAGGTAGGAAATCATCATAAATCATGACTCTAATTGTACGTATGATGGGAAAAGATTATAATGAGAGGTAACAAAGGGTTGTGCGGGTATCTCTTCTAGCTTATCCCTGCTAGTTATGAGTGGTGAATTATTCTTGACTAGGTAATACTGATAGCACAATGTTGGTTAATCAATACAAAATACCAGGCGGTTATCAGGGTATTGGTAAGACCCTAGAAGATGCTCCATGGAGGATGGTTTATCGTTTAGATTGAGCATGTATGCGCTAATTATTACATGAAAAACATATAGGACATATGTCCATGAGTTCATTATAAGACATGAGAAGGTTATCTGTCACAGCTCTAGTGTATGGGCCCTAGAGGAAAATAAACCCACCGTCAGAACTTAGGAGCTTGAGAGGAGAGTGAAGTTCAAAATAGACAACTTTATGGGATTTGGCCAATCTTGATCTCATAATTTTTTAGACTACAGCAGAATGGTACTCATGAAGATGGATTTAACATGCTCATACTAGAAAATAAAATAGAAAATGATTAAAAGAAAAGAATAAATTTCTCTTACCGTGTCCTTTGGCGATTGGACAACCATGTGTAGACTTGGGGTGTTTAGACAACCAAGTGGGTAGACTTGGGATGTTTAGACAGCCAAGTGGGTAGATTTGGGGTGTTACATTTGGTATCAGAGTGAATATTGTGAATATTTAGGCAATAGAATTTTAGAAAGCGCATGACTAACTTAAGTTATGTTGCCAATGTGTTCACCTAAAACTCAAAAATTTGACAAGGGTCTTTGTTTTTCTAGGTAGGAAATGGCATCCAAAAAAAAATCTAGTTCTTAAATAATGTCTACGATGGTTCAGTGGGAAATGTTGATCAAAAATCCTAAAAGGATCATTCAAAATGTTATGGGGATCAGGGCTAATAAGGAAGTTGCATAACATCCTCAGGAAAAGAGGAAGGAAAAAGAACCAACTGTGAAAGAGGATAAAATGGTTCGAATGGTGCACTTGTTGTAGGAGAAAATAAGGCAATAAAAGAAACAAATGGAGCATCAAAGTGCTGAAATGGCTGAAAATATAGCTCATAAAAAGACCTAAATGATAGAACACATGGAGTAATGAAAGGCTCAGTTGTCTCAAGAGCAAGAGATGATTTTCCATAAATAGAAAACAATAGAAAATTTATCCAAAGGAAAAAAAATGATAATAGTTGAGGATGAGATAACTATTGATGAAAGAAAACAAGTACATTTCGAGTTAGACAAGGATATATGAAGACTCGACATAACTAAATTTTATAGTAAATATGATGGGGAAGAGCTTGAAACATGGTTGAATAGTGTGGAAGCATACTTTATGATTAGAACCATTTCATATAAATAAAAAACCTTGTGGGAAGTTTATCATTTGACTGGAGTTGCCACTGATTGGTGGGATACCTACAATAAAACTCACAATGTGAAGGCTACCGAAGTTCATTGGGATGCATTTGTATTAGCATTCAAAGATAGGTTTCTAACATCGTAATTTTACCTTGAAATGACTATAGAATTTTCAATATTAACATAGGGTAGTATGTTCGTAATAGATTATTATCAATGATTTGTGCAATTGCTCAAATACATGCTCGAATATGAGCAGCAAAATGAGATCAAAATTGAGAAATTTATCATAGGACTACATCCAAAAATTGGACACCTGATTCTTCTATTGAAAATTGCTACCTTAACTACTGCCTATGACTTGGCTCAACAAGAAGAGGATAATTTTAAGGTTAGTAAATCTTATTATCAATAGTGCTCTAAAAATAAAGAACCACAAAAAAAGGAAAATGTGGGACCAACAAAAGGAGACAGGAGTTGGAACAAGAATCATGGTAATGGGAACAAAAACAAGTCTGACAAGAATAAGAATAGGTACCAAGAAAATGAAGGAAATCAAAACTATCAGGGTGGTCAAAGAAATTACAGGGATAGATTTCTCCAAAGAGATAATACACCAAGAGTTGGTACTTAGGAATATAATGAAGGAAATAAGAAATAAAGGGCACCATGAACTGGTTGTTGGATTTGTCAAGAACCTCATTATACTGATAAATGTCCTTTACAAGATGATAAGAGAAAATAACCTATGGAACCTACTCATAAGATATATACCGCAACAAGTAACTCTAAACTCAATGGTCAAGCAACACATGTTATGTTGAAAGGAAAAAATTATAATAGAAATGTTTACATTTTGGTTGATTTTGGAGCAACTAGTGGATTTATTTCACCAAATATTTTGAGGGACATACCAAAAAAATATGGATTTATGGCTAATGGGTGGAAATTCGAGTGTGGATCTGGATAAACCTATACCATTCATCAATGTCTAGTTGACCCTCAAATAGCACTACCTCAAGGACAAAACTGATGGAATTTATATGTAGATCTATTACATGCCTTCGATATAATTTTAGGTATTGATTGGCTCAAGGTACATAAAGCATTGTTAAATTTTAGGTAAAGATGGATGAAATTCATTGATGACACCAAGAAAAGGATTTAGATTTACTACGAACGTGAATCAGTGGAACCACATATTCTGTTACATAACTTTTATTATTAAACATGAACCATTCACCAATATGCAGAAATATCAAATCATTCATCCACAATACATTATCCACAATAACAATCCACAAATGAGAGAGGGATAGATAATACCCTTAAGGTAGGGCAACACCAATAATAATCCTTAAGGAAGGAATAACTCCACAAGATCTCCCAAGATGAGAGGCCACTTCGTGGGCACGATGATTACATAAGATTCTTCTTCAATGATATGAATGTTTACAATGACAAATATCTCTTCTTTATATATCCATATTCTTATTCTACTTTGGAGAGCCTACTACTAATATTATATTATATTAAAATATAATATAATATTATAATACAATCAACCTTGGGTTATGTGTGGCCCATGCCAACCCTTATACAATATAATAATATATCCCCATATATCTATTCCTAGGTACCCTACCATGCCACCCTCCTTACAAATGTTTCGTCCTCGAAATATATGAAGAAACCTGATAGTATGATTTGCTAAGCAATGTTAGCAAGTGGTACCAATCTCGCTCATCCATCCATCCAAGTGAAACCCGATGATGCTGGTATGCCATTTTGTTACTTGAGTATCCAAATCTGCTTTGTTGGTTCCATGCTTCTGCTGCTGCATTTTGATAACTTGAATGATGGGTCCACTTGTTCCTTGATGCTGATGAACCATGCTGAAAAACATGATCACTATGTTTTCTTTGCCAAACATTGCCATAGTTGGTGCCCTGCTGATTACATGTAGAATCATAATATTGTTTCCTTGAACCATGCCTCCAATATTGTTTTCGCTCATGGTGGTGTGGATGGCGATATGGTGCAACCTTTACTTGAAGTTCTACCTTCTTTGACTTTTCAACCTTTGGCTTCATTGTTTTAAATTCTTCTACACCTTGTTCTTTCATGTTATCTTTGTTTGGTGTGTCCTTGTGCTCTTCTATCAAATATTCCTTGGACTCTGTTGCTGCTATCGCATTCATGGATTCTATTTCTTGTTCTTCAATTTGTTCTTCTACAACCACTTCTTGATTTTCCTTGTATCCTTGCTCCTCAAGCTGAGACATATCCTGCAATGTTATCTTCTTTTTCTCGTACCATAACTTCATAAACTTCTTTTGCACATTAATGTTAACAAGTACCCAAAGAATCTAACCAAGGATAACCAAGAACAATATCCTCCTCATCCATCTCAATAGCATATAAATCTGAATGTAAAACATATTTATCCATGGTGATCTTCAAATCTTTAAAAATCTGAACATTCTCACCCTCTAGTTGTATGTCCTTAATTTTTGTTGCTTGAACTTGCAATTTCTTAGCCAAAGCAATATTAATAAAATTATATCTGCTACTAGAGTCAATGGAAATAATAACCTGTTCTTTTTTAATGCTTCCATGAACCTGCAAAATAGACTTTTTAGATTTAAACAAATTCCTTTGTCCATTTTCTAATTTATCTTCCACCACAGGTATGGTTTCCTCTGTCCGCATACTGACATCTTTTTTATCTTCCCTAAAATTTTCCTCTTTCGTCTTGAGTAATTTTATTTCTTTTTCATAGTCGTCGATCAAATCCCTTAGGCGATCTACATAATATGGGTCCCATTTAATCAAGAATGCATGCTTCACTTCCTCCAAAGTGTATTCATTATTTGTTTCTTGACAAAAATTTACCCACCACAAAGAAGCTTTCCCTCGAAGAGAGAAACTAAGGTAGTATTTCCAATAAGGATTACTATGATGTTGATAGACAAACTTTTTCCACCATTCCATAGCATCAATATCATCTTCTCCAGAAAAATAGTGGAGTACCATTGTTCATGCCCTAATGCAACTAGGGTTTTTTTTTTTTTTTTTGATAATAAATATCATGCCCTAATGCAAACTAGGGTTTTATGGAAAAAAATATATATATCTTCCCACCAAGTTGAAGTTAAAAATCCCAAATACAACTACATATGCATTTTTTTTTTTTTTCCAAACAAAATAAAGTGCAACTTATTTGCTTACCCGAACTAAACAAATTGTCTTTTGAAAAATTCACGACTTGAAAATTTGCCACTTTCCTTGTTCCATATGGCTGAATTCAAAAGGTCATATCTCCTTCAATAATGCTTGGATTCCTTCATATGACCACTCATTTTACAGCTCTTCAAATTCTGCACAATTTGATCTAAGAATCGCCTCAATCAGATTAACTGTCGCAAAGATATGGCTTCTGAAAGATGAGGTGTTTTTCCAGAAAAAATCTGCAAAATTCATCACTATCCTTGTTTCGGATGACTAACTTAAAAAGGTCGTATCTCCCTCAATACTACTCAGATTCCATCATATGACCACTCATTTTAAATCTCTTCAAATTTTGCACAATCTGATCCAAGAATCGCCTCAATTGGATTAACTGTCGCAAAGATATGGCTGTTGAAAGATGAGGCATTTTTCCAGAAAAAATCTACGAAATTCATCACTATCCTTGTTTCAGATGACTAACTTCAAAAGGTCGTATCTCCCTCAATATTGCTCAGATTCCATCATATGACCACTCATTTTAAAGCTCTTCAAATTTTTCATAATCTGATCCAATAATCGCTTGAATCGGATAAACTTGCGCAGAGATATGGCTCCTAAAAGATGAGATGTTTTTCCAAAAAAAAAAATTGCCCTAATTCTAGGGTTTCACACAAAAATCCCCACTTTGCCAAAATCGTTGCTCTGATACCACTTGTTACATAACTTTTATTATTAAACATGAACCATTCACCAATATGCAGAAATATCAAATCATTCATCCACAATACATTATCCACAATAACAATCCACAAATGAGAGAGAGATAGATAATACCCTTAAGGTAGGGCAACACCAATAATAATCCTTAAGGAAGGAATAACTCCACAAGATCTCCCAAGATGATAGGCCACTTCGTGGGCACGACGATTACATAAGATTCTTCTTCAATGATATGAATGTTTACAATGACAAATATCTCTTCTTTATATATCCATATTCTTATTCTACTTTGGAGAGCCTACTACTAATATTATATTATATTAAAATATAATATAATATTATAATACAATCAACCTTGGGTTATGTGTGGCCCATGCCAACCCTTATACAATATAATAATATATCCCCATATATCTATTCCTAGGTACCCTACCATATTCTAACATCAATGCAAGTTAAAAGAGCACTGAGGAAGGGTAGTAGAGTCTTTGTGGTCAAACTTAATAAAAAAGAAGAAAAGAAGTCTAAAGCAAGTCTTTTTCACACTTATCTGGTGTTGGATGATTTTTTATGTCTTTCCTAAGGATCTACCTGGTCTTCCTCCCCAAAGGGAATTTGAATTTACTATAGAAATTTTACTAGGAGTGACTCATATAGCTTGAATTCCATATAGGATGACTACAATAGAGTTGCAAGAGCTTAAGACTCAGCTTCAAGAAATTTTAGAAAAATGACATAGTAAACCAAGTGTTTCACCATGGGGTGCACTAGTTCTGTTTGGCAATACTAAGGATGAAACATTAAGACTATGTATTGACTACAAAATGCTAAACAAGATGACTATTAAGAATAAGTACTCTCTACCTAGAATAGATGATTTGTTTGATAAAATAAAAGGATCCATAATTTTCTCCAAAATCGATCTCAGATCTAGTTATCAACAATTGAGAATCCGAGAAGAATATACCCAAAAAACTGCTTTTGAACTAGACATGGCCACTATGAGTTTACAGTGTTGCCTTTTGGATTGACCAATGCTCCAACAACTTTTATGAATTTTATGAATGGTGTGTTTCATGAGCAACTAGATTAGTTTGTGTTGATATTCCTAGATGATATACTGATCTACTCCAAGAGGAAATAATAACATGATCTTCATTGTATAATTGTTCTGTAAATCCTTAGAAATAATCAATTATAAGAAAAAATATCCAAGTGTAAGTTTTATGCAACCCAAGTACAATATTTGGATCACATAATTTCAACATTTCTGTTGAAGGGTGTCTGTTGATATAAATAAAATTGAGCCTATTATTTATTGGCCTACTCCAACAAATGTTTCTGAAGTGTGAAGTTTTATGGGGATGGCTAGATATTATCACTGTTTTATCCAAAATTTCTCCAAGATAGCCTATCCAATAACCAATATTCAAAAGAAAGGAAACATTTTTAAATGGAAAAAAAGGTGTGAATAAGATTTCAAAACTCTTAAATAAAATCTAACATCAGCACCTATTATTAAAATATCAGATACCAAACAACCATTTATAGTATGTACTGATGCCTCCATGGAAGGATTAGGTGGATTTCTCATGCAAGAGGATGATGTTGTCACTTATGAGTCATGAAAACTTAAGAAACATGAATTAAAATATGCCACACATGATTTAGATTTGGCTATGATAGTGCATTCTATGAAAATGTGGTGACATTACCTACTTGGTAAATATTTTGAGCTTAGAAAAAGTCATCAATGTTTAAGATATATCTTTACTCAACCAATGCTCAATGCTAGATAAAGGTGTTGGATGGAATTTCTGGTAGAATATGATTTTGGTGTAGAGTATATAAAGGGAAAAGAAAATAAATTAGAAGATGCTTTAAGTAGAAGAAGGCATATCAATGCTATGTCAGGATCTCAATATACTATAATTTATCAAATAAGAAGATTATAAATTCAATATGAATATTCTTAGAAGTATCGAAAACTTGTTCAGAAAGACTCTGATAAAGCAAAATAATTTAGAATCTGGGAAGATATATTATTCTTCAAAAATAGATTGGTAGTGCCTAACAATCAGGACATGAGAAATATGATACTACAAGAGGCGCATAGTGCTCCATACTCCGCTCATCCAAGATATGTAAATATGTATAAAAATATGAAGAAAGAGTATTATTGGCCAAGAATGAAAAAAGATATCACTAAAATTTTGGCTAGATGTTTAGAATTTCAAAAGGTGAAGGTGAAACATATACATCCAGTTGGATGCTTATTTTCACATGCCATTCCACAATACAAATGGTAGGTTGTGACTATGGATTTCATTGTTGGGTTGCCTAAAAATTATTTTCAGAATGATGCCATTCTGGTACTAGTGTATAAATTGATGAAAGTGGCATGTTTTCTACCTAGAAATGTTAAATATGGAGCTCCTATTGTAGCCCACAAATTTTATAGGGAAGTGGTATGACTACACGATTTTCCTGAACTAATTATATCAAACAGGGATTCTCGTTTCACATATGAGTTTTGGTAGACATTGCATTAGGCATGGGGAATAAAACTCAATATTAGTACCGCTTATCATCCTAACACATGGATAAAATAAAAGGGTAAATCAAGTCTTAGAGGATATTCTCTACATTTATTGTATGGATCATCAAACAAAATGGGAATATTAACTTTTTCTAGTAGAATTTTCTTATAATAATAGTTACCATACTTCTCTAGGTATGGATCCATTTGAGGCTCTATATGGGAGGAGGTGCAGAATACCATTATCATGGAGTAATTTGGAGGATCGAGTGATGATCGGGTTGAATATGGTCAGAGAAATGGAAGACCAACTCAATGAAATTTGTCAAAGGCTCAAAGAAGCCTCAAATTGACAAAAGAGTTATGTGGATCTTAAGAGAATACCTAGGAAAATGTTTATGGGAGACAAAGTATTCATAAGGCTTAAACCTACCAAAATTTCTATCAAATCCTTTAAACTTAGTCCATGATTTGTAGGGCCTTTGGAAATTATTGATAAGCTGAACCTAATCACCTACAAATTAAACTTGCCACCCAATTTGTCAAAAAATAATGATACATTCAATGTGTCCCTTCTCACTAAATATGTTCCTGACCCCTTACATGTTTGGAATGTTAATTATTTGCAAATGGACGATCCCCTACACATTGAAGTGTGACCTATTAAGATCTTAGGGTATCAAACAAAATAACTAAGAAAATGGAATATTAAGTAGTGCAAGGTCCAATGGGACCAATTTTCTAAAAATAATACCATGTGGGAGGATGTGGCCATCATGAAAATACAGTTTCCATTTTTATTTGAATAGTATTTAATAGTGTTATCATCATGTCATAGTTTCATTTTGTCTAAATAGTGATATTATCATATCTTGGTTTGTGAAGTATGATAAATAGATTCGATATTTTTGCATATTTAGTATTAACAATAAATGATGATTCAATTTTGGAAAATGTAAATTTGTTGATGTATTGTATTGATTTTCTATTATCCATGGTCATATTGTTTTTACAATAGGAAATGTAAATACAGGGACTATGTTTAATATTAGGGGGGAAGTATGTAATAACCCTCCAAATCTTTACTTTATTATATGCCTAATTTATCTAGTAAGGATGAGATACTACTAATGTATATGTGGATGTAGGGGACATGTATTGTTACTAGTGGGGATAATGAATAAGAGGGATGTCTCCTCAATAGATCGAAGGATTGTTCGATGCAAGGTAAGTCAAGGGAAATTATGAGTAGTGGTGTATTTGTTGGTTGACAGGGGCAAATGACCCTATAGGCAATACATTAGGTGCATATCATGTAGCTACATTTGTAGGAATGTTTGATGCTTGTCAAATTATGAAATTATGATGTTTATGCTTAAATGCATAGGAGCCATAGTTTAAAATGATAATTGGCAATAAAAATGTTTAAATGCATGGGAGTCATAGTTTTAAATAACGAGATAAAAGTGGAGTAATGATATGACTATTTTTGTTCTAAGATCTGAAAGAGAATATAAGGAAAGGGGTAAAATAAGATAATTAATAATCATATACTTATGTATAATAATGTGTGTTTTTGAGGAATTTATTTATTTAAAAAAATTAACATATTTATATATATAACTATAGGTATAAATATAATTATATGAAGGCATCAACAATAAATAATATTTATTGTTTTAAATAAGGAACGCAAAATAATATAACCAATATTATTCTAAAATGTATATGAAAGAGTTATTGTTTGGCATTATAAAATAAAAGAAGGTAATTTGGAAACTATCAGTATTTTAAGGAAATTATTATTAATATTGGGTTGTTGAATGTGGATAGAGTGGATTACACATGGTACGCTTTACATAGAAGGAATATAAAAATGAACATGAGCTTGCTAGCCGGAAAAAAGGACTTAAATTCTAAATAGAAATGGGAGGGAAATAATACGAAAGATAATATGGTCTGGTGTGTTTTTCGGCAAGGAACTACGATGAAAAGTGAAGGAATTTGGGGAGTAAGGAAAACAGTTAGCGTAAATCAGTAAGTCTAAACTGGCAAATGCATAAGATAAGATAAATGGAACAATGGTAAATGTAATGTTTAAACACATCGTTTGCTCTGTTTTGTATATGAATATGGTTTAATGTTTGCTTTGTATATGGAAGAGGAAATGAATCATCCATATGCATGTGTGGAAGATTTTAGTATGTGATGCATGTATGTGAATATAGTCTAATATTTGCTTTGTAAAACTGAAGAAATTTTGAATTTTTCTAATGCATGCATGGAAAAGTTTGAAATGGGATGCATGTGTTCGAAATATTTGTGGAAAAATAAAAATGATTATGGTTGTTGTTGAATTTGAGTTAATAGTCTATGTTGAAACTCATTTTTTGTTTGCATGTTATGTGAAAATATTGATGTTACTTGAATGCTGTGGTGAGAGCATATGATGTGTTGGGAGGTTTATGAAACCCAATTGCATATCATGTTAGCTTGACTGCTTTGACCCTTGAGATGTCACTGGAAACCCGTATTAGAAAGATATATTATGGTGGAGAAACAAAGCCAAAGTCTTTAGATTACTGTTGCATGTTAGACTATGTTTAGGCGTCAAGAGTTGAATGTTGAACTAGAATGATATATTGCAAACTGTAGAAGTTTATGAAATTTTCTCAGTAGAATTATGAAACCTGAATTATTAGAGGTACCAAAACCAATGTTGTAATTGTATATGTTTTTAATTTGAAAAATGTATATTCTGAGGAGTTGTATGGTAGTACTATGAATTCTTTTGTTGTAATGGAAAAAAAATTAGTTGTTACCTTCTACTATTCTGAAAAATGGACTTGCACTCAAGGAAGAGTCTTGCATTTTCTTTTATATAAGTTGTTTCGAATTATGCATATTTCTAATATGAAGAATGTTGTTTGGATTAAATTTATTAATTTAAATTTTTCTCAGCATATATGGTTTGTCTATCTACATGCTTTTAAACTTTACGTAATTGATTATGGATGAATAACTTATTGGAAACGTAGTTCAGGTAAGCTGCCAAGAAAAAATTCAGTTGTATGATGGAATTTCCTATGTTTTAAAATGAATCATATTTTGTGCTTGTTTCTATTGACGAGAAACACTTTAAACAAAAGTTGCAATATCTTTTCCTGCAACAAACTTGAACTAGTATTTGTGCATAGTAGGAATTGTCATTGGGAATATGAAATAGGGTTTTAGAGAAGACTATGACTTGAAAAGACTTATCAGTCCAAACTAGTATGGTAGGGATGGTTTAGTGTGTTGATAAAAATAAACTATATAAGAGTGAGTATTCATAGTGGTTTGATAGAACTACCATCCGCATGATGATATAATGAACATGAAAGCATGTGATACGTTATAAGTTATAGTTTTTATGGTTTAAGTATTAAAATGGAAATTATGTTAGAGAACGTTGCATTGGAGACTATGGAAAACTTATAGAAATTTATTGTTAGGCAAAAAATGTATGTATTGTTCTCTAATATGAATATAGGAGAGACAATGTAAAATCCAAACTAGAACTTAGAAACTTAGAAGTTATGTTAATATTATAACCCCTGTGGATAAATTGAAATAGATACAAACAAATGATGTCTTAAATATATCTATTTTCATATGATAGTGTGATAATGGGATTACATAAAAACAAGCCGCATGACGGTTTGGGTAAGGTGGAGTGAGATTAATTTATATGAAAAGTTTGAGTGATATTACCTTAATTAAAACAGTGAGAGTCAAAATTATTTTAAATTCATTTAAATAATATATTAGGATTTAAACTATACTATAATTGCAACATTACTTAAACTTATTAAGTAGTCAGTTTTAGGTCATGCTTTATAGTAAAATTCTATAGTGTATTAAGAGAAAGTGATTTGCGAATAAAATTTTAGTGTAGCACTTACTCCAATAGATTATTAAATAAAAAGCTATCGTAATTAAAATTATTTTAGCAAGTTATGGGAATCTTTAATTTTGATTGAAATGTTTTGCATAGTATCTCTATCTTTTATTTTTGCTTAATGTAAACATTCGAGTAGCCAAATGGAAACTAGCAATTTTTTAAAACTTAGTAAAAATTTTGAACGGATGTGAAATTGTACCCATTGGTAAACCTTTGCAAAAATAAACCCTTCTAAATAATTAAAACTTAGATAAACCTTTGGTTAAGAAATTCTAAGATTGTGGAAGAGACAATATTAACTCGCAACCTAAGGGAAAATTTCATAACGAGAGGTAACAAAGGGTTGTACGGGCATATCTTCTAGGTTATCCCTACTAGTGATGAGTGGTGAATTGTGCTTGACTAGATTATAATGATAGCACAATGGTATGTGGTATCATGCTGGCTAATAAATAGAAAATATTGGTGGTTACCATGGTATTGGTAAGACCCTAGATGATGATCCATGGAGGATGGTTGATCGTTTAGCTCGAGCATGTATGTGCTAAGTCTTACATGACAAACATACAAGACATAAGTCCATGAGTTCATTATAAGACATGACAAGGTTATGCATCACACCTCTAGTGTATGGGCCCTAGAGGAAAAGAAACCCACTACTTAATATTAGGAGCTCGGGAGGAGAGAAAAGTTCAAAATAGGTAACTTTACGAGATTTGGCCAATCTCGATCTCATGATTTTTTAGACTGCAACAGAATGTCACTCATGAGGATGGATTTAACATGCTCATATTAGAAAATAAAATTGGTGAATATAAAACAACAAAAATAAATGATACACAGGTGTTATTCCTTTGTTCCTATAAGAGAACCAAACATTTCATTACTTTCATCCCAAAAAATGAGGATACCAAAGAAAAATCCCTTTTACAATTTCAAAAATTCCCTCAAATACCCTATTTTCTCCTTTTCCCACCTAAAACCATCTATTTCAAATTTAAATTTTGGGGGCAACTTATCGAGGTCATAACTTCGCGCTCGTTGACCCGATTGACTATTACATTATATTTTCAGAAAGGGCAAAAAATGAACTAAGAGGGGTAGTTAAACTAGTTTTAGAAAATTAAACAATTACAATTTTTTTGTTTTGGGTGATGCAAGATCACTATTACACTATTGGATGCTTCTGCATTAGACACCCAAGGTAATTTTGAGAAGTGACCTTCACTTCTCTGTTGTTGGAAGAAAACCAAGGTGTTCAACCTCAGTGTTCGATAACCAAGATGAATCTTCAATAGGTCTACCCTTTCACTTAACCAGATATTTTGCATACTGCCTATTTCTGGTACTTTTGTCGATGCGGGTATCCAAGATCACTTCTATCTTTGTCATATTTAGAGTAGATACTAGAATATTCTACAATTCTGCTATTGGTCCCTCACCATTGTCTCCTTCATGGTTTTATGCCAAATCTAAAATGTTAAAAATAGGTGACATGTTAAGCCCACTTGGAAATTCCACTTCATATGCATTGCCTGAATCCCTTTTTTCTATGATTTTGCATGGTCCAAACTTCTTCATTTTCAGGTTGTCATAGGTTTTAATAGGAAACCTTTCTTTTCTCAGATGGACCATAACTTCATCTTCCAATTCAAATTCCTTAAATCATCACTTCTGGTCTACTCTTGTCTTGTATTGAGTATTCATCTTAGTGATATGCTTCTTCACTTCTTCATGCAATCTCTTAAGATGCTCTACAAAGTCTTCAGCCTCAACACTGCACTTTTCCCCTGTATCCATCTTCCTCAACTCAGAAGAATTTCTTGGACTGCTCCCATATATGATCTGGAATGGAAATTTTTTAGTACTCCTATTGATAGAATTATTGTATGCAAATTCTGTCTATGGAAAAACCAAATCCCATACCTTGGTATTATTTCCTACCAAGCATCTTAGTATATTACCCAAACTTCTATTCACCATGTTTGTTTGTCCATCAGTCTGTGGGTGGTATGCAAAACTAAATTTTAGGTTTGTCTTCAATTTATTCCATAGGGCACTCCAAAAATACCCAATAAACTTGGTATCCCTATCAGAAACAATACTCTTTGGTAGACCATCAAGTCGTACCACCTCTTTGAAAAACAACCCTACAACATGAACTACATCATTAGTTTTCTAGCAAGGAATAAAATGTGACATCTTTGAAAACCTGTCAACCACCACAAATATGGAGGCATTCCCCCTCTGTGTACTTGGTAGACCAAGAACAAAATCCATGATGATGTCCTCCCATGGTATCTCTGGTACATGTAATGGCTGATATAATCCAGTATTCTATCTCCCACCCTTGGCCATATGGCACACTCTGCAACCTTGTACAAATATCTTCACATCTTGCTGTAACTATGGCCAATGGTAGTTCTCACTAACAAGGGCAATGGTCTTATCTCGACCAAAGTATCCAACTAACCCTCCATTGTGCTTCTCCTTGACCAGATTCTCCTTCATTGAACTCCTTGGAATGCATAATTGGTTTACTCTAAATAATATTCCATCTTGGATTAAAAAATCTAGTCATTTTGTCTTTTCCAAAGTAACAGGTGCCATGCAAGCCCTCTAAGCCTTTGCAAAATTTGGATCTTCAGGCTATAAACTCTTAATTTCATCAAACTCTATGACTTCCACGTTCATTTCTATCAATCCTATGCTTCAACACAAAGGTATAACTTTGTAGAAACTCAATTTACTTAAAGTGCCTCTGATTTAGCTTCATTGTCTATTAATATATTGTAAGGCCTGATGATCAATATATAGAAAAAACTCTTTTGGAAAAAAATAATGCCTCCATTTCTTTAGAGCCTACAATATAGCATAAAACTCTTGATCATTTACAAAATACTTCTTCATAGCATCATTAAGCTTCTCACTAAAATAGGCAACAATTTTACCTTCTTGACTAAAAATAGCTCCTATGGCACTACCACTAGCATCACAATCTACCCGAAATACCTTATTGAAATTTGGAAGTGCTAAAATAGGTTTCTCAGTGACCTTCTTCTTAAACATCTCAAAGCTCTTGTATTCTCCTAAGGTCCACTTAAACTCTTTCTTATCCCATCTCATGGTTTTTTTTAGGGGTGCACAAATACTACTAAAATTTCTAATCATTTTTTTGTAAAAACTGGCTAGGCCATGAAATGATCTTACCTTTGTAATACTCCTTGGAGTAGGCCATTTTCTGATAGCCCTCACTTTTTTTGGGTCCATTTTTAGACCTTCAATTGAGATGACGAATCCCAGATACACCAACTCTTTCACAAAACTACACTTATTCAAATTAATTAATAACTGCTCCTCCCTCAGTTTCTCCAAGACTCTTATGACATGCATCAGGTGCTGTTCTAGGATCTTGCTAAATATTAAAATGTCATCCAAATAGACAATGACCAATTTTTCCTAAAATCTCCTTCAATACCTCATTCATTAGTCGGATGAATGTGCTTGGTGCATTGGTTAGCCCAAATGGTATGACCAACCACTCATAAAAACCCACTTTGGTCTTTATGGTTGTCTTCCAATCATCCCCTTATATAATACAAAGCTGATGGTACCCACTCTTTAGGTCAATATTTATGAAGTACTTGGCTCCACTCAAATAGTCCATAATGTCATCCATATTTGGCAATGGAAATATGTATTTGATGGTGATATTGATAATGGCTCAGGAGTCTATACACATCCTCCACTCTCCATATTTATTTGGTATTAGTACTACAGGCACTGCACATGGACTCAGGCTCTCCCAAATCAGTCCCTTTTCAGCAACTCTTGGACTTGTCTATTTAGCTCCTCACTTTCTATAGGAGTCATTCTATGGACTGCTTTATTGGGTAAACTAGATCTCGGTACCAAATATATATGGTGAATGATCTTCCTCACTAGTGGAAAACCCTTAGGAACATTATCTAATATAATATCTAGAAATTCTTCTAATAGACCTAAGACTTCTACTGAGGTATCTTTACATTCTTCTTCCCTAACTCTAGGAATTAATGCATAGCACATATGCTCATGCCTCAAACCATCAAAAAAATTTCTACCTTCAACTAAATTTTTTTTGGCACTGCTACATACCTTTTTGTCCATATCCTTCAAGGGATTCAACTTATGGCACACTCCATTCTTTGTCAGGGAGTAAGTGTTGGCACACCCATCATGCATTGCACACTGATCAAACTGCCATGGTCTTCCCAACAATAAATGGTAAGCATCCATAGTCAGTATGTCACACAAGACCTCATCATGATAATTCCTAATATTAAATTTTACCAAGCATTGCTCACTGACCAAATCCCTATGGTCCTTTTGCAACCACACAATCCAATATGGATGTGGGTGTCTCTTCCTCTCTAGTTGCATTTTGGTAACCATTCCTTCTAAAACTAGATTATATGTTCTACCATTGTCTATGATAATATTACAGACCTTACCTACGCATTTAAACCTCATGCAAAATAAGCTCTTCCTATGATCTAGATCTCTCTCCTCATTCAACAAAGCTCTCCTTGTGATCAGTACTTCTCCTCTCTCTACTTCTTTAGAGGGGTCAGATTCAGCACCCTCATCAATAATAACAGTTTAGGCATTACCTGCAGGCCTCTTATTTGTCCTCTCTTGGTGTTGTGGACACTCGTATGCTTGATGTCCTTCTTCTCCACAATGGAAACAGGTTCCAACAAAATCCTCCTCTTCCAAACCCTGATCTAGACCTTCCTCTTCCTCTATGGTATCCATTATTCTGATCATATGTGCGGTAAGCATTATCGCCCTTTTGGTACTGACTATTTTTGGTTTCTCCATTCTTCTTATGATCTTCATTTTGTCCTCTATTTTTTCTTCCACTAGTTATTCCACCATGACATCTTCCTCTTTAATTGCTCTCAAACCTTCTGTTTAGCTTCTATTCAACCCTTAAGGTAAACTAACAAGCATCCTCTATGGTGGTCATCCTGACCAGACTTAACTCCTCTTAAATACTTGTTCTTAACCCATTAATATAATGGGCTACCTTCTCCTTGTTGGCCTAAGAATGACCTGTTCTGATTAAAATTTTATAAAACTCCTTTGTGTATTATTTGACAGACTTACTTGACTACCTCAAACCTTGCATTTTCTTAAGTAGATCCAACTCATAATCAGTTGGAATGAACTACCTCTTCAACTTCTCCACCATCCGATCCCACCTGGTTATCCTTTCCTTCCCTCTTTTATTTTTGTCTAGTTGCACTCCCTTCCACCATATGATAGCATGACTCTTTAGCTTAGTCTTATAAAACTTGACCCTCTCAAGATCTTCAACCTCTTCATACTCAAAGTATTCTTCCAAATCATTGATCCAATCAATCAACTCCTCTCAATCAAGATTTTCAAAATATGTAGAAACCTCCACATTCGGTCTCTTTCCAATCTGAGATATGGCTCTATATAACCTGGCTTGTGTAGGATCTACTACCTCTTCTTATTCCTTGAACTGGTCCTCTTCTTCTTCAACTTCATCTTCACTACCATATTCCCTCCTTGGCTCAAATCCTCTACGTAGCTCCTCTTGCAGGGCTTGAAATTGCCTCTGCAAAGATATGAAATATTATTCTTGCACCATATTTCTCCCACCACCACAGTTTATTTATGGAGGCATTTTTCTCACTTCTCTCACCAAACCCTAACCATAGATCTTGGTGTAAACTACCTCACATCCAACGCTCTATTTACACACTCAAGAACTCCTGCTCTAATACCACTTGATGGGAATCAACAAACAAGAAAACCAATGATACATAGGTGTTTTAGAGAACCAAATATTTTCCTTACTTTCATGCCAAAATGAGGATACAAAAGAAAGAGCCCTTTTACAATTTCAAAAATTCCCTCAAATACCTTGTTTTCCCTTTTTCCCGCCTAAAACAATGCATTTGAAATTTGAAATTTGGGGGCAACTTGCCAAGGTCATAACTTCGTGCTCGTTGACTCGATTAACTATTACAACATGTTTTTGAAAATGGAACGAGATGAACTAAGCATGGTATTGCTTGGCTATTTTCACCAGGGCCTACGTTTAACTTAAAATCCTCAAATTTGGCCTCTAAGGCCTTCAAAAATATTTTAAAAATTTTACTAGTTTTACAACAAATTTAAAACAATTACAATTTTTTGTTTTGGGTGATGCAAGATAACTATTACACCATTGGATGCTCCTACATCATTAAATTAACCTAAATTAACCCAATGAATAATCTTGAATAAACACTAATCTTTCTAATTATTTTTCACACAAAATCCACTAACTAGGAGTTGTGGGTGTGAATAGGGTCTTTGACCCTTAGACATAAGCTAGTTGATTCTCCTCAATCAATTAGTTTACCTATGAGAGTGGTCCAACTAGGTGAGCTATGACATACTCTCCTCCTTGGATTAAACACATTCCTTTGTGTTTCTCATACTCTCCTATCACAGATGGAGCTTAAGATCATAATATGCATCAATATTTTACAAATTTGATCAAGTTAACATTAATTTTCTTCTTTTACCAGCTTCTCGCTCTTCATGGTAAGCATCTTCTTCCATCTATGAGAGTACCTGAACCTAAAAAAATATAAAAACATCAACATTATCATATCGTCAAGCAATAAAATATCCATATTGCATAAATTTTCAAGTATTGAAACACTAATCAATACAAAAATTTCATCACAAGTTCAGAAATTGAAGCATCTATCAGTGCATTATAAAAGAATATTGCAATAAAAACTCTTCAAAATATTTTCTTAGTGATAATGTGAAATTACATTTCCATAATAGGTTAGATATAGAAAATCTAATTATTGATAGGTTTAGGAAAATCTCGTACGAAGGAGTTTTCAACCTACCATTTTATGATTCTTAACATGTATTAAACTTATGGAAATTAAATATTAGCATGGACAAAATCTTAATTTCACAAATCCTACTTCAAGATACCCCTATATCTTGAATTCATCTTTGTAGAAATCTCAGTTGCTACCTTTGGATAATATAGTTAATTGGTTTGATGGAAAGACTCCCTCTTTGTTGTTTTATAAATTTGTTTGCTCTCTACTGCATCATGGTTTGAATAGCATAATGTTGGAACCTCTATAGGAAAACAACTACAAAAATGTATGTGAATGCTTAAAACAAACTGTCTTGTGAAGTAAAGATAGAGCATCATTTTTATGAAGAAAAGCAAATTATATATTTATGCAAAATGAAGATTCATTTTAAATAGTTAATGAAGTTTTGATTAAATAATGATTGATTTAATTGAGCTTATTGGTAAACTTCATTTTAGTTAATAAATGAGAGTTCATTTAAATTAATTAAAGGTGTTCATTCTAATGAGAATGGAAAAATTCATTTAAAAGAATTTAATTAATTGAAACAAAAGGAAAAAAAACTATTTTTAAAAGAAAATAAAGGGGTGTCTTTTATTTCAAAGAAAGATCAATTATGAAATTGATTAAATAAAGGAAATGTATTTTAATAATGGTAAATATCCCATGAGAGATATTTGTTTAAAAGAGTATCATGCCTTTTGTTAAAAGAAATGGGATAGTATATAATATACAAATATCCCATTCCCCTATGGAACGTAAGCTACGAAATGATCTAGGGTGGCGACTAGGTTTTCTAAGATGGAAATTTTAGAAAGAAGCATTACTTTTCGCCAAAAGAGAAGGACACAACATTGAAGGAGAGAGGGCTCGAGGTAGGGTGGGGAGTTCAAGGAAAGACGACGAATGGGCCACCTAGAGCCAGGAGGCACGTAAGGTGCTAGAGAGGGGGAGATAGGAAAGGAAAAGGAGGACAACGGGATGAGAAAGAAAAAAGAAAATGATTTAGACCAGAGACGAGGAAGGAAGAGAAAAATACACCGTAAGCAAGGGGAAGAGGAAATCGAGATGCCACCAAGCTCCAGCCCGTAGGAGGATTAAGGTTGGAATGTTTATGCTTTAATCTATTTTATTGCATGTGTTGGTTTGGTGGAGATCGAACGATTATCCTCCCTGTAACGTGAGAGGCTTTTGGTAAGGGTTGAAACCCCCTGCATCTAGGTTTTTAGAGCACTGCAAGATGTGTTTTTAAAGAGTTGCCTGTGTTTCTTTATGAGCGCCATGTTTAGAACCTGTTGGTGGTTTTCAAAAGATCTGCCTATGTTTCTTTATGAGCACCATGTTTAGAACATGTTGGTGGTTTTCAAAAGATATGTTTGTGTTTCTTTATGAGCGCCATGTTTAGAACATGTTGGTCATTTTCAAGAGAGTTGCTTGTGTTTCTTTATGAGTGCCATGTTTAGAACATGTTGGTGGTTTTCAAAAGAGTTTCCTGTGTTTCTTTATGAGCACCATGTTTAGAACCTATTGGTGGTTTTAAAAATAGTTGTCTATGTTTCTTTATGAGCGCCATGTTTAGAACATGTTGGTGGTTTTCAAAAGAGTTACCTATGTTTCTTTATGCCTTTTTCATGTTTAGAAATGTTGGTATTTTAAAAGAGTTTTGTGTTTTTTAGAGTGTTTGTTTTGTTTTAATAGTTTTTGTTTTTATAGTTGTTAGATTGGTGGTTTTCAATTTAGAGCATCGTGTCTTAGAACCTTTGGTTTTATAATGAAGAGACGGCCTATGTTTTAAGAGCACCATGTTTTATAGAACCCATGGGTGTGTTAGAAATATGTGGGTGTGTCTTGAGGATGCCATTATTTGTAGAACGGGGTAAAGTTTCCCAAGAACCTGAAAGTGTAGAGGGCGCTGCATTTGAGGAAACCTTGTAAGCACTTGAAATCAGGGTAAGTTCAAGAGCAACACTGTGGAAATTCAAACAAACTATGTGCCAAAACTTCCATGTTCAAGAGGAAATAAAAGCACCCTATTTGAAGTGTTTGTTATACTAGGAAACCTCCAAAGTTTTAATAGGATACATCATGTTTAAGAGCACCACCCATAGGGTTTTGGAGATGATTGTTTAACGTAACTCCACCTGTGTGTATGGGGAACTCTGAGGTACATGGGTTTAGTCCCACTGGGGATAGTTAGTGGTGACAATGGGGAAAGCCTTGTGCCAGTTCTACTTTGTCTTACCTTGTAGCTCACTCGGCTTAGCAATCCCTTACTCGTTCTGTAGAGGTCATCAATATCCGCCATGAAGGGCATCCACCTTTGGTGATAAGATCTGTATTAGAAAGGTCCTATGAGTTTTAATTAAATAAAGGCCTTTGATTTATATTGTGAGATTTATTAAATAAAGACCTTTGAATTATATTGAAGGATTTAATTACCAATATACCTTTGATTTATGTTGAATAAAGGGATTTAATTAAAAATAAACCTTTGATTTATATGGAATACATTGAAGGATTTAATTAAATATAGACCTTTGATTTATGTGGAATACATTGAAGGATTTAATTAAATAGACAACTTTTAATTTATGTGGAATACATTGAAGGATTTAATTAAATATAGACCTTTGATTTATGTGGAATACATTGAAGGATTTAAATTAAATAGAGAACCTTTGATTTATGTGGAATACATTGAAGGATTTAAATTAAATAGAGAACCTTTGATTTATGTGGAATACATTGAAGGATTTAATTAAATAGAGAACCTTTGATTTATGTGGAATACATTGAAGGATTTAAATTAAATAGAGAACCTTTGATTTATGTGGAATACATTGAAGGATTTAAATTAAATAGAGAACCTTTGATTTATGTGGAATATATTGAAGGATTTAAATTAAATATAGACCTTTGATTTATGTGGAATACATTGAAGGATTTAATTAAATAGAGAACCTTTGATTTATGTGGAATACATTGAAGGATTTAATTAAATATAGACCTTTGATTTATGTGGAATACATTGAAGGATTTAATTAAATAGAGAACCTTTGATTTATGTGGAATACATTGAAGGAATTAATTAAATATAGACCTTTGATTTATGTGGAATACATTGAAGGATTTAATTAAGTAGAGAACCTTTGATTTATGATTAATTATATTAGGGTTTTTAATTAAAAGGAGAACCTTTGATTAATGTTGATTATCTTAGGGGATTTTAATTAAAAAGGATGTAGATTTATTCTTTGAATTAAAGTTATGGGGCTTTGATTTAGGGAATAAAAGAAAAAGGAATGTTTTAGAGATTAAAGGTATGGGACTTTAATGCTTTAAGATAGGAATGGATTTGATTAAAGTTAGACCATGATCTAAGTAGTACATGTTGGATGACTCTCTAAGGGAACTTGAGAGGTGGAAATAAAAGTAAAGGATCTTTTATAATATCCATAATGCATTAGATGGTTGGAAACTTAATTGAATTTTGTATAGTTGCAATTTGGTAAAGTAAATGAATAGATGCATTTAGAGGTATGCCTATCCTGAACCATGAGTATCCTGATCCCCTACTACCCTCAAAGAATCAATGGGAAGTGAGGAGAAGCAAGGAATTCAAAGGAAGCAAAGTATAGGTAATTGTACTTTATGTTGCTTCACTTATGCTCAAATAGATTAGAATTGTGGGGAGATATCCCCAATGTAGTTACTGTAATATTATTTAATGTGGAAAGGATTTACCATGCTAATTCTAATGCATTAACTATTTATTGGTCTAAAGAAGATACTTGTACTCTATTTTTGTATTTTATTATATTAAGTAGTTGATTCTATTTTAGTGTTAAGCTTGTTTTATTTTCTAGTTACTTGGTGATTGCTTTATGATATGGTAGTATCTAGATGTATTATTGTTTGGTTGTTGGATGATAGAAATCTAAGTGTAGAGTTCTAGGGTGAACTCAGAGGTGACCTAAGGGAATTAAGAACCCCTTAGGGTGAACATAGGAAACCTAAGGGAATTGAGACCCCCTTAGGGATATAAAGGACTAAGTGGTGAAGAGATTACATCTGAGTTAAGATAGCTCATCGTGGAGATGAGATAGATAGCTTAACTCGCAATACTCGTAGCATACCTACACATAATGATTTGTGTATGGTATGGAGATGTGTGTATACCTTCGATGGACTGAGGGTGATAGGTCTAACTCATCAAGAATGATGGGACAAATGGGCTTATCTATAGTGACACATGATACGCCTACACATATGAACATGTGATAGGGTACTTCATGAGATGTAACTTCCAAGAAAACTTAGGGGATTAAAACTTTAGGTAAATGCTAGTTGGGTTAGGGGTTCATGAAGGGTTCATGTATCCCTCTCCTTAGTAAAAAAAAACTCTTTCTATTTTTGTATTTTTTGTTTGTGCATTTTTGGGTCGTTACATTTGGTATCAGATCTCTAGGTACGAGGGTATAGAGCTTCTATGTGTGCTAGAGGGAAATTAGATGTATCCAATGGAGGCTTGTGTAAGGTGAAGGCTAAATCTAGGATAATCTAGGCTACCCTATTTGCTAGGATCTGACAGGAATTAACCCAAGGGGGCATGGATGTTAGGATACCTTAGTATGGGCTTTGGTATCAGTGATACATCCTAGCCTGGGATATTACCCTAGTTAGATTGTTAATGCATATAGCAAGAGAACTTTGTATTATGGCTTGAATTAGAGATACAACTTAAGATGAAATTATAATCTAATCTTCTTTCTTGGATGGAATCAGGTTAAGATGCCACCTAAGACCAGAATAGGGAGGCCTACGCCTAGAAAAACTTGATAGAGTAATGTCGAAGAGGAATACTAGGATGGAGAACCAACAAACCCCAATAGGGAGGTAGAAGACCTCACCACTACGATCATTGCTATGCAGGATCAGATAAGATAGTTGCTAGAAATGACTACGAATTAAAATTCACAAGCTCGAGGTTTAGATATTGGCCTAGATAATGGACTAACTATAGAGCAAGTACAAGCCAGAGCCTTAGCAAAAAAGGAAATGGCTAGGGACATGAAGAACATCAGTATCTCTAAGTTTTATGGAGAGGGCGATGGAGATGCAGCGGAAGCATGGCTGAGAGAAGCAGAGGTTCACTTTATGGTAAAAGGCTACTCATCAGGGACCCAAACACTTTGGGCTATGATTAACCTAGAAGGGGCTGCTCTGGAGTGGTGGGAAACCCACTATGAGGAAACTAATATTGAACCCATTGATACCCCATGGGAAGAATTTATAAACATATTTAAGAAGAGATTCTTAACAGAGCATTTCTATACCTTAAAGTTTGAAGAATTTGCTAGTCTCAAACAAGGAACCAGCATAGTGGAGGTGTATTATAAGAAGCTGGTAAGGCTATTCAAATATGTGCCTATTTATAATGAGAAAATATGGGTACATAAGTTCATTCTTGGATTAGAATCTAGGTTAAAGCATGATGTGGAAATGTAGGAGCCTAAGTCACTACAAAAGGCATATGACCTAGCAAAGAAAGCAGAGTCACACTTCTGTTATAAATATGACACTCTACCCGAGCAAGCTCGGCAAGAGCTAAAGAAGAGGAATAGTAATGGGTTTGTAAAATGGGAGGCTGAGCAAGAGTGAAAGGCTAAGAATCCCCAAAATCCTAAGAAGAAACCTTATGGGAATCAGAAGAAGTTCAAGAAGAACTTTTGTAAGAAGGATAACAAGCCCAACAACACGAAACCTCAATCACAGAAGTCGCAAGCTCCAACTCCAGTAGTTAAGAATGGGAATGAGAAACCTGGAAAATAGCAAGGACCCAAGGAAGGGTGCTATAATTGTCGAGGACCTCATTACTATAATCAGTGTCCATATCGAGCAGGGACTAGCTCAACTAGTAGAAAAGGGAAGGAACCAGAACATCGGATCTATGCCACAACCGAGAAGCAGAAGCTAGAGGGACAAGCCACCCCATTACTTGTGAAAGGTAAGGTTTTCAATAAGCCAGTAAACATTTTGATAGATAGTGGAGCCACTGATAGTTTTATTTCGTCTAGTCTAGCAAGGACTATGTTGGAAAGGCCTAGACATTTGGCTCAAGGGTGGAAGGTTGAGTACGGTTCTGGGTAGACCTACTCGGTGAACCAGTGTTATCCTATGGTAGAAGTTACTCTATCTAAAGGGACTACGAAATGTTGTTTATATGTAGCTCCCTTACATGCCTTTGATGTGGTCCTAGGGATGGATTGGCTATAGGCTCATAAAGCCTTGGTCAATTTTTAGGACCGATGGATTGAGTATTTGGAGGAAGGTGAAAAGAGACTAAGGATTCATAGCGAACAAGGGGTGTTTGAACCTCAGATGTTGTCTGCTATGCAATTGAAAAAGGTCCTAAAGAGAGGAGGAATGGTGTATGTGGTAAAACTTAATGAAGTGGAGGACCATGAGAAAGAAGAAATACTAAGACATCATCCTATTTTACAGGATTTCTAGGATGTATTTCTAGAGGACCTACCCAGACTACCTCCTGTGCGGGAATTTGACTTCACAATTGAACTTGTGATAGGAGTCGAACCTATTCATAGATCCCCGTATAGGATGAATCCTACTGAAATGCGAGAACTAAAGGTTCAATTGCAAGGATTATTGGAGAAGGGTTTGATAAAACCAAGTGTGTCACCATGGGGTACATCGGTTTTGTTTGTGAAAAATAAGGATGGATCGCTAAGATTGTGTATTGACTACAGGATGCTAAATAAAGCTACAATCAAGAATCGGTATCCTTTACCTAGGATTGAAGATTTATTTGACCAACTAAAAGATGCCAAGGTGTTTACTAAGATCGACCTGAGGTCAGGGTATCACCAGTTAAGGATTCATGAGGAAGACACTCACAAAATGACATTTAAGACTAGGTATGGGCATTATGAGTTTACAGTTCTACCCTTTGGACTGACTAATGCCCCAACTGCTTTCATGAACTTAATGAACAGTGTGTTCCGAAGACACTTGGACCAGTTTGTTCTAGTATTCCTAGATGATATCCTTATATACTCTCGAGATAAGGAAGAGCATGATAAACATCTTAGGATCATGTTGGAATTATTAAGGAAGAATCAACTTTATGGAAATCTGACTAAGAGTGAATTCTATGTCCCGGAGGTACGATATCTTGGACACATTATATCAACAAAGGGGATAGTTGTGGATCCAGAAAAGATAGAGGCTATTCTGAACTGGCCACCCCCTACTAATGTGACTGAAGTGCAAAGTTTCATGGGGTTAACGGGCTATTATAGATGTTATATTAAGGACTACTCCAAGATTGTTGGACCCATAACAAACCTTCAAAATAAGGGAAAGGAATTCAAGTGGTCAGAAAAGTGTGAGGCTACCTTTGAACTACTAAAGCATAAGCTTACTACTGCACCAATACTAAAGGTTCTCGATCCTCAAGGAGACTTTTCAGTGTGCACTGATGCATCCATAGATGGGTTGGGTGGGGTACTCTCACAAGAGGAGTCAGTAGTGGCATATACTTCTAGGAAGCTCAAAAAGCATGAAGTTAATTATGCTATGCATGATTTGGAACTAGCTATGGTAGTGCATGCTTTAAAGGTTTGGTGCCACTACTTGGTGGGAAGGCCCTTTGAATTAAATACGGACCATCAAAGTCTACGATATATATTCACCCAACCAAATACTCAATGCGAGATAGAGAATATGGGTGGAATTTCTCGTTGAGTATGATTTCGATATTGAGTATATAAAGGGAATAGAGAATAAAGTAGTTGATGCTTTGAGTAGAAGGAAATATATAGCAACCAGAACTAGAATTCACATGGACCTGATGGATCGAGTGAAACAGGAGCAATCTCAGGATGAGTATTGCCAAGGAATTCGAGTCAAGATGGATAGAGATCCTGAAGGAAATAAGGAATTTAGTGTGAAATATGACTTCCTGTGTTATAAGGGAAGGGTCATCATACCAAATATGGGTAATTTGAGGAACTTGATAATGCAAGAAGCTCATAGATCTCCTTATTCTGCTCATTTGGGAGGAGCCAAAATGCGAGAAAACATGAAAAGAGCCTTCTTTTGGGTAGGAATGAAGAAGGACATCACGGATTTTGTTGCTCGATGCCTCAAATGTCAGAAAGTTAAGGCAGAACACCAACATCCTACAGGAAAACTATATATGCATGATATACCTATGCAAAAATGGTAGGTTATATCTATGGATTTTATCATGGGTTTACCCAAGACTCGGTACCAACATGATGCCATATTTGTAGTGGTCAACAAATTGACTAAGGTTACCCACTTCATACCGGGAAATACCAAGGACGATGCTCAGGTAGTGGCTAGCAGATTTGTCAAAGAGGTATTCTGATTGCATGGATTTCTTGAGGTAATTATCTTAGATAGAGACTCTAAATTCACTTCTAAATTTTGGAAATCCCTTCATAGTGTAGTTGGTACAAAACTGAATATGAGTTCAGCATACCACCCTGAAATCGATGGTCAAATGAAGTGGGTAAACCAAGTTCTGGAAGACATGCTCTGCATGTACTGCATGGATCACAAATATCAATGGGAATATTATCTACCTTTGGTAGAGTTTGCCTACAATAATGGATATCACTCCTCGCTAGGAATGGCACCTTTCGATGCCTTGTATGGGTGAAAGTGTAGAACACCATTATCTTGGGACAACCTAGAGGATCGAGTTGTGATTGGGCCAGAAATGGTTAGGGTAATGGAAGATCAGCTAAAAGAAATTAGGCAAAGGCTTAAAGAAGTTACGGATAGGTAGAAGAGTTATGCAGATCTAAAAAGGACTCCAAGAGAGTATTCTATTGGAGATAAGGTGTTCTTAAGGGTTAAGCCAAAGAAAATCGCTATCAAATCCATGAAGTTGGATCCACATTTTGTGGGGCCCTTTGAGATCATGGAAAATATCAGTCTGGTTGCATACCGACTTGCATTACCACCTAATCTGTCCAAAATCCATGACACCTTCCACATATCCTTGCTTAGGAAATATGTTGCTGATCCTGAACATGTGTGGGATGTTTCTAAATTGCAGATGGCAAATCTGGAGGCCATTGAAGTACTACCGATGAATATTCTTGAGTTTCGTTCCAAATATCTATGGAATCGGACTCTCGAACAATGTAAGGTCTAGTGGGACCAGTTATCTGAGAAGAATGCCACTTGGGAGAAAGTGGAGGTTATGCAAAAACATTTTCCTTTTTTGTTTGAAGCTATATGATGTAATAATTTTTACTTTCTGTTAAAAAACAAAGGAAACTGGAAACATCGAGGATGATGTTTAATTCTAGTGGGGGAGGATGTCATGACCCTCCCTAGCTGACTTTGGGACACAAAGAAAACAATGTATTAACCTATGGTGTGGTGATACTTAGTTTGAACAATTGAACCAACTATATGATGTTTAGTTGATTTAGAAGGGCATGTTATTGCTAACATATTGCCAAGTGTGCAGGATCAGGTACACTCGTAGGTGGAGAAGGCAGAAGCACCCACCAAAAATGAGGGTACCTAAGATCAGGGGAGATGATGATTAAGGTACTCGGAGGTAACATGGATAGATACCTTCATATAGGTATGCATTATCGAAAGGGATAATCATCGATGACTGATCGCCTTGAGCCTTAGTTGATAGCCTAGTAGCTATCATAAAATATCTGGCTAAGATAGGTGATCGGGTTGATGGAAAGACTCCCTCTTTGTTGTTTTATAAATTTGTTTGCTCTCTACTGCATCATGGTTTGAATAGCATAATGTTGGAACCTCTATAGGAAAACAACTGCAAAAATATATGCGAATGCTTAAAACAAACTTTCTTGTGAAGTAAAGATAGAGCATCATTTTTATGAAGAAAAGCAAATTATATATTTATGCAAAATGAAGATTCATTTTAAATAGTTAATGAAGTTTCGATTAAATAATGATTGATTTAATTGAGCTTATTGGTAAAATTCATTTTAGTTAATAAATGAGAGTTCATTTAAATTAATTAAAGGTGTTCATTCTAATGAGAATGGAAAAAGTCATTTAAAAGACTTTAATTAATTGAAACAAAAGAAAAAAACCATTTTTAAAGAAAATAAAGGGGTGTCTTTTATTTCAAAGAAAGATCAATTATGAAATTGATTAAATAAAGGAAATGTATTTTAATAATGGTAAATATCCCATGAGAGATATTTGTTTAAAAGAGTACCATACCTTTTTTTTAAAATAAATGGGATAGTATATAATATACAAATATCCCATTCCCCTATGGAACGTAAGCTACGAAATGATCTAGGGTGGCGACTAGGTTTTCAAAGATGGAAATTTTAGAAAGAAGCATTACTTTCCACCAAGAGAGAAGGATGCAACATTGAAGGAGAGAGGGCTCGAGGTAGGGCAGGGAGTTCGAGGAAAGACGACGAATGGGCCACCTAGAGCCAGGAGGCATGTAAGGTGCTAGAGAGGGGGAGAGAGGAAAGGAAAGGAGGACAACGGGATGATTAGTAGAAAAGAAAATTATACAAACCAGAGATAACGAAGGAGGAGAAAAACACTCTGTAAGCAAGGGAAAGAGGAAATCGAGATGCCACCAAGCTCCAGCTTGCAGGAGGATTAAGGTTGGAATGTTTATGCTTTAACCTATTTTATTGCATGCATTGGTTTGGTGGAGATCAAATGATTATCCTCCCTGTAATGTGAGAGGCTTTCGATAAGGGTTGAAACCCCCTACGTCTAGGTTTTTTAGAGCATTGCAAGATGTGTTTTTGAATATATGCTTGTGTTTATTTATGAGTGCCATGTTTAGAACCTGCTAGTGGTTTTTAAAAGAGTTGTTTGTGTTTTTTTATGAGCGCCATGTTTAGAACCTGTTGGTGGTTTTCAAAAGAGTTGTTTGTGTTTCTTTATTAGAACCATGTTTAGAACCTGTTGGTGGTTTTGTAAAAGAGCTACCTGTTTTCTTTATGAGCACCATGTTTAGAACCTGTTGGTGGTTTTCAAAAGATCTTCTTTGTTTCTTTATGAGTGCCATGTTTAGAACCTATTGGTGGTTTTCAAAAGAGCTACCTGTGTTTCTTTATGAGCGCCATGTTTAGAACCTGTTGGTGGTTTTCAAAAGAGTTGTTTTTTTTATTGTTTTTTTTTTTTTTCAAAATTTTTGTGTTTTTTATGAGTGCTCATGTTTAAACCTTTGGTGTTTTCAAAAGATTCTGTGTTTCTTTATGAGCACCATGTTTAGAACCTATTGGTGGTTTTCAATAAAAACTACCTGTGTTTCTTTAGAGTGCCATGTCTTAGAACCTGTGGTGTTTCAATGAAGAGACTGCCTATGTTTTAAGAGCGCCATGTTTATAGAACCCATGGGTGTGTTAAAAATTTGTGGGTGTGTCTTGAGGATGCCATTATTTGTAGAACAGGGTAAAGTTTCCCAAGAACCTAAAAGTGTAGAGGGCACTGCGTTTGAGGAAACCCCGTAAGCACTTGAAATCAGGGTAAGTTCGAGAGCAACACTATGGAAATTTGAACACACTATGTGCCAAAACTCTCACGTTCAAAGGGAAATAAAGCACCCTGTTTGGAACATTTGTTATACTAGGAAACCACTAGAGTTTCAAGAGGAGGCATCATGTTTGAGAGCACCACCCTTAGGGTTTCGGGGATGGTTGTTTAACGTAACTCCACCTACGTGTATGGGGAACTCTAAGGTATGTGAGTTCAGTCCCACTAGGGATAGTTAGTGGTGACAATGGGGAAAGCCTTGTGCCAGTTCTACTCTGTCTTGCCTTGTAGCTCATCCGACTTAGCAATCCCTTACTCATTCTGTAGAGGTCGTCAGTATCCACCATGAAGGGCGTCCACCTTTGGTGATAAGCTCTGTATTAGAAAGGTCTTGTGAGTTTTAATTAAATAAAGGCCTTTGATTTATATTGTGAGATTGATTAAATAAATACCTTTGAATTATATTGTGATTTAATTACAAAATACCTTTGATTTATATTGAGGGATTTAATTAAAAATATACCTTTGATTTATGTGGAATACATTGAAGGATTTAATTAAATATAGACCTTTGATTTATGTGGAATACATTGAAGGATTTAATTAAGTAGAGAACCTTTAATTTATGTGGAATACATTGAAGGAGTTAATTAAATATAGACCTTTGATTTATGTGGAATACATTGAAGGATTTAATTAAGTAGAGAACCTTTAATTTATGTGGAATACATTGAAGGAGTTAATTAAATATAGACCTTTGATTTATGTGGAATACATTGAAGGATTTTTTTGGACATTTTGAGTACATGTAGTTGTCATTGATGCGAAGAATCGAACCACCGGTGATGGGAAAAGGTCAAAATAAGCAATGTGAGAGGTTGATGAAAAATGGATTCCTAATATTCTTTTTAATATTATGTGAATCAAAACAAAGGTTTTTATTAAAACCATGGTGGTCAAATAAAGGTTTTTTATGAAAACCATGGTGGAAAAAATAAAGGTTTTATTAAAAACCATAATGGGTAAAAATAAAAGGTTTTGATTAAAACCTAAGAAGGCTTTTTATAAAGCTAAGAGATTTAAATATTAATTTATAAAATTTAAATTCTAAAGAATTTAAATGATTTATAAATTAAAATATTTAAATGCAAAAACCTTAGCGTCGACCTCCATAAACTCACCGTCTTCGATGTGCATGGAAAAATGGCACAAGGTATTTATATCTTAGCCAAAGCATTGGAAAATTTATTCGAAACATCCTCCGCAATATTTGGTTCAAGACTCATGCAAATTCCATTTGGAGAAGTGCATTCAAAGTGCTACATGGAGCAAGGGGACATGGTGGAGAAAGGAGCCAAAAGGCTCTAAATGCCAGCGAAGACATAAGGCATATATTGCACCTTAGTGGAGCAAAGGTGAGTGCTTGGATCACATGGTGTGGAAGTCACGGCTAAGGCGTTGTAGCGACAATGGTGCAAGTTTGAATACCGCAACTAATGAAGAGGAAATAAAAAGGTTTTTATAATTTTATTTTTAATTTTTCTTTTGCCAAAGTTGTGTGGAGGGATAAGGTATAAATAAATTGTTTTATTTACCTAAGTAGTAAATAGTGAATGTTGCTAGGGTAACATTGTTTGTACCTTAGGAAAGAGAAATTAATTTATTGCATTTAGTAATAAAATGAAGTATTTAATTTAAAATGTAATATTGAGAAAGGAGTTATAAGTAGAAGTTGTGTTATATTTTAAAGGGGATTTTTGATGAAATTTATGATTTTCAAATTTATTTTTGAGATGGAGAAATAAGGTGTATTTGGATTCTAACTTATCTTTGTGATTAATGTAAATTGTGAAAAGTTTTAGGGTGATAATTCTTATCATATAACCCTTGTACTTGGAAAATAAAGTGGTGATATTTGAGATAGATATTGAAGATAATTCTCCATAAAAGAAAAAGTTATGGACATATTCTTCTTTGGTTGAGTTGATTGATAGGATTTCTAGAAAATAACATTGGAGTGAAAAGGACCTGATTAGCTTTCCTTATTGAGTTGTTGAGCTATATGTGATAATTATTTTATAATAATTATTGAGTGTGTTTTGAATTAATGCTTCAAGGTTTTTTGGAATGAAGATTTATTGATAAAACCTTGTTTGATAAGCATTGTTGTTGAAGCCATTGATTGAGTGAATTACTTGAACTAGGTTTTGGAAAGAAAATGAGTATCATTGTTATGTGTTATTGGTTGATAAGCATTATTGGAAACATTTTGAGTGAGTGTTCATATGCTTGGACTAGGATTTGTGAGCAAGGATTATTTCATTGAGTGATTGGTTGAATAGAGTTGGTTGAGCCTAGTCAAGTGGATGTGTGAAGTGATAGCTCACGTTCTATGAAATATGTTTAATTAATTTAATAAATAGGATGAGTATTGATGAGTGTGAAACATATTGAGTCTCTAAAAATTCTCGATAAGTTTCTTTGATAAAAGAGAGATTGGAAGTGATTGAGAGTTTGTGAATGTGAAGCATATTGAGTCTTTAAAAATTCTTTGTATGTTTCAAAATAGTGATTAAAAGTGGTTGAGCATTAAGGTGAATGTGAAGCATATTGAGTTTCTAACAATTATCTATATGTTTCTAAAATGTGGTTGAAAGTAATTAAGCATTGTGATGAGTGAGAAGCATATTGAGTCTCTAACAATTCTCTTTATGTTTCTATGATATTGGACAAGTTCTAGTGTGGACTTGTTGAGGAGATTTAAGGCAAGCCTCAGAGAATACTTGTAGATAGATGTGTGTGAGATTTTGTGGAAGATTGAAATACATATTGAGAGTAGATTTGGATAAGTCCTAGTGAGGACTTATTGAGCAGATTTGGTCAAGTTCTAGTGAGGATTTGTAGAGCAGATTTGGACAAGTTCTAGAAAGAACTTGTGGATAGATTAGTGTGAGATTTTGTGGAAGCTTACAGGGCATATTTGAGACAAGTCTCTGAGTAGACTTGTGAGTAGAGTTGATTGATTAATTTTTTCAAACCTTGGGTTAAGGTTTGGGGCATATCCAATAAATTTGATTTGAGATTGATTCAAGCTTTATGTTAAGGGTTGAGGATAGATATTGAGTATATATTTGTGCTAGATCGAAGGACAATGTTTAGTGTAGATCATAGGATAGATATTGAGGATGTATTTGTGCTAGACCGAAGGACTGTGTTTAGTGCAAATCATAGGACAAATATTAAGGATATGTTTGTACTAGATCGAATGACTATATTTAGTGTATATTTGAGGATAGAGTTTGGTGCAAATTTGAAGATAGGTTTGTGCCAAACTAGAGACAGAGATTGAGTAAATTTGTGCTAGAATGAAGGATTATGTTTAGTATAGATTTGAGATAGATATTTGGAGGTGACAGAGCATACAGGATGGTAGTCTCCAGTGGATAGAGATCCATTAGCTAGGGCAGTGATAACAAGTTTCTTCAGTAGATAGAGATTCATTAGCTAGATTAGTGGGGGTAACAGTTATTCTAGAAGATCAACAATCAAATATAAGGAGAAAGGATTTCTCCTCTGGATAGAGATCCATAAACTTGATTAGGGGATTGATGTCTCATTTGGATAGAGATCCATAAGAATTGTAATAGGGAAAGGATTCCCAAGAGATTGGTTGAGAAAAGTTTAGTGAAATATTTTCTCTGTGGAGTAGCCCACATTAGGTGCACCACGTTAAATTGGTGTCTCTATTGTGTATGGTGATTTGTGAATTAATTTGATTACTATTGTTGATATTGATATCTTTACATTGCATAATATTGATTAGAAATAAAAGTAAAATATGGTCTTATATTGTTCAAACCCCTCTCAGTATAATCTTGTGTTCTTTAATTTGTATCAGAGTGGGTTCCTTCAGAAGAGTTTAATAGTTTGAAGGAAAAGCTTTCAAGAACACAATGGATTCTAAGAATGTGTCATCAGATAATTGAACACTATTTTTTTATGGAAGTGATTATATATATTAGAGTATGAGAATGAAGGTTCACTTGATGGCACTTTACAATGAAATTTGGAAAGCAATTGAAAATAGGTATATACCACTAGCTGATCCACCTACAGATAAGGAAGGTAAGATTCTACAACATTATAATTCAAAATAAATGAATGCACTTTTGAGAGGTTTGCATAGAACAAAATCAATAAAGTTATGCATTGCAAATATGCAAACGGAATTTGGGATAAGTTACAAAGCATATATGAAGGAGTTAAAAGTGTCAAAAAGGAAAAGATACAAAATCTCAAAAGACAATTTTAAGAATTATGAATTATGAATGAAGAAGATATTAGTTCTTATTTACTTTAGGTAGATGATTTTTTTAATGTTGTGCATGTACTTGGACTTAATGTGGATGAATCAGATGTTTGTGATAAGATCTTAGGGTATCTTCCAACAATGTTTAGTGAAAATATTTCAGCTATAGAAGAAGTAAAGGATGGTGATTATTTGACAAGAGATATATTGCTTGGTATTATTACAAATTTTGAGTTAAGAACAAAATAACCTAATACCCAAAATGAAGCAGCCTTCCAAGCAATTAAGAAGACAAAGGGTAAGAAATCAAAATTGGGTAATGAGTCATCCAGTGATGAAGAAACTAATTATGGAAAAATGATCAAGGATTCAAAAATATTCAAATATGTAAAATTTGTTAGATGTTTCAATTGTGGAAAATATGGTCATTATGCAACTAATTTTCAAGAATCCAAAAACAAAATAGATGAATAAAAACAAGATCACAAGAACAGGGAATAAGAAAGATACAAGCATCAAAAGAAAGGCAAGGATGGACAAATCAGACAAGGAAAGAAGTTCTTTCAAAGACAAAATAGGAGCTACTATGTAGATAAGGCAAGTAAGTACTCAACTGATAGTGATGATATTTCTTTAAGTAATGATAAATGTAAAGTCATATTTATGATTGAATAAAAAAAAGAAGTTAAGAAAAGTTGACCAATAATTCTCAAGTGTTTGAGATGTGGTAATTTTGGACATCTTGAAGATATTTGTACAAGGAATGGTTTTAGTTTTAGTAATTATGAATATGAGGATGCACTTGAAGAACCAGAAGAGAATATTCTAATGGTACTAGAAGAAGAAGATGATTATCCTATAGTAGAAAATTCAAAATAAAATGAAGATGTAGACACGGGAAAATAAATAGAGGAAGAATTAAAAAAGGAAGGATTTGATCTTAAGGAAGAACTTATTTATGATCTTGATGCAGTAAAAAAGATAATAAAGAAAAACTCTAAACTTGAGTTTTAGTTTCAATAATGCGATGAAAAGATAAGAAATCTTATAGAGGATCTAAACAATTCAATGGCTAAGACAAATAATTTCAAGGATAAGTTAGAAGAAAAGGTCTTAGAATGTGAAAGGTTATAACAAGAAGTATCTCTACTAAGGTAATATTTAGAAAAATCCAAGGATAAGCTACACAAGATTAGAAAGAGTTCAAATATTATGGATAATATGATCAAGGTACAAATAAGGATAACAAATAAAATAGGTCTTGGTTTTGAACAATCTCAAAAGAAACAAGAATAAAAGTCAACCTCAAGTTCTGAAGAAGAAGAAAATTTAGAATAAGACAGTGTAAGATAAAGTGAGACATTTAAGGATGAGTTGGACAAAAAAAAATTCAACAATGAAAGGAACAATGCACAAAGGAGGAACATATGGAACAAAAATCAGAATAGGTTAAGAGAGACTAAGAGACCAATAAGAGCAAGACAAGGAAACTTCAATGACAGATGTTTATCATATCACATATTTGGGCATATGGCTTCATAGTGTAGGACACATGAAATATAAGAATATGGGAACATACAACTTTTCCATGGGTATTGCTACCCATGTAATCAATTTGGTCACAAGATAATGAATTACAGGGTTTATTATAGAAAGATATATGGCTTAACTAGGAGAAATTCTAAGACATTTGGACCTCCAAGGAATAATAATATTAAATATTATAAGTGCAATAATTATGGACACACAACAAAGTGGTGTAGAGAAGACATTCCAGAACCAAGCATGAATATGAACAGGAACAAGAATAGTAATATGGATATGAACAAGAACAAGAACATGGACATGGATAGGAACAATCAAAGGGAACAAAAGGATCAAATGAGAAGGAAATAAGATAAAGGTAAAGACTAGTGCTTTCTAGGAGTAGAAATAATCCCACCTCAAGAGAAGTTGGAGGAGGGGCTAAGCTAAGAGACTGATTCTTAGCCTCGAGCGCCAAAGGTGACCCTTTGACATTGATGTCAAATGGGGAGAGATTAGAGTAAGGGGAGAAAACTATGTTTGAAACAAAAGAATTTAGTCAGGGGGAGCAATTTTCTAGGAGGAGCAATATGTAAAGATCAAGGAAGTGGTAAAAATTTATTGGGCTGCCATCAATGTCAAAGGGGGAGATTGTTGGACATTTTGAGTCCATGGAGTTGTCAATGATGTCAAGGCATGAAGTTGTCATTGACTCCAAGAAGTGAACCACCGATGATGTCAAAAGGTCAAAATAAGTAATGTCAGAGTTTGATGAAAAATGGCTTCATAATGTTCTTTTTAATATTATGTGAAGCAAAAGAAAGGTTTTTATTAAAACCATGGTGGTCAAATTAATTTTTTTTTATTAAAACCATGGTGGACAAAATAAAGTTTTTATTAAAAGCCATAATGGGCAAAAATAAAATGATTTGATTAAAACCTAAGAAGGCTTTTTATAAAGCTAAGATATTTAAATATTAATTTATAAAATTTAAATTCTAAAGAATTTAAATGATTTATAAATTAAAATATTTAAATGCAAAAACCTTAGCACTGACGTCCATAAAATCACCTTCACCTACATGCATGGAACGATGGCACAAGGAGTTTATACCTTATCTAAAGCATTCGAAAATTTATTCAAAACATCCTCCGCAATATTCAGTGCAAGACTCATGCAAATTTTGTTTGGAGAAGTGCCTTCGAAGCACTAAGTGGAGCAAGGAGATGTGGTGGAGAAAGGAGCCAAAAGGCTCTAAAGGGCAGTGAAGGCATAAGGCCTATATTGCACCTTAGTGGAGCAAAGGTGAGTGCTTGGATCACACGATGTGGAATCCAATGCCAAGGCGCTACAACGATAGTGGTGCAAGTTTGAATCCCGTAATTCACAGAGAGAGAAGAAAAAGGTTTTTATAATTTTATTTTTAATTATTGTTTTTGCTAAAGTTGTGTGGAGGGATAAGGTATAAATAAATTATTTTATTTACCTAAGTAGTAAATAGTGAATGTTTCTACGATAACATTGTTTGTACCTTAGGAAAGAGAAATTGATTTATTGCATTTAGTAATAAAATGATGTATTTAATTTAAATGCAATATTGAGAAAGGAGTTATAAGTAGAAGTTGTGTTATATTTTAAAGGTAATTTTTGATGAAATTTACGATGTTGAAATTTATTGTTGAGATGGAGCAATAATGTGTATTTGGATTTTAATTTATATTTGTGATTAAGGCGAATTGTGAAAAGTGTTAGGGTGATAATTCTTATCATCTAACCCTTGTAATTGGCAAATAAAGTGGTGATATTTGAGATAGGTTTTGAATATCATTCTCCATAAAATAAAAAGGTGTGGGTATATTCTTCCTTGGTTGAGTTGATTGATTGGTTTTCTGGAAAATATCTTTGGAGTGAAAAGGACTTGATTAGATTTCCTTATTGAGTTGTTGAGCTATATGTGAATATTGTTTTATAAGCATTGTTGAGTGTGTTTTGAATTAATGCTTTAAAGTTTTGTAGAATGAAGAGTTTTTGATAAAACCTTGTTTGATAAGCATTATTGTTGAATCGATTGATTGAGTGAAGAACTTGAACTAGGGTTTGGAAAGAACATCAGTATCATTATTATGCGAGATTGGTTGATAAGCATTGTTGGAAATATTTTGAGTGAGTGTTCATATGCTTGGACTAGGATTTGTGAGCAAGGATTATTTCATTGAGTGATTGGTTGAATAGAGTTGGTTGAGCCTAGTCAAGTGGATCTATGAAGTGATAACTCAAGTTATATGAAAAAAAATATTCTATATGCTTAATTAATTTAAGAAAGAGGATGAGTATTTATGAGTGTGAAATATATTGAGTCTCTAACAATTCTCTATAAGTTTCTTTGATAAAAGAGAGATTGGAAGTTATTGAGAGTTTGTGAATGTGAAGCATATTGAGTCTCTAACAATTCTTTGTATGTTTCAAAAGAGTGATTAAAAGTGATTGAGCATTGATGTGAATGTGAATCATATTAAGTCTCTAACAATTCTCTATATGTTTCTAAAAGGTGGTTGAAAGTAATTAAGCATTGTGATGAGTGAGAAGCATATTGAGTCTCTAACAATTCTCTTTATGTTTCTATGAGATTGGACAAGTTCTAGTGTGGAATTTTTTAGCAGATTTAAGGCAAGTCTCAGAGAAGACTTGTGGATAGATGTGTGTGAGATTTTGTGGAAGCTTAAAATACATCTCAAGAGTAGATTTGGATAAGTTCTAGTGAGGACTTATTAAGCATATTTTGCCAAGTTCTAGTGAGGACTTGTAGAGCATATTTGGACAAGTTTTAGAAAGGAATTGTGGACAGGTTAGTGTGAGCTTTTGTGGAAGCTTAAAAGGCATATTTGAGACAAGTATCTGAGTAGACTTATGAGTAGAGTTGATTGATTTATTTTTTCAAACCTTGGGTTAAGGTTTGGGGCATATCCAATAGATTTGATTTGATATTGAGTCAAGCATTTTGTTAAGGCTTAAGGATAGAGATTGAGGACATATTTGTGCTAGACCCAAGGACTATGTTTAGTGCATATCAGAGGACATATATTACGGATATATTTGTGCTAGATCGAAGGATTGTGTTTAGTGCATATAAGAGGATAGATATTGAGGATAGGTTTGTGCTATACCAAAGGATTATGTTTAGTGCATATTCGATGATACATTTTGGTGCAGATTTCAGGATAGGTTTGTACCAAACCAGAGACAGATATTGAGAATATTTGTGCTAGACCAAATGACTATGTTTAGTACATATTTGAGATAGATATTTGTAGGTGACATAGTATAGAGGATGAAAATATCCAATGGATAGAGATCCATTAGCCATGGTAGTGAGAATAGGTGTCTTCAGTGTATAGAGATCCATTATCTATAGTAGTGGGGGTTACAGTTCCTCTAGAATATCATCAGTCAGATCTAAGGATAAAGGAGATATCCTATGGATAGAGATCCACAAATACAATTAGGGTATTTGTGTCTCCTTTGGTAGAGATCCATAAACATTGTAATAGGTAAAGGATTCCCAAGATATTTATTGAGAAAATTTTAGTGAAATATTTTCTCCGTAGAGTAGCCCACACTGGGTGAACCACGTTAAATTGGTGTCTCTATTATGTATGGCGATTTGTGCATTTCTTTGACTATTGATGTTGTTATTGCTATATTTATATTGCATAGTATTTATTGGAATGGAAAGTAAAAAATGTTCTTATACTGTTCACCCCCCCTCTCAGTATAAGATTGTGTTCTTCAAATTTAATTAAATAGAGAACCTTTAATTTATGTGGAATACATTGAAGGAATTAATTAAATATAGACCTTTGATTTATGTGGAATACATTGAAGGATTTAATTAAGTATATAACCTTTGATTCGTATGGAATACATTTAAGGATTTAATTAAATATAGACCTTCAAATTAAGTGGAATACATTGAAGGATTTAATTAAGTAGAAAACCTTTGATTTATGTGTAATACATTGAAGGAGTTATTTAAATATAGACATTTGATTTATGTGGAATACATTGAAGGAGTTAATTAAATAGATAACCTTTGATTTATGTGGAATAAATTGAAGGAATTAATTAAATATAGACCTTTGATTTATGTGGAATACATTGAAGGATTTAATTAAGTAAAGCACCTTTGATTTATGATTAATTATATTAGGGTTTTTGATTAAAAAGATAACCTTTGATTAATGTTGATTATATTAGGGGATTTGGTTTTCAAGAAAGGCATTACAAAATATTTTGATATTTTTTGTTCAATAAGCCTTTGTAATATGATTTATAAGAGACATAGAGGTATTTTGAAAATTTGATTATCAGGAATGAGTGATTTGACATTTAGCGGGTGTGACAGGAATGAGGGTTTGAATTTTTTGGGCATGAATCTCAGCCAAGGCGATACAGGTAGAGCAGGTATGAAATGGGTAGGTGGGAACCTCAAGCATGGATCAAGCAAGGATCCAGAGGAAAGCGGTCAGGCTATGGCATATTTGGAGGCAGGCATCACATGGGGGCCTGACCCTCCTCAGAAAGACCCCGACGAAAAAATATACGAAGGACAATGTGGGGCCCAAGAAGTGGTTGTATTTTATTGAGACTTTTAGAGGAAAAATAAAGGAGGTTCTCTCTCTTCCACCCCTAGTTCTAGTAAATAATAAAATTTTGGCCCTGGCAAGTTGCATGAGTCATTTTATTTCAATGGAAGAATTCTCCCTGGTAGGCAATTTTTTGGGAGCTAGGCTGGACATGGAGACTATCAGGGCTTGGGCAACAGGTAAATGGTGACCGGTAGGCAACTTGTATTTGGTAGCTCTAACTCGAGGGTTCTTCATTATTCATTTTAATAATATAGAGGATGATAACCACATTTTAATAGGTCCTTGATTTTTGGGTAAAAGGAGCCTTTTTTAAGATGATGAGGTGAAGATTTTGACCCTAAAAAGCAAAATATTAACATTACCCCTATTTGGGTTCATCTCCCGAGTCTACTTGCCCAATTATTCATTGAATATTGGCTATAGGGCATAGCCAAAACTATAGGGGACTTGATCTCCATTGACCATGTGACCTTGTCCAGGATAAGGATGACTTGTGCACGAATCTATGTAAATGATAATTTGGATAATGAATTGCCAAGGTTTGTGGAGCTATAGTATGGAGAATACTATCAAAAATAGCCAATAGAATACGAGAATAGACTGATATTCTATGCAGAATGGAAAAACAAAGTATATTTATGCAATCAGTAACCTAACCTAGCAATTAATAGAGAAAAGCAATAGGGAATTCTAGACAGAGGAAATTTGAGGAGTTTTCCTCGTAGAGGTAATTTCAATCAAGAAAACTATGTCTACCAAAAAAATAAAAGAGAGGGTGCAGGGTCCCAACAAGACAAAGGAAAACAATAGGTTGTTGGTAACCAAAATACTCAGGTAAGTTCCAATCCTCTAGTTTCAAATAAATTTTCAATTCTATCCAATATGGGAGTAGGAGGATTATCGAAAGACATGAAATCCTAGAACCTTAAGGCTAATATTTATGACTCTCTAGAATCTCCATCCAAGTTAGGATCCTCAAACCCTAATGCTAAAATTATTGTAAGCCCCATGGGCATCACAAAGTCAAACCCTAATGCCCGATGTCTAGAATCCCCATCCAAGTCAGGATCCTTAAACCACAATGCTAAAAATATTTCGAGCCCAATAGGCATCCCAAATCCAAACCCTAATGCTAAAGGACTTAGGAAGAAAGTTGAGGCATTGGAAAATAAAAAATATCATCTTCCTAAAATCATCACTAGGAGCCAGGTGAATCCTATTGAGGGGTCATCCCGTAGACCAGGGGAATACAAGAAGAAAAGAGAATATTTGGATGTAGGGGTGGAGATATGTGAAACTCTTCAGACTGAGGAATATGGTAGTCTAGTTCTACAATATATTGCCTCCCCCCAGTTTAGTCCCAAACAAACAAAGAGCACTACGAAGTCTTCTATATATTTTGGCACTAAAAAAAGAAGAGGGAGAATATCAAATGCTGAGCATCAAAAAATTAAAACTGATAATGACATTGCCAATGGAAAATAGAGAACCTTGTTTCAACAGGTTATTTCAGGTTCTAAATACAACAAATTAAGAAAACCCCCTCAAGGGAGGGGGAGAGGAAGATATCCCAAAACATTTAAATGAAGTTCCTCTCATGGAACGTGAGAGGCCTCAATGGCCTACCCAAACATAGGGAAGTTAGTACAATAAGAAATCAAGTGAATCCAACTATTATCATGTTGCAAGAAACAAAAACTGATGATATTCAATCAAAAAAATTAGCAAAAAAAAATTGGAATCAAGGGGAGATGGTCTACAAATCATCCAAAGGAGCGTATGGAGGCCTTATGACTTTGTGGGATCCCCGGATAGTAGAAGGCACCATTATTAAAAAATATGACAAGGTTCTTAGTATTTTATTTAAGGAAATAAATAGCAACAGGTCGTGGATCCTTTCAAATATTTATGCCCCGAATTCAATTTAGGGGAGACCTCTACTATGGGAGTACTTAGGCAATCTGAGTGAAATCTTCCATAATGTCCCCTGGATTTTGGTTGGGGATTTTAACACTCCTCTTTACCCTTCAGACAAAATAGGTGGAAATGGACCACCTATCAGGAGCATGGATGAGTTCAATGACTTTGTGAAATCCAACATGTTGATGGATGTAAAACTTAGAGGAGCAAATTATACCTGGAGCAATCAGCGGATAGGATATCATCTCATTCAAGAAAGGCTTGACAGGTTTTTTCTATCAAAGGAGGTTACAACTCTGTTCGATGATTCTACCCTACAAGCCATTCCTAAAATTACCTCTAATAATAATCCCATTTTGTTGGAGATCCCTAAATCTCTATCCTTCAAGAAACATTTCAGATTTCAATCTATGTGGATCAAAAATTTTAGTTTCAGATATAACTTAATTCAGTGGTGGCAGCAGCATTTCAGGGGAAGTGTAGCTTTTAAACTTGAAGGTAAATTAAAGTTTGTTAAGAAAAAGCTTCAAAATTGGAACAAAGAGGTGTTTGGGAACCTCTTTGAAAATAAAAATTTGGTTTTTGAAAGTTTGAAGATAATTAATCAGAGGATTCAACTTGGTGATGCTGATGAAACTACTAGGTAGGAGGAACAAACAATTTGGCCTATGAGGAAATCTATTGGAGGAAAAAATCAAGGGCTCTTTGGTTGAAATATGGGGATACAAATTCCAATTTTTTTCACATTACCATGCTTAGAAACAAAATCAATAACAAGATAATTTTTTTTTAAAAAGTAGATGGTTCTATTACTCAGGACTTAACAGAAATAAAAAAGGAGGCAGTAACTTATTTCAATTCTATCCTTGGTCAGGAATCATAGTGCAATGAGGAGGCCAAAGATATTCTCTTGCAATCCATTCCTAGAATAATAAATGAGGATATAAACCTTAATATTATTGCTCCCTTTTCTAATGAGAAAATTAACGAAGACTTGTTTAGCATGGATCGAGACAAAGCCCTATGATCTGATGGCTTTCCCCCTCGTTTCTATCAAGATTTTTAGGACATCATAAGTGAGGATGTAATTTATGCTGTCATAGAATTCCAATCAAGCAATCATATCCCAAAAGATCTCAACTCTACTTTTATTTTTCTAATTCCTAAGAAGCAAACCCCTGAATCTATGGCTGACTTCAATCCAATCAGTCTGTGCAATGTTTCTTACAAGATCCTAACTAAAGCAATTTCAAATAGAATGAGAGATGTTTTTCCCCGCATCATAGATCCATGCTAGGGAAGCTCTGTTCGGGGTAGGTCAATCTTGGATGGAGTTATCACAGTTCATGAAGCTCTACACTCTGATCATAAGACTAACAAGTATGTTTTTTCCCTCAAGCTTGATATGAATAAAGCATTTGACAAGCTAAATTGGGACTTTATGATTGTTGTCCTTCTTAAGTTTGGTTTTCACCACCAATGGGTTAATTTGATCAAATAATGCATTTCTAAAGCATGGTTCTTGATTCTAGTTAATGGAACAACTGCTGGTTACTTTCAAAGTCACAGAGGAATTTGGCAGGGGGACCCTATCAGCCCCATGTTATTCATCATTGTGGTAGAAGCTTTAGGTATAACCATAAAAAATGCTTGCAGTTCAAGGCTAATATCGGGAATCAAGGCAACATCTCTCACTAGGGCTATTTCTCACCAACAATTCATTCATGATACACTTATATTGAATAAGGCATCGGTGGTTGAGGTCAAAAGAATTAAATACATCTTGCAACTCTACGAGGACACTGCTGGTCAGAAAGTTAATTTCAGTAAAAGCAAGTTATATTTCTTGAACACCCCCATTCAGAGGTAATGAAGGATTGTAGAAATTTTAGGGTGTGATATAGTAAACCTCCCCACTTTGTATCTTGGTCTCCATATTTTCATTGGTTCTCCGAGAGAGTCAATGTGGGATAGGGTTATTGAAAGAATTCAAAAAAAACTTGTTGGATGGAAAGGTCATTTTCTATCTCAAGAAGGAAAGTTGACCCTCACTAAGGCCTTTATTTATAGCATTCCAGTATATTTCCTCTCCATTTTCAAAGATCTTGTGAAGGTTTTCAAAAAATTGAGAAACTCTAAAAATAATTTTTATGGACTGGATCAGAGGAGAAAAAAAGGATACACCTTGTAGGATGGACCAAAGTGTGTAGACACATGGAAAATGGGGGCTTAGGTCTAAGGAAAATTACTCATATGAATTTAGCTTTACAAGCTAAGCAGGCGTGGCACCTCATTTTTAGTGAAGAAAATGAATAGACAACTATCATCAAATGAAAGCGTCTTCAAAATATGGAATTTCTAAGTGACTCAGTTCCAATAAGAGGTTCTACTTTTTGGAAAGCAACTTTCAATTGTAAGGAAATCATCTAAAAGGGTTTAATATGGGTTTTAGGCAATGGTGAGAGGATAAATTACTAGAATGATAGGTGGGATAAGGATGAACCACTGACGCAATATCCTAACTTATCCTAAATCAGAGATATCACGGAAGAACTCATTGGTAGAAAAGTCTTCAATTATATGGTTGAGGACATAGGTAGAATGAAGTGGAAATAAATAAGAATTCAGGGATTTCAAGTGGAATCAAATGATATTTGTAACATTCTCGGGCAACAGTTTATCCCCATGAGACCCAAGGAAGATCAAGTGACCTGGGATCCTATGGAAAATGGGTAGTTCACTGTTAAATCAACTTACAAGCTTCTGCTTGATGATGAGGATTTTGTCCTCCAAAAGGACTTAGTTTGGATAAAAAATTTAATTCTAAAAATTGCAGTCTTTTCATGGCTGGTTATCCAAGGAAGAATTCTAACCATTGATAATATGATGCATAAAGGTATTTGTATCACTAATCATTGTTATCTGTGCAGAGCTAATTGGGAGACCATTTATCACATTTTCCTTGAGTTTCTTTTTTCCTTGACTATCCTAAGTGGGAGTTTTCAGGTCTTCAATATTTCTTGGGTTAAACCAGCCATCGTACTTGATTTTTTCATCCAATGGCCTTACCCCTTTTCAAGCCAAAGACTTAGATATGGAATAGTTGTCTCAATCACTACCTTTGGTAGGTGTGGTTAGAAAGAAACCATAGAGTCTTTAATGAGTCTATCCATGATCATAAAACTATCATTGCCAAGATCTTATCCTTTGCCAACAAGAATGTGAACCTTATCCCTTTTGATAGCCATAAACCTCATCTGCAGGAGACCACGATTGCTCAATATTTGAGCTTAACCTTGTTAGATGATTCTGTGCCTAGTGTAGTCAACCCTAGAGCCAATGTTAAGTGGTCCCCACCTCCTACGGGTTGGTTTAAGATTAATTTTTATGGAGTAGCTAAGGAAAATATTGGAATAGCTGGCACTGATGGAATTGTGCGAGATCATAATGGGAATATGATGCTTATGTTTTATAAATATTTGGGAATAAGGACGAACAATGAAGGGGAAGCTAGGGCTATGTGGAGAGGTCTTCAAATGACTCAAGATTTAGAAGGAAATTTGACCATAGAAGGAGACTCTATGCATGTTATAAATATCATCAATAATTGAAAAACACCTCCTTGGAGTATTAAAACAATTGTTTAAGAGGCTAGGATCCTTTTCCAGGGAAGACAAGATAGAAAATCCCAACATATCTCTTAGGAAGCTAACAAAGTTGTTGATAAGCTAGCCAATTTGGGTGTCGATGGTGATGGAATTTTCAAATGGGAAAACAATGTCCTGAGTGAAGTAGAGAAGCTTACTCAACAAGAATGCCAAGAATTATAGTCGAATTTACCAACAAGGAAGGTACTGTAAGTTCGAAGGCTATGAGTATTCCCATCTCTTTTTTGAAATGGACTCACAATAAAAATTATTCGAGCTGTCAGTCTTGATGGATGCTGCTTGTAAATACCACAAAGACTAATGGGGATAGTCACATGTTAGATATCATGGATCCTAGTCATCTTAGTAATTTGAGGTTGGTTGATAATCACAGGGTAGGAAAAAAACAATAATATAAGACTTCAAACCAGAGCCACGTGGACCACCAGATAGCCATCGCCATAAATCTAGCCAGCAGGTTCACTTCTCCAAGGCTAATTGGCCAAGATAGGATGTGGTCCCAAAGCATGTCATATACGAAAGAAATAAATTACCAAATAATTATTAAGAGTAACTATCAATACAGAGCTTGTGGGAGTTTTTTCAGTACTCTGCTATGTGTGTTTGCAACTTTTTGTTTCTCCACTATTTCAAGGAAGGGATTTGTGTCTATTTATTTTTTTGTAATTATTATGCAAGTGTGTTTTCTTGGGGTACACGCAAAATTTTATATGGGAAGTTTTTTTTTTATAAAACGCTATGTGCCTTACCGGATGTAGTGGATTTGGCGGCATGTAGATTTTACATATATAGGATCCTTAGTAAGGACATGTTCATCAACAACCTTGGGCTAATTTTTGTAAAGGTTTTGGGTCAACCTGTAAAACCCGATATTAATGCTATAGTAACTTATCTACCAAAAATAAATTATATTAGGGGATTTTAATTAAAAAGGATGTATATTTATTCTTTGAATTAAATTTATGGGGCTTTGATTTAGGGAATAAAAGAAAATGGAATGTTTTAGAGATTAAAGGTATGGTACTTTAATGCTTTAAGATAAAAATGGATTTGATTAAAGTTATACCATGATCTAAGTAGTACATGTTGGATGAATCTCTAAGGAAAATTGAGAAGAGGAAATAAAAGTAAAGGATATTTTATAATATTCATAATGCATTAGATGGTTGGAAACTTAATTGAATTTTGTATAGTTGCAATATGGTAAATTAAATGAATATATGCATTTAAAGGTATGCCTATCTTGAACCATGAGTATCCTGATCCCCTAATACCCTCAAATAATCAATGAGAAGTGAGAAGAAGCAAGGAAGTGAAATGAAGCAAAGTATAGGTAATTGTACTCTATGTTGCTTCACTTATTCTCAAATAGATTAGAATTGTGGGGAGATATCCCCAATGCAGTTACTGTAATATTATTTAATGTGAAAGGATTTACCATGATAATTCTAATGAATTAACTATTTATTGGTCTAAAAAAGATACTTGTACTCTATTTATGTATTTGATTATACTAAGTAGTTGATTTTATTTTAGTGTTAAGCTTGTTTTATTTTTTTCATACTTGATGATTTCTTTCTGATATGGTAGTATCTAAATGTATTATTGTTTGGTTTTTGGATGATTGAAATATATGTGTAGAATTCTAGGGTGAACTCAAAGGTGACCTAAGGGAATTAATAACCCCTTAAGCTAAACATAGGAAACCTAAGATAATTGAGACCCTGTTAGGGAGATAAAGGACAATGTGGTGAAGATATTACATCTAATTTAAGATAGCATGTCGTGGAGACGATATGGATAGCTTAACTCGCAATACTCGTAGCATACCTACATATAATGATTTGTGTATGGTATGGATATGTGTGTATACCTTTGATGGACTAAGGATGATAGGTCTAACTAATCAAGAATGATGGAATAGATGGGCTTATCTATAGTGACACATGATACGCCTACACAAACGGATATGTGATAGGGTACTTCGTGAGATATAACTTCCAAGAAAAATTAGGGGATTGAAAATTTAGGTAAATGCTAGTTGGGTTAGGGGCCCATGAAGGGTTCATGTATCCCTCTCCTTAGTAAAAACAAAAATCTTTCTATTTTTGTATTTTCTATTTGTGCATTTATGGGTCATTACACTATGACAAGATCCTCCCATTTAAGGTCAACTACATTAATTTTTTTTCTATATTAAATGTCTACTAAAAATCTAATATAACACCCTATAAATGTATAGTGGCATATAAATTTCGAGTCCTTGTAGAGTAATTCTTCAAAGTGAAGAATATCTCCAATTCTTTAGCCATGCTTCAACTACATCACCCTCTTCTTCTCCATTATAATTTGAGGATCGTACATTCTTTAAATCCTTGGCCATATTAACCTCCAATCAAATTCTAGCCTATTGTACCTTTGTAAGAGCTTCATTGGACTATCTAACCCTAGATCTCCTAGCCTATGAATCTTAATTCACTATATTTTCTAATAGTTGTCTCTCTTGTTCTATCTATTCTTGAATCAAATCCATTGTTCCAGTAAGGTCCATTCCCCCATTGTAGGATTACTTGTACCTAAAATTTATTGGAATTTAATTCAAACTAATTAAATCCACACCTCCATAGATTATTAGTTATAATAGGTTAGAACAAAATCAAGTTTTATGTTAGCATATTCTATTCCTGCATATTGTTACGTAAATTCTACAATCTTGTTTATAATGAGCTATGTTTTGTTGAAATCAAGTTCTATATTTTGTAATTGTTTTATGAGAAAGAATGTAATGTATGTGAATTATTTTTCACATTTTGGTATCAAAGCTAGGATAGAATTATAGAAAATCTAAGGAAATTGCACATCACTATTATAGTGAGTTCAATCCAAGTAAGGTGTTATGTTTGTTGTGCTTGAGCTCCATTGAATATGGTGCTCTCTACTGGAAGCTCATGTAGGTAGTAAAAGAGGAGCAACTAAGCCCACAAAAGCCTGAGTTTGAGCAAATGATGTTGTGAGGAGAATAGACATGCACTGGGAGAAAACATAGAGGAAATCGTTGCATGAAGGAAACCAGACTGCGTGAAGGAAAGTGGACTGCTATCGTGAGGACAAATGTGAAAACATGCATGGCATGTCTGTGAGGAGAGTGAGTGAGTGCGCTATGGATATAAGCTTGATCTATGAGCTATAAGCACATTCATGAGAAAATGGACTGAATAAGAGGTTTCAAATTCAACATCCGTGAGGTAAGCTCTTTTTTTTTATTCCTCAAAGAATTTTCCTCAATCCGGCATGAAAATTTTGTGTTAATTGATTTATACACTAATAGTTAGGAGTCTGCAAAGAGACGCCTAGATCATTCATTGAAATATATCTCGATTGGACTGGCGATCGAATGAACTACTACGGGTAAGGTTTTGTGTGTATTGAAATCCTGTGAGATGAATTAACGTTGATGGAAAGAAATAAATGAAGCTAAGTTTAAGATCTCATTATTTTTATTGCAAAAGGATGTGTCTACGTGATATTTAGTGTGTTGTAACGCACTAAAAAAAAATCAAAGTTTCTTGATATATGACTTACGTGGAGAGGCGTGGAGAACTGCAAATGTTTTTCTAAAATGTTGTGATAGGTTGTCATGAATGAATTAGACGTTGCGGGAGAAGAGCTTATTTTTTCTTATGTTCTATATGGAGCGAGGATCCCACATGATATTATGAGGAGACCCATTGAAAATATAAATAGCAGTTGTTTTTTTTTTTTTTTTTATTTAAAATTTGGGTTGTCTGGGTGATTAGTTGAGCCTACGTATATATCTAGAGAGAGTTCCGCAAGCGCATCATGCAACCGCACAACACCAAGAGCAGACATCACATGGATGCAATCTAAAGGTGGTTTGTAATAGTCAACATAGATATCAGATGAAGACATGTTTGGATAAGATGACACATTTGGAGAAGGCTGAGTGCGGAGGCATGCTAGGGGCGTTGCCCCTTGGAACCCTATTCAGGGGTCTAAAATTGTTTTTTGAGAGGGGTATATGTTGTGAAAAGATAGAGATAAGTATTTTCAGGTTGTGAAATGTCAAGACAGTGAGGACTGCTATGACTATGTTTATACTGTGAGATCCAGTTGGTGTTTTTTAACTACTATATAAATTGTTGTATAAACTACTGTATGCTGCTATAAAAAAAAACTGCTATTTATTGCAATCTATGAAAATTTAGAAGTTTTTTATCATAACCTAAATTGAGTTGTTTGCTACTATGAGAATTGTTGTTGATTGGTGCAAGGACAGACAAGGATCAATGGAAGCCAATAATAATATACCTATTCTAGAGTTTAATGGGCTAGATTATGAGTATTGATCCATCAAGATGAGGACCTTACTAATTGGAAAAGGACTATGGGATATAGTCAAAGAAGGTTATGCAGAACCTTCAGATTGGACCACCTTGAGTGTAGCAGATAAAAAGAACAAGAAAGATGCCCAAAAGAACAATTCTTCTGCCCTCTACCATCTCCAAGAAAATTTGGAGAAGAGCATATTTCCAAGGATTACTTCTTTTTTATCTACCCAAGAAGCATGGAAATATTTTAAGGATAGTTATCAAGGTAGTGATAAGGTGAAGCAAGTGAGGCTTAAAATATTGAAGAGATATTTTGAAAATCTCAGAATGCAAGAGAATAAAATTGTAGGTGACTATTGTGTGAGAGTGAAGGCAGTGGTCAACAAAATGCAAACCCTTTGAGAAGACATTAAATATGAAGTCATTATGAAGAAAGTGTTGAGAACACTTCTTCATAAATGGAACCATATTGCTATCATCATTGAAGAGTCTAAATATTTTTCTACTTTATATTTTGATGCTCTAATTGGTTCCTTAATATCTCATGAAGAAATATTACAGGGATCTACTTCCACAAGTTATGGACGTGATGACAAAGCTTTCTCATCCAAGGAGTGTGAAGGAAGAGGACAAGGAAGAGGCCAAGGGAGAAACCAAGGAAGAGGACAAGGCAGAGGACAAAGGAGAGGCAAAGGGAGAAGTAACTCAAGATGTGGCAATCAAGGCAAAGGTGGCAATCCAGGAAGAGGAGGTGACAAATCAAAGAAATCTTGTTACAATTGTGGTAAGCTTGGTCATTTCAAAAAGGATTGTTGGTCCAAGACTTATCAAGAAGGGAGAGGCAAATATGGAAACTATGGAGAGGAAGAAGGTCCTTCAAATTTATTTCTAACATATGGAAAATCAGATCAAAATATTAATGAGACTTGGATTTTGGATATTGGTTGTTCCAATCATATGAGTGGTAAAGAAGAGCTTTTTGCTACTATGGATTCCTCCTACAAATCAAAGATCAAATTGGGAGATGACAAATCTCTACAAGTTGAAGGTATTGGAGCCATGGAGGTTCCAAAAAAAGTAGGCACCAAGAAGGTAAATGACATCTATTACACCCCAAACTCCAACATAACTTGCTTAGTGTTGGACAAATGATGGAGAAAAATTATAGGCTTGTTTTTTATGAAGGCAAATATGTAATTTTTGATAAGAACAATTGTAATAGAGTTGTTACCCAAGTATCTATGACTTAAAATAAGTTATTTCCTATTAATTTTGGGGAATGAGGAGGTTCTCAACTTGCTAGTGTAGTTATTTCTAATCCAAGTGTGCTTTGGAACTTGAGATATGGTCATCTCAATTTTGTAAGCTTGAAAATGTTGACTTATCAAGCTATGGTGAGTGGACTTCTGAAAGATTATGAACACAAGGAAGTGTGTGAAGGATGTGCTTTGGGGAAGCACTCAAGTTCAAAGTTTCCAAAGGGATAAGCATGGAGAGCTTGCCATCCACTCCAATTGGTGCATTCATATATTTGTGGTCCAATGCATGTTGGACATTTTTAGCTATTCTAGTTGTGATTGATATCAAGGTCAAATATCATCATTTTTTTCCAAGTGAACAAAGGAAGGAGTCATTAATTGCATGGAACACCTATTGTTGGCACCAAAAACAATGTAGAAGGTTGTGAAATATGTGGGCAAAACATCATATTATGAGGGTTAGTAGTAAAACCATCATGGAAGATCAAATCAATTTTATTAAGTCATCCAAGAATTTAAAGGACCCAAGTTGGTAGAAAGGGATCAAATGGAATGCAAGATTAAAATCCATGGATGGATTTAATAAGCCAAAGTTTCTATTTATAAATATATTTTATAAATATAATTTATAAAGGTTAAATCTTTATATTTAACTTTATAAATAATAAATGATAGGTTGACATCATCACATCTAATCCCCAATCATAAAGGTTTTAATTAGTCCTGACGTCGAATAAATTGAAGAGCCGACGTTCGAAGTCAAATATAATTTTGTGTATAAAAGGAGGTCACAAAGACCTTTGAAAAATAATAATCGATTTTAATTTGTGCTCTTGAGAACATTGCAAATTTTGGAGGGTCTGCGTGGAAGAAGACAAAACACCCTTTTTCATCTGAAGGCATAAGAAAAAATTTGAGGGGCTTGGAGGTTCCAAGAAAGGTGGACACGGTGGTCCATTGGTAGCACACATGGTGTTAAGGTGCTTGTGGGGAAGAGGACTCGCATTCGAATCCCGTTGAGGCGTGCGAAGGGTGAAAAGTTTTGGTTGTTCATTTTTCGAAAGGCGTCATTCGAAGGTTGATAGGGCACGAAGCCCTTTATTTTTTTAAATGTGCGTGGGGCACATGTGGTCATGGAGCCTTTTTCTAAGGCATTCACGAAGGTGTTGGTCAGGTTTTTGAAATACACCAAGTGCAAAGGTATTTATTTATTTATTTTTAATTAATTGCCTAAGGTTTGTTATTAATGCATGTTAGGAGTAATAAGGGTTTTTAAAGGTTTTTAAAGGTTTAAAAGGAAATTAAATGAAATAAATGATAAGGAGGAATAAGGAGATTGTGTGGAGGCTTAATTCATATAGTGATATATTAAGCCTATTGAGCATTAATTTCTTTTAAAGGGTTTTTCTTTTAAAGAAGACTATGATGAATGTTATTTTTTGAGTTGGAGTAATAAGGTGTATTATGGATCATCATTTTGCATAGTGTTATTATTAAAGTCTTCTAACCCTTATTGAGATTGGCAAAGAAGTAATTGTGAGTGTGGAAGATTTGTGAGATCAACTACTTGTCAAGAAAAAAGGTATGGGCAAATTCTTCTTTGGTTGAGTTGATTGAATGGCTTACTAGAAAATAAAGTTTGGAGTGAAAAGGATTTGATTAGTGTTTCCTTTTTAAAGGTGTTTGAGTTAATACTGCAAGGTTTTTTGAAATTAAGAGTTGTGATTATAACCTTGTTTTATAAGCATTGTTGTTGAAGCCATTGGATTGTGCAAGGAACTTGAACTTGAGTTAGAAAAGAACATGAGTATCATTGTTATGTGAAGATTTATTTATGAGCATTGTTGTTGAAGTAAGTTGTTGTGCAAAGAACTTGAACTAGGATTTGAAAATAACATGAGTATCATTGTTATGTGAGATTTATTGTTAAGCATTATTTGAAATATTTTGAGTTGATGTTTACATGCTTGGACTAGGGTTTGTGAACAAGGATTGTTTGTTGAGTAATTGGTTGAGTAAGTTGATTGAGCCTAGTCAAGTGGATGTATGAAGTGATTGTTCAAGTTCCATAAAATAAACTATTCTATATTCTGATTTGAGTTGTGAAGGATATTGATTTGTGAGAATAGAACATATTGAGTCTTTAACAATTCTCTTTATGCTTCTATGAGATTGAGTTGAGAAAATGATTGAGTTTTGAGTATACAACATTTTGTGTCTTTAAAAATTCTCTTTATGCTTCTATGAGATTGATTTGAGTTGAGAAAGTGATTGATATTTGAGTGTAGAACATATTGAGTCTCTAAAAATTCTCTTTATGTTTCTATGAGATTGGACAAGTTCTGTGTGGACTTGTTAAGAATATTTGAGACAAGTCTTTGAGAAGACTTGTGGACTAATTTTATGTGAGCTTTTGTAGAAGCTTACAATACAAATTTGGTTATGTCCTAGAGAGGACTTATTGAGCAGATTTGAGCAGGTTCTGAGTGAGCTTGTTGAGAAGATTCGAGCAGTTTCTGAGTGGAACTATTGAGCATATTTGAGCAGGTTCTTAGTGGACCTGTTGAGAATATTTGAGCATTTTTTGAGTGAGCTTGTTGAGAATATTTGAGCAAGTTATGAGTGGACATATTGAGAATATTTGAGCAGGTTATGAGTGGATGTATTGAGCATATTTGATCATAATATGAGTGGGCATGTTGAGAAAATTTATGTAGGTTTTGAGTGGAAATGTTGAGCAGATTTAAGCAGGTTTTGAGTGGACTTGTTAAGCATATTTGATAAGGTTATGAGTGGACCTGATGAGCATATTTGAGTAGGTTATGAGTGGAATTATTGAGAAAATTTAAGAAGGTTATGAGTGGACATGTTGAGAAGATTTGTGCTAGACCGATTGGACTATGTTTAGTGTATATTTAAGTGGACTTGTACTAGATCGACTTGACTATGTTTAATAAAAGAGTAGAGCAGATTTATGTTAGACTAAATAAACTGTGTTCAGTGTAAATTTGATTGAGCTTGTTGAGTAGACTTGCGCTAGACCAATTGGATTGTGTTTAGTACAAGAGTTTAGCAGAGCTATGCTAGATCGACTGGACTATGTTTAGTACATAATTGAGACAGAGCTTTGGAGGTGATAGAGTAAATAGGAAAACAATCTCTAGTGGATAGAGATCCATCAACCATGGAAGTGAGGATAGGTCTTATGAGTGGGGATAAGAGTCTTCAGTGGAGAGATATCCATAAGCTAGTGTAGTGTAGGTAATAGTCTTCTAGAGGATCATTAGCCAGAGTAGAGGAGGAGTTATCCTGTGGATAAAGATCCACGAACAAGATTTAGGGTATCAGCATCTCCTTTGGACAGAGGTCCATAAACATTGTAATAGGGAAAGGATTTCCAAGAGATTGATTGAGAAAATTTAGTGAAATATTTTCTCTATGGATGTAACCCACATTGGGTGAACCACATTAAATTGATGTCTCTATTGTGTGTGATGATTTGTGCACTACTTTGGTTATTGCTATTGATATAGCCATTGATTATATTGATTAATATTGTTTATGAAAGAAAAGTAAAAAGTGGGCTTATACGTTCACCCCCCATCTCAGTATAAGCTTTTGTTCTTCAATGCAAACCAAAAACATTGGTAAAAACTCTTACTTTCTCACTTTCATTGATGATTTCTATAGGATGTGTTGGATTTATTTTTTGAAAACTAAAGATGAAGCTTTTGATTGTTTTATAGATTTCAAAAATAATGTAGAGAATGAAAGTGAGTTTGTTTTAAAAATTCTAAGCACTGATATAGGAGGAGAGTATTCGTCAAATGCATTTCTAAAATATTGTAAATATTATGGAATAAAAAGGCATTTCACAACTACCTACACCCCACGGCAAAATGGTGTGGCTAAAAGAAAGAATTGTTGCTATAATAGAAATGTCTAGATCAATACTTCACACCAAGCATCTACGTAACATTTATTGGGCTGATGATGTAAGAACTAGTGTTTGCATTTTGAATAGGAGTCCTACTTCTAGTTTATATGGGATTACTCCTTATGAAGGATGGTATGGCAAGAATCCAAATGTAAAACACTTTAAAAATTTTGGTTGTCTTGCATATGCCCACATTCCTGATGAGCAAAGAAAGAAACTTGACCCCAAAATTCAAGCATGTATTTTTGTTGGATATTGTGAGTCTTCCAAAGCATATAGGTTGTACAACCCCAAAACACATAAAATTGTACTTTCCATGGATGTAATTTTTGATGAAGGGGGAGAATGGGGTCATAAAAAACTTTTTTTGATGATGGATCTCATGATGTAAGTTCCTCTCCAGTTCAGCAAGTGCAACCAAAAAACAACAAAGGAAGTCCTCCAATACCAAGTATGAGTAATACTTCAAGTACAACATATGCTACTCAAATTTCTTATCCACAAATATTAGTAATTTCTTCACCAATAGATATTGATTCTCCATCAAGAGGTAAAAGAACACTTAAGCACCATCCATATTATAAAATGTTGAATAAGAATTTCAAAAAAATATACACTAGAAGTCAAGCTAGTGAAATGAATGCGGTTTTGAAAAGAATTGAAAATTTGCATATGTATGGTGATGATGACTCCCAAAAGCCTAAGGGATATGTAGTAAATTATGCTTTAATGACTAGTGTAGATCTATAGCAATCTAGTTATGAAAAATCATGCGTTCATGATTTATGGCAACAAGCCATGAAAGAGGAAATGACCTCTATAAAAAAGAATGATACTTGGCAGCTAGTGAAGCTTCCTAAAGGCAATAAATGTGTTGGATGCAAATGGGTCTATAAGACCAAATTCAATGATTATGGAAGCATTGAAATACATAAATCAAGACTAGTAGAAAAAGGGTTCGCTTAGAATTATGGAATTGACTACGAGGAGACCTTTTCTCCTGTTGTTATATAGGAGACAATCAAATCAGTATTTTCTTTGGATGCCCATAAAGGGTGGAAAATTTAGCACATGGATGTTAAAAATGCCTTTCTTAATGGGTACTTGATTGAAGATGTTTTTGTGCAACAACCTCAAGAATTTTAAGAACAAGGTAAGGATAACCTTGTATACAAACTGAAGAAAGCATTATATGGCCTCAAGCAAGCACCAAGGACATGGTACTTACACATTGATGGCTACTTTCAAAGGTATGGGTTCACTAGGAGCAAAAGTGAACCAACACTATACTACATGAAACAAGGTAAAGATATCCTTATTGTGTGCCTATATGTATATGATCTCATATTCATGGGTAGTAGTGATAAAATGAATGAGGATTTCAAACACTCAATGATGAAAGAATTTGAAATGAAAGATATAGGTGTAATGCATTACTTCCTAGTCATGGAGGTACATCAAATAGGTAAAGGGATCTTCATATGTCAACACAAATATTCTCAAGATATGATCAACAAATTTTCTATGGAGCAATGCAAGTATATTGCAACTCCAACGGGTCATGGGATCCAATTGAGCAAATATTACGGAGCACAAAAATTTGACATGACCACTTACAGGAGCATGGTTGGGAGTCTAATGTTCCTCATCAACACAAGGTCGGGTATTCAATATGTTGTTTCTCTTGTTTCAAGGTATATGGCTGATTCATTTGGACTTCATCTACAAGAAACTAAGATAATTTTGAGATATGTAAAGGGTACATTGGGATTTGGAATCCATTACTACAAATGTAATTTTATAAAATTATTTGGCTTTAGTGATAGTGATTGGAGCAGCAATATAGATGATAGAAAATCTACTTCAAGGAATTGTTTTAGTCTTGGCTCAGGACTAATTACTTGGAGTTCCAAAAATCAGACAATTGTAGCATTATCATCTACTGAAGCTGAGTACATAGAAATCATAAATACTAGTACCCAAGCTATATGGTTGAGGAAAGTCCTTGAAGAAATTGGAGAGAAAAAATGTGGTCCTACAAGATTATACTGTGACAATATGAGTGTCATTCAATTAGCACATAATCCTATCCACCACAGTATATCAAAGCAATTTGATATGAATTATCACTTTATTCGAGACATGGTGGACAAACATGTGGTTGAGCTATGACATTGTAGCACTTTGGACAACATGGCAGACATATTCACCAAAGGAGTTGCTAAAGCTCAATATGTAAAGCTGAGAGACTGTCTTGTCAGTCCTCTCAACTTTAAGGGGGATAATGTTGGAATTTAATTAAAACTAATTAAATCCACACCTCCGTAGATTATTAGTTAGAATAGGTTAGAGCAAAATCAAGGTTTATGTTAGCATCTTCTATTCTTGCATATTATTACGTAAATTCTACAATCTTGTTTATATTGAGCTATGGTTTGTTGAAATAAAGTTCTATTTATTGTAATCGTTTTCTGAGCAATAATGTAATGTCTGTGAATCATTTTTCACAAACTTGTGGTCCTGTCCTTCACATTAGTCCATCATGTTCACCTCTTCAGTGGGACAATACTTTCTCTCCTTATTCTTCATGTTATTTTTCCCTGGTCACATACAAGAAAGAGAGGTTGTGTTAGGTCCAAATTGAACCACTTACAAACTAGATACACAACAATTTTGAATGTTCAATGAAGTAGGCTATCATTAGTTACCATATTTTCATATGAGATAAAACTCCTACTAGTGAACTCACATCTTCAAACATCTTAGATCTCCTAGTCTTACAATACCTAGGTCTCATATTAGAAAGCTTATAGTCCTATGACCATAAGCTCTAATACCAAATTTCATAACCCTTTATTTTCATCCTAATTGTGAGCACATTGTTTTTTGTATTCAAGCTCCTATACTTGTAGGGGCAAGTTCTTTCTATCTTAGCAAGAAAACCTTTTAAGATTTAGCTAAGAACCTTAAGGTTACCTCAGCAAGTTATTTTTTCATCATGACATAAAGTACATATTATTCCATGTAGTCCTATCATAAAGTACACCCATCACTTATACTTACATATATATGTCTATGTAAGTGCACTATATGTAGTACCTATATCAATCTATCAAACTCATTTTATCTAATGAGCTAGTTTATACCTTTGATTATATTGAAAAGGGTATGCCAAACACCACACCCTACATAAGTCCATCTATGTAGGTGCATTAAGTGTATAAAGTTCATACTATCCATCTCATATCCATAATGATCTAGTCTCCCCATCAACAGGTTTCTTCTAAAACTTCACCTGTGGTTACAATAGATTACTTTTCACTTTATTCTTTTTGCATTACTAGGATTCAACATGCAAGGTTACATTTATGCATGGAATTCTTTGATTTGATCTTCTTGTCTACTAATTTTAGTTTATACAAGAGGGTCCCTTAAATCTCTCATCAAAATTATTCCTGTTTTACATCCTAAGTTAATATTTCCAATGGCAATTTCTGTAAATTGCATCCGTGAAATTTCTATAAGAAAGAGAGTTCAATTCAATGTACATATAAATGTTTTCTGAAATAAACTCCAAAGTCCTTTATGTCACATTAAGGGATCATTCTACTGATATATTTTGAAGAGGCACTTAATAGCAATTTATAAAAGCACGATGCACCATTCATTTCTTAAATGTATAACATACCATTCTGCAACTATGGTAGCATCATTTAACCTTTTGCAAATACAATTCTTTCCAGCTTTATAATATAATATAAACTTATATAAATCCATATCATCAAACATGTGATCCGTTTTTAAGCAATACAATAATTCACATCCAATATTTCAATTAAAGGAAAATATTTCACATAAAGTCTTATTAATAAACAACACGAAGCTTTACATAGACTACTCTCTCTTCAGGAGAGTTCATATGAACAATGTTCCTTTACAAAGGTGACATTAGAATTTTTATTATCTGAATGAATAATAAAAGTATACAATATCTGATGCTAGCACGATCTTTAATGGATATAAAATATTTCTTTTGTCCATGGCTCATGTGCAGCATAAATTCATCATTTTTAGGTTCACTCTCCATGCCACTGGGAAGAGATGTAATAAGAAATCAGATATGGTTCATTGCATGATAATTCATTCCTAAATGCATGTTTTCCTATTTCAATGCAAGCAACAATTTGAACTCATCCAGGACATTTTTGTTATGCTATTTCGTGAAATTTGTAGTCAGATTTTACTTACATACTTTCAAAAGAATGGGTTTAAATAATACCCAAAGAAACACCATATGTTTCATTTGAATCATTAAACTCCAAACAACACAAACAAACAATCCACAAGCAAAAAATTCGTGCTTCATCCTAGAGAGTTTTCGAGAACTCTTCACTGTAAAAAGGGATCTAATTTCTTTTGTTTATTAATATAAAAAATTTATATCATACCTCAAGTAAGCATAAAACAATTTATCCAGATATATAAGCAACAAATCAATTCTATGTTCCATTCCTCATGCCTACTCTTTCTTAATAGTATGAAATTTACCACAATAAAATACACATGCATTTTAGAAATAACAAATGCAAAGCAACTTCCATAAGATATTTGAAAAGAGAGATATCATTAACTAAATATATAAAGAGCCTTCTATATGCACTCGTAAGAATTTTTTATTCACCCTCAACTCAGCCAACTCAACATACTTACTTCGCTCTCCCCTATTATCGGTAAGACTTGGTATAGAAACCCAAAATTCCACACCCTTTCAATAAAGAGGAAAGAATAAAAGGATTCCATACAACCTTTCCAACTCAAAATAAATTAAAATGAACTATTACTGTAAGCATGGTTCACAAAAAGTTCTTTCTCATGTCTGAAAGTAAACAAACGATATCATAGGAGAACAAATATTTCTTCGTATGGCATTGAATCTATGTTTCTCTTCAGATTAATAAAACTCAGTAGTCCTATGCTCACAACTTAAGAAAATAAGCTTCTAAAATTGTTCTCCATTTCCTATTTGAACATAAAAACCAAATATTAAGTTTTTAAATGTTCATAAGAAGAATATATATTCACAATCCTCCTTCATCTTATGCTTTCAAGTTTAGTTTCAGGTACAACTGACCTTCTGATTGTAAAATATAAATAAAGAAATATGAACATAGTAACTAATACTTTATACTCTATAATTAGTAATTACCATGTCTAGCAAATTTTCTAACGAATGTGTTCAAAGTACACCTAACTCTCATGTGAAATTTATGCCATTGTTTTGGGTTATTTCATGTGAATGTCTGCAATCTGGAAATTATTTTAAACCCTAGGAGCCAGCACCTAGTTTACTTTGATTGTGTTTGTTTTGAAGGTCAAATAGGCTAGGTTGCATGTACGAAATTCTCACGTATTCGGTTTTGCAGGATGGGGTGCTATCAAACTGAAGGAGCTTTTGCATTGTTGCATTTTCAGCAATTATTTTGATGCAAATTTTTAATTTTCTGTTTTCAAAAATTTTAATTTCAGAACTTTTTCTTATTTTCAGACATTAAAATAAACATTAAATTTTTTTTCAAAATCTAAAAATAATTTCACCATTGCGTAGGTTACAGTTCAGACTTCCAATACGCACTTTGAAATTTCATTTTCGGAGTTGTTTAGTATTTTTAAAAATTCATCGAAGTTGTTGTTTTGTTATAGATTTTAAAAATCCGAAAATAGAAAATTTCCATTTTAAGGTCAAATTTCATTTTTCCAGTTTTGTTTTGCACTCATGAGCCTATGATGACATTCCCTTCATGGAAATTCCAATTTCATTGAAGGAGTTATGTTTTATGGCATTTTCACAAATTTCCATTTTGGGCCTAAAATTACCCTTTCTTCATAAAAATTCTAATTTTACGAAAGAGGGGTAATTTGAGTATCACATTGAAGGTCTTTTCCTTAAAGCACTTAATTGTTCATCTTGATGAAAATTTGATTTCATTTAAGAGGGATAAGTTAAAGTGACATTTTGAAGCTACATTTGAAGACCCTATTCATCATTGAGGATTTAATAGCAAGATAAAATCTATTTTAAAACCATCAAGATAAAAGGAATTAAAGCACTACATCGTGGTCATATGAGGGCCAACTCACATTTGATTTATTTTGGTTCAATGAACAATCACTAAAGTTTCATGGTAAAATAAACCAACATTGCCCCTTGTTTATAGTTACTTGCAATCGCTAAGGTGTTCCAAGCATTTAAAATTAATATATTTTGCTAATATAGCGGAGACCTTGGAGAAGTTGGTTGTTTAACTTCTTTGCAAGAGGGGATTTGGAGCCCAAATCCTAAGGGAGAGTATACTTTCACAAGTGTGTGAAAATACCACTCAACATTTTGGCGCTAGAAGGAGGGCCTGAACCGGTTTATTTCAGTGTGATTTAAATGCTATAGGGATTTAAATTTTGAATATTTCATGCCCTATTGGTTATTATCTTTAGCCCTCTTTTAACAATACAACATTGTAGTGTTAAAAGGAGGACATGAATTGCTATGCATTGTTCTAACGTTTTTTTATTGTTCATACAGGAATAATGGTTCTTGATTGGATTTAAAAAAAAAAAAAAATTGGTCTTGACTAACGAGGTTGTCTCCATGCAATTACTTTCATTTGAGCTTAATGGATACATCTTTTGGTTGATGCTAACATGATTATTCACACATTACATGTTTGACATTTGCTAGTCATTTCATACTTATTTGTAAGGAATTATTTTGTCTAAAATGTATTTGTTGTCGGTATTATGCTCTTCACTTGCGTGTAATGCGATCTTGTGAATCAAAAACCTACAACACTAGGAGTATGCTCTTCACTTGCGCATATGCGATCTGGTGAATCAAAAACTAATTTACATTTTAGAATATTGCTTTGTCATGTTTCCTTCTTCTATTGATGACTAACAAATTGGTTTTGAAGTTATTCTTTGAGTTTCATTAATGGCTACAACTGTAGGAACGTGGTATGGGATACATGCTAATCCTTTGAACATTAGTGGAGATTTTCATGATTTACCCAAGAACGTAGAAAAGCTTTTGCCCAAGTTTAAGCACAATGGTCCAACATTAGCCGAGGAACATATTCAAGCCTATGTGGATATCCTAGTCAGATGGAATGTTGAACATGAGGATGTGGCATGTAGAATGTTTCCTGGAACCCTAGATGAGGTGGCATATGATTGGTACATCAATTTACCCATTGGTTCTATTACATCTTGGACTCAATTGAAAGATGATTTTATCAATCAATTTAGGTTACTCATTGATCCTCTCATGATATATCAACAATTTGCTTCTTGCAAAAGAGAACCTAATGAGCCAGTGAGAAGTTTCAACTTGAGATTTCGAAAACTTTATGCGAGATTAATTTCTCCCTATACTATTGAGGAAAGTGGTGCTCTTCAAATATACTTTCGAGCATTGGATCCATTGTTTGCCATATTTGTTAGGATGAATCCCTTGGTTACTGATCTTGCATCGGCCTACATAGAAGCTATGATTGTAGATCAACAATTGAGGCCACAAGGTTATGGAATGGAGCAATCAACTATGGTAGGACAACTAGGGGCTTGCAATCAAACCTTGATGGTAGATCAAGCATGGGCACAACAAAATTTGATATCAAATGTTTTTCCCTACAATCAACTTTATCCTACCATACCAACTTATGCTCCCACGTGTGCTTATACAAGTACTTCCATCCATCCAACTATACCTCAATTAGAGAATCATCTGGTCACTCATGGAACTATTGCAACAAATGTTCAAGCTTTGTCCATGGATATCAATCCAACTAATCCTACTACTTCTACCACTCAACCCAAAGAGTTCGTATCAAAAGTAAAAGAGCAAAAGAAAGTGGTTAAGAAGGTATGTAGGCATGTTCCATCACAAAAACGAGCACATCAATGTATGCATCCAAATCATCCTAATAAGAAAATTTGTAATGTCGATCTTAATGATGTTTCATGTTATGCTTCTTCAAGTGATACAAGAAATTTTGAGGTGACTCACGTTGAAGTGAATACCTATTCGAAATGTCTTGAAGAGCATGAAGATTTTGGAGAAGAAATTCTATGGATGGGTAACAAGAAGTTGGAATCAAATAATCACCATCTTGTTTTGGAAAATAAATATCTAGAATCATTACCCAAAGAGGAGTATTTGGATGAACAAACTTATGTGGATATGATTTGGGCAGATGTACTTGCAAAGGATTGGAGCAACTATATGACACGGAATTCAAAAATTGATCCCATTGTAGAAGCTCCTAAGTCATCACAAGTGGCTGAAAATGAATTTGAAATAAAATCAACAAATGAAGTTGAAGACATAATCGAATTTCACCACTTGTTCTCGAAAGGCACTTTGGATGATGCTCTCGAAAGTGATGACCAAGAAGATCCACACCTTCCAAATTGTGATAAAATTGAATCATGGGTTACAAATTTGGATTATGATAGCCTTACCAATTTGAATTCAAGAAATAACCCACTTTTGGAAATAACGGGACCATCTAAGGAAGGTGAAGATGAGTTGGATGAGAAACAGGTTGATGAATCAGAAGATGAAGAAGAAATACTTGAACGCCACAACTTGAACTTGGAAGATGATTACTATGATTCGTGGAAGAAATGGGAAGAATATTATCAATCTGAATCTTCTAACAAACTTGTTGTGTCAAATAATATGCAGGACAACTTAATTGCTTCCTCACATGAGGATACTATAAATCTTGTACAATTTGAGAAAGTTTTGGAAGAGGAATTCGAATCTCATCAAATTTTGGAACATGATAAGGATTCTACAACCATGAATCAAGAAAGAGAGTCACTTGCTTTAGATTCCTTTGAAGGAAAAGAAGTTGAAAATCTTGATCCACTTACTTGTGCTGCAACGATTATGCCATTTCAAAAGGAGAAAATTACAAAACCTAAATCATTTGGGTTTGATATCACTGATGATCCAATTGAAAATCCCACGTTACCCAAAACAACCCAAGTGATTGATCATGGAAATATGTTAGTTAACCCACCCCTAGATAGACAAGACTTATGGTTTGAAAGGGATGGACATGTGTTCAATTGGGTACCTAAGTTTGGTGCCTTTGATAAACAAATCATGGAGAAAGAACAAGTGCTACATTATGATGAAATGCCATTGAAGGTGAATGAAGAACAAGGATTAATTTCTAACCACACCTTTGATAACATTACTTTAATGAATGAAAAGGAGCTTGATGCATTTAAATTGCTAAATCAAATTCATCAACAATTAATTCTTGAACCTAGGATAAAAGCTCCTAATGATCTCAATGTGGTAAATATCCTAGATGCTTGCAAACTGTTACACAAATTTGATTGGCCTACAAATTTGGAAAATGATTTGGCTTTAAAATTTTTAGAAATAGGCTCTTGTTTACAAAGTCTCATTTTGGATAAAGAGAGTCTAGTTCTAAATCATGAATCGAACTATGAAATGGATACTTTCAAGAATAGACAAGATAAAATTGAATATCATTTATTGTCTAATCATTTTAGTATTTTAACGCTCACCTATGAGAGTACTAATGGAATTAAATCTAATCGGTGGGGTGAGCAAGGGAAGTTAAAAGTTGGTGCATGGTGTGGTCTAATATTGTTTTTGTTGGATTCCTACAACACTTGGCATGCATCACTTTTGTTGAAGTGTTCTAGTCATGTTTGGGATCCAGGAAAGTGATAGTCCAAGCTTTGCATCATCTTGTATTATATTGTACATTTGTATATAGATTTTGCTTTTTGGGTTTAGTTTTAAGTTTTGTGTGTTAGTCCTTTGGACATGTTTGGTTTGTCTGAAAATAAAAAAATGAATAAAAATTTGAGATGTCAACTCATGCCTAAGATCAGGAAAATATGAAACATTGGAATTATGTTGTAGAAAGCTCCACAAGTAACACAAACAGTTTAATAATATCGTTTGAATCTTGTAATGCATGAAGTTGTCAGTTTTACACATTATGGTAAAGAAGATGATATATTCCATTCACATTCCAAAAGAAGCAAGTGCATTCATATCTCATGTCACATTCCTCATTGCATATACATGTCATCTCAGGTACATTTTCATTTCATGTGCAATCATTGAGAAGGTGTCAAATCCTCTTAGGGTTATGCTATAACATATATTAAAAGGATCCTAAGGTTGGGAACTGCTGCCCAAACTATTTTGAACCAAGCACATTCCATGCACATTAAAAGAATCTTGAGCAAAATGGTCAAAACCATACTTGGATGAAAAGGTGAGGTGAAAAGAATATTTCATGTCTGTCCTATCATGCAACATAATCCTTGAAAAAGTGGTTTTTTACCACTCCCATAAAAGCTTAAAGCCTAAAACTAGAGTAGTAAGGATAGGGTTAAATCCTCATCGAACTTAGGTTGAGGATCCAACTCCCCAAAGCTCCGATTTGACCTACATGGAGTAGTAAGGATAGGACATAATTCTCATCTCGCTTAGGTTGAGAATCCGATTCCCCAAAGCTTCCATTTTTTCTCACTTCATCATAAAACTTGGATTGGAAGGATAGTACTACATGTCCTCTGCAAAGGATGGGTAGTCATCCCAAAGGTCCAAGTAATAAAATTGATTAATATTTCCCATTTCATAAAACTTGGATTGGAAGGATCGTACTACATGTCCCTAGCAAGGATGGGTAGTCATCCCAAAGGTCCAAGAAATAAAAGAAAAAAGAATGAATGAAGCCAAGCCAGGGATTATGGGGTTAAGTATGCTCATGCGTGGCAACATGTCTTGTCTAAAAGCAAGACCACTGATTGCTCATATGGATAGACTAGCCTGACCATTTCATCCATAACAGGTTAAAATCATTTTGTTCAAGATGAGGTAATGAACTCCAAATCAGAATAGTAAGGATAGGGTTAAATTCCCATCTCGCTTAGGTTGGGAATCCTATTCCCCAAAGTTTTGATTTCACTTACACTTGCACATGGGTTCAAGATGGAAGTGACACATAACCAACTTTGGGATACAGTAAATTAATTCAGTACACATATATTTGGTCCTAAGAGGGTTTGACAGCTTTAATATGTTTGTTCATGATATTAGAAGGTTTGAGCCTTTGTAAAGCAGGTTGTTATATCTCTAGCATCTCCATCATACATCAAGTCCTGCACAAATCATTCATGGCCTTGCATACAAATCATAAGTGAAACTGACAATGGAATGTTGATCAAGTTCAAGCGATAAGGAATGAAACACATTGCACACATCGAGCTGATACTTAATGATTCTGATGTTTCATGTATTTTTGATCTGTCGGTATTTGTTTATCTTTTATGTGCTGACGCCTGTATCTAAGCTTGTATATTTCAGGTTGGGTTCTCACCAAAATGCTCAGGAGCATTTCCCAACATAGTCGCCATTTGTTGTGGTTGTTCCACAACATACCCCAAAATTGGGGACCCACCTTTTCGTTTTGATATCCGGGTGTTTGCATTTTATTTTTAGTGTCTAATCCTTCGTTTTGTCGTAGGTTTTGCAATTGTTTTCGGTTCTTGTTGGCAATATTTTCTTGTCGATGATATTTTATTGTCGTCATTTTCTTGTCGACAATATTTTCTTGTCGACAACTTTTTCTTGTCAACAATATTTTATTGTCGACAACTTTTTCTTGTCGACGATATTTTATTGTCAACAACTTTTTCTTGTCGACAATATTTTCTTGTCGACAACTTTTTCTTGTTGACGACTTTTGTCGTCATTTTCTTGTTAGCGACTTTGTGGTCATTTTCTCGTCGACGTTTCCTTTTTATCATCAGTTTGTGTGTCGGCAGGTTTGTTTTGTCAGTGTTATCGTTTGAAAGTTTGATGTCCAGTGGTTAGGTTTTATTTCATTTGTTTGGGTCAAAGAATAGAAGATGAAAATAACAAATGAATTTAAGTATATACATCTCACACACACACACACACATATATATATATATAGTGTTGTGGTCTACCGACAAGGGCACCACTTGCATTTTCGGTGATGTGACCCGGGTTCACCCCACGACGGATACGTATATGTATAAGAAGTATTTACTCAATAAAAAATATATATTTAATATATTACGTAATATAGTAAAGGATTTGGTGGTGCACTAATAAATTTGATTCCAATTTAATAAGTGATTTGTTTTGTGTGCAGGGTTTTTGACTCCAACATGACAGCGAAAGATGTGGACGTGGAGCAGTTTCGGGCGATGTAACCGATGGGAAGAGCCATGGCGGACCCGAGGCTTGATTGCCGGACCAACCTCCAATATGGGTAGTGGACTTGCAAAATAGTAGAAACCCTAGACGGCGAGCAGTTTTGGTACGTCGGATGAGGTCGCATGACATAGATGCCGAGACAGGCATTTGCAGATAAACCCCACCCTAACGATGACTTGGTGAAGCCTATGTGGACAAATTGATGGCAACAAGGTCATCCTCGAACGCGTCATCAGATCTCGTGACCTAGCCATGGATAAGCAATGAGCTCGATGGAGATAGGAATTTTTGGCAACCTGAGGACAGCATCATCGACGACATGGATGGGTTAAATGTATAGCGGGTGTCGAAGATACGCAGTGGACGATGGTAGTGTCGCATGCATTTTGGGGCCAGCAAGAGCAGTAAGATGCAACTGTATAGTCTTGAGACTCTTCGAAAGGAAAGACAACGGTGATATGATGGTACTTGGCACGATGGGTATGCGGATTGATAATGTCGTACCTTCGTCGGGAGGCATTGCCGAAGGGTTGATCACATGGACCCATACGTTCATTCGATTAGGGCTCATAATGAAAACAGGCCCGCAGTTGATGAAAATTCCACATGGTAATATTAGGCATATCCTAAATTTCATAGCACACCGATGGAGATAGTGGCAGTGTTTAGCATTAGAAACGGGTTCGTCAATTAGGGTACAAGAAGGTAGTGCACAATGAAAGGATGGCTCGCCAGGATATGTTGCAGAGGAGGGCCGCACGTAGGATGCCTATTGGACAGAGATGCGTCAGGCAGGAGAGCAGATGGGTACATGGACGATCAGCTCTACGTTGTAGTGGTGAAATGTATACTACAACAAATATGATCGGTGAAGATGATGGTGTTGATAACGGGTGAATGCAGTGAGCATAAAGATATGACCGTTTGGCACCAAGAGAAGCCCACGCAACTAATTTGGATAGATTACAACGAGGAACATAGTCGAAAAACCTGAATGGGAATGTACCAGAGCAGTTGGTAACGATCAGAGACGGTTTTGTCATTATATGCAGGTTCTAAATATGCCAGTGGCCCATTTAGAATGTCATTTTAAATTAATGGTCTTAATTGAGGGTTGGCTAGTATAGTCTTGATTAAGGTGCCATGTTCTAACGGAGGACTTGTTATCACAACGCGGGCACGGTAGAAGACTAAGAAGGCCCTATTATTATGTGTATGGGAGTTATAAGAACCAAGCGTTATGAAAACAAAGGTGCATGTGCGCTAAGTGGAGCATTGGGTTATTATCATTATATTCAGCGGTTATGAAATTTTATTATGGATCGTTGACAAAATAAGTGAAAGGAAGCATTGTTTCTAGGAGAGGCAATCGAAGAGTTTCAGAACAACGAGAAGGAAAACGAAAAATCAATGAAAGGTGGAAACGTAAAGCTATGAAGACTCTTCAAAGCTCAAACAAGAAAAGGGAAAACTAAGAGACAAATGAGGGTTTTAAATCTGTCATTGAAAGAGGAAAAAGGGGCTGGAACTTTTTGGCATGGCCAAATGGCAGCAGATTTTGATATGTAAAACTTGGAATATAATTTGAATGCTAAAGCTTCTCTTCAGAAATTTCAGGCCTTGTTAGCAAGAAAGGATGAGAAATTTTTTGCATGCTCCATTTTAATTGTTCTATGTTTCTCCTTTCAAATTTCAGATTTGTATGTGAAATTTATGCCATTGTTTTGGGTTATTTCATGTGAATGTCTGCAATCTGGAAATTATTTTAAACCCTAGGAGCCAGCACCTAGTTTACTTTGATTGTGTTTGTTTCGCAGGTCAAATAGGCTAGGTTGCATGTACGAAGTTCTCACGTATTCGGTTTTGCAGGATGGGGTGCTATCAAACTGAAGGAGCTTTTGCATTGCTGCATTTTCAGCAATTATTTTGATGCAAATTTTTAATTTTTTGTTTTCAAAAATTTTAATTTCAGAACTTTTTCTTATTTTTGGAGCATTAAAATAAACATTAAAAAAATTTCAAAATCTAAAAATAATTTCACCATTGCGTAGGTTACAGTTCAGACTTCCAATACGCACTTTGAAATTTCATTTTCGGAGTTGTTTAGTATTTTTAAAAATTCATCGAAGTTGTTGTTTTGTTACAGATTTTAAAAATCCGAAAATAGAAAATTTCCATTTTAAGGTCAAATTTCATTTTTTCAGTTTTTTTTTGCACTCATGAGCCTATGATGACATTCCCTTCATGGAAATTCCAATTTCATTGAAGGAGTTATGTTTTATGGCATTTTCACAAATTTCCATTTTGGGCCTAAAATTACCCTTTCTTCATAAAAATTCTAATTTTACGAAAGAGGGGTAATTTGAGTATCACATTGAAGGTCTTTTCCTTAAAGCACTTAATTGTTCATCTTGATGAAAATTTGATTTCATTTAAGAGGGATAAGTTAAAGTGACATTTTGAAGCTACATTTGAAGACCCTATTCATCATTGAGGATTTAATGCAAGATAAAATCTATTTTAAAACCATCAAGATAAAAGGAATTAAAGCACTACATCGTGGTCATATGAGGGCCAACTCACATTTGATTTATTTTGGTTCAATGAACAATCACTAAAGTTTCATGGTAAAATAAACCAACATTGCCCCTTGTTTACAATTACTTGCAATCGCTAAGGTGTTCCAAGCATTTAAAATGAATATATTTTGCTAATATAGCGGAGACCTTGGAGAAGTTGGTTGTTTAACTTCTTTGCAAGAGGGGATTTGGAGCCCAAATCCTAAGGGAGAGTATACTTTCACTAGTGTGTGAAAATACCACTCAACAAGGGGTCGGGTCTGTTATAAAGGAAATGCATACATTGTAAAAGGGACTTTTTTGGCCATTTTGAATATAACTGTTGTATTTCCAAATTTGAAACCTCTATTTGGAAGAAATTTGTGTGAAATTTTATGTGTGTTATCTTAGTTCTGCTTTAAGTGGTATCAGAGCCAGAAGGTTTTGAGTGCACAAACCGATCATCGATAGTGAGGTAGTTTGCACCAGGATTGTGGTTGTGGGTGTGAGGAAGCGAGCAGGATGCCTCCATGTAGGAACCATGGTGGTGTGAGGAATAGGAAAGTAGAGGTTTATCTTAGAGCCTTGCAGAGGCAAGTTGAAGCCCTATAGGAGGAAATTAGAAGAGGAGTTGAGCCAAGAAGGGAGAAACCCAGTGAAGATGAAGTTTGGGAAGAAGAGGGTCCATTTGATGAGGAAGAAGCGTTGGATCCAGTAGAGGCTAGGATATATAGGGCCATATCCCAGATCGGGAAGAAGTCGAAGTTCGATGTCTCTACTTATTTTGGGAATCTCAATCTCGAAGAGTTGATATATTGGATCAACGACATAGAAGAATATTTCGAGTATGAAGAGATCTCAAACCCAAATCGAATTAGGTTCGCAAAAACAAAGCTGAAAGGACATGCGAGCATCTGGTGGAAAGGAGTGCAGCTGGAAAGGAATAGGAGGGGAAACGAAAAGATCACCAGGTGGGATAGGATGGTAGAGAAGTTGAAAAACTAATTCATCCCTGCAGATTATGAGTTGAATTTGTTGAGAAATATGTAGAGTCTTAGACAGGCAAGTAAATCTATCAAGGAGTACACAGAGGAGTTCTATCAGATCTCGATTAGAACTGACCATTCTAAGGCAAATAAGGAGAAATTCGCATGATACATCAATGGATTGCGAACCAGCATTCAAGAAGAACTAGGTCTGGTTAGGATGAGCACGGTGGAGGATGCATACCAGTTTGCATTAAAAGTGGAAGAGAAACTGAATAGGAGATTTGATGGTAAGCAGAGAGGAAAGGACAGGGGTGGAAGAGTTGGTGGAAGAACCAATGGAGGAAGATACAGAGATTTGGGGAAGACTGGTGAAGCCAATAGTAGCCAAAAATAGAAAGAGGAGAAAGAGGAGAATACCCAATGCCCACGCAATCAGAACAACAACTACCCAAGGGGAAGAGGTAGGCCTGGGTGAGGGTTTGGAAGAGGTGTCTTTCGAGGAACCTGCTTCAACTACAGAGAAGAAGGACATCGGGCATACAACTGCCCGCAACATCAAGAAAGGCCAAATCGAAGACCTAAGGGTCAGGACCGAGCTGTTGTAGCAGATGAAGGTGTAGAATTTGAGCACATTGAGGATGCAGAATGAGGGGAAGTGATGATCATCAGAAGAGTCTTGTTGAATGAAGAAAAGAATGCAGACAAGAGGAACAACCTATTTCAAACAAGATGCAAGTGCATAGGCAAGGTCTGTAACATCATCATCGATAATGGAAGCACTGACAACTTGGTTTCTGAGGAGATGGTTGCCAAGCTACAGCTGGAGAGGAGAAAACACCCTCACCCTTATCGGATTGCATGGTTGCAAAAGTACCATCAGGTGCTGGTCGATGAGCAATGCCTCGGTGAAGTTCAACATTGGAACTTACCGAGATGAGGTCTTATGTGACATCTTGCCTATGGATGCATGTCACTTGCCGCTGGGGAGACCATGGCAGTTTGATCGAAGTGTTGTACATGATGGTCGAGCTAATACATATTCCTTGTCAAAAAATGGAGTTCGACATAAGTTGAAACCCCTAAAGGAGGCAAATGATAAGGTATGCAGCAGTGCACGAGTTTGTCTAGTTGATGGAAAAAAATTTCTAGATGGCCTAAAGCAAGATCATATGTGCTATGTAATAATCCCTAGGGTTAGGGAAGAAGAATGCAAGGAAACTCCAGTGGAATTCATTGGGCTGTTTGAAGAGTTTCTAGATATCATTTATGATAATGTTCCTAAAGGCTTACCACCTATTAGTAAGATCAGTCACCACATAGATTTGGTGCCTGGATCGAGCTTGCCAAATAAGGCTACACACAAAATGACGCCTGTAGAAACTGAGGAGTTAAACCGGCAGGTTCAATATCTGTTGAAGAAAGGGCTGATTAGGGAGAGTCTTAGCCCATGTGCAGTACCTACAGTGCTAGCACCCAAGAAGGATGGGGAATGGAGAATGTGCATAGACTCTCAGGCAATTAATAAGATCACTATTAAATACAGTTTCCCATTGCCCAGGATGGATGATATCATGGACTCTTTGAGTGGAGCTGAGTACTTCACAAAGATTGACCTAAAAAGTGGTTACCATCAAATCTACATTAGATAAGGGGATGAGTGGAAGACAACCTTTAAAACCAGATAGGGGCTGTATGAGTGGTTGGTTATGCCATTTGGGCTAACCAATGCATCGAGTACCTTCATGCGGTTAATGAATGAAGTCCTGAAGGAATTTCTAGGCAAATTTTTTATTGTCTACTTGGATGATATCCTAATTTTTAGCAGAACCCTGGAGGAACACCTGATGCACATTAGGAGGGTTTTTGAGAAACTGCGGGAGGAGCACCTGCTGATAAATCTGAAGAAGTGCAACTTCATGAAGCAGGAGCTAGTATACCTAGGATTTGTTATCTTAGCAGATGGTCTCAAAATGGACTCTGAAAATGTGAGGGCTATCATAGAATGGCATGCTACAAGAAGTGTGACTGAGGTGAGGTTGTTTCACGATCTGGCTAGTTTCTATAGGAAGTTCATTAAAAACTTTAGCAGTATTTGCGCATCCCTTATGGAGACAATGAGGGAGAACAAGAAGGAATTCAAGTGGACAGCTGGGGCAGACAAAAGCTTTGCCATGCTGAAGAAGAAAGTCACAGAGCAACCTATCTTAGCACTTCCAGATTTTAACAAGGTTTTTCAGGTAGACTGTGATGCGAGTGGTAGTGCCATAGGGGCCGTATTGAGCCAAGAGGGTAAGCCTATTGCTTATTTTAGCGAGAAGCTCAATGATTCCAGAAGGAAGTATTCGGTATATGATCAGGAGTTCTATGCCATAGTTTAGGCTCTGAAGAAATGGAGGCATTATTTGTTGCCAAAGGATTTTGTTCTTTATACTAATCATCAGGCACTGCAGTATTTAACATTCAAGGGAAATTGAATCAGAGGCACCTGAAATGGGTTGAGTTCCTACAGAGCTATACCTTTGTATTGAAGCATCGAAGCGAAATGTCCAACAGAGTTGCGGATGCCTTGAGTAGAAGACAATGTTTATTGATGGAGATGAAGGTGGAGGTTGTAGGGTTTGCTGAGCTCAAGGGTTTATACCCTGCAGACCCCGACTTTGCATAAGCTTGGAAATCCTGCACTGTGCCTGTTACATTGGACAGGACTAAGTGGTTAAATTTTTTGATTCAAGATGGAATTCTATTCAGGGGGAACCAATTATGCATTTTGAGGAGCTCAATGAGGGAGAATCTCATCAAGGAAAAGCACAGTGGAGGTTTAGCTGGACACTTTGGTCGAGACAAGACCATCTCACTTGTTAGTGAAAACTACTATTGGCTGTAATTGCAACAAGATGTAGCAAAATTTGTGCAAAGTTGTAGGATATGCCAGATGGCAAAAGGTGTGAGGCAGCCTACTGGTTTATATAAACCACTACCTATACCCGAAAGGCCATGGGAGGATATTAGTATGGATTTTGTGCTTGGTTTGCCTAGGACGCAGAAGGGGCATGACTCCATATTTGTGGTAGTGGACAAGTTTTCAAAAATGGCTCATTTCATCCCATGCCAGAAGACTAGCGATGCGGTCCATGTGGCTGGTCTATTCTTCAAGGAAGTGGTACGCCTTCATGGGCTGCCAAGGAGCATTGTGTTGGACAGGGATACCAAGTTTGTAGGGTATTTCTGGAGAACCCTATGGAAGAAACTGAAGATGGATTTAAAATTCAGTTCTTCATACCACCCCCAAACATATGGCCAAATAGAGGTGGTAAATTGGATCTTGGGCAATCTGCTGAGATGCTTGGTCGAAGATAAGCCCAAGGGATGGGATTTAGTTCTATCGCAGGAATAATTCGCTTACAATAGCTCTATCAATAGAAGTACCAATAAATCGCCATTCCAGATCATCTATGGGAGTAGCCCAAGAAACACCTCAGAGTTGAGAAGGATGGATACAAGAGAAAAATGCAGTGCTGAGGCTGAATACTTTGCTGAACACCTGAAGGGAGTGCATGAGGAGGTGACAAGGCACATTGCCAAGATGAATGCTCAATATAAGGCCAGGGTAGACCAAAAACACCGGGTTAAGGAGTTTTAGGTAGGAGATTCTGTCATGGTCCATCTAAGGAAAGAGAGGTTTCCTGCTAAGACCTATAACAAGCTGAAGATGAAGAAATTTGGGCCATGCAGGATCATTGGAAAATGGGATTTGGGTAATGCATATGATGTGGAGTTGTCGAGTGAACTTAACATCTCATCAATTTTTAACATTTTGGATTTGGTCAAGTTTCATGAAGGAGATAGCAGTGCAACACCAAGCCTGGATTTGTGGAGCATTCCTGCGGTTACTCCAGTCACATATGAGATAGGAGAATTCCTTGATAAGCGTGAGGGCCGAAGCACTCAGAACAGGTGTTATTCTGAGTATTTGATCAAATGGAAGGGCAGGCCCCTAGAAGATGCGACTTGGTTGTCGAAGGCAGAGGTTGACCACCTGGGTCTACCTTAGACAGATCAGAAGTGAAGGTCACTTCTCAATTCACCCCGGGTGTCTGATGTAGGAGCATCCATAGGTGGAAAAGCAATCTTGCATCACCCAAAAATAATTTTTTCTTTAAGTGCCAAAGCTATCGTGAAATTGCGAAACTTTTTGAGAAAGGGCGCCAAAGGGTCAAACTATCGTGATATCGCGACGCTTTTTGAGAAAAGGGGCCAAGGCGCAAAATGGTCATGAAATCATGACATTTCTGAAGCAAAGCAGCCTAGACACAAAATGGTCATGAAATCATGACATTTTTGAAGCAAAGTAGCCTGGACGCAAAATGGTCACAAAATCGTGACATTTTCGAAGCAAAGCAGCTTGGACGCAAAATGGTCGTGAAATCGTGAAATTTTCAAAGCAAAGCAGCCTGGAAAAAAAATGGTCGCAAAATCATGACATTTTCAAAGCAAAGAAGCCAAGGCACCAAATGGTTGCGAAATCATGACATTTTCAAAGCAAATATGCCAAGGCACAAAATGGTCGTGAAATCGTGACATTTTCAAAGCAATGGAGACAAGGCACAAAATGGTCACAAAATCGTGACACTTTCGAAAGCTGGACTCGAAGGCGCAAAGTGGTCACAAAATCGTGACACTTTCAAAAGCTGGGATCGAAGGCACAAAGTGGTTGCGAAATCGTGACACTTCCAGAGGCAAGACTCGAAGGCACAAAGTGGTCATGAAATCATGAAACTTTCGGAAGCTGGGCTCGAAGGTGCAAAGTGATCGTGAAATCATGACACTTCCAGAGGCAAGACTCGAAGGAGCAAAGTGGTCATGAAATCGTGACACTTTCGGAAGTTGGGCTCGAAAGTGCAAAGTGGTCACGAAATCGTGACACTTTCGAAAGCTGGACTCGAAGGTGCAAAGTGGTCGCGAAATCGTGACACTTTCGGAAGCAAGGTGACAGGGTGTAAAGTGGTCACAAAATCGTGACACTTTTGGGGCGAAGTCACCAAGGGGTAAAATGGTCACGAAATCATGACATGTCACGGTTTCGCGGCCCAAAGGAGAAAACAGAGGCTGAACGCCAAAACGTCGTGATATCATGACTAAAGAGGAGAGAGGGCATAAGGAAGCAAACACGTCATGATATCGCGACAAAACGCTCACGACTCCAGACCAATCGGCGGTTGCAGATGCCATTGTAGAAGGGCACGTGGCATCAAATTACAGGTGGCCATAGAGCACTAGGCGATTACAGAGGCCATGGTAGGAGGGCACGTGGTAGCAGATTACAGATGGCTGGAGCATTCCTTTGAATGATGACTCGGTAGGTGGATGCACAGGCGGCTGCAGGGCACTCCGCCATCCCATGCCATGATGATGGAAGATACCTGGCCTCAACATGCATGCGACAACAGAACACTCATGCGGGCAGTTACAGGGAATCCCGCATTCTATGTTATGATGTTCGAAGGGGGTTGGGTTTGTTATAAAGGAAATGCATACATTGTAAAAGGGAATTTTTTGGCCATTTTGAATATAACCGCTGTATTTCCAAATTTGAAACCTCTGTTTGGATGAAATTTGCGTGAAATTTTCTGTGTTATCTTAGTTCTGCTTCACAAATCTCATATTACACCCATAATTGTCTCAAATGCTCATTATCAATTAGTTGGGGTTGCTCAATTTTTTTGGAATTCCCCATAACAATAGCAAGTTTGTGAGTCTTTTCAGTCAAATTATCAACTACTGGATTAATTATATTAATTCTATTCTCTTAGAGTCATTATTTTTTCTCATCATATACAAAATATTATTTTCTATTTATTCACATGAAAGTAGTATAATATAAAATATAGAATTAAAAAATATATATTTATTAATATGAATTGAATAGAATAGAATAATTGAAAAGAGTTATAATGTAGCTCTTGACTCTTGTAATTTTCTTTTCATTCTATTTCTATTAAAAATTATAAATATATTAATTAGTGAAGATCTATTAAAAATTAAATGAAAAAAATTAGAGGTGTAATAAAACCCATTTTTGCATTCTACCGAATAAAATAATGAATTTACAATGGTAGAATTGATGAATAATATTTTATTCATTATTTTCCTTTTTCTCTTCTTCTCAAAAAAAAGAAAATTAGAAAAATGAGAAATTTTATTTTTATTAATTAATATTATGTAGCTGTTTTTTATTATAAAGAAATATTATCTCATATTGTAGATAACCCATGATAAATAAAATTTTATTATAAATTCATCTATTTTAATCAATAGGTCTTGGGCTAGAAGGGATTTGAACCCTTGTCATCAAGGTCGAAAACCATGTGCTATGATCCACTAAGCTATCAACCCTAGTAGGTCTAGAGGTATTGACCTATCCACCTTAGGAGGTCTAGAGGTATGTACTATATTTTATCTATATCCCTTTTTCCCATTCAGGTTTCAATTGAAACCTCACCTCATCGTATGCATTTTTCTCATTATCATCCCTTTTCTCTTCGTTACCCTGTTTTTCTGGTTGTTTTTTTATTGCTTTTTGCAGCTCCGCAAACACGATTTGGAAAGCTTTACCTTTGTTCAGTTGTATCATAGGAAATTTTTTTAGCTCTGCTACTTCATTCATCAAATGGTTTAAATTTTTCCAAAGTGCAAGCTTCCAAAATTCCAATTCAGACATACCATGCCTTTTCGTACAAATACGACGGTAACCATCGATGGCCCTTGCGAGTTCTTCTTTATACTCTATCATCTCTTCTGTTAGAATATTCTTTTTTTCTACTTCATCCAAAGGAATAAAAACATCATTGTCTTCTTTACGTAGATAATCTATTAGAGACACTGCAAAAGAAGCTTTCCACTCTCCTTTAATCTCATTTTTTCCTTTTTTTGGTCATTTTAAATCCCTCTCATATCTTATATTATTTATCTCCTATATTATAAATTGGGTTTTAAGTTTTGGAATTGTATCGTTTTCTTTTGGAGTTGCCCTAGTTTCTTCTAGATGTTTTTTAGTTTCTAGAGTTTTTGAAGTCTCTAGAGTCGGTGGTTTTGTTTCATCGTCTATGATATTTTCATAAATTAAGTATATCTATTGGTCAAATTATGAGATATTAGAAGTATTGGTCAATTTATGAAGAGATAATCAACAAGGCTCAAGGGATAATTGGATAAATTATAGAAATATCTAGGTGGCATTAGATAGATGATATTTTTACTAGATATTATTATAATTATTCATAAAAATAATAATACACTACTATTGAGGAATGAACAACTTTAGGTATTCTAATAGTTTGCTTAGTTGATACAAATTGTGATCTAGATCTCATGGATATCACAATTCTAGCCAATGATTATTCTACAACTTTAATATAATTGATCTTGAATAAATTAAATTCAATAATTTACAAAGGTATGTTACTATATGAAAAAATTGTGTCCATATAGCTATATGAAAGGTGATGAACTAAAAATAATAAAAAAAAGTGGGATCTAGAACTAAGTTGGATACTATTCTAAAATATCATAAGATTAAATTGATCAGGTCGGGTTTTATTTCCAAATCTCGGAGAATAGATTAAAATCACCATAAATATTCTTATTAAAATAAATAGATATATTTGACCAAATAAACATTCCCTTATTTTATTTTGTATCAAAATATCTTATGAGAGTAAAATAATGGATGAATCGTTCATTCAACCAAAATAATTTATGAAGAGTAACATGGGTATTATACAATCTCCTACTAGTAGCACTCTAAATCATTTCTAGAAATTATCTAGTTTGGAGATAGGTTTCAAGTTCATGCATAGATACTTATTACCTCTTGGATTGTAATTATGATCTTATTAGGTTCAGCTTTCATATTTATTTGAGATCCATAAACCATTCTGACCAAGAATCAATAACAACTAGATAATTCTAGATATTCTGATTCAAGTGAGAGAGATGCCAAAGCTTTACCTTGATATTCCAAAAAAATAGAAGAAGAGTTTTGGGTAACTAGATTAAGAAAGGGGGACAAAGTCCCAATGATATTTTTGATATGGATAATCCAAAATATTCAATGAATACATATGTATTAATTTGATATTTTTCATAGAAGAAAAGGTTCTTTTCATTCAGACTTTAGAATGAACCTTTACCACTTCTATAATCAACCACAAATTTATGAACTTATTATTTCATTCCTCTTCCATAATGAAGTGTGGTCGTGTTATTCCAGGTTTAAAATTTCCTTCTAGTGATCAATGTCTTACCCATACTTATTGGACCTAAACGAATAGAGGGTCTGACCTACCTATTTTGACTATGGATAGATAGATTGTGGGGTAATTCCTTTCCCCTTTGAAAATAGAGACTTATGGTATCTTTATTAGCATTAGAAAGCATTCCAACACATACCTATATGATGTCAATTTTTTGGAATGAACAAGATGGAATTCATATGAATAAGAACCGTATACTTGTTGTTCAAGTAGACGTATAATCCTAAAATTTATGGGAGGGAATATTAGATATATCAGGTAGCAATATAGAAAAACTTCATGTCGAAATCTTATTTTATTCAAATAAATAACGTATTTTTTTTTTCCAATTCAAAAAATTCAATAGATCTAAATTGAATTGATTGGGATTGAAAAGATTAATCCCTTCGACATAAGGATCCCTATCCCTAATGGATCCATTAATCCATAATTTAAAAAATTGGATTATCTACGAAGAAGTTGGCAAATATGCAGGCAAATTGCCTGCAGTTATCAATAATTCTACAAAGAAATTACTCCATAAGGAGTTGTTTGATACATTAAAGACGATTTATAGTTTGATGCATGTATCTAAGAATTGAATTTTTAAACATTCAATATTATGCAAGTTTATATACCAAAGACCCCTTTTCAGATTTGTCTTTAACTTTATGTATGTTATATCTAGGGGTATTCCCATTTTGGTAGGAATTTTATAAAAAATATATTTTATGGTATAGATGGTAGGCTGGCTCTTATTTATTGGTTTCAATAAGACCCCATATGAGTGTTACTTCTAATTTTTTTGATGTGTTTACAAAGGATTTTATGATGGGTCTCAGTCACCTCATACTTAGTGGGCTACACAAATTTGAGTTTACATAGGTTTTTATGAGGGGTCTTAGTCCTCTCATACTGAGTGGGCTAAAAAAATTTGATTTTACATAGGTTTTTATGAGGGGTTTCAGTCCCATCATACTAAGTGGGGTTTGCAACAAAAGTGTTATTTCTATATATTATTATCTAATAATAAAGTTACTAATGAGTGAATAAAATAGAGAAATAACTCCTCACATCTAAAATTATAAAATATATTCTTCTTTAATATCAAAAAATTAAATTGAAGTAAGTATGATTGTATGTTCAATAGCATCTGATATACTAGGAATATCAATGAACCCTATTATTGAAATTGCTCAAGAGGCCTTTTAAAATATTTTTATATTTTTAAATTTTGTCTTACAATGTTAAAGAAGCAGTAGAGTTATCCCCATATCCTAGGGAGTGAATAGGTTGATATTCTGAGAGAAATATCGCTTATAGATTTGAAGGGTACTCACCTTTTAGTGAAAAAATACTCTCGAATTTTGGAAATGTTATTTTCATCTTTAGTTCCAACCATATAGGGTATGTGTTCTTGAATTATATAAGAACTATTCCTCTTTTCTAGGTTTTTTCTTTTTTAAGTATTAAAATGAAATCTCTCATGGTTAGTATTATTTTATAAAGAAAGGTTTTGAGACATCTTAGGGCAAACAATTAGTAAATTAGGTTTGACCAGTTTATTAGATGATGATATCCTTGATCTATTCTATCTAATTTGAAGAAATAGTTTTTATTACTACAATGGATCTTACAATCAATATGGTTTATATTGTATAAAATATATACTACTTTCTCATGCTAAAAATTTAGCCTAAAAATATAAAATTATGATACACATAGTTTAGGAATAATTAGGTTTATAACTCTTCACAAAATTACTCTCACAATATTGAAAATTAATTTCTTCATTCGTTTCAAAGATTTGTTTGCAAAGAGAATGAATTTGGTATCTAGATATTCTTCAAATAAATTCCTTTGCTAATTGCTAGCAAACTATACAAAATAAAAATAGAAAAAATATTTGACCAATGAAATGCTTATTGAGCAAATACCAAGATCAATTCATGAATCTATTTAATTTTCCACATGGGAATGCAAATGATTATGAAATCAATAAATGGAAAATTTTGTGTGCAATAAAAATTGCAAGTACTATTTGGGAAGAGATTTATGGCTCTTATAGGAGGTGGAATTGGTATGTCCACGAAAGCTAGATAACAATCTCTATAATTTAAGAAAATATTTTGAATATCTAAGGTTATACATTCCTCAATAGCATTGTATTATTTTTTTATCAATAATTATGACAATATTAAACAAAATTCTCATGTATCTAATCCCAACTAGATATTATTTTAATTGGTCCAACTATCTCTTGATACTAGTTGTGTATTTCTTCATAAACTGATGGAGTCGCCCTGTATCTTGATTTTTAATCAAATATTTCATCTTCCAAAGTTTCATTTTTGTAGTGGACAAATTAGTTAAAGAATCATTGAGCTAGATTGAATCCTCATGATGGATGCTTATAAGAAATATTACTTTATATATATATATATCATTGAGCGATTTTTTATTGAAATAATGACACCAAGATTCTAAAGCGGCTTATTTAGTAGCATCAAATGCCCAATTTTTTGTACCAACTATAAAAAAATATTTCCCTTTCTTTGCTGCATCAACCACCAAATTATAGGCTTGTAATAAAAATGAGCATTTTGAGTCAGATTTATAATATGAATATTTCTACACTTTTTAAAAATGTAAGGTGCCATTTTAGTATTCCATTTTCTAGTTTTATGACCAAGATGAACTCTTGCTTTCATCATTTTTTTCTTTTTTGATTTATTATTATTTAAAAATAAATAAAATACCATGAACTAATATATATATATATATACATATATATATATATATATATATATATATATATATATATACATATATATATATATATATATATATATATATATATACATATATATATATATATATATATATATATATATATATATTTATGTATATATATATGAGTGGGTTGGCCCCACCAAATTAGTCTTATCTCATTTGCTTGCTCCCCTGCTCCTAGCTTGCATCTTTCTAGGCCCATGGGATCCACTAATTCTTCCAAGTCTGTTTACCATGCTTAACTGAAACCTCATTGCTAGTGGATCATCCCAGAGACCCTGTCCTAGGTGCCTTGGTTTGGTTGGTTTTCAAGCATCCCAACCGAGGGATTGTGGCTATCGAAAGAGGGTTTGTCATTTTTTATTCATACTACTCAAGATCACTATATATATTTTTTGTGGCTTCTTGGGGGGCCCATGCTGATGGTCATACCTTTTTGCTCCATATTAGATTTTCTAGTGTTTGTCTACCTTTGGATGTTCCAGTGAAGCTCTTGCTACTATCTATCCTTTTTATTTTGGGATGATATCCTATGCTTTTCTATGCAATTGCGACTGTATTTTTGATGTGGGTGGTCATATTTGTTGGTTTGGTTATATATTTTTAAAGATCTTTGGGTAGGACCTCATGCTTCATCATTTACTGCAGTTCGTAGGCCATGATTGACAATCCTTGTGTTAATTTTCACTCCAGTTATGGGTCATATTTATGGATAGGATCTTTAGACCCTTCCTCTTCAACCTGCTTTCTTAGTGTTATTTATAGAGAGATATTACGATGTGTTGAGATCTATGTTTTTTTTTCATCATATTTCCAGACCCTATTTTAACTTAGCCATCATGGGATGGGTCTCCAAGTTTCCCATACCTTTGAAAGGGATTGTTTTTTGGATAAATCTATTTTTCTTATGCTTTTAGATGGGATTCTATTGTTGGGTTAGCTTATGATGGTCCTATCTCTTCCTGGATGGGATCTTCCTTTGATACAACTATTACTTGATGGTTAATCCCTTGTAGGATTTCTTTGTTCCTGCTACTCTTCTCGGGATTCCTTATATTGGTTGTTCATTTATGGTTTTTCCGTTACTCCTTTAGCTAGTTTCTAGTTTTTTGATCCCTTCTAGGTGGGATGGACTTATAAGGTTGGCTTGGTAGGATGGCCACGATGGTATTGTAAGTTTAAATTTTAATTTTGATTTTTTTGTCTTGGTGATCACTGGTTTTTTTCACTCATGGATTTGCAAACTCAATTTTTAGGCAGGAATGTAAGTTTATTTTAAAATTTTATTTTTTGAGATTGTGATATGGCCCCATGTTGAGCAAGGTGCAGTAACAATATTGTCATTGTTGTCAACATAGTCAGATAGATCTGTTGATGCAGTGGATAGGAAGTTCAAAAACTATTCATATGTAGAAGATAGGAGTTCAAAAGGTATTCAGAGTATGTACAATGATTTTCTAAGAAGATCAAAGTGGCCCATTTGCAAAAGATCAAAGAAAAAGACAAGTAATAAAAGTGTCACGATATCGCGACATATATAGTAAGCAAGGAAAACTATCGTGATTTCGCGACATGTTGGAAGAGAGAGAAAAAGCAGGAAAAATTGTCGTGATTTTGCGACATGTTGGAAGACAGAAAAAGTAGGAAAAATTGTCGCGATTTCACGACATGTTGCAAGAGAAAAAGGCAAATGGAAAAACTGTCGCGATTTCGCGACATGTTGGAAGAGAGAGAAAAAGCAAGAAAAACTGTCCCAATTTCACGACATGTTGGAAGAGAGAGAAAAAGCAAGAAAAACTGTTGTGATTTCGTGACATGTTCGAAGAGAAAAAGGCAAGTGGAAAAATTGTCACAATTTCGTGACATGTTGGAAGAGAAAGAGAAAGCAGGAAAAACTGTCACAATTTCGCGACATGTTGGAAGAGAAAAAGGCAAGTGGAAAAACTGTCATGATTTCATGACATGTTGGAAGAAAAAGAGAAAGCAGGAAGAAGTGTCACGATTTCACAACAAGTTCGAAGAAAGAGAACAAGTAAGAAAAGTGTCGTGATTTCATGACATGTCACATTTTCACGACTAAAATAGGAGAGAGAAAGTAAGTTGGAAAAGTGTCACAATTTTGTGACATGTCGCATTTTCGTGACTAAAATATGAGAGAAAGTAAGTTGGAAAAGTGTCACGATTTCACGACATGTCGCATTTTCATTACTAAAATAGGAGAGAGAAAGTAAGTTGGAAAAGTGTCACGATTTCATGACATGTCGCATTTTCACAACAAAAGAAAGAGAGGAAGCGTACGAAGCAAAACTATCATGATTTCATGACAAAAGCAGAAAGCAAGACTTCGAAAGCAGAAGTGTCATGATTTCACGACAAAAGCAAAGAAGTAAAGTATGGAATCAGAAGTGTCATGATTTTGCGACAAAAGTAGAGAAGAAGACTTCGAATGCAGAAGTGTTGTGATTTCATGACAAAAGCTAAGTTGGAGACTACGAAGGCAGAAGTGTTGCGATATCATGACAAAAGCAAAGTCAAAGTCTTTGGAAGCAAAAGTGTCATGATATCATGACAAAAGAATAAATAAAGCATACGGAGGGGAAAGTGTCGCGATATCGTGACATGTATTTTTGTGGGCCAAAGCTAATAGAAAGAGCAAGGAGAGAAAGTGTCGCGATATCACAACATGTTGCATTTTCATTAGACAAAGCTAAAATAAAGAGCAAGGAGAGAAAGTGTTGCGATATCGTGACATGTTGTATTTTCATGGGCCAAAGCTAAGAGAAATAGCAAGGAGAAAAAGTGTCGCGATATCACGACATGTTGTATTTTTGCGATTAAGTTGAAGCCAACAAAGATCGATGAAAGCCGACTAAAATTAGGGTTTACAGTTGTTATGAAAGCTGACTAAGATTAGGGTTTACAACCGACTAAGATTAGGGTTTTCATCATGAAAATATTGTTATAAAAGAGGGTTTTTTGGAGAATTGTTGTGTGGTTGAATAAGTTGTCGAATGCATGTTGAAGTGTGAAATGTGGCCGTAAGAGCGTAGAAAGCACAGAAGCGACGAGATGATGGCAAAGTATACTAAGTGAGTGAATAGTCATGTCAAATTGTCCTAAGTGTGTCTGTGAGTGCATAGAGAGAGCAAAGTGCATAGAGAGCGAAAAGGTTGAAATTTGACCAAGTGTTACTGTGATTGCACAGAGAAAGCAGAAGGCACAGAGAGTGCAAATGGCAAAGACAAATGCAAAATGTATATGTAAGGGCATAGAGTGTATGAAGACAGTGTGCAGAGGGTGCATAGAGAAGCAACTCAAATAAGGCAAAGTGTGGCTATAGATCGTAGAAGATGTGTCTATTTTGTAAACAGTGAGAGAGATTGGGTAAGTAATAGACCAGTCAGGGTCTTGTAAAAGCGAAGGTATTTTTTTGTTAAACTTCTAGATTCAAAATTGAAGTCCAAGTTGCAGCTTGGCATCAGGGGTTGGTGCTCCTTCCAATAGGTGCTGGTAAATTAGGGGTTGGTGCTCCTTTCTATTGGTGCAGATAAATAAGGAGTTGGTGCTTCTTTCTGTTGGTGTAGATAAATAAGGGGTTGTTGCTCATTCCAATGGGTGCTGGTAAATTGATTGTAAAGTTGGTGCTTTGTGAAGGTTGTATTTGGATGGTAGTCCAAGCAATCATTTTTGAGGAGTAACCAAATTGGTGAACCTCGTTAAATCTTGTGTTGTGTGATGCTCTCTTGTGATACTTGCTTTATCTGGTTTTAAGGTTTCATTATTTTAGTTTTAAGAGCTATGAATTTAAGTTTAAAGAACTACACTGATTCAACCACCCCCCTCTCAGTGCCATTGTAAGACTAACAATTGGTATCAGAGCTAAGTTCTTATACAAGCTTAATCGGATAGGGTGATCTTAGAAGTAACACAATGGCAAGTGGTGAAGGCTTCTCATCAAACAAAGCATCATTGTTTGATGAAACTAATTACGCGGTCTGGAGAATCAGGATGCAGACATATATTTGTGCTTTGGGATACTACATATGGGATTCAGTAGACAGTGTATACACAATACCCATCACTCCTCCAACCGATGTTGTTAGTAAGAAACTGTTTGAGAATGACTCAAAAGCAAAGAATGCTATCAGGTGTGGATTAGTAGACAGTGAACTAGTAAAGATCATGAGTTATAAAACGATAAAAAAAATATGGAAAAAACTAAGAATTATTCATGAAGGAGACGATGAGATCAAGGAGGCCAAGTTACAAACACATCAAGCTCAGTTCGAAGCATTAAAGTTGAATGACGATGAGAACATAGAGGCATATATACTGAGAGTTAATGAAGTCCTAGAGGATGATTCTAAAAAGGAAACAGATGGAGGTATTTTCATGAAACTCGAAGAAGAAACAAAAAAAGAATAGAAATGTGATGAAGAAGGAATTAATGCAGAAATAAATTTGAAAGAGGAACTAATTGCAGCTCTGGATGAATTGAAGATAGAAAGAAAAGGAATAAGGAAATCTCAAGAAAGCTTAAGGGTGCAAATGAAATAATAACCAGTTTGAAAGTACATGTAGAATAATTCAAAAGGATTGAAGAAACTCTCAGGTCACAGATCAATGAGAAAGAGAATGGTTGCTACAAACAAGAGGAAGAGATTGTTTTATTGAAGAAACAACTAGAAGAGGCCAATACAAATCTCAAATTTGAGAAGAGCACAGAGTTGCTAGATAAAATGATAAGCCAATAAATAAGCTCCATGGATAAGCATGGTCTTGGAGATGAAGCTGGACAACCTTCATCTTCCAACTCTGCAGAGAAGAAGTTCACTGTTGAAGGATCAAAGCAACAAAAGTTTGAAGCTGAATCTTCAAAAAGAAGAAAATATCAAAGGAGATCTACAACAAAGAAACCATAACAAAAGAGGTTCTATCACCCTCACTCTATTCATAATAATACTTTTAATGGCTATTGTTTTAGATGTAACCAGTATGGTCACAAGGCAACTTATTGTGGATTGAATAATAAATCAAAGAGTTATGCTGGTAGAAATACATCTGCGTTTATGAGTGAACACTATGTAGAATGTTTTCAATGTAATGGTCATGGGCACATAGCAAGGTTTTTTCCAAGCACTTTTGTATCTAATCTAAGGAAAAATAGTAGATTTCATTAGACGCAAAGAACGCAACACAAACATGGAATAAATCATATACATAAAAGAAAGGAAAATAATCATTTATCAAGGATGCACAAGAGACAACCACACAAGAGAAATGTTTGAGTTCATGAAAAGGTGCAAAATAGGGATGTAATTGAAAAATCCAAGCCCAACTTCAAGAAAGTTTGGAGAAAGATAGAAGAAAGGAAATCGTGTCTCCTTGGACTGAAGGAGACTACTCCGCTATTGCACTAAGCAACTCCAGGTAGCACATCCTCAGGGGGAGCAATCTTGAAGTTTCATTTTAATTCTCCTATGTATTTGTTTGATAACCTTAGGATGAAAGGCAAGTAGTCAGGGAAGTTTTCGTATAGTTGTTGAAGTGTGTTTTCAGTTCATGTAGTTGTTTGTGGAAGTGTCGTGAAGGGTGGTGATTAAATTAAGAGTTGTCATTATTGGTAGTATTGCTATATGTCATTGTTGTACTTGGTGATGGTTCTTACTGCCCCTGTCCAAAGTTAAGGATTATAACAGTTTAGATAATTTGGTTAGTGAAAGAATGTTTCCCTAGCCACATATATGTGTTTCGACAAAAGCAGTGTGTATTTGAACTACACATTGATGTGAAGATTATTAGATATATTATGATGCTATGGTGAAAAATATTGAAATCTAATTATTGATTCATGTTTAGCTCATCAAGATGAGCAACTTTGCTTTGAGAATCATACTTATCCAAGGTCTAGAAGCATGAGTTTGAGTAAGGTGAACTATAGTTGGTCATGAAGTGTTTGACAAAAAGTTGTCTCCTAATTTGAACAGTTGAAAGTAAGGTGTGACCAGCAGTGACTATAGAAAACTTAGACCAAGTTAAAAATGTAAAAAGGGATTTGTTTGGTGTTGTGGTATAGTGTTTGATGCTTGCACAAAGTTGGCAGTAAAATTGCAGTGTCGATACAGTGGTGGACAAAAGTTGGTACAAGTGTGAGTCACTTGACAATTTTTTGACAGATGTGAAATCAGCGTTTTTGAATAGGAATATTGAAGAAGAGGTTTATATTGAGCAGCCAGATGGTTTCCATATTGGTGATGATATCAACTTGGGTTGCAAGTTGAAGAAAGCATTATATGGCTTAAAACAGGCACCTGAACATGGTATGCAAGGCTCGACAACTATCTCACTCAACAAATGTTTAAGAAAGGTATGGTGGATAGCAATTTATATGTCAAAATAGAAAATGGGCATCTTATTGTTCTTGTTGTATATGTAGATGATATCATATTTGGCAGCAGCAAAGATGAGTCGTGTAAAGATTTAGCAAATAAGATGCAGAAAGAATTTGAAATGTCAATGATTGGTGAACTTTCATATTTCCTCGGGTTGTAAGTTAATCAAAATAAGAAGGGCATATTTATTTCTCAAGTTAAATATGTGAAAGAGATGTTAAAAAAGTTCACAATGGAGGATTATAAGCCAGTTAGCACTCCCATGATGATAGGTTGCAAGTTGAGCAAGGATGACAAATCTCCAATTGTTGATCAAACCATGTACATATCTATGATTGGGAGCTTATTTTACCTAACAGCTACCAGACCAGATATTTTGTAGGCAGTATGCATGGTAGCACGATTTCAGGCTAATCCCAAGGAGACTCATGTGACAGCAGTGAAGAGGATTCTTCGATACCTCAAGGGTACTATGGAGTATGGATTATGGTATCCAAAAGGTAAAGACTTCACCCTTATTTTGTATTCAAATGCAGATTGGGAAGGATGTGTCGATGATAGAAAGAGTACCAGTGGAGGTGCATTCTATCTTAGATACAGGTTGGTCGCATGGCATAGTAAGAAACAAGAGTTGGTTTCCTTATCGACAGTAGAGGTAGAATATATTACAGCGACAACATGTTGTACGCAAGTATTATGGATGAAACAAACCTTGAACGATCTTGGTATTAACTTCAATGAGCCAATATAAATTAAGTGTGATAACACCAATGCCATTAACATCTCCAAGAATCCAGTTATGCATTCATGCACAAAACACATTGTTATCTGGTATCACTTTTTGAAGGAGAAAGTTGCGGAAGGTGAGGTTAAGTTGGATTTTGTTCCAAATACAAAGCAAGTAGCAGATATATTCACAAAACCATTGCCCAAGGAAGTTTTTGAGTACCTTCATAATAAATTGGGAGTGGTAACACTTCCCAAGAATTGACTAGCTATAGGGGTCACATTCTTAGGGGGAGCATTTAAGCGTTTGTTTATCTTTTTGCTCATGTTTGTGATTTTTGCTAAGTGTAATAAATTATTCTTGAGAATGTTGTGCATGGACTCAGGGGGAGTCTGTAGTAGCCCTTTGGTATTATTTTCAAAGGGAGAGAAGAGTTACTAGAAATTGCACATGTGTTGCCAACAATTCCAAAGGGGGAGATTGTTGAGCAAGGTGTAGCAACAGTATTGTCATTGTTGTCAACACATTCAGATAGAACTGTTGATGTAGTGGATAGGAAGTTCAAAAGCTATTCAGATGCAGAAGACAAGAGTTAAAAGGTTATTCAGAGTATGTACAGTGATTTTCCAAGAAGACCGAAGTGGCCCATTTGCAAAAGATCAAAGAAAAAGATAAGTAAGAAAAGTGTCATGATATCGTGACATATACAGCAGGCAAGGAAAACTATCGTGATTTCACGACATGTTGGAAGAGAGAGAAAAAGCAGGAAAAACTATCGCAATTTCATGACATGTTGGAAGAGAGAGAAAAAGCAAGAAAAACTATCATGATTTCGTGACATGTTGGAAGAGAGAGAAAAAGCAGGAAAAACTATCGCGATTTCGCGACATGTTGGAAGAGAAAAATGCAAGTGGAAAAACTATCATGATTTTGCGACATGTTGGAAGAGAGAGAAAAAGCAGGAAAAACTATCGCGATTTCGCGACATGTTGGAAGAGAAAAAGGCAAGTGGAAAAACTGTCATGATTTTGTGACATTTTGGAAGAGAAAGAGAAAGCAGGAAAAATTGTCGCGATTTCGCGACATGTTGGAAGAGAAAAAGGCAAGTGGAAAAACTGTCATGATTTCATGACATGTTGGAAGAAAAAGAGAAAGCAGGAAGAAGTGTCACGATTTCACAACAAGTTCGAAGAAAGAGAACAAGTAAGAAAAGTGTCACGATTTCATGACGTCGCATTTTCGTGACTAAAATAGGAGAGAGAAAGTAAGTTGGAAAAGTGTCGCGATTTCGTGACATGTCACATTTTTGCGACTAAAATAGGAGAAAGAAAGTAAGTTGGAAAAGTGTCACGATTTCGCGACATGTCACATTTTCGCGACTAAAATAGGAGAGAGAAAGTAAGTTGGAAAAGTGTCACGATTTCGCGACATGTCGTATTTTTGCGACAAAAGAAATAGAGGAAGCGTACGGAAGCAAAAATTTCATGATTTTGTGACAAAAGTAGAAAGCAAGACTTCAAAAGCAGAAGTGTCACAATTTCACGACAAAAGCAAAGAAGTAAAGTACGAAAGTAGAAGTGTCATGATTTTGCGACAAAAGCAGAGAAGAAGACTTCAAAGGCAGAAGTGTCACAATTTCACAAAAAAAGCTAAGTTGAAGACTACAGAGGCAGAAGTGTCACGATATCATGACAAAAGCAAAGTCAAAGTCTTTGGAAGTAGAAGTGTCGTGATATCGTGACAAAAGCAAAGTCGAAGTATTTGGAAGCAGAAGTGTCACGATATCATGATAAAATAATGGAGAAAGCATATGGAGGGGAAAGTGTCGCGATATCGCAACATGTTGTGTTTTCATGGGCCAAAGCTAAGAGAAAGAGCAAGGAGAGAAAATGTCACGATATCGTGACATGTATTTTCACAGGCCAAAGCTAAGAGAAAGAGCAAGGAGAGAAAGTGTCATGATATCGCGACATGTATTTTTGTGGGCCAAAGCTAAGAGAAAGAGCAAGGAGAAAAAGTGTCACGATATCACGACATGTATTTTCATGATTAATTTGAAGTCGACGAATATCGATGACAGTCGACTAAAATTAGGGTTTACAGTTGTTATGAAAGACGACTAAGATTAGGGTTTTCATCATGAAAATATTGTTATAAAAGGAGGGTTGTTTGGAGAATTTTTGTGTGGTTGAATAAGTTTTCGAATGCGTGTCGAAGTGTGAAATGTGGTCGTAAGAGCGCAGAAAGCACAAAAGCGACGAGATGATGGCGAAGTGCGCAAAGTGAGCGAAGAGTCATGTAGAATTTTCCTAAGTGCATCTGTGAGTGCGCAGAGAGAGCAAAGTGCATAGAGAGCGAAAAGGTTGAAATTCGACCAAGTGCGGCTATGATTGCATAGAGAAAGTAGAAGTCATAGAGAGTGCAAAGGGCAAAGACGAACGTAAAGTGTAGCTATAAGGGCACAGAGTGTATGAAGACAGTGCGCAGAGGGTGCATAGAGAAGCAACTCAAAGAAGATGAAGTTTGACTGTAGATCATAGAAGATGTGTCTGTTCCGTAAATAATGAGAGAGATTGGGTAAGCAATAGACTAGTCAAGGTCTTGTGTAAGTGAAGGTATTTTTTTGTTAAACTTCTAGATTTAAAATTGAAGTCCAGGTTGTAGCTTGGCATTAGGGGTTGGTGCTCCTTCCAGTAGGTGCTGGTAAATCAGGGGTTGGTGCTCCTTTCTGTTGGTGCAAATAAATAAGGGGTTGGTGCTCCTTTTTATTGGTGTAGATAAATAAGGGGTTGGTGCTCCTTCCAGTGGGTGCTAGTAAATTGATTGTAAATTTGGTGCTTTGCAAAGGCTGTATTTGGATGGTAGTCCAAGCAGTCATTCTTGATGAGTAGCCAAATTGGTGAACCTCGTTAAATATTGAGTTGTGTGATGCTCTCTTGTGATACTTGCTTTATCTAGTTTTAAGGTTTCATTATTTTAGTTTTAAGAGCTATGAATTTAAGTTTAAAGAACTACACTGATTCACCCCCCCTCTTAGTGCCATTGTAATAATAACACCCCATCGGGTTGGTTTGGTGGTATGGCCACATTAGGATTGTAAGTTTTTATTATAATTTTGAATTTCTTTCTTTAGTGATCATTGGATTTTTTGTTCTCATGCTTTTACCAATTCAATTTCTAGGTAGGAATCTGAGTTCATTTAAAATTTTACTTTTTGAAATTATCACTTTAGGACCTTCTTCCTATAATTTAGCCTTTGCTTATGTTAGAATAAATATTTTTTTCTCTTTAGTTCTACTAGTATAGTCTTACTTGAGTTACCACTCTTCCATCTGTCAGGTGAACTCTCAGTTTAGACTAGTTCAGATTTGTTAAGTTGTTGTAATCCAATGGATCACATTGATCAAATTTGCTATTTATACAAAGTTGATCCCATAGAATAATTAATCAGTTATACTCTTCTCTTAATATTTTTTGTAATGCTTTGCATGTCTATTCTTGGGAAATTCTAACATGGTACCAAGATAGATTTTGCTAAAAAATTTCTCTTGAAGGCTCTTCTAGGAACTGGTTCATTGTCTTTTGTCTTTTCTTTAAGCCTTCTTTGTCTCAAAAAAGATCAGGCCTTTTTTTGATAAAAGAAAATATCTCTTGTAAACTGTTCACATTGTATTTGTTACATGTCTACAATTTTTTTTGAATGCTTGGAAAAATTTGGTTATAGTTTTTTTAAAAAGGAATTATATTTTTCTCCAACTTCTTGAAATATTGTGGCACATATAATCTATAGTCCTTGGCATAACACACACTTTCTCAACACATCTCTTAGATGCAACAAATCTAAATTACTTGGCGTTCTACCTCGACAGTGGTGAGAAGGACCCTCCAACATGGTGGCTACGTGGCATTTTCTCAACACGTAAGATTCACGTGTAACTTTTTGGCACAACTAAATTTAGTGAAACTATTTAGCATGGTTGATCTGATGTCCCTGGTGTAACGCATGATTTCTCAAAACATCTCTTTGGTCCAACTAATTTGCAATATTGGTGTAATATGCATCTCTTAGACACATCAAATCTAAAGTACTTGGCGTTCTACCCCAGCAGTGGTGAGTAGGACCTTCCAACATGGTGGTTATGTGGTATTTTCTCAACATGTAAGAATCACGTGCAAATATTTGGCATAGCTAATATACGGTCCTTCCAAAGCTACAAACATAAGTGAGACGTAGTTCCTTGGCATAAATTGTTCCTCATCAACATAGTAACCAACTAAAATTGTGATGGTAGTTCCCAATATTATTGATGAATTGAAGTGATTTAACGGTTATCCAAGCCACACATCAGTTCAAAATCACAGTGTAACAACTACTCCGTCGTCATTCACTGAGTTGTGCACCAAGAAAGAATCTCATCTTCTATTTAAAAGGATGAGCAATTTTTTTTAATATCATTCCTTTCATACAACTTGAAACTTACAGCTCATAGTTGGTATACGCAGAATAATTTTTATTCACGGAAAACTTTTGCAAAATGAATGCAAGCATTCTTTCTTGCTCGTTGCCACCTTGTGTTGGAAATTGGGTAGAGATATCATTCTCGATAATAAGTTGGTGTGGATATTGAGAAGAACCACTATACAAGGCTGCTCATTCGCACTAATATTTTTTTAGCATTGCTATAATTGGAGAACCACTCAAAATTACTTCAAAATTACTTTATGCAGTTTGTTTTGCAACGATCAAGGTTCTCTCGAGATGTAGTACCGAGCGATCTTGAAGACTGACAATTTGGTGATACCAAAATTCTGCTATTTACACTGATATTGCATTAGTTTATGCAAATTGTTTTGTAGTGGTCAATAATTTCTTGAGGTGGACTACCGAGCGAGCTTGGTGACACTTGTAATATTCAAAAAATGAGGAAAAACTAAATTTGCATAACCCTTCCAGTTTTTTTCTTTGATGTAAGCATATCTTCTACAAGTATGTGTTGCGTCATTTTTGGCTACTGAATGAATATTTGCTCAATATAAACAACCTGAAGCATATGTTGTCTCAAAGGCAAATTGTGTAGAGGAAAGATAAAGCAGTAGGAATATTTGCTAAATGATTTATACCTATGTACTATTTTTTCTTTTCTCTATTAAAAAAATACTTTATTTTATTGCAAGGACAAGCACCATTTTTTGCTTCATCGGATTCACTTTGCTGGGGATCCACCTTGTCTTGCTTCACTAGTGAGATGCCTTCTTCAACAAGGATGAATGCAGACTTTTTGGCTGTGCTGTTTTGTAAAGCCCGATGCTAATGACTATTTTATGAATAGGAGGACTATTTTGTGAGGAGGAATGTTCTATTGTAACATTTCTTCGTCCCTCTACTTGGACTCCTTTCACTTTCCTTTGTTATATGCCTATTCTATAAATACACTCTCAAAGTGAAAAGTCCCTTTGTACTTCTCATAATACAAAAATATTTTGGGGGGTTATTGGTGCTGCTTCTTGCACCTTTGTCTTGGATTGGTCAAGGGGAGTCTTGTTGTCTATTTCTAGAGAAAAGTATCATTGTTGCATATCTTTTTGGGCACTTCTGAAGGGGGGTTATATTCTGCTACTATATATTCTTCATGTTATGGTTATAAAATATTTCACATACAAGCAAGCACACATGATCAAGATTCTCACTTCAAAGCACATATATATAAGAATATCTTCATACTTGTAATAACTCAAAGTTAGATTATTCCTTCAAATAATAGGCATATGTTCCATGTATCTATCTTCTCATTTGCCTATAGTCTCCCTCACGTAAGGGTGGGCCATTGAGAATATTGGTATAAAGGTCTGGTAGATTATTCTAGTTTCAAAACACCTATGTTCCATGTATCCAACTCTTCATTTAATTATAGTTTTCCTCACGTAAGGGTGGGTATTTTGAAGATTTCGGTATAAGGTTATAGTTTTTTCTACCTTGCTTTAATAAGTTTCCTGGTAATGGTGTTTCTTGTTGCATTTTCTACTCTGAAAAATCTTGCATTTAAAGGGGAAATATTGGTTCACTACAGGTTTTTCTTTGGAAAAATGAATACAATTGACCCACTCACCCCTCATAACTATCACACTTGGAAACCAAAAATATTAAATCTCATTGCTCAAAAAGGTCTCACACACTTGTTATAAAAAGAGTAGCCTGCATTTGAAAAGGAATATGAAATATTTGTTCATAAAGGGAAAATGTATGAAACATTGGGCATCATAAGCATAAATGTGAGTGAAAGCTTATGGTTTCACATTTCTAAATGTAAAATTCCATTTGAGATTTGGGAAAAACTAAATAAATTATTTTGTAAAGTGGATCAAATAAGGTAAATGCAGTTAGAGGCAGAGTTAATGACATTATATCCTACAGAATTCAACAATATTGTTAACTTTCTCACCCAATTCAAAGAAGTCCTCACTCAATTAAAAGGTAGTGGCAAGAATAAAATGAAATAATAATGCATCTATCTTATTCTTTCTAAGTTGAATGGAGTATTTCAAATTCTTGCAACCACCTTTTTATCTACAAAATATGCACTTGGCACAAGTTTTAAAATGCCCTCTTTAGAGGAGTTTTGTGATAGACTATCTAGAGATGAAACAAAACTTGCAAAGTATGAAATATCTCCCTATTCTTCTTCCTCAAAATCACTAGTAGCATCTACTAAATAAAAATTCAAAAATAAAGAAAGAGGCCCTATAACTTGTACACATTAGAAAAAGGATGGTTATTTCATTAACAAATGTTGGAAAAGACTTCAGCAATTAGAGGTAGCAATGAAGGATCACAAAATAGACATAAAAAAGTATATAGGAAAAGCCTTAAATGTTCAAGGTAAAGCTATAAAAACTTCATCAAAACACTGGGCTCCATATTCAGGGGCAACTCATCATATGACTTCCTGTCATGAGTTATTCACTTCAATCTCCTCCATCTCAACCTGTAGCATAGAAGTTGGTGACTCATCCTTCATCCTAGTCAAAGGAAAAGGTGACATATTTATTTATGGTGGTTATATCAATAATGTACCCTATATCATAAATATAGCAACAAATATCCTCTTCATGTATCAGATTTGTACTTCTATAAAGGGCAAAATAGTTCTATTTTCACCAACAGGTGTTGAGATAAAAGATCTTCAAGAACCATACTCTATAATAGCTCAAGGAGATATTGATCATAAAATTCACCTATTTCACTTCAAAGGGTTCCAAAATTTATATGGGGCCTCCTATTTTGTTGCACATGGAGATCTTGAAAGTAAAATTTGGCATGAGAGGTTTGGAAATCTCAGTTATAGTTATCTAAAGGAGTTGAATACTCATGAAATGGTAACAGGGTTGTCACAAGTTTCTTCTATTTATGGTGTATGTCCTGTATGTGCTCTTGGAAAGCAACATCAAGATCCTTTTTTCCCAAGTAGTTATCAAAAATCCTCATCCCCTCTACAGTTAATCCATAGTGACTTGATGGTCTTCCTAGAGCCTTCTTTCAAAGGAGCTAAATATGCCTTAACCTTCATTGATGATTTTTCAAGAAGAACTTGGGTCTAGTTTTTAAAATACAAAAGTGATATTCTATCCCACTTCAAAATCTTCAAAGCCTTAGTTGAAAATCAAGCTACTTAAAAAATCAAGAAAATTTTTACATATAATGGGGGAAATACTTTAGTAATGAGTTCTCCATATTTCTCTCAACTCATGGCATAATTCATCAACATTCAGTCTCCTATAATCCTTAGAAAAATGGCATTGTAGAAAAAAAAATATAACTCTAAAAGAAATTGCAAACTGTAAGCTCCAGTCAAGAGATCTTCCAATAGTTTTTTGGGCTGAGGCAATTAACTATGCAAATTATATTCAAAACCACACACCTCATCAAGATCTTGGGTATTTGACTCCTAAATAACCATGGACTGGCTCAAAAATTGATGTCTCCTTTTTAAAAGTTTTTGGGTGTACTGCTTGGGTACATATCCCAAAGAAAAATAGGAAGAATCTAGACAAGAAGAGTAAGAAACTCATATTTTTTGGTTATTTTGAGGAAATAAAAGCCTACAGGTTCATTGATACCATAAATCATGAGGTATTTTTTCATATAAATGTTCAATTTGATGAAACATTACCTCATAAATATCCTCAATCTTCATCTTCCAACACTAATTCTCTTGATCCATCTCCAATATTTGAGCCTCAATATAATGAAGAAATTATCATTAAGATAAATGATCAAAATGAGGATCCTATACTTCAAAATCCAACTTAAAGTCCTGCCACACCCATTACCCTTTCCACAATGCTAAAATAGGCCCACACCATAGTTTAAGAAACCACTCCTTACATCCAAAATATTTCATCTTCTACAATAAGCAACTCCATAGGATTTGGTATTGTTTGTCAGTCCATTTCCATAAATCATAAATCCTTCAAAGAAGCAAATGGTATAAAATAATGGGATGTTACCATGGAGAATGAATTTTCATCCTTAATCAAAAACAAAACTTGGGATCTAGTCCTCTACCTAGAGGAAGGAAATTGATTCACTATAAATGGATTTACAAAACTAAGTATGGACCTGATGGATAAATTGACACACACAAAGCTCACATGGTAGCTAAAGGTTTTTAACAAATTGAAGGCATTGATTATTCTAAAACTTTTACACTAGTTGCAAAAATGGATTCTGTTAGGTTGGTTCTTGCACTTGCTGCTTCCTAAAAATGGCTAGTTTTTTAAATGGATTTTAAAAGTGCTTTCTTGCATGGTGACTTAAAGGAGGAAATATTCATAGAACAACCTACTAGATTTATTCAAGACTCTTCCCTTGTTTTTAGACTAAAGAAATCTCTATATGGTCTCAAACAAGCTCCTAGAGCTTGGTATGGAAAAATTGACTCCTTCCTTATTTTCTCAGGTTTTTCTCATTGTGATTCTGATGTCATAATACATATTTGGAGAGATGAAGAAAAAATCACCATACTTGTTCTCTATGTTGATGATCTACTACTCATTGGTAGTGATATTTCTCACATCAAGACTATCAAAGACTCTCTTTTTGATAAATTTAAGATGGATGATCTGGGTTTATCTCATTACTTCCTTGGAATTTAGATAACTCAAATAGATGTAGGAATTTCATTGTGTCAAAAAAAATATTCTCTAGACCTTCTTCAGTATTTTAATATGAGTGATTGTAAGCCTTCTTCCACACCTTTTCAGTCTGGAGTCACTCTAACTAATTCTTGCAAATACCCTCTATGTGATGCTACTCTCTATTGACAACTTGTAGGAAGTCTATTATACCTCACTCATACTCACCCAAATATTTTATATGTTTTTGGCTAAGTATCTAGATTCTCACATCAACCTCATTTCAGCCATTGTTAAGCAGTAAAAAGAATCCTACACTACTTACAAGGAACTACTCACTTTGGGCTCTTATATGAGGTAAAATCCATGAATATCATTGGTTACATAGATTCTGATTGGGCAGGTTCATTTGAAGATAAATTTTCACTTCTATATATATTTTTTGTCTTGGTTCTTCACCTATTGCTTGCTCATGCAAAAAAAAAACAAACAGTAATATTATAATCTATAGAAGCAAAATACAGGGCAACAATTTTAGCCAGTCAAGAAGCACTTTGGCTTCATTAGATAATAAAATAATTTTGTTTTTTTCATGACCAACCCATTACCCTTTAGTGTGACAATAAGAGCACAATTCATATTGCTCACAATGCAGTTGAGCATCAACACACCAAGCACATTGAGATTTACATGCACTTCATTCGGAATCATATTCAACAAGGGGATCTAAAATTAAAGTTTATTCCCATAGAAAATCAAATTGTAGAAATCTTCACCAAATCCTTTCCTTCTCTGCCTTACATTCAGTTGTGAGAGAAACTTGGGGTTAGGTAGTTTCTTTAGAAGGGCGCACAGAGATTTTTACCTCTCTCTTCTTCTTATCCCATTTTTCTTCTTGGAAGATGGTTTTTCCAATGTGGTTTTTCACCATCTCTCGTATATATAGGTACATTGTACATGAGTACCACATCAGACCTTGTTGTCGAGACTTATTTTTTTGGTGTTCAATAGAGGATAATATTTACCATTTGAAGACATACCTCTTCTTATTATTCTTAAAATATGTTAGTTCATTGTTCATGAGTACCTCATCAGGCCTTGTTACTGGGACTCATCACGTGTTATTATATTCACCCCTAGTATCACTTAAGGGGGGGTGTTAGTCTAAATATTTGTTCTCTTAAGTTCTACTAGGATAGTCTTACTTGATTTACCACTCTTCCATGAGTCAGGTGAACTCTCAGTTTAGACTAGTTCAGATTTGTTAAGTTGTTGTAATCCAATGACTCACATTGATCAACTTTTCTATTTATAGAAAGTTGATCCCATGGAATAATTAATCAGTTCTACTCTTCTCTTCATAGTTCTTGTAATATTTTGCATGTCTATTCTTGGGAAATTATAACATCTTATTCAAGTTTGATGTGGGTCTAATGACTTATTGATTATGTCCAATATGTATTAATGTTTTGGAGCTCCTTTCAAAGCCCACTTTTAATTAAACATTTTTATCAATCAAAAAAACAAATTTAGATTTCTTGTTCTCTGACCAATTTTATTTTTGTTTCTCCAAATGGTTGAATCTAGTACCAATACGTATCACCCATCCAATAATAATATTTTCCTTCAAGCTTTTCAACCAATCAATATGACCTCAAAGAGCAGCTTTAGCTAATATGGGAGAAATTTCTTGAAAACTCACTTCTATAGAAAATTTTAAGTATTTAAATATGCATTTATTATTGCCAATAAGATTATTCCATAGTTGATTACCCGTTCTAGAGAATAATTCATTCTTTGTTCTCATGATAATCCAATGAGTTTATTGGGTAAAAAACATTACACATTCTATATTCAAATTTTTATTTTTTTGACCTTTCAACAAATAAAACTTTCAAAATTATTTCGTGCACAATAATCTCTATATGTTTATCAAAATTTTGTACTCCTTGGTATTGATAAAACTTTTGAATTTGATTGACTAAATGAATCTGGTATTGTTCCATAGTTATCATAGCACTGGTAAATTACCCCCTAAGTTTTCTAAGAAATCTTACCATATCTCTATTCCAAATTTGAATTATGATTTTGATATTTTTCGATATTGAATTAGTTGAATGAGCTTTTAACGATAGTTTAATTTTAGGAAGACCTTGAATTATATCAAGTTGTTAATATTTCATATAACAAATTTATCAATGTATCTTCTTCATAAATAATATTCCAATAAATACTATCAATAGTTGCTCCTCTAGTACCCAAATAGGGTTTAGACAATCTCATGACTAAATATTCCTCATGAATGGCTAGAATTTGACCAAATTTTGGGAATCATTCATCTTTAGATATATATTCACCTTCAAAAATTAATTATCCAAGGCTAATTACTAGAAATATATGTTTTCAAAGAGCACCAATTAGAATTAAAGAACTTGGAAATGATGCTCTTGCATTGGTCAAATTTATAAATTCATCTATTTCCATCCATAAAATAGCATTTAGGTACTTGCAAAATATTCAAGTAATTATCTAAAATTGAGTGTTTCTTTAACAATATTTTATTACAAGTGATGCAATAGGAGTATGAAAAACAATTATGGATACTATGCAAATGACCTAAGATACCTAAAATTTCAATGATTTGTATAATTGGATCCTCTTGAATTGATTTATTTACCATATAAATACAATTAATCATTGAATAAAATGGTTTTTAAAAGATTCACCTCTTTTGTTCTACTTAGAAAATGAATGAATGGTACCTTGATGTTGATTTTTATCATTAGAATAAAAAAAGTTAGTGTAGTCAAATATTTTATAAAACAAAAAATTGGAACTTATATATATATTTTTTTTCCATGATAAATAAATTGGTATCTCATAAAGATAATTTGAATCATATTTAAAACTATTTTCTTTGTTCTTACTGAAATAAGAGAAGAATATTCATATTCATATTTTTGGGTGGGTTGTACAACTAATTGATTTTCAAGAGAATTCAATTTTTCACTAATTGAATTATCCCCAATGATCTCCCCATATTTGATCAATCTTGAACTATCAATTATTTATTGATGGTCACTCAAAATAGAGAAAATATTATTTCTCTACAGAATACCTTTTTTAGGTATTCTAAAATCAAATTAGGACAAGGGAAATTAGAAAGATATCTCTCATCCTCCTCTTATTTTCCCAAATAGACTTTCTTTATAGGTCCTATGAACAATAGGTGATACTATTTTCTCAAAATTATAGCAACATAATCTTATATTCCATTAGTAAGAATATATTTCAGATATATTTTTCCTCATGGAGATGACTTGAAAAGTGAATTTTATGAAAAAACTGAAGATCCAATGCTTTATGCTCCTAGTATTTTTGATAATATGGTCAAAACAAAAATAGATAGAATAGATATGGATATTGATATTTTGTGAAAAAAATATAGCTAAAAATAATACAACAATTCATGCTTTTCCTCGAATTGGCAAAATCCATATCTCCTTGTATAATATGGATTCTAAATATTCATGAACTAAATTTTTTATTGGTCTTCCTTTAAGGAAAATTATCTTGGAATTGTAATTAGTTCAACTTATCTTCCTAAAATAGTATATCTATTTCCAATAGCTTTTGATGGATTCAATACATCAATTGATATTGGATTTATTCCATTCCTACAATGACAAAGGGAATTAGATAACTTATGGGTAGGTAGATCTTATCCAAAAACTTCTTGTTCAAGTTGTACGAGGATAAAAGATTGAAAACATTATCCAAGGGGATATTTTTATTTTCTATTTTACCCAATGAGCTACCTATCAAATTTTTGTAATGATATTTGAGTTTCAAAGAGAAATAATAATTCTTTGGGTAGTCAATTTTTATGATAAAAAAAAGTAATTTATTGAAATATTCTTTCCTCTTTTAGATTTCCTTTAAAAAAGAAGCTAAGTTCTCTAAAAGTATTTATGATATTTTGAAGAAGGGAAACTTAATTATATTTAAGAGAGGGTAAATATCTCCTAAAAAATTGAAACTCATTTAAGAAGGTAATGAAAATAATAAAATTTCAATTAATGAAACTATTGAAAGTAGTGAAAGATGTATTGGACATAATAACAAAACATCTAATCAAAAGGGAATTTGATAAAATATATCATTTTTTAATACAAGGGAATAACCCCCTACCCCACATATTTAAATTCATACTTTGAGTGAGGGGAACCTTGAAGGGCTCAGGATTGGAACCATCGACCTCAAGCTAGAAAACACTCACGCAAAACCAGTCGACTGGCTACCTCCACCCAAAATATATCAAATTTTTGTAGTGAAACAATTAAGGAAATTTTTTTTTATATTTTCATCCAATATATAAGTATATATTCTATTTTTAATTTTCATTCATATACTATATTATTTTAGTAATTTGTCTTCCCATACAATGATATGTGATAATATTTTAAAACTATGTGAGATGATATATATGGGTAAATATAGAACATTTTCTATCTCAATGAAATAGGATATTTCTACAAAAAAAATGAAATCCTGATTTGTAAAAGATTTTATTAATAAATAATAAAATATTATTTTTATTATATGCTCTAAATAAGCTTAGTCTTCTCTTGTCGTATTTAATATTTTATATTAATATAGTGATAAGCCAAAAATTCATTTATTTCTCTATTATTCCAAGATAATAAATGTATTATGTCAATATAATATCAAGAGAATTATATAACTCTACTGCCCTTAAGATAATTATGTATGAATTGGACCCTATTTTAATAGAGAATAAATAAATGGGTAAATTCTTCCTAAGTAGTTTTTCCTTCCCTTGATATCAATTTATATGATCATTGATTCAACAAGATCAAGGTTTCTTTGATGAGATACTGATCACAAATGATTATGTTAAAGTAGGAGATATGATTTCTCATATGAAACCATATACAATATTTGGTAATAAAATTGAATTTCATATGGTAAATATCTAGATATTCCTTGTGGAGTTGTTTTTAAACAAGTTCATATCCAAAAATTTTCCTTGGGGTACTAACATTTTCTAGGTTATAAGGGTATTAATTAAATAGTTGATCTAATTTATAACTCATTTGCTCTAGGTATGGAGGAACATCTTCTAGATATTTTTGGTGGTCATGATACTAAATAAATAATGACTAAATCATTATCCATGAATATAGGCTTAATTTGAAATCCTAAAATTCAACTAGAACTACGTAAAATCCCCTATTTTGTTAGGGAAAATATAGAGAGAAATTTGGAGAAATTTGTATGACAAAAGGGTATTAGAACCATTACTATCAAATTAATGTATGCAAATATGGAATCACTTAGTATCTATTTAAGGCAATAAAATTTATATTATTAAAAAATGTATTATATAAATTTAGCTAATGACTATTCATAATTACGTATCAATTTTCTTTGAGGTCGGGTACCTACCTTAGGTTAAAACTTGGGTAGAACATAATATGATTGAAAGAAATATGCAACTTGAACACAATTAGTTATGTGGAATATGGTATTATTATTATCGATCTGAACTAAGATACTCTTAGTTCAACATTTTTATTCTAAGAAAGATATGTTTCTTAACGGAGCTTCACTAGGAACGAAATATCAATTCGTCTCTCAATTAGGAGACGGATAGGATCTAGAGTTAGTGTATATGAAATAAATGAGCTAGAATCATTTTGTAAGTCTACATTGTTATTAAAGATTAGAACAGTGAATTGGAATAAGGAAACGATTATCAATATATATTAATTGTTGGTTTAGTTAATGCATGTTGAAAATAAGCATTGGAGTGGTCCTAGATTCCAATATTTTGGGCACTAGAAGAGAAGTAGAAAATTCTATAAATCCAACTATAAATTCTATAGAGTTTTATTGAACAAATTCAAATTCAATTATTTCAACTACCATAAATTAACTATCAATTTGGGCTAGACTCTCTAGTTTATGGTCAATATTTTATGGTACTATTTGTTGTTTAATTGAATTTGATTCATTAAGGGGTTTGTGATTCAATTTTGATCATTATTATGTGGTACCAATATCTATTCTTAGACAAGTTGACCTCATTATAATAGCAGGCATTGTGACCATAAAAACGGCTCCTTATTTAGTCAGATTATATGAAAAAATACCTAAACAAAAACATGTAATTTCTATGGGAGCATATGCTATTATAGGATGAATATTAAGTGTAAATTATTACAGTAATTTTTGTAAAGTAGATAAGTTATTTCCTATAGATGTGTATTTTTTGGGTTGCCCACCTAAACCAGAGGCTATTATAGATGCTATAACAATTTTTTGTGAAAAGGTAGCTTGAGAGCTATACGAAGATAGGGTTGAGCCTAAAAAAGGAAAGGGATATTTCACTTAAACTCCATCACCTAATGATGGAAGATCAGTATATCTTTGAGCAGGTAGCCAACCCGATACCTTGATGGACTGGCGTCTTAACTCTAGATTGAGTTGAGAAGCCACATTGGAGGGAAAATATTTAAAAATAACTAAGTAGAAATGATTCACATATTTTACCAAATCCTCATTTTTTAGAAGGAAATGCAATTCTCTTTTATACAATTTCATGTCATTCACAAATGGTGAATTTTGGTTATGACAACTATGTGTTATTGTAGATAACATAGAAAAGCATAACCTAATCCATTTACTCTTACAACTAAAATGGCAATTCCAATTTCCCATTCTAGTTTAGGGGTAATACCTTATAAATCTATTTTAATTATTTTTATAGTACAAGTACCTATCCATATGATGACACTGGGATCTCTATCTTTTCTTATTCAAATACAATGTCTTTTTAATCCTTTATAATCATTCATTTGAATAAATATATCTCCTTCTTCTAATTCTTCCATTGCATAGTGGGATTCTACAAAAATCATAACTCTAAGTACATTTGGGAGAAAATAACCGCATGTCTTTATGCCCACAACTAAAAAGAAATTATCTTCAATATTTTGATATAACCAAGATACACAGCTAATTGGACAAAAAGTATGATAATTACCAGTCTCACATTCGACAGTAAGAGTTTCATCAATTTTCACTGACATAAATTATTATTGAATAATAAAAAATAAATAAAATAAAAATTTCAATTAAATGGTCGTAAATCCAAGTAAATTTTCCTTATTATTTAAAATTTAGGTTTTTTCTCGATTATAAAAACTTACTACCTAAAGAGTTATTATTTCTCTTTGAAACTCAAATAACATTACAAAAATTTGATAGGTAACTCATTTGGCTAGGTAGACAATAAAAATACCCCAAATACCACCTATAATAATGGATAATGTATACAAGGTTTTATCCCCATACAAATCAAAAACGAATGTTTTGGATAAGCTCTACCTGCCCATAAGTTATCTAAATATAGATAACTTATATATAATTATTAGTTATTCATATTAGTCTAACTTCTTGAGGAAAAGAAAGAGAGAGTTTGTACTCATAACTCTATCCTTTTTAATGTTAAAAAACTAGAGGATCTCACTAAATAGAAAATATAGAGCATATCTCTCTTCGCTTTTGAACCATATTTCATCTATTTTATCTCTTTTTTATGTGGAATATATCATATTCAATAATATGGATGGGAGAATACACTACTCATTTTAATTTTCTATTTAATATCCTCTCCCATTTTACCCTTTTAAAATAGAGGGGATGGCTCACACATTGACTAGATTTATAGAAGCCCTATCTACTCCTACAAAAATACCAATTCCATTGAAGAGCCTCTTTGAAAACAAATGAGAGCAGCAATAGCAACCAACTTTGTAGAGGGGAGGGGAACCATACCCAATCTATCTATTTTAAAGGGAAAACATAGATACAAGGATATTTTAGGTACCAAAAGACACAAATAGGAAGGAAATATGGATAGGAGAGTTAAGGTCTAGAAGAGGGAGAAATACAGATAAATAAATAGAAATAAATATGGATGGAAGGATAGAAACATACCTCATACAAGGAATATCTAATTAAATCTCTATATCAAAGATATAATGACATTCAAGATGATATTATTAATAGTTGAACATATATATCATAGATATGAAGACATTGAAGACTATCATAGTAACACAAGACCATATTATTATGAAGCTCTCTCTTTTTCTAAGGGTGGAATAAAGAAATCCTTTTATTTAGCTCTTGTTTTTGAAGATAGATGAATCAAGAAGTCCCTTTATTTAGCTTTTGTTTTTTAAAATAGAGCTTATGTTTTTTAAAGAGCATATGCTTATCAATATTTATTTTAAAGGCGACCTATCATGATCAAGGTTTTATACCACTCATGATAGATTATACTTGAGGGGATATAAATCCTAGTAGATAATCAAGACCCTTGTTTGAAACATATTTAAAACCTTTAATAGCATTTAATAGGACATATTCAACCTATATTTTGAAGTAGATTCAGACATTTTAGAGGGTACATATAAATTCAATTAAAATTTACTTTCAAATAATTGATGGAAAAACTTATGCTCATATTTTTTAGTATGAATATTTGGAGGAACATTAAGCCTACGTTTTTTAGTGAAATATCTCTTTCCTTGTTTAGGATTGACCTTGTATTCATATAGATCTTGATCTACCTTTTAACAGAGTTATATTATACCATCTATAATAACCTTTGGTTTAGCGGGGAAACCTAACAAATACACATCTATAGGAATTAACTTATCCACTATTTAAATAGTACTATAAGAATATGCATTAAAAATTCCTCCCATAATAGTACATGCTCCCATAGCAATTACAAATTTTGGCTTGGGAATTTGTTCATATAATTGTAGTAATGAAGGAGCCAATTTCATGGTCATAGTACTATAATGAGGTTTGCTTGCCTAGGACTAGATCTTGGTATCATACCATAACAATAAAAATCAAATCATAAACCTATTAATAAATAAAATTCGATGAAACAATAACTAGTGTCATAAAGGAGTGGCCATAAACAAGCGATTTTGACCGAAGAATTATATTGTCAAGAAATAATAGTACATCTTGTTTATTTACATCTCAAAAATAATGCCATGGTTATAGTATTTAACCGAATCTCATACGAGATCCTATTAGTTCATTCATCTAACCATAGACTAGAGCTACTTTGGATTATGAAAAATGTTATTCCTAAATGACTCTTGATTATTTCATTTTTAGGAAGACCCACATATATGAAAATAAAAGAATCAGAAGCCATTCAAGAACAAAATATCTTAGAATCCAAAGTAACTCTGTGGGCTATGGTCAAATGAATGAACCACTAGGAACTCATATGAGAGTTTGGTTAACTTCTTTAACCATGGAAAAATATTTTTGAGATGTAAATAAGCAATATGTACTATTACTTATTGACAAATAAATATAGGTAACAAAGTGGTTTTGTTACCTATTCAATTAGATACCACATAATTTTTGGTACACCATCTTCATGCATTTAATATTCATGTTACTATATAAATGCTACTTAAAGGTGTCGTATTTGCACGTATTTCTCACTTATTACCCAATAAAGTGAATCTTGGTTCTCACTTTCCTTGCGATGGACCTAGGAGGGAAGAAATATGTCAAGTATCTGAAGAACATGTGCTTATACTGAGATGGGGGGGTGAACAATATAACATAATTTTTTTTTCCAAATAGAAGCATAAGCATTAATGAAACCATAAACATCACACACATGAGAGACACCATTTTAACGTGGTTCACCCAATGTGGGCTACCTCCATAGAGAAAATATTTCTTCTAAATATTTCTCAAATAATCTCTTGGGAATATTTCCCAAATTACAATGTTTATGGACCTCGGTCCAAAGGAGATGTTGATCCTGTAAATCTCAAGTTCATGGATCTCTTCCATAGGAGAAATATTTCCCCTTCTGCTCTGGCTAGTGATCTTCTAGAAGTCTATGTCTCTCTACTGCACTGAATTATGGATCTCTCTCCACTTAAAGACTCCTCACTTATATTTGTCTTCAATTGTCCTGGCTACTGGATCTATATCTACTGAGACTCTATCCTCTATACTTTTTCACCTCCAAAGATCTATCTCAATATTGTACCAAATACAGTTCAATCGGTATAGCACAGTTTTGCTCAATATCTTGCACTAAACATAGTACATTCGGTATAGTATAATTTTTCTCAATAGGTTCATTTAGAACTTGATCAAATCTACTCAACAAGTTCACACAAAACCTATCCAAATATGCTAAACAGGTTCACACAAAACCTGTCCAAATATCCTCAATAGGTTCACACAAAACCTGTCCAAATCTGCTCAACAAGTTCACATAGAACTTGTCCAAATATGCTCAACAAGTTCACACAGAACTTGTCCAAATATTCTCAACAAATCCTCTCTAGGACTTGCTCAAATCTGCTCAATAAGTCCTCTCTAGGACTTGCTCAAATATTCTCAATAATTCCTCTATAGGACTTGCTCAAATATGCTCAATAAGTTCTCTATAGGACTTGCTCAAATCTGCATAGTAATCTTTCACAAAATCTTAACTCAAAACAGTCCACAAGTCTTCTCAAAGACTCGTCTCAATCACATAGAATCATAAAGAGAATTGTTAGAGACTCGATATGTTCTAAGCTCAATGTACAATAAATATCTCAAATAAATCTCATAGAAGCATAAAGAGAATTGTTAGATACTGTATATGTTCTATACTCAAATCTGAATCTCAATTCAAATCAACCTCAATCTCAACTCAAATAGATCTCAGTTCAAATCAGAATATTGAATAGTTTGTTTCTAGGAACTTGAACAACCACATGCATCCACTTGACTAGGCTTAATCAACTCAACTCAATCAATCACCTCAAGGAATAATCCTTTCTCACAAACCCTAGTCCAAGCATGTATTAACCAACTCAAATCAACCAATCACCTTAAGGAACAATCCATTTTCATAAACCCTAGTCCAAACATGTATTAACCAACTAAAAATGTTTCCAACAATGCTCAAGCACAAGTCTCACATAGCAATGATACTCATGTTCTTTTCTAACTCAATTTCAAGTTCATTTCATTATCAATGGGCTTCAACAACAATTCTAATAAAACAAGGTTTAAATACAACTCACAAACCTGAAAAACCTTGAAGCATTCAACCAATCATTTTCTCAAAGGAAACCACAATCAATGCTTTTCTCTTCGATGATATTTAAGAAATCAACCACCATAAACAATCAATAGGAGAATGTGCCCATAACTTTTTGATGCCAATAATTTGTCCACAAAATCTGCCACACTTAAAGACAACTTTCCTTTCTGATGGGGAATAGAAAATCGCCAACTTACAAACCCAAATTTTCACTCAAAAAATTGGAACAAACTTTACAAGAAATAGGAACACTCTTTTCCATTCATTAACTTGCAAAGATTTACAGTTACATCCTACAGGATTTATAGAAACTAGTGCACTGGCTTAGTTTTCTCACACTTTGTTGTAGATCTCTCACTCTGCAACCCTAGAAGGAACACGCACCCAAGCCGGTTCAGAATGGCTCTCAGTCCTCAATTCTGTAACTCGACTGTGCAACTCTACGACTACAGGTTTTCCAACTCCTGCATCTACAGTTTCCACTCCTTGTGCATGGCTCGGTTTGCCCTTTTATAACATTCATGTGACTCTTCATCTTCCACCTGACGGCCCTTCGATTTGTTTCTACCACGACTATTCATCTTCGTCTACTCCATAACAACAATTTGATGCCACGTGTTGGTCTATGCTGCCACATGTCACTCAATGACATCATTCTATAACGGTCCCTAAAAATGTAGCCTGTCATGATTTCGTGACATCTTCTTCCTCTACCTCTTCCTCTTCTCTTCCGGTCGCGATATCGTGACATGTCGCGATATCATGACATTTCTGCTCCATCGCCTTCTCTCTCCTCTTCGGGTCATGAAAACCCGACATGTTACAAAATCATGACATTTTTGTTGTCCTGCTCGTCCTTTTCTCTTTCGGTTGTGATATCGTGACATGTCACGATATCGCGACAATTTTCTTCCTCGTCTCCTTTCTCTTCTTTGGGTTGCGAAAATGTGACATGTCATGAAATCACGACATCTTCTCCTATGGCTTCTTATTCGCCTTCTGGTTGTGAAAATGCGACATGTCATGAAATCATGACATTTTCCTCCTCGGGCTCCTTCATCGCCTTCTGGTCACAAAAATGCGATATGTCATGAAATTGCGACATTCTCCTCCCTTGGCTTCTTCTTCGCCTTCTGTTCGTGAAAATGTGACATGTCTTGAAATCATGACATCTTTGTCTTTCGTACGCTCTTCTACTTTTGGGTCATGAAATCGTGACATGTGAAATCATGATATCTTTACTTGCAGCCTCCTCTTGCCTGTTTGGGTCATAAAATCATGACATCCTTGGCACCCTGGCTTCTCCTATGGAACCTATCGTGATATCGCGACAGTTGGCCCTGCTGGATTCTTTCTCCATTTTGTGTCACGATATTGTGACACATTTTCTGTTGCAATATCATGACAACTTCTCCTTGCTGACTCCTTTGCTCCATTTATGTCATGATATCATGACACATTTGCTATCGTGATATCGTGATAGCTTCTCTCTACTGGCTTCATTCTCCGCTTGCATCACGATATCGCGACACATATTCTGTCATGATATCGTGATAGTTTTCTCTGCTGGCTCCTCTCTCCACTTTTTTTTGCGATATCACGACACTTTTTTTATCATGATATCGTGACATATTTTTTGCCTTGCCTTCTCTTTATTCTATCACAATTTCGTGACATGTCACGAAATCACGACGTCTTCCCTCCTTATTCAAATTTTCATAAGTGGCCCTCCTGCCACTGGATGCTTCTACATCAGGTGCTACTGGATGCTCCTACACAGTCACCCAAGGTTGGTGGAGAAGTGATCTTCACTTTTGTGATGTCTAGTCATCGCCTTCTACAATACCTCTAGACATTCACCTGCCTTTGCAGTCTGCTTCAACTCTGTTTCCTAGCCTCTACTTCTCAGTTTATCCTCACGCTTTCTGCGTAGATCCTATTGCCTCTGCAAATCCATTATGAGAAGCTCCTCTTGTAGGGCTTTCACCTACCTCTGTAAAGATCTGAACATCTGTAACCATGAATCCTCAAATCTCATATCTCTCCCACCACCATGGTTTCTTTGCAACGACATTCTTCTACACTTTCTTCTCACAACCCTTAACCCAAGATCCTGGTGCAAACTGCCTCACGTTCGGCACTGTTTGCACACTCAAGAACTTCTAGCTCTGATACCACTTGATGGGGAACAAAAAATTGCCAACTTACAAACCCAAATTTTCACTCAAAAAATTGGAACAAACTTTACAAGAAATAGGAACACTCTTTTCCATTCATTAACTTGCAAATATTTATAGTTACAGCCCACAGGCTTTATAAAAACTAGCACACTGGCTTAGTTTTCTCACACTCTATTGCAGATCTCTCACTCTGCAACCCTAGAAGGAACACGCACCCAAGCCGGTTCAGAATGGCTCTCGGCCCTCAATTCTGCAACTCGACTATGCAACTCTACAACTACAGGTTTTCCAACTCCTGCATCTATAGTTTCCAACCCCTTGTGCATGGCTCGGTTTGCCCTTTTATAACATTCGCGTGACTCTTTGTCTTCCACCTGGCGGCCCTTCGATTTGTTTTTGCCATGACTGTTCGTCTTCGTCTGCTCCATAACTACACCTTGATGCCACATGTTGTTCTGTGCTGCCACATGTCACTCAATGACCTCATTCTATAACGGTCCCTAAAAATGTAGCCTATCACGATTTCATGACATCTTCTTCCTCTACCTCTTCCTCTTCTCTTCTGGTCACGATATCGCGACATGTCGTGATATCATGACATTTCTACTCCATCACCTTCTCTCTCCTCTTTGGGTCGTGAAAACTTGACATGTCATGAAATCATGACATTTCTGCTCTCCTGCTCATCCTTTTCTCTTTCGATCGAGATATCGCGACATGTCGCAATATCGTGACAATTTTCTTCCTCGCTTCCTTTCTCTTCTTTGTGTCACGAAAATGCGACATGTCACGAAATCATGACATCTTCTCCTCTGGCTTCTTATTCGCCTTCTGGTCATGAAAATGCGACATGTCATGAAATCGCAACATTTTCCTCCTCTGGCTCCTTCATTGCCTTCTGGTCACGAAAATGTGACATGTCACAAAATCACGACATTCTCCTCCCTTGGATTCTTCTTCACCTTCTGGTCATGAAAATGTGACATGTCATGAAATTGCGACATATTTGTCTTTCGTACGCTCTTCTGCTTTCGGGTCGTGAAATCGTGACATGTCGCAAAATCGTGACATCTTTGCTTGCAGCCTCCTATTGCCTGTTTGGGTCATGAAATCATGACATCCCTGGCACCCTTGCTTCTTCTATGGAACCTGTCGCGATATCGCGATAGTTGGCCCTGCTGGCTTATTTCTCCATTTTATGTCACGATATCGCGACACATTTTCTATCGTGATATCGTGACAGCTTATCCTTGCTGAATCCTTTGCTCCATTTATGTCATGATATCGTGACACATTTGCTGTCATGATATCGCGACATCTTCTCTCTACTGGCTTCATTCTTCGCTTGTGTCGCGATATCGCGACACATATTATGTCGTGATATCATGACAGTTTTCTCCGCTGGCTCCTCTCTCCACTTTGTGTCGTGATATCGTGAAACTTTTTCTGTCACGATATTGTGACATATTTTTTTCCTTGCCTTCTTCTTCTTCTTCTTTCATGATTTTGCAACATGTCACGAAATTGCGACATCTTCCCTCCTTAGCCAAATTTTTAGAAGTGGCCCTCCTGCCACTGAATGCTTCTGCATCAGGTGCTACTGGATGCTCCTGCATCATTTTCAATCTAAAAAAGGGTTAATGGACTTCAAATAATCACAAAATAAATCATTACTCAAATTACACCCTTTTTAATCCAAGTTAATAAACACATCCACCAAAGTCCCTTTTATTAAAACCCTTATAAAAAATAATAAACCTCTAAAAATTACTTTTAAAAAAAATAAACTCCATAATTCTCCTAAAATTAATTCTCCATAACCATCAAATAAATCATAAACCAATTATGCTTTGCAATAATAATCACAACCCTAATAACAAAATTTAATTTCCATTAACTACCTTATAACTCCAAAATTTAGGGCTAATAAAAATTATTTAAATGCAAAACGTAATTACCTCCTCAAGGATATTCAAACCCTTGACTTTCCACACTATGAAAGTCTTAGCCGTGACTAAGAGTCCACATGAGCTAGGCACTCATTGGAAAGTCAAATGCCCAAAGTGCCTTAAAACTTCCTGCACGTTCCACAAAATACAAAGTGCCAAAGTGCTTTCCACATGCCTTTCGAAATGCCATCCAAGCAATTCGATCCCTGGTGTTTGCATTGCCTTGTCCCTTAGCCAAAACAATTTGCCAATGCACCACACTTCCCACCATGTTTTGAATTTCCAAGCGCTATCATTTTCTTTGCTGCTTCTCATCTCAAAATTCGCATGAGCTCATAGACTTGTTCGAATGCCAAACATTTATCACAAGAGCAAGGATAAAACTTTGATTTATTTACCACCCCTTTATATAGTGTTTAAAACACTCCGAAGATGTTGAAAAAAATATGAATTTATGTTTTCTTGATGACGTCAATGATAAACTTTGCATTTAAATTTAAATTTGAATTTAAATTTTAAATAATTAAAATTTAAACCAAATATTAAAACTCAAATAACTCCATCACCGGGGCACATTTTTTGATGAAACGAAAGCCTAAATTGGGTTTCAAGAAAAATCCAGATCAAATATGTTTTCCATGGTTTTAACTAAAACCTTTTATTTTTCCTGCCTTGGTTTTCATAAAAACCCTTCATAGATCCTTTTGACATTAAATGCTCTTTTGACATCAATGACAACATTTTAGCTTAGGGACTCAAAATTTCCAACAATTTCCCCCTTTGTCATTGATGGTAACCCAAATCCTTTTACTAAATTTTGACCTTTTCTGCTCCCCTTGGGACTTTACTCCCCATGGCTCAATGCTCTCTCAGATATCAATTATCTCCTCATATCCAAAAAATCTCCCCATAATACACAAATATCTCCCCCTTTGACATCAATGGCAAAGGGTCACCTTTGGGGCTCACGGCTAATAATTAAGCCTCCTAGATTAGCCCCTCCCCCACCTCCACATGAGGTGGTTAATTTTGGGGTGGGAGTCTTACTCCCAATTTCCCTCGAAGATACTCAAATGTCTCCTTTGAGAGTGTATTAGTGAAAATATCTGCTATTTGTTCCTTGGTAGTGACATACTCCAATATAACCTATTTATCTGATACTTATTCTCTCATAAAATGATACTTAATTGGAATATGCTTCGTCCTGGAGTGCATTACCAAATTCTTTGAGATACATATGGCACTGGTATTATCACAAATTATAGAAATGGGTTGATCATGATTTATTCTAAAGTCTTCTAAAGTTATCTTCATACATAACACTTCTGTACAATTGGCTACTACTGTAATGTATTCTGCATCTACTATAGATAGCGATACTTAAAACTATTTCTTACTTAACCAAGAGACTAGACTTTCTCCAAGAAAGAAAGCCCCTCCACTTGTGCTTTTTCTGTAATCAATAATGCCAGCCCAGTCTGCATCTGTATATGTTGTGAGTGAGAACCTATCACTTTTGGGATACCAAAGCTCAAAATCCATAGTTCCTTTTAGATACCTAAAAATTATTTTTACTGTTGCCACATGTGTTTCCTTGGGTGCTGCTTGAAATCTTACCACTAATCCCACTAACTGCACTATATCTGGTCTTGTAGTTGTAACATATAGTAAACTACAAATCATGGATCTGTATAGTCTCTGATATGCCTCTGGAGATTCATCATCCTTACTCAACTTGCACCCCGTGATCATAGGAGTACTTACCGGTTTGCAATCTTCTAACCTAAATTTTTTAACATCTCCTTGATATACTTGGCTTGAGAAAGAAACACTCCCTTTCTTGATTTTAAAATTTGAAGACCAAGAAAAAGGATAATTCACCAAGAATGGACATCTAAAACTCACTTTGCATGTTCTTAGCAAATTCTTTGCACATTTTTTCATTGTTTCCTCCAAATATTATGTCACAAACATAAACAACTACTATTAGAAGATCATTTCCTTCATTTTTTATATACAAATTACTATCTACTATTCCTTTCCTGAACCCTTATTCCTATAGATACTTATCCAATCTTGAGTACCATGCTCTGAGAGCCTGCTTTAAACCATACAATGCCTTTTTTAATCTGCATACCTGATTTGATGTATCTATTAGTATGAATCCCTCTGGTTGTTCTATGTAGACCTCTTCTTCTAGAACCCCATTTAGAAAAGCTAACTTGACATCCATATGATATACCTTGAAGTTATTAAAACTTACAAAGGCTAAAAACATCCTTATGGAATTAAGTCATGCTATAGGAGTAAAATTTTCATCAAAATCAATTCCTTCTACCTGAGCATATCCTTTGCATACCAACTTTGCTTTGTTTCTGACCACTTGCCCATCTTCATTCAACTTATTTCTGAAAACCCATTTTGTACCAATCATATTTTTGTCCTTTGGTCATGGACCAAGTTCTCAAGTCTTGCTTTTTTCTATCTCATGCAATTCCTCATTCATTGCTTTAACCCAAAATTCATCTTCACTAGCTCGAACGAAGTTTTTTGGCTTAATTTTAGATAGCAAAGAAAGATTTGCTTGCTTAGATAGTTTTATTATACTTCTTCTTGTCTATATTTCATCTGGATCCTCGATAATCTGATCTTTTGGGTGATGTTTCTATACATACCTGGAAGGAGTATTAGGAAGAAACCTTTGCATTTCTTCTTCACTATTATCTGATTCCTCACAAAATTCTTCTAGACAACATCCATCTTCTTGGTATATAGATTGCTGAAATGATTCTATAGAATCTATTTTTTCATCAATAGTTACATTCAAACTTTCCACCATAGTGCGAGCTCTTTTATTGTAACACGTGTAAGCCTTTATTTCTGTAGAGTAACCAAGAAAAACTCCCTCATCACATCTAAGATCAAATTTTCCCAAATTCTGATCTTCCTGTCTTATGTAGCATTTGCTTCCAACAATATTGAAATGTTTTATGGGAGCAGGTCTACCTTTCCATAGTTCATAAGGAGTTTTGTGGTGATTTACCCTTAATTGAGCTCTAGTAATTATATATACAGTTGTACATACTACTTCTTTCCAAAACCCATCTGATAACTTAGATTCTTTTAACATAGCTCTAGCCATGTTTTCAAAAGTCTTGTTCTTTCTTTCAACTACTCCATTTTTTTTAGGAGTTCTTGCTGCTGAGTATTCTATCTTAATTACATGTTGTTAACAAAATTATATGAATTCATTTGATGTGAATTCTCCTACTCTATTTGATCAAAGACACTTAATAATTTTACCTGTTTCATTTTCAAGCAACTTTTTGAAAGCTTTCAATTTTTTGAAAGCCTCTAACTTCTCTTTCAAAATTGTTACCCATACCATTCCGGAATAGTCATCTATAAACATCATAAAATAGCTCTCACCCTCAAGACTTTGTGTTCTAGTAGGACCGCATAAGTCAGTGTGTACGATACTTAAAGGGTCAGAAGTCATATAACATTTTGGTTTATAAGTTGTCCTATTTTGCTTTCCATGTTGACACGGTCCACAAATTGTATTTTGTGGTCTTCATATTTTGGGTAAATCTCTGACTGCTTGTTTATTGCTTATGTTGACAATATTGTAAAAATTTATATGACCCAAAATTCCATGCCACAACTAGCTCTCATCATCTTGTGACATAAATCACTTTTCCCCTTTGATTTCATCTAGCATGTATAAGTTGTTTGCGGTCCTTTTTGCATTTGCAATAATTCTTCCTGTTTATTTTTTCCTTATCTCACATCTATCTGGATGAAATATGACCACATATTCTTGATCACAAAGTTGAATTATACTCATAATATTGTGTTTTAACCCTTTGACATATAAAACATTCTCTGTTTTTGTTTATCCATTGTCTAGACTTGTTTTTTTCTAACATCGTGTAATCAGTAGCTGCTATGAATCTGGGCAGGTTGTACAGATTTTATGGCCACCATAGTATTCTACGCTATCCACCTTGGAATCCACAACATAGATATTCACATAGTCTGCCCCTATAACCGCCATGCCACAATTATTTTAAACCTTTTACACCACTGAAAGCACCAGGAAAGGGACAAGCGTTCAGTACGACGAGGCCCGAGATTTGAACCTTGTACCTCCACCCACCTTATGGGGTTTGGATGAAACAATTAGTCTACACCTCAAACCTTCCATTTTCTATACTTAGAGTACCTTTCCCAATAATTTTTGGTAATCCATTGTCACAAAAACTTATTGATCCTCTATTTGTTTCCTTTAGAATGATGAACTTGTCTTTATCTCCTGTCATGTGACAAGAAAAACCACTGTCCAAATACTATTTTTCACTTTTATCATGAGCATGTAGGGCTATTTGAATTAACATAGATTTGGCCTTAACATTATTCCTAGTTGTTGGAATAAATTTTATAGATTCTAAAATCGTCAGTTTCCACCATGTAGCCTTGTGTCCAAAATTATTGCATTTGTAACATATAACATCATCATCCATGTGAGGTGCAAAGGAATTGAATTTTATATTGTAAGAATCAAGATGAATACAATGAGTAGCTCTATTTCCATATTTATTGCAAGAAAAACAATGACCATGGAAGAAGTTATGTAACTTGTTAGGAGACCTTGGATATTATGACGAGGTGATCTTCATTTTGTGATTAACCTTTATCTAGGGTTCTTTTTTTATGTCCTTTGCTTGATTTTTTTTGTTTGAAATTTCTTCCATTTTGAAGCTTGATTCTTATTTATTTTCTTGTAGAATTTTAGTCTATTCAACTTTAATTTTTAGGAGAAAAATTTCAACTTCCAATCCTTCACAATATGTTTCTTTGGCTTTCAAAATATCTATCACATCTTGCTCAAATTTTCTTCCTTCTTCCATCTTGATCTTAAGTTTTGTGAGATTATGAAGGAACTTCACTCTTGCTTCTTCATATTCTTGAATTTGTTCTTTCAGTTTTGAATTTTCTTCTCTAAGTCTTTCCATTTTTTTGAGAGAAAATAAGAACTCTTCTTTCATATCAAACATAGTATCTACATCACTCTCTAAAGTTGTGTGTGCTTCCAAAGGATCCTCTTCCAAGCTGTTAGACTCTTCATGGAGATACCCACTCTGATACCAATTGAAGAACATGTGATTATACTGAGATGGGGTGTGAACAATATAACATAATTTTTTTTCCCAAATAGAAGCATAAGAATTAATGAAATCATAAACATCACATAAAACATCACACACATGAGAGACACCATTTTAATGTGGTTCACCCAATGTGGGGTACCTCCACAGAGAAAATATTTCTTCTAAATATTTCTCAAATAATATCTTGGGAATCTTCCCAAATTATAATATTTATGGACCTCAGTCCAAAGGATATGTTGATACTCTAAATCTCAGGTTCGTAGATCTCTTCCATAGGATAACTCTTTCTCCTTATGCTTTGGCTAGTGATCTTATAGAAGACTTTGTCTCTCTACTACATTGACTTGTGGATCTCTCTCCACTTGAAGACTCCTCACTCAGATCTGTCTTCAATTGTCCTGGCTGCTGGATATCTATCCAATGAGACTATGTCCTCTATACTCTATCACCTCCAAATATCTATCTTAATATTGTACCAAACATAGTTTAGTTTGTCTAGCATAGTTATGCTCAATATCTTACACTAAACACAGTATAGTCAATCTAGTACAATTATGCTCAATAGGTTCACTTAGAACCTACTCATATTTGCTCAACAGGTTCACACAAAATCTATCCAAATTTGCTCAACAGGTTCACACAAAACCTGTCTAAATCTGCTCAACTGGTTCACACAAAACCTGTCCAAATCTGATCAACAAGTTCACATAGAACTTGTCCAAATATGCTTAACAAGTTCACACATAACTTGTCCAAATATACTCAACAAATCCTCTCTAGGACTTGCTTTAATCTACTCAATTAGTCCTCTCTAGGACTTTCTCAAATCTGCTCAATAAGTCCTCTATAAGACTTGCTCAAATCTGCTCAATAAGCCCTCTATAGGACTTGCTCAAATCTGCATAGCAAGCTTTCACAAAATCTTAACTCAAAATAGTCCATAAATCTTCTCAAAGACTCATCTCAATCACATAGAATCATAAAGAGAATTATTAGAGACTCAATATGTTCTAAGCTCAATGTACAATCAATATCTCAAATCAATATCATAGAAGCATAAACAAAATTGTTAGAGACTCTATATGTTCTATACTCAAATCCCAATCTCAACTCAAATCAACCTCAATATCAACTCAAATCAAAATATTGAATAGTTTGTTTCTAGGAACTTGAACAACCACATGCATCCACTTGACTAGGCTTCATAAACTCAACTCAAACAATCATCTCAAGGAACAATCCTTTCTCACAAACCCTAGTACAAGCTTGTATTAACCAACTCAACTCAACCAATCACCTCAAGGAACAATCCTTTTTCACAAACCCTAGTCCAAGCATGTATTAACCAACTCAAAATTTTTCCAACAAAGCTCAAGAACAAGTCCTACATAGCAATGATACTCATGTTCTTTTCTAACTCAAGTTCATTTCATCATCAATGGGCTTCAACAACAATACTAATAAATCAAGGTTTAAATACAACTCACAAACCAAAAAACCTTGAAGCATTCAACCAATCATTTTCTCAAAGGAAACCACAATCAATCCTTTTCTCTCCAATGATATTTCAGAAATCAACCACCATAAACAATCAATAGGAGAATGTGCCCATTAGCTTTTTGATGCCAATAAGTTGTCCACAAAATCTACCACACTTAAACACCACTTTCCTTTCAATCTAAACAAGGGTTAATGAACTTCAAATAATAACAAAATAAAGAATTACTCAAATTACACCCTTTTTACTCCATGTTAATAAACACATCCACCAAAGTTCCTTTTATTAAAACCCTTGTAAAAAATAATAAACCTCTCAAAATTGCTTTTAAAAAAAAACTTCTTATTTCTCCTAAAATTAATTCTCCATAACCATCAAATAAATCATAAACCAATTATGCTTTGCAATAATAATCACAACCCTAATAAAAAACTTTAATTTTCATTAACTACCTTATAACTCCAAACTTTAGGGCTAATAAAAATTATTTAAATGCAAAACGTAATTACCTCCTCAAGGGCATTCGAACCCCCAACTTACCACACTATGAGCGTCTTAGCCATGGCTAAGATTCCACAAGAGCTAGGTGCTTGTTGGAAAGGCAAAGGCCCAAAGTGCATTAAACCTTCCTCCATCTTCCACAAAAGACAAATCGCCAAAGCGCTTTCCACACGCCTTATGAAATGTCATGCAATGGATTCGATCCCTGGTTTTTGCGCTATCTTGTCCCTTCGCCATAATTATTTTCCAATGTGCCATGCTTCCCACCATGTTTTGACTTCCCAAGTGCTGTAATTTTCTTTGTTGCTTCTCTTCTCAAAATTTGCACGAGCTCATATACTTATTCGAATGCCAAAAATTTATCACAAGAGCAAGGATAAAACTTTGATTTATTTACCACCCCTTTATATAGTGTTTAAAACACTTCGAAGACATTGGTGGTGATATAAATTTATGTTTGCTTGATGACATCTGCGGGAAACTTGGCATTTAAATTTAAATTTGAATTTAAATTTTAAATAATTAAAATTTAAACCAAATATTAAAACTCAAATAACTCCATCAATGGGGCACATTTTTCGATGAAACGAAATCCCAACTTGGGTTTTAAGAAAAACCCAGATCAAATTTGTTATCCATGGTTTTAACTAAAACCTTTTATTTTTCCTACCTTGGTTTTCAAAAATACCCTTCATAGATCCTCTTGACATTAAATGCACTTTTCATCAATGACAAAATTTTAGCTTAGGGACTCAAAATGTCCAATAGTATCTTCCTAGAATCATGTTTTCCAAGGGTTATTTTGGATATACAATGTAATTTTGGTGCTAATATTCTATTTTAGTTGGAAAATGTAGTTTGATGTTTGGGGTAGTCTAAGTGATCAAGAGTGGTAATTAATATCATGGGAGGAAAATTTGCATAGAGTTCCATTACAATTAATGGGTGGCTCCATGAATTTCTATGGGCACAAGCCTCTCAAGTGATTCAATCTTATGGTTCTTCATTATTTGCATATGGTATTTTATTTTTAGGTGCTCATTTTGTTTGGGAATTTAGTTTAATGTTCTTATTTATTGGCCCTAGGTTTTTCCAAGAATAGATTGATTATATTTTTTAGTAATATAACAAAATGAATGTTACTCTTGTTATCCATCTCAAATCCTTGAGCATTATCCAAGGATTGAAGAACACAAGCTTATACTAAGGGGGGGTGAACAATATAAAACCACCTTTTACTTTTCTTTCCCAAATAATATTATGCAATATATCAATGGCAATATCAAAAATAGTAATCAAAGCAATGCATAAATCACCACACACAATAGATACACCAATTTAATGTATTTCACCCAATGTGGGCTACTCCATGGAGAAAATATTTCACTAAAAAATTCTCAATAAATATCTTGGGAATCCTTCCCTATTACAATGTTTAACACTCACAAAACACTTACAAAACTCAACTTAATATCTTTAGAAAAACCTCTTCAATAAATCAATCAAGTTTCACTCAGAAACTTGTTAAACCATAGAAACATATAGAGAATGGTAAGAGACTCAATATGTTTCACATTGACAATCACTCAATCACTTTCAAAATATTTTTAAATCAATTAATAATAAAGAACAATTTATTTCATAGAACTTGAACTATCACTCCAACACTTCCAATCAATTATGCTCAATCAACTCCACTCAACCAATCACTCAATGAAACACAACTTGTTTACAAATCCTAAACAAGTGTTTCAATACACTTCCAATAACTCACACTATGAATCTCAATTCTTGAATTAATATGATTCCACATTCACATAACAATGATACTCATGATTTTTTCACAAACCCTAATCATCCACATGAAGGTTTACTCAAATAGTTCCAATAACGCTTATCAAACAATATTACATAACAATGATAATCATTATCTTTCACAAACCCTAGTTCAAGATAGTTCTCAATTTCTCAGTCAAGTGTTCTCTTAAACATTCACCAATCATGCATAAGAAATCTTACTCAACAATGCTTATCAAACAAACCTTTTCACTACTACTTAGCATTCACAACATCCAACCCAATAATATTTCACTCACAAGGAATATGTTCTCATACCTTTTATTTTGATGGAGATATGTCTTCAAAACTTGTCTCAATCACAATCAAATCTTCTTTTCCAATCTCAATGGTTATATAGAAAAATTCTTCACTCAAATATTCCATCAATATTAATTCACCATTACAAAATTAACAAGACTCAAATACACCTTATTATCTCCAAACTTATCAAATAAAGATTTCAATCACTCAGTTTCACTATAACCCCTTTCATAAATTTAATGCATGAAGTAATCGAAAATCCTATTTATGTCTCCCTACTAAAAATTGCATTTTCAAAATAATTAATTTTATAAAATAATGTAATTTACTTTTAACCTTCAATAAAACTATTTATCACTTTTTTTCTAAGGTAAAAAATAATTTACCTTACCCTCATTTTAACTCCTTAGGCACTCACTAAATCAAATACACCACGTGCTCATATCATACCCACAATACACATCAACCCACATGATTTTATCATCGCTAACAATGCAAAAATTAAATCACGCGCTTAACCGAAGGGCTACCAATAACCATATACCATATACCATAGACCATGCACTTTAATCAAAAATTAAATACCTCGTGTGTGCTCCTTGGTGGGACTCGATCCCTGGTTGAAGTGCCACCTGCGCCTTAGTCATGGCTACCCTATTGTGTGAGCTAAGTGCACACGTGGGAGGGAAAAGTGCCTTGTGCACTTTGTCTCTTCCTCTAATGCCAAAGCCAAAAAAGGCTTTGTCATTTCACAGCCACCAAGATTTGAATGCAACACCTCTGCGTTCCCAATGCCTTACACACCTCAGACATGCCGCTAGCCCAACCGCTTAGTTTATGTTAAATATTTCCATCTTGGTCACCTTGTTCTGCACATTTTTTGGGTACAATTAAAAATTAAAAACCATTGCTTTTATTTTATCACAACTTATTCGCATTCCTTCCACAAATTTCATGCACATATATTCCAAGACTTAGCATTTTGAAACAAACGATATGGTATTTATACCATATGATTTTATCCTCCAACGTCCATGGGGGAATAAAATTTAATTTAAAATTTACGCACAACCCAAATTTGGGTTATAATATTATTATTTTTATAAATTAATTTATAAAATAAATATTACAAATTATTTATAAATTACCTTAGGCTTTAATGAAACCTTTAATATTATGATAGAAATATTATAATATTATTTCCTTTAGGTATTTTCTTCAGGGTATTTAAGTATCCTTTTGACCAATCATGTGAAGCTCTTAAACCAAATCTCTAGGGATTAAAATATAAATATTTTAACCCTTATTTTAACAAGTCCTAAACTATTTCCTGATACTAACTCTTGACATCAATGACAACACAACTAACTCAAAATTTTCAACAATCTCCCCATTTTTCATTGGTGGTAATCCCTTTTTTTGTAACCATTTATTTTCTTTTTTCCAATATGATGCAGGAGCCTATCTTTAGAGGGTTTTTTTTACAATAAGTTTTAAAGTAATTTTTTTACTGCTCAAAATGTAATTATTTGACACAAAATATAATTTGCCGAAAATGGTAATTACTAAAAAAGAAATTTTTATGAAAAAATAATTTACCGAAAATAGTAATTAAAAAGGCATTTTTTGGTGGAAAAATCAATTTGCAAAAAAATTGTATTTTTTTTTATTTTTAGGGTTTTAAGCTTTAGGGTTTTCTTTTAGGGTTCCTTTTAGGGCTTCAAGTTTTACGATTTTCTTTTAGGATTTCTTTGGGATATATATTCCCTTGGTATTGCATTGTAAAATGGACGAAGTGAATCCAGGAATGAGAAAATAAGATATTTATTGGTTTATTTCCATGTATTATAGTTTTTATGTGAATGGAGGGTTTTATCGATTATTTCCATTTATTGCAGTTTTTATGTAAATGGAGGGTTTTATATATTATTTTCATTTATCATAGTTTTTATGTAATGGGAGGTATTTTATTTTAACCTCTTGCAGCTGGATTTACATCATTTGGTATTAGAGAAATTTGGATCTTGTTGGGAGGATAAAAGAGAAGAGAATAACAGAGAAAAGGAGAGGAGAGCAAAGATGCTCCAAAAAAAAAGAAAAAAAAAAATTGGCATTCTATGCAGTGCTTGCAGAAGGTTTGTAAAACCTTGGAGATAGAAATTATCACTCTATGTAAGTGCTTGCAGGAGGTTTTTTTATGTAAAATCCTCAGAGAAAGAGATTGGCACTTTGTGTAGTGCTTGCAGAAGGTTTGTAAAACCTTGGAGAAAGAAATTAGCACTCTGTGTAAGTGCTTGCAGGATGTTTTTTTATATAAAACCTTAGAAGAAGAAATTGACAAATTGTGTAGTGCTTGCAGAACGTTTGTAAAACCTTAAAAAAATAAATTGGCACTCTATGTAGTGCTTGCAGGAGCTTTTTTTAATTAAAAACCTTAGAGGGAAGAATTGGCACTTTGTGTAGTGCTTGCAGGAGGTTTTTTATTTTAAAACCTCAAAGGAATAAATTGGCACTATGTGTAGTGCTTACAGGAGGTTTGAGATTTAAAACCTTAGAAAGAGATTGGTACTTTGAGGAGTACTTGCAGATGTGTGGCACTCTATGGACAATGATTATGAGTTTGATCAGAGGAACTCACAGGAGCAAAGTTCTTTTCAACCAAAGGAGAATGATGGAGGAACCTATCTTTAGAGAGCTTTTTTAAAAGAAGTTTTAAAGTAATTTTTTTATTGATAAAAATGGAATTATTTTATGCAAAATATGATTTGCCGAAAATGGAAATTACTAAAAAAAGTAAATTTTTATGAAAAAATAATTTGCCAAAAATAGTAATTAAAAAGGCATTTTTTTGTGGAAAAATCAATTTGCCAAAAAATGGTAATTTTTTTATTTTAAGGGTTTTAAGCTTTAGGGTTTTCTTTTAGGGTTTCTTTTAGGGCTTCAAGTTTTATGGTTTTCTTTTAGGGTCTCTTTGGGATATATATTTCCTTGGTATTGCATTGTAAAAAGGACAAAGTGAATCCAAGAATGAGAAAATAATATATTTATTGGTTTATTTCCATGTATTATAGTTTTTATGTGAATGAAGGGTTTTACTGATTATTTTCATTTATTGCAATTTTTATGTAAATGGAGGGTTTTGCATATTTTTTTAATTTATCACAGTTTTTATGTAATGGGAGGTATTTTATTTTGACCTCTTGTAGCTAGATTTACATCATTTCTCCCCCTAAGAAACTGCTTCCCCTGACTGAATGCTCTTCCCCTAACTCAAATCTCTCCCCCTAACTCAAATATCTCCCCCTCTGACATCAATAGAAAAGGGCCACCTTTGGGGCTTGGGGCTAAGAATGATACTCTTGGCTTATCCCCTCCTCCACCTCCTCTTTTGAGGTGGTTAATTCTGGGGTGGGAGTATCTATACTCCCAACATGCACTGATCTTCACCTTTGTCCATATTTTTCCTCAATTGATCCTTTTGATTCCTCTAAATATTATTTTTCTTGCTTGTCTCTGGAAATTCTGCTCTACACCACTTTGTTGTATGCCCAACATTATTGGACTTATAACACTTAATGTTTTGGTTATTTGAAGGTGCAACTATTTTGAAGTTTCTCTTTGTAAAGCCATATCCATTCCTATAATTAACCCTACAATTAACTACCTTATGACCAAACTGATTACAAGAGTAGCAATACCCTTGAAAGAGATTCATGTTTTTGAAGTTTCCATATTCATGTATTCCATGTGTCCTTCATTGTGTAGCCTTATGCCCGAACTTGTGACATGATAAGCAATGTCCATTGAAGAAACCTTGCCTTGAACCCATTGGTATTTTGGTCTCTTCTACCCTGTGTTGTTTCTTGTCCCATATTTTCCTCATTTGTGTATTGTTCCTTCTCTTATTGAAATTTATATTGTCCAAATCATCCTTATAAGTCTCACTTTCTATTACACTCTCCTATTATAAATATTATTATTATTTGGATCTTGATATTGACTTATTCCCTTGTTCTCTTTGTTCCTATTCAAATCCAAGTCCTATCTTGTTTGATGAAGATCTTTGTACCTTGATAATATTATCCAATTTATTTGAGCTTCTTCCAAACTTGTGTAGCTTATCTCTAGAATATTTTACTATCTTCCTTAATGAAGCTACTTCATGCTTTAATTTTTCACATTCTAAAACCTTAGCTTCTAACTTCTATTTAAATTTTCTTGTCTTAGCTATTGAATTTGTTAGATCCTCTATAAGATTTCCTTTCTCTTCATCATATTGTTGAAATTGATGTTTGAGTTTTGAGTTTTGCTTTCTTACCTTCCTCAATGCATAAAGGGTAGAAATACGCTCACCCTCAAGATTAACTTCTCTTTCCTCTGATTTTTTTTATTCTTCATGTACTCTTTTGTCTTTAAAAAAATATTCATTATTTTTTGACTCTTTTATACTAGAAGCACTTCCTTCTTATTATATTGCTATAATAAGACTTTCTTCTTCTATACCTCCAAAAGCATCTTCATATTCATCATCACTGAAATTGAATCCATTCCTTCCACAACTATCTTCAAAATGACAAAAGTTACCACACCCAAAACACTTGAGAACCATTGGTGTCCTATTTCTAACCACTTATTTTTATTTTACCAAATATAGAATTTCACCTTAATCATTATTTGAGGAGCTTCCATCACTAACTCTTACCTACCTTATATGCATAGTGATGATATTTACCACAATTAAAATATTTAACTAATTTCATACCTTTATACTTTCTTGAGTCCTTGTTCCTTCTGCCATAATTTGTTTCTTCATCAATAGATAACTCATTGCTTGAGTCTGACTTCTTGATATTTGTCTTCTTTGTAACTTTAAAAACTACTTTTTTCAGGGAATAGGTTATTCTTTTATTGTCATATCAAAAGTTGTGAGAATTCCATGTAACTCATCCCTTGTCAAAAGTTCAATATCTTTTGACTCTTCTATAGCTGAAAATTTTTCACTATACCTCTTTTGGAGTGACCTTAAAATATTATCACAAACATCTGTTTCTTCAAATTTAAGACCAAGTCCTTGCATGGAGTTAATAACCTCATCCACATGAAGTAGGTATGCAGCAATGTTTTCCTCATCCTTCATCTTTAGGTCTTCAAATGTTCTCTTGTAATTTTACAACTTTACCCTTTTGACCTTTCTATCTTCCTCATATATACCTTTCAAATTATCCCACATTTCCTTTGTTGATTTGTAGTGCATAACATTTATAAACTCTATTTCACGCAAACCCTTCAAAATTTTATTCATTGCATTTGAATTATTCAGATGTAGGAGCTTACCATATCTATATGTAGGTGGAGTAGTTGGTGGTATGTATCCATTCTCAACAACTTCCCATATTTCATTTCCAAGTGCCATTAGGTGAATCTTAATTCTCATACTCCAAAGTACGTAATTTTTCCCATTGAACAATGGTATCAAATTCCTTGAAGATCCATTCTGAGAATCCATATATGTTACTTGAGATTTTCCTTCAAGCTATTAAAATATTTATAAGGAACCTACTCTGATACCAATTGAAGAACACAAGCTTATACTAAGAGGGGGAGTGAATAGTATAAGACCACTTTTTACTTTTCTTTTCCAAATAATATTATGCAATATATCAATGGAAATATCAACAACAATAATCAAAGCAATGCATAAATCACCACACATAATAGAGATACCAATTTAACGTGGTTCACCCAATGTGGGCTACTCCACGGAGAAAATATTTCACTAAAATTTTCTCAACAAATCTCTTGGGAATCCTTCCCTATTACAATGTTTATGGACCTCTATCCAAAGGAGACACCAATCCCCTAATCTAGTTTATGGATCTCTATCCACAAGAGACACCAATCCCCTTAGTTAGTTCATGGATATCTATCCATAGGAGAACTCCTTCTCCTCTACTCTGGATGGTGATCCTCTAGAAGACTACTGCCTCCACTACACTGGCTTGTGGATCTCTCTCCACTGAAGACCTCTGTCCTCACTCAGAAGACTCTATCCTCACTACCCTAGCTAATGGATCTCTATCCACTGGAGACTACTATCCTCTTCTCTGTCACCTCTAAAGCTTACTCTCAGCTCTTCTCAAATTTGCACTAAACAAGTCTTGGTCTAGCACAAATCTACTCAATCTCTATCTCAAATCTGCACTAAACATAGTCCTTCAATCTAGCACAAATCTTCTCAATATCTATCTCAAATCTACACTAAACATAGTCCTTCGGTCTAGCACAAATCTACTCAATCTCTATCTCAAATATACACTAAACATAATCCTTCGATCTAGTACAAATATTCTCACTCTCTGTCTCTAGTCTGACACAAATCTACCCTCAAATCTGCACCAAACTCTATCCTCAAATCTATCCTCAAGCCTTAACACAAATCTTGATCTAATCATAAATCAACTCTACTAGATCTGCCCCAAGCCTTAACTTAAAGCTTGAACAAATCAATCAATCAACTCTTCTCTCAAGTCTTCTCAAATAATTACCTCAAATCTATCCACAAGTCCTCTCAAGAACTTGTCCAATCTACTCTCAAGTCTTCACTAAGACTTACCTCAAATCTTCTTAACAATTCCTCACTAGAACTTGTCCAATCTACTCAACAAGTCTTCACCAAGACTTTCCTCAACTCTACTTTGTAAGCTTTCACAAAATCTCACACAATTATGTCCCTAAGATTTCACAAAAGCTTATTTAAATCAATTGCAAAACCTGCATATAAAAACGTAACTCAATCTCTCATAGAAAAACCTCTTCAATCCCACAAAAAAGTTACACTCAGAATCTTGTTTAACTTTAGAATCATATAGATAATGGTTAGAGACTCAACATATTTCACACTCATAAAGCACTTACAAAACTCAACTCAATCTCTTTAGAAAAACCTCTTCAATCACTCTAACAAGTTTCACTCAGAATATTGTTAAACCATAGAAGCATATAGAGAATTGTTAGAGACTCAATATGTTTCACACTCACAAACACTCAATCACTTCCAAACTCTTTTCAAATCAATTAAGAATAAAGAACAATTTGTTTCACAGAACTTGAACTATCACTCCAACACTTCCAATCAATTATACTCAATCAACTCCACTCAACCAATCACTCAATGAAACACAACTTGCTTACAAACCCTAAACAAGTGTTTACTACAATTCCAACAACTCACACTATGAATCTCAATCCTTGACTCAAGATGATTCCACATTCACATAACAATGATACTCATGATATTTTCACAAACCCTAATCATGCACATGAAGGTTTACTCAAATATTTCCAACAATGCTTATCAAACAATCTCACATAACAATGATACTCATGATCTTTCACAAACCCTAGTTCAAGATAGTTCTCAATTTCTCACTCAAATGTTCTCACAAACATTCACCAATCATGCACATGAAAGCTTACTCAACAATTCTTATCAAACAAACCTTTTCACTCCAACTTAGCATTCACAACATCCAACCCAAAAATATTTCACTCACAAGGAAGATGTGCCCATACCTTTTGTTTTGATGGAGATATATCTTCAAAACCTATCTCAATCACAATCAAATCTTCTTTGCCAATCTCAATGGTTAGATAGAAAAAATCTTCACTCAAATATTCCCTCAATATTAATTCACCATTACAAAATTAACAAGACTCAAATACACCTTATTATCTCCAAACTTATCAAATAAAGATTTCAATCACTCAGTTTCACTATAACCCCTTTCATAAATTTAATGCATGAAGTAATCCAAAATCCTACTTATGTCTCCCTACTCAAAATTGCATTTTCAAAATAATTGACTTTATAAAATAATGCAATTTACTTTTAACCTTCAATAAAACTATTTATCACTTTTTTTCTAAGGTAAAAATAATTTACCTTACCCTCCTTTTAACTCCTTAGGCACTCACTAAATCAAATACACCATGTGCTCATATCATACCCACAATGCACATTAACCTAGGCACTTTGATCATCGCTAACAATGCAAAATTAAATCATGCGCTTCAACTAAGCGCCACCAACAACCATAGACCATAGACCATAGACCATGCACTTTAATAAAAAATTAAATACCTCATGCGTGCTCCTTGGTGGGACTCGATCCCTGGTTGAAGTGCCACATGCACCTTAGCCACGGCTACCCTGCGTGAGCTAAGCGCTCACATGGGAGGCAAAAGCACCTTGAGCGCTTTGTCTCTTCCTCCTACGCCAAAGCCAAAAAGGCTTTGTCCTTTTGCAGCTATCGAGATTCGAATGTAGCACCTCTATGTTCCCAATGCCTTACACACCTCAGACTTGCTGCTAGCCCAACCGCTTGGTTGGTGTTAAGTCTTTGCACCTTGGTCACCTTGTTCTTCACATTTTTTGGGTGCAATTAAAAATTAAAAACCTTTGTCTTTATTTTCTCATGAATTATTCGCATTCCCTTTCACAAATCGCATGCACATGATATTTGGAGACTTAGCATTTTGAAACAAATGATATGGTATTTATACCATATGCTTTTATCCTCCAACGTCGATGGGGGGAATAAAATTTAATTTAAACTTTGCGCCCAACCCAACTTTGGGTTATAATATTATTATTTTTATAAATTAATTTATAATATAAATATTATAAATTATTTATAAATTACCTTAGGCTTTAATTAAACCTTTAATATTATAATAGAAATATTATAATATTATTTCCATTGGGCCTAGGTATTTTTCTCTTTCATCCTTAGACCTTTTCTGACCACCTTTAATATTATAATAATAAATATTATAATATTATTTCCTTTAGGCCTTTTCTTCAGGGTATTTAACTGTCCTTTTGACCAATCATGTGAAGCTCTTAAACCAAATCTCTTGGGCTTAAAATATAAATATTTTAACCCTTCTTTTGCCAAGTCCTACACTATTTCCTGACACTGACTCTTGACATCAATGACAACACAACTAACTCAAAATTTCCAACAATCTCCCCCTTTGTCATTGATGGCAACCCCTTTTTTTGTAACCATTCCTTTTCCTTTTTCCAATACTGCTCCCCTTGAGAAACTGCTCCCCCTGACTGAATGCTCTCCCCTTAACTCAAATCTCTCCCCCTTTGACATCAATGGCAAAGGGCCACCTTTGGGGCTTGGGGCTAAGAATGAGACTCTTAGCTTAGCCCCTCCCCCACCTCCTCTCTTGAGGTGGTTAATTCTAGGGTGGGAGTATCTCTACTCCTAACATGCACTGATCTTCACCTTTGTCCACCTTTTTCTTCAATTGATCCTTTTGATTCCTCTAAATATTTTTGTTCCTTCTTGTCTCTGGAAATTTTTCTCTACACCACTTTGTTGTATGCCCAAAATTATTGCACTTATAACACTTAATGTTGTGGTTCCTTGAAGGTGCAACTATTTTGAAGTTTCTCTTGGTGAAGCCATATCCATTCCTATTATGAACCCTAGAATTAACTACCTTATGACTAAAATGATTACAAGAGTAGCAATACCCTTGAAAGAGATGCATGTTTTGAAGTTTCCATATTCCTATCTTCCATGTGTCCTACATTGTGTAGCCTTATGCCCAAACCTGTGACATGAGAAGCAACATCCATTGAAGAAACCTTGCCTTGACCCCATTGGTCTCTTAGTCTCTTCTACCCTATGTTGTTTCCTGTTCCATCTGTTCCTCATTTGTGCATTGTTCCTTCTCTTATTGAACTTTCTATTGTCCAAATCATCCTTAGAAGTCTCACTTTATCTTACACTCTCCTCTTCTGAAGCTTCTTCTTCTTTGGAGCTTGAGATTGACTCCTCTCCTTGTTCTCTTTGTTCCTGTTCAAAGCCAAGTCCTATCTTGTTTGATGAAGATCTTTGTACCTTGATAATCTTATCCAATTTATTTGAGCTTCTCCCAAACCCGTGTAGCTTATCTCTAGACTCTTTTACTTCCTTAATGAAGCTACTTCATGCTCTAATTTTTCACATTCTAAAACCTTAGCTTCTAACTTCTCTTTAAATCTCCTTGTCTTAGCTATTGAGTTGGTTAGATCCTCTATAAGCTTTCCTTTCTCTTCATCACATTCTTGAAATTGAAGCTTGAGTTTTGAGTTCTACTTTCTTACCTTCCTTAATGCATCAAGGGCAAAAATAAGCTCACCCTCAAGATCAACTTCTCCTTCCTCTGATTTTTCTGATTCTTCCTCTACTCTTTTGTCTTTAAAAACATCTTCATTCTTTTCTGACTCTTTTCTACTAGAAGCACTTCCTTCTTCTTCTATTGCCATAAGAAGACTTTCTTCTTCTAGACCTCCAAGAGCATCTTCATATTCATCATCACTGAAACTGAATCCATTCCTTGTACAACTATCTTCAAGATGACCAAAGTTACCACACCTAAAACACTTGAGAATCATTGGTGCCCTTTTTCTAACATTAACCTTTTCTTCTACCAAAAATAGAATTTCTTCTTCTTCATTATCTGAGGACCTTTCATCACTATCACTTGAACTCTTACTTGCCTTATCTGCATAAAAACTTTTCTTATGCCTTTGGAAAAACTTCTTTCCTTTCTTTCTTCTTGTCCATCCCTACTTTTCTTTTGATACCTATGTTTTCCTGTTTCCCTATTCTTATGATCCTATTTCTCATCTTCACTACTATTTCTAGCTTCTGGAAAATCGATTGCATAGTGACCATATTTATCACAATTAAAGCATCTAACTGATTTCGTACCTTTATACTTTCTTGAGTCCTTGTTCCTTCTGCCATAATTTACTTCTTCATCATTAGATAACTCATTGCTTGAATCTGACTTCTTACCCTTTGTCTTATTTGTAACTTTGAAGGTTGCTTCTTTCTGGGGAATAGGTTCTTCTTTTATTCTCATCTCAAAAGCTGTGAGAATTCCATGTAATTCATCCCTTGTCAAAAGTTCAATATCTTTTGACTCTTCTATAGCTGAAATATTTTCACTATACCTTTTTGGGAGTGACCTTAAAATCTTATCACAAACATCTATTTCTTCAACTTTAAGCCCAAGTCCTTGCATGGAGTTAACAACCTCATCCACACGAAGTAGGTATGCAACAATGTTTTCCTCATCCTTCATCTTTAGGTCTTCAAATGTTCTCTTGTAATTTTACAACTTTACCCTTTTGACATTTTTATCTCCCTCATATATACCTTTCAACTTATCCTAAATTTCCTTTGCTGATGTGCAATGCATAACCTTTATAAACTCTATTTCATGCAAACCCTTTAAAATTCCATTCATTGCCTTTGAATTATTTAGATGTAGGAGCTTACCATATTTATATAGGTGGAGTAGCTGGTGGTATGTATCCATTCTCAAGTGCTTCCCATATTTCATTTCCAAGTGCCATTAGGTGAATCTTCATTCTCATACTCCAAAGTGCATAATTGTTCCATTCAAACAATGGTGTCAAATTCCTTGAAGATCCATTCTGAGAATCCATCTATGTTCTTATGATATTTCTATTCAAGTTGTTAAACTCTTCTGAAGGAACCCACTCTGATACCAATTGAAGAACACAAGCTTATACTAAGAGGGAGGAGTGAACACTATAAGACCACTTTTTACTTTTCTTTCCCAAATAATATTATCCAATATATCAATGGTAATATCAATAGTAGTAATCAAATCAATGCACAAATCACCACACACAATAGAGACACCAATTTAACATGGTTCACCCAATGTGGGCTACTCCACGGAGAAAATATTTCACTAAAATTTTCTCAATAAATCTCTTTGGAATCCTTCCCTATTACAATATTTATGGACCTCTATCCAAAGGAGACACCAATCCCCTAATCTAGTTTATGGATCTCTATCCACTAGAGACATCAATCCCAATATCTGGTTTGTGGATCTCTATCCACAAGAGAACTCCTCCTGTACTACCTCCACTACTATAGCTTGTGGATCTCTCTCCATTGAAGACCTCTGTCCTCACTCAAAATACTCTATCCTCACTACCCTAGCTAATGGATCTCTATCCACTGGAGACTACTATCCTCTTCTCTATCACCTCCAAATCTTACTCTCAGCTCTATCTCAAATCTGCACTAAACATAGTCCTTCGATCTAACACAAATATTCTCAATATCTATCTCAAATATACACTAAACATAGTCCTTTGATCTAGCACAAATTTGCTCAATATCTATCTCAAATATGCACTAAACATAGTCCTTCGATCTAGCACAAATATTCTCAATATCTATCTCAAATTTATAATAAACACAACACTTCAGTCTAGCACAAATTTGCTCACTCTCTGTCTCTGGTCTGGTAAAAATATGCCCTCAAATCTACAAAATTTTTTATCATCAAATCTATCCTCAAGCCTTAACCCAAGTCTTAACACAAATATTGAACAAATAAATCAATCAAATCTGCTCTCAAGTCTTCTCAAAGACTTATCTCAAATCTATCCACAAGTCCTCTCAAGAACTTGTCCAATATGCTCTCAAGTCTTCACTAAGACTTACCTCAAATATGCTTAACAAGTCCTCACTAGAACTTTTCCAATCTGCTCAACAAGTCTTCACCAAGACTTACCTCAAATATGCTTTGTAAGCTTTCACAAAATCTCACACAAATCTATCCTTAAGCTTTCACAAAATATACTTCAAATCAATTGCAAAACTTACATATAAAAACTCAACTCAATATCTCATAGAAAAACCTCTTCAATCCCACAAACAAGTTTCACTCAAAATCTTGTTGAGCTTCAAACATATAGAGAATGGTTAGAGACTCAATATGTTTCACACTCACAAAACACTTACAAAACTCAACTTAATCTCTTTTAGAAAACCTCTTCAATCACTCAAACAAGTTTCACTCAGAATCTTGTTAAACCACAGAAGCATATAGAGAATTGTAAGAGACTCAATATGTTTCACACTCACAATCACTCAATCACTTCCAAATTCTTTTCAAATCAATTAAGAATAAAGAAAAATTTGTTTCACAGAACTTGAACTATCACTCCAACACTTCCAATCAATTATACTCAATCAACTCCACTCAACCAATCACTCAATGAAACACAACTTGCTTACAAACCCTAAACAAGTGTTTCACTACACTTCCAATAACTCACACTATGAATCTCAATCCTTGACTCAAGATGATTCCACATTCACATAACAATGATACTCATGATATTTTCACAAACCCTAATCATGCACATGAAGGTTTACTCAAATATTTCCAACAATGCTTATCAAACAATCTCACATAACAATGATACTCATGATATTTCACAAACCCTAGTTCAAGATAGTTCTCAATTTCTCACTCAAATGTTCTCACAAACATTCACCAATCATGCACATGAAATCTTACTCAACAATGCTTATCAAACAAACCTTTTCACTCCAACTTAGCATTCACAACATCCAACCCAACAATATTTCACTCACAAGGAAGATGTGCCCATACCTTTTGTTTTTATGGAGATATATCTTCAAAACTTGTCTCAATCACAATCAACCTCTTTGCCAATCTCAATGGTTAGATAGAAAAAATCTTCACTCAAATATTCCCTCAATATTAATTCACCATTACAAAATTAACAAGACTCAAATACACCTTATTATCTCCAAACTTATCAAATAAATATTTCAATCACTTAGTTTCACTATAACCCCTTTCAAAAATTTAATGCATGAAGTAATCCAAAATCCTACTTATGTCTCCCTACTCAAAATTGCATTTTCAAAATAATTGACTTTATAAAATAATGCAATTTACTTTTAACCTTCAATAAAACTATTTATCACTTTTTGTCTAAGGTAAAAAATAATTTACCTTACCCTCCTTTTAACTCCTTAGGCACTCACTAAATCAAATACACCACGTGCTCATATCATACCCACAATGCACATTAAACCATGCGCTTTGATCATCGCTAACAATGCAAAATTAAATCATGCACTTCAACTAAGTGCCACCAACAACCATAGACCATAGACCATAGACCATAGACCATGCACTTTAATAAAAAATTAAATACCTCATGCGCACTCCTTGGTGGGACTCGATCCCTGGTCGAAGCGCCACCTACGCCTTAGCCACGGCTACCCTACCGCATGAGCTAAGAGCTCATGTGGGAGGCAAAAGCACCTTGAGCGCTTTGTCTCTTCCTCCCACACAAAATCCAAAAGGCTTTGTCCTTTCATAGCCACCGAGATTTGAACGTAGCACCTCTACGTTCCCAACGCCTTACACACCTCAGACTTACCGCTAGCCCAACCGCTTGGTTGGTGTTAAATATTTCCACCTTGGTCGCCTTGTTCTTCATGTTTTTTGGGTGCAATTAAAAATTAAAAACCTTTGTCTTTATTTGCTCACAAATTATTCGCATTCCCTTTCACAAATTGCATGCACATAATATTCGGAGACTTAGCATTTTGAAACAAACGATATGGTATTTATACCATATGCTTTTATCCTCCAACGTCGACGGGGGGAATAAAATTTAATTTAAACTTTGCGCCCAACCCAACTTTGGGTTATAATATTATTATTTTTATAAATTAATTTATAATATAAATATTATAAATTATTTATAAATTACCTTAGGCTTTAATTAAACCTTTAATATTATAATAGAAATATTATAATATTATTTCCATTGGGCCTAGGTATTTTTCTCTTTTGCCCTTAGACCTTTTATGACCGCCTTTAATATTATAATAATAAATATTATAATATTATTTCCTTTAGGCCTTTTCTTAAGGGTATTTAACCATCCTTTTGACCAATCATGTGAAGCTCTTAAACCAAATATCTTGGGCTTAAAATATAAATATTTTAACCCTTCTTTTGCCAAGTCCTGTACTATTTCCTGACACTAACTCTTGACATCAATGACAACACAACTAACTCAAAATTTCCAACAAGTATGTGTTGTAGGAGTAACTCATGACCTTCTAGGTGGAATCACCACAACATGGGAATTCTTCCCAGTAGGAATTACTATAGTAGGATAATGGTGAGGATGATTTAAAAAAGCATTATGACATCAAGAAAACATAAAGAACAGTAGCATCCCTCCATTTTATCCAAAATAAAGGTATGAATAATTGATTTTCATCATTCCTTTATTTTTCATTAACATTTAGTTGAGTTTCACTTACAAATTGATCTTCAATTTTAGCTTATTCTTAATCTATAATTAAGAAGGGATTCAATCATTCATTTAAATATTTTGTGTACTTCTATTATCTAGTCAAAGTTTAGACTTTTCAACCATTTAATCCTTTCTATCACTAGTCTTATCAATTATTTGATATGTTCTATCAAAATCCATATCAATTCATTAACATGACTCATTAATTATTTGACAAGTTTCATAAAAATTTATATCCATTATTTGATATGTTTTATCAATATTCTAGATTTTATCTTTATTATCAAAATTTTAATACATTCACTCAATTGTATTATAAATGTTTTGACACATATTATCAATGGTCTAAAATCTTTTATTACTGGTCGTATCAATTCTTTGATACGTCTTATCAATTCTTGGATACGAGGTCCCCAGAATTTTCTAATAGGTCCCAAGAATTCTTCCGAAAGGACTTGGAACATATCCTCTTTTTTCTGGTTTTCAGTATCAACCGCGTCAGAAAAAGGTTTTTCAGTTAACACGATGGGATTCATCACTAAATAACTAGTATCTCCTTCAAAGTATCCACTTCATGCAATGTTCTAAATCTAAAGGGAGATATAATCCTTATTTGAATTCTAATTTACCAAAAGTATTTTGGGTATTCTATTTCTAAATATTCAAAACCATCATAGTCACATATGACGTATGTTTCTCTACCCAATCATCCTAATATTTCTTCTGTTTGAAGAATTGAATTAATAATGGATGAATAATATTGTTTTGTTATTATGAGCAAGGGGAAGAAATTATAAACACTCTATAGTTGAAGAGGCCAATTTCTTCATCAAAAAGAGGAAGAAGTTAGGAAGAGAGAAAGGGAAAATTATCAGGAAGTCCCTCCCTATTCCATGGAATAGACTCATGATCCATATCATACAATATTTCACAATTGATAAACTTGATTCCCCCTTTAGAGCTTCCAACTAGCCTTCTTAAAATATATTTGGGACATCAAGGCCATTAATGTACCTAACTATTTACTCAAATCAATGGATATCTATATTTATAGAAATAGGAAGTGTAAATCCATGCATCCAATCCATCAAGGCCTACACTATATTCTTTACAAGCACATCCTCAAAAATTGAACGTAGAAAATGATTATGTCATGCTTTGTTAGGTTGGTTGACCTTGTCCTCGTTCAGATTTTAAGCTAGAAAATACCTTATAAGAATACCATTGGTGAAGGCTAACCAATGTAGATTACCTCTATTGATACTACAAAATATGGAATAAAATTGAACTTTGGATCAAATTTAGGAAACACTCCATAATTAGTTAAAGCTTAGCCTCATCGTCATTACTTTAGGGTAAAAATCTTGGAGGAAGACATAAGACTACTGATCATAGTCAATGAGCCTTAGTGGTTCTCCCGTAGAGCCTAATAAGTTGAATGTCAAAGGGACCACTATTTGATTAAATAAAATAAGATCCCTGAGCACACCCTCAACTTGTGTTCAGTAGAGATCCACCTATGATCCTCTAGATGGCCTAGAAATGATGTTGTATTCTACGTCTAATACTTCTAAAATAGACTAGATCCTTCTCTAGAAATGATGTTGTATTCTACGTCTAATACATTATCTTTAGATCCTAGTCTAAAATAGACTAGACAATAAGGATGCACCTACGTTTCAGATGTAGCACTCGAAACCAATGATAAAGATAATGTATTTTAATAAGTCACCTTCATCGTGGCTATTTATTTTTGGATGTGTTCTATGGATTTTCTTTCATTTATGTTTTGAGCTCTAATGTATTCCTCTAGTCCATTTTCTAGTGTTTCTTAGAGACACCCTTCCCTAGTTTGCTCCACTTTCTTACTTTTTTAAGGTGATATCTCAGGTTCCTTACTTTTATTGTGTTTTAGATATTTTTGGTCTCATAAATACCATCTCATTTTGTATTCATTTTTGTAAAAGGTTTTGGAATCCCTTTCAAAACCCCCTCCTCCATATATAAAAAGTTTGCATTATGATATATTTTCTAATATGTCATCAATAGAATCCATTAGGGATCTATTTTTCAATGAAAGATACGTGTGGGAAAAACAATATCCACATAGAGTTGAAAAACTTAAATTTTTTTGTCAAAATATAAAAATTGTCAATTTAAGTTTAGTCTCATTGTTTATATTTTACTATTTATCAAAAAATAAAATTGTGAGATTTTGTTTATCCATCGATCACTTAAAGATTGCTTAGATACATTTCATTTCTCTTTTTCATCCAAATAGAACTTTACCTCCTAATAATAATCCATGATACTTATTCTAGGGTACCCAACTTGTGGTTAATAATTAAAGAAACTTTTGTTTTTCAAATTTTCTAATAGTATTTTCTTACACAAAAGAAGTTTTTTTTTTGTGTTTTTTTTGTTCATTGTGAATTGTACTAAATAAAATAGTACCCACACCCATGAATGAAAAATCATAGATTAAAAAATGAGAAACCATATATTAAGGAATGATAAATCATAGATCAAAGAATGAGAAACCATAGATCAAAGAATGAGAAATCATAGATCAAATAATGAGAAACCATAGATCAAAGAATGAGAAATTATAGATCAAACTATGAAATCTTAAGAAATTCATGTTTTTATATAACATTATATTTACAAGATTCCTATGGTAAATCATTGATTTTTATCTTTCCTACTTTGGTTCTATAAGATTAAAAGAGATAGAAAAAATAAAACCATCTAATTTGATTCATTCTTAGTAGCCTTTAAATAATCATCTTAGGGTGGTCATAGTTTTTGAAGGATGAAAATTAGCTGTTGGATATTTTGAGTAGTTGTCATTGATGTCCAAAATTAGTTGTCATTGATTTCAAGGTGCTAGGTGATAGCTCAACTTAAGTGCAAGTGGAAGTTTAATGAAATTCATTATGGGTTTAAATATCTATATTTTACACCCAAGATAATGGGTCAGCCCAAGGAAACAATTTATCCAAGGCCTCAAAAGGATATAATATTATAATAATTGTTATTATAATATTAAAGTGATATGGTGTAAACCCAAATAAAATATTTATAATTTTCATTATAATATTTTATAAATCAAAGTGTGTTTTTCATAAACCCAAAGGTTGGGTTTGGAAGAAAAGGCATTTGAAGCCCCTTTAAAATATTTACCTACATTGTAGAAGCAAATTGGGAAGCACCGACGTCTCCCAAGGTATGAAGGAAGCAATATAAATACATTGCCCAAAGTATAAAATGTTATCCTTGCTCAGAATTTTAATTGGCATGCAAAAAATAATAAGAGCTCATGAGAATTGCAAATTTCATGGACAAGAAAGTGTTTTATAAAGGAAGCATTAATTTTCGAAGACACATAGGACAACATGGCCTAGTGGTGAGTTGAGAATCATGAAAATATTTATTCGTGTGAGGTCCTACATTTGAAATGTGGTAGATGCATTGGAGATCATGTTGGTTAATGTGCCGAAGGTGCACGTCGTTTTGCCAAGGGAAGGAGTTGAGAGTTGAAGCATGTGGTGGTGCTTCATAAATTGCAAATGAGCACATGGCTCATGCGGTGAATTTGCTTGCAGATAAGGTGCATGTTGTGGGTAAGGTTGAGGGTTCGATTCCCTCTTAAGGCAAGGTAAATATTTTTGGTTAAATTTTTAATTATCCACCTATGTTGGAGATATAAGGGTGTTTAATTTTTATTGTTATTAGCATATGTTGGAGGTATAAGGTTTATCAGTGTAATTAATTGTTAGCTGGGTTAATTATTAAATAAGTGATGTTATTTGAGATTTATTATTAGGAGTTATAAGGAGGTCTTTGTAATGTCTTAATTAATATAGTGATATATTGGAGGAAAAATACTATTGAGCATTGATATTATTTTAATAAGGGTTTTTCTATTAAAGAAGATTATGGTGAATATTATTTTTAATTTGGAGTGATAAGGTGTATTTTAGTCATATTTTTGTATTGTGTTTTATTGAAGTCTTCTAACCCTTATTGAGATTGGTGAAGAAGTAATTATGAGTGTGGCATATTTTTGAGATCAACTCTTTGGAAACAAAAACGTATGGGCAAATTCTTATTTGGTTGAGTTGTCTGGCTTACTAAAAAATAAATTTTGGAGTGAAAAGGATTTGATTAGGGTTTCCTTTTAGAAAGTGTTTGAGTTAATGCTTCAAGGTTTTTTGTAATTAAGAGTTATGATTAAAACCTAATTCTATAAGCATTTTTGTTGAATCATTTGGGTTGTGCAAAGAACTTGAGTTAGGGTTTTGAAAAGAACATTAGTATCATTGTTATGTGAAGATTGATTTATGAGCATTGTTGTTGAAGTGAGTTGTTGTGCAAAGAACATGAACCAGGGTTTTGGAAAGAACATGAATATCATTGTTATGTGAGATTTTTTGTTAAGCATTTTTTGAAACATTTTGAGTTAGTGCTTACATGCTTGGACTAGGGTTTGTGAGCAAGGATTGGTTCTTGAGAAATTGATTGAGTAAGAGTTGATTGAGCCTAGCCAAGTGGATGTATGAAGTGATTGTTCAAGTTCTATAAAACAAACTATTCTATATTTTGATTTGAGTTGTGAAAGAGATTGAGATTTGAGTGTATAACATATTGAGTCTCTAAAAATTCTCTTTATGCTTTTATGACATTGGACAAGTTATGTGTGGACTTGTTAAGAAGATTTGAGGTAAGTCTTTGAGAAGACTTGTGGACTATTTTTGTGTGAGCTTTTGTGGAAGCTTACAATACAGATTTGGCTAAGTTCTAGAGAGGACTTATTGAGAAGATTTGGATAGGTTCTGAGTGGACCTATTGAAAATATTTGGACAATTTATGAGTGGACATGTTAAGCATATTTGGATAGGTTTTTAGTGGACCTTTTGAGCATATTTAAGTAGGTTATGAGTGGACCTATTAAAAATATTTGACCAAGTTTTGAGTGGATATTTTGAGCATATTTGAGTAGGTTCTAAGTGGACCTATTTGGTAGATTTGTACTATACCAACTGGACTATGTTTAGTGCAAATTTGAGTGAGCTTGTTAAACATAACTGTGCTAAACCGACTAGACTATGTTTAGTGCAAAGTTGAGAAAATTTGTGCTAGAACGACTAGACTGTGTTTAGTGCATATTTGAGATAGAGCTTTAGAGGTGACAAAGTAGAGAGGATAGTAGTCTCTAGTGGATAGAGATTCATCAACTAGGGCAGTGAGGACAGGTCTTTTGAATGGGTACAAGAGTCTTCAATGGAGAGAGATCCATAAGCCAGTGTAATGGAGGTAGTAGTCTTCTAGAGGATCACTAACCAGAGCATAGGAGAATGAGTTCTCCTATGTATAAATATCCACAAACTAGATTTAGGTTACCAACATCTCCTTTGGACATAGGTCCATAAACATTGTAATTAGGAAGTATTCCCAAAACATTATTTGACAAATATTTAGAAAAAATATTTTCTTCATGGAGGTAGCCATATTTGGGTGAACCACATGAAAATGATGTCTCTCATGTGTGTGATGCTTTGTGTGATGTTTACAATTTTATTAATGTTGATGCTACTATTTATATTTAAAAAAAAAAGTTGTATTGTATACTATTCGCCCCCCTCTCAGTATAAGTACATGTTCTTCAATTAGTATCAGAGCAAGTCTCTTCATGAAAATACTAATAGCTTGGAAGAGGATCCATCGGTAGTATAGATGACTTTAGAAAGTGAATAAGAGACTATGTTTGATATAAAAGAAGAATTATCTGTGGCTCTCAGAAAATTTGAAATACTTAGAGAGAAAAATTCAATCTTGAAGGAACAAGTTCATGAAGATGAAGAAGCATGGATGGAACTTATACAAAATCTCATAGAACTCAATATTAGAGTGGAAGAAAGAAAGAAGATCAAACAATATATAACAGATCTATTGAGATCCAGGGAAACAAAATGTGAAAAATTGGAAGCAAAAATTGTTATTCTAAGGAATAAATTTGAAAGGACCAAGGTACTACAAGATACAAAATATGAGAACCAAAAAGAGGAATCAAGTCTTTAGAAAGAAGAAACTTAAAACAAGGATAAGAAAGTAGATGATTTCAAAAAGAAATAAAGCAAAGGAGAACCCTGGATAAGAGTTAATCATAAGAGAAAGATGACTTCTTCACAAATTCCAAGACATCCAAATAGGTTACATAATTTCTTCCATGGTCATTGTTTTTATTGCAATAAATATGGTCATAGAACTGCACACTATATTCATTATGCAAGATACACTAGAAATTTTAATTTCTTTGCACCTCTCATGGATGATGATGTTATATGTTACAAATGCAATAACTTTCGACACAAGGCTAGATGGTGTAAAATGATACTTTCTAAGTCTAGAAAAATAATCTTAACAACTACGAAAGATGAAAGGAATAATTTTAGGGCTAGATCAATGTTAGTACAAACAACCCTTCATGCTCAAGATAAATAAGAACAATGGTATCTTGATAGTGGTTTATGTAGTCACATGACAGGAGACAAAGACAAATTCATTGTACTAAAATAAACAAATAGAGGATCAGTAATTTTTGGTGATAATGGATTAGCAAGGATTGTTGGAAGAGGAACTCTAAGTCTAGACAATGGAAAAATAAAAATAGAGAATGTTTTGTATGTCAAAGGGTTAACACATAATATGCTGAGTATGAGTCTAATTTATGATCAAGGATACATGGTCACCTTCCATCCAGATAGATGTGAGATAAGGAAATATGTAACTGGAAAAATCATTGCAAATGCAAGGACTCCAAACAACTTATACATGCTCAATGTGTAGACACCAAAACAACACCAATACGATTATGTGACTGCAAACACTGATCGCATTGACACACATAGCCCCAAGGGCAGCCCCCAGAGGTTAAACAGTGGTCCTAACCACTCTCACAATAGTTTTGGAAGGTCAGAGATCAATTTGGCACCTTCAGGCACTCTTCTCCATACTCGTTCCACCCAAGGATGATTTCAAACTGGTATTCGCCCCACCCAGGGACAAATAGTAGTATTCGCTCCAAGGTGGGGTGAATAGCAGGTTTGATGGGCAAAAAGTCAAATCTTGACAAATGGCAGCTCAGATCCGCCACTTAATTCTTCCTTCATCGCATGGGAGTGTGAGTGAGTGTTTTTGAGCATTAGAGGCAGTTACAGGGGCAGTCATGAAGTCCCTAATAAGGGAGGAATCTCCTTCCCCCTGGGAAGGCATGATTGCCAAGTGGCACCTTTGCATGCCCAATTCAAGAGACCTCTAGGTCTATAAATTGGTGAGTTTCCTCACCCAAAAATATACAGAGAAGGAGAATTTTGGAGCAACGAAGTGCTGTCATTTTACTTTCACACCCACACCCTCTTGAGTTGTGCCTTTCACATCCTTGATCTCCTTTAGAAAGGAGGTCATAGGGTGGTTATTGGAAGCGCAAATCCAAAACCAAACCCGAAATTTGGCCACAATATCCCACCAAATTTTTATGATAATACCCCACAAGAGGTTTTGGACCCATCCCAAGTGGATTGGTGCCAAAATTAAGCCCCAAATGGTGGGCGTCCTGCCCTCGGGCGCCCCCCACCCTGCTACAGTCCTAATCGCCCCACCTCGGAGCGATTGGAAACCTGTGGTAGATTTATTTTATGTTATTCTTGCATTTAATTCTATGCTACTTAGATAGGTCATCATTTAAATTTCACATCGTTCCGAGCAATTTTGATCATGTTTCTATTATTTCTTGCTTTTGCTAACATGCAGGTAGCATCATCAAATTCCCATTGACAGAGGCCAAATTGGGAAAATATGACCATCTGGGTCTTCCCAAAATACCCCCAATTAGCTAACCCCAAAATTTGTAGGTGATTTGGGGCTTCTCGAATGTGACATTTGGGACAGTACCTTTTCACCGTTTTGTTGTAGGTCTATTCGTCCCGCCCCGAAGCGAATACAAATATATGGTGGATTTTTTGACTGTTCCATTTGTTGTGTTTTCTTTGTGATGTTTTGATGCCCCTATAAAATTTTAAGTTCATTTGGATCCATTTTAGTTATCGTTTTATCTATATCTTGCATGCACTAATCGAAGGCTTGGGGATTGCATGTTTTATTTCATCCACATGTGCTACTGACTATTTATTATTTTGTCGAATGCATGATATAGAAATTAGAGGAGTAGAAAGGATCCAAGAATCATCAATTCAAGTGGCAACGATGTTTGGTCTACCCATTTTACATGTGGGCACGTGGAAGAAGGAATGACATCCATGGGTGTAACAAGAACACATATTTAATGCTCCTAGCCCTTAGAATGGGAGGAGGTGCATTGTAACAAAGTTTTGAAACATATCAATAAAAAGGGCTGTCTTCCTTATTGGATTTTGTTTTGTTTTGATTCGTTCATGCTTTCCCTCTTTTCATGCACTTTCAATTCATAGGATTTAGCGTTAAGTTTAGTTTAGTTTGCATCGCACTTGGAGTTTCCTTTTTGCTTCTGTATCCTCATGATTTTAGTGGCAATCATGGTGGGACATTTTTCCTCTATTTTTGGGATCAGAAATCTGATCAAAAATTGGTTTTTTTTGCTTGCAAGTACCATGTTTTCAAATGCTGGACTGTTGTTCGTTCCAGCCTGAGGCGGATACAGAGCTGGAATTCGTCTTACCCAGGGACGAATGGGAATTTGCCCCACCCTATGATGAATACAGTCCTATAATTCATTCCTCCTCGGGATGAATATATGTCTATGCAGTTTCAGGACAGAAACTCAGAACCAGCAGATTTGGGCAGAGAAGAGGTAAGGGTCTTGAACTCTTTCTATCATTTTCTATTTTTTGCTTCCTATTTTTTTGGTTCTTTGCTTACTTAGGAAAAGTTGTACTGCATGTTTATTTCCTTTCATGCAAAGTAAAAGGAACCCCACACATCATGTGGCAACATAAACACCAAGGAGTTGGTCATAAAACCCCAACCCTTGATCAAGACCAATGATGGATTTCATCACCACCTTGGATTGAATTTTGCATTCATAAACCCCGATCGCTACTGTTGCTAGACGTAAATCCTGATGAAAGCTGACCGAGTGTAGCAAGGGTGATTCCCAGTGCATGAGGATAATTCTTCTATGGTAGGTGTCAAAAATAGGGCGATCCCCCTTTCGTACCGCCTACGTTCCATGTACCATCTGCTCTCATGTACCAACAGTTTCCCTCATGTAAGGGTGGGTATATAGAGAGGTTGGTATATCGGCCTGGCAATGGTATATCGAAGGGGCGACCATTTTTGGGAGTCATAAGAGCCATCATATTACATTTAAATATCCTTTACAAAATATTTCAAAACAAAATAAAAAACACACTAAACTAGGTTTAGGGCACACCTTTAATCTTTAAACGAGATAATCATTGCTTTGCATGTGTGATCTTTTCTATTTAGTATAGCATAAAAATCATAAAAAGAAGTAAAAATCTATGCATCTTGTAGGAAAGCACCACCATGGTGTACACCCGTAGCCAAGCCCAATCACGGGCAGGAGCTACGAAGAGTGTACAAGGGGGCACAAGTCGCCTCCGCTATAGCCCCGAGGACTTGGTCATACCGCCTTGGTGGCCTGGCCCACAAGAGAGTCCACATCATTCCATTTCAGAATGGGACTATAGAGGCACCCCTTTGAGGGACACGCCCATCCATCATAGCCCCTTTTAGGAGGAGTCCTTACATGTGGCGCTCAACATAAACAAGAAGGCTCCCTTAGAATCTCGATATGAGTGGCCACCATGTGATGAAGTGCTAGAGTAGCATAGGGTCCATGAGGAGAGGCCACATGATTATGTCATCCCTCCTTTACCCCCCATCACTATTAGGAATAAAAATCCAAACCTAGAGCACAAGGATCTTCAAGCAGGGCAAGCCAACTCTGCCCGCCCCTTTCACATATATGAAAGGGAGCACGAGGAAGACCATCATATTCCTCAAGAGCAATACACAGCATGAGAGCAATGTGCCTCCGCACCTGCTATTTACTAGAATCACCTACCGAGGCCAAAGCCTCGAGTGAATGCCACCAACCTCGATAGAGGGAAGCGGCCTATAGAGATCTCGAATCATCGTGATCGAGATAAATGTGTAGGAGAGGCATCTAGGCCTCCCAGACTCAATATGGCAGAACAAATTGACCTGGCAGTCGCCAGACATGTCGCCCACCAAGCACAGATAACACAGCTTTAGCAAGACCAACAATAGCTAGAGCATCTATATCGCCTTAGCAAAGAGTGCATTCGGTGCCAAACAGATGAGCTGCTCCATAACATGGTGCCTGAGAGGGTTCCAACCCCTCACACCCAAAGAGTAGAACCATATGAGAGGTGCAACCCCTTGGTGTGAGATAGGTCCCCGTGACCTTACCAAGTGCTGCCTCCGAGACCTCCTAGACCTGAGCGGGAGACCACTCCCAGGAACAACGATGGGCTCCCTCCATGGGGACCCACCCATGGTCATAGGTCTCATCCAGAGACTCCTCAAGAAGCCTATGAGGATTACGAACAAGAAGAAGAGTGGGTCAAAATGCCCTACCAAGGCGGAGGGGCTGCTATCCGACCACCCCTCCATAGGCCTCAAGTTTCCCACAACCCACAACGGGAGCAAACTAAAGAGGAAGAGATTAAATATTTCGATGCATATAAAGCGCTGCTAGAGCATTTGGAGTCTATGGAAACCAAGGCTTTTGGGCCCCAAAAGCCCACGTTACACCAACTCCATAGTCATCCTATGCATCCGTCAGTGCCAGCACCCCCTTACCCTAAACACTTTAAGCTACCTCAGTTGGCAATCTTTAGAGGTGAGGAGGATGCCCAAGAGCATGTGACATTCTTCAACCAATTCTTTGGCATTCGGGATAATGATGCTTTTTTGTTAAGAACATTCATCACCACGTTCGTAGGCCCTACCTCGGATTGGTTTACTCAATTACCAAAGCATAGCATTAGCAACTTGGATCAGCTAGTGGATGTGTTCCTCGAATGCTTCACCTTCAACACCAAGAAGAAGGCATCACTAAGTGACTTAGCCAGCCTCAGGCAGTATGAGGAAGAAACCATGGTGGCCTATGGGAATCGGTGGAGGACTCTGCTTTCTAAGCTACCCTACCTCCCTCCTATGTCCGACCTCACACAAATGTTCTCAAAAAGTTGTTTGAGATCGATCTCTGTGCTATTGTAGCTGTAGCAATACGCCACCTTAGAAGAAGCTCTGGCACAAGCCAGAATCATAGAAGAGATCAAGATTCAGGATGGCGAGATAGCCAAGCCAAAGAAGAAAGAATGGTCTAAGAACACCAAAATAGGGACCACGCAACAGAAACCCGCTACGGTCAATCAAGTTGCTATCAATGTCCCTAAGCCTGCACAAGCAACACAACCCCAAAAGGCTAACTATCAAGTGGTGCCTCTTAATAGTTATGACCGAGAAAATTAGAGGCAAGAGCAAAATCAGTCGCATCGCCCTAGGCAGAAATTCACACCTTACACAGAGTCCAGAGACTCCCTGTTTGACCGCTTGTCAGTGGTAAACTTGATCAACCTGCCCGAGATTCAGCCCATAGATCCCAACATGCCAAAACCTAAGGGCTACAGGGAGGATTTGTACTGTAGGTTCCATAGGCGGAAGGGACATGACCTTAATGCCTGTTGGAAGTTTAAGGGCTTGGTGCAAGACCTAATTGATAACAAGACATTAGTGGTAGATAATCTCATGGCACCAAGCAACCAACAAATGGAGGTCTTTAAGGACCCCTTGCCTGCCCATGATGCACAGGAAAAGACCCTACAAGTCAATGAGGTCACATAGAAATGCCCCATGCAGGGGTATGTAGGGATGATCAATATAGTGACTCGGAATAGGAGGTATCCAAGTGTAGTTGCCCCTGCGGAAACTACAGGTGAGGTGCCAACAATGACACAACCACAACAACACCTTACACAACCTCCTCTGCCTAGACCCATGGCCACAATTTAGACCAAACTCACTCAGATCTTGAGGACCACGTCGGCTAGGCTCTCCATATACGAGCTCATACAACAATCAATGCCCCATCGGGAGGCTCTAATGGAGATATTGAAAGCCATCGAGTTGCAGCCCCACGAAGCAAATTCTTTCAACAACTTTGTGGGACATGTCAAATGATGCACTGAGCCAGTCATCACTTTTTGAGAAGACAAAGTGAAATCAGTGGTTGATGATATGGCGGATCCACCCCTGCATGTTATCGCGTGGGTCAACGGGATTTCGTATAAGAGGGTGTTGGTAGACACTGGCTCATCCAACAATATCATCACAATAGCGGCATTGAAACATCTAAAGTTGCCAGCATCTCACATCATGGCTTCCACCTACACTCTACGAGCATTCAATGATGCGATATGCTCGACAGTTGGCACAATCGTCCTACCCATCCAGGTGGGACAAAATACTATACCTACATTGTGCCATATTTTGGAAGGTGAGATGGCCTATAACATCTTGCTAGGTCGGCCATGGATCAGGGACATGAAGTGTGTCCCTTCGATAGCTCATCAGTGTTTGAAGTATACATTTGAAGGGGAGGTGCATGTAGTCCCGGTGGACTTAGAACCCTTCAAGTATTGCAATGCGGTGCAACTAATGCCGCAATCGACCCTTCCATCAATGCATTTGGATTTTTAGTTGAATCCATCTAGACAGGGTCCGATTCTATAGGCATCCCCGTTGACAAGTCCATCAAAACCATAGCTGGGTCCATCTTCATCGGTTGGTCCTTCACCAACAATACCACCTACGATGGCCACACAGAAGGACAAAGGGAAGAAACCCCTGGAAGAGGCACCACCATCAGTATCAACTATCTCTACTGAGGAGATGCCTAGCAGAATGGAAGTCGAGGCTCCTAGTCCACCCGACATGGAGTGGACTAAGAAATTTCTTTCCCCCCCCCCCCCCCCCCACCAAAAACCTTTGAAAGGGCGAAAAGGGGCGGGGGGGGGGTGCGGGTGTGGAATATTATAGCAGACACCCGCTAGAGTCCATGCAGGACATGGGGAGACCTTGCCTCCCCATCGGTACCATTGTTCCTCTAGGCTACCCACTAACTTTGTGTATGGGGGCCTTGATCATGGTACGAAACCATACATGCAAGAGGATGAAGATGAAGAGCCCTTTGCAGAAGATGTCAACTATTTGTCTAACCCGGACTTCGCTTTGAGATACCTTGGCCAATGCAATTGGCATGGATATGGGTTAGGCAGATATGAGCAAGGAGTGCATGTTCTTTGCCAACCAAGATACCAAATGCCATACGACAAGTCAGGAGTAGGGTTCAACCACCCCCTCCCCTTGGACATCTTGGTAGAGAACATGCAGGGCCTAGGGATAGGCAACAAGGGGGGATTGGCATTAGATCCATATGCCAACCCTAACACAACATATACATTGGGATATTATCTCCCATTATTGACAACCAACCTTGTTGACCTCAACAACCCTTTCCCTTCGCTCGAGAGAGGAGAAAGTTCGAGGACTCACCTACAAGAGGGGTATAGACAAGAGCAGGAAGGATCTTTAGAGGACGAGTCAAAATATGAGGTAGCACCATGGGATCCCTTCGAATCAGATAGCAATCACTCACAAGTGGTCCCCATGGATGATTATCAAGAAAGCCTCTTGGCAATGTTCCCTTTGGTGGCTCCCATCGAGCAAGTGCCACCACAAGGCAATCAGGCCCCACCACAAAAAGCGGACCAACTCCAATGGGGCCAGATCAATTTGCTCAAGCAAGACGAGCCTCTAATGTCGCAAACAGTTGTTGGAGCCAACGAAGGCCTTTGGATCTCCGACAACGATTATGAAGATGAAACTGAGATGGCCTATCTCAATCATATGCGACAACAACAATACCCCTTGGAGATTAATGACATATTTGAACAACTAAACATAGTGCCAGGGCATGAGTGGTACGTAGACCCAACGCGATGGGAACAAGTGTTGAATCTGCCACTTTGGGCATATGAAGAATACCTTTCGCCCAGAGACCCTATAGCGATATCAGTGCCAAGGGCAGACCCTGTCTTCCTATCCACACATAGGGCCGATCCATTCATGCCAATACCTCCAGAGCTAGACCCGAAGCATAGAGAACATCCAGAATGTTCGAGTCACCACACCCATGGTAATGGAGACCAAAATCATTTCATCAACATGATCTCCATTGACTTAACCGCCCCCATCCATAACCCGACCGATCCAGCATAGTCGTTGTATCTAGACATAGATGCCATAGACTAGGATCATGTCAATTCACCTCCATCCCCATCATAGTACTAGCCTTTCGGTAAAATGCTTCATTTTACCCTAGGGCCAACTCAGGATATCTTCCATGCTAAAGAGGAACCCGAGGTTCCCAACGCATATTTAAACTCAGCAAATGATATCCATTTGATCCCAACTCCACACCAGTTGGAGGATGGATCCCACATGTCGATCGAGGAGATGACTGACGTAGACATCGGCTCTGATCCAATGAATCCATAGATTATCAAGCTGGGGGTAAGCTTATCCCTCGAAGAGCAAGCCGACTACATTACCCTTCTCAAAGAGAAGAAGGAGGTTTTTGCATGGTCCTACAGAGACATGTCGGGGCTAGATCCATAGCTAGTCACGCATAACCTAACGCTTGATCCGAAAGTCAAGCCAGTTAAGCAAAAACTACGTAAGATGCACCCAACAGTGGCCTTGATGGTCAAAGACGAATTGCAAAAGTTGTTGGATGCATAGTTTGTCATCTACATGGATTACCCACCATGGTTGTCCAACATGGTGCCCATCAAGAAGCCTGATGGGAGGATTCGCATATGCACTGATTTTTGAGATCTAAACAAAGCGAGTCCTAAGGATGATTTCCCCTTGCCGAGCATCGACGCATTGGTAGACGCTACAGCGGGCCATGAAATGCTTTCCCTCATGGATGGTTTCTCGGGATACAATCAGATTCGTATCAATCCCGAGGACCAACTAAAAATGGCGTTCACAATGCCTTGGGGGACATTTTGTTATAAGGTCATGCCTTTTGGCCTTAAAAATGCTGGCGCCACCTACCAACGTGCCATGACGTACATCTTCCATGATTACATGCATAAAACTTTGGAAGATTACATGGATGATTTGTTGGCCAAATCTCTTTTATGCCCAGATCATCTCGATGACTTAAGCAAGATCCTCGATCGCCTCATGGAACATAAAGTCAAACTAAATCCCAAGAAGTGCGTATTTGGCATCACATCTAGAAAACTCTTGGGTTTCATAGTCTCAAAGTGAGGCATCGAGGTGGACCCAAACAAAGTCAAGGCAATCCTTGAAATGCTTCCCCCAACTACCATCAAGCAGCTCGAAGCCCACAGGGAAAGGTCACGTCAATCAAGCGCTTCATAGCGCAGCTATCTGACAAGTCTCGACCCATGAACAAATTATTGCATAAGGGGGTAGCATTTCACTGGGATGACGAGTGCCAGTCAGCCTTTGATGACATTAAACAATACTTGGCTTCGCCACCAGTATTGGCACCACCTAGACCAGGAGTGTCATTCTACTTATACATCTCAGCTATTGAGGTGGCATTGGGCGCCATGCTAGCCCAAAAAAATGAACTTCACAAAGAACAGGCTACTTACTATCTTAGCCGCACCTTGGTCAGTTATGAACTTAACTATGCATACATTGAAAAACTCTTCTTGGCAGTGGTGTTTGCTACCAAAAATCTATGCCACTACATGCTGAGCAACACTACGTATGTTGTGTCTAAGGAGAATCCATTGTGGTACATGATGAGTCGTACTTATCATAGTAGCCGCACGGCGAAATGGATCATGTTGTTGACGGAATTTGACATAGAGTTTATTGGACAGAAATCCATCAAAGGACAAGTCATAGCCGATCAACTAGAAGAGGCTCCTCTCAAAGACGATCAGCCTCTGGTCATAGAACTACCCGATGATGGGGTCTTCCATGTCTCGGAATCGCCGGATCTCGATGAGCCTGAGTCACAGGCCGACATAACCCTATTTTTTGATGGTTCTAAATGTGAGCAAGGGGGTGGCACGGGAATTGTATTCTTCACACCACAAGGGGCTCCAATGCCTCTGTCATTTAAATTAGACTTCCCGTGCACCAACAATAATGTCGAATATGAAGCCTTGCTCATAGGTCTTCAGACAACAATCACCATGAACATCAAACGATTGAACATCTTTGGTGATTCGCTGTTAATTGTCAACCAAGTCAAAGGGGTATTCCAATGTAAATGCCCAGTTCTACAGGCCTACAAAGCCCTTGTGGACAAATTCCTGGCAAAGCTTGAATGGTACGACATCGAGGCACTCCCTCGGTCATCGAATCATTTTGCGGACACTATGGCCTCCTTGGGGTCACTAATCCCGCAAGACATTTTTGGTGATATGACAACCATTCAAGTCAAAACACTATCGCAATCCATGATGGAGCGTGCAAGCTCTGACTTAACGCCAGGAATCCACCTGATCCAGATTGAACCATCCCCGGACAAGTTCTCTCGAATCCACGATCGTCTGAATCACGCCAACTGGGGGTCCTTATTCTCCCCTACTCCCCTTAATAGCAACACAACGCTATTCTTACAAGTTCTTTCCCGCTCAACTTTTGCTAGGGATGAACTTCAAGAGGGATTGGTTGTTCATACCATCGAGGCTTCGATCAGCAGGATTGGTATTCACCCATAAGGGACTACCTCAAGTTAGGTAACCTCCCACTTGGATTGACGCATGCCGCAAAATGAGCATTCAAGCAGAAAGTGGCAAAGTATGTCTTGTTAGGAGACATTTTGTACCATCACAGCTACGAAGGAATCCTCCTTCATTGCTTGGACCAACAGGAGTCCACTTGGGCGATCGCCCAAGCGCACGATGGTACATGCGGTGGCCACTTTAGTGGTATGGCCATCGCAAAGCGCATTCTCTGCATGGGCTATTATTGGCCATATTTAGAGTGAGATTGTTGCGCATATGTAAGGAAGTGCGTGAAATGTCAACACCATGCTAATTTGACACACGTACCTTCCCAGGCCTTGCAGCCGATCCAATCGGCTTGGCCATTTTCATAGTGGGGCTTAGATCTAATCGGAAAGATCTCCCCTGCATCGTCAGGTCATCACACGTTTATCATAACGGCCACAGAGTACTTCACCAAATGGGTGGAAGTAGTTCCGCTTACCTCTACGATTGGACCCCGCATTGTGGAGTTCATTTTACATAACATCATATGTCATTTTGGTATTCCATCCAAGATAATCTCGGATAATGGGACGTCATTCAAGAACAAAGACGTGCGTGCTTTGACCACAAAGTACAAAATTCAGCATAGTTTTTTGACACCCTATTATCCGCAAGCAAATGGGCAAGCAGAGGCATCAAACAAAATGCTAGTTGCCATCCTCAAAAAGATAGTCACAGAAAGTCATAAGGATTGGCACATTCAAATCCCACTTGCCCTGTGGGCTTATCGCACTAGCATTCGGACACCCACTAGGGCAACTCCATTTTTTCTGGTGTATGGCTCCGAGGCAGTCATGCCTCTCGAGTTGGAAATTCCTTCCCTGCGCATATCAATGCAAGAGTTCATCGATGATGACACTATGCGATAGGCCCGATTAGACCAGCTTACGTTGCTCGATGAACGACGCATTAATGCTCTCGAGCATTTACGTATCTATCAAGAGCGACTGAAGAAAGCATACAACATGAAAGTTCACCTGAGGGACTTTCAGGTTGGTGACTTGGTCTTAAAAGAGAACCAACAGAACTCTAGCTTGCCGCCCCATCTAAGGGACAAGTTCATGGCAAAATGGTTAGGTCCCTATGTAATTGATAGTAAAATAGGACCTAGAACATACCGGCTAGCCTCTCTTGATGGAATCAAGGAACTAGAACCCTTGAACATCAGTCATTTGCGGCCATTCCATATCTAGAAGAGCCATAGCCCAAACAAAAAGCTCCAAGGATTCCCACAATCACTTGGTCATCCCCAAAATGCCCCAAGGATTCCCACAATCGCTTGGTCAATCCCAAAAAGCTCCAAGGATTCCCACAATCGCTTGGTCAATCCCAAAATGCTCCAAGGATTCCCACAATCGCTTGGTCAACCCCAAAATGCCCCAAGGATTCCCACAATCGCTTGGTCAAACCCAAAAGCTCCAAGGATTCCCACAATCGCTTGGTCAATCCCAAAATGCCCCAAAGGTGCCCATTACCCCTTTGGTCAAACCAAAAAGCTCCAAGGATTCCCACAATCGCTTGGTCAAAAATAAGAAAATTCAAAAACAGTAAAATCATCAAAAATAACAAAAATTTGCATCTCATTTCCATGCATGCTCAAACTCATCACAACAATAAAGAGCTCTTTTGCATCTCATCTTCATACTCACAAAAATCAATCTATCAAAAACACAAAAATAATAGCTGCATTAAGCATAACATCCATACATTGCATATTTGTGGTCATACAGGTCAAGGCACCATAGACTGTAATTACTTGGCAAATCCATCTTGTTCCACATTTCTCCATTCTATAAACAGTCCATCAAAAATAAATGCCATTCACTTCTTTTTACCATATCATAGTCAGTGGTCTTCTAAATGTATCTAGAGTTTTCGTCATTCAGTCGTCATTAGCTTTCTAGCCACATACTGTACAAAGTCAAACAGATTTTACAAAGGTAGAGTTCTACTTGGATCACACCTTGTTACGTAGCATCCCAACACAAATTAAAACACATAAAAATTCCCAAGTTGTGTGAACGAAAGATGAAACCTGCAAAGCAATCCAGGTCACCATAAGCGAAATGGTTATCTTGCTCATCCCCCTATGCGAATGACCCCAAGAATGCTGAGAGTTGGCAAAAGGACAAGCATCTTCCCTACCCAATTCCCCAAGAATCCCAAGTTCTCAAAAAGTTGCAAACATCATAAAATTTTGCAAAAGTCAAAACTCCAAAAAATTTGACATCACCACCAAAGTGCATACATCAAAAGGCACATACAATAGTGATTCTCATCACTCAGAATTCAAATCCCTTGCTCAAAAGAAAAATATATATATATATATATACAAAAATAAACAGTGATTTTTATCACTATATAAGAGCAAGTATCCCAATATAATTGAAGAAAAGAAGGGAGTCAAACTTGAATCCCTGGAACTCTCAGCATTCAGAAGGTCATGAAGTAAACCTCAGTATCGGTTTGGTGGATAACCTATCGGTCACTGGTGGTGAACCTCCCGCATGACGATATATCTATCACATTAACTCGTGTACAGATCAATGTTTGCATGTGGATGAGCTAGCTTATGGTATCCTAGATAGCACCATAGATTAATCTGACTAAATACAACAAAGGAAGTTGGTGGAGCTAATTGGGTGATCCTCAGTACAGGTTTGGTTGACAACCTATCTGGCACTAGCGGTATCCTGACAAATACCACATAAACGAACTCAATTGCACACACAGGGATGTGAAATAACTTGGTCAAAGACAAGTCCGATTCATACCTTGTTCACAAGTCTTGTAAGATAAAGTACAGTCATGGCTAGTTAGTTAAAACATCTGAGTCTCAGAAAACCTTAACTACATTCCAAACCAACTGCGCTATCCCTCATCCTCGCATTGTCATCAAAAAATACAAAAATAGCATGTATACAACAAAAGTCATTTACCACAACAATCGCCTAGGACAAAAAGCCATAAGTTCTAAACAGTCTATGGTGCCACCGCCAAAAATCACAAATTTTATTCATCCATTCCATTTGCATATCCTAAAAATTAGAAACATTTGCATTCATCATAACATATGCATCCATCAACATCAATTAACATACATACATACACATTCAACAATCATTGAGCATAACATCAAATCATGACATGTGTATAAACAAAATAAAGTCATCTGTATATATATCATCAAAAATGCCCGTAGGCTACAATAACCGGTCATCTGACCCCGCAAAAAGCCAAAAGCTCAAAAACCCCCAAGCCTAGGGCATCGACCACCATGATCACGCAGGATCGGTGCGACGAGAACTACCCCCATGGTGTGGGTCCTATGAGACCCCTCAAGGCGGCTATTGCTAGCCCCCGCATCACGCCTACTCGAGCCCCCCTCATCCAGTCGCCTGCGTCGAGAGGATGTTGACTGCTCAGTATCACTCCCTCTCGAGCGATGCAATGATCCACCTCCACTGAACGTAGGGACCCACCCATCGAGGTGGCTAATCTCTGCCTCCAGCTCCAATCGATGCCACACCAAGTCCATCTCCCACTGGCGATACATAGCCAAGTTCTCATCACGTTGCACCAAGGCCCTCTCCCTCTCCACCAACTGCGTCCATAGGAGATCCCTCTCCCATGCAGCATCGGTATCCCCATCCTACCGATGGTACGTAGCCCATGCATTCTCCCGCTCTACCAGCTACATGCATAGGAGATCCCTCTCCCACAGTGCATCCCCCAGCTCCTCATCATGCCTCCACCCTCCAATTGTGCATTCTCACGTAACCCTACCTCCATGTCCTCCAAAATTGCCTAAGGCATTGGCATCTCTGGAATAGCAGCCTGCTCTAGCTCCCACTATTCTGAGACATCCTGCATCTCTGGCTGATCCAGAACCCCAAAATCCACATCCACATCATCCACCTCCACCATGTCCGCATCCTCCAACGGAGCTCCCCAATCATCTCCTGGTGCCTCGGCACCCTCCCCGCCTACTGTTGCTGCCTCCATGCCTCCCAGTGGCCCCTCTCCCCACCATCGCCATAGTATCCACCACTGGTCATACTCTATGGTAGTCCCGACGTCGTCCACATCTAGGACGTCAATCACCACATCTGAATCCTCGCCAAGTGGTGCGATGACTGGCCGGTCCAGAGTCCTCTCGTCCCCCTGGTGTCGATAGACCACGGGCTCACCAGGCAACCCCTGGCGCACCCCAAACTATCGTGTCACCCGGCTATAAGGGAAGAACTCCTACTCGGTCCCATGCCACCCAATCAGCCACCGCCCCCTGTGTACCCATCGGAGCCACTCTCCAGCCTCAGGCCAGGTTGGACAGTCCCGATAGGGGCGCCAGAACACCTCCCCTAGAGCAAGCCGAGCGAAGGCATCAGCATAGTGCCCTACGACACCTGCCCACCGTCGACTCTATCCCTGCTCCTCAGATCGCCATCACAGAGCCATGTAACCTATATCCTTATCCACCATCTCTGCCTCGAGTCATCCACGGTAACCCCACCGGCCTCTCCATCGCTATGTGCTGCCAAGCCCAACTCTGCAATAGATAGCTACAGCCAATCCCCTTTCGCCTCTGACAATGGACCTCGTATAGCTCACCATAGAGCTATGCCAACAGCGTCTGTCCCCACCTCATGATCAAAGGCTCATGCATCGAACACTCCACCAGCCGACAGACCACATCCAGTAGGTTCCATGAGAACCTCGCACCTGACGAGTCAGGTAGCAGCATGTTGGAAATGAGGCCCATAAGTACTGTGTGCCTCACTCCCAACACCCCCTTCTCCAGCCACCATCAAACTAGAATCCCGCCAATCTGGCAGTCGCCCTCTGCCCTCTCCATTGGGCTGTCCACACCCACCTCCTCCCCGTGCCCGAAGTAGCGTGTCAGCACTGCTATCTGTTGATCGCGCGGCGTCATCCTGATAGGTAATCCATCTATCGAAATCCACAGAATCCGATAGACATCCTCCAAGGTCACTGTCATCTCCCCTATTGGGAGATGGAAGGTGTTGGTCCAGGGATCCCACAAGTTGATCAGGGCCATCAGATAGGCCCGATCCCCAACCACAGGCTCCAGCCGAGTCACCTGCTTGAGCCCAAGGGCATCAAGCCACTCCCAGTCAGCCAAAGTCAGTGCCTCCCGTGCTTTAGTGAAAATTGTAGGCACACGGTACCGACTCTTCACAACCTACAAAAGAAAACAACACAAAACATTAAAATCATGAAAAACTGTATAACAGTAACATGAATATACAACACTGCATAAAACAATGTACAACTCAAAAACAACAAAATTCACAAAAATTCAAAACAAATACAGTTTGTCAGTCTTAGGGTTTCTGTACTCTAAGTTTAAAATTGATAGACAAAATAAAAAAAAAAAAACAAAAAAAATTTTCAAAAAATAGTTTGTCAGTCTTAGGGTTTCTGTACTCTAAGTTTAAAACTGACAGACAAAAAAAAACAAACAAAACAAAATTAACATGACAGTTTTTACCTAGGGTTTTCAATCAAGTTTTAAAAACTGACAAATTCAACCTAAAAAACTAGGGTTTCGCGGTCAGTTTATCCTAAGGTTTTCATGTAACAAAAACATCACAAAATACAAAATTTTTCTTTTACTTAAGGTTTACCTTATTGTAAAAAGGAAACAAATTTTAGACTTTTATCACGTCTTTTCAACATACATGTAAACTAGGGTTTCATTTTTACGAAGCCAACTAAAAAGAAAAACAAATTTTTAAACTAAAGTTTTGAACTCAATTTTTTGTCTACCTAGGGTTTTTACCTAAGTTTTCATGAAGTCATAAGACAACAAGTCACGCATAACGACATACCGTTAATTAGGGTTTTCATTTTTACAATTGAACAACAAACTACAAAAGCAGCCATAAATAAATTGCGGTATTAAAAACTGTAACAACAAAATACAAGCAATAACGAGGAGGATCACTTACTGGTCTCGCTTTGGCTCCACCGCTCGATCCGGTTCATGCACTCATGATGTCGGGAGAAATTCGGTAGCACTTCGCTTCACAGAATTAACCTCCTCCTCCTCAGAGCTCCAATTCGCCAAGAAAAACGAAGGCAAATGAGCCCAAAACTCAGTTTTGGCCTTTAAATAGGGTTTTTTGAGCTTGTAATCGTTCTTCCCTGGGATGAGCGCTCTGGTTAGCACTCGTCCCACCCTGGGATGAATACTAAACTGGTATTCATCCCACCCAGGAATGAATACAGGGCAAAAATTTCAAAAACATCAAAAAATGAACAAAATGACCCAAAAACAAACAATAAACTTGCCCGATGAGAGTGCTTTTGCACTTGACATTCCGGGCATGCAAAATAGACGTCGGGGTCACAAATTCTCACTATCCTACTCCCTAAGAAGGCTACCATAGCCGGACCGCTCCACGGGAGGACGGATTTTCGCCAATTTCATCCCCAAATGATGTCACCAAAAGGGTTAACACCCACCAAAAATAGGTCTAAATGTCGAAAACTGCACACACATTCAACGATAAACATCTGAAGGCACCCTTACACAAGTCATCTTGGGTCAAGCGACTCATCACTTTTCTCATGTTGGTCATTCCCTCATCGATTCGTCGCTTGAGGGGGTAGTCACACTTAGTCACCAATCAACAAATACACACCCAATCATGGAAATGGCATGCATTCAAAGAATCATTGGCAAAGACAATCACGCTCCTGCTTGGGGCAGCAAACAAGCAATAATCACAAGTTGGTCAAACACTTGGCATTTTGTGAATCATGAACTCAAGGTTCCCATAGACAAAAGGTTGCGCCCTTTGCCTATTCATGACTGATCAATGTCCAAGATCAAGTAACACCTCACCGAAAAATGTTAACACTTGAATTGAGTTCCTTCGCTCGTCAGAAGCAAGGATTCAAGAATGCATGCCCTTTCCATACTTGGGGCATCAAAATTTGGTTAGGTTACTGAGAAACCCTAATCATTAGTGCTTTGGTTATCTATTTTTTCTCAGCACTGTGCCATGCACAGCGCTTCCCAAAAAGGGGCATCTATAGACACCAAAATAGCACCAATCCGATTATGTGACTACAAACACTGATCGCATTGACACACACAGCCCCAAGGGCAGCCCCCAGAGGTTAAACAGTGGTCCTAACCACTCTCACAATAGTTTTGGAAGGTCAGAGATCAATTTGGCACCTTCAGGCACTTTGCTCAATACTCGTTCCACCCAGGGATGATTTCAAACTGGTATTCGCCCCACCCAGGGACGAATAGCAGTATTCGCTCCAGGGTGGGGCGAATAGCAGGTTTGATGGGAAAAAAGTCAAATCTTGACAAATGGCAGCTCAGATCCACCACTTAATTCTTCCTTCATCGCATGGGAGTGTGAGTGAGCATTTTCGAGCGTTAGAGGCAGTTACAAGGGCAGTCATGAAGTCCCTAATAAGGGAGGAATCTCCTTCCCCTTGGGAAGGCATGATTGCCAAGTGGCGCCTCTGCATGTCCAATTCAAGAGACCTCCAGGTCTATAAATTGGTGAGTTTCCTCACCCCAAAATATAGAGAGAAGGAGCATTTTGGAGCAACGAAGTGTTGTCATTTTACTTTCACACCCACACCCTCTTGAGTTGTGCCTTTCACATCCTTGATCTCCTTTGGAAAGGAGGTCATAGGGTGGTTATTGGAAGCGCAAATCCGGAACCAAAACCCGACATTTGGCCACAATATCCCACCAAATTTGTCGACAATACCCCACAAGAGGTTTTGGACCCATCCCAAGTGGATTGGTGCCAAAATCAGGCCCCAAACGGTGGGCGGCCTGCCCCCGGGTGCCCCCCACCCTGCTATAGTCCTAATCGCCCCGCCTTGGAGCGATTGGAAACCTATGGCAGATCTCTTTTCTTTTATTCTTGCATTTAATTCTATGCTACTTAGATAGGTTGTCATTCAAATTTCACGTCGTTTTGAGCAATTTTGATCATGTTTCTATTATTTCTCGCTTTTGCTAACATGCAGGTAGCATCATCAAATTCCCATTGATGGAGGCCAAATTGGGAAAATCTGACCATCTGGGTCTTCCCAAAATACCCCCAATTAGCTAACCCCCAACTTTGCAGGTGATTTGGGGCTTCCCGGATGTGACATTTGGGACAGTACCTTTTTGGTGTTTTGTTGCAGGTCTATTCGTCCCGCCCCGGAGTGAATACAAATCTATGGTGGATTTTCTGACTGTTCCATTTGCTGTGTTTTCTTTGTGATGTTTTGATGCCCCTGTCAAATTTTTAGTTCATTTGGATCCATTTTAGTTATCGTTTTATTTATATCTTGCATGCACTAATCGAAGGCGTGGGGATTGCATGTTTTATTTCATCCACAGGTGCTACTGACTATTTCTTGTTTCTTTGAATGTAGGATCTAGACATTAGAGGAGCAGAAAGGAGTCAAGACTCATCAATGCAAGTGGCGGTGATGTTTGGTCCGCCCATTTTACATGTGGGCACGCGGAAGAAGGAATGGCATCCATGGGTGTAACAAGAACACATATTTAACGCTCCTAGCCCTTAGAAGGGGAGGAGGCGCATTGTAACCAGGTTCTGAAACATATCAATAAAAAGGGTTGTCTTCCTTATTGGCTTTTGTTTCGATTCGATTCGTTCATGCTTTCCCTCTTTTCATGCACTTTCAATTCATAGGATTTAGCGTTAAGTTTAGTTCAGTTTGCATCGCACTTGGAGTTTCCTTTTTCCTTCCGTATCCTCGTGCTTTCACAATGACATCAAAGGGGAAAATTATTTTCTATCACAAGAAAATGAGAGTTGGTTGTGGCATAGAATATTGGGTCACTTGAATTTTGAAAACATAGTCAACATAAGCAATAAACAGATTGTTAGAGATTTACCTAAAATAAGAAGACCTCAAAACACAAATTGTGCACCCTATCAACATGGAAAACAAACTAGGACAACCTTTAATCCAAAAGGCTATTTGTCATTTAAGCCATTGAGCCTAATACATACTAATTTGTGTGGTCCTACCAGAACATAAAGTATTCAGGGTGAGAGTTTCTTTATGCTATTTGTAGATGATTATTCAAGGATGTTTTGGGTAACTTTCCTAAAAGAGAATTCAGAGGCCATTGAAAAATTCAAAGCATTCAAGAAATTGGTTGAAAATGAAATAGGCAAAAGTATTAAGTGTCTACGATCTGATATAAGATGAGAATTTACTTCAAATGAATTTGTAGAATTTTTTGAACAACATGGAATCAAGGAAGAGTACTCAACAACAAGAACTCCTCAACAAAATGGGATAGTTGAAAGGAATAATCGGACTGTTGAAAATATGGCTAGAGCTATGTTAAATGCATCTAAGTTATCAGATGGTTTTTAGAAATAAGCTGTAATCAAATTTGTTTACATAATCACTAGGGCTAAATTGAGGGTAAATCATCATATAAATCCATATAAGCTTTGGAAAGGAAGACCTGCCACTGTAAAACACTTTAGAATTTTTTGAAGAAAATGTTACATAAGGCAGGAAGATCAAAACTTGGGCAAGTTTGATCCAAGATGTGATGAGGGAATTTTTCTTGGTTATTCCATAAAGAGTAAAGCCTATAAATACTTCAACAAAATAACACGCACTATGGTGGAAAGTATAAATGTAACATTTGATAAGAAGATAGATTCCAGAGAACTAGTTCAGCAAACCGTGTATCAAGAGGATGGATGTTGTCAAGAAGAATTTTGTGAGGAATCAGAAAAATATGAAGAAGAAACACAAAGACTTATTCCTAAAACTCCTTCCAAGTATGTAGAAAAACATCATCCCAAATAACAGATCATTGGGAATCCAAATTAAAGACAGACAAGGAGAAGAATAATAAAATTATCTCAACAAGTAAACTTTTCTTTGCTATCTAAGATTGATCCAAAATACTTCACTCAAGTAAGTGAGGATGAATTTTGGGTTAAATAAATGAATGAGGAATTGGATCAGATAGAGAAGAGAAAAACATGGGAACTTGTTCCATGACCAAAGGACAAAAATGTGATTGACACAAAATGAGTATTCAAAAACAAATTGAATAAAGATGGACAAGTGATCAAAAATAAAGCAAGGTTAGTATGTAAAGGTTATGCACAGGTAGAAGGAATTGATTTTGATGAAACTTTTTCTCCAGTTGCACAAATTGAAGCTATAAGGATATTTTTAGCCTTATCAAGTTTCAAGAACTTCAAGGTATATCATATGGGGTTCTATAAGAAGAGATTTGTATTGAATAGCTAGAGGGATTCATACTAGCATATAAACCAGATCAGGTATGTAGATTGAAAAAGACATTGTATGGTTTCAAGCAGGATCCTAGAGCATGGTACTCAATACTGGATAAGTATCTTTAGGAACAGGGATTCAGAAAAGGAATAGCAGACAATAATTTATATATCATAAATGAAGGGAATGATCTTGTAATAGTAGTTTTTTATGTTTATGACATAATTTTTAGAGGAAACAATGATAAGATGTGCAAATATTTTGCTAGGAATACGCACAAAGAATTTGAGATGTTTATGCTTGGTGAATTATACTTCTTTCTTGGACATCAGATTTCACAATAAAAAAGGGGAGTGTTTATCTCTCAAGCTAAGTATATAAAATAAATCTTAAAGAAATTCAGGTTAGATTTCACACGGTGCAATTTGAGTAAGGATGATGAATCTCTAGAGGCAGATCATAGATTATATAGATCTATTATTGGTAGCTTATTATATGTTATAGCTACAAGACCAGACATAATACAGTCAGTGGGATTAGTGGCAAGGTTTCAAGTAGCACCTAATGAAACACATGTGGCAGCAGTAAAAATAATTTTTAGGTATCTAAAGGAGACTATGGATTTTGGGCTTTGGTATCCCAAAAGTGGCAGTTTCACACTAACAACTTATACAGATGTAGATTGGGTCGACAACATCTATGATAGAAAAAGCACAAGTGGAGGAGCATTCTTTCTTGGAGAATGTCTAGTCTCTTGGTTAAGTAAGAAGCAGGTTTTAATATCTCTATTTATAGCAGAGGCATAATATATTGCAGAAGTAGCCAGTTGTACATAGGTGTTATGGATGAAGATAACTCTATACGACTTAAAGATAAATCATGATCAACCCATTCCTATACTATGTGATAATACAAGTGCCATAAGTATCTCAAAAAATTTAGTAATACACTCCAGAACAAAGCACATTTTGATTAAGTATCATTTTTTAAGAGAACAAGTGACAGATAAATAGGTCATATTGGAATATGTTATTACAAAGGAATAGATAACAAATATTTTCACTAAGAAACTTTCAAAGGAAACTTTTGAGTATCTTCAAGGAAAATTGGGAGTGACTCCCACCCTAGAATTAACCACCTTAACAAAAGCTAGGGGAGGTGCTAAGCTAAGAGGATCATTCTTAGCCCCGAGCCCCAAAGGTGACCCTTTGCCATTTATGTCAAAGGGGGAGAGATTTGTGTAATTGGGAGAAATTTGATATTTTAGAGAGCATTGATCCAGGGGGAGCAGAACAGAAGAAGAAGTCAAGCTTTCAAGTAAAAAGAATTTGGGTTACCATCAATGACAAAGGGGGAGATTGTTGGACATTTTGAGCAGTTTTCATTGATGTCTAAAATTAGTTGTCATTGATGTCAAGGTGTCAAGTGATAGCTTAGCTTAAGTGCACGTGTAAGTTTAATAAAATTCATGATGGGTTTAAATATCTATATTTTACACCCAAGATAATGGGTCAACCTAAGGAATCAATTTATCGAAGGTATGAAAAGGATATAATATTATAATTATTATTATTATAATACTAATGTGATATGGTGAAAACCCAAATAAAATATTTATAATTTTCATTATAATATTTTATAAATCAAAGTGGGTTTTTTATAAAACCAAAGGTTGGGTTTAGAATAAAAGGCATTTGAAGCGCAATTAAAATCTTTGACGACTTCATGAAAGGAAATCAAGAAGCACTAGCATCTCCCAAGGTATGGAGGAAGAAATATAAATACATTTCCCAAAGTCTAAAACATTATCCTTGGTCGGAATTTTAATTGGCATGCGAAAAATAATAAGAGCTCGTGAGAATTGCAAATTTTTTGGACAGCAAAGTGTTTTAGGAAGGAAGCATTAATTTTCGAAGGCACATAGGATAGTGTGGCCTAGTGGTGAGTTGGGAAGCATGAAAATGTTTGTTCATGTGAGGGCCTGCGTTCGAAATGTAGCAGGTGCATTGGAGGTTGTGTTGGTTAAGGCACCCAAGGTACACGTCATTTTGCCAAGGGTAGAAGTAGTTGAGAGTTGAAGCATGTGGTGGTGCTTTGTAAATTACAAATGAGCACATGGATCATACAATGAATTTGGCCACGGCTAAGGCACACATTGTGGGCAAGGTTGAGGGTTTGATTCCCTCCGAAGGTGAGGTAAATATTTTTGGTTAAATTTTTAATTATCCGCCTATGTTGGAGATATAAGAGTGTTTCATTTTTATTGTTATTAGCACATGTTTGAGGTATAAGGTTTATGAGTGGAATTAATTGTTAGAGGGGTTAATTATTAAATAAGTGATGTTATTTGAGATTTGTAATTAGGAGTTATAAAGAGGAATTTGTAAAGTCTTAATTAATATAGTGATATATTCAAGGATTAAGACTATTAAGCATTCATTTCATTTTAATAAGGGATTTTCTATTAAAGAAGATTATGGTGAATATTATTTTTAATTTGGATTGATAGGTGTATTTTAGTCATATTTTTGTATTGTGTTTTATTGAAGTCTTCTAACCCTTATTAAGATTGGCAAAGAAGTAATTGTGAGTGTGGCATATTTGTAAGATCAACTCTTTGGAAACAAAAAGGTATGGGCAAATTCTTCTTTTGTTGAGTTGATTGATTGGCTTACTAAAAATTAAAGTTTGGAATGAAAAAGATTTGATTAGGGTTTCCTTTTCAAAAGTGTTTGTAATGCTACAATATTTTTTGGAATTAAGAGTTATGATTAAAACCTTGTTTTATAAGCATTATTGTTGAAGAATTTAGATTATGCAAAGAACTTGAGTTAGGGTTTTAAAAAGAACATGAGTATCATTGTTATGTGAAGATTGATTTATGAGCATTGTTGTTGAAGTGAGTTGTTGTGCAATGAAATTGAACTAGGGTTTTGGAAAGAATATGACTATCATTCTTATGTGAGATTTGTTGTTAAGAATTGTTGTTGAAGTGAGTTGTTGTGCAATGAACTTGAACTAGGGTTTTGGAAAGAATATGACTATCATTCTTATGTGAGATTTGTTGTTAAGCATTGTTGGAAACATTTTGAGTTGGTGTTTACATACTTGGACTAGGGTTTGTGAGAAATGATTGGTTATTGATAAATTGATTGAGTAAGAGTTGATTGAGCCTAGTCAAGTGGATGTATGAAGTTATTGTTCAAGTTCTATAAAATAAACTATTCTATATTCTGATTTGAGTTGTGAAATAGATTGAGCTTTAAGTGTAGAACATATTGAGTCTCTAACAATTCTCTTTATGCTTCTATGAGATCATACAAGTTATGTGTTGACTTGTTAAGCAAATTTGAGGTAATTCTTTGAGAAGACTTGTGGACTATTTTTGTGTGAACTTTTGTGGAAGCTTACAATACAGATTAGGCTAAGTTATAGAGAGGATTTATTGAGTATATTTGGACAGGTTATGAGTGGACCTATTGAGAATATATGGATAGATTCTGAGTGGACCTATTGAGAAGATTTGGATAGGTTCTAAGTGGACTTGTTGAGCATATTTGAGCAAGTTTTGAGTGGACCTATTGAGCAGATTTGAGTAGGTTTTGAGTGGACTTGTTGAGAAAATTTGAGCAGGTTCTGAGTGGACCTATTGATAAGATTTGTGTTAGATCTACTGGACTATGTTTATTATAGATTTGAGTGAGCTTGCTGAACATACTTGTGCTAAACTGACTGGACTATGTTTAGTGCAGAGTTGAGTAGATTTGTGCTAGATCGACTGGACTATGTTTAGTGCAGATTTGAGATAAAGATTTGGAGGTGATAGATCAGAGAGGATAGTAGTATCCAGTGGATAGAGATCCATAATCTAGGGTAGTAAGGATAGGTATTTTGAGTGGGGACAAGAGTCTTCAGTGAAGAGAGATCCACAAGCCAACACAGTGGAGGCAGTAGTATTCTAGAGGATCACCAACCAAAGAAAAAGAGGAGTTCTCTTGTGGATAGAGATCCATAAACCAAATTTAGGGGATAAACATCTCCTTTGGACAAAGTTCCATAAACATTTTAATTGGGAAGTATTCACAACAAATTATTTGAGGAATATTTAGAAGAAATATCTTCTCCATCAAGGTAGCCATGTTTAAGTGAACCACGTAAAAATTATGTCTCTCATGTGTGTGATGCTTTGTGTGATGTTTACTATTTTATTAATATTGATGCTCTTATTTGGATTAAAAAGAAAAAAATATTCTTTTCTATATTGTTCACCCCCCTCTCATTATAAGCACATGTTCTTCATTAGCAATGTAGTATCTACACTAGGTATAAACTTATTGTATACATCATTAGTTTGATCCTTTGTAAGAGCTACTTGTGATAACTAACTTGTGAAATCTCTATTTTTATTCAAATATATTTGTTGTTTTTGAATTTGCTTTACCTTAATTCAATAAAAAATAATATTGCAAAAAAAGCTTTTGGGAGAAGTGATGCCTTAGTCCCACTAAGGGTAATAATTCTTTTTTGTTCTCCATACCCATAGATGTTTAATTAATAGAGATATATTTATAAAATATTTACTATAGAGGGAATAATGTATCAAATGAATCACATTCATATACATCAGATTTCCATTTATGAAAATAGACTAAAGAAAGTTTGAATCCAATTCTTATAGTTATGGATATAAGCGTGATTCAAATTCTTGGTGAGTTATACATTTGTGTATTTATAAGACCATTGACTCTTTATTTAATCTCAACATACTCTCCAGATAGACCATATAGCCAAGAAATATCATTAACAATAATAGAAGAGCTTGCTTCATCCATAAGTAAATATTTCATAGTAGATTCTTTAGACTGTACATCTTTCTTGGTATATCCATATAATAGATAATAATATAAACTCAATCATTGTAAAGCTACCAAGATAGTTACTAAATCATTAGCACCACATTAAAAAAATCCTCCCTTAGTAGTTGTTAATATGCATAACAAACTCCATTATATTCATTCCTATACATCGAATGTATTCCATGGATAGAAGAACACACAGAGTTGAACATAGTAAAATAAAAAATTGAAATATTTCATTGAAATTCTTTATTTGGAAATTACCCAAAAAGTTGATCATAAGTTCTTCTCTCCATTGAAATAGCAAGACTGCTATGCTCATTACTAAATTTTTTAAAGAGATGAAATAGAACTAAGTTGTATCTTTTTATCAAATATTAAATTAGTCATCATAAGAAGAAATAGGAGAAAAATTAATATAGACAAAGCTACCTGTGGGAAATGGATCCAATTTATGTGTTGCCCAAAAATCATTTGAAGCTCATCTATTTGGATGGAGTGGATTATTTTCTCATCCTCTAAGAGAAAAATATCTCTCCCCAAACTATGCTTGTAATATTTATTATACATGGCTTTCTACATGTACTAATTTCATGATCATTGGCATTCCTAGGTGGAAAAAAATTGATAGGATCATGAATTGATCTTGGCAACTGCTCAATAAGCATTTCATTGGTCAAATAAGTTTTTGAATATATTTTTGTTATTCTATATATTTTAATAGGAATTAGCCAAGGGATTTATCCATAGAATATCTAAATGGAAAATTCATTTTCTCTAAGAATGAGTCTTTGAAAAAAATGAAGAAATAAATTTGTATTATTTTGAGAATGATTTCATGAAGAGTTTTGAACCAAATTCTTCCCAAACTACACATAGCATATGTTTATAAGGTAAAATTTTAGCACATGAAAGTAGAAGTATATACTTTATACAAGATAAACCTTCTTGATTAAAATATCCATTGTAGTAAAAATAATAATTCTTCAAATTTGATCAAATAAATCAAGGATATCATCATCTAACAAACTTGGTTGAAGCCAATTTACTAAATAGTCACCCCTAGATATGGTAGAGGGTTTTTTTAGATAATAACATTGTTATGGGTCTAATAGGGGCTCTTTAATCAAATTGATTTGTAATAATATTGATAATCAATAAAATCACCTACCATTATAGTCATAACCATGAAATATTTCATTTTAATACTAAAAAAAACCTAGAAGAGAGGAACAATTCTTAGATAATTTAAGAATACATACCCTATATGGTTGAAACCAAAGATAAAATAACATTGAGAAAATATGAGAAAATTATATCTACATTTGTTCACTTGAATGTGAGTATTCTTTAAAGGTATAAGGAATATTTATCCATATCTTACATAGTGAATGAAAGGATCCTTTAAAAATTAAATATTTTTCATTGAATTATTCATAGAAATATGAGAATATGTTCGATCTTTCAATCAAAATGAATTTTATTGGGAAGAGATCCATAGGAAAATTACCATAAAGAATGTAAAGCTAAGAAAATTTCTTTTTCTCCAACAACATAAGAATACCTAGGTTGTAAGAGGTGTGAATCCACCCCTCCATTAGATTTCGTAAGTGTATGAATTTATTTATGCTATGAAACAAATCGTTGTATGGATATATTTTACTAATCAACATGCATAAACAAATTTGTGGTATCATTTAATTTTATTGAGAGGAGAGTGAGAAGATGCCTTCCACTCGAGGGTTGGGAGCGAGAGGCCATCTTTCAAATTTCCTTTTAGGAGGATCTCTTCTCTATGATACATCTAGGAAAATGGTATATTTTGTTTGGGTAGATCTCCTCTTAGTTGTAGTTTTGAGCCAATGCAGTCCATATTTCCAATAGATTTTTCTCCATGTCAGTTTAGGATATTTGGTTTCCTATTCTAGGTGATTATCTTCTCTATGATAGATCTAGAAAAATGGTGTCCTTTTTTTGGGAGAATCTTATCTTTGTGATATATCTAGGCAATGGTGTCCATTTTTTTGTAGAGAATTTTTTGTGGAAGATCTAGGCAAGAGGTGTCTTTTTTTTGGTAGATATTTTTGTTTTTTCTGAGCAAGATTCCTTTTGGGTAGATATTTATTAGTTGTAAGTTTTGGAGCTTCTTTGGTGGAGCTCCTTGTTCCTTTTCTTCTTCTCTTGCCCTTGTGGCTGGAGGGTATGTTCATATTTTGTTGTGGACCTATCTAGCCTTTGAATGAGGGCCACGAGAGGTTTTGGTTATGGTGAAAGGTCTCTTGAGCACCTTTTCTATCTTGGTTGTATTTTTTGGTCATGTTTGGCCATGCGACAAAAAAGGGAGTCATGGTGGCATCAATGGAAGATTCTTAGAGGTGTCCTTACTCGATGTTTGATTGGATCCCATTATTCCTCTCTCCATGTTATCCCTTCTCTTGTTGTTTATCAATTAATGTTGTGTGATCACGGCTCGAGCAACTACATACCTTTGATTTGATACCATTCTTCTCATTTTATGAATACCTTATCTCTTTCTCCCATCACATATTTTTGCACTAAAATGTATTTCACACAACCTAGTATGAAAAGCAGCAAATGTGGACATCTAAAATTTACACATGCTCAATCATAGGCCATCGTAGACCATCATAAGTCATATCAGTTATCTATAGGTACAAAACCCTATAAAACTACACCAATTACATCCAAAAAACCTCTTATTCATGCAAGGGCTACCTATAAACCCCTTTAGTCCACTTAAGCCCTCTCCTATGCCTAATTAGGGCTCTCATGGGACCATTCCCTCCAAAAAACCTAATTATGCTAATTACAATTCTAATTTGAAAGTCAATTTTCACTTAAGTGCACTTTATCATCTAAATAGTTTTAATTAGGATTCTAAGCTAAATTATACCTAATTCCATCCTCACACATGTGTGCACCAAATTAGTTAGAATATTTTCTAACTCAACCCTTACCTCACCTAGGAATCAATCAATCCTAGTTAATCATAATCCCTAGGGAAGGATATTTACCTTAGGGAATGTGAGAAGGTGACAATGCATGACATCTCAAAAAACCTAACCTAACCACCTAAGGACTTGACATTAGGGTTTACTACACATAAATCCCCCCTACACCTTGGTTTCCTCTATAAATAGAGGACCAAATCCTTCATTATACATATCTCACTCTTTTGACTAACATACCCAGACTCTAGTAAAATTGCTCTAGAATACCTTCTACCAATTTTGCATCTAGAACAAATAAACAAACACTACTTGGATTAATTACAAATAAAAATCTTGCTTCAACAGCCTACAACTACTCTACAACTCCAGATCAGGTAAGTATACTTTGCTTATGGTTTTTACAGCATTTCCTTCAATTTTCAATACATTTTACTTCATTTTTCATGTCATTTTGTCTATATAAATATGGGGCTTGATCCATGATAGGCCCCCAAATGCATTAACACATTTTTATAGGTTTATTTAGCTATATACAACACTACAAAGTAACTAACTTATGTCACACATATAAAGAAGACCACCTTCATTGAGGAACACAAGGAGATAATTAGACATAGTTTTCATGCACTTTAGAAAAATCGTCACTTCTCTTGTTTTGAATTGAACTTGAGGAGGAAATCACCATGTTGTTATCATTTTAAAGCTTTAACATAAAACTATTATATTTTAATAACAAAATACTCATAGCATCATCATAATTTAACAAGCTGAAATTATTAATCATCAATGATAAGTATAAAATCTAATACGATAACATAAAGATAAAATACATTCATCTAGTTTGACACATTATCATGGGTCATAAAATTAGTTTATAAAAATATATGTATATAAATTGGAAATAATCATCTATAATAAAACTACTACATAACTACCCCTCATAGTGACAACCTAGAAATTAGCTTTGTGAGTTGCTATTCATGGATTCTCCCACAATTGGTGGTTGAATCTTGATGGATTGTTATGATTGTTGGATCATAAACTATGAGTGGGTCTATATCCTCTATATCTTTGTTGATAATGGTAGGCAATGTTGGCTAGCACTAGTTCCACACGATAGGTTATGTGATAGTAGGTCTATTTGTCAATTTTTTTTCCAAATCCACCTATACTTTTGCTAACTTTATCAAATGATGATAATGTATGTTAGCCATATGACCTAGTAATGTCTAGACCAACTAGTTGTTGCTAGCTCCTACTATTGTTATGGCCTTTGCTATAGTTGCATCCTTCTCTAGAATCAAGCTCAAATTTGTGGACTACATCATAGAGGTCTATTGCACCAACTTGTCTCTCATATGTTCATGGCCTATGCCACATCTCACTATATCGAGACCATTGCTAGTGTAGCCTATAGACTAGCCACATATTTGGCTAGTACATAACTCTACCTCTACAAAGGACTGAGATGACCTATTAAATCCTATATCTATCATTGTAATCGTAGGCATGACTATAATTAAAGCTATTCCTGTTGCCATTGCTATTGCCTTTTACCTCATCTACTAAAACTTCTACCACTATGGTGAATTAGAACACTATGCCCCTTTGACCATCTCTAGGTACTATTGTGTTATAATTATTTCATAGTAGATAATATAGATCTTAAAGTTAATATTCTACCATAAATAACAAAAACACCGTTCCTAGTCAAAATCATCACTCACACTACCGTTCTATTGCAACATGTTTATCTTTGTACAAATAGTCAAAAGTCCCAAACTTATAACTTTGTATAACTTTACCTTTGTAAAGAGGATATATAAATATCTATAATATACTTATAAGTTTGTCAACTCAAATTTGAATGAGTAAAATGGATAGTCTTCCATACATAAGGCTAAGGCTATATAGTCCTTCAAATGAGTTGTAATGGTCTTGTAGATATAATTTGTAATAACTAGGAAAAACAAATAAAAGGCTGGACTTAAGATATCTTTTTATATTATCAATACATATGGTTTATTAAAATAATAAACCCGCATTATTTGGACCTTTTCACTGTTACGTTGTTTCCAAGAAGAAAATCCGTATTTTCTTAAATGTATTTATATATCATATTCCTTACCTATAACGGTTTTTACCTAGCCTGGTAACGTATTACTATAAACGCACCGTTTTGCTCATCCAAATCATTCCAAGTAAAAGGCACAAGAAAATCTTCAAACCAAACTAGACAACGTGGGATGTGAAGATAAAGAATAGCTTTCCTATTGAACCAAACCATGATTTGGTTCCATACATTTGCTAATATATTAACATTATATAACTGTACGAAAAGCATGCATTTAAATGGTAACATTATTTTTTTCTCAAGAAACCTTCTGCTACATATGTTGTTGGCACAGTTCAATCTGAAAGAAACCTTCTGCTACATATGTTGTTGGCACAGTTCAATCTGAACGTAAACCAAAATAGCTAAATACAAACGCGATATTGTAAGAAAAGGAGGGGCCGTCCAAAGATGCTAGCCCTCGTCAAGCTAACGTCGAATGAGTGTGACCAAAACGGTGAAAGGGGATGCTCGACAAAAATGTATATGGAAGGCACCTTTTAGCAAGGATTCTATTTTTTTTTAAATTTATAAGAGAGTTGGTTACAATTACATTAAATAATTGATAAGTGCAACCTTCAAATCATAAGGATTGTTTTTATCAAACCTATTCCACCTAGTTGTTGTTGATCAAGCAAGAAGAGGACCACCCTCTCCCTTGCGATTCATACTCCACCTTGTTGTTGTGTAATTAGGATTTGTACTATCTCAGAGGATTCAGATTAAACTACTACTTGGTGTGGCTCACATTCAAAGGATTCAGATCAGACTAGCGAGCAGGCTGTCCCTAAGGTTTAAACCTGGTGTCTTCTTGGTAAGTGCTAACAATCCACCTAGCTGTTTGGGACTAAAACTTTTAGATTAAAAAGAAACCTTGAGATCCATTATTAAGTAACTGGCAATGCTATACCATCGAAGTATACCACTATCTAAAAAAATCACAAAACATTTTTTATATGCCCTTGCATACAAAGGTTCAACCTTTGGATCAGCCAAACTCTACACTAGAGAGACAGATTCGATTTAAAACGTTTAAATGTAGGTGGTCGTAACCAGAGAGAAGAAACTTATTATTAATCTTAACCCACACATAACCCACTTAATCTTCTAACCCTTCTATTATAAACCACCTATTACCATAACTCCTAACTTCTATTTGTTGAATGCAATGCATTCAGGTTAACTTATATTCGTTGAATGAAATGCATACCATTTTTTTTTATATTTCCAGGTTAACAGAGATAATGCATACTTTTATGAGATTTCCATGTTAACTTCTAATCTGTGTTAACCTGAAAATCCTTAAACGATTTAATGTGATTCATATTCATTCCATGGTTCTATAAAGTTGGCATGGATAGCAAAGGGCAACTTTTGTTTTCTCTTACTATTCATTTTGCTTTTGGTATACTTTGACGAGTATCTTCCAATACGATATAAAATTATGGGAAAAGAGAATAGGTGTTATATGTTATAAATAGCGGTGAAATCCTTAGTCGACTTAATGTGATTCATACTCTTTCAATATTTTTTTATTTTATTTTGGTGGCAGTTTTGGGAAGTACCTTCCAAAGAGATATTCGTTTAAGGAAAAAAAGAGGGGTTATACGTTATAAATAGCAGTGAAGCAGACCCGCTTGGTCACAAGATTCTAAGGCTGCGCTGGGGATTGTCTACTGTGAGATATGGCAATGGCTCAACCGCTTGATTTTGCAGATCTGTGATTTTGCAGATCTGCTCTAGAAAGCCCAATTTTCATTCCAATTTATGAGACGACGATCTCATACAATCTCTATCTTCACCATATGCGGTATAGAAAGTTAAATACTGTTGAAATTAATAAACCAAATATCACGCCAGGAAAAGCTTCGCCGCGAAGCACTTATAAAACGCCTTCGGAAAGTGCTTCGCTGCGAAGCACATTCAACACGCTCTCTAAAACTACTTCGTCGCGAAGCGCAAACTGTTTGCCCTTGGAGAATGCTTTGCCGCGAAGTAAAATCAATCTGCCTTCCGAAGATGCTTCGCCGCGAAGCAACTCAAACCCGTCACTTCGCACTTCATATTGCCGAAGCGGAAATTGGCGCGGGAATCGACGCATTAATTCGTCAAGCGTGCGGGTAGTTGGGGTTGCTCGGCGATTGGACAGGAACCATTCCTCGGCATTTATTTTCTGTCAGTCGGTCGGTGAACTTCTCCCGCCTTTTGTCCTCATCTTCCGCCTATAAATACCGGGGCCATTTTGTCATTTAGTAAGGAGTTGGAGGATAGTGGAAGGAGCAAAGCAACGAAGGGAGCATAGTACGCAGAGTAGTCGCACAGCTAGGGTTTCGACCAGCAGTGCAGCAGAAGCAGCAGTCGCTTGCAGCCGAAGAGTGGAGCAGCAGTCTCCCATCAAATCCGTGTGTTTATCCTGCAGTTTTTATATTGTAGAAGTTTGTAATTGCTTCAAAAGGAAGCTTTGTAAATGTGGCAATATTTTAATATATAAAATATTTACCCTAGAAATTTGGGTCGCTGTGTATTTGTTCTTTGCTTCGAAGTGGTGTTAAATCTGCAGACAAATTTCAGTAAGGGTTTGCCCCGAAGTGGCAAAACACCCGCTCGATCCAGAAAGGAAGTTTAGTTATTTGTCTGTTTATTCTGTCGGAGAAGTAATCCGGGACTTTGTCTTCCCGAAGTAGAATCCAGCAGCCATTTCGTCGAAGCTGCCAAGTTTTCGGAGACTGTAGTGCTTCGCAGCCTTCTTGTCCAAAGTAGTCACTTCGACTGAAAAATTCCCGAAGTGATTCTACTTCGGAAGCAAATCGTGCAAAGCAACTACTTCACTGAGAATTTCCCCGAAGCAGTTTCACTTCAGAACATTATTTCCCAAAGTAGTTTTACTTCGGAAAAATATTCCCCGAAGTGTTTATTTCAGGATTATTTTCCCCGAATCAGGAGTATCTCCCCCGAAGCTCCTCCCTCGCGTAAGAAATCTCTGAAGTGTTTTATTGACATGATTTAAATCATGATTTAAATTTTATTTCCTTCAAATTGGTATTAGAGCTATTGTTGCCGTGACGTGGAGATAAAAGATGACTTTCGAAAATAATTCGCTGTAGTTGCAGATCCCACGATTTAACGGCAAGAACTACGATTATTGGAGCATCCAGATGAATATTCTCTTTGGGTCTCAGGATTTATGGGACTTCGTCGAGAATGGTTACCCGGAACCAACATATGCAGTAGCACTAACCACCCTCTTCTAAGCTGACAAAGATCTTCTGAAGGAGAACCGAAAGAAAGACCAAAAGGCCCTGTTCTATATCATGCAAGCGGTTGAAGAGACCATCTTCCCGTGGATCGCATCAGCCACCAAGGCCAAGCAGGCCTAGGAAATTCTGGCCAGCTCATACCAGGGCACCAACAAAGTGAAGTTGGTGAAACTGTAAATGCTCAGAAGGGAGTTCAAGAACCTGTAGATGAGTGAGTCCGAGTCGATGAGCGACTTCTTCACCCGGACAACAAATGTCATCAACTAGATGCGGTTGAATGGTGAGATTGTGCAGAATCAAAGGATCATGGAGAAAATTTTGCAAAGTCTGCCAGCTAAGTTTGACTCTGTTGTAATTGCAATAGAGGAGTCAAGGGATCTGACAACCCTTTCAGTGGATGAACTCATGGGTTCTTTGTAGACACATGAGCAGAGGCTGAGCCGCTCAACTCAATCTTCTTTGGAGCAAGTTTTCAAAGCGCAAGTCTTAGTCCGATACAGCGAACGACAAGACTCCCACCATGGCACTTCTAGTTCTCAAGGTGGAAGAGGCAGAAGTAGGCATGGGAGAAGTAACAAGCAAGGAGGGAGATCAAACCCTCATGACAGTGAAACCAGCTGCAACTTTCATCAGCAAGGAGGAAGAGGCATTGGCAAAAATCAACAAGGTGGCTCTCATCAGAAGGACATGTCAAAGGTCCAATGCTACTACTGCAAAAAGTTTGGCCATTATATCTCATAGTGTAGAAAGAGAATGGCGAACAAGAATCAGCAAGAAGCCCATTATACGGATGAAACCAAAAATGCGATAGGAGGAAATATGTTGCTGACTTGTAGTGTTGAAGAGGAGAGCAAGAAAAACATTTGGTATCTTGACAATGGGTGCAGCAACCACATGACTGGAAATAGAGAGATGTTCTCACAATTGGACAAAACAGTCCAATCCAAAGTCAATATGGGGAACAACAACAAGGTTCTCATGATGGGTAAAGGTAAAATCCTCATCCGCACCCAACATGGAGAAAGAAAACAAATCTGTGATGTGTATTATGTGCCTGGGTTGAAACACAATCTGCTAAGTGTTGGACAGCTTGTGCAGAAGGGACACATTGTGCAGTTCAAATACGGTGTCTGTTCCATCAGAGACAAAGTGCATGGACAAATCGCAACCATGTCCATGACGAAAAACAAAATGTTTTCTCTATAGATTCATAATGAATCAATGATGTCTCTGAGTGCAGTTGTGAAAGATGCTACCTGGCTGTGGCATCTCAGATTCGGTCACTTGAGTTTCAGTAACCTAAATTTGCTACACAAGAAGCAGATGGTGAAGGGTTTACCCCTTATTGAGCAACCAAACCAAGTTTGTGAAGGTTTCCTAGTCGACAAGAAGCACAAGGATGCATTCCCTATAGGACAGTCTTGGAGAGCATCTCAGCCATTGGAGCTGGTGCACTCAGACATTTGCGGTCCGATGCAGACCAGCACGTTTATCGACAACAAATACTTCCTAACTTTCATTGATGACTTTAGTCGAAAGACATGGGTTTATCCCATTAAGCTGAAGTCAGAGGCATTTGCAAAGTTTAAGGAGTTCAAGGCTCTAGTTGAGAAACAGAGCGGGTATTATGTGAAAACTCTCAGGATAGATGGTGGAGGAGAATACATCTCCAATGAATTCCACAACTTCTGCAAGCAACATGGAATTCGAAGGCAGTTCACTGCCAGATACACACCACGACAGAATGATGTAGCTGAGAGGAAGAATAGAACTATTATGGAGATGGCACGGAGCATGCTGAAAGCAAAAAGTCTACCACATGAGTTTTAGGCAGAAGCTGTGTCATGTGCAGTTTATCTGTTGAACCGATGTCCCACCAAGAGTGTGAAGGAAAAAATTCTAGAGGAATCCTGGAGCAATCTGAAGCCAAGTGTGGCTCATTTGCGAGCTTTTGGGTGCATAGCATATGCACATGTTCTAGATGAGAAAAGACGAAAGTTGGATGACAAATTTGAAAAGTGCATCTTCACAGGGTACAATGAACAAGCAAAGGCATACAAGCTATACAATCTAGTGATGAAGAAACTTGTCATCAGCCGAGATGTGAAGTTCTTGGAGGATGAAGCCTGGAACTGGAATTCAAAGACTGGTCAGCCTGAACCAGCAATTGTTGAACCTGTAAACTTGGAGGAAGATAGTGTGCAGCCACCTGTACCTTCAAGCAACAACAATGGTGCCAACAGTATCACAACCTCATCATCCTGGTCACCTCCACTTGCAAGTAGAATTCAAAACCTGAGGACACCTACGAAAACTCAAAGCTTACAAGATATTTATGAGGTAACCCAAAATCAATTAGATGATGAATATTCTGACTTTGCCTTATTTACGAAGTGTGATCTAATGGAGTTTGAAGAAGCAAGTCAGAATCGCAAATGGGTAAAAGCGATGGATGAGGAGATAGCAGCCATTGAGAAGAATGAGACATGGTAGCTGGCTAATCTTCCAGCAGGAAAGAAGACCATTGGGGTCAAGTGGGTGTATAAAACAAATTTCGACGCCCAAGGAGAAGTTGACATGCATAAAGCTAGATTGGTGGCGAAAGGCTACAAGCAAAAGTCAGGAGTTGACTATCATGAGGTGTATGCACCTGTAGCCCGACTTGACACAGTTAGAATGATTCTGGCACTGGCATCTCAGAAAGGCTGGAGTGTGTACCAGATGGATGTCAAGTTTGCTTTCCTGAATGGAGTATTGAAAGAAGAGGTCTACATAGACCAACCACCCGAATATGAAATACAAGAGCAAGAAGACAAGGTCCTGAAGCTGAAGAAGGCCCTGTATGGGCTGAAGCAAGCACCTCGAGCATGGTACAGTCGGATTGATGACTATTTTTAGGAGAATGGGTTTCAAAAATGCCCATATGAGCACACCCTATATCTGAAGACAAATGCAGAGGGTGAGATGATAATCGTCTACCTGTATGTGGATGATATGATATATATTGGCAATAGCAGTAGTCTATTTGAGGAGTTCAGAGTAGCCATGAAGACTGAGTTTTAAATGATAGAAATGGGGCTGATGAAATTCTTTCTTGGTATTGAAGTTGTCCAATCAGCAGATGGCATCTTCATTTCTTAGGGAAAGTATGCAAAGGATGTCCTAAAGTGTTTTAAGATGGAGGACAACAAACCTGCCATCACCCCAGTTGCCACTAGTTTGAAGTTGAGCAAGACTGACAATAGCAGAAGCATTGATCCAACTCTCTACAAAAGGTTAGTTGGAAGCCTGATGTACTTGACTACAACCAGGCCAGATTTGATGTTTTTCGTGAGTTTAATTAGTCAATTTATGGAGTCACCCAAAGACACTCACTGGAAAGCAGGCAAGAGAATTTTGCGATATGTCAATGGCACGAGGAACCACAGACTTCACTATGCCAGACAAGACCAGCTTGAGTTGATTGGCTACACCGACAGTGATTGGGCTAGTAGCGTAGATGACCAAAAGAGCACTTTTGGATATGCCTTCCATTTTGGATCCAAAGTTGTCTCTTGGTCCTCGAAGAAGCAGCCTATTGTTGCTTTATCTATAGCAGAAGTAGAGTACGTTGCTGCCACCTCAGCCGCCTGCCAGGCAGTCGGGCTGAGAAGAGTTCTGTGTGAACTACATCATCCACCCGAAGCAACAACAACAATATTTTGTGACAATAACTCTGCCATCGCACTCTCGAAGGACCTAGTATTCCACGACTGGACAAAGCACATAGACATCCGGTATCATTTCATCAGAGAGCTGGTGAAATTCGGCAAAGTACAGTTGTAGTTTTGCAGGTCGAAGGAGTAGCTGGTTGACATCTTCACAAAACCCTTGAAGGAGGAGGACTTCACCAGGTTGCGAGATATGCTGGGCGTTAGAGAATCTATGATTTTTGGTTTAAAGGAGGGTGTTGAAATTAATAAACCAAATATCACGCCAGGAAAAGCTTCGCCACGAAGCACTTATAAAACGCCTTCGAAAAGTGCTTCGCTACGAAGCACATTCAACATGCTCTCTAAAACTACTTCGCCGTAAAGCGCAAACTGTTTGCCCTTGGAGAATGCTTCGCCACGAAGTAAAATCAATCTGCCTCCCGAAGATGCTTCGTCGTGAAGCAACTCAAACCCATCACTTCGCACTTCATATTGCCAAAGCGGAAATTCAATGTTGGAATCGATGCATTAATTCATCAAGCATGCGGGTAGTTGGGGTTGCTCGACGATTGGACAGGAACCATTCCTCGACATTTATTTTTTGTCAGTCGGTCGGTGAACTTCTCCCGCATTTTGTCCTCATCTTCCGCCTATAAATACCGGGGCCATTTTGTCATTTAGTATGGAGTTGGAGGATAGTGGAAGGAGCAGAGCAGCGAAGGGAGCAGAGTGCGCAGAGCAGCCGCACAGCTAGGGTTTCGACCAGCAGTGCAGTAGAAGCAGCAACCGCTTGCATCCAAAGAGTGGAGCAACAGTCTCCCATCAAATCCGTGTGTTTATCCTACAGTTTTTATATTGCAGAAGTTTGTAATTGCTTCAGAATGAAGCTTTGTAAATGCGGCAATATTTTAATATATAAAATATTTACCTTGGAAATTTGGGTCGCTGTGTATTTGTTCTTTGCTTCGAAGTGGTGTTAAATCTGCAGACAAATTTCAGTAAGGGTTTGCCCCGAAGTGGTAAAACACCCGCTCGATCTAGAAAGGAAGTTTAGTTATTTGTCTGTTTATTCTGTCGGAGAAGTAATCCGGGACTTTGTCTTCCCGAAGTAGAATCCAGCAGCCATTTCGCCGAAGCTGCCAAGTTGTCGGAGACTGCAGTGCTTCGCAGCCTTCTTGTCCGAAGTAGTCACTTCGGCTGGAAAATTCCCGAAGTGATTCTACTTCGGAAGCAAATCGTGCGAAGCAACTGCTTCGCTGAGAATTTCCCCGAAGCAGTTTCACTTCGGCACATTATTTCCCGAAGTAGTTTTACTTCGGCAAAATATTCCCCGAAGTGTTTACTTCGGGATTATTTTCCCCGAAGTGCATACTTCGGGAGTATCTCCCCCGAAGCTCCTCCCTCGCGTAAGAAATCCCCGAAGTGTTTTATTGACGCGATTTAAATCGCGATTTAAATTTTATTTCCTTCAAATACGTGTTGTGGAATTGTATATTTGTCCATCACTAATTTTGTGTGAATATCAGTTAATGCTTGTGGTTGCATTTGATTTGATTGCAGACACCTTTATACGTTGAACGCAGAGAAACGCTAATTAAGGAGATCCGAGAAATTTTCAATCCGCTTGTACATCATGCACACGTAAGTCGTTCTGGTCACGAATTTTTCGAATTGTTTTGGATCGTCGATGTTGTCCGAGGATTGGGAATCAATCATTATTTCCACAACGAAACGAGAATGTCATTGGATTACACTTAGAAGTATGTTTATGTTTTTTTTTTTAATAAAGAAAAAAAAATTAGAGACCGGATTCTTTTCAACATTTCAGCTGTAAAGGTGACAAGGTCACGACCACTAGAACACCATTAAAATTAGTTGTATAAAGGTTTTGATTTTTGATGTGGTGGGAAAATTTGAACAAACAAGTATTGGAAGGAGGAAGAAGGAAATATTAATGGCGATCTCATGTATCAACAGATGTATTTGAAAATTTCAAAGACGGAGACGGAAAATTCATTGTCCCAGCCGGAGATGAATTAAGAAGCATGCTGAATTTAACTCAAACTTCGGAGTTTGTTTTTCTGGCAGAAAATATTATGAAAGAGGCTAAAATCATTACGTCCTTCATATCTACAACAGTCTCTCCAGAAGCCTAAACTCGAGAACAATCAGCTTGTAATGGAGGCTTGTTGATGTAAATGTCGGAAATTAATCCAGATTTCTGATATATCTTGGACAAATGTTGTCCTTTGGATATTAGAATCCATCTGCAGATTTTGGAGCACTTGAATTCATTTCCGTTGCAGTTATCGGGAGATCTCATTGACACCAACATTTACATTTAATGTGTGTCAGAATATTGTTGAGCTTCTTCCTCCATTCTGGTAGTTGCAGTTATTCGAAGATCTGATTCACACTAACTTTTATATTTAATATGTGTCAGGATGTTGTTCAACCTCTACCTCCGTTTCCATATATATATATATATATATATATATATATATATGAGCCCTGAGTGTTATTTGTTGACGATGAAGAGTAAAGCACCGAAAATCGCGAAGTTAAAGAAGAAAGGAGAGACAAATTAGCAAACGCAAAGCGTGCTTCTACAGCATAGTCTCAGTTGTAGAGCTATAGAAAGTTCTGTTAAAGGAAGCTTCTGTGTAAAGGTTTTCTATCGTTATAAAGTTAATATAAGATATATATAATATAAGATATATGTATTACTTTTAAGTGTTAGTGCATTAGTAAGTATATGTATAGTTAAGAAAAAAATCTAGGATAAAATTTTAGTGGAGGTTAATCCATTGGAAAGGTAAATGTAATAGTGCTTTCTGAATCATCTTTTGGGAGCTAGAGGATGATGGTACAAAACAAAAAATAAGATATTTGTATTTATGTAAAATTGTCCCTTTGTTAAATAAGTAGTAGATTGGTAAGTGCTTGTCTGTCTAAATAATTGTCAAAAAAAAATCTAAGTTCAATCTTAGAGATGCTATCTAACAAAAGAAGTAGTCGCCAAACTAACAACCACTACCAATCAATAATAATTACACGAATAAAAAACTACTTCTTAATAAAAATAAGAAGTAAATAGAACCCATTTGCAATACATTAAAAAAAAATAGCGTGTGCATTTTCTTCTCAGAAAGGTGTAATATTATTGTCATTAAGTTGGCAAAGTCAATTTGCAAGGTTTGATTTTTAGCGTTTCTTGTCTTTGTGTATTTGAAAATTCCAATTTGTGTATTTGAAAATTCCAATCTCATGCATGTTCCCCAATCTGGGCTAAACTCTTTGTTGACGTCATCTGTCCTCCCGAAAATTTCGGGATGGAGGTGACGTTAGCCGCCTTGTAAATGAAGAAAATTTAAATTCTTTTTCTCCTCACCGCCGAAGAGCGTCACTCGCGCGCAGACTGCCGAAGTCTGTCAGCACAGACTGCGCAGGGCGCACGTCAAACTCCCGACTTCGGGAGCGAAGTGCGGACGGCACCTCCTAACGGGCGCAGTCCGTCACTGGCAGCGAAGTGCGAGCTTCGCACTTTTTGCTGCCGAAGCGCGACCTTCGCAGCGAAGTGCGAGCTTCGCACGTTCTGCTGCCGAAGCGCGACCTTCGCAGCGAAGTGCGAGCTTCGCACTTTCTGCTGCCGAAGCGCGCTGTCACAGCGAAGTCGCACCTTCAACTGCCAAAGCGCGCTGTCGCAGCAAAGTGACGAACTTTGCTCGGCGACCAACAAGGCACGGTGACGACTGACTGACTTCAGACTTGGCCAACTTTGGCCTTCAAGTTCTTCGTCTTCCGCGGCTGCCGCTGGGTTTTCCTGGCTTGGCAAGACCCGAATGAGAGGAGAGAAATGCCGGAACAGAGAACAACAAAGTTAACACCTGAACTATTGCAAACCCTAAAGATGCCACAGACAAAAGCAAACTTTATTCATATGAACAACTAGGGTTACAGAATTCCTCAACCGAGGAAATAACAACATCTGCAGACTACGCTGCAGGATAAACTAAACAGGGGAAATGTCGAGTCTGCAGCTCGGACATTTCTCAGCTGAGCCACACTACTCACTAAAACGCTCTACTTTCTTTCTCTGCTCACTTTCACGAACTTATCTCACACCCGCTTTGCGTCTCCTTCTATGCACTCCTTTGTCTGTAGACCCGAACCGCCTTTTATAGTCGCGGGGAGACGAGGATAAGGGGTATCCTCTGACAACTTCAGATAAGGGTTATCCTCTGATCGACCCTCATCTAGGGTTTCCGACAAACGCCGACTGGGCATTAACTCCTACGAATATCGGATCTGTCAGGTGTCAAATCTGTTAGAAGGTAGGTGTGACGTCATGTCACACTTTTTTCGGGATCCCGGACTGCGGCAGCGCAGTCCGACTTTGCCCATGTCTGGAGCGCAATCTGGTTTCACCCAAGGTTCGGAGCGCAGTTGGGCACAGGTGTGAAATCTGGGTTAATTTTTCTAACACCCTCCTTTAAGCCTGATTTCACGAGCGCTTTGACTCCAAGCTGCTCTCGCAATCTGCTGAAGTCTTCCTCCTTCAAAGGCTTCGTGAAGATATCTACCAATTGCTCCTTGGATTTGTAGAACTGTAGATGAATTTCTTCGGACTTCACCAACTCTCTGATGAAGTGATAATGAATATCAATGTGCTTCGTCTAGCCATGGAACACGGGATCCTTTGACAGTGCAATGGCCAAATTGTTATCACAGAAAACTATTGTCGCGCCTTCCGGAGGATTGTACAGTTCACTCAGAACTCTTCGCAGCCATACTGCCTAGCATGCGGATGTCGTGGCGGCAACATATTCTGCTTCGACTGTGGACAATGCAACAATGGGTTGCTTCTTGGACGCCCATGAGACTGCCCCTGATCCGAGATGGAAAGCATACCCGGAGGTGCTCTTCCGATCGTCAGTACTGCCAGCCCAGTCACTGTCTCGTGAAGCCCACTAGCTCCAACTGGTCCCATCTAGCGTAAAATAGGCCATGGTTTTGCGTCCCGCTGACATAGCGCAAGATCCTCTTGCCTGCTTGCCAGTGCGTGTCCTTCGGAGTCTCCATGAAATGGCTGATCAGACTGACTCCGAACATCAAATCTGGCCGAGTTGTAGTCAAGTACATCAGACTGCCAACTAGCCTCTTGAACAAGGTTGGATCTACAGACCTGCCTATATCCAACTTGCTCAGCTTCAAACTTGTGGCTACAGGTGTGATGGCAGGTTTGCAGTCCTCCATCTTGAAGTGCTTCAGGACATCCTTCACATACTTGCCCTGTGAAATGAAGATGCCATCTGCTGATTGGTCAACTTCAATGCCGAGAAAATATTTCATCAGCCCCATGTCTGTCATTTCAAACTCGGACTTCATGGCTGTTCTAAACTACGCAAATAGGCTGCTGCTATTGCTAGTAAATATCAGATCGTCTACGTACAGGCAGACGATGATGAGCTCACCTGCTGCATTTGTCTTCATGTATAGGGAGTGCTCATATGGGCATTTCTGAAACCCATTCTCCTAAAAATAGTCGTCAATACGACTGTACCATGCCCTGGGTGCTTGCTTCAACCCATACAGGGCCTTCTTCAGTTTCAATACTTTTCCTTCTTGCCCTTGTATTTCATAACCGAGCGGTTGGTCTATGTAGACCTCTTCTTCCAACACTCCGTTGAGGAAGGCGGACTTGACATCCATCTGGTACATGCTCCATCCTTTCTGAGCTGTGAGTGCCAGAATCATTTTGACTGTGTCAAGCCGGGCTACAGGTGCATACACCTCATGATAATCAACTCCTGACTTCTGCTTGTAGCCTTTTGCCACTAGTCTGGCCTTATGTCTGTCAACTTCTCCTTGGGCATTAAACTTTGTTTTATATACCCACTTGACCCCAATGGTCTTCTTTCGTGCTTGGAAGATCTGTTAGTTGCCATGTCTCATTCTTCTCAATGGCTGCTATCTCCTCATTCATCGCATTCACCCATCTACGATTCTGACTTGCCTCTTCAAACTCCACTGGATCACATTCAGTAAAGAGAGCAAAATTAGAATAATCTTCATCTAATTGATTACGGGTTACCTCATAGATGTCTTGCAAGCTCCGAGTCTTTGCAGGAGTCCTCAGGTTCTGAATTCTGCTTGCAAGTGGAGGTGACCGGGATGATGAGGGTGTTCTACTACTGGCACCACTGTTGCTGCTTGAAGGCACAGGTGGTTGGACACTGTCTTCCTCCAAGTCTATAGACTCAATAGTTGCTGGTTCAGACTGACCAGTCTTTGACTTCCCATTCCAGACTTCATCTTCCAGGAACTTCACATCTTGGTCGATGACAAGTTTCTTTGTCACAGGATTGTACAGCCTGTATGCCTTTGCTGGTTCGTTGTACCCTGTGAAGATGCATCTTTCAGCTTTGTCATCCAGCTTCTGTCGCTTCTCATCTGGAACATGTGCATATGCTATGCACCCAAAAACTCGCAAATGAGCCACACTTGGCTTCAACTTGCTCCAGGCTTCCTCTGGAATTTTGTCCCTCACACTCTTGGTGGGACATCGGTTCAGCAGATAAACTGCACAACTTACAGCTTCTACCAAGAACTCATGTGGCAAACTTTTTGCCTTCAGCATGCTCCGTGCCATCTCCATGATAGTCCTATTCTTCCTCTTAGCTACGCCATTTTGTTGCGACGTGTATCTGGTAGTGAACTGCCTCCGAATTCCATGCTGCTTGCAAAAATTATGGAATTCGTTGAAGATGTACTCTCCACCTCCATCAGTTCTGAGAGTCTTCACATAATAACCGCTCTCTCAACCAGAGCCTTAAACTCCCTAAACCTTGCAAATGCTTCTGACTTCAACTTGATTGGATAAATCCAAGTCTTCCGGCTGAAGTCATCAATGAAGGTCAGGAAATACTTATTGTCGGCATATGATATGGTCTGCATGGGACCACATATGTCTGAGTGCACCAGCTCCAAAGGTTGTGATGCTCTCCAAGACTGTCCTATAGGGAATGCATCCCTGTGCTGATTGCTGACCAGGAAACCTTCACAAACTTGGTTTGGTTGCTTTATAAGGGGTAAACCCTTCACCATCTGCTTCTTGTGCAGCAGATTCAGGCCACTGAAACTCAGGTGACCAAATTTGAGATGCCACAACCAGGTAGCATCCTTCTCAACTGCACTCAGAGACATCAAAGATTCATTCTGAATCTGCAGTGGAAACATTTTGTTTTTCGTCATGGACACGGTTGCGATTTGTCGATGGACTTTGTCTCTGATGGAACAGACACCATATTTGAACAGTACAGTGTGCCCCTTCTGCACAAGCTGTCCAACACTTAGCAGATTGTGCTTCAACCCAGGAACATAAAAAACATCTTGAATTGTTTTTCTATCACCGTGCCGGGTGCGGATGAGGATCTTTCCTTTCCCCATCATAGGAACTTTGATGTTGTTCCCCATCTTGACTTCGGACTGGACTGTTTCATCCAGTTGTGAGAACATCTCCCTGTTCCCAGTCATGTGGTTGCTGCAACCACTGTCAAGATACCAGATGTTTTTCTTGCTCTCCTCTTCAATACTGCAAGTCAGTAGCACATTTCCTCCTATCGCATTTTTGGGTTCCTCTGAATAATGGGCTTGCTGCTGATTCTCATTCGCCATCTTCTTTCTGCACTGAGTGGGATAATGGCCGAACTTGCTGCAGTAGTAGCATTGGACCAATGACATGTCCTTCTTCTGCTGAGAGCCACCTTGCTGATTTCTGCCAGTGCCTCTTCCTCCTTGCTAATGAAAGTTGCAACTTGGCTCAGCGTCTTGAGGGTTTGAGTTCCCTCCTTGCTTGTTCCTTCTCCCACGTCTACTTCTGCCTCTTCCTCCTTGAGAACTAGAAGCGCTGTGCCGGGAGTCTTGTCTGCTGCTGTCTCGGACTGAGACTTGCGCTTTGAAGGCTTGCTCCAAAGAAGACTGAGTTGAGCAGCTCAGCCTCTGTTCATGGGTCTACAGGGAACCCATGAGTTCGTCTGTCAAGAGGGTTGTCAAATCCCTCGACTCTTCGATTGCTATCACAACCGAGTCGAACTTTACAGGTAGAATTTTGAGAATCTTCTCCACTATTCTCTAGCTCTGGACATTTTCTTCGTTCAACCGCATCTGGTTGATAATGTTCATTGTCCAGGTGAAGAAGTCGCTCATCGACTCGGACTCACTCATCTGCAGGTTCTCGAACTCTCTCCTGAGCATCTGCAGCTTCACCAACTTCACTTTGTCGGTGCCCTGATACGAACTTGCCAGGGTTTCCCAGGCCTGCTTGGCCTTGGTGGCTAATGCAATCCGCAGGAAGATGGTCTCCTCAACTGCTTGCATTATTTAGAAGAGGGCCTTCTGGTCCTTCTTCTTGTGCTCTTTCAATAGATCCTTATCTGCTTGAGAGAGAACGACCAGTGCTGCTGCATCTACCGGTTCTAGTTAGCCGTTCTCGACTAACTCCCATAGCTCCTGAGATCCAAACAGGATTCTCATCTGGATGCTCCAGTAATCGTAGTTCTTATCATTAAATCGTGGGATCTGCAACTGCAACGAGTTTCTCTCGAAAGCCATGCTTCTATCTCTGTGTCACGGCACTATTAGCTCTGATACCAATTTGAAAAAAATTTAAATTCTTTTTCTCCTCCTCATCGTCGAAAAGCGTCACTCGCGCGTAGATTGCCGAAGTCTGTCAGCACAGATTGCGCAGGGCGCACATCAAACTCCCGACTTTGGGAGCGAAGTGCGGACGACAACTGCTAACGGGCGCATTCCGTCACTGGCAGCGAAGTGCGAGCTTCGCATGTTTTGCTGTCGAAGCGCGACCTTCGCAGCGAAGTGCGAGCTTCGCACGTTCTGCTGCCGAAGCGCGCTGTCATAGCGAAGTCGCACCTTCAACTGCTGAAGCACGCTATCGTAGCAAAGTGACGAACTTTGCTCGGCGACCAACAAGGCACGGTGACGACTGACTGACTTCAGACTTGGCCAACTCTGGCCTTCAAGTTCTTCGTCTTCCACGGCTTCCGCTGGGTTTGCCTGGCTTGGCAAGACCCAAATGAGAGGAGAGAAATGCCGGAACAGAGAACAACAAAGTTAACACCTGAACTATTGCAAACCCTAAAGATGCCACAGACAAAAGCAAACTTTATTCATATGAACAACTAGGGTTACAGAATTCCTCAACCGAGGAAATAACAACATCTGCAGGCTACGCTGCAGGATAAACTAAACAGGGGAAATGTCGAGTCTGCAGCTCGGACATTTCTCAGCTGAGCCACACTGCTCACTGAAACGCTCTGCTTTCTTTCTCTGCTCACTTTCACGAACTTCTCTCACACCCGCTCTGCTTCTCCTTCTGTGCACTCCTTTGTCTGTAGACCCGAACCGCCTTTTATAGCCGCGGGGAGACGAGGATAAGGGGTATCCTTTGACAGCTTCGGATAAGGGTTATCCTCTGACCGACCCTCATCTAGGGTTTCTGACAAACACCGACTGGGCATTAACTCCTGCGGAGATCGGATCTGTCAGGTGTCAAATCTGTTAGAAGGTAGGTGTGACGTCATGTCACACTTTTTCCGGGATCCCGGACTGCGGCAGCGCAGTCCGACTTTGCCCATGTCTGGAGCGCAATCTGGTTTCGCCCAAGGTTCGGAGTGCAGTTGGCACAGGCGTGAAATCTGGGTTAATTTTTCTAACAGTAAAAAGGCCCGGTCTCATGCACTGCTCGAAGCCCAATCTAGCTGCCGCTGCTCATCCCGGCTTTATTTCCGTCCCGGCCCCGTGCAAGTTTCGCATTGAAAGTGTGCAGAAATTAAAGAAGCTCCTGAGACAGGTGGAATACGTTTTAAAATATCCATGGAGACGCAGCCTTCCCCGATGGGAGACCAGAAACTATATTGAAATAATTAGGGAACACAACAATACTTGGCCTCAGATCAAGAATGTCCATAGGTAAGTCTGAAGTGAAACCATAAATAAATAAAAGAAATTGAAAATTTGTTTTCTCCCTTTTCCCAAAACTTTGGTGTTACCTTGTGCAGTATTTGTGATAAGCCTATAGAAATTGTAATATTGGTTTTTTTTTTACAGAAATCCAAGTTCAAATCACTGTGTTAAATAAATTTATATAAAAAAAAAAACAATTACAATACTGGACTTCAACATTTTGCAGTCTCAACACCAGAACGAGGTAAAAGTAGTGTCCAGGTGAGCAACCAAACTGAAGGTGAAATTCTTATCAAAATAAATTTTCAATGCCAATTTTCATGGATTTGGTTTTGATGTCTCGTACTGTAGATGGTGGAAAGATTCGGAGGCGATTCAGCTGGATTTTTTACGCCATCGTCATGTGGAGTTCTATTTTTGGGGGCTGTGTGCAATGTTTGAGCCCGAATTAAGGAGTGCGGGACTGTTTTAGCTGTGATGGATGACACTTACGACACATATGGAACCTTTGAAGAATTTAAACAGCTCACGGAGGCATTAACAACGTAACTGTTTCATATTCAGTAAATCTCTAAGCATCTAATTTGATTCATGACAAAAAAAATATTAAGAAACTGATGCTTATAATTTAATTTCAGATGGGATATGTCATTGACGGAAAACCTGCCGGATTACATGAAAATTGTCTGGAAATTTGCACGTGGAGTGTACGAGAAGATTGCAAGGGAAGCTGAGAAGAAACAGTGCACAAACATTTGGGAGACTTTGTAAGCACTTTTTTTTTTGTTTTTATAGTAATTATTATTTATAGAACGATACGAGCAACTTACACATTCACCAAGTTTAGTTGTTGACAGCATATGGTCTTTCGAATGAAAAATAAAATTTCCTTTGGTTTTGTTAGTCTAAACCGTCAGACTAAGAAAACATATTCCTCACTTTTTTTAAGATTATAAGAGTTTTAGCTGAGATGGTTTGGATAAATAGAATGTAGTTTACGAAGGCTTTATTTGTTTATTTTTCAAATTTGATATTTGTGATAAATTTGAGTTTTTTTTTTTAAATTGATAGTTGGTTGTTTAGAGTATATATTGAATCGGTATATCTTAGGTAAAAAAGTTTTTTCTTGCATTTATGATTGTTTTTTTACTATTGTTAAAAGCCTTTCAGGATTGAGGTTTGTAGGTCATTTTTGTCTAAGATGTATGTTGATAGAGTTTATAGAAGACTCATTTCTCCTTGTTTTATATTTGTTGTCGATGATTGTCATGACCTAATTGAAAATGGGTTAATTTGTTGTTGAAAGTAAACATCAAATTTGTATACCCCACATGAATTAGTTGTTTCTTGTTCTTAAGATTCTTTTTATCAAAATCTTGTAAAGCCTTTATGATTAAGTTCTATAGGTCCCTTTTATCTTATATAGATGATGATAGGAAGATGCTTATAAATAGAGGTTCATGTGTAAGGTTTTGATACACATACCTTAAAAAATATATATTGTCTCTTCAAATCTACAATATCCAAGAAATATGAGGTATATCTATGTTTGATTTCACTATAAAATTTGAACAAATTGCATTTAGATTGTAATTCTTATGAAATATTTAAAGGTTTTCTTTTATCCATGATGCTAGACAACATTCAATTGAATATTGAACTCAAATGTCTTTTACCAATTTGTTCATGTCATTCAAAATCTCATTGATGACTATGCTTGTTGTAAGGCTTGTTGTAAGTAAGAACTCATTGGACAAGGGTAACATATCAAAACATAGTACTAAAGTATCACTTTCATCCATTATATTATTATTTATTGATTTTAAAATGTTAAGAATCATTGGTAAAAGATCCATTTTACCCACTAAAGTGTTCAATTTATTTGTTAGAAATCTTGCAACAAATAAGTTAGTAAACTAATAGTATTAATAATTAGCTTGAGGGGAGTTTTCACACCATGGAAATTGACATGTTCTAGAAATTTATACTAACCTCTTTCTTTGGATTGAACTTTTGTTTATGGTATTATTAAGCAAGGATGTGTTTATCATTATGAAAAACTTTCCAACAATACTACCTCAATAAAGTACATAATTGTCTCATATATATATATATATATATATATATATATATATATATATATATATATATATATATATATATATATATATATATATATATATATATATAAAACTCGAAGCATTCTACTTTATGATATTGATGTTATCATTTTTTTTTATCTTTATGATAATAATATTCATCACCACCTTTCTCTTTTTTTTCCTATGTTATTGTATATTTCGATTATCTCTTCATTTTTAAATATTACCTCTAAACACAAGGAAAAGAAAAGTAGTCTAGGCTTTGCTCTCTTCAATAAGCTAAAGATCCTTGCGATCCACCAAGACTATAGGGAAATTTTACCTATATCTCTCACTTCATGCAAAATCTCATTTGAAATTAGGGTAAGCTAAGAAATGTAATAAAAAAGTATATCCTACTTTTAGTTTAAAGGAGAAACATTAGAGAGTAAGTGAGGTGAGCCCAAAATACCTATTGGCCATTGGATATTTTATCAATGGTTAGTACTCTTGTTTTGACTAAATCTAGTACCTTGAGATCACCAAGGTCTAGGATAAATTATTTTTTCATATAATGGTCTGCATTGATCTTCCAACCAATGAAAGTATAAAAATAAAAAGAGACCAATGATGTCATGGGATGTACACATGGTGACCAATAAAAATTATAAGGAAGGAAGGAAGCATTAGTGAATAGTTATAAAAGATCTTCCATTGGATTAAGGAGATCATACCTCAACCCAAGATATGTGGTTGTTTCCCATGTATATAAGAAGAGAACTAAATGGAATTTAAGTAGAAATCCACTACTGGACACCAAAGTTGAAGTTTATCCTCTAGCTTACTAGAACCATCTATGTAATAGTTGCAAAAACCACCCATGATATAGGTAATCCTACCATATCATCACGTACTAGTTAGGGAGGCCAAACATGCTATATTAAAAAGGGGAATATTTCAAAGAAAATCTAGAAAAATATTAACGATGCAACCACATTAGTGTACTAATAATAATATGAGTTATAAAATATTCCTCATACAAGGGCCTTGAAACCCTTAGCATTGATGGCCCTAGATCTAGAGATCATGAACGTACCAACCCTATCTTCAAAAGTATTTTAACTATAGAGTAAAGTAGAATATGCAAGCCTCTTGCATAGAGTTTTTGGATGAAAAGGGCCCTTACCCTACCCTATAAATAGTCATATATTTTAATTGTAATGATATTAGGATATGAGTTGTTTCTTTATTGATTTATTGTATGAGTAGGGATTGAGCCTTGAACCATTTTCTAAGTAGCATAAAGCCTCTTTAGAATGCATACCTTATAATAATTTTAATACAAGAATGAATGTTGTGATTAATTTCACCTTTTCCTACTCCCATAAGTGTGTTTTCATTTTTAGGTTTTGTGTACTATAGTGTGTTTAATTTATATCAATTAGACTACAATGAATGTGTCCATTTCTATATTTTCCATGTATTTGGGAAGGAATCCTTAATTTTGGTGCATTTCCCTTTACTTTAGGTTTTATTTTTTTGCATTATTTACTTTTATTATGATTTATTTTTCCTACACCATCCCATGAGAAGTAGGCCTACGATCACAAAGGCCTTAAAGTGTGTCAAGATCAATCCCATGAGGAGTTGACCTTAGCTAAAAAATCCCAAATATTTTGCTAGAGGTAATTTTTTCCCATGGAACTTCTTTCTATGTTTCTCTATGTAAGGTCTATATATCTCAGGCACATTTGGCTTCTAATATAATAGGTAGGTTCATCTAGATATGATAACAACTGCAATGGCACACTTGCTATAATGAGCTTCCAATTCTAGCCAATAAATTTAAAAAAGACTCATGAATTTGATCTATCATAACTCAATCCACTTGAGGAAAAGCATCCAGAGATTCACATAATGAATCTACTAAAACTAAAAATTTGAATGAGTCATCCAATGATAGTTAGACTAACATTATGGTGGGGGGTTCTATCTCATAAACTTATTAAAGTAATATATTATTATCTAGCTATCCTTAAGGAAAGGTACACAAATTATATTATCAAAGGGATTGTAACTAGAGCCTTCACCCAAGCTAATCACCAAGAGATAGTGCCACCCCTATGTCAAGAAGCAAGAAGAAGAAATTAAAGGTACAACATGGTAGTCCTACTAAACCAACCTTTTAATAATATTGGCATGGAATTATATAGGTTATTCAATCCTAATGACTCCACCCAATGTATGGGATTCAATTTCTACCCCAACACTCAAGTCCCTACAGTATTTCTTGAGAGAAGATGTTATCATCTTGAAGAAGCATTTGCACCACTTGGTGAGTCTATGTGCAATACAATTCATTAAGAAGTAAGATATATCCTTAGGACTACTAGCAACTTTATTTAGATAAAAATCTCATGAGTGGTACCTTTTGCTTAATCCTTAATCAATTAAAATCTAGGACTAGCTAACAAAACTCATGCTAAACAAATTTAGAGATAATATTGATAGAGCATCTCTCCTAGAGTAGCTCATGAACATCAAAATGGTGCCTATAAAAATTATGGATGTCTTTAATGTCTAGTTCTACAAGACTTAATTGAGGATCCCCAAAAATATCTAACCACCTCTAGGTATGGCATTTATTTATTATTTGAAACCTTTCAATTCTAAAATTGGCATGATGGTCAACTGTAAGGAAGAAGACTCATTACGAGAAGCTTATGATATAGCCATCTAAGCTAAAAAATATCTAATATAGATAGGAACACTATATGATAGATCAACTCTACCATTGTTTCCCTTCATTCATACCTTATATCAACACTCTTTGAGTATACCATCTATCACTAGTTTGACTAGCCTAGTCACAAGATAAAAAAAACTTATATTTTTTCTCCGTTTGTTGATATAATTTATGAAATATAGAATTTTATGATAACCTTATATAATGATATAACTAATATAAAAAATAATTCTCAAATATTTCCATACTAAAAGTACTTGAAGTCTCATTTTCAACAAAGAAATCAATGTGTTTGACCACCTCCAAATGGATATCAAAAGCCTCCATTTTCAACTAATAGATATATCAAACAGTCATAGGTTCTAACTCAATAGATGGTACCCATGTTAATCCCAATACAACATATATCTATAAGACTTACTAGTGACTTAGTCAATGTGTAAAATAATTATGTTGAAGATCCTAGTGGATGTTACTACCCTAATCTTGATTGTATTCTTTCTAATTATTATATCAAAAATAAATTTTAAACAGTCAAAATGAATCTATTTGAACATAATATTTCCTCATTTTTTATTTAAAAGCCTATATGCTAATACTAAAACCTACCTTATAGTCTTCAAATACTCCAACAATTATCAATTCAATGGTCTCAAAGCAGATCTTTATCACCTAGTGTAGACACCAAAACAGCACCAATCCGATTATGTGACTGCAAACACTGATCGCTTTGACAAACACAGCCCCCAGGGCAGCCCTCAGAGGTCAAACAGTGGTCCTAACCACTTTCATAGCAATTTTGTAAGGTCAGGAAGCAATTTGGCACATTTAGACACTTTGCTCAGTATTCGTCTCACCCAGGGACGAATACTAACTGGAATTCGTCTCACCCAGGGACGAATTCTGAAATCGTCTCACCCAGGGACGAATTCCAAGTTTAACGGGCAAAAAGAAGAATGGTGCCAAGTGGCAGCCCAGGAGCCAGTTGATGACTCCTGCCTCGCACACGTGTGTGGGTGGATAGATAGGCCGTTAGAGGACTCGTCACAAGGGCAGCTTATGAGAGCCCAAGTCAATGGAGGACTCCCCTCCCTCATGGGAAGACATGATTGCCACATGGCACCTATGACCAACACATGGCATTTGTGCTTCCCTCTCAAAAGAGACCCCATGGGTCTATAAAAGGTGGGACTTTTCTCACCCAAATGGACAGATAAAAATGAGATTTCAAGCAACGAAGTGCTACCGAGTTGAACACCCACTTGCATCCCCTTTGATTCACCTTCTCACATCCACCAATCTCTTTTGCAAGGGAGGTTGTTGGGTGGCTTTTGGAAGCTTGAATCTGACCCAAATCCAACATATGGACACCTGAATCAACCAATTTGCAGACATCCCAATCCTAAGAGGTTTTGGGCCCATCCCTAGTGGATTGGCGCCAAGATCAAGTGCCAACGGTGGGAGGCCCACTTGGGCACCCCCGCACTTTCTAAGTTTTATTCCAAAAGCATTCTAGATTATTGTTTCAGTTTGCATATCATGTTATTCTGTTTGGTTAACTCATAGCTTCAATTTCATAACATTCTGATCAGATTTTATCATGCTTTGTGTCGCTTTGTTGTTTCACTAACTTGCAGGTGGCGATATCGAATTCCCGAGGATAGAGGCCAAATTGGGAGAATCCGACCATCTGGGTCATCCCAAAATGGCCCCAATTACATAACCCCCCTGTTTGCAGGCATTTTGCAGGTCCCGAGATTCGACATTGGAGCAGCAGCAGGTCGGCTTTTCCAACACAGCAGAATTCGTCCCACCCAGGGACGAATAGCAGTCAGAATTTCTCCTGCCCAGGGACGAATTCCAGTTGAAGGCAGATTGGCCGACCGTCTCAATGGCAGTGGCCTTCTCGGTGATGTCTTCTATCCTCTCGTCAAGTTTTCGGGTCATTTAGAGTCATTTTGTCTATCGATTTGGCTAATTATTTACATGCATCTTTTGGCGATTTTAGAGAACAAACACTTACTATTTGCAACAGGTGCTACTGACATCTTCGTTGTTTCTTTGTTCGCAGGAGGAGCAGCAGAGGTCAAAGACTCATCGACATCAGCGACGACATCATCTTGGCCCGTCCATTTCAAGTGTGGGCACGCGGAAAGAGGAACCTTAAGTCTCGATTGTAGTCAAATTCTTTTAACGCTCCTAGCCCCTGAAAAGGGAGGAGGCGTATTTGTAACAGAGATCAAGAAAGTTTAATGAAAGGGCTGTGTTTTCTCCATTTGCTTGTGTCTCTTCCAATGCGTTTCTTTCATTTCATGCAATTTACATTTCTAGGACTTAAGCGTATTTGATTTTGAATGCATCGCAATTAGTGTTTCCTTCGCCCGAAATCTCGTGCTTTCAGTGGCGATCACGGTGGGACCCTGTTCCCTGGTTTTTAAGATCACAAAAACTGATCAAATTTTTGTGTTTTGTGTTTGACAGGTACCTTTTTGGTTTCTGACTGTTATTCGTCCTTGGCTGTGGCGATTGCTTTACTGAAATTCGTCTGACCCTGAGACGAATTCAAATTCGTCTCTGGGAGGGACGAATTCTGTTCTGTAATTCGTCTCACCGAGGGACGAATTTCTGTCTGCAACTTTTCAGAGCAGAAATTCAGAAGCAACCGGTCCAGGCAGAGAAGAGGTAGGGATTTTCATGATCTCTCGTTAAATTTTTTGTTTCTGTTTCTGTTTCTTTAATTGTTTTCATTTAATCCTGCATTGCATTAGGAAAAGTCATTTATGCTTGTTTCATTTTCGTTAAATAAAATGAATCCCACACACTTCACGCAATAATTTTAAACCAAGGAGCTGGTCGTAAGACCCCAGCCCTTGAGCAAGACCAACGGTGGGTTCATCACCACCTTGGCTTAGCTTTGCATCCATTTCCCGATTGTCAACTGTTGTTAGGCGTAAATCCTGACGAAAGCTGACCGAGTGTCGCTGGGGTGATTCCCATGCACGCGAGGATAAGTCTTCTATGGTAGGTGCCATTAACAGGACAATCCCCCTTTCGTACCACCTACGTACCACGTACCTTCTGCTCTCACGTACCTATAGTCTCCCTCTCGTAAGGGCGGGTATATAGAGAGGTTGGTATATCGGCCTGGGTTGGTATATTGAAGGGGCTACCATTTTGGGAGTTATATGAGCCATCATAATGCATTTAAACGTTCTTCAAAACCTACAAAAACAAAACAAAACATCAAAATGCACTAAACCAGTTTAGGGCACACCAATAATCCTTAAAAGAGATAATCACGGTTTGCGCATGTGTGTGTTTATTTCTGCTTAGTGTAGACAAAAAGAAAAATCATCATAAACGAGATAAAAATCTACTTAGATAGTATAGAAGCAACGCAATGGTGTACACCCGTAGCCAAGCCCAATCAAGGGCAGAAGCTCCGGAAGGTACACAAGAAGCAGGCACAAGTCACCTTCGCTTCAGTCCTGAGGACTTGGTCATACCGCCTTATCGGTCTGGCCTACAAAAGAATCCGATTCAGAATCCTCGATGGGGTATGCCCATTCAAAGCAGCCCCTTTCGGGAAGACGCCCTACATGTAGACCTTGATGTAAATAGAGAATCACCTTCTGAGGTTAGACATGAGTGGCCACAGCGCGATGGAGCGCTAGAGAGGCACACTATCCATTTGGAGGGACAACGTGGATATGGCATCCCTTCTTTACCTCCCATCAGGACGGAAAGACAAAATCCGGAGCGCAGGGCTCCTTACACAGGGCGAGCTAACTCCGCCCGCCCCGTCCAAACCCGTGAAAGAGAGTACGAGGAAAGCCATCGCATTCCTCGAGGACAACAAACAGCGCGGGAACCTTGCATTTCCGCACTTGCTAGGTATCATGATCATACATCAAGGCCAGAGCCTCGAGTACATGTCGCCCACCTCGACAGAGGGAAGCGACCCATTGAAACTTTAGATCAACAAACTCGAGGCAAACACATAGGAGAAACATTCGAACCTCCTGAGCAAAATAGGGTAGACCAAATTGACCCGATAGTTGCTAGACAGGCCACCCGTCAAGCCCAAATCACGCGGCTTAAACAAAGTCATCAGGAGATAGAGTACCGACACCGCTTGGATAGAGAGCGCATGCAACGCGAAGCGGATGAGTTACGCTATGAACTACCTGAGAGGGAGCCAACCCCTCGCATCCAAAGGGCCGAACAATATGAGAGGCACAATTCATTGGTGCAGGACAGGTCTCCACGACCTCGTCAAGCTTTGCCTCCGAGATCTTATAGACCCGAGAGGGAGGCCACTCCCCGAAACAATGATGGGTACCTTCAGAAAGGACTCGATCAAGGTCATAGGTCTCGCCCAGAGACTCCTCAAGAACTTTATGAGGAGTACGAACCAGAAATAGAATATGCTGAAACTCCCCATCAAGGCAGGAGGATTGCCATTCGGCCACCCCTCCATAGGCCCCCGTTTACCATAACTTACAACGGGAGCGAACAAGAGAGGAAGAAATAAAATCTTCCGATGCATACCAAGCGCTATTAGAGCGTTTGGAGTCTATGGAGACAAAATTTGTTGGGCATCAAAAACCCACATTACGTCAACTCCGCAGTAATCCGGTGCATCCCTCAGTGCCTACACCTCTTTACCCCGAGCACTTCAAATTGCCTCAATTGGCAATCTTTAAAGGTGAAGAGGACGCACAAGAACACGTTACAAGATTTCTAAGCCAATGCTTCGGCATCCAAGATAATGACGCATTGTTGCTTAGAACATTCATAACCACATTCGTAGGCCCTGCCTCGGATTGGTTCACACAACTACCTAAACACAGCATAAGCAACTTAGATCAATTAGTAGATGCGTTTCTTGAACGCTTTGCCTTCAACACAAGGAAGAAGGCATCACTGAGTGATCTGGCGAGCCTCAGGCAATTTGAGGAAGAAACAATGGCAGCATATGGGAATCGATGGAGAGCTTTGCTTTCTAAGTTACCCTACCGTCCCCCTATGTCTGATCTCACGCAGATGTTCGCAAAAAGTTGCTTAAAATCAATCTCTGGTCTATTGTTGCTGCGATAATACGACAGCTTAGAAGAAGCTTTGGCGCAAGCCAGAGTTATAGAAGAGATTAAAATAGGCGAAGGCGCAATCGCCAAGCCTAAAAAGAAAGAGTGGAATAAAACCACCAAAATCGGGACAACGCAACCACAACATGCTACGGTTAACCAAGTTGCGATAAATGTTCCCGCGCCTGTGCAAGAAATGCAGCCCCAAAAGGCTAATTACCAGGAAGTGCCTCCTGCTTATGAAAGAGATAATAGAAGACAGGAGCAGAATCAGCAGCGTCGCCCTAGGCGACAATTCACCCCTTACACGGAGTCCAGGGACTCCCTATTTGACCGCTTGTCAGCGGAAAATTTAGTCACTCTGCCAAAAATTCAAAATATAGACCCTAATGCTCCTAAGCCTAGGGGATACAGAGAGGAATTGTATTGTAGATTCCATAGGCGCAGAGGACACGACTTAAATGGATGTTGGAAGTTCAAAGAACTAATCCAAGATTTGATCGACAATAGAACATTGGCCGTGGACAACCCCATAGCGCCAAACAACCAACAAATGGGGGTATTCAAGGACCCTTTGCCTACCCACGAGGCACAGGCAAAACCACTCCAGATTAACGAGGTGCGATAGAATCTTCCCATGCAAGGATTTGTGGGAATGATTAGCATAGTGACAAGGAACAGAAGGTACCCAACAGTTGCCCCCGAGGTAGCTACGAGGGAAGTTCCGACAACATCGCAGCCTCAACAACGCCCAACGCAGTTGCCTCCGCCTAGACCCGAAATCATGATACGGACCAAACTCACGCAGAGTTTGCGGACCACATCGGCTAGGCTGTCCATTTACGAGCTTATTCAACAGTCAGCACCCCATAGGGAAGCTCTTATGGACATTTTAAAAGCCATCGAATTACAACCTCACGAAGCAAATTCTTTCAACAACTTCGTGGGACATGTGAAACAATGTACGGAGCCGGTCATCACATTCAGAGAAGACGAGGTAAAAATGATATCGAATGACATGGCAGATCCACCCCTGCACGTTATCACGCGGGTCAACGGGATTCCGTACAAGAGAGTGTTGGTAGATACTGGCTCGTCCAGTAACATCATTACCACTGCAGCCTTAAAACATTTGAAGCCGCCAGCCTCTCACATCACAGCCTCCACGTATACACCTGCGAGCTTTCAACGATGCAATATGCTCGACAGTCGGCACAGTTGTTCTGCCTATCCAGGTAGGACAAAAATCAATACCTACACTGTGCCATGTGTTAGAAGGCGAGATGGCTTATAATATACTGCTAGGGCGGCCTTGGATCAGGGACATGAAGTGTGTCCCTTCGATCGCCCACCAGTGCTTAAAGTATGCTTATGAAGGAGAAATACATGTAGTCCCAATGGACTTAGAGCCCTTCAAGTATTGCAATGCGGTACAATTCATACCTCAATCGACCCTCCCTTCAACACATTTGGATTTCCAGTTAAATCCATCTAAACAGGGTTCGATACCGCAGGCACCACTGGTGACCAACAAGGCAAAATCCCAGCCAGTTGAAACTTCATCATCTGCTCCTTCATCATCAATGCCACCTGTTATGGCCAAACAGAAGGACAAGGGAAAATAGATCATGGAAGAGGTTAAGCCTCTAGAAGAGAAGTTGCCCACAATTTCAACGATATCAACAGAAGAAACACCTCGCACAACGGAAGTGAAGACTCCTGAACCACCAAACATGGAATGGACTCAGGAAGGACTACCGTTTCCTCCCACCCAATCATCAACAATCACTGTTGAAATGGCCAGTACGGGCCTGGGGGAATATTTAGTGCAAAATGTTGTGGCGACGCCAGCATTGGAGTCAGTACAAGACATGGGAAGACCTCGCCTTCCCATAGGGACAGTTGTCCCTCTAGGCTACCCTCCAAACCAGATGAATTTCGTGTATGGGGGCCTTGATCATGGTCTTGAACCATGCCAACAAAAGGAAGCAGACGAAGAGCCTTTTGTTGAAAACATCAACTATCTATCAAACCCAAATTTTGCCCTAAAATATCTCGGCCAATGCAATTGGCATGGATACGGGCTAGGCGAGATATGAGCAAGGGATGCGGGTCCTTTGCCAACCAAGATATCAGATGCCATATGACAAGTCAGGAGTAGGGTTCAACCACCCCCTGCCCTTAGACATCTTGGTTGAAAATATGCAAGGCCTAGAAATAGGCAACAAGGGGGGATTGGCATTAGATCCTTATGCCAATCCAAATACAGAATACACATTGGGAGATTACCTCCCATGGCCAACAAACACCCTTGGCAACAGCAATAATCCCTCTCCTTTGCTAGAGAGAGGTGAAAGTTCGGACAGTAATCCTCAAAGAGAACATCAACGACTGTCGGACATCTTTCTGAAACTGTTCCCCTTAGAGGTTCTAGATGAAACAATACAGTGTCAAGAGAGTCAGGTCCCTCCACCAAGAGTGGAACAACCACAATGGGACCAGATTAACTTACTAGAACAAGGAGAGTCCTCAACGTCGCAAGCAACAGTTGTTGAAGAGAATGAACATTTTTGGGTCTCCGAAAGTGATTCAGAAGATGAGACTGAGATGGACTATCTCAGACATGCGCGACGACATCACCGCCCTTTAACTCATGAAGATCTAATGGGACAGATGGGCATACAGTTAGGGCATGAATGGTGGGTAGACCCTACAAGGTGGGACCAAGTATTGGATCCATGGCTCCAAATTCAAGATGAGCATCGTCCACCTCGAGATCCCATCATGACATCAGTGCCGAGAAAAGACCCTGCCATCCTTTTCACAAATAGGGATGAATTCGCACCTAGGGAAGATCCATTCGTGCCCGTTCCCGTAGAGCCAGATCCAGAGTATAGGGAGCATCTAAAAGAATCGAGCTATCACACCCACGGTTCTGGAGACCAAATTCATTCCATCCACATGATCTCCATTGATTTGACCGCACCCATCCGCAATCCGGCCGATCCATCACAATCATTGCACCTAGACATAGATGCCATCGACTGGGATCACGTCAATTCACCTTTATCACCATCAGAGTACTGGCCTTTCGGTGAAATGCTTCATTCCACCCCAAGGACAACTCAGGATATTTTTCAGGCTGAAGAGGGACCCGAGGTTCCAAACGCAGATCTAAACTCAGCTAATGATATCCATTTGATCCCAACTCCACATCAGTTGGAGGACGGATCCCACATGTCAGTCGAGGAAATGACTGACGTAGACATCGGCTTAGACCCAACGAATCCACAGATTATCAAGTTGGGGGTAAGTCTTTCCCCCGAAGAGCAAGCCGAATACATCACCCTTCTCAAAGCGAAGAAGGAAGTTTTTGCATGGTCATACAGAGACATGCCGGGACTAGACCCGCAACTAGTCACGCATAATTTAACGCTTGATCCGACAATCAAGCCCGTAAAGCAAAAACTATGAAAGATGCACCCAACAGTGGCCTTGATGGTCAAAGACGAATTACAAAAGCTGTTGGATGCACAGTTTGTCATCTGCATGGATTATCCGCCATGGCTGTCCAACATGGTTCCCGTCAAGAAGCCCGATGGGAGGATTCGCATATGCACCGATTTTTGAGACCTAAACAAAGCGAGTCCTAAGGATGATTTCCCCTTGCCAAGCATCGACGCGCTAGTAGACGCTACAGCAGGTCATGAAATGCTCTCCCTAATGGATGGCTTCTCAGGATACAACCAAATTCGTATCAATCCTGAAGACCAACTTAAAACGGCGTTCACAACGCCTTGGGGGACATTTTGTTATAAGGTCATGCCTTTTGGCCTTAAAAATGCTGGCGCTACCTACCAACGTGCCATGACATATATCTTCCATGATTACATGCACAAAACTATGGAAGATTACATGGATGATTTGTTAGCCAAGTCTCTTTTGCGCTCAGATCATCTCGATGACTTAAGCAAGATCCTCGATCACCTCATAGAGCATAAGGTCAGATCGAATCCCAAGAAGTGCGTATTTGGCATCACATCTGGAAAACTCTTGGGTTTTATAGTCTCAAAATGAGGCATCGAAGTGGACCCAAAGAAAGTCAAGGCAATCCTTGAAATGGCTCCCCCAACTACCATCAAGCAACTCAGAAGTCTGCAAGGAAAGGTCACGTCGATTAAACGCTTCATAGCACAATTATCTGACAAATGCCGACCCATGAACAAATTATTGCACAAGGGGGTCACATTTCATTGGGATGACGAGTGCCAGTCAGCCTTTGATGAAATAAAACAATACTTGGCTTCGCCGCCAGTATTGGCACCACCTAGACCAGGAGTGCCGTTCTACTTATACATCTCAGCTACTGAGGTGGCACTGGGCGCCATGCTAGCCCAAAAGAATGAACTTCACAAAGAATAGGCTACTTACTATCTTAGCCGCACCCTGGTCAGTTACGAACTTAACTATGCATACGTTGAGAAACTCTGCTTGGCGAGTGGTGTTTGCTACCAAGAAGCTACGCCACTACATGCCGAGCAACACTACGTATGTTGTGTCTAAGGAGAATCCATTGCGATACATGATGAGTCGTACTTATCATAGTAGTCGCACGGCGAAATGGATCATGTTGTTGACGGAATTTGACATTGAGTTCATTGGGCAAAAATCTATCAAAGGACAAGTCATAGCCGATCAACTAGCAGAGGCTCCTCTTGAAGACGATCAGCCTCCGGTCATAGAACTACCCGATGATGGGGTCTTCCATGTCTCGGAATCGCCAGATTCTGATGAGCCTGAGTCACGAGCCGACATAACCCTATTCTTCGATGGTTCTAAATGCGAGCAAGGTGGTGGCACGGGAATTGTATTCTTCACACCGCAGGGCGCTCCAATGCCCCTGTCATTTAAATTAAACTTCCAATGCACCAACAATAATGCAGAATATGAAGCCTTGCTCCTAGGTCTTCAGACAACAATCGCCATGAACATCAAACGATTGAATATCTTTGGTGATTCGTTGTTAATAGTCAATCAAGTCAAAGGGGTATATCAATGCAAATGCCCAATCCTGAAGGCCTATAAAGCCCTCGTGGACAAATTCTTGGCAAAACTTGAATGGTATGACATCGAGGCACTCCCTCGATCATCGAATCATTTTGCGGACACAATGGCCTCCTTGGGGTCACTAATCCCGTAAGACCTTTCCGGTGATATGACAACCATTCAAGTCAAAACCTTATCGCAATCCGTGATAGAGCGTGCAAGCTCAGACTTGACACCAAGAATCCACATGATCCAGATTGAACCATCATCGGATAAGTTCTTTCGAATCCGAGATCATCTGAAACGTGCCAACTGGGGGTCCTTGTTTTCCCCCACTCCCACTAATAGCAACACAACGCTATTCTTACAAGTTCTATCCCATTCAACATTTGTTAGGGAAGAACTTCGAAAGGGATTGGTTGTTCATACTGTCGAGGTTTCTGATCAACAGGACTGGTATTTACCCATAAGAGACTACCTCAAGTTAGGTAATCTTCCCTTTGGATTGACGCACGCCGCAAAATGAACATTCAAGCATAAAGCGGCTAAGTATGTCTTGATAGGAGACATTTTGTATCGTCGCAGCTATGACGGAATTCTTCTTCGTTGTTTGGACCAGCAAGAGTCCACTTGGGCAGTCGCCCAAGCGCACGACGGTACATGTGGTGGTCACTTTAGTGGTATGGCCATCGCAAAGCGCATTCTCCGCATGGGCTATTATTGGCCATCTTTAGAGCGAGATTGTTGCGAATATGTCAAGAAGTGCATGAAATGTCAACATCATGCCAATTTGATGCACGTACCTTCCCAGGCCCTACAGACAGTCCAGTTTGCTTGGCCATTTTCATAGTGGGGCCTCGATCTAATCGAAAAGATCTCCCCTGCATCGTCAGGCCGTCACACGTTTATCATAACGGCCACATAGTATTTTACCAAATGGGTGGAAGCAATTCCGTTAACCTCAACGAAAGGACCCCGCATTGTGGAGTTCATCTTGCATAACATCATATGTCATTTTGGTATTCCATCCAAAATAATATCGGATAATGGGCCATCATTCAAGAACAAAGACGTGCGTGCTTTGACCACAAAGTACAAAATTCAACACAACTTTTCAACGCCCTATTATCCGCAAGCAAACGGGCAAGCAGAGGCATCAAACAAAACACTAGTGGCCATCCTTAAAAAGATAGTCGTAGACAGTCATAAGGATTGGCACATACAAATCCCACTTGCCCTTTGGGCTTACCGCACTAGCGTTCGGACGCCAACTGGGGCAACTCCGTTTTTGCTCGTGTATGGCTCAGAGGCAGTAATGCCTCTCGAGTTGGAAATTCCTTCCCTTCGCATATCAATGCAGGAGTTCATCGATGATGACACTGCGCGACAGGCCCGGTTAGACCAACTTACGTTGCTTGACGAACGACGCGTGAATGCTCTCGAGCACTTACGTATCTATCAAGAGCGGCTTAAGAAAGCTTACAACATGAAAGTTCACCTAAGGGACTTTCGGGTTGGTGATTTGGTTTTGAAGGAAAACCAACAGAACTCTAATTTGCCGTCCCACCTAAGGGACAAGTTCACGGCAAATTGGTTAGGTCCATATGTCATTGATAGCAAAATAGGACCCGGGACGTACCGGCTAGCTTCTCTTGACGGTATCAAGGAAATAGAACCCTTGAATATCAGTCATTTGCGACCATTTTATATCTAAGAGAGCCATATCCCAAAAAGCTCCAAGGATTATCGCAATCACTTGGTCAAACCAAAAAGCTCCAAGGATTATCGCAATCACTTGGTCAAACCAAAAAGCTCCAAGGATTATCGCAATCACTTGGTCAAACCAAAAAGCTCCAAGGATTATCGCAATCACTTGGTCAAACCCAAAAAGCTCCAAGGATTATCGCAATCACTTGGTCAACCCAAAAAGCTCCAAGGATTATCGCAATCACTTGGTCAACCCAAAAAGCTCCAAGGATTATCGCAATCACTTGGTCAAACCAAAAAGCTCCAAGGATTATCGCAATCACTTGGTCAAACCAAAAAGCTCCAAGGATTATCGCAATCACTTGGTCACCCAAAAAGCTCCAAGGATTATCGCAATCACTTGGTCAACCAAAAAAGCTCCAAGGATTATCGCAATCACTTGGTCACCCAAAAAGCTCCAAGGATTATCGCAATCACTTGGTCACCAAAATGCTCCAAGGATGTCCACAATCACTTGGTCAAAAAAAAAAAAAATAATCAAAAACAACAAAAATTTGCATCTCATATCTAGGCATACTCAAATTCATCAATCGAGAGCTCTTCTCGCACCTCATATTCATATTCACAAAAATAAATCCATTAAAAATACAAAAACATGTAGCTGCATTAAGCATTGCATCCATACATTGCATATTTGTGGTTGTATAGGTCAAAGGCACCATAGGTTGTAATTGCTCTGATAGACCATCTTATTCCACACTGTTCCATTTTACAAAAACAACAAAAACACCATGCATTGCTTTTACCACACTAGAGTCAGTGGTCTTTTAATGTATCAAGAGTTTTCATGATTCAGTCATCATTTTGCTCTTTAGCTATGTAATGTATCAAGTCAAACAGATTTTACGAAGGTAGAGTTATACTTGAAATACACCTTGTTACGTAACATCCCAACACAAATTAAAAACACATAAAACAATTCCTAAGTTGTGTGAACGAAAGATGAAACCCGCATAGTAATCCAGGTCACCAAAAGCGAAACGGTTATCTTGCTCATCCCCCTATGCGAATGACCCCAAGAATGCCGAGAGTTGGCAAAAGGACAAGCATCCTCCCTACCCAATTCCCTAAGAATCCCTAGTTCTCAATAGTTGCAAAACATCAAAAATTTGCAAAATGTCAAAAATCAAATATTTGACATCATACAGTGCACACATCAAACGGCACAAACGATAGTGATTTTCATCACTCCATATCCCCAATCCCTTGCTCAAAAGAAAAACAAATCAAAATAAATAGTGATCTTATCACTACAAACGAGCAAGTATCCCAATACAATTGAAGAAAAGAAGGGAGTGGAACTTGAATCCCTGGAACTCTCAAAGATTCTAAAAGGTCATAAGGCAAGCCTCAGCATCGATTTGGTTGATAGCCTATCGATAACTGGCGGTAAACTTCTCGCATGACGATATATCTGTCACATTAACTTGCGTACGGATCAATGTTTGCATGTGGATGAGCTAGCTTATGGCATCCTGGATAACACCGCAGATTAATCTAACTAAATACAACAAAGGAGTTAGTGGAGCTAATTAGGTGATCCTCAATACAGGTTCGGTTGAAAGCCCATCTGGCACTGGCGGTATCCTGATAAATACCACAATAATGAACTCAATTGCACACACAGGGATGTGAAATAGCTTGGTCAAAAACAAGTCCGATTCATACCTTGTTCAAAAGTCTTGTAAGACAAAGTACAATCGTGGCTAGTGAGTTAAAATGTCTGAGTCTCGAAAAACCTTAGCTACATTTATAAACCAACTGCGCTACTTTTCATCCTTACAATACCATCAGAAAATACAAAAAGAGAAAACCACATGTATACATACAAGAGCCATACATCATAGCAATCGCCTAAAAATGAATTAAAGAGCGTCTTAAACAACCTATGGTGCCGTAACCAATCACCACAAATATCATTCATCAATTTCACTTTGCATATCAAAAAGAAATCAAAAACATTTGCATTCATCATAACATAAGCATTCATCAAAATAAATAAACATGCATACATCCATAGTCATTAGCCATCATGCATAACAAAAATCAAATCATCACATGTAAGAAACCACAATAAAACCGGTATATATATATATATATATATCATCAAAAAAATGCCCGCAGGCTACAAAACTGGTCCTCAATCCCCGCAATCATATCCAAAAACCCAACCTAAAGCGTCGACCACCATAATCACGCAGGATCGGTGCGACGGGAACTACCCCCCGTGGTGTGGGTCCTATGGGACCCTGCAGGGCGGCTACTGCCAGCCCCTGCATCATGCCTGCTACCGCCTCCCTCATCTAATCATCGACGACGAGATGATGCTGACTGCTCAGTCGCACTATCCCTCGTCCGCCATGAAGATCCACTGACCGAGGGCTCAGGTAGCCACCCACCAAGGCGGATGACCTCCCTCTCCAAGTCTATCCGGTGCCGACACCACTCTGCCTCTCGTCGATGATAGTATGACACCGCATCGTCGCGCTGTGCCAGAACCCTATCCCGCTCTGCCAGCTGAGCCCGTAGGAGATCCCTCTCCCGTAGCGCGTCCCCCAGCTCCCGCCTCGCATCCCCCAACTCCAGATCCCGTATCCATAGTAGCTCTGTCAGTCATACATTTTTAGCACGTATCTCAGACTCCACCTCCTCTGTGTCTGCCTGACGAACAGGACCCTCTGGAATAGCAGCCTGCTCTGGCTCCCACTGCTCCTCCACGTCCTGCATGTCCGGCTGATCCGGAGCGCCCAAGTCTACATCCTCATCCCCCACATCCAACATGTCCGCATCATCCAACGGACCTCCCCAATCATCCCCTGCTACCTCAGCACCCTCCACTACCGCCTTCGTGCCTCCCAGTGGCCCCTCTCCTCTCCATCGCCGTAGTACCCACCACGAGTCATACTCAGTGGTAGTCCCGACGTCATCTACGTCCGGGACATCAATAACCGCATCTGACTCCTCGCCCAATGGCGCGGTGATCGGTGGATCTAAATCCCTCTCATCTCCCCATCGTCGATAGACCACGGGCTCACCAGGCAACCCCTGGCGCACCCCAAACTATCGTGTAACCCGGCTGTATGAAAAGAACTCATGCTCCGTCCCGTGCCTCCCAGTCAACCACCGCTCCTTGCGTACCCGACGGAGCCACTCTCCAGCCTCTGGCCAGGCTGGACAGTCTCGATAAGGGCGCCAAAACACCTCCCCTGGAGTGAGCCGAGAAAAGGCATCGGTATAGTGCTCTACAAAGCACCTGCCCATCGTCGACTCCCCTCGCTCCATAGATCGTCGCCACAAAACTGCATAGCCTATCTCCGTGTCATCCATCGCCGCCCGAGTCATCCACGGTAACCCGGTCGGCCTCTCCACTACTATGTGCTGCCAACCCCAGCACTGCAGCAGATAACTACAACTGACGCCCTTTCGCTGCCGATAGCGGACCGCATACAGCTCCTCGTAGAGCTGTGCCAACAATGTTTGTCCCCATCTCAAAATCAGTGGTGCCTCTATCGGGCACTCTACCAACTGCCATACCAAATCCAGCAGGTTCCACGGGAACCTCGCGCTTGACGAATCAGGGAGAAGCATGTTAGAAATAAGGCCCATCAAGAATGCGTGCCTCACTCCTAACACCCCCCTCTCCTACCACCAACCAACCAAAATCCCGCCAGTCTGGCAGTCCACCTCAGCTGTCTCCACTGGGTTCGTTACACCCAGCCGCTCCCCATGCCCAAAGCATCTCGTAAGTACAAGAGTCCGCTGATCACGCGGCGATGTCCTAATAGGCAGTCCATCTATCGGAATCCGAAGCAACCGATAGACATCCTCCAAAGTTACAGTCATCTCCCCTGTCGGAAGATGGAACGTGTTGGTCCGAGGATCCCAAAGTTTGATCAGGGCCATCAGATAGGCCTGATCCGGGACCACAGGCTCCAGTCGAGACACCTGCTTGAGCCCAAGGGCATCAAGCCATTCCCAATCACCATCAGTCAGTGCACCCCGCGCCTCAGTAAAGGCGGTAGGTACACGGTACCGGCTCCGAACCTGCAAAAGAAAACAATTCAACAAAAAAAAATTAAAAATCATGGAAAAGAACTGTACAACATAAAAAGAAAATTCAAGTAGTTGTCTTCAATCCAGTTTCAGGATTTAAGTTTTAAAACACATTTTGAAAAACAGCATCACAAAAACAATTAAATAAAACAAGTGCAAATTTAAACAAAAATAAGCTCTAGAAGACACTTACAGGTTTCGCCTCGGCTTCGCCGCTCGAACCAGTTTGTGCACTCATGATGGCAGAGAGAATTCCAATAGCGCTTCGCTTTGAATTACCTCCTCCTCCCAGAGCTCCAAAATCGCAAGAAAAAAATGACACAAATGAGCCCAAATGCAAGTTTTGGCCCTTAAATAGGCCTTTTGAGCTGGAATTCATCCTTGACTGGGACGAGCGCTCTGGTTAGCGCTCGTCCCACCTAGGGATGAATTCTACAACTGGAATTCGTCCCACCCAGGGACGAATTCAAACCAGCACTTCAAAAACATCAAAAAATGATCAAAAATGCACTAAAAATAGATAATAAATTTGCCCGATAAGAGTGCTACTGCACCTGACATCCAAGGCATACAAAATAGACATTGGAGTCACAAAATTATCACTATCCTACTCCCTAAGAAGGCTACCATAGCCGGACCGCTCCACGGGAAGACAGATTTTCGATAATTTAATCCCCAAATGGTGTCACAAAAAAAACAACAAAAACAACAAAAAAAATGCAACATAAAAACAAAGCAATAAGCATTGCCGGACACAAGTGCTCTCGCACTTAACCTCTTGGCATAGAAAATCGATGTCGGGGTTCAAATTGTCACTCTCCTACTTCCCCAAGAAGGCTATCATAGCCGGACCGCTCCACGGGAAGATGGGTTGTCGACGATTTCACCCCATTATGGCATCACAAAAAGGGTTAACACCCACCAAAAACAGGTCCAGATGTTGGAAAAATTGCACATGCTTAACGATAAACCATCTAAAGGCACCCTTGCACAAGTCATCTTGGGTCAAGCGACTCGTCGCTTTTCTCATGAAGGTCATTCCCTCATCGATTCGTCGCTTGAGGGGGTAGTCACACTTAGTCACCAATCAACAATCACACACCCAATTAAGGAAAACGACATGCATTCAAAGAATCATTGACAAAGACAATTACGCTCCTGCTTGGGGCAGTAAACAAGCAACAATCAAATCAATCAAACACTTGGCATTTCGTGAATCATGAACACAAGGTTCCCCTGAGGATAAAAGGTTGTTTGCGCCTTTGCCTAATCATGACCGATCAATGTCCAAGTTCAAGTCACACCTCACCAAAATAGGTTAACACTTGAAATCAAACTCCTTAGCTCGTCAGAAGCAAGGATTCAAGAATGCATGCCCTTTCCATGCTTGGGGCATCAAAAGTTGGTTAGGTTACCAAGAAACCCTAATCATTAGTGCTTTGGTTATCTATTTTTGCTCAGCGCTGCGCTATGCACAGCGCATCCCAAAAAGGGGCATCTGTAGACACCAAAACAGCACCAATCCGATTATGTGACTGCAAACACTGATCGCTTTGACAAACACAGCCCCCAGGGCAGCCCTCAGAGGTCAAACAGTGGTCCTAACCACTTTCATAGCAATTTTGTAAGGTCAGGAAGCAATTTGGCACATTTAGACACTTTGCTCACTATTCGTCTCACCCAGGGACGAATACTAACTGGAATTCGTCTCACCCAGGGACGAATTCTGAAATCGTCTCACCCAGGGACGAATTCCAAGTTTAACGGGCAAAAAGAAGAATGGTGCCAAGTGGCAGCCCAGGACAGTCAGTTGATGACTCCTGCCTCGCACACGTGTGTGGGTGGATAGATAGGCCGTTAGAGGACTCGTCACAAGGGCGCTTATGAGAGCCCAAGTCAATGGAGGACTCCCCTCCCTCATGGGAAGACATGATTGCCACATGGCACCTATGACCAACACATGGCATTTGTGCTTCCCTCTCAAAAGAGACCCCATGGGTCTATAAAAGGTGGGACTTTTCTCACCCAAAAGGACAGATTGAAGGAGATTTCAAGCAACGAAGTGCTGCCGAGTTGAACACCCACTTGCATCCCCTTTGATTCACCTTCTCACATCCACCAATCTCTTTTGCAAGGGAGGTTGTTGGGTGGCTTTTGGAAGCTTGAATCTGACACAAATCCAACATATGGACACCCGAATCAACCAATTTGCAGACATCCCAATCCTAAGAGGTTTTGGGCCCATCCCTAGTGGATTGGCGCCAAGATCAAGTGCCAACGGTGGGAGGCCCACTTGGGCACCCCCGCACTTTCTAAGTTTTATTCCAAAAGCATTCTAGATTATTGTTTCAGGTTGCATATCATGTTATTCTGTTTGGTTAACTCATAGCTTCAATTTCATAACATTCTGATCAGATTTTATCATGCTTTGTGTCGCTTTGTTGTTTCACTAACTTGCAGGTGGCGATATCGAATTCCCGAGGATAGAGGCCAAATTGGGAGAATCCGACCATCTATGTCGTCCCAAAATGGCCCCAATTACATAACCCCCTTGTTTGCAGGTGTTTTGCAGGTCCCGAGATTCGACATTGGAGCAAAGCAGGTCGGCTTTTCCAACACAGTAGAATTCGTCCCACCCGGGGACGAATAGCAGTCAGAATTCGTCCTGCCCAAGGACGAATTCCAGTTGAAGGCAGATTGGCCGACTGTCTCAGTGGCAGTGGCCTTCTGGTGATGTTTTCTGTCCTCTGTCAGGTTTTCAGGTCATTTAGAGTCATTTTGTCTATCGATTTGGCTAATTATTTACATGCATCTTTTGGCGATTTTAGAGAACAAACACTTACTATTTGCAACAGGTGCTACTAACATCTTCGTTGTTTCTTTGTTCGCAGGAGGAGCAGCAGAGGTCAAAGACTCATCGACATCAGCGGCGGCATCATCTTGGCCCGCCCATTTCAAGTGTGGGCACGCGGAAAGAGGAACCTTAAGTCTCGATTGTAGTCAAATTCTTTTAACGCTCCTAGCCCCTGAAAAGGGAGGAGGCGTATTTGTAACAGAGATCAAGAAAGTTTAATGAAAGGGCTGTGTTTTCTCCATTTGCTTGTGTCTCTTCCAATGCGTTTCTTTCGTTTCATGCAATTTACATTTCTAGGACTTAAGCGTATTTGATTTTGAATGCATCGCAATTAGTGTTTCCTTCGCCCGAAATCTCGTGCTTTCACCTAGAATGAAGTAGAGGTATATATCGTTGCATACAAGGTAGGCCCATTATATAGGAGGTGACAATTTTGATTAGAATATATCACTAAGGCCATGAGGAGATCCATCGAGGAGTAGATGAAGTATAGTATTATGGATACTAAAACCTAGAGAAATGATATGGATAATTAGATTAGTACCCCAATGTAAGTTCCACCAAAAATTTAGGCCCAACCAAATTTGATAATCAAAAGAATGGTATTGAAGCCTCCAAAGAAATCTTCTAAAGATTTGATAAGACCTATTTTGATAGTAAAAATGACCAAACCTTCAACAACATTGAACACCATCCCAAAGGCTCCTTCCATCAAATCTTTCAATGTAGTAGATCACCTAAGGAAGTCTACCATAGTTATGCTTCTTTGTAACATCCTCTCAGTCCCAAAGTAGATGAAGCATTTAGAGGAGGTCTTATAGAATAAAAAAGTGTTGGATAGAAAAGAGATATCTACCATATTATAAGTATATCATACCTACCATTTTGTCAAAATTCATTAATGACTAGAAGTGAAAACTACCCAATTCCATTACAAATCCTAGTGATCGATATTAATAAAGGTACAAAATTCATGTTTACGCTATCAAGAGATCCCAACACCTAATACCTATTTATAAAAATATGCACTAATATTTTTTATAATGTAGTGGCTTACAATACCATAATGGTTGGCATCTATAGGGTGTCATATAGACTTGAAAGTGTAACCAAGGGAAATATATGCGATAGGTATGTGAATCTAATGGATGAGATTTATTTTTAGGAACCAAGGAGCATTTAAAAACTCATCCATCCATTAAAAATTTGCATGTAAGTCTTTTGCTATGAAACATGGAATAAAATATGTCAAAAGCAAGTAATAGTATTGGATTTATAGAAAAATCAATTATGGTATTAAAGGTGGATTGGCTTGGGAAAAAGTACCAACACTAGATGAACATAGTTGATGGATCAAAATATCATTGAGAGTCTACATTACTATGGAAATCATAATTCGTTATCCTTAAAGACCCATCAGGTTTATGATGATACAATTTCTATGGTAGAACATTGAGATATACAATGAATAATCATGTCTTGGATGATTCAACTATGCAAGAAAGGTCATCTCCTATTGTCCTATCAAATAAGATCCAATGGAGAGAATAACTAATAAATAAATGGATTTCAATGTATTTCCTAATAGGAAATAACTATAAATGGAAGGGCTCCATACACTTCACATCATTCATTCATGAGCTAATCTAAATCTCCAAGAATGAAATTTGCCTCCCTGATATTTCTTTGCATTAGAAATATCTAACTCAAATATAAGTTGGTGGGAAATAATTGTACTAGGATTGAGCATAATGAAATAACATGAATATTCCTTAGTTTATAAAGTAGCTAATGCTATAAATTTTCCAAATATATCAATATGGGGAAGCCTACAACAAAAATTTCTAGTAGGCTTAAAACGCTCTATGCCATGAGGTAATGATGATCACCCAAACTTGACAAGCAAAATGATATATTATTTCCAACAGTATCAAAACCAAACCCCATTGTAATTGAGAAACCTAAAACCCTTACGATGGTAATAAACTTTTAAAATATAATATACTCGATAACCCTAAATATACCCCTCAATTATAAGGGTGGGTTTAGAAACCAAGCCACTTTCCTTTAGTAATTGGGTTCCAAAGAGACATGTATCCTTGGGTGGTTGAAAAAGGACACAAGTAGCATAACCATCCAATGAATCCTAAGAATAGGAAATTGACACAAGAAGAGAAAATTTTATTTGCAACGTTGAGATCAACAAGCTTGTCAAAGCTTGTTAGGCCATATGAAGGTCCCTTCAAATTTTATGGAAAAATGTATGAGGAGAAAATTAGCTCAATCAGAAAAGGGAATAATTTATGCATACCTCACAAAATATGTCTAGTAATTCCATGATAAGGCAATTTTAAAGCATTAAAATTCACATAAAAAGAAGGGATATGAAAAAAGCATACATTCATAGAGAATTGGAATATGAACCAAAATAAAAATCCATCTAATATTCAATGCAAAAAGAATCATTTAGAGTCACAATTCTCCCAAGAATATTGTCATTATAGCTTATGAAAAGTTTGAGATTTCTTAAGGTTCTTCTCACTTTTGTTGAATATTAAGGTAGCACTCTACCTAGAAGTCTCAAGCTTGAGGGAGTAATATTCCTCACCCCTTCCTCTTTTTTACTTCCCTATGTTATTGTATATTTTGATTATCTCTCTAGATTTTAATATTATCTCTATTCCCAAGAACAAGATACATAGTTGAGTTTTCATTATTGTAAATAGGTAAAGATCCCTATGAGCCACCAAGATTATTAAAAAAATCTACAACCTCTACTTCACCCAAAAACTCAATCAAAAGGGGGATGATCTAAGAAAGAAATTTAAAAAGCACATCCCACTTTTAGTTGGAAGGATAAATATTAGAGAGTAATGAATATGAGACCAAAATTTGTGCCATTCATTGGATATTTTATCAATAGTTAGTTCTCCCTTTTCACCTAAAACTAGTATCTTGGGAGCATCAAGGCCTGTGGATCATCACTTTTCTATTCAATGATTAATTTCAATGCTTTGACTGGTGAAAGCATAATAATGAAAGAACACTAGTTACAACATGTTCCAAATATGTGGAATCTAGTCAAAAGTGGAAGGAAAAAATCACCTACACACAGTCAAAAAAGTGACATCATTGGACAAAGCAGATCCTACCTTAGCCAAAAATATGTGAATGTCACCCTTGCATATAAGAAGGTATCATAAAGGGAATTTAAGGATATATAATTATTATTGGCCATAAAATTTTACTTTAACGGTCTAAATTATCAAAAATATCTACATGGCAATTGCAATGATTGTTCATCACACAAGTAAGCCTACCCTTCTATCCTATGCTAATTGGGGATGCCATGTCTACTACATCAACAAGAACAATAGTCTAGATAAAACCTAGTAAAATCACAATCACACAACCACCATAGCACAACAACACCAAGATATGTTAGCAATGATTTTTAATATGAGGATCCTAAAGCCCCCAACATTGATGGTCCCAGATCAAAATACCTCAAATATACCAACTCTAATTATAGAAATATTTTGGTTTTAGAGCAATGAATAATACATAGGCCTTCTACATATATTTTTTAAGGGAAAGGACCCTCAATCTATTGAAGAATATTACATTATTTGGTACATGCAAATGTACCCCCATGGTACCTTCATGGTACAAATGCAAATATATAATAAATTATGGTGGAGTTTGTATTTTAGGTGATTGAATTATATTTCCCTTTTATGTAAGTGTCAATGTGTGGGATATGTACAAGTTTATGTAAGACTATAATTTACAATATTTGCATAAGTGTCAAGTAAGTAAGAGTGCAAGTGTGTGTTGAGATAATATGCACAAGTGTCTTGTATGAAAGTGTGTAAATATGTAAAGTAAGGATGTGCATAAATATATTATATTAGGAGTGCATGTAGGATATTAAGAATCATATAAAAGTGTGCAAGTGTTATAGAATCAAGTATGCATGTAGAAAGAGAGTGAAGAGTCTAGTATACAAATGGCAAGATTATAAGCAAAAGGTCATGGTAGCTATCATATGGAGAGAAATAGTCAAGTACATGAAGAGTCACTTACTATATCTATATTATGGAGATAAAGCTCCATACAATGTAACATGAAGACAACATGAGAAAGGTGAAAAATGATAATAAATATTGTATATATATTTTTGAGCAATTAATATTGTAAGTTTGTTCATGCTTGTACATGAATGATTTTGGCCATTTACATTCATATTTGATATTATAAGTGAATGTTATTTCACTACTATATTGGTCTTGATATACATATTAGATTGGTTATATATATAATTCTACTCTTCATTATTGATATTTTGACCTTTTATTTTCTAGCTTATTTATATTGGGACCTATGATGTTTTGAGATAGAAAGGCTTAAAAATAAAAAATGGTATCATAGTGACCACTTAACTCTATCCATTTTATATAGATGTATTTTATTAGCCATCATTTAACTTTATCCAATATTGATAGAGTTATGTTAGAGTCTATCATATTTTGATAGCAGTGAAGACTTGAACTTTATTTTTTAAGGTCTAATTGAGTAGATATTGAGGGGATAAGGATAATTCACCCTAATTTGGATGTTAGGGTTTTCCACTTTGTTGAAAAAAAACCAGTGAAGACTAGGACTCATCTACGATGGATTGAGGGCCAACCTAGGAGATAGTTGGCCATTGAAAGAGAAAGACAACTCAGAAGAAATTTAGAACTTCAAGGACATTCAAAGTCATCATGATAATAGTTTGGATTCTCTAGAGAAGAAAACAATAAATAATATTGAATATTGAGAGAGAGTCAACTCAAGATAAATTTGGTCATTCAAGAATAGTCATGGTCACCTTGATATTTATTTTGGATTCCTCAGGAAGGATGAGAGTCATTATTGTTCTTAGGTGTGATATAAGACATAAAAGGTAGATATCATATATTGGGAAGTATGAAAGTTATAGCTTCAAAATATTAAGAAGTATCATAGCTTCTAGATAATTAGAATCATAACTTCTAGAGATAGAGGAGCATATAAAGCCTATAGAAGATAGAGAAACAACTAGGCTTCTAGAGAAGAGAAGTAATACAAATATTCTATCGAATATAGGATAATTATAGAGAAGAAGAAAGTATTATAAGCTTCCCAAGATAAGGAAATATTAGAGAATTAGATTGAATAAAAATATCTACATTTTAATCTTAGCCATGGATAAGGTTTTTGTGTAGTCTTCATCAAAGAAGTCACCATTAAAGCCATCAAGTGTAATAGTGTTATCTAGTACACTACCATACAAATGTTAAGATATTAATATTGAGAACATTATAAGTGTACGGAGATGATATTTTAAAAGCATAGCAATGAAAAATGTTTAACAATGAAATATTGTTAACATTCAATCGCTAGTGAAGTGCTAGTATTCAAGAAAAATACTAGGGAGACTTAACAACTTTCAATTTAGATAGGATATAAGATATTGATACCTATCCTTCAAGGTAGGATATAAGTTATTGTTACCTATTCTTCAATGAAGAATAGAAGAGTGCTAAGGAGAAAATAAGAGTGTTGTTAGAGTTCTAGTAAATAATAATAAACTGGTAAGAAGATTAGAGATAGGGTTATGCATAGTGGCTATTTATTGCCAAATTGGCTAAAATTAGGATTTTTGAAATTTGGAATTGGCTAATATTTGGGACACTTGACTAGGGCCAATTAGCCAAAAAATTGGGTGCAAATTTTTTTGGATTGATTCGCCCCAATTTTATAATATTCTGACCATTTTTAGTTCTAATTTCTAACACTACTCCTAATCATAGTGAACCTTCTACATGTGTTTGGATACTATTTGTCTAGATTTTGAAACTGATTCGTCAAATTTTTATAAATAAATTTTGGTACCAACCCCTTATGAATAACCCTGATTGGAGAGAAGAAGAGTTCTACCAAAGTGATAGGAAATAAGAATCAAGTTCTAATAAGTCTAGATAAAATAAGAGCTTTACCAAAGTTTTAGGAAACAATAATTGAGTTCCAAGAAGAGCACCACATGCAATGAGTTACTAGCCATAAAGAGATATAGAATATTGTCCAGAATGTAAACACAAAATAATCTACCAGAAGAGAGGATAACAACAATGTGAATGTGCTATTAGGCACATCTAAATAACAAAATGAATACCACTTGGATTTGCTATCAAGCACACTTAAGAACAACAAAGTGAACATTATTTTAATGACCTATTAAAACAAAAAAATAACTTTATCTATTCAATCTAGAATAACAATGAGGATATTCTAATAAGAAAATATCAAGAGTAGAAATGTTAGAAGACATAAAGTGGCAAGCTACCAGTAAAATTTTAGAATTTTATTTCCATAGTTGAGAAAATACTAAGAAAATGGAGAAATCTTGAGCATTAAGTGAAGTGAAATGTTGGCATGTTGACCAAAAATTGAGCTTTAAATAAAGATAAATATTGATACACTATCCATCCCCAGAGCATCAAGGTAAGATGAGCATTGGCACACTATCCATTACCTATGATACTTTAGCATTGAAGTAATTAATCTATCGATTTTGTATTAGGTAACGTTTAAATGTTACACTTTATTTTTTCGTGTATAAGTTAGGTTTTGGATGGGAAAAGGAATTTTAAAATATTTTTAGCTTACACTAAGTGGAGTTATAAGTTAATGTACCTTGATTAATTTTCAAAAGTAATTTTTTAAAAATATTTTTATTTTATATTTGATATGGAGTGATAATGACTACTACTTAGATTTAATAGCTTTTTTTAAAGCTTTCAAGTTTTTTCAATTTTTGAATATTTACATATTGAAGTGATTTTTAGCTTTTGCAGCGACTAAAGATTTGAAAATTTAATTTTTGGAGTTAAAAGGATTTAAAGCTTTGGGGTTTCTAGATTTTTCAAATTTGAAGATTTTTTTTTGTTTAAATTTATTTGAAGTATTTTGAAGATTTTGAAATGTTTAGAATTTTTGAAACTTTGCAAATTTAATTCAGTAGGGAGTTAAAAATATTTCTATAGCAAAGGCTTAATTTTTTTAAAAAACTGGAAATTTCTTAGTTGTATGATTATTTTTAACTTTGCAAGATATAAGGATTTCAACTTCAAAAGTAAACAAGATGGATAAGTGGTAGAAAATAACATTACAATAGAGGACATACTATCAAAGTGCAAGACCATACTATATGAAAGGAAGATTTCAAAATTAAAAATTATATCAAAATCAATATTTTGAGTTTAAATGGCAATATCATAAAAGAATTTTAAAAAAATCTTATAGAATATGTGAAATAATATCAGATGAATCTCATCAAGAAATATGAAAATGAAAAAATATTTGGTATATAGAATTAGGCGCTAGTCATCATACGACTTGAAACTTACATTGGTTTGAAATCGTAGATGATAAAATGTATCGATATCAAAAAATTTCTAGAGTAATACCTAGCATGTCATTTTCAATTTTTGTGTTAGAAAATGCTTCATATATTCCTCGACTATCAACTAGTCTTACCTCAATTTTTTAATTAGTAAAAAAATGAAGAAAAATATAATTCAAATACACAAATGACATAGAAAATACATGATCATGAATCAAACCAATATTAAAGATACAAGATCAATCAAGAACAAAATTTTTGCCTCAAATACAATGGGATTCTCTCAAGAAATTATTGAATATTTAACCTCAAGTTCAAATTAATGATAAATTGCTTAACTTTTTAGAAATTTAGGAAATACAAAATTGGATTAGATATAGTCCAAGGTAATCTTACAAACATAAAACATTGGATGAACCCAAGATTCAAGATGATGAATAATGTTTTAGAGAAGTAGAGGATCATGAACAATGCAAGTTTACTTGAATATTAAAGATCAAATATGAATACCAAGATTGAATACTAAAGTCTTCAATAACCATATAATGTAATACAATGGTGTGTTCAATAATATTACATTAATTGGTACAAGGTAGCTTAATTGGTGTGCAAGTGTGTATTGAGAGAACATACATAAGTATTTTATGTGTACGTGTGCAAATATGTAAAGTGGAGATATGCAAAAGTGTATTATATTAGGAGTGCATGTAGGACAACAAGAGTCATGTGGAAATGTGCAAGTTTCATAGAGTCAATTTTTCATGCAAGAAGAGAGTGAAGATTCTAGTATACAAGTGGAAAGATGATAAACCAAAGGTCATGGGAGTTGTCAAATAGAGAGCACTATTAAATTATATGAAGAGTCACTTCCTATGTCTATATTATGGAGAAAAATCTCCATACAATGTAACATAAATACAAAATAAGAAAGGTGAAAAAGGATAATAAAGATTGTATATATATTTTTGATCAATTAATATTTAAAAATTTCTTCATGCTTGGACATGAATTATTTTGGTCATTTACATTCATATTTAATATTATAAGTGAATGTAAATTCCTTGTTATATTGTCCTTGATATACATATTAGATTTTTCATATATATATTTATACTCTTCACTATTTCTATTTTTACCTTTAATATTTTAGCTTATTTATATTAGGACATGTGATATTTTGAGATAGTAAGGCTCAAAATCCAACACACCCTAGCCTATAAATAGATCTACATTTACATTTTAAAGGTATTGGGAGTTATTTTCTCACACCTTATATATGGCCTTGAGAGATCTTCCTTTCACTCATCTATAGTATAAATAGGTTTTGAATCTTGATCCATTGTCTAAGAAGTATCGAGCCTCTTTAGGACACATGCATTATAATAATTCAAATAGATGAATTAAAACTATGACTAATTTCAATCTATCTTACTCCTTTATGCGTGTTTCTAATTTTGGGTTATGAGTATTATAGTGCATTCAATTTCTAGGTATTAGACTATGGTGAATGTTTTTATTTCCATATTGTCCATGTAGTCAAGAGGAAACCCTTAATATTTTAGACTGACCCACATAGCTTAGGTTGTATTTCCTAAAATTTGAGTTTATTGTATTTTTATATTTCCTAAATTGTTTACTTTCATTGCAATTCCTTTTCCCTACACCATCCCAATAAAATAAGCAATAAGCTTGCAAAGGCCTTAAAGTGCATCAAGATCAATCCCATGAGTCAACCTTGGCTTAAATCAGCTAAAATTTTCCCTATAGGTGAGTTCATTGCCCATGGAAATTCTCACTATATTGCTCTATGTGATGCATAGGTGTCCCAGACATGTTGAACTTCCATCATGATAGGTCAATGCATCTATAAATGTCAACAATAATTTTTTCACTATAAAGTAAAATGTGATTTATTATTTAAATAAATTTATTATAATACTCATTTAATAAAAATTAAACTTATGAAAATGTTATAAATATTCTATATAAATACTATTGGAAACAAAAACATATCAAACCATAGGTTTAATTAAAATATAGAATATATTACAAAATTAAATTCAAAAATTTTAAGCAATATTCTATGAATATAAGAATTTAAAAATAAGTAGTGCCCTCATCATTTCTTTATTGTATTCATCATACTTAAGTTTTTAAAACTATTTTATATTATTGTCATACACATAATAACGTTCCCACCTATGCTTTAGTCAATAACCCTGTGATAAACACAAGATATCATTTTATAAATAACTTGTCTTCTTTAATATGGATTCAAAGTTGTTTGATCTCATTCATATGGATAAAATTTCATACAATATAGATTTTTATTCTATTTTGGTTCATCCAATATGGACCATATTTTCAAGGTCACCCATCCCAATATCTTCTTTGTTATCACTCATATCTCCCATCTATTTACATCTAAACTCAACCATCTTCATAAGTTCTAGTGTTTCCAACATCCCTAATAGATGCCTTCTACCTTTTTTTTTATGGTCCATTCAATGTATAGGCTTTAATTCAATATAAAACATGAATATTATGTGTTTATTTACAATAAATGATCTTGTTGTATCAAATCATGAACATGTCTATATAAAACAATTGGTAGTCAATTTTATTGATATAATAAGAGCTTTGTTTGAGAGGATATTATGAAGAAACATATTCAAGAATACTTATACTTTATCATGATCTCTTTTTATTGTTAGTTTATTAAGGGATTAATTTTTGCAGTTACTTTAAATTATTCTATATTGATTTCATGATTAGGATTAAAGTGTACATAAATATATTTTATTGGAATTTGCTAAGCAATTTAAATTATATTATGTGAGAAAACTAAATGAGATTATGTGACTATATTTTGACATGAAAACCAATACTAGCAAAATCAATTTTGATGTTAAAGTATCATAACAAGAATGATAATATTATTTTTATAAATAAAAATAATGATAACAGTATTATAATAAAAGAAAATGCTTCAATAATTATAAATAAGATAAAGAATATACAAATGATATGATTATGCATGAGAGATGAAGTTACTAGACACTTAATCCCAAATCAATCAATAATATTGTTGAAAGTTAAAAATAATAAATACCTCCTCACTCAAAGATGTCAACATAAAATTCAACCTAAAGAAATTGCATAGATTGAAATCTTATCTCAAGCCAATTATTAATATTATTAGTTTACTGACTTATTTGTTACACTTTAGTGGTTAAAATGGATATTTTTACCAATGACTCTTACGATTTTAAAGTCCATAAATGATAATATAATTGATTAGATTAATACTCTATTATGAAGTTTTGATATGGTATCATTCTCCAATGATTTCTCACTTGCAACAGTCATGGTCATCAATGAGATTTTTGATTATAAAATACTTTTGAGGTCAATTCCTCAATTGTGATAAATCTATTTATGAATAAATTTCAGCAAAGCACCATTGTATCTTTAAGTATAAAATCAAAATGATGGAAAATATTAACCATATAATGTTGTCTAGCCTCATGGGTTAAGAAAACCTCAAAATTTCATAAGAATTAAAATTTGAATGCAACTTGATCCAATTATTTAATGAACTCAAACATATATATGCTTCATATCTCATATATATGTGATATTTGAAGAGGTAAGATATGCATTTTTAATATAGGTTTATCAAAATCTTATACATGAACCTCTATTTAAAAGCACCCTCCTATCATTTTCCATTTAAGATAGAAGCAACCTAAAAAACATAATCATGATGGCCTTAAGAGTATTTAATGAAGAATATTAGGAATAAGCGAAAACTCATTCATATGGAGCATATCGATTCAATGTTTAATCTTAATAACAAATTAACATAATTTTAGTTAGATCAAGATATCCATAAGTAAAAAATTTAAGACAAGAATATTGGTCTTCCATAGACTTTATAATTGTCCATATTATATAGAAAGAACTTACAAACCTCACAATGAGATGTTTTTAAGGATCATGGATGAAGAAACATGGCTACAAGAGAAAATTCATTTAAGGAAGGTGTACCGATTCAATGTATACTTTTTGCATGACAAATTATCAAAATTTTCAATTAAATCAAAATAATCACACAACAAATTTAAAACAAAAGAGAAATAATTCTTCCATGAACTTCATTCCATACATCAAAAGCATCCCAATTAAACTTTCATAATATTTATCTATCTATCTATACATACACACACACACACACACACACACATATATATATATATATATATATAGATATATATGGTCATGGATGAGGAAACTTGAATAAAAGAGAAAAACTCATTTGAAGATATATTAATTCAATGTGTACTTTGAGCAACAAGTTATCAATTTTTTTAAATTAAATCCAAAAAATCACACATCACAAATTTAAAACAAAAATAAAAGTATATCTTCTATAAATTATATTCTATATATTTAAAACATTCCAACTAAAATATTCATAATCTTTAAAAAATAAAAATAAAACTTCATAATTTAAAATATAAAGAATAATTTTCATTTAAATGATTATAGTTGCACCTTAAATAAAACTTTCATTATCTTAAAAATTAAGGACTGTGTTGTCTTAATTTACACTAGGAAAACCCTAAAGAAAAATATCATTCCATGGAGTGACTAGGTTTGGTGGGCGTGGTGGTCTCAAAGAATTGCAGGTTTTTAGGATGTGGGACTAGACAATTGAGTAGAGGTGGGTCTCAAGCTAGAATAAATAGATGAATATAAGAATCCTATAAGGCCTTTTGACCCTAAAATTTAGTCGTGGATCAATATCCTTAAAGGGCAGTAACAATCTTATGTGGAGGTTTTCAATATTCAACCTACAAAAAAAGAGCTCTTGGGTTCCATATGCGCTAGAAGACTTGATGGTGGATAGAGACAACATGTATTTGATGGGAAAATTTATCGATTTCAGGCCAGAACTAGATTCTATTAAAAAAATGCATGGACAAATGGAATCCCCTCATCCATATAGAAATATTAACCTTACCTCGAAGCTTCTTTTGGGTTAAACTTAGTTATCCAGCTGACTATGATAGGATTCTTCAAGGTGACTATGGATTTACAACTATAGAGGATGTTTCTTGATAAAATATATTCTAAATTTTGATTTGTTAACTCAAAGCATTTATTTGGCCCTGGTATGGATCCATTTAACTAGCCTACCAATTTAATTTTTGCACAAGAATATCTTAGAAGATATTGGAAGAGCTATATGGTTGCAATGGATTCTGCCACTCTAGCTAGGTCGAGAATGCTCAATGAAATATTATCTGTAAAAATTAACCTAATTTAACAAAATTAAAAATACATCAAAATCACATTTAAATATAGATCCTATAATCAATTGATAGAATAAAAAATCTTAACAACTCAATATGAAATTTGTAATAAAATAAGACATCTTAGATTTTATTACAAGTTCAACTAAAAAAATCAAACTACTAGGAGATGGGTTCATAAATAAATAGTCATTGATAGAGAAAAATAAAAATCCCATCAATGAAGGAAATACTAATGATGTTAAAGGTTCAACTTGCAGGACAAGGTTGGACTGCTAGGAGGAGCTGCTCATGGAAGGTGAAATTGAAGATGCAACCAATGAGGTAATGCTTAATTTGAATATTAGAAATTAAGTTCCTATTTCCAATCAATTTTCATACCTTTTTGTTGTTGAGAATGTCCCTTCCACTCTAAATAAAGATTTAGATTTTATGGAGATCTTCCCAAACCCTATCCAAAACTCTTAATCTCCAATAAGGGTTGGGGATTTTCATAATGTAACTAAATATATGAAGGAAGGAAACAAATAAACCATTAATAGGGATTATGTGGGTAGTAAAATAATTACTATAATCCATTCAAAAGGGACTATGGATGTAGGAATTGGAAATTATCTAGGCAGACCACCAAGGTAATTATTTTCTAAAATGAATTATCCCCACTAGTGGCCAATGGAACTCAAACAATCTTAAGTTTTGGGAGAGGGAAGAAAAATCCCACCAAAGGTAAATGAAAAGGATAGTATTATGGAACATATTGGGGTTAAATGCCCCATCAAAAAATAGCCTGGTGTATGCCTTAAGGCATAAATATAACCCAAAATTTTTTCTCCTTCAAGAAATTAAATGAGATAACTTTAGAGTTTATAGAATTAAGGTTTTAGTGTAGAATGAGGTAGAACCTATTGGAACCTCTAGAGTTTTGATTTATCTTTTGGACAATAAAAGGATAGAAAGACATCTAGTGGTTACCACTAATGGTTGATCGTAATTTCTATGATAACTTATTCAAAAAATAGAATTGGTTGTTAACAAATGTATAAACACCAAATATGTAGACAACAAATCCACCTTCTAAAAGAAGAAGTGAAACTTGGATTTGCATAATTTTGTTAAATTTTGTTAATTTTTGTCATATGTACAATTTGGTCAAAATGTACAATCATAGGGTTTGTCTAATTGTATGATGTAGGGTTATAAATATACAATTAGAATTAAAATGATATTGAGTTGAAATGTGTATTTCAATTACTTTGATAATAATGAAATTAGACCTAGGGGAACCTTAATGCAAGTAATTTGATTTACAAGAATGGTAGTTTTGAGTAATGGTTGTCTCAAGAACCACTTTGGAACAACTTGGGCAAGCATTATATAGCCCTCCATTCAAATTTTATGGATGTTCAATAATGGTGTATGTTTAGAGAGATTGTTCGTGTGATTGATAAGCTATGTTGATGGATGTTCATTGGAGAAATTATACAAGATCGGTCTTATTATTACCATCATGAATATGAAAGAAGTATCTTTGGTTATGTGTAATTGTGATTTTTTTTGTACATATTTTAGTAATTATAGGTTGTGGATTATGTGCAAGTATGGCTAGAATGGTGTATTAGAAAAGTAATAATACAATGGAATTGCTTTTTTTGTCATAACTTGTTCCTCTCTAATCCTATCTAGAGGATATTAATTGATATTGGGGATCAATTACTACTTGACAAAAGGGGCATAAACCCCAAAGAATCCTACAAAAATTCTAATAAAAGAATTTTATGAAGGGTAGGAAAATATTAATTATATTTTAGAGGAGATAAATTAATTAAGAACTATTTATGAGGTCTTGTGAAAGATAAACTTGAGGAATTATCTTTTACAAAATTATAAAAATATAGTAAATTATGTGAAAAAAATCTAGTGGGCCCAATTCAGGTGGGACTTGAAAGGACTAAGGGATTTTTAAATATTATATGAACTATCCTATCCATGGGTAAATACCCATATGGCTTCCCTATATTGGTAGAAATTAAAAGGGAAATTCCCTACATTATCAATAATCGTTCTAAATTTGTTCCCATTCTATGCTTTAATAGTATTAGTTTTATATATTTGTATCCATGGGAAATGTTACAAGACAAAAATAAGGACACTTACCTTATCCTTAGTAGGACCCTTTTCCTACTTTTGGAGTACACTCCACAAGACATGAAAAACCTTAATGGGACCAAGGCATATTTTTAATAATAAAATAATAATGCCACTATTTTGTCATAAGTAGAGAATTTTCCTATAAATTAGAGGTCAATTTGTGAAGAGAGCCCCATATAGGGAAATCTAGAAAATTCTTAATGGTCCTAGGGAGTATGCTCTCCACCTATGGTGGATCAAAAACTAATCTTTGAGAATATTTCTATGACTCTGAAGTATTTCTTAGTCATAGAAATATTTTCAAATATTAGGAGGCTAATATTGAGGTATATGGAGGGGTCAGATATTGGATGAGCTTGGATAATAAGTCCACTCGAGAGGCAAGAAAATAGACATGGGGAATTCAAGTTAAACCTATCCTACACCTATTTGATTTGATATGATATATTGTTTAATAAATTATGTTTAGAATTATAAATCCATTAATATTTCTATCACCCTTGGTTTGAATTTTTGATATGTTAATGATAGCTCGATCGATGTTAATAATGATAAGTGTATTAAATATTATTTAAAAGTAGTGGCATTATGATTGTTATTTTTACACATCTACCTTTGAGAGAGTAATAATTGAATACAATTTAAATTTAACTACAGGTTTTAGGATAGCCAAACATCGATTGATAAATTACAATAATACCTCAACCTCCAATGGTGCCTTTACAACCACCGCCTGGCGGTTACTATCCTAGTAGTATTCTAACATTGTTATATTGCATTCCCCTCAACTATGAGGTGTATGTGGGATATGATGCCAGAAGTAGATGTACTTCACTCTTCAAAAACAACCTCCTATAGTCAAATTATTTAAAAAATAGTCTTATATGATATTTTATTGATTGTGATATTACTTTTGTTGAGAAAACATTTATGGTAAACACTCTATATTAAGGTAGATATTTTAGGTAAGATTACAAAGTGATAATAGAGGTGTATCATTAATCCAATTCAGATATTCACTGCGCTCGATCCATAGGAATAATCAATTAACTTTTAGGATTATGCTTTGGATAGGCCTCGAAGACACTTTTTCATTTAAATATGTGCATTGAACTATGAAGCTTCTGGGTGACCCTACCATTCATTGATAGTAACCTTCCTCTATGATCCATTTGAAACCCAATGTCATCATTTGGAACTCAAGGATGTTGTTATCACAATAGCTCACTTGCCAAAATTCTCTAATGACGTCGAAACCCAAAACTGAATACACTGTGGAAGATTTGACAAGGTAAATATAAAGTAATGGAAGTGCGGATTGAAGTTGAACAATGGTTATTCCTTCATAAACAACAACGATGATGATATGTATCAATAAAAGAACTACTTCCTATACACCTTGTGAAAACTACCTCTGAAGCTATCCTACTAAATGACCCTCTGGTCTACTGATTAATCTATGTGGTGTAGTAATATATTGTCTATCAAATTCATTATATCATAATACCTCTTATTTATATTGAAGTTCCCTACTAATTTTAGATCCAAGCAATTAAATTATGGAGTGCTACCAACAGAATGAGTTCTAACACAGCCTCTCATTGACATATGAAATAGTTGATTAACCTCATAAGCTAGAGATTACTACAATAAATTTTGGAGATTATAATGAGCCTACTATAGGTATTTTCAACATTATTAAAAAAATGACCTATCACGAAGTGTTCGCGAATGGATTACCAACACATATGATCAAGGATAGAAGTTGTCCCCATGTAGAGGTATCATCGATCCAAATAACTAATAAAAATGGGTCACCTCACTATAGTTGGTAGTCTTGGTGAATGTATAATAGTCCCATAGTTGTCCATGAACATGATGTGTTACGTTTCTATAATATTTGGCAAGCACAATACAAAATGACTATATGACCTCCTTCTACCAGGAAGTTTAGACTCGTGCACACGTCATCGAAATTGGATGGATAAACCACTATATGTACTTGACCACACCTAATTTTCGAAGAATAGTTGGTAGTCATTTGATTCTACCATGACCATATGTGAATGTGATGTCCCATTACTTGCATCTCTCGATATACATTAAAATTTGAGTTGTGTTAAAATACGCCTTGGGTTATGAAGCAATTTCATAGTTTACTTTTTGGAAAATGCTTAAGTGAGATATCCATTGGAGTCTTTTATTTGGTTTAGATTACACTCTTAATATAATAACTACACTATTAGATAGTGATGTGTTTAAATTGGGTATAGAGAAGCAATTTATATGCATGGATTAGTAGGTAATAGCTTGAAGAAGATAGTTTTTATTAAGTTCTATTATAGTTGATCTAAGCCTTCAAGACATAAAAATGGATTATCTTGAGTGTGGCACTAAGGAAATGGTTAAGGTAGTTGAATTTATTTACATGGGTAGGAGTGTATCAAGAGGATGGATGTTGTCAAGAAGAATTTTGTGAGGAATCAGAAAAATATGAAGAAGAAACACAAAGACTTATTCCTAAAACTCCTTCCAAGTATGTACAAAACCATCATCCCAAATAACAGATCATTGGGAATCCAAATTAAAGACAGACAAGGAGAAGAATAATAAAATTATCTCAACAAGTAAACTTTTCTTTGCTATCTAATATTGAGCCAAAATACTGCACTCAAGCAAGTGAGGATGAATTTTGGGTTAAAGAAATGAATGAGGAATTGAATCAGATAGAGAAGAGCAAAACATGGGAACTTGTTCCATGACCAAAGGACAAAAATGTGATTGACACAAAATGAGTATTCAAAAACAAATTGTATAAATATGGACAAGTGATCAGAAATAAAGCAAGGTTAGTATGTAAAGGTTATGCACAGGTAGAAGGAATTGATTTTGATGAAACTTTTGCTCCAGTTGCACAAATTGAAGCTATAAGGATATTTTTAGCCTTATCAAGTTTCAAGAACTTCAAGGTATATCATATGGGGTTCTATAAGAAGAGATTTGTATTGAATAACCAGAGGGATTCATACTAGCATATAATCCAGATCAGGTATGTATATTGAAAAAGACATTGTATGGTTTCAAGCAGGATCCTAGAGCATGGTACTCAAGTCTGGATAAGTATCTTTAGGAACAGGGATTCAGAAAAGGAATAGCAGACAATAATTTATATATCATAAATGAAGGGAATTATCATGTAATAGTAGTTGTTTATGTTTATGACATAATTTTTAGAAGAAACAATGATAATATGTGCAAATATTTTTCTAAGAATACGCACAAAGAATTTGAGATGTTTATGCTTGGTGAATTATACTTCTTTCTTGGACATCAGATTTCACAATCAGAAAGGGGAGTGTTTCTCTCTCAAGCTAAGTATATAAAAGAAATCTTAAAGAAATTCAGGTTAGAATATTGTAAACCAGTAAGTACTCCCATGGTCACATGGTGCAATTTGAGTAAGGATGATGAATCTGTAGAGGCAGATCATAGATTATATAGATCTATTATTGGTAGCTTATTATATGTTACAACTATAAGACCAGACATAATATAGTCAGTAGGATTAGTGGCAAGGTTTCAAGCAACACCTAATGAAACACATGTGGTAGCAGTAAAAATAATTTTTAGGTATCTAAAGGAGACTATGGATTTTGGGCTTTAGTATCCCAAAAGTGGCAGTTTCACACTAACAACTTATACAGATGTAGATTGGGTCGACAACATCTATGATAGAAAAAGCACAAGTGGAGGAGCATTCTTTCTTGGAGAATGTCTAGTCTCTTGGTTAAGTAAGAAGCAGGTTTTAGTATCTCTATTTACAGCAGAGGAAGAATATATTGCAAAAGCAGCCAGTTGTACATAGGTGTTATGGATGAAGATAACTTTATACGACTTAAAGATAAAACATGATCAACCCATTCCTATACTATGTGATAATACAAGTGCCATAAGTATCTCAAAAAATTCAGAAATACACTCCAAAACAAAGCACATTCTGATTAAGTATCATTTTTTAAGAGAACAAGTGACAGATAAATAGGTCATATTGGAATATGTTAATACAAAGGAACAGATAACAAATATTTTCACTAAGACACTTTCAAAGGAAACTTTTGAGTATCTTCAAGGAAAATTGGGAGTGACTCCCACCCTGGAATTAACCACCTTAACAAAAGTTGGGGGAGGGGCTAAGCTAAGAAGCTCATTCTTAGCCCCGAACCCCAAAGGTGACCCTTTGCCATTTATGTCAAAGGGGGAGATATTTGTGTAATTGGGAGAAATTTGATATTTGAGAGAGCATTGATCTAGGGGGAGCAGCACAAAAGAAGAAGTCAAGCTTTCAAGTAAAAAGAATTTGGGTTACCATCAATGACAAAGGGGGAGATTGTTGGACATTTTGAGCAGTTTTCATTGATGTCTAAAATTAGTTGTCATTGATGTCAAGGTGTCAAGTGATAGCTTAGCTTAAGTGCACGTGTAAGTTTAATAAAATTCATGATGGGTTTAAATATCTATATTTTACACCCAAGATAATGGGTCAACCTAAGGAATCAATTTATCGAAGGTATCAAAAGGATATAATATTATAATAATTATTATTATAATATTAATGTGATATGGTGAAAACCCAAATAAAATATTTATAATTTTCATTATAATATTTTATAAATCAAAGTGGATTTTTCATAAAACCAAATGTTGGGTTTGGAATAAAAGGCATTCAAAGCGCCATTAAAATCTTTGACAAATTCATGGAAGGAAATCGAGAAGCACTGGCATCTCCCAAGGTATGGAGGAAGAAATATAACTACATTGCCCAAAGTCTAAAACATTATCCTTGCTCAGAATTTTAATTGGCATGCGAAAAATAATAAGATCTCGTGAGAATTGCAAATTTTTTGGACAACAAAGTGTTTTAGGAAGGAAGCATTATTTTTCGAAGGCATATAAGATAGTGTGGCCTAGTGGTGATTTGGGAAGCATGAAAATGTTTGGTCATGTGAGGGCCTGCGTTCGAAATGTAGCAGGTGCATTTGAGGTTGTGTTGGTTAAGGCACCCAAGGTACACATCATTTTGCCAAGGGCAAAAGTAGTTGAGAGTTGAAGCACATGGTGGTGCTTTGTAAATTATAAATGAGCACATGGCTCGTACGGTGACTTTGGCTGCGGTTAAGATGCACATTGTGGGCGAGGTTGAGGGTTCGATTCCCTCTGAAGGCGAGGTAAATATTTTTGGTTAAATTTTTAATTATCCACCTATGTTGGAGATATAAGGGTGTTTCATTTTTATTGTTATTATCACATGTTTGAGGTATAAGGTTTATGAGTGGAATTAATTGTTAGAGGGGCTAATTATTAAATAAGTGATGTTATTTGAGATTTGTAATTAGGAGTTATAAAAAGGACTTTGTAAAGTCTTAATTAATATAGTGATATATTCGAGGATTAAGACTATTAAGCATTCATTTCATTTTAATAAGGGATTTTCTATTAAAGAATATTATGGTGAATATTATTTTTAATTTGGATTGATAGGTGTATTTTAGTCATATTTTTTTATTGTGTTTTATTGAAGTCTTCTAACCCTTATTGAGATTGGCAAAGAAGTAATTGTGAGTGTGGAAGATTTGTAAGATCAACTCTTTGGAAACAAAAAGGTATGTGCAAATTCTTCTTTGGTTGAGTTGATTGATTGGCTTACTAAAAATTAAAGTCTGGAGTGAAAAATATTTGATTAGGGTTTCCTTTTCAAAAGTGTTTGAGTTAATGCTACAAGATTTTTTGGAATTAAGAGTTATGATTAAAACCTTGTTTTATAAGCATTATTGTTGAAGCATTTAGATTATGCAAAGAACTTGAGTTAGGGTTTTAAAAAGAACATGAGTATCATTGTTATGTGAAGATTGATTTATGAGCATTGTTGTTGAAGTGAGTTGTTGTGCAATGAACTTGAACTAGGGTTTTGGAAAGAATATGACTATCATTCTTATGTGAGATTTGTTGTTAAGCATTGTTGGAAACATTTTGAGTTGGTGTTTACATACTTGGACTAGGGTTTGTGAGAAATGATTGGTTATTGATAAATTGATTGAGCAAGAGTTGATTGAGCCTGGTCAAGTGGATGTATGAAGTGATTGTTCAATTTCTATAAAATAAACTATTCTATATTCTGATTTGAGTTGTGAAATAGATTGAGCTTTAAGTGTAGAACATATTGAGTCTCTAACAATTCTCTTTATGCTTCTATGAGATCAGACAAGTAATGTGTTGACTTGTTAAGCAAATTTGAGGTAATTCTTTGAGAAGACTTGTGGACTATTTTTGTGTGATCTTTTGTGGAAGCTTACAATACAGATTAGGCTAAGTTATAGATAGGATTTATTGAGTATATTTGGACAGGTTCTGAGTGGAACTATTGAGAAAATCTGGATAGATTCTGAGTGGACCTAATGAGATTATTTAGACAGGTTCTAAGTGGACTTGTTGAGCATATTTGAGCAGGTTCTGAGTGGACCTATTGAGCAGATTTGAGTAGGTTTTGAGTGGACCTGTTGAGAAAATTTGAGCAGGTTCTGAGTGGACCTATTGAGAAGATTTATGCTATATCTACTAGACTATGTTTATTGTAGATTTGAGTGAGCTTGCTGAACATACTTGTGCTAAACTAACTGGACTATGTTTAGTGCAGAGTTGAGTAGATTTGTGCTAGATCGACTGGACTATGTTTAGTGCAGATTTGAGATAGAGATTTGGAGGTGATAGATCAGAGAGGATAGTAGTCTCCAGTGGATAGATATCCATAATATAGGGTAGTGAGGATAGGTATTTTGAGTGGGGACAAGAGTCTTCGGTGAAGAGATATCCACAAGCCAGCATAGTGGAGGCAGTAGTATTCTAGAGGTCACCAACCAGAGAAAAGGAGAAGGAGTTATCTTGTGGATAGAGATCCATAAACCAAATTTAGGGGATAAACATCTCCTTTGGACAAAGGTGCATAAACATTTTAATTGGGAAGGATTCACAACAAATTATTTGAGGAATATTTAGAAGAAATATCTTCTCCATCGAGGTAGCCATATTTAAGTGAACCACGTAAAAATGATGTCTCTCATGTGTGTGATGCTTTGTGTGATGTTTACTATTTTATTAATGTTGATGCTCTTATTTGGATTAAAAAGAAAAAATTATTATTGCATATTGTTCACCCCCCTCTCATTATAAGCACATGTTCTTCATTAGCAATGTAGTATCTACACTAGGTATAAAATTATTGTATACATCATTAGTTTTATCCTTTGTAAGAGCTACTTGTGATAACTAACTTGTGAAATATCTATTTTTATTCAAATATATTTGTTGTTTTTGAATTTGCTTTACCTTAATTCAATAAAAAAGAATATTGCAAAAAAATCTTTTGGGAGAAGTGATGCCTTAGTCCCACTAAGGGTAATAATCCTTTTTTGTTCTCCATACCCATAGATGTTTAATTAATAGAGATATATTTATAAAATATTTACTATAGAGGGAATAATGTATCAAATGAATCACATTCATATACATAAGAGTTCCATTTATGAAAATAGACTAAAGAAAGTTTGAATCCAATTCTTATAGTTATGGATATAAGTGTGATTCAAATTCTTGGTGAGTTATACATTTGTGTATTTATAAGACCATTGACTCTTTATTTAATCTCAACATACCCTCCAGATAGACCATATAGCCAATAAATATCATTAACAAGAATAGAAGAGCTTGCTTCATCCATAATTAAATATTTCATAGTAGATTCTTTAGACTGTACATATTTCTTGGTATATCCATGTAATAGATAATAATATAAACTCAAGCATTGTAAAGCTACCAAGATAGTTACTAAATCATTAGCACCACATTAAAAAAATCCTCCCTTAGTAGTTGTTAATATGCATAACAAACTCCATTATATTCATTCCTATACATCAAATGTATTCCATGGATAGAGGAACACATAGAGTTGAACATAGTAAAATAAAAAATTGAAATATTTCATTGAAATTGTTTATTTGGAAATTACCCAAAAAGTTGATCATAAGTTCTTCTCTCCATTGAAATAGCAAGATTGATATGCTCATTACTAAATTTTTTAAAGATATGAAATAGAACTAAGTTGTATCTTTTTATAAAATATTAAATTAGTCATCATAAGAAGAAATAGGAGAAAAATTAATATAGACAAAGCTACTTGTGGGAAATGGATCCAATTTATGTGTTGCCCAAAAATCATTTGAAGCTCATCGATTTGGATGGAGTGGATTATTTTCTCATCCTCTAAGATAAAAATATCTCTCCCCAAACTGTGCTTGTAATATTTATTATACATGGCTTTCTACATGTACTAATTTCATGATCATTTGCATTCCTAGGTGGAAAAAAATTGATAGGATCATGAATTGATCTTGGCAACTGCTCAAAAAGCATTTCATTGGTCAAATAAGTTTTTGAATGTATTTTTGTTATTCTATATATTTTAATAGGAATTAGCCGAGGGATTTATCCATAGAATATCTAAATGGAAAATTCATTTTCTCTAAGAATGAGTCTTTGAAAAAAATGAAGAAATAAATTTGTATTATTTTGAGAATGATTTCATGAAGAGTTTTGAACCAAATTCTTCCCAAACTACACATAGCATATGTTTATAAGGTGAAGTTATAGCACATGAAAGTAGAAGTATATACTTTATACAAGATAAACCTTCTTGATTAAAATATCCATTGTAGTAAAAATAATAATTCTTCAAATTTGATCAAAATCAAGGATATCATCATCTGACAAACTTGGTTGAAGCCAATTTACTAAATAGTCACCCCTAGATATGGTAGAGGGTTTTTTTAGATAATAACATTGTTATGGGTCTAATAGGGGCTCTTTAATCAAATTGATTTGTAATAATATTTATAATAAATAAAATCACCTACCATTATAGTCCTAACCATGAAAGATTTCATTTTAACACTCATAAAAAAACCTAGAAAAGAGGAACAATTCTTGGATAATTCAAGAATACATACCCTATACGGTTGGAACCAAAGATGGAAATAACATTGCCAAAAGTTTAGAAGATGATATCTACATTTTTTCACTTGAAGATGAGTACCCTTCAGAGCTATAAGGGATCTTTCTCCATATCTCACATAGTGAATGAAAGGATCCTTTAACAACCAAATATTTTTCATTGAATTATTCATAGAAATATGAGAATATGTTCGATATTTCAATCAAAATTAATTTTATTTGGAAGAGATCCATAGGAAAATGACCATAAAGAAAGTAAAGCTAAGAAATTTTCTTTTTCTCCAACAACATAAGAATACCTAGGTTGTAAGAGGTGTGAATCCACCCCTCAGTGTATGAATTTATTTATGCTATGAAACAAATCGTTGTATGGATCCATTTTACTAATCAATATGCATAAACAAATTTGTGGTATCATTTAATTTTATTGAGAGGAGAGTGAGAAGATGTCTTCCACTCTAGGGTTGGGAGCAAGAGGCCATCTTTCAAATTTCATTTTAGGAGGATCTCTTCTCTATGATACATTTGGGAAAATGGTATATTTTGTTTGGGTAGATCTCCTCTTAGTTGTAGTTTTGAGCCAATGCAGTCCATATTTCCAATAGATTTTTCTCCATGTCAGTTTAGGATATTTGCTTTCCTATTCTAGGCGATTATCTTCTCTATGATAGATCTAGACAAATGGTGTCCTTTTTTTGGGAGAATCTTATCTTTGTGATATATCTAGGCAACGGTGTCCATTTTTTTGTAGAGAATTTTTTGTGGAAGATCTAGGCAAGAGGTCTTTTTTTTGGTAGATATTTTTCTTTTTTTTGGGTAAGATTCCTTTTGGGTAGATATTTATTAGTTGTAAGTTTTGGAGCTTCTTTGGTGGAGCTCCTTGTTCCTTTTCTTCTTCTCTTGCCCTTGTGGCTGGAAGGTATGTTCATATTTTGTTGTGGACCTATCTAGCCTTTGAATGAGGTCCACAAGAGGTTTTGGTTATGGTGAAATGTCTCTTGAGCACCTTTTCTATCTTGGTTGTATTTTTTGGTCATGTTTGGCCATGGGAAAAAAAAGGGAGTCATGGTGGCATCAATGGAAGATTCTTAGAGGTGTCCTTACTCGATGTTTGATTGGATCCCATTATTCCTCTCTCCATGTTATCCCTTATCTTCTTGTTTATCAATTAATGTTGTGTGATCACGGCTCGAGAAACTACACATCTACCTTTGAGAGAGTAATAATTGAATACAATTTAAATTTAACTACAGGTTTTAGGATAGCCAAACATCGATTGATAAATTACAATAATACCTCAACTTCCAATGGTGCCTCTACAACCACCGCCTGGCGGTTACTCTCCTAGTAGTATGCTAACATTGTTATATTACATTCCCCTCAACTATGAGGTGTATGTGGGATATGATGCCAGAAGTAGATGTACTTCACTCTTCAAAAACAACCTCCTATAGTCAAATTATTTAAAAAATAATCTTATATGATATTTTATTGATTGTGATATTACTTTTGTTGAGAAAAAATTTATGGTAAACACTCTATATTAACCTAGATATTTTAGGTAAGATTAAAAAGTGATAATAGAGGTGTATCATTAATCCAATTCGGATATTCACTGCACTTGATCCATAGGAATAATCAATTAACTTTTAGGATTATGCTTTGGATCGGTCTCGAAGACACTTTTTCATTTAAATATGTGCATTGAACTATGAATATTCTGGGTGACCCTACCAGTAGTTGATAGTAACCTTCCTCTATGATCCATTTGAAACCCGATGTCATCATTTGGAACTCAACGATGTTGTTATCCCAATAGCTCACTTGCCAAAATACTCTAATGACGTCGAAACCCAAAACTGAATACACTGTGGAAGATTTGACAAGGTAAATATGAAGTAATGGAAGTGCGGATTGAAGTTGAACAATGGTTGTTCCTTCATAAACAACAACGATGATGATATGTATCAATAAAAGATCTACTTTCTATACACCTTGTGAAAACTACCTCTGAAGCTATCCTACTAAATGACCCTCTGGTCTACTGATTAATCTACGTGGTGTAGTAATATATTGTCTATCAAATTCATTCTATCGTAATACCTCTTATTTATATTGAAGTTCCCTATTTATTTTAGATCCAAGAAATTAAATTATGAAGTGCCACCAACAGAATGAGTTCTAACACGTCCTCTCATTGACATATGAAATAGTTGATTAACCTCATAAGCTAGAGATTACTACACTAAAATTTTGGAGATTATAATGAGCCTAGTATAGGTATTTTCAACATTATTAAAAAAATGACCTATCACAAAGTGTTTGCGAATGGATTACCAACACATATGATCAAGGACAGAAGTTGGTCCCATGTAGAGGTATCATCGATCCAAATAACTAATAAAAAGGGGTCACCTCACTATAGTTGGTAGTATTGGTGAATGTATAATAGTCCCACGGCTATCCATGAACATGATGTGTTATGTGTCTATAATATTTGGCAAGCACAATACAAAATGACTATATGACCTCCTTCTACCAGGAAGTTTAGACTCATGCTTGCGTCATCGAAATTGGATGGATAAACCACTATATGTACTTGACCACACCCCATTGTCGAAGAATAGTTGGTAGTCATTTGATTCTACCATGTCCATATGTGAATGTGATGTCCCATTACTTGCATATTTTGATATACATTAAAATTTGAGTTGTGTTAAAATACGCCTTGGGTTATGAAGCAATTTCATAGTTTACTTCTTGGCAAATGCTTAAGTGAGATATCCATTGGAGTCTTTTATTTGGTCTAGATTACACTCTTAATATAATAACTACACTATTAGATAGTGATGTGTTTAAATTGGGTATAGGGAACCAATTTATATGCGTGGATTAGTAGGTAATAGCTTGAAGAAGATAGTTTTTATTAAGTTCTATTATAGTTGATCTAAGCCTTCAAGACACAAAAATGGATTATCTTGAGTGTGGCACTAAGGAAATGGTTAAGGTAGTTGAATTTATTGACATGGGTAGGAGTGTTTCTATAGTGTTATTTAAAATAAATGAACAATATCTAAAGTCTTAACATAAAGTTTAGTATATGTTATGAAATAGTAAATTGGAGTTATTCTAACAATATACGAACTTATATTATAAAGGAATTTGGATTTATATTATCAATTAAATTGTAGTATGTGCATTTCATGAATTAAAGGTATGGGACTTTAATTCATATGATGATTTTGAATCAATCATGAGGAATGAATTTGCAATTCATTCTTTAAGGATTTCATAAAAATCTTATTTTAAAATCTATGAGACTTCTCCAAAATATGGATCCCATGATTATCATAAACTTATACGAGATGACTTAAACTCCAATATGCCTTAGAGAAAGGAATAAAATATTCCTTAATTGCATTTAAAGTTATAGAGAAAAATATGCTTCTCCTTGGTATGACGAATACCTTAATATCATCACGATATCTTAAAGAAAGGAATGAAGTAAATCCATAACTGCATCATCTATTTGAATACGAACAATAGAATTCTTGGATGTGTATATTTGAATATGTGGATGGATGGTTTAAAATATTACTACAATGTTTACCTTGAATGTGATTTATTTAGTAGTTCAATATGATGCTAAAAATATATGCCTAATTTCTAATAGATCAAATGATATGTGGTGGTGTCATTTAATTTAATGGTTAAATTGGTTAAATGTGAATGATGTAGATAATTAGTTTTACCCCTTATAATTAATTATTGTGTGAATCTATAGAAGTTGTTCATAATGGAATATAATTTGTGCTTAAGAGGACTTCTCATGTGATGTTTTGAATCTATGGTTAGTATGAATGAATATTATCATAAAAAGGCTTTTTTTATTTATATTATCCTCATGAAAACTCATTATGGTTTAAATTAGAACACATTAGAATTTGAAATGGAATAAAACCCACAGGAAGGTAAAATTGGTCTTGAACTATAAACCAAAACAAACATTATATCCTAAAAGCTAAGAATTTGAGTGTGTATGACAAGGGGTATTTCCATGCTGGACAAGTATTGTCTTTAAATGACTCTGATGAATAAGCAAATTGGATACCTAAATGAAGGAAAGGACAAACAAGTTTTAAGAGCTTTAAAGTTACATAATATTTCTTAAGATGACATTCCATGGATTATTATCACGATAGTGATAATGTTATATTAGATATATCTTCTAGATGAAGAGGACCAAATATATGATTTATGACTAACAATTAAAAAGGTTAGTTCATTATGAAGGACTTCCATATTCAAGTAATTCACCTGGTCTTGGTGGACCATTTTTTGATTTCCTCTTTTATGTGGGAAGAAACCTAATGTTTTGCCAACGTTCTCATACCAATGGGGTGTGAAGGTTTCGAAGAAGCTGATCACTCTTTCTTAAAGAGACTTTGATCAAGTATCTATAGATCTCGAAGCTATTTGCCTTGAAATTTATAATCTAAATGGAATGAAATCATTTAGATTATGATTATGTCTCTTACCTCATGATAAATGAATGATTGCGCATGTAAAAAAAAATATGGATAATAAGAGGTAACTATTGGGGTTTTTACAACTACTATCAGAGCCTAGGCTAAAAAATAGACTCTAGTTACAGTCTAGATTAGAAAAAACTTGGGGGACATGAAACTAAACTTGAGAGAAAATTCCACAAATTTAAAATGCACACTTGGGATGATGTCTGAGTTCCTATCCCCCACAAGTAGATCCATAGTCGTTCGAAAGTGGAAGAGCTAAGTGAAACCTCCTATATGGGTTTTAAGTGATGTACCTTAGAATATTTTGCAAAAATCACTCGGCATCAATATCTCTTGCCTTACCTAATATGTATTCCCAAGTGTACATGAACCAAAGGATTCATATTTACTAAGGGTTCACTTGAATTATAATTGTCAAACCAATTTGGACAATTTAAATTATTATAGTCATGATTTAAAGTGAAACTTTAGGATAAGTAAACATAAATGCAACCATGTAAGTTAGTCAAAAACTAACTAGTGGAAATTCAAACAAAACAATGTTTTTTTTATTTTCATTTTTGATCAATGTTACAATACACTCTAGAATTTTCCAATTAGAGGTTAAGGTGTAGGAAATGGTGGAAGAAGCCATCCATCAACACCAAAACCTGAAACTCCGATATGTTAGAGGAGGACCATAACTCTAGAAGTCATGGAGACCGTCCACAAACACCAAGACCATATTTTGGCAAGAGACCTTAGTTTAGCGAGAGCAAGGACACCTTTAAGCATGGAAACATCCCCCCAAATTTTACCAGAAGCATCATACTTTTCTTGACATGAAATTTTAGGGTGAACGATATCAAAACTCCACCAATTATATTTGGCTATCTATGTATCCTAGCTCAGTACTAAGGTATTCCACCTGACCACCCGGGTGGTGTTTGTATGTATTAAGGTGTGTGACGCCATTTAAATCTAAAACTAATCATAATACCATGCATGTGGTATTATTTTACAAAGAAAACTAGAGCATAAAATAGTTGGACAAATCATAGAATATTATTAGACAAATTCTTTTTATTGCATCTAAATATGAACTAGAAATTTGACATAATATCAATGGTAAGATAAAAAACAACATAGTCTTAGTCAGAATCTAAGATATCTTAATCTTTGACTAAATATGATCTATGATCGAAATAGATGACTAGAAGAGGAATATTGTAGTGAATTACAATATATATATCAAATACATAATATGGCTAAGGAGTGCCACAACGTCCACACAACACAAGATCCATTTTCGTCAAACATCGAGTCTGAGAGAGTCTATTCTAAATTTCCCAGAGTAAGTGAGATTGAACATACCTCTGATATAAAAGACTATGATAAATCTTGCTATCAAAAGTAGCCTTTCCAATGGGAACATACTTTTTAACCACATCCAAATAGTAGGTTGGTAGAAATTGAAATGGAATATTTAAGGGATCACCTATGGGAGGTAACCAAAAATACCTAAATTGGACATGGAACGTCCAGTTAGGCCAACTGAAGAATTGGTCGAATCACTCGAAATGACTTAAAGTACTTTCAAAAGCTAAATAATTATGGGAATTATTTCTTAGCCGCACATCACAAAGTGCATTTTGGTAAAAGGTATTGCAATATTTTTTTTCCATGGATATAAGGGCATTATGAGCTTCAATAGCTTGACTTCATAAAAATACTTGTAATATTTCCCTTTGTTGAAGCAAATTTCAAGGAGCCCAAATAAAGGACTCATTGTTATTCCTCATAAGAAAACATGGTGGCTAATTACTGAACCATTTTTCTACTGAAATGGAATTTAAGGGAAATTTTATCTCCCTTTTTGATAATGTGTTTGATGTCAACAAATACTCATTACATATTTGAAAAATAGTACTGATTATATGATTCACAAATAAGTATGCACGATGTCGACCTTCGAAGCCATTGAAGGAACAATGATGTGACTATGTGTAAAGTTAATAGTCATGATAAGAGAATACATGTTATCTTAAAAAATTAAAAAGGAGCAATGAGCCTAACGATTCAACACAAAAATCATCTATAGGATAATCAAGCAGAAGAAAAAGGTGTGTCATGGAGGATGAACGATTCACCTTGGGATTGTCAAGATATGATCGGTAAATGTATGTACAAAATAGATATGGATGAACCTAATTTTCATTTGAGTATTGGAGAATTTTTATACCATGACATTCAATGTGATCATATTTATGGTGGGATTAACCTGGATGATACTGGTTTTAAGTGGAGTGAACCCCATTATATGCTTTATGATTCTTTTATTATGATTATCGATCTATTTTTGCAAATACCCTGAAGAGTAAAATTTGATCTAAAGTAGAACCAAATTTAGTAGGTAGAATAATCATGGTAAGAAATAGGAAACCCATTAGTGCAACAAAGAGGAAATCACCAGTGCAACAGGCTCAAGAAGATGTTTGGGCACAAGAAATATTAAGGTTAATAACAGAGAGAGATGTCGCCATAGCAGAGTGGGATTAGCTTAGATTGAAAAGCTACAAAAAATTAATTGGAGAGCAACATCGATGGTAGCCATTCTCACGAAAAATCATCAATTTCATCAACTAATGAAGGAATTCAATGCTACATTCCTAGAATCTTGTTTTGTTACCTTGTTACATTACAACTAGTTGTTAATACACAATATGGGATAAGAGGAAGTAATGATCAAGCAACTACTAGAACAGTAGCTCCACCACCATCCTCATCCCTAAGTACCAACACAACATGAGGAGAAGAACGGACCCAAGAGTGTCAACCTTAAGGTCCATTAGACACCCACTTTGTAGACCATCATTTTGTAGTAGCCTTTTAATTCCAAGGATGAGCCATAAACATTAGCAACTTTTGAATTTATTTTTTTTAATTTGAATGCTATATGCATATTATTGTTTATGATAGAAATTATTAGTTAATATGTGATACAAAAAATTGCATGAATATTGAATTTTGTATGATTAAATGAATATGAGGAGTGGATTGGTGTCCATTCTTGGATAAGGTATAGGACTTCTCTATAATTTTATGATGATATAAACTAGAAGACATCTGGGTGGATGCTCTAGCATTAAAATGCATATTAGGATATATGTGAATATCCTACATTGAGATACTAGAATTATGATGGGTCTTAAGATGATTCTATTAGAGTAACCATATTAAGGGTTAACAGATTATAGTAAGATACTCCTTGGTGGGAGTTTTGGTAAAACTAATTAAGACTTTTAATGTCTAATATGGGAAATAAGCATAATTTCAAGATATATCTGTAATACCATTTTGCAGATTCTATTATTATTATTCAGTATTTGTACAATAATAGATGGATTTAAACTATAATATTTATGTAATGGATGATGTTTTCATTACTTTCATTTATGCAAAATGGATATTATATTGTCTATAAGGATATGGTACTACTGATATTTTGTATTTTTGCAGGTCTAGGTACTCTCATGGATGGAATATGAAGATTGCCATTACGATTGAAGTGTTGGATGAAAGAAGAATCTGATTATAAAACATCAGGGTAAATGCTAACTTTTGCTAGATAAATGTGGTTTTATAAGAAAGATGTCCAAACACAGAGGACTGTGTTTAATCTAAGGGGGGGTGTATGTCATGACTCGTTACTCTCTAATCATATCTAGAGGATATTAAATGATCTTGGGGATCAATTCAATGCTTGATAAAAGGGGCATAAAACCCAAAGAATCTTACAAAAATTCTAATGAAAGAATTTTATGAAGTGTAGGAAAATATTAATTATCTTTTAGAGAAGATAAATTAATTAAGAACTATTTATGAGGTCTTGTGAAAGATAAACTTGAGGAATTATATTTTACAAAATTATAAAAATAGGTCCGAGGTGTAGACCAATTGGTTCATCCAAACCCCATAAGGGGGGTGGAGGTCCAAGGTTCAAATATCGGGCCTCACCGGACTAAACGCTTGTCCCTTTCCTGGTTCTTTTAGCGACATAAAAAGTTTAAAATGATTGTGGCATGGTGGTTATAGGGGCGTACTGTGTGAAGATCTGTGTGGCGGCTTTTGGGGTGGATAGTGCAAAATACTGTGGTGGCCATAAAAGTCGGACAACCTGCTTGGATTCATGGCGGCTACCGATTCCACCATGTAAATTAAAAAAAAAAAAATTATAAAAATACAATAGATTATGTGAAAATAGTCTAGTGGACCCAATTTAGATGGGACTTAAAAGGAATAAGGGATTTTTAAATATTATATGAACTATCCTATCCATGGGTAAATACCGTTATGGCTTCCCTATATTGGTAGAAATTAAAAGAGAATTTCCTTACCTTATCAATAATAGTTCTAACTTTTTTCCCATTCTATGCTTTAATAGTATTAGTTTTATATATTTTTCCCCATGGGAAAAGATACAAGACAAAAATAAGGACACTTACCTTATCCTTAGTAGGACCCTTTTCCTACTTTTGGAGTACACTCCACAAGACATGAAAAACCTTAATGGGACCAAGGCATATTTTTAATAATAAAATAATAATGCCACTATTTGGCCATAAGTGGAGAATTTCCTATAAATTAGAGGCCAAATTGTGAAGAGATATCCATCTAGGAAAATCTAGAAAATTCTTAATGGTCTTAGGGAGTATGCTCTCCACCTATGGTGGATCAGAAACTAGAAGGTTGAAGGATTTCCTAGTCATAGAAATATTCTCAAAGATTAAGAGGACTAAGATGAGGTATATGGAGGTCAGATCTTGGATGAGCTTGGATAGGAAGTCCACTCGAGAGGTAAGATAATAGACATGAGGAATTCAAGTTAAACCTATGCTACACCTATTTGATTTTATGTGATATATTATTTAATCATTTATGTTTAGAATTATAATTCTATTAATATTTCTATTGCCCTTTGTATGAATCTATAACATGTTAATGATATCTCGGTCGATGTTAATAATGATAAGTGTACTAAATATTCTTTAAAATTAGTGGAATTATGATTGTTCTTTTTACACATCAAACTTTGTGAGAGTAATCATTGAATACGATTTAAATTTAACAATGGGTTTTAGGATAGCCAAACATTGATTGATAAATTATAATAATGCCTCGACCTCTAGTGGTGCCTCTATAGCCACCGCATGGTGGTTACTCTCCTAGTAGTATGCTAACATTGTTATATTGCATTCCCATCAAATATGAGGTGTATGTGTGATACGATGTTGGATGCAGATGTACATCACTATTTGAAAACAATCTCCTATAGTCAAATTATTTAAAAAATAAAATTATATGACCTTTGATTGATTGTGAGATTACTTTTACTAAGCCAAAATCTAGGTCAAACACTCTATATTAACCTAGATCTTTCAAGGAAGCTTTCAAAGTGACAATAGAGGTATATCATTAATACAATTCAGATATTCCTTGCGCTCGATCCATAGGAATAATCAATTAAATTTTAGGATTATGCTTTGGATCGGCCTCAAAGATATTTTTTTATTTAAACCTATGCATTGAACTATGAAGCTTCTAGGTGACATTACCAATCATAGATACTCCATCCTCTCTGATCCATTTGAAAATTGATGTCATCATTTGGAACTTGGCGATGTTGTTATCCCAATAGCTCACTTGCCAAAATATTCTTATGACATCGAAACCCAAAACTGAATACGTTGTGGGGCATTTGGCAAGGTATATATAAAGCAATGGAAGTGTAGATTTAAGTTGAGCAATGGTTGTTCCTGCATAGACAACAACGACGATAATATGTATCAATCAAATATCTACTTCATGTGCACCTTGTGAAAACTACCTCTGAAGCTATCCTCCTAAATGACCCTTTGGTCTGCCTATTGATCTACATGGTTTAGTAAACCATTGTCTAAGAAATTCATTCCACTGTAATACCTCTTATTGAGATTGAAGTTCATTACCAAGTTCATATTCGAGAAATTAAATGATGGATTGCTACCAACGGAATGAGTTATAACTCTGTCTCTCATTGAAATATGACATAGTTGATTAACCTCATAAGCTAGGTAAAGGATATTACTACACTAAACTTTTGGAGATTATCTTAATGAGCCTGGTATAGGTATTTTCAACATTATTAAAAAAAGACCAGTTGTAGAGTGTTCTCAAATGGATTACCAATTCCTTTGATCGAGGACGGAATTTAGCCCCATGCAAAGGTATCACCGATGAAAATAATCAATAAAAGGGTTCACCTCACTGTAGTTGGTTGTCTTGGTGAATGCATAAAAATCCCACAACTATCCATGAACATGGTGTGTCGCGCATCTGTAATATTTGGTAGGCACAATACAAAATGACTATATGACCTGCTTCTACCAGGAATTTTAGACCCGTGCACACATCATCTAATTTGTATGGGTAAACCACTTTACTTCCTTGACCACACCCCACTGTCAAAATAGTTGGTAGTCATATGCTTCTGCCATGACCATATGTGAAAGTGATGCTCCAGTACTTTCATCTTTCAATATACATTAAAATCCAAGTTGTATTAAAGTATACCTTGGGTTATGAAGCAATTTTATAGTTTAATTTTTGTAAAATGCTTAAGTGAGATATCCATTGGAGTAATGTATTCGATCTAGATTACACTCTTAATATAATCACTACATTATTAGATAGTGATGTTTTTAAATTGGGCATAGAGAACCAATTGATATGTGTGGATTAGGAGGTAACAACTTGATGAATATTGTTTTTATTAAGTTCTATTATAGTTGATCTAAGAATTTAATACACAAAATGGTATTATCTCGAGTGTGGCACTAAAGAAATGGTTAATTTAGTTGAAGTTATTGACATGGGTAGGAGTCTTTCTATAGTGTTATTTAAAATAAATGAACAATTATGAAAGAGTAAATTGGATTTTTTCTAACAATATACCAACTTATATTGTAAAGGAATTTGGATTTATATTATACTAAATGATAGTATGTGCATTTCATGAATTAAGGTATGGGACTTGAATTCATAGGATGATTTTGAATCAACCATGAGGAATGAATTTGCAATTCATTCTTGAAGGATTTCATAAAAATCCCATTTTAAAATCTATAATACTTCTCCAAAATGTGGACCCAATGATTATCATAAAGTTATGCAATATGCTTAAAACTCCACTATCGCTTAGATAAAGGAATCATCGATTCCTTAATTTTATTTAAATTTATAGAGGAGCATATGGTTCTCCTTGGTATGATGAACACCTTAATATAATCATGATATCTTAGAGAAAGGAATAAAGTAAATCCTTAACTACAACATGTATTTGAATAGGAACAATAGCATTTTTGGATGTGTATATTTGAATATGTGGATGGATATTTTAAAATCTTACTACAATGTTTATGTTGAATGAGATTTATTTAGCAGTTCAATATGATTCTAAAAAAGTATGCCTAATTTCTAATGGATAAAATGATATGTTGTGGTTTCATTTAATTTATGGATTATATTGGTTAAATGTGAATGATGTAGATAATTATTTTTACCCCTTATAATTAATGATTGTGTAGATCTATAGAAATTATTCATAATGGAATATAATTCATGCTTAAGAGGATTTCTCATGTGATGTTTTGAATCTATGGTTAGGATGAATGAATAGTATTATAAAAAGGCTTCTTTGATTTATATAATGCTCATGAACACTCATTATAGTTTAAATTAGAACACATTAGAATTTTAAATGGAATAAAACCCATAGGGAGGTAAAATTGGTTTTGAACTATAAACCAAAACAAACCTTATATCCTAAAAGCTAAGAAGTTGAGTGTGTATGATGAGGGGTATTTCCATGCTGGATAAGTATTGTATTTAAATGACCCTGATGAATAAGAAAATTGGATACCTAAATTAAGGAAAGGACAAACAAGTTTTAAGAGCTTTAAAGTTACATAATTGTGCTTAAAATGACATTCCAAGGATTCTTATCACAATAGTGATAATGTTATCTTAGATATCTCTTCTATATGAAGAGGACTAGATCTAAGATTTATGACTAACCATTAAAAATATTAGTTCATTATTATGGACTTCCATATTCAGGGCATTCAACTAGTCTTGGTGGACCATTTTATGATTTCCTCTTTTATGTGGGAAGAAACCTAATGCTTGGCTAGCATTCTCATACCAATGGGGTGTGAAGGTTTCAAATAAGTTGATCACTCTTTATTAAAGAGACTCTGATCAATTATATATGGCTCTCGAAGCTATTTGCCTTGAAAGTTATAATCCAAATGGAATGAAATCATCTAGATCATGATTATGTCTCTTACCTCATGATAAATGAATGATTGTGCATGTAAAAAAAATGTATGTGGATAAGAAGAGGTAACAATTAGGGTTGTTACATTGTTGTTGACCCTTTAAGCTGGTTTGATGTTGGATAGTGATTTTATATGATATTATTGTTGTAATGATATGTCTACAGGTAGTTGTACAATGTTTGAAAATGTAACTTGTGATATTAATTCCAATACAATAAACTAGGGTTTGAAAGTTATAAAACTATGTCAACAATTGCACTAGAAAGATAATCCATATTTTTATTTGAGAAGATTCTACATAAAAATTGGAATATCTATAAGTGAAGAATTCAGCAAGGGTTTTTGCAACTTTACAGTTGGCCAAACCAAACCGTAAAGGTGGTCAATTTGTCCAATTTGGTATTGCAATTGCATAACTAGACTTGCAAAAATAAGAAAATAATATTTTATGAGAGAATTATTATAAAACTCATCAATATGAGTTACAAATCTACTTTTGATAAAGTGTGCTAGTGGAAAATTGTATATGGTAGCCTTATGTACAATTTCAATGATAAAATTGTATGATTTAGAGACCATACAAGCAATTTTATGATAATTATAAATAACTCAATAACAAATTGTACACTTGTATGATTTTATTTAAATTTATAATAGAGCCTGAGGATTCTTTCCAAAACATTTCACTTCACCTTCCATCCAATAATACTCCCCTTGTGCTACATTTGGTACCATTTCTTAATTGAACTTTGATAATTTTATTGAAATTGGTACCAATGCTACACACATATGTAGATGATGTGGTCTAGGTAACCATAAATAATTCAATTATCCTAAGCAAGCAAGTATGAGAAACCCATAGAATATGAACTTTTTGGATATTTGTGTACCTCAAGTTAAGGATAAAACTAAAAAATAAGTGTTTGTTATGACACAAAATCAAGCTAAGAAGGATACTTACATAGAACCTACCAAAGAAAATAAGAGGTGGCAGGTGAGAAAGAAAGTAATTGAAGAAGAGATGCAAAAAAACTAAGCAGTTAAAGCTTGTAGAAAAATAGGGTTAAATAAGACATGTGTATCAGAAGCCCAAGAAGTTGTGCAAGGGTTGGTAGCACATGTTTTGAATACAACAATACAAATAAAGGTGGCTATTTTAATGGAGGCCAGCCCATCATTACATAAGGTGATGGAGGAAGTTATGCAACCACAAAAAGTGATGGAAGTTCAAATACATCAAATAAAGGAAAAAGAACAAAAGGATTACTTTATGGACACAACTATATTGATAATTGATGTTGGAAAGAAGCCAAAATTAGTCCATATTGAAATTATAAGGTATTAATTGACACAAGTCATAATGGATGGAGGATCCAATGTTAATGTGCTATCACAAAAAACTTGGTGGGAGATTGGTACTCCATCATTTTGGGTACCAAATTTTAGGTTGCATGGTGTTGATTAGTATGGCATTGCGATAAGGTGTATTGACAGCACAACATGTGATAATAGCTTACCAATAATTCATATTGGATATTCTTGTGATTACTATGCAAAAGCTTGCATACGATGCTTTGTTAGGGAGAGGTTGGATAAGAGTAGCCAAAGTCAATCACAACTTGGAAAAATACCAAATCACATTAAATAAATGACAACATAAGTATATGATTGATTTGAAAAACTAGAGGATTAGTGAAGATGTTTCCATAACAAATGAGTCAGGAACTTCTTCTGGTGACAATGAATATAAACCTAATGAGGAGGGGATGTTGTAGAGAATGTAGCAAGGATGAAGCTCTATTTTATAGTAGACTTATCTATTATAATATGGATTTCTTGGTATTTTAGCCTAGCTACCTCCATTTTAATAGAGAGATGACCATGGAAAATACGATGAAAAGATAGTCAGTAAGAAGCCAAAGGAGGAACAACAAGAAAAATGGATATTTACTAAAATTTTTACATAATATACTACTGGAGATGCAGATATAGATGTGAGACCAATGCATCCAGTAAATGTGGAAAATTCTAAGGTAGAACCTAAAAAAATCAAGTATGAATGACCATGGATCGTAGATGAAAATATAGTAATAGAGAAGGAACTTAGGATGATCCATTATGGCAATGATTGGAATCAACTATTGAAAGAAACAACTTTAAAAATATGTTTGGAATACAAGCATGTTTTCACATGGACATACAAGGATTTTAAAGGGATACCACCAAACTTATGTGTTCATAATATTACATTAACGCATGGGGCACAACTAGTGAGATGAAGGCGGTATCGAATGAACCTTAAGTACACAATATTTGTGAATGCAAAACTTGAAAATATGCTATATGCCAGAATAATTTTTTGAATTAACACAAGTGAATGGATCTCACCTATAGTGGTCACATTAAAAAAGAAAGTTTATAATATTCAAATTTGAGTATATTTTCGAAGCTTGAACATAGTGACGATTAAGGACCCCTTTTCATTTCATTTTATTGATTCCATACTAGAGGGTATCAGAGGGCATGAAACATATTCATTCTTGGATGGGTTATCTGGCTAAAATAATATCAATATAGCAAAATAAGATAACCTAAAGACAAAATTTGTCATGGAAAATAATATTTTTGCATACAATAGGATGTTTTTTGAGCTATGTAATGTCCTAATAACATTATAGCGTATTATTTTATCCATTTTTGACTAGTTGGAGATAGGGGAGTTTAAGGTATTCTTGGATGATTGGTCAATATATGGGAATATAAAGGACCACCTACCATATTTAAGTGAATATATGAGTTGATTTAGGAATACACAAATCTCCCTGAATCTATGAAAATTTTCTTGATGGTACCTTATGGAAAACTACTAGTAAATACAGTGTGTAGTGTAGGATTGAAGACTGATCCTGATAATATTCTTGTCATATTAAATATGGAGGAAGCGTATTATGTGAGTTTATTAGAAAAATTCCTATAATGCATGAGATATTATTAAATGTTTATCAGGATTTATGTTCACGTGTCCTATCCATTAGACTCATTGAAAAAAAGAACGTTCATTTTAGATGGAAAGAGGAGCACCAAGGTGTCTTCAAGGAATTAACAAAGAAAATCATAGGTAATCCCCTCTTCATACTTCATAATTGGGGTAATTAATTACATTTCCATAGAGGTGCTTCTAATTTCACCATAGGATGCACATTAGCTTAGGAAGGACAATATAGGTTGGATTAACCTATTTATTTTGCATGTCATCTCTTGTCTATGGTGAAGATAAATTATAGTACAATGGAGAGAGAAGCCTTGGGGATGGTGTATGACATGTAGAATTTTAGGCATTAGCTATTGGAAAATTCGTTTGCCTTCTATGTAGATCATCATGCCTTATTAGACTTGATTAATAAACTAGTAATACAAGGGAGATTTTGTAGGTGGCTCTTAACCTTAGAAGAATTTATATTTTGAATAGTATTGAAACCTGGTAATAAGCATGTAATTACAGATCAATTTTTTTTATACAATTAGGATAACCTATAGGGATGAGACTTCTATATTAAATTCTTGATGTGCAACTATTTGTGATTAATGTTGTACCTACATAGTACAAGTTAATTGAGTAATATCTATCCACAAGAAATTTATTATAGAATTTGATGGAAATAGAGAAAAATAAGGTTATTATGAAGTTAGATCCTTTCTAGTTGATAGCTATATTGTTGTATAAAATGAGTATGAAGAACACAATATTATACTGAGAGGGGGGTTGAACATTATAGTGCCCACTTTTTACTTTTATTCCAAACCAATATCAATTAATGTCCTTTATTGTAATAACACAATATAGAAGTGTGCATTAATAACTTAGATAACAATAGTAAGCAAGAGAACAAGTCACCACACACAATTGAGACACAATATTTAACGTGGTTCCCCCAATGTGGGGTACTCCACAAGATAATATCCTTATAATATTTCACATAGAAATAAGGATCCTTCTCCAATACAATAATTACTTTGATCTACTCAAAGCTAGGAAAAATACTAATCTTCTTAGGTAGGAAATCCACTGATCTACTTAGCTAGGCAACACATTGATTTTCTCAGGTAGGCAACACACTGATCTTCTCAGGTAGGCAATGCACTGGTCTGCTTAGCTAGGCAATACACTAATCTGCTCAGGTAGGCAATCCATTGATATGCTCAGCTAGGCAACATATTTATCTACTCAGTTAGGCAATACACTGATCTACTCAGGTAGGCAATCAACTGATCTACTTAGCTAGGCAACACACTAATCTTCTCAGATATGTAATCCACTAATCTACTTAGCTAGGCAACACACTGATCTATTTAGGGAGGTAATCCACTGATCTACTCAGCTAGGCAACACACTCATCTACTCAGGTAGGCAATCCACTAATCTGTTCATCTAGGCAACACACTAATATTCTCAGTTAGGTAATCCACTAATTTTCTCAACTAGGCAACACACTGATCTGCTTAGGTAGGTAATCCATTGATCTACTTAGCTAGGAAATACACTGATCTTCTTAGGTAGGAAATCCATTGATTTTCTCAGCTATGCAACACATGGATATGCTCAACAAGCTCACCAAGAACTTGCTCAAAATCTACTAAAAAATCTCACCAAGAATTTGCTCAAAATCTACTAAAAAATCTCACCAAGAACTTGCTCAAATATGCTCAACAAGCTCACTAAGAACTTGCTCAAATCTGCTACACAAGCTTACTAAGAACTTGCTCAAAATCTGTCCCAAAAATAGTCCACAAAGATATCCAAAAATCTATCCCAAATGCCTTCTCAAAGGCTTAATCAAGCATGCTCAAAGAGCACTCAAATCTCATCCAAAAATCAAAGGCAAGGCTTAAATATGAACTCAATAATGAATTATAATACACTCTTAAAATAATGACAACTATGATCCACAATGATCTCAACTCAAATCAATCTCATAGAAGCATAAAGAGAATTGTTAGAGACTCAATATGTTCTATACTCAAATCCAATATCTTTCTCAACTCAAAGAAATCTCATAGAAGCATAAGGAGAATTGTTAGAGACTCAATATGTTCTAATCTCAATTTATTTCTCAACTTCAACTCAACTCAAATCAGAACATAGAATAGTTTCTTTTATGGAACTTGAACAATCACTTTCCACAATCACTTGACTAGGTACAATCAAATCAAATCAACCATTCATCTCAAGGGATAACTCTTTCTCACAAAACCGTAGTCCATGCATGTATCAACAAACTCAAATTTTTCCAACAATGGTCAACCATAAATCTCACATAACAATGATACTCATGTTTTTTTTCAAGTTCTTTTCATAGCCAATGGGCTTCAACAACTATGCTTATAAAACAAGGTTTAAACACAACTCTCAAACCAGAAAACCTTGAAGCATTTCAACCAACCACTTTCTAAAAGTAAACCACAATCAATCCTTTTCTCTCCAATGATATTTCATAAATCAACCACCATAAACAAAGTCAATGGATAATATTGCTCATACCTTTTTGATGCCTTATTGGTTGTCCACTAAATATGCCATACTCAACAAACTTTGAAAAAGAACAAAACACCTTCACTTTTGAAACCCTTTATAAAAATAAAAATATATCTTTATATACACCTTATTCCTCCCTCTAAATAAGTTAATCAAATAGCCCTCAAAATAATCTTTCCAATGATATATAATATGATATATTTCTAAAAATAAAAATACTAGAAATTTCTCTTTTTCAAAAGTGGATCACAACCCTTATTCCTCCTAGAAATAACAACAAGATTACAAAACCTTATCACTCCCTATCTATAAAAATTATTTTTGATACACCCAAAGCATTCACAATATCAACTATGCAAGGTGCTTCTCATAAATACCTTTAATTTCAAAATCGTGGCCTTAACCTTTGAAAATGTTTCACAAAAATTGATGAGCACCTTCACACTTGCAGGATTCAAAATTTGTTCCTCCTTGCTAGCACTGTGGGACGCTAACCATATGGGTGCAAGCCCACATTGGGAATAAATCCCAACCTTGTTGTATAAAATGTGCTAGATTGTTCTTAAAACAAAAAATATTTTCCACCTAAACTTCCGCCCCTGTGGGATTCAAAATGTAGACCTCCCTTGTGCCAAAGTTATCTCTTTCCAACTGTGTTGCATTGTCCAACATGATGTCAGGTCTAGATTTCATAGATTTTATTTAACCCTTGAAAATGACTTCTTTATTTTTTTGCCTTCCGCTTCCTCCACGCACAAATTACTCTTCAATTTTATTAACCTTGGCATACTCAATAGGCAAAGTTTTTAACCATTGTATATACACATTATAATGCTTCAAAATACGTTGGTGGATTATAATAAAACCTTCATTCTTTTGGATGTCGACGATAATAAAATATTAAATTTAATTTTAATTTAAAATTTAAAATTTAAATAATTTAAAATTTAAACTTAAATATTTAAAATTAAATATCTCCTTCATCGGGGCACCTTTTTCGATGAAACGAAAAGCCAATTTGGGTTTTTATAAAATCCCATTTTTAAATCTGCCATCCATGGTATTAAATAAAACCTTTTATTTTGCCTTCCTTGGTTGTCACAAAAACCCTATATATATCCATGATCTCCAAAATATCATAAATGCTTATTTATGAAATGCCTTGTCCATCAAAACTCAATGTGATCCATGTGACATCAATGACAACATAAAATAACTCAAATTATCAACAATCTCCCCCTTTTTCATTGATGGCAACACCTCTAATGCAAATCACCATTATCACTACAAAAACCATCTCTGAGAAACAAATTTGCTCCCACTGACTCAATACTCTCTATGGAGGATGCTTCCCTAACTCAATGCTCTCTTTGGAGACTGCTCTATCTAACTCAATGATCTCCCCATTACTCAAATATCTCCTCCTTTGACATCAATGGCAAAAGGAACATCTATAGGGCTAAAATATATGACTCTTAAGCTTAGCCCCCACACCACCTTTTCTCTTGAGGTGATTAATTTTGGGGTGGGAGTACTTTTACTCCCATATTACATTGTTTCTTTCCTCTGTCAACTTCATTCCATATTTTTATGATATCCTTCTCTTTATGAATTACTTGATCTTCTTGTCTTGAACCTGTTTGACCTTCTTACCTTGAACTTGTTTGTAATTGAGTCCTACACCATTTTGCAATATGTACAAAGTTATTGCAATTAAAACACTTGATATGGTGCCCAAATTCTAAATTCTTTCTTGAAATGATTTCTATATCCATTCCTTTCCTAAACCATGTATTGTGAAGCTCTATTTTCATGACCATTATGACCATGACCTCTAAATTATGTAGCTTTAAAACCAAAACCATGTTGCTCATTATATTTGCACTGAGATGCTCTATGATCAATCTTGTTGCATAAGAAGCAATGTCCTTGAAAACCATACCTTTTATTCCTTTGAATTTTATTCTAGCAAAATCAATCTTCTTTGATCCATAGACCCTATAGTAAATAGCCTTGTGTCCAAATCCATTACAAGAAAAACAATGTACTTGAAAAGTCCATTGTTCATGCCTTGGTTTCTCATACCTTTCATTACCATTATCCTTATGATCATTTTCAACTTGTGCATTGCATCCTTGAACCTTCTTCGTGGTATCCAAATCTTCTTCCTTAACCTCTTCCTTGCTTTATTCTTCCAGAATTTATTTGCCTTTTGAACTTGATTCACCTATCTCAAAAAAATATCCAAATTGAATATTTGGAGCCATAGGAGCTTTGGAATTTTCTTCATGAATCTTAGGTGCTTCCTTGCTTTCATATTTTAGAACTTCCTTTATGTTTGAGTGTGATTCCCTAAACCTGATATATGAGATCTTTTATGCTTTGGAAACTTCCTCTTTTTTTTCTTCATTTGTGTCAAGTAGCAATTTAGCACACGTCTCTATAGCCTCTGAATTGCAAGTATCCATTTTTGTTGCTTATTTTTCTTTGGGAACTGGTTCTTCCTTATAGATTTATGAAACAAAGTCTCCTGATACAAATATAGATCCTTGTGTACTTATTTTTTATTTACCTTCTTCATAACCAAGCCTTGTCTTTATAAAAGGATCTCGTTGTAAATACAAAAAATTATCCAGAGTTTTTGAATTCCTTTGAAATTGTGCTAACTCATTTATGTATGTCCCCAAACTTTTTTGATCTTATTATTATATTTGATTACATCTTTCATTCTTATCCTTCAATTGCTCAGAAATAGTGATGCCAAGCTCTTTTTTTTCTCGAAGCTCTTTTTCCAAATATTGAATATGTTGATTAAGCATAATTTTGACCTTTTAATTTTCATGAACCTTATTTTCAAGCCTCTTTATTTTCCTTTTCAATATCTTGATTTAATTTCCTTGTTTTATGGATTCCTCTTCATCATCATCATTGTTGCTGGAATTGTCACTAGAACTGTTGTTAGAACTATTACTGGAATTGTTGCTTTCTTTTTAAACAAATAAACTTTCCTTGTTGCAATTTCTATAGTATGTGCAATCATCATCTATATGCCCAAAATCTCCATATATGAAACATTTTAGTATTCTTAGACCCTTCTTGTATCTATTTTTTTGCTCAATGGCTATGACAAGCTCTTCATGTCTTTCTTAAATATATATATATCCTCTTATTTAACTTAAATACCTATAAATAGGTGTTCTTGCCATTCTTCACTTATTCCAAAGAAAGAACATTCTTCTTCATTTGACTGGTCTCTATCACTATGATCTTGTCAGGAGGGAAAACTTATGGGATTTATTTTATTGATAAATGGTTACAATATATAGGCATAAGCCTATATGATGAACATGACACTTGTCAATGAAACTGACAAGTGTCAAACTGAAGGCATAGTGCACTTTAACTCTAACATTCCCCCTTAAAGTGCACTATCCTAACTAAAGAAAAAACAAAGCAAGTCAACAATAGGTAACATTCCCCCTTAATGTTGGCTTCTCTAAAAAATAACCTATCATCCTCTTTTTCTTTGGTCTAGGCTCGTGCTCTTTGCGCTTGGATCTCCAACTGTGAATAATGCTAGATCCACTATGTATACATATTGGTCTATTGCCTTAGGGTCAACCACTTCCACAGGTCTGTTGCCACTGGATCAACCGTCTAAGTGTCTCGGGGTCATCATGGGTGCCTCAGGGTCAGCCATTTATGGGTCTGTTGCCTCTGTAGGTCATCCTTAGAGGATTTTGCCTCTCGTAGGTCACTGACTAGATTCACCATGAGTATGAAATCCCTCCTCATGGTGAACTCAATCTAGAAGGTGTCGGTCTCTATCGAAAATGCACCTAATGAAAGGAAAAATGAGCCATATAAGAGTGTCGGTCTCTGTCAAAAATGCACTCAATACAATAAAAATGAGCCATAGATCCAAATAGGAGGAGAGAAGAAGAAAATAAAAGAATCTTCTGAAGTGTCTTCGTCTGTAGTCTTCAGAAGTAGATCCGAAAAAAACCTCAGATAGAGTCTAGGGTGTCTTTTTTTGTAGTCCCTAGTATAAGTGTCCTTATGGTGACCAAGTCATCCCACCGAAATGCATGGGTAACCAGCCACTGCATTCACCAAGTGTATAGAAAAGATCACTAGTTACAAGGATCACATATGAAAGTACCTTGGGAGTGTCGGGTACAACCGAAAGTGCACTCCAAGGGAGAAAAATTTTGAGGCTAAAAAAATTGAATTGAAACAACCTCAAAATTACAATTTGACACCACCATTGTGTCCGTCGTGGAAAAACATTTCCAACGACTATAAATACCCCTATATTTCACCATCAAAGGGGCCTTCATCATAATGAAAAACAACATGCTTCTCCAAGACAGCAACTAAAACCTCACACTATGGTGGCATCGCTCTCTGGCGGAAAAAAAAATAGTCTCTCAATTTCCCCTTGTGGAAATACATTAAAGATAGCCAAATAGGCCACTTTGTCGGCCAATACAAATATCCCTCTTACATTAAAAATTTGCATATTAAATGCATAATGTGGCCCATATTCTTGGTCGGCCACCAACTCTCGGCCACATGCACTCCCTCTTGCAATTAAATTAAAGTGGCCCTCCCAATAAAATATACGTGACAAAACATTTAAAATATCTATGTGACTATATGGCCATATATTTGAATAAAATGCTTTGACCAAATAACCACCAGATGGAGACCACGGCAGAAATAGGACAGTGGGTCTGAAAGGTCGAGCATTCAACCAATAGGTGGCAGCAATTATTAATCCATATCGGCCATGAACACAACAACCCATAACCGCCTGTAACAACAAGTTAGCAGCAGTAACAACTCTCCATTAAAAATAGAACTCCCTGTATCCGTATCAATTTGAAGTTTAACTACAGCAAGATTCAACATCAAACAGCAGTCCTCGGCCATGGCGGTGGCGTGCTCTCCTTCCCGTGTTAAAACACTCTGATACTACTCTCTGTCTGTCATAAACATTTTGTCATAATCCAGTTCGGGATTATATTCAACAAACAAAGGCAGGAAAAATTGTCATCCTTTGATAGAAACTAGAAATTAGGCATGCAAGGAAGTGCCATACAATAATGTTCATTTCCACTTCCCTGAAATGAAACAAAACTATTAAGAAAGAGGGGATATTCGATGTGTAGGCGAAGCTACAGGAATGGGTAGTCTGTGTAGCCAACAACAGGGTTAGGGATGTAGAAAGTGTCTCTGTTGTATTTGTTGAGAGGAGCATTTAATTCAAATCATCTGGGCAAATCTGGATTGGCCAATTTGAGTCCCTAGATTCTAAATATGCTGCAAATGGAGATAGCCGGATGCCAACTCGATCTGCTCCGATTTCATTTGCCACTGCTTCAAAAACCTCTAGAGCAAACCTGCAATGGTTCTCTAGTGAACCACCATATTGATCGGTCCTGTCGTTTATACTGTCTTTCATAAATTGGTCAATAAGATATCCATGAGCTCCATGAATTTCAACTCCATCAAAACTTGTAGCCTTGGCATTTTTTGCAGCAATCTAGAAGTCGTCCACAATTTTTGAAATTTCATCTGTTCTCAGAGCTCGAGGAGGAGAAAATTCCACCAAATCCTTGCCATTGGGTCGTAGAGTTGTTCCCGATATTTTTTTGCTTGTTGACGATATCAAAAATTCTCCATTGGGTTGAAACTCGACAAGGGAGGCTCTGCCTATGTGCCATATTTGCAAGAAGAAAACACCTCCTTTCTCATGCATAGCATTCACAATGGGCTTCCATGCCTCCACCTGCTCCTTCGTCCATATTCTAGGCATATCTAGATAGCCTTGGGCAGTGTCAGAGATGCCTGTGGCTTTCACGATGAGCAAACCTCCGGGACTAGCCCTTTGCGAGTAGTAGAGGACCGCATGAGGCTGCGACATGCTATTGTATGATCTCTGCCTCGTAAATGGTTCCAAAACCACTATGTGACACAAACTGAACGGGCCCAATTGATAGGGTGTAAGCAACGAGATTTTCTCAGACTTGTTGCGTTGATCTGCTTCTCTTCCTTCCATATTGATAACTCCTCTGCAACCTGCAACCTTAGTTTAAAATGGCAAAAAATACTGTCGTGACTGCAAGGTGAGGTCGAGGCAAGAGGAGCAAAACAGTATTGCCCACGAAAAATAAAAAATAGTCTCCAGCTTCGTTTTTACTTCAAAAAAAAAAGTTGTAAAACAGTATTGACAGCATTTCATTTTCTGATAGTTAGCCGTCGACCTCTTCAGCATCGCAAATATTTCCCTCCGAGCCTCCAATAGCACCAAATAAGCTATCTACACATCTATCACCCAACACAGATCTGTCCTCATAGTAATTATTACTACGCTCATGCTCATCATCAGAGCAGCATATGATAATGGTGGAGACAACCATGAATTTTTTTCAAGCTATCTGGTTTCTGATCCATTTTAAAAAAAATGGAGAGCATACTCCCTAGGCTTGGAAAAAAAATGGGGGAAAGGATGAGGGGGAGGGAGGATTTCCATGAGGGAAATCCCCCCTCAAGGGTTTCACAGGGCAGGGAAAGCCTGCTCTGATACCAAATGTCAGGAGGGAAAACTTATGGGATATATTTTATTGATAAAAATAGGTTACAATATATAGGCATAAGCCTATATGATGAACATGACACTTGTCAATGAAATTGACAAGTGTCAAACTGAAGGCATAGTGCACTTTAACTCTAACAGATCTAAGCTATCACTTGCTTCTAAAATGTAGTAAGATTTATTTGCCTTATGAAAATTTTTCTTCTTCTCACACTTGTTTTTCTTGTATCTATCATCTTTGTCATGCTTATGCTTTCCATATTCTTTTCTTCTATGACCCATTTTTTTCATCATTGCTATTTTCTTTATGTGGACACCTATGTGCATAGTCACCAAAATCACCACATTTGTAGCATTTGACTGTCCTCATATCTTTGTAATTCCTTGAGTCCTTATTCCTTTAATGAAGTTATCTTCGTCATCATTATCTAGATCTCTATCTATCTCTGGAACTTTTCCTTTCTTATTCTCTAAAGCCTTAAATGCAATCTCTTTTATTGGAAATTGATGCTTACTCACCCTCATCTCATAATATATGAGAGTTCCTTGTAATTCTTCCATTGTTAGCTTGTTGATATCCATTGTTTCTTATATTGCTAAAACCTTTGCATCATAATTCATTTAAAGTGATCTCAAAACCTTTTGATTAACTTCTAATTCTTTCATCTCAAATCCTAGGCCTCTCATGGTGTTAGTAATCTCATCAACTCAAAGTAAAAACTTTGCAATATATTTAGAATTTTCCATTTTCAATTCCTCAAATATTTTTCTATGAGTTTGTATTTTTTCCAAATTTACCTTAGAATATCCTTCAAAAGTATTCTACAACTTGGTCCACATTTCATTAGCTGAATTACATAACATGACCTTTGCAAAATTTGTCTCACGTAGCCCACTCAAAATATAATTCATTGCTCTTGAATTGATCTCAACCAATTTTATGATAATATTATCTGCATCAGGATCACCTTCAACCTTATACTCTTTTTCAACCATCTGCCATACCTCATAACATTGTGATATAAAGTAGTTCTTCATTCTCATGCTCTAGAAAGCATAATTGTTACCATCAAATAGTGGATTCTTATTTTTAGATGATTCATTTTTTGAAGCCATCTATGTTCTTGTAGAATCTACCCTCAAGTTGTTAGCCTTTTCAAAGAAACTCTCTCTTATACCAATTGAAGAACACAAGCTTATACTGATATGGGGGGTGAACAATATAGTGCCCACTTTTTACTTTCTATCCAAACCAATATCAATTAATGTCCTTAATTGCAATAACCAAATATAGCAGTGTGCATTAATAACTTAGATAGCAATAGTAAGCAAGAGCACAAGTCACCACACACAATTGAGACACAAGATTTAACATGGTTCCCCCAATGCGGAGTACTCCATAATATAATATCCTTATAATATTTCACACTTAAATAAGGATATTTATCCAATACAATGATTACTTTGATCTTCTCAAAGCTAGGAAAAACATTGATCTACTCAAGTAGGCAATCCACTGATCTTCTCAGCTAGGCAACACATTGATCTACTTAGGTAGGCAACATACTGATCTTCTTAGGTAGGCAATCCACTAATATGCTCAGCTAGGAAACACATTGATATTCTAAGGTAGGTAATCCACTGATCTACTCAGCTAGGAAACACACTAATCTTCTTAGTTAGGTAATACATTGATCTACTCAGGTAGGTAATCCACTAATCTACTCAGCTACTAGGCAACACACTTATCTACTCAGGTAGAAAATCCAATGATCTGCTCAGCTAGGTAACACACTAATCAACTCAGTTAGGCAATCCACTGATATGCTCAGCTAGGCAACACACTAATCTACTCAGGTAGGTAATCCATTGATCTTCTCAGCTAGGCAACACACTGATCTGCTCAACAAGATGACAAAGAACTTGCTCAAAATCTACTCAACAAACTCACCAATAAATTTCTCAAATCTAATCAAAAAGCTCACTAAGAACTTGCTCAAAATTTGTCCCAAAAACTATCCACAAAGTTTTCAAGAAATATATCCCAAAAGCCTTCTCAAAGGCTCAACCAAAAATTCTCAAATAGCACTCAAATCTCATCCATAAATAAAAGGCAAGGATTAAAGTTGAACTCAACAATGAATGATAATACACTCTTAAAATAATGATAACTATGATCCATAATTATCTCAACTCTACTCAATCTCATAGAAGCATAAAGAGAATTGTTAGAGACTCAACATGTTCTATACTCAAATCCAATATATTGCTCAACCGAAAGCAATCTCATAGAAATATAAAGAGAATTGTTAGAGGCTCAATATGTTCTAATCTCAATTTCTTTCTCAAATTGAATTCAACTCAAATTAGAATATAGAATAGTTTCTTTTATGGAACTTGAACAATCACTTCTCACAATCACTTGACTAGGCACAATCAACTCAACTCAACCATTCATCTCAAGGGACAACACTTTCTCACAAAACCCTAGTCCATGTATAGATGAAAAAACTCAAATATTTCCAACAATGCTCAACCATAAATCGCACATAACAATGATACTCATGTTTTTTTTCAAGTTCTTTGCATAACCAATGGGCTTCAACAAGTATGCTTATAAAACAAGGTTTAAACACAACTCTCAAAACCAGAAAACCTTGAAGTATTTCAACCGACCACTTTCTAAAATGAAATCACAATCAATCCTTTTCTCTCCAATGATAATTTAGAAATCAACCACCATAAACAAAGTCAATGGATAATATTTCTCATACTTTTTTTATGCCTTATTGGTTGTCCACTAAATCTGCCATACTCAAAATTTTTTGAAAAAGAACAAAACACCTTCACTTTTGAAACCATTTATGAAAACTGAAATATCTCTTTATATACACCTTATTTATCCCTCTAAATAAGTTAATCAAATAGCCCTTGAAATAAGCTTTCCAATGTTATATAATATGATATATTTCTAAAAATAAAAACACCAAAAATTTCTCTTTTTCGAAAGTGTATCACAACCTTTATTCCTCCTAGAAATAACAATAAGATTACAAAACCTTATAACTCTTTGTCTCTAAAAAATATTTTTCATACACCCAAAGCATTCACAATATCAACTATACAAGGCACTTCTCATAAATACCTTTAATTTCGAAATTGTGGCGTTAACCTTTGAAAACATTTCGTAAACATTGATGAGTACCTTGACACCTGTGGGAGTCAAACTTTTTTCCTACTTGCTAGCTCTATGATATGCTAACCACATGGATGCAAGCCAATGCTAGAAATAAATCCTAACCTTGTTGTATAAACTATGCTAGATTGCTCTTAAAATAAAAAATGTTTTCCACCAAAACTTATGCTCCTGCAGGATTTGAAACACATACCTCCCTTGTGCCAAAGTTATCTCTTGCCAATTGCATTGCGCTATCCAACGTGACGTCAGGTCTAGACATCCTCAATTTTATTTAACCCTCAAAAATGACTTCTTTATTTTTTCGCCTTCTGCTTCCTCCACACACGAATTACTCTTTGATTTTTCTTAACCTTGGCATACTCAATAGGTAAAGTTTTAAACCATTATATATACACATTATAACGCTTTGAAAGACGTCGGTGTATTATAATCAAACCTTCATTATTTTGGATGTCGGCGATAATAAAATATTAAATTTAATTTTAATTTAAAATTTAAACTTAAATATTTAAAATTAAATATATCCTTCATCGGGGTACCTTTTTCGATGAAACAAAAAGCCAACATGGGTTTTAAGAAAAACATATTTCAAATATTCCATCCATGGATTTAAATAAACCTTTTATTTTGCATGCCTTAGTTTTCACAAAAACCCTGTATATATCCATGCTCTCCAAAATATCGTAAATGGTTATTTACGAAATGCCTTTTCCATCAAAACTCAATGTGATCCATGTGACATCGATGACAACATAAAATAACTCAATTTGCCAACAGAGTATCGATGACATCCTTCGATCATGTGTGATGGAGGAAAAATTTAAAGTATCATTAAAATAAGCTCAAGAAGGCTTTGTAGGAGGACAAATGAGGATGGATGCCACTACTAGGAAGTTACTCTTGGTAGGATTATTGTGGCCTACACTATACAATAATTCAAAACAATATGGTGTAGACATGTGATACTTGCCAAAGAGCAAGGAAACTGCTATGCTGAGACATCATTTCCTTGCACCTATTCAACCACAAGAGTTATTTGAAAGGTGGGGATTGGATATTGTTGGATCATTGAAAACCACCTAAAGTTGGAAATGTAGGTACATCATGGTAGTGATAGAATACCTAAAAAAATGGGTAGAGGTAAGAGTGCTATGATAATTATAGTGAAAATCACAACTTGACTCTTGTACGATAAAGTAATCACAAGATTTAGGATTCTTCTACAAATAACAAGTTATAGGGAAGGTCATTTTTTTAATGATATTATAAAGAAGTTGACTGTGAATTTTAGGATTTTTCATTCATTTTCAATTCCATATTATCCCAGAGAAAATGGGTAGGCGGAGTAGATTGGGAGGAAATTTTATCACCTATTCTTTGGGATTATAGAATAACCTTCAAACCAATACTATCACATACACTATTATTGTTAATGTATGGCCATGAGATAGTTGTGCCTATAGAATTCTTGGCAAAGTTTTTATGAATATCCCTAAAGCATCACTTATATGACCAAGAAAATCTTGAGATATTGGGAACACTCATCAAACCAAATGATAAAGGAGTCATGACACAATGGGCAATTAAAGTTGCCTAAAAGAGAAGGAAGTTGTGGCATGACAAGCATCTTCACAAATTAGAACTTAATCAAGGTGATTTAGTTCTAATGTTTAACAGTAAATAAGAAATCAAGCCTAACAAGTTGAAGACTTTATGGTTTGATCCCTTTTAGATTATGAAATATATGGATAATATGATAGTAAAGCTATAGAAGTTATATGTGATAGAGGTACCCAAAATAGTCAATGGTTAGAAGTCAAAACCATACAAGGTGCAACACCTATTATTTGCTTCATAAGAACTTGAACAAATATGGCAAGAATAAATTAAGTCCAGTGAACCATGATGAGAAATCCAAAATAATCTAGGCTCATTACAAGTGGACTATGATGTGGTAATATCGCATCTAATTGTAGAAGAGGAAGAGGCACAACCAATAATAGAACAGTGACAATTAGTACCTCAACTCAATAAAATAATATGAATAAAATTACACATAAGGTTCACTAGTGGGATAAATAAAATAAAATAAGAGGGGAATGAAAGGATCCCTCTGAATGAATGAAGGAACTAGGAACCAGTACTATTAGCAATCAATTTTGAATGGTAGGAAGAAGTCAACCATTTGGAAGAGGTGAAGGTTTTAGCACCATTCCATCATATCAAGAGAAAGAGAGAAAGAAGAGCTATACAACTTCTTATTATGAGAATGGAGTGATACATTTGAATGGAGTTGTATGGCTCTTTATAGGAAGATAGATTCCTTGCCCAACACTCTACCTAGTTGTACAAGGAGACACCTTGCACATTACAACTTGCACATTGACACTTGTACATTTATTGCTTGAAGTAACTAGCTAACTTCCTTATGAAGTAATCTCTTGTACACATAACCAAATAACACCCCCTTGTATTACATTATTTGGTATGAAGTTCTCTTGGATTGCATTTATGGTTTATGAATCTTTAAAACTTGGTTTTTAAAAGTGCTTTTATTAAAATATATGCTATCTGATCTTCTATAGAGACATGCTTGAGGATGATATGATAGTTCTAAAAGTATTCTCTAATAAAATGATATTGACCTTAAATGTGTTTGGTCCTTTCATGTATAATTGGATTTTTTATCAGGATGAGTGCTCCTTGATTAGCATATTAGAATATCATTTTTGAAGTTCATATGATCCCCATATCTAATAATATGTATTATAACCATAAGGATTCATAGGTTGTATCTCTTGATGTTCAATATTATGCTTCTATTGATGATTGTGCCACTGTATATAGTTTATTATTGTGGTAATATATGGGCATTTTTTGAGTAAAACAGCAACTTGATAATTCATTGGAGATGGATTAAATAGTACATCTACAGGCTAAAATAGCCCGGAGGTTACGAAACCATCCGAGGCTGAAATAGCCCTTGTTGTAACTTAATAACAAGATGCTAATAATAATGTAATAACTGAAATATACGCTAACATCCCCCCTTATTACATTATTTGGGTAATAATATAACTACTAGCTATACTAACATCCCCCCTGATTACATCATTTTGCAATACAAAGAGAGCTGCGAAACAATTCAAATTTGACACGTGCAAGTGCCTTAGTGAAAATGTCTACAACTTGAGCATCGGTGGGAATGTGTTGAAGCTGAATTCGGTGCCTCGAAACTTCATCTCGAATGAAATGACATTGTGTGTCAATGTGTTTTGTTCTTTCATGATGGACTGGATTCTTGACTAGGTTCAGAACACCCTGATTGTCGCAAAACAAGTGTATTGGATATTTGGATGGATGGCCCATACTTGTTAGAATGCGATGCAACCATATCACTTTGCACACAGCTTCACGTGTGGCACGATACTCTGCCTCTATTGATGAAATAGCAACCACCTGTTGCTTCTTGCTATGCCAAGAGACAGGACTAGATCCAAGATGAAAAATATATCCTGAAGTTGACTTGCGATCATCAAATGATCCGACATAGTCGGAGTTCGTGTATCCTTGCAAGAATAATTTGTTGTTCCTATTGTATTCTAGGCCATATTCTATTGTGTCACGGACATAGTGAAGAACACATTTTGCTGCTTTACAATGAGTGCTCTTAGGCTTCTGCATGAACCTTAAAAGATGGTTGACAGCAAATACGAGATCTAGCCTAGTATTGGTCAGATATATGAGACTCCCAATCAACTGTCGATAGAGAGTACCATCTACCTAAGGTGAATCATCATATCGTGATAACTGAAGTCCAGTCTCCATCGGAGTTGCCATTGGCTTGCAATTAGTCATGCGATATTTTTCTAGCAATGTCTTGGCATATTTTTTCTAAGACACTTTGATGGAGTGCTCCTTCTGGCTGAATTCCAGACCAAGACAGTAATGGAGAAGTCCGAGATCTGACATCTCAAAATATTGACACAAGTCTCTTTTGACAAGTAGAGATCATAGTTTCGAACTCCCTGTAATGAGCAGATCATCAACATAGAGCACAAGCAACACTATCTCAGAACCCTATTTCTTGAAATAGAGGTTTGCATCTGACGAACATCTCTTAAAACCATGCTACAGGAGGTGATTGTCCATTTTTATATACCAAGCTCGAGGAGCTTGTTTCAGGCCATATAAGGATTTGACCAATTTGCAAACTTTCTGCTGTTGGCCTTCCACTACAAATCCTTCTGGATGAGTAATATAGACTTCTTCTTGGAGATCACCATTCAGAAAGGCACTTTTGACATCCATCTGATGAACTTTCCACCCAAACTATGTTGCCATAGCACAAATAACTCGAATTATTATCATCCGAGCAGTAGGTGCAAAAGTTTCCTCGTAGTCAATGCCTTCATTTTGAGCATAGGCCTTTGCAACAATACGGGCCTTATTCTTATCAATTGTCCCATCTACTTTGTACTTGAATTTATACACCCATTTGCAGCCAATGGGTTTCTTTCCATGTGGCAGATCAACAAGCTTCCAAGTTTTATTTTTCATCAAAGACTTATACTCTACATCCATAGCGACCTTCCACTGAGGCTCACCGAGAGCAACTTGTACTGATGCAGGTTCAAGATCATCTATGGAAGACATAAACACCTTATCACTATCAATATCCATATCTTCTGTATCTCTTGCTAGATCTATAGAAAGTTATTCAAAAGACTGACACAGATCATCAACCCCAGTATTCTCTGTTGCAGCTTTCTCTTGTCGAGCCATGCTGCGAGTACGAGGCCTATCCAAAGTCAAATCTGGTGGATTAGATAGCTTAGAGTCTTTGATTTTATTTGTATACCACTTTGGATTCTTCTTCTTAGGTGTTGAAGAAGATCCGGAAGAACCTCCAACCTTAGATGCAGGAGATTTAACAACCTGAGTTTCCACAAGATCTAGGTATACATCTGATGTGTTTGCTGATGTGAAAGCCTCATCAAAAACAACATCTCTACTTATGTGAATATTCTTGGTTAATGGATCAATCAAACGATAACCTTTAGAGTGCTCATCATACCCAAGAAGAATACACTTCAATGACTTCTCATCTAGCTTCTTCCTTTTCTCTTTTGGTATGTGCATGAAAGCTTTACACCCAAAAATGCGTAGATGAGAAATGGAGGGTTTCCTACCACTCCATGCTTCTTGTGGAGTCATTCCTTGTAAGGCCTTTGTGGGTGCCCTATTCAACATATATACTGCTGTGGTGACAGCTTCTGCCCAATATAGTTGCTCAAGTCTAGCTCCTATGAGCATGCAACGAACCATTTCCATGATGGAACGATTCCTCCTTTTAGCAACTCCATTTTGCTGAGGAGTATAAGCAGTAGTTAATTGTCTTGTGATCCCATTTTCTTTCAAGAATGCAAAAAATTCTTTAGAGGTGAACTCCCCCCCTCGATCTGAGCGGAGGGTCTTTATAGAAGTCACTGAATCCTTCTCAACAAAAAAGAGATATTGCAAGATCTGTGACAAAGAAGGTCATGATACAAATAGATGTTGGCATAAGAATAAGAAATCAAAATAGAAAGGCCGAAACAAACCACAAAAGAACAAACAACAAGTGAATGTTGTTGTTGAAGAATCTGACACGGATTCTGAGAGAGCTCACAAAGTTCTCATGACTACCACAGTGTCCAAGAAAATGGATCCTATATGGTATGTTGATTCTGGAGCCAGTAAGCACATGACTGGTGACAAATCATGGTTTGAGTCTTTTGAGGCCAAAGAGGGCAAACCTGTCACTATTGCTGATGATAAAACTTATAAGGTTCAAGGAGAAGGCACTGTTTCAGTCACTCTTCCTGATGGCAAGTGTCAGATTGATAAAGTCCTCTATGTTCCAGGATTGGAAAACAACTTGTTGTCAGTCACACAACTTGTGTTGAGTTTGTTTCCCTTTTGAATCCTTTTGTGAATTCCCTCCCTTTTGAAAATTACCCTTCTTCTAGCTCTGCCCTTTCCTATTGATGGAGAGAGCAGTGTTAGAAGAATCATCTCTCTGTAGTTGGCGTGCTTCCTCCTCTTGAAGCATATTAACCAATTCTACAAAAGTAAATTTCCGTTGTGATACATGAAGAGAAGTAATCAACACCTGATAAGAATCAAGTAAAGCTCTCAATACAACTGAAGTAAGGAGCTTGTCTTCAACTGGTTCTCCCAAAGAATTCAACTTTGCTTTCAATTCAAAAACTCTGCAAAAAAAGAATTCAACTGTCTCACCCTGCTTCATGCTCAGACTATGTAATTGAGATTGAAGAAATAGAATGGTGGAATCATTCTTTCCCTCATATATAGTATTAATGGCATCCCATGTCGCTTTACTACTTGCACAGTCAGCAATATGGGGTTGGACTTCATCAGACACAACAAGCAAGATGAGCACTTTTGCTTTACTGTCTAGCTTATCAAAGTCTCTTTGAGCATTAGATGGAGCTGTAGCACCAGCAACAGGTGAAGGTCTGGTTGTTGCTCCAGATACAACATCCCATAAATCATCCATTTCTACGATGGCCTTCATATTATTTTTCCATGGTGTGTAATTAGGACCTTTCAAAAGCTGATGAGAATCAGTCATTAGTTTTGCAGACATGATGAAGGTTCCTTATAACACCAATTGGTCCCCCTTTCGATATACCTTTTTCTAGGCCGTTATACCATACAAAATACCTGCCTTTACGTGAGGAAAACTATAGGTATTTAGAAAGATCAACAAAAATCACCCGCCCTTACGTGAGGGAAACTATAGGTGAGTTTTAGAGATCATACAATACGTGGAACATAAGCAGATGCGAAAGGGAATCGCCTTGTTGATGGCACCTACCATAGAAGATTATTCTCATGCGTGGGGCGTAACTCCCCCTAAACACTATAAAGAATACTTCGTCAGGATTTACGCCTAAACACAAGAGCGAGTAAGGGTAGTGGATGGAGTAAAAAAATGCAAAAATGGCAAACTTATCTCTCCTCGATGATTTAGAGAGAACAAGCTCAGACGTTTTTGTAGCAACTATATTAGGTGACGGATATAGTAGCGCAATCACGTCAGCTTTACCTGTAAGTGCTGGCTAGAGGTATCACAAATACCGAACACTGCAGTGCAATAAATTGCACGGATGGGTTTTAATTATTTCGGGGACTTAGGGAGTGAATTTGATTTTAATTTTTAATGTTATAGTGCAAAAGACAAATATGCAACATACAACAAAAAAAATGCCCACAGGAATAACCCACAAGGTGTCGAGCGTAGCCGAAAATGCACCTTTTACAATTCGCCAAATTGCTATTTTAAAAAAAATACTCTCACTATCCCCCCTTTTTTTTTTTTTATATGGTATTTTAGCAATTTATAAATTTTGAAAAAAGTAAAATTTAAAATTTTAATAAAAATATTTCAAAATTAATTAAATACGTTTCTAATTAAATTAAAAAAAAAAATTAGAAAACAATTTAATTAATATAAAATATTAATTATTAAAAAAATAAAACTTTAATAAAAAAAAATAAAAAACTTATACCTGGCAGGATTGGAACCTGCAACCTCAAGGCTCCCCGAGCCCTACCGCACAGCTCACTGCCAAGTGAGCTACCGGGCTGATCCACTTGGATCAGGGGCCCCCTCGTATTTGAGGAGGGTTCCCAGTCTGCTGCCCGAGCGCAGCCTCTGCTGCTGGTCCCCAGTCCGCTGCCCTCCTGCTGGTCGCGACAGCGGCTGCAGCTTGCTGTCCTCTGCTCCTTGGTCGCTGGCTGCAACTCGTTGTGCACGCAGCACGACACAGCGCGGGGGAAGGTGGCCACGTCCGCAGGAATTTTTTTTTTTTTAAGATTAAAAAAAACCTCTTTTTTTTTTTTATAAATCCGTTGTGGGGGGGGGCAGACGGACATCCGCGTCGCAGCGCAGGTCCGCTGCCTGCGCACGACTGCGCCCGCAGCGGTTCCAGAGAGAGGGGGGGACGGATGCACGTTCGTGTCTTGCACACTGCTCCGTCCTCAGCGGGGGGGGGAAGCGAATGGACGTCCGCTGTCTGCTGTCTGCACGCGGCTCCGTCCGTAGGTGGGGTGGGAATTTTTTTTTTTTTGTTTTGAAAAACGCGCGTCACGCGCATGGGGGAAGAGGGTGGTGGGGAAAAAAATGAAACACGCATCGTGCATGGGAAAAAAAGGGCGCGGGGGGATCGCGTAATGGAAGTGCGCGATCCTCAATCTGCCTCTGTTTTTTTTTTCTTTAAATTCTCCTTCCGCTGCACAATAAACAGTGCGACTTCCAACAAAAAAAAATAAATGCGCCTGCCCAGCCAAAAAAAAACTTCGGTTTTTTTTTTAAAATACAGTCGCACGTCCCAGAAAAATGCGAACTGTTTCCCAGCAGGCTTCTGCAAAAAAAATCTGCAAATGGCTCGGATACCATGTTGAGTAAAACAGCAACTTGATAATTCATTGGAGATGGATTAAATAGTACATCTACAGGCTGAAATAGCCCGGAGGTTACGAAACCATCCGAGGCTGAAATAGCCCTTGTTGTAACTTAATAACAAGATGCTAATAATAATGTAATAACTGAAATATACGCTAACAGCCTTGACATAAGGTAGAAGACATTCCCTGAGGTCAATTTTCTATCATCAATGGATCCTTAATAATCTAAGTATGTGTATCCTTGTAAAAAATGGTGTTTGTCATTATTTAAAAAAGTTAGTCCATAATCAATAGTTTTCTTGACATATTACAATATATTTTTTGTAGCTTTCTAATGGCTTTCTCTTGGTTCTTCTATGAATCATGAAAGATAATTTACTGCATATATGTTTGGTCAACTATTCACTAGGTATAGAAGACTTTCAATAATATTGTGATACATAGTTGTTGAGATCAATGGTGTTTCATAATTTTTGGACAATTGGATCCCTTTTTCAATTGGTGTATCTTTAGGATTACATTCTTTCATTCTATACTTTTTGAGTATGGATTCTGCATAATTTGATCGAGTGATAGTTATATTGACCTTTCTTTGATGAATCTCTAGACCAAGAAAATAATTCATAAAACTTAGATCTATCATTTCAAATTCTTTTTCTATATCCCATTTGATGTCACTTATTAATATTTCATAACTTCTAGTAATTACTATATCATATACATATACTATGAGAATGATTATATCATTTCTAATGTTCTTGGTATATAGATTGGGATGTAAGAAACTCCTTTTGGAGTTATGCTATAATAAGTGATTGTTGATATTTATATTCCATGTTGTAGGGGCTTGTTTTAAACCATACATAGATTTGTTCAATTTGCATACCTTATTGTTTTGTCACTTGATGATGAATCCTTTTGGTTGTGACATGTAGACTTCTTCTAAATCACCATTGAGGAATACACTTTTTACATCCATCTATTAAAGTTTCCAACCGTGCACACCATTTTCTAATGATAGTCATTCTGGCTATTGGTTCAAATGTTTCTTTATAATCGATTCTCTCTATTTGAGTATATCCTTTGGCTACTAGTTGAGCTTTATATTTGTCAAGTGTTCCATCTACTTTATACTTGATATTGTAAACCCATTTGCAACCTACTATTTTCTTCCTTGGAGGTAGTTTTACTAGATCCCATATCTTATTCTTTTGAAGTGAAGTATATTTTTATTCCATAGCTACTTTCTAGTGTGATTCATTTAGTGCATGAAGTGTCAATGTTGGTTTCACTATATTGCTAAGAATTCCTCTATTCATTTTGGTAAAATTCCACATTTGAGTTCTAGTAGTGGTAATATCTAGAATCCTTTCTAGATTTGATTCTCTAAGAGTATTTGATCCATATTGGTTCTCTCCTAGGAGGGACTGTAGATGCATCTATATATTATTCTTGAGATTTTCATTCTAACTTCTCACTTGTTGTGTCTTCATTGGAAATATTTAAAATTATTTTTGTATTATTACTAGTCTTTTTTGTATCAATTTTGATATTTTCATCAAAGATTACATATCAACTAATGTAAACCTTTTTTCTATATGGATCTAGTATTTTGTACTTTGTAGATTCATTGTCATAATTAAAAAATACTCCTGCCATGGTATTGTCATCTAATCTTGTTCTCTTTTATTTTGGAATATGTATATAAGCTTTACACCCAAAAATCTTCAGTTTTCCTATATTTGGATTTTGTCCTAACCATACTTCTTCTAGTGTAATGTATTTGAGTATTCTTGTAGGTAATCTATATTGTATGTATTATTTTCTTTGTATTGCTTCTACCAAATATTGATGATCAAGCTGAGCCTATTTCAACATGCCTCTTACCATTTCCATTATTGATCTATTTCTTCTCTCTGTAATTCCATTTTTTTGAGGTGAATATGTTGTAGTAAGTTATATTTTAATTCCATTTTATTTTGATAATCATTCGAAACTCTTTTGAAATAAATTATCCTCCTCTTTTTGAGCGAAGTGCTTTTATAGTATTTCCTGATTCCTTCTCCACTTGAATCTTGAATTGTTTAAAACAACTAAATGCTTCTGATTTGTACTTCATGAAATATACCAACATTTTTCTTATGTGATCATTAAAAAATAATTGAAATTACTTATATCCTCCAATGCTATTAGTTTTCATCAGTCCATATAAATATGTATATATTATTTCCAAGGGTTTATGATTCCTATATTGATGGAATTTGAAGGGAGCTCTATGTTGTTTTTATGCTAAACATTCTAGAAATATAGTAGCTTCTAAATAAAATTAGGTATTCCTTAAACTATTTTATACTTGAATAATTATTTTATTGAGGAATCACTAGTAAGTCCTAATAGCTTATGCCATAAATTTATGTTGTTATTGAAAAAGCTAAGTGTGTAGCAATATCTAGAACAAATAGATCATTTCTATAAGACCCTAATGCTATCCTTTTTCCTTGTTTATAAATGTGGCATTGTTTCATTTTAGTGAGGACTTTAAACTCAAAAATTATGTTTTAATACATGAGTTGAGAGATGGAAATAATATTAGTAGTTAATCCCAAGATATAAAATACATTTTTTATTTTTCACTTTTCTTATTTTAGGTTTATTGAGATGTTCCCAATTACATTTACTTCATACATTTTGCTATCTACTACAACAACTGATTTCTTATTTATCTTATTTTTTTAATTGAACCAATGAATATTTTTAGTCATGTGATTACTTGATCTTGAGTCTATATACCATCAATCCTTGATTTTCCTTGATAAGGGTCTAATAACTAGGACCCTGTTGAATTCCTTATGTCTCCCTAGTAAATTTAGATATGATGAATGATAGATAAAGTGCATTATGAGAATAGTAGTTCAATTTTGATTTGATTTGTGAATAGAAAAAATAAACTTATTTTACACCTTATTTCTCCTATTGAACTTAAGCAATTTCTAATTTAATAAGGTTCTATTTGTTGGATTTCTTTTATCCCTTAAATGTAGTTTTGAGACAAGTATATAAATTAGTTTCCAAATCTTGATTTTTTTTAATAAATCCCCTTTTATAGCCTTTAATAATTTGATATTTAATTTTTATAAATTCCAATTACCTACTTTGGTGTAGTAATCCTTATAACTCCAAAATATGGAATATTAGAAAACAATGATATTTACAATATTAGATGTTTAATCTATCCAGGTAGAAATCCTTATTTCTATTATATTTTATATTACAAATATTAGGGTATTTAATATATATATATATTCCTTTTTAATATTACTTTCAAATATGGTTGATTTCCCTTAATGATTCAACCTTATATTATACCTTATATCTCCCTATTAATGAAAGCAAATTGGAATAAGGTTTAGTATTACATTTGTAATATCCCAAACCTCTATGTATCTGATGCTGATTATTAGATGTAGATGACAAAAATATTTAGTGCTTTTTTTATCGTTATCTTTCACATATGGGTTTAGGCTTTCATTTCTCTTTAACTCAAATGATAGCTCATTTCTTTATACCTTTGATCAAAATGCTTGTATAGTGGATGCCTCACTTCTATCTGCTTTTATTATGAGATTTAAATGCTCTATTTCTACTGTTACTATGATATTGATGCTGCTATGTAATTTTACTACAAACTCGGCTTCTAATACTGCTACAAATTCAACCTTAAATTCTACTATTCATTTGTCTTTGATGCCTCAAATAGGAGTTGAATCTTGAAGCGATTGATAAGTGTCATGTCCATTTATTTTAATGCCTAGGAATGATCATTACAATCTTGAATGGGTGCTCATTCTTTTTGGTGATAAGTGCTACTTTTTTTCTAACACACCAACCTTATTCCCTATAATGCCTTCTTGATCAAGCTTGCAAAGGATGGATGCTCATGCGAAATTAGGTTTTCCTTCTAGGTGATAAGTGTCACCTTCCCTTTTGTACATGATATTTATACATAACACTTTTTCAATGTATCTTTACAATATGTTTATTATTAATACAATATGGACAACTCCTCATTTTTTGCATGCATTGGATGGTATTTAGAGTGAGGTTTTTCCAGCTAGAATGGTAAGTAACACCTTAGAAACTTGGATCAGAGATTTTGAAGACTTGTAGCAATGCTCTTGTGGAGTTTGAGGTACGCCAATGGTTCTCCTTGGATGTATGTCTACTTCTTTGTGATTTTCTTATTTTTTTTATATACTCCTTTACCTTTGAATATAATGCTTTTTATTCCTTGTATTTTTCTTTATTTTCTTGCAAGTTCGACTATCCAGATCATAGAAAATATGAGCCTTGGAGGATCCTTTTACCTTGCTTTGAGAATGCTTCTACATGGCTTCATTGGACTATTTTTTATCCTAATGAAGTGTGTTTCATTTTGGCACCAAATATCTATCCTTATTCCTATGTAGGGAGTATTAGAGTAGTGCAATATAATGTAAATAATTTTGAGAATATAATATCTTTTTACACCTCTTTTACAATCTCTGGTTTTATGGTAGCTTTTAAAGTAGGCAATGGTAGATCTTGAAGTTGTCTTTTTGATTAGAAAACTCTCTTCTTTTCTTGTTAATAATCCAATATTGTAACCACATAGATATAAGCTCTTTTATAGAGGTAATTTCTACACTAATTTTATTCTGTAAATAGAGTTTAGTTCACTTTCAATATGAGACTCACCAAGTCTCAATTTGAACGTTCTATTTCTAATTTTTATTGTGGATTTCTTCACAAATCCTTGGAGGAATCTGATATGATTTTTGTGGCTTCTTTGGGCCATAAAATTTTGTAGGTTCTATGCACCAAATTGTGTCTCTAGACACTTTGATAATTTGGTGGTTTTTGTATCCTTGATCTTTAATAATCAATAAATACAAACTAACCCTTTTGGGATTAACTAGTTAGAGATAACCTAATATAGTGCCAATGGATTAATAATGCACTTTTAATGGTAATAATAATCTCATATTATTGCTCTTGTAAATGAACTCCCAAAATAATTTTAGATGCACTTAATAATCCTTACAACTTTTAAGAGTAATCTGTAATTTACTCTTAGTGAATATTGTACACTTTTTCTCTACAATAAACAATGTAGGATATAGTCTTCTTTATTTCTAGATAGCAAATAGGTACATGATATTTTATGTCTTTAAAAATTATCCAACTTCTAGTTAATGTGCAGATAATACTTAAAATGAATTCTCCTTTTTACACTTGAAAACTATAATGTAATCTATCTTTCTATATTTTTTAATATAAATATGGTGCCTTAATGAAGTTTGATAATAATTTGAGGGTTAATAAATGAACCTAATTGCACCCAATTTGCTTACCTATTTGATGGATTCTTAAGTAGATGTAGATGTTGGTGTTTTTTATTCATCAAGTTGCTACCTTGTAATGGCTAAATTCGTAGCTTCTTTCTGGTTGTCTAGAATAGCTTCCTCCTTCACAAAATTGTAGCCTTAAACTTTATATCTCGAGTCTTGGATTTTGTGGCCTTATTCTTCTAGTGATATTTTATTTTCTACTATCAATCCATATAACTCCTTTCTATAAACTGTGCCTTCTTTTTGTGAGAGATAACATCCAAATCTATTGTATTTGGTAGGCTTCTTCTATCTAAATCTTCCTTTAAACTAGTTATCAAATTCTAACTTCAAATAAGATCTTATTTTTCTCATAATTATGAATATCTTGAGGTCTTCATTAGATTCTTCTTATGATATTTGGAATTCCTTGCTAAATTATTCTTCTCTTGGGCTTGTTATTAGATGGCAATAATTATCCCAAGTCCTTCACTATTATGTGCTTTCTCTATTCCTCTATAGATTTACCATACCTCTAATACCATTGAAGGTTTTAGCACCATTCCATCATATCAAGAGAAAGAGATAAAAAGGAGCAATACAACTTCTCATTATGATAATGGAGTAATACATTTGTATGGAGTTGTATGTATATTTATAGGAAGATATATTTCTTACCCAAAACTCTACCTATTTGTACAAGGAGACACCTTACACATTACAAATTGCACATTGATACATGTACATTTATTGCTTGAAGTAACTTGCTAACTTCCTTATAAATTAATATATTATAAATTACATAACCAAATAATGTAATATACTCTAACAAGAGGAAGTAGTGTATCCATAACTAGAACAATGAGAGTTGCCTCACATAGCAGAAGACCAATGTAGGATACAACTAACAGTACAGTATGGGCGTCAAATAGACACCTTCAAAATGGAAATCATAGATTCAAACAAAGGAGGAACTACAAAAGAAGAGTTGGTAGGAATCCCTCTATTAGCTTAGATAGGTATGATACAACAAATAATGTGATATCAAGCACAATAGTTGTTGGATAAGTACGAGGTATTGCAAACACATAATGCAAGGCTTCATGGACATATCATTCAAGGGATGGATGATACTATGCAAACGTTTAAGGAGCAATAGGTTGCACAACAAAGATAATTGGGTGTAAGAAACAAAAATTGCAAGGAAAAACATAGTGGAGGATGAATTTTAGATTAGTGGAGATAGGTTTTTAAGCAAAAATGTAGCAAAGAAAACTCCCAATGGTTAAAAAATATGGCTAGGGTTTAATTAACTCTAAAAAAACAAGCAAAGTGGAGTATTGCAAATCCTAGTGCAAGAAATCTATTCTATGAAAAAAATGATGCCTCAGCTATTGCATATAGAAAAGCATAATTTGGTGTACATTAGGTTACACTCAGCAAAAACTAAACTGTATAGATAAAGGATTTCACAAGTAGAAGAGAGAAATTGCCAAGGGAGAAAAAAACACATTAGAAAGAGAGATTTGCACAAATAAGCATAAAGGATGCAAATTTAATTATAAAAATCATGCAGGGTTAAAGAATTTAGAGCAAGTGATAACCTAAAACATGACATCTATAATTTGGGGGTAAAATTGTCTAATTTGAAGGAGGATTATATGACTTTAGAAAAATATTATACAAATCAGATCCCAAAACAAGCAATTTAAGCACAATTATATGATTTTTTCTACAATTGTATGGAAGTAATACATCATTGTATGATTTGGAGCTATTGGTATATATTCTCGATGGAATTGTATGCTTTAGAACTCAAATTAAATATTTTTGAGAGATTATTGTAGTTGTACAGTTTTAGCTTCAACTGTATGAATGTAAGACAATTATATGATTTTAGAGTGTGCTTGTACAATCAAGAGAAGTAGTGTATAATTTTTGGGGATTATTATATATTTTTTTTACAATTGTATGGATTTTTGAGTAGATTTTAATGTAATTATCCTAAATTATCAAATAAAAAATGGTAAGTATCAAAGTGGTTTTAAATAAGGGATGGATGAATAATGAACATCGATATGGAATACCAAGATCATCTATGATAGAGTGCAGTAAGAAGGGTTGATCGTTCACCTAAACCACTACACCAGAGAGATTCATGAACTAGATAAACAAAGGTGACCTACCTAGTGGAAGACAAAGATGAGGGTTTTAGCCATATGGACGATGTGGATACTACCTTCAAAGACGAAGATATTATAGATGGTGGAGAGGTCCTAAACATTTGTGTGGTGGTAGAGGAATATCCCCACTATAGTTTCCTAAAGTGGAGATGGAACCACCTAGGGCACATTGATGGAGCTTCATAGTAAAGTGCATAAATAAGCTACACTCGATGAACAAACAAGCAAGGATAAAGGACAAGAATTTTGCTAGAAGTAGTCGAACCAAAACAAGGACAAGAATCTGCTTAAAATTTCATTGACTCAAGCAGGAGTGAGCACAATAGCACAAGTCCCACCATAACACAAGGTATTATTTAATGATTACTTGTTATATATAAGATAAACCTATAATTTTAGTTAGAATTACACCTATATGTGAGTCAATAATGAATGTATTAAGTTGGAATTCTCAATTGCACCTTTCAATGTACACTTGGGTTACCAAAGAGAGGGAAACTCATAAAGAAAATGATTGTGGATCCCACTAAGGCTCATATATTGATTACTGTGCTTACCAATGTTACATATTTGTTAGCTACAAAAGCTTTTGATCCTAGAGAAAGAGGAATCAAATAGAGCATATTCAAGTTTGATGAGTTGGCATGTGTGATGAGCAATATTATGTATTGAATGTTGGGAGAAGCACATGTATCTAAGATACCCATTTGAATGGTACAATATATAGAAGGTATTTCTTAGGAGATACAATATGAGTAGGGAAACTAATTGGAACAACATATACAAAAGCTATTTATAATGAGAAAAAATATCTTTACCATGATATTCCATGTTATTACAATTTTATTGGATACAGTTTCCTAGGTTAGCATTCACTTTCTAATGCTAACATTACCTCATGATTTACTGCCAAACCAACATTCTATAGTATGATGGAAAAAGACCATTCCTATCCAAAATGTGACAAAAAAAAAGTTGAAGCACAAGAAGCACATGCAGAAACTAGAACCTCATTTTATTGAAGAGAATGAGACATTGTTAGATGATATTCATCATCGATGAAATAGGTGATGACAACTGTAAAAAAAAACTTGATACCGAGAAGTAGGTCCTTGCATAATGACTACAAGAGTAGCATTTATATCAAGAGGATGAGGTATTAACCCTTGTCTAATTGTACAATGCACGATTATAAATGTACAATTAGAATTAAAATGAAATTACATTAAAATGTACATTTTGGTTAATTTTATAATAATCAAATTAGACTTAGGGGAACATTAATGTAAGATAGTTATTTTACAGGGATGTCAGTTGTGAGTAATGGTTGTCTCAATAACCTTTTTGGAATGGCTTGGTGAATCATTATATAGCCCCCCATTAAAATTTTATGGATGTTTGATGATGATGTATGTTCAGAGAGATTGTTCATGTGATTGATAAGCTATTTTGATGGATGTTCATTGCAGCAATTGTACAATATTATCTTATTATTACCATAATGAATATGAAAGCAAGTATCTTTGGTTATGTTTCATTATGAATTCCATTATACATATTTTTGGTAATTGCAAGTTGTGTATTATATGCAAGTATGGCCAAAATGGTGTATTAGACAAGTAATAGTACAATATAATTACTTTTTTGTTGATATTTTAACATGGTTTGATAGTGGAGAGTGATTTTATATGATATTATTATTGTAATGAGAGATATATAGGTATTTGTATGAGTTTTGGAAACGTTACTGGTGATATTAATTCCAATATAGTGAACTAGGGTTTACATGTTATGAAACTATGTTAGCAATTGCACTAGAAATATGACCCAAATATTTATTTGAGGAGGGTCTATGTACAAATTGACAAATCTATAAGTGAATAATTTAGCAAGGTTTTTTTTAAATGTATAGTTGGCCAAAGCAAACCGTATAAGTAGTCAATTTTCCCAATTTGATAATGAAATTGCATAACTAGAATTGCCAAAACAAAAAACAAGGGTTTATGAGAGAACAATTACAAAAATAGATAGTTTGAGTTATGAAACCACTTTTGACAATGTGTGCTAGTGGTAAATAAAACATGCCAACCTATTTTATTATTTGGATCGTACAACTATATGATTTGGAGATCGTACAAGTAGTTTTGTGATAATTATATATCGTTCAATAGCAAATCATACAATTGCATTATCTGGATGAAATTTGTCATAGAGCCTAAGGATTCATTCCAAAAACTTTCATTTCACCTCTCCCTCTAGGAATAATGTCCCCTTGTGGTATAAAATACAATTGCAAGGAGAAGAAATCTATGGACAACCCTAAGTCAATTAAGAAATATCTTCCAAGGAATCCCTTGGACCTTAGTTCAGGATTTCAATTCCCCGCTCCCCTCTTTGGATAAGAAATATGAATATCCATTTCCTAAAATAAGAATACAAGAGTTTAAATATTTTGTAAACTCCAATGAGCTCATGTATATGGAGTTGAGAAGGTTTTAAATTACACAAAGTAATAGATACCTTATAGATAAATTAATTCAGATTAAATGAGATGGAGTTCTAGTTTTATAGGAAGGACTTACTCTTTTTGTGAATCTATCCTAAATGCTCTTCCAAAAATTGGGTCAGATCATAGCCTAATTGTCTAGAATATGGTAGAGAAAAATAGAAAATTTAATAGTCCTTTTAGATTTTAGTTAATATGGATTAAGTATGAATATTTAGCTCTTAGAGTGGAGGAATGATGGAAAAAAGATTTATCAGACCTTAAACTAAGTCAAATATCAGGAAAGCTTATATTCATGAAGTAAAATTTAAAACTTTAGAATAGAACAATGTGTGTGAACCTATTTCATAAGAAAATGGAACTCAAACATTAACTAATATACTTAGAGAAATCTATTGTCCAATATGGGATGATGGAAGAGACTAAAAGAAATGAAAGATAACTTTTATTAGAATACCACAATTCTTTGCAAGTGAAGAAGTTCATTGGAGATAAAATTTTTGAATATGATGGTTAAGAGAAGGAGATCATATCTTAAAATTTTGTCATGTATCAACTTTGTTAGTCAAAAAGTGACTAACTATAGAAAAATAGCTGATGCACCTTTTTGCATATTTTCCAAGAAGACCAAAGTGGCCCACATGCTAAAGATCAAAGAAAAAGCAAAACACCGCAAGGAGGAAAAAGTATCACGATATCGTGACATGTTGCATTTTTGCGGTCCAAAGCAAAGAGAAAGAGCAAGGAGGAAAAAGTGTCGCGATATCGCGACATGTTGCATTTTTGCGGTTCAAAGCGAAGAGAAAGAGCAATGGGGAAAAAGTGTCACGATATCGCGACATGTTGCATTTTCTCGGTCCAAATCAAAGAGAAGGAGCAAGGATGAAAAAGTGTCGCGATATCGTGACATGTTGCATTTTCACGGTTCAAAGCAAAGAGAAAGAGCAATGGGGAAAAAGTGTCGCGATATTGCGACATGTTGCATTTTTGTGATCCAAAGCAAAGAGAAGGATCAAGGAGGAAAAAGTGTCACGATATCATGACATGTTGCATTTTCACGGTTCAAAGCGAAGAGAAAGAGCAAGGAGGAAAAAGTGTCGCGATATCGCAACATGTATTTTCGCGGCTAAGAGCAACAAAAAGGAGCAAGAAGGTAAAAGTGTCGCGATATCGTGACATGTATTTTCATGTCTAAAGAGAAGAGAAAGAGAAAGAAGGTAAAAGTGTCACGATATCGTGACATGTTGTATTTTCATGGCTAAGAGCAACAAAAGGGAGCAAGGGGGCAAAAGTGTCGCGATATTGTGACATGTATTTTCGAGGCTAAATAGAAGAGAAAGAGCAATAAGGAAAAAGTGTCATGATATCACGACATGTATTTTCATGGCTAAAGAGAAGAGAAAGAGCAATAAGGTAAAAGTATCACGATATCGTGACATGTTGTATTTTCGTGGCTAAGAGCAACAAAAGGGAGTAAGGGGGCAAAAGTGTCGCGATATTGCGACATGTTGTATTTTCGAGGCTAAAGAGAAGAGAAAGAGCAATAAGGAAAAAGTTTCGTGATATCACGACATTATGTATTTTCATGGCAAAAGAGAAGAGAAAGCACAAGGAGGCAAAAATTTCATGATATCGTGACATGTTGCATTTTCGCGGCTAAGAGCGACAAAAGGGAGCAAGGAGGCAAAAGTGTCGCGATATCGCGACAATTTATATTTTCATGGTTAAGAGCAACAAAGGAGAACAAAGAGGCAAAAGTGTCGCGATATCCCGACAATTTATATTTTCATGGTTAAGAGCAACAAAGGAGAACAAAGAGGCAGAAGTGTCGCGATATCGTGACATGTTGCCTTTTTGCGGGTAGAAGAGCAAAGCAAGAGATGGACGTCATGATTTTGTGACATGTCTCATTTTCGTGGCGGGAGGCAGCAAAAGAGCAAAGTAAGAGACAAATGTCGCGATTTCGTGACATGTCTCATTTTTGCGATTGGAAGCGATAGAAGAGCAAAGCAAGAGACGGACATCACAATTTCATGACATGTCTCATTTTTGTGGCGGGAGGCAGCAAAAGAGCAAAGTAAGAGACGAATGTCATGATTTCGCGACATGTCTCATTTTCATGGCTGGAAGTGACATAAGAATAAAGCAAGAGACGGACGTCGCGATTTCGTGACATGTCTCATTTTCACTGTGGAAAGTAGCAAAAGAGCAAAGTAAGAGATGAATGTCACGATTTCATGACATGTCTCATTTTAATGGCTAGAGGTGGCAAAAGAGCAAAGCAAGGAAAGAATGTCATGATTTCGTGACACGCCAGCTGTAAAGGAATAGAGTATATTTTTGGCAACTGGGGACATGCACTGACATCAGGTGCTGATTTCTGAAGAATGGTCTGTTGATTATAACCTGGCAGGTCCGCTAGATGATTGTAGAATAACAGGCTCATCTAAAATTAGCCAGAAGGAAATCTATCCAATCTGTGGGAAATCTGTTGTATATTATTAGAAACTACAGACAATTACTTGTAATTGATTGAAGAAATTAAATGTACGTAGTAGAAGATACTCTTTTTAGGATATAAATTAGAGTGAGTCGACCATGAAAAAAGGTCGACTCTTGGACGTTTACAAGACTGAATACATATACTTCGAATACAAGCAATAAAATCACATCTCCCATTGGATTCTGGTTCATATCGTGCAAGTGTATGTATTAATGTTCTTTATTTCTGCTTACAATATTGAATTGTAAATTGAGTTTGTTCTTATATCTAAAATTTCGCAATAGATAAATCATATTGCTGGAATAAGAATCTAATATATATGCATGTTAAACGAAATATTAGAAATCATATCTGAAATTATATAATTTTTGCATGGAAATATGTTTAAATCCTTTGGATAGAAGTAAGTAAATCTGTCTTTGTTGTTGTCTAATATGCACCATATAAAAGTTCTAGCTTAGGCTATATTTCCCTTATCTCTTATTCCCCTTTTCTCTAAAAAACTCAAAGGAACTAGCCTTCTCTTGAGACTAGACAGATGATCTCAAGCAAGATCTGTCTATTCAATGTTGGCAAAGTCTAAGGCGCAACACTATTAACCAAAGGCGGATTTTGTTCCAACAATTTTTGGCATGCCCGATGGGACCAGAAATCCCACAATATTGTATAAGTTTTGGTGTTTTACCTTAAGAGCCTTTTTGTTTAAAAATCTCAAGAAAAACTACCTGGCGACTCCATTGCAATTTAGACCATAAAAGAAAGACCTTGCTAAAAACCTTATGGTTATATAGCCATATGATAACCAGATCTTGAGATAGAAACTATGAATAGCCTATCGAGTTCTTTGAACTGCATATCGAAATCCTAAAAGCACATCCTGTGCTAGCCGCACAATCAAATTCGCCCAGCACCATTAGCACCTCTTTAACACCCTCTGTAGGAGCATCTACAAGCAATCCCATAGCGGTTGTAACTCCTTTAGTAATCATGGCAGTCGCCCCTGCCCCAGCACATCTTGTGTGGAATCAAACTAGCCCTTTGAACTTTGGAACACACCACCAAATTCCACAAGCTGCACTAAAAGCATTAATGACCTTTTACGAAATAGGCAAAATAGTATATGAGCACTATTTAGATGTATCAGCGCTAGCATCTGTTTAAAACATCACTCAGGAAGATGTAATGGTCAGATTGTTGATTATATCTTTGAAAGGAAAGATGCTCTATTGGTACAAAGCACTTCCCGTTGGATCCATTACTTCTTGGGCAGTACTTGTTGGTCATCTGGTCGATGAATTTAATATACATGCAGATCCTTTCACATTGCTGAATCAATTCATTGTCATTGAGAGGCATCCACAAGAAGAAATCCAAGATTTCAACATCAGATTTACCATAACTCGTGATAGAGTACCACAAGGCCTAAAGCCCACGAAAGAACAAGCTATATGCTATTATTTAAGGGCTTTTGATTCAGATCTCAGTATGATAATAAGGCAATCCCGTGTAACCACTTTTCCTGGGATCTATGTAGAGGTAGCAAAGGGCGAAGCTGATCTCATTGCTACAAAAAGATATCCATCAAAAAGTCTATTGCCAATTTTACCAAAGCTTTCCCAAGCGTCAATCTCTAAACTTCCTATACTCCCATCAATGCAGGCCCTCCCAGCTATAGCTACACCTCCTACATTCCTTGCATTACCAGCCACACCCCTTACATCAGCTCCCCCCAATGATCAATACACGACCATAATTGATACAATGAAGACATTGTCAAATGAAATGGCGTCCATGAAAAAGAGAGAGGCGGAACGAAATATCCAAGCAAGAAGATTTCCATAGATACAAAAGGAAGGTGCTTCAACAAGTGGAAGAGGACAAGATAGAAAAAATGTGGTGTATGTGAATGAGACGGGAGATAATGGAGAACCCACTAATTTTGATTACTGGTGTACCACTTGCAATGATCCTCATGGAGAGGATTCATGCATGATTCATCAACATCATGTGCAAGCAGTTATCAATGAGAGAGTCAAAGAAACCAGAAAGGGATAGGTGAACATAATCAGAGAAGTCCACCATAATTTGGCAATGCCATCCATGGAGCAAGTCTCAGTCCTGACAAGGTCAGGAGAAAAGTTGTTACGAGCCGATCCTAAGGAACTCCAACCACTAGGTTTTCCTCCTGCCCCCAGGGCAACTCCACAAAAAAACCAATCAAATGAGAAAGGACGTTCTAACCCTCCTCAGACTTCTGCGACTACACCGAGAAAAGAATTTCCTCCTAGAAAAGGGAGCGAGGCTCAAGAGCAAGCGAAGGAAAGACTCAAATTTCCTTCATTGAAAAAATGGCAAAGAACAAAAGCCACGCAGGCCTATAGAGACAGATACGACGCATCTACTAGTGGAAGGGAAAAGAGTGTTGAGGTATTCCTAGCTGCAACCCTTTTGTTCAACATTGCAAAATAAATGAAGAGGACCCCTTCCAAAATAAGCATGTATGATGCACTGCAAATTCCTGGTCAGATTGACCTCCTCCAAGAATCTTTAAATTTAAAGAATAATACCTCTTCCTCAAATTTTATACAAGCAAATGTTGTGTCAACCTCTGGAAAAAATAGACCGCCCCCATTCTATCTATCCTTGCAAATGGAGGGGTGGATAGTTCACAATTGCATGATTGATTCAGGGGCCACAACTACGGTGATGTCGAAAGTCGTATGTGACATAATGGGGATGGAATATACTCGAAGTCATCCTAGTGTGTTGCAATTAGATGGTACTCTAGTAAAAACTGTCGGGGTGATCAAAGATATCCCTATTCAACTCCACAGAATGCTAGAAGTAGTCATCATACAAGAAGTAGTTGTTGTAGACTTAGAACCATATTTTGGTATGTGTTTATCCAGATAGTTCACAACCAAACTGGGAGGTTATCTATCACTAGATTATTCACATTTGGAGGTACCTTTCAAAGGTAAAAGAGTCAAGATCTACAATGAAAAACCATCTACTTTTCATGTGGAAAGACTAGAAGAAACAACTACCATCAACATGATGTCCGAGGAATTGGAGAATATCGATTTAATGGAAGAAACCCTGGAGGAACTCCAATATGAAGATCAGTTTTCAATGAAATACTTCAATGCTATGATAGAGACAGAAATGGGAAGCTATTCCATTGAGAAACCAAAAAAGCTCCCTATTGTTGTCCCTAAAATAGATGATTCAACCAACCAGTTATGGAAATTGTACTTTGATGGGTCAAGGTGCAAAAATGGAGCAGGAGCTGGAATCATCCTGATTTCACCCACTGGAAAAGAAAAATTCTTTTCATATAGGTTGACATGGAGTTGCACCAATAACGCATCTGAATACGAAGCCTTGTGTTTGGGACTCAAGAAAGCTGAAAAACTGGGTGTAAAACAGTTGCTGATCTATGGAGATTCAGAGCTGATCGTTAAACAGGTTACTGGCAAGTGCATTTGTAAGAAAAATTACCTAAGGGCTTCCAAAAACAAAGTTTTATATCTATTGGAAAATTTTGGAGCACTAAACATGAAATCCATTTCCAGAGAGAAGAACACACATGCAGACTTGTTAGCATCAGTAGGATCAAATTTTTGCCCAATCAGCAATGTTATTCAGAAGTCTAAAACAGTTAGACTTATATACAGGCCTTCTGTGCCCGACAAGGACATTTTCTGGCAGGTATTTGAAAACGATGAGCAGATCCTAGATTTTCTGATTCATGAGATGAATTGCTCTATAGAAAGAGCGTTACAAGAAGAGGACGAAGAGAGCCTTATTCAACTAAAAAATAATCATATCCCCAAGGGACTGATCACCCTGGAGAGCCTTTTCGACAATAGCGACAGAGTTGTAGGTTGAAGGATCAAGGTAGATGAACGCCGGTATAAGGAAATAGAACTAGAACCAAGAAAAATGATCAAAGTGGGGACCGATTGTACAGTGGTAGAACTAGAACAAATAAAACATTTATGTAGAGAATATCCAGATATAATAGCCTGGACTTATAGTGATCTGAAAGTGTACGAGAAAGAGGTCATTCAGCATACCATCGAACTAGAGGAAGGAGCTGAACATTTTAGGCAGAGGCAGAGGCCTGTGAATCCCAAGATTGAAGCATTAATGAAACAAGAGTTGTTAAAACTCCTTAGGCTAAGATAATATAGCCAATCAAGCACTCTACCTGGGTGGCAAATTTAGTTCTAGTTCGTAAGAAAAATGGAGAAATACGACTATGCATCGATTTCAAAATTTTGAATAGAGCCTCTTTAAAGGATCACTATCCTTTACCCTAGATTGATCCAATCCTTCATACTGTGGCGGGAGCAAAAAGGTTTTCTCTTTTAGACGACTTTTTTGGCTACAATCAAGTTTGGGTGATAAATGAAGATCAATACAAGATCGCATTCACCACTAAGTGGGGAACATTTGCATACCAAAGGATGCCCTTTGGATTATCTAACGCAGGAGCAAATTTCTAGAGAGCCATGGACGAGGCTTTTGGGGAGCTTGCGAACAAAATTATTGTCGTCTATTTAGATGACATGACTATTTTTTCTCATGACAAAAAGGACCATGCCACTCATCTGTAGTAAGTATTTGAGAAATGTAGAGAATTTGGGATATCACTAAATCCTAATAAATCTATTTTTGCTGTGGAAGAAGGAATACTCCTTGGGCATGTTATTTCTAAATATGGGCTATCAATTGATCCTGATAGAGTAAAGGTGCTTCTTGAGTTGTCGCTCCCAGTTAAAAAGAAAGGTTTGTAGTCTTTCTTTGGGCAAATAAATTTCGTCAAAAAATTCATTGCGGATTTTGCCCAAACAGTTAAGCCAATGACTGAATTATTGAAAAATGATGCTCCTTTCAAATGGACAGAGCCAAGGAAAGAAGCTTTTCAAAAAATTCTAGAAGCCATCGCTCAAGCTCCTGTGCTAGTCAACCCTAACTATTCCTAAGGTTTCATACTATATGTTTTCGGAGAGCAAAATAGTTATGCTGTAGTTCTCACTCAAAAAGGAGCAGATGACGAAGAAAGACCCATAGCCTTTCTGAGTTCCACCATGCACAAACATGAGGAAAGGTACATCTTCATAGAAAAATAAGTATACGCAATTATGAAATCCTTGAATAAGCTAAAACACTTCTTATCCTAGAGTCGAACGATGGTGTATGTTATTCATCCCGATGTAAGGAACTTCATAATTCAAGGAGAATTGGGTGAAAAAAGAGCTGGATGGGTGACTCGCATCCAAGAGTATGATGTAGAAATACATCCTACTAAAATAGTCAGAGGGAGAGCTTTGTGCCAGGAATTGGCCAAGCAAGATGCAAGTGGATATGGGGAGAGCCACCCCGTCATGGCAAACACAGAGAAACACCAAGACAGAGTAAGTTCGGGTTGGATCGACGACTTTGTGAGGTATTTTTAGACTGGGTCATGTCCTGAAGATATGAATGCTTCCCAGGGAAGGAGATTCAGAACCCAAGCATTGAAATATACCCTTCGAACAAAGGGGTTGTACAGGATTAACATCGATGGTGTATTGTTAAAATGCATTCTCGATAATGAAAATCAAAAAGTGTTAGATGAATTTCATGGGGTTTTTTAGGGGGACATTATGCAGGCCGAACTACAGCTTTGAAGATCCTTAGATCTAGATGTTATTGGCCTTCCATCTTCCTAGATGCATACAAAGTGACCCAGAGGTGTGAATAGTGTCAGAGGTATGTGGGAAGAAACAGGAATGCACCCATGCCCTTAAAAGCTATTCAAGTCAAGGAACTATTCCAGCAATGGGGGTTGGATTTCGTAGGGATAATAGAGCCAAACTCATCATCAGGCCACAAATACATTCTCACTACCACGAACTACTTCACCAAGTGGGTAGAAGCAGTGCCTACGAAGAAAGCTGATTTAGAAGTGGTGATAGAATTCATCGAAAGTCTAATCACAAGGTTTGGCATACCAAATTCTTTGATTACAGACAATGGATCCCCTTTCACTAGTGCAAAGATGATCAAATTTGTCAATAGATATGGAATTTATCTGAAGACTTCCTCTAATTATTACCCACAAGGTAATGGATTAGTTGAGTCTACTAATAAGAATCTTCTAAGAATTTTGAAAAGAACATTAGAGGACAATAAGAAGAACTAGCACTCACTCCTAAATCAAGCCCTGTGGGCCGATAGAATCTCAATAAAAAAATCAATCAATACTTCGCCATATGCTTTGGTTTATGGCAAAGAAGTTGTTCTGCCGATTCATATGGAAATACCTACGTTGAGAATGCTAAACCAAGTCAACGAAGATGAAGTTCATTCAATGGATGCCCGACTGATGCAACTTTTGCATCTTAAAGAATCTAGGGAACAGGCCTACGATCATCATCAAAAGCATATGGTAAAAACAACCAGTGGTTTGATAAGAAAACCACTTTCACGAAATTCAAAACAGGCGACTTGGTATTAAAATGGAATGTCAAAAAAGCAAAGCCAAGACACCATGACAAGTTCGATGCGTTCTGGGAGGGGCCATTCGAAATTGTTTTAGAAAAGCAATTCAATGCCTTCCAGTTAAAAGATCAAGATGGATGGGTTCTACCCATCACGGTGAATGCTTTTCACCTAAAATTGTATTTCCAAGTAAAAGCTACAGATCACCATTATATGTACAGTATATTATAAGTTTGGAGTTATGTAAATATTTCCCTTTTTATGGCCTGATAAGAATCATTTTTTGCAGACTATCGGGCTCTGATATTTTGAACGAAATCTAGAGGGAAAAATTTGAATTTTCAAAAATCTAGGGTTGTTGTGTGATCTCCTAAAAATGATGGCGGATAGGAGGAAAAGACAAGAGTATTATTCAAACCTCGTCTAGTGATCAAGAGCCTCAAGATACAGAGGGTGACTTAGGGAAAGAGACTCAGGAAGGCAAACCAGCCCATATAACTGAAGGAAAAACTGGTGCAGATGCTTAGAGCGTTGAGCATGAAACTTCACAAAAGGAAGCCCCACATGACCCACCCAGTTTAGCTCAAGAAAGCCAAAAGAGTGAAAACAAAAAACAAACTTTGGTTAAAAATGAGATCTTGATGGTAGAAGAGCAGTAGGAGAAACAAGTTATAAACTTGGATGAAAGTGATGAAGAAAATGAAAATCCTGATGCAAAAAAAAGCAAAGTGAAGAAATTGCCATTAGTAAACATGAAGGAAAAGAAGGACACCAATAGCCAGCCCAACCGAAAATAGGTATGCTTTCTTCACTTTCTTCTTCTCATTCTCCTACTCATTCCAATTTTATTTCTCCTTCCTTTTCTAAAAATCGACAAAATATAATGTCCTTGCCAAAAAATTTCCTTGTTCTCCTAGAAATGGTAGTATCTTCTCATAGTTCGCTAAATATTGGGTCCATAGTTGCTCCCATTTCCATTTCCCCCTAGAATTGACATCCTAGCAGCTGGAGTTAAAACTTCTCAAGGAAGTATCTTTTCTTTTATCTTTGTTTTTCCACTCAAAATTTTACTTTTCGCAACTGTCCTGGTGACTCTGTTTCCCAATGGATAAAGGCCTGGTCTCTATTTTTGTGAGCATAAATTCCCCCGAAAGGCGCCAATAATGTTAATCAAAAAGTGACTAACTACAGAAAAAATAGCTGATGCACCCTTTTGCATATTTTCCAAGAAGACCAAAGTGGCCCATATGCTAAAGATCAAAGAAAAAGCAAAACACCACAAGGAGGAAAAAGTGTCACGATATCGCGACATGTTGCATTTTCACGGTCCAAAGCAAAGAGAAAGAGCAAGGAGGAAAAAGTGTCGCGATATCACGACATGTTGCATTTTCGCGGTTCAAAGCGAAGAGAAAGAGCAATGGGGAAAAAGTGTCACGATATCGCGACATGTTGCATTTTCATGGTTCAAAGCGAAGAGAAAGAGCAATGGGGAAAAAGTGTCACGATATCGCGACATGTTGCATTTTCACGATTCAAAGCGAAGAGAAAGAGCAATGGGGAAAAAGTGTCACGATATCGTGACATGTTGCATTTTCACGGCCAAAAGCAAAGATAAGGAGCAAGGAGGAAAAAGTGTCGCGATATCGCGACATGTTGCATTTTCGCGGCTCAAAGCGAAGAGAAAGAGCAATGAGGAAAAAGTGTCGCGATATCGTGACATGTTGCATTTTCGCGGCTAAGAGCAACAAAAAGGAGCAAGAAGGTAAAAGTGTCACGATATCACGACATGTATTTTCACGGCTAAAGAGAAGAGAAAGAGCAAGAAGGTAAAAGTGTCGCGATATCGCGACATGTTGCATTTTCGCGGCTAAGAGCAACAAAAGGGAGCAAGGAGGCAAAAGTGTCGCGATATCGCGACATGTTGTATTTTCGTAGCTAAAGAGAAGAGAAAGAGCAAGAAGGAAAAAGTGTCGCGATATCGCGACATGTTGCATTTTTGCAAAAAAGAGAAGAGAAAGCACAAGGAGGCAAAAGTGTCACGATATCGCGACATGTTGCATTTTCGTGGCTAAGAGCGACAAAAGGGAGAAAGGAGGTAAAAGTGTCGCGATATCGTGACATGTTGCATTTTTGCGGCTAAGAGCAACAAAGGAGAACAAAGAGGCAGAAGTGTCATGATATCGCGACATGTTGCATTTTTATGGGCAGAAGAGCAAAGCAAGAGACAGACATCACGATTTCGTGACATGTCTCATTTTCATGACGGGAGGCAGCAAAAGAGCAAAGTAAGAGATGAATGTCACGATTTTGTGACATGTCTCATTTTCATGGCTGGAAGCGACAGAAGATCAAAGCAAGAGACGGACGTCGTGATTTCATGACATGTCTCATTTTCACGATGAGAGGCAACAAAAGAGCAAAGTAAGAGATGAATGTCGCGATTTCACGACATGTCTCATTTTCATGGCTAGAAGCGACAGAAGAGCAAAGCAAGAGACAAATGTCACGATTTCATGACATGTCTCATTTTTGTGATGGGAGGCAGCAAAAGAGCAAAGTAAGAGATGAATGTCACGATTTCGTGACATGTCTCATTTTCATTGCTGGAGGTGGCAAAAGAGCAAAGCAAGGAAAGAATGTCGTGATTTCACGACATGCCAGCTGTAAAGGAATAGAGTATATTTTTGGCAACTAGGGACATGCACTGACATCAGGTGCTGATTTCTAAAGAATGGTCTGTTGATTATAACTTGGCAGGTCCTCTGGATGATTGCAAAATAACAGGCTCATCTAAAATTAGCCAAAAGGAAATCTATCCAATCTGCGGGAAATCCGTTGTATATTATTAGAAACTACAGATAATTACTTGTAATTGATTGAAGAAATTAAATGTACGTAGTAGAAGATACTCTTTTTAGGGTATAAATAGGAGTGATTCGACCATGAAAAAAGGCCGACTCTTGGATGTTTACAAGACTAAATACATGTACTTCGAATACAAGCAATAAAATCACATCTCCCATTGGATTCTGGTTCATATCGTGCAAGTGTATGTATTAATGTTCTTTATTTCTGCTTACAATATTGAATTGTAAATTGAGTTTTTTCTTATATCTAAAATTTTGCAATACATAAATCATATTGCTAGAATAAGAATCTAATATATATGCATGTTAAACGAAATATTAGAAATCATATCTGAAATTATATAATTTTTGCATGGAAATGTGTTTAAATGCTTTGGATAGAAGTAAGTAAATCTGTCTTTGTTGTTGTCTAATATGCACCATATAAAAGTTCTAGCTTAGGCTATATTTCCCTTATCTCTTGTTCCCCTTTTCTCTAAAAAACTCAAAGGAACCAGCCTTCTCTTGAGACTAGACAGATGATCTCAAGAAAGATCTGTCTATTCAATGTTGGCAAAGTCTAAGGCGCAACACTATTAACCAAAGGTAGATTTTGTTCCAACAGTTTTTGGCATGCCCGGTGGGACCAGAAATCCCACAGTATTGTATAATTTTTGGTGTTTTACCTTAAGAGCCTTTTTGTTTAAAAATCTCAAGAAAAACCACCTGGCGACTCCGTTGCAATTTAGACCATAAAAGAAAGACCTTGTCTAAAAACCTTTTGGTTATATAGCCATATGATAACCAGATCCTGAGCTAGAAACTCTGAAGAACCTATCGAGTTCTTTGAACTACATCTCGAAAGCCTAAAAGCACACCCTGTGCTAGCCACACGATCAAATCCGCCCGAAACCATTAGCACCTCTTTAACACCCTATGTAGGAGCATCTATAAGCAATCCCATAGCGGTTGTAACTCCTTTAGAAATCATGGTAGTCACCTCTGCCCCAACGCATCTTGTGTGGAATCAAACTAGCCCTTTGAACTTGGGAACACACCACCAAATTCCACAAGCTGCACTAAAAGCATTACCGACCTTTGACGGAATAGGCAAAATAGTAGATGAGCACTGTTTAGATGTATCATCGCTAGCATCTGTTTACAACATCACTCAGGAAGATGTAATGGTCAGATTGTTGATTATATATTTGAAAGGAAAGATGCTCTATTGGTACAGAGCGCTTCCCGCTGGATCCATTACTTCTTAGGCAGTACTTGTCAATTGTCTGGTCGATGAATTTAATATACATGCGGATCCTTTCACATTGCTAAATCAATTCATTGTCATTGAGAGGCATCCACAAGAAGAAATCCAATATTTCAACATTAGATTTACCAAAACTCGTGATAGAGTACCACAAGGCCTAAAGCCCACGGAAGAACAAGCTATATGCTATTATTTAAGGGCTTTTGATTCAGATCTCAGTATGATAATAAGGCAATCCCGTGTAACCACTTTTCCTGGGATCTATGTAGAGGCAGCAAAGGGTGAAGCTGATCTCATTGCTACAAAAAGATATCCATCAAAGAGTCTATTGCCAATTTTACCAGAGCTTTCCCAAGCGTCAATCTCTAAACTGCTTGTACCTCCATCAACGCAGGCCCTCCTAGCTATAGTTTCACCTCCTACATTCCTTGCATTACCAGCCACACCCCTTGCATCAACTCCCCACAATGATCAATACACGACCATAATTGATACAATGAAGACATTGTCAAATGAAATGGCATCCATAAAAAAGAGAGATGCGGAACGAAATATCCAAGCAAGAATATTTCCATAGATACAAAATGAAGGTGCTTCAACAAGTGGAAGAGGACAAGATAAAATAAATGTGGTGTATGCGAATGAGACGGGAGATAATGGAGAACCCACTAATTTTGATTACTGGTGTACCACTTGCAATGATCCTCATGGAGAGGATTCATGCATGATTCATCAACATCATGTGCAAGCGGTTATCAATGAGAGAGTCAAAGAAACCAATAAGGGATAGGTGAACATAATCAGAGAAGTCCACCATAATTTGGCAATGCCATCCATGGAGCAAGTCTCAGTCCCGACAAGGTCGAGAGAAAATTCGTTACGAGCCGACCCTAAGGAACTCCAACCACTAGGTTTTCCTCCTACCCCCAGGGCAACTCCACAGAAAAACTAGTCAAATGAGAAAGGACGTTCTGACCCTCCTCAGACTTCTACGGCTACACCAAGAAAAGAATTTCCTCCTAGAAAAGGGAGCGAGGCTCAAGAGCAAGCGAAGGAAAGACTCAGATTTCCTTCATTGACAAAAATGCAAAGAACAGAAGCCACGTAGGTCTATAGAGACAGATACAATGCATCTACTAGTGGAAGGGAAAAGAGTGCTGAGGTATTCCCAGCTGCAACCCTTTCGTTCAACATTGTAGAAGAAATGAAGAGGACACCTTCCAAAATAAGCATGTATGATGCACTGCAAATTCCTGGTCATATTGACCTCCTCCAAGAATCTTTAAATTTAAATAATAATACCTCTTCCTCAAATGTTATACAAGCAAATGTTGTGTCAACCTCTGGAAAAAATAGACCGCCCCCATTCTATCTATCTTTGCAAATGGAGGGGTGGATAGTTCACAATTGCATGATTGATTCAGGGGCCACAACTACGGTGATGTCGAAAGCCGTATGTGACATAATGGGGATGGAATATACTCGAAGTCATCCTAGTGTGTTGCAATTAGATGGTACTCCAGTAAAAACTATCGGGGTGATCAAAGATATCCCTATTCAACTCCATAGAATGCCAAAAGTAGTCATCATACAAGAAGTAGTTGTTGTAGACTTAGAACCATATTTCGGTATGTGTTTATCCAGAGAGTTCACAACCAAACTGGGAGGTTATCTATCACTAGATTATTTGCATTTGGAGGTACCTTTCAAAGGTAAAAGAGTCAAGATCTACAATGAAAAACCATCTACTTTTCATGTGGAAAGACTAGAAGAAACAACTACCATCAACATGATGTTCGAGGAATTGGAGAATATCGATTTAATGGAAGAAACCCTAGAGGAACTCCAATCTGAAGATCAGTTTTCAATGAAAGACTTCAATGCTATGATAGAGACAGATGATTTAGCTAACTAGTTATGGAAATTGTACTTTGATGGGTCAAGGTGCAAAAATGGAGCAGGAGCTGGAATCGTCCTGATTTCACCCACTGGAAAAGAAAAATTATTTTCATATAGGTTGACATGGAGTTGCACCAATAACGCAACTGAATACAAAGCCTTGTGTTTGGGACTCAAGAAAGCTAAAAAATTGGGTGTAAAACAGTTGCTGATCTATGGAGATTCAGAGCTGATCGTTAAATAGGTTACTGGCAAGTGCATTTGTAAGAAAAATTACCTAAGGGCTTACAAAAAAAAAGTGTTAGATCTATTGGAAAATTTTGAAGCACTAAACATGAAATCCATTTCCAGAGAGAAGAACACACATGCAGACCTGTTAGCATCAGTAGGATCAAATTTTTGCCCAATCAACAATGTTATTCAGAAGTCTAAAATAGTTAGACTTATATACAGGCCTTCTGTGCCCGACAAGGACATTTTTTGGCAAGTATTTGAAAATGATGAGCGAGATCCTAGATTTTCTGATTCATGAGATGAATTGCTCTATAGAAAGAGCGTTACAAGAAGAGGACGAAGAGAGCCTTATTCAACTGAAAAATAATCATATCCCCAGGGGACTGATCACCCTGGAGAGCCTTTTCGACAATAGCGACAGATTTGTAGGTCGAAGGATCAAGGTAGATGAACGCCGATATAAGGAAATAGAACTAGAACCGGGAAAAATGATCAAAGTAGGGACCGATTGTACAGTGGTAGAACTAGAACAAATAAAATAGTTATGTAGAGAATATCCAGATATAATAGCCTAGACTTATAGTGATCTGAAAGTGTACAGGAAAGAGGTCATTCAGCATACCATTGAACTAGAGGAAGGAGCTAAACCTTTTAGGCAGAGGCAGAGGCAGAGGCTTTTGAATCCCAAGAGTGAAGCCTTAATGAAACAAGAGTTGTTAAAACTCCTGAGGCTAAGATAATATAGCCAATCAAGCACTCTACCTGGGTGGCAAATTTAGTTCTAGTATGCAAGAAAAATGGAGAAATACGACTATGCATCGATTTCAAAAATTTGAATAGAGCCTCTTTAAAGGATCACTATCCTTTACCCCAGATTGACCCAATCCTTCATACTGTGGCGGGAGCATAAAGGTTTTCTCTGTTAGACGGCTTTTTTGGTTACAATCAAGTTTGGGTGAGAAATGAAGATCAATACAAGACTACGTTCACCACTAAGTGGGGAAAATTTGCATACCAAAGGATGCCCTTTGGATTATCTAACGCAGGAGCAAATTTCTAGAGAGCCATGGACGTAGCTTTTGGGGAGCTTGCGAACAAAATTATTGTCGTCTATTTAGATGACATGACTATTTTTTCTCATGACAAAAAGGACCATGCCACTCATCTGCAGCAAGTATTTGAGAAATGTAGAGAATTTGGGATATCACTAAATCCTAATAAATCTATTTTTGTTGTGGAAGAAGGAATACTCCTTGGGCATGTTATTTCTAAAGCTGGGCTGTCAATTGATCCTAATAGAGTAAAGGCACTTCTTGAGTTGTCACTCCCAGTTAGAAAGAAAGGTTTGCAGTCCTTCTTTGGGCAAATAAATTTTGTCAAAAAATTCATTGCGGATTTTGCCCAAACAGTTAAGCCAATGACTGAATTATTGAAAAAGGACGCTCCTTTCAAATGGACAGAGCCAAGGAAAGAAGCTTTCCAGAAAATTCTAGAAGCCATCGCTCAAGCTCCTGTGCTAGTCAACCCTGACTATTCTCGAGGTTTCATACTATATGTTGTCGGAGAGCAAAATAGTTATGCTGTAGTTCTCACTTAGAAAGGAGCAGATGATGAAGAAAGACCCATAGCAAAACATGAGGAAAGGTACAACTTCATAGAAAAACAAGTATACGCAATTATGAAATCCTTGAATAAGCTAAAACACTTCTTATCCTAGAGTAAACGATGGTGTATGTTATTCATCCCGATGTAAGGAACTTCATAATTCAAGGAGAATTGGGTGAAAAAAGAGTTGGATGGGTGACTCGCATCCAAGAGTATGATGTAGAAATACATCCTACTAAAATAGTCCGAGGGAGAGCTTTGTGCCAGGAATTGGCCAAGCAAGCTGCAAGTGGATATGGGGAGAGCCACCCCGTCATGGCAAACATAGAGCAACACCAAGACAGAGTAAGTTCAGGTTGGATCGATGACTTTGTGAGGTATTTTTAGACTGGGTCATGTCTTGAAGATATGAACGCTTCCTAGAGAAGGAGATTCAGAACCCAAGAATTGAAATATACCCTTCAAAAAGAGGGGTTGTATAGGATTAACATCGATGGTGTATTGTTAAAATGCATTCCCGATAATGAAAATCAGAAAGTGTTAGATGAATTTCATGGGGTTTTTTCAAGGGGACATTATGCATGCCTAACTACATCTTTGAAGATCCTTAGAGCTAGATGTTATTGGCCTTCCATCTTCCTAGATGCGTACAAAGTGACCCAGAGGTGTGAACAGTGTCAGAGGTATGTGGGAAGAAATAGGAATGCACCCATGCCCTTAAAAGCTATTCAAGTCGAGGAACCATTCCAGTAGTGGGGGTTGGATTTCGTAGGGATAATAGAGCCAAACTCATCATCAGGCCACAAATACATTCTCACTGCCACGGACTACTTCACCAAGTGGGCAGAAGAAATGCCTATGAAGAAAGCTGATTTAGAAGTGGTGATAGAATTCATCGAAAGTCTAATCACAAGGTTTGGCATACCAGATTCTTTGATTACAGACAATGGATCCCATTTCACTAGTGCAAAGATGATCGAATTCATCAGTAGATATGGAATTTACCTAAAGACTTCCTCTAATTATTACCCACAAGGTAATGGATTAGCTGAGTCTACTAATAAGAATATTCTAAGAATTCTGAAAAGAACATTAGAGGACAATAAGAAGAACTAGCACTCACTCCTAAATCAAGCCCTGTGGGCCGACAAAATATCAATCAAAAAATCAATCAATACTTCGCCATATGCTTTGGTTTATGGCAAAGAAGCTGTTATGCCGATTCATATGGAAATACCCGCGTTGAGAATGCTAAACCAAGTCAACGAAGATGAAGGTCATCCAATGGATGCCCGACTGATGCAACTTCTACATCTTGAAGAATCTAGGGAACAGGCCTACGATCATCATCAAAAGCATATGGTAAAAATAGCCGATGGTTCGATAAGAAAACCACTTTCAAGAAATTCAAAACAGGTGACCTGGTATTAAAATGGAATGTCAAAAAAGCAAAGCCAGGACACCATGACAAGTTTGATGCATTCTGGGAGGGGCCATTCAAAATTGTTTCTTAAAAGCAATTCAATGCCTTCCAGTTAAAAGATCAATATGGATGGGTTCTACCCATCACGGTGAATGCTTTTCACCTAAAATTGTATTTCCAGTAAAAGCTACAGATCACCATTATATGTACAGTATATTATAAGTTTGGAGTTTTGTAAATATTTCCCTTTTTATGGCCTAATAAGAATCATTTTTTGCGGACTATCGGGGTCTGATATTTTGAAAGAAATTTGTAGGGAAAATTTTGAATTTTCAAAAATCTGGGGCTATCGTGTGATCGCCTAAAAATGATTGCAGATAGGAGGAAAAGACAAGAGTATTATTCAAACCTTGTCTAGTGATCAAGAGCCTCAAGATACAGAGGGCAACTTAGGGAAAGAGACTTAGGAAGGCGAACCAGCCCATACAACTGAAGGAAAAACCGGTGTAGATGCTCAGAGCATTGAGCATGAAACTTCACAGAAGGAAGCCCCACACGGCCCACCCAGTTCGGCTCAATAAATACAAAAGAGTGAAAACAAAAAAACAAACTTTGGTTAAAAAGGAGATCTTGACGGTAGAAGAGCAGCAGGAGAAACAAGTTATAAACTTGGATGAAAGTGATGAAGAAAATGAAAATCCTGATGCAAAAAAAATGCAAAGTGAAGAAATTATCGTCAGTGAACATGAAGGAAAAGAAGGACACCAACAACCAGCCCAACCAGAAATAGGTATGCCTTCTTCACTTTCTTCTTCTCATTCTCCTACTCATTCCCATTGTAATTCTCCTTCCTTTTCTAAAAATCAACAAAATATAATGTCCTTGCCAAAAAAATTCCTTGTTCTCCAAGAAATGGTAGTATCTTCTCATAGTCCGCTAAATATTGGGTCCATAGTTGCTCCCATTTCCATTTCCCCCTAGAATTGGCATCCTAGCGGTTGGAGTTACAACTTCTCAAGGGACTGAGTCACAATCCACCATGGCCAAGATTGAAAATCTAAAAAGGGTGAGCAGGAATGCATCCTTTTTATTTTATCTTTGTTTTTTGACTCAAAATTTTACTTTTTGCAACTGTCCTGGTGACTCCGTTTCCCAATGGATAAAGGCCTGGTCTCTATTTTTGTAAGCAAAAATTCCCCCGGAAGGCACCAAGAATGTTAGTCAAAAAGTGACTAACTACAGAAAAATAGCTGATGCACCTTTTTGCATATTTTCCAAGAAGACCAAAGTGGCCCATATGCTAAAGATCAAAGAAAAAGCAAAACACCGCAAGGAGGAAAAAGTGTCACGATATCGCGACATGTTGCATTTTTGCGGTCCAAAGCAAAGAGAAAGAGCAAGGAGGAAAAAGTGTCACGATATCACGACATGTTGCATTTTTGCGGTTCAAAGCGAAGAGAAAGAGCAAGGGGGAAAAAGTGTCACGATATCGCAACATGTTGCATTTTCGTGGTTCAAAGCAAAGAGAAAGAGCAAGGGGGAAAAAGTGTCGCGATATCGCGACATGTTGCATTTTCATGGTTCAAAGCGAAGAGAAAGAGCAATGGGGAAAAAGTGTCACGATATCGCGACATGTTGCATTTTCGCGGTCCAAAGCAAAGAAAAGGAGCAAGGAGGAAAAAGTGTCGCGATATCGCGACATGTTGCATTTTCATAGTTCAAAGCGAAGAGAAAGAGCAAGGAGGAAAAATTGTCACAATATCGCGACATGTTGTATTTTCATTGCTAAGAGCAACAAAAAGGAACAAGAAGGTAAAAGTGTCGCGATATCGTGACATGTTGTATTTTCGCGGCTAAAGAGAAGAGAAAGAGCAAGGAGGTAAATTTTTCGCGATATCGCGACATGTTGTATTTTCGCGGCTAAGAGCAACAAAAGGGAGCAAGGGGGCAAAAGTGTCGCGATATCGCGACATGTTGTATTTTTGTGGCTAAAGAGAAGAGAAAGAGCAAGAAGGAAAAAGTGTCGCGATATCGCGACATGTTGTATTTTTGCGACAAAAGAGAAGAGAAAGCACAAGGAGGCAAAAGTGTCACGATATCGCGACATGTTGCATTTTCGTGGCTAAGAGCAACAAAAGGAGCAAGGAGGCAAAAGTGTCGCGATATCGCGACATGTTGCATTTTCGTGGCTAAGAGCAACAAAGGAGAACACAGAGGCAGAAGTGTCGTGATATCGCGACATGTTGCCTTTTCGTGGGAAAAAAAGCAAAGCAAGAGACGGACGTCATGATTTCGTGACATGTCTCATTTTCACGATGGGAGGCAGCAAAAGAGCAAAGTAAGAGATGAATTTCATGATTTCACGACATGTCTCATTTTCATGGCTGGAAGCGACAGAAGAGCAAAGCAAGAGATGGGCATCGCGATTTCGTGACATGTCTCATTTTCGCGATGAGAGGCAACAAAAGAGCAAGGTAAGAGACGAATGTCACGATTTCACGACATGTCTCATTTTCATGGCTGGAAGCGACAGAAGAGCAAAGCAAGAGACAGACGTCACGATTTCGCGACATGTCTCATTTTTGCGGTGGGAGGCAGCAAAAGAGCAAAGTAAGAGACGAATGTCACGATTTCGTGACATGTCTCATTTTCGGGACTGGAGGTGGCAAAAGAGAAAAGCAAGGAAATAATGTCACGATTTCGTGACACACCAGCTATAAAGGAATAGAGTATATTTTTGGCAACTAGGGACATGCACTGACATCAGGTGCTGATTTTTGAAGAATGGTCTGTTGATTATAACCTGGCAGGTCCGCTGGATGATTGCAGAATAATAGGCTCATCTAAAATTAGCCATAAGGAAATCTATCCAATCTGTGGAAAATCCGTTGTATATTATTAGAAACTATAGACAATTACTTGTAATTGATTGAAGAAATTAAATGTACGTAGTAGAAGATACTCTTTTTAGGGTATAAATAGGAGTGAGTCGACCATGAAAAAAGGTCGGCTCTTGGATGTTTACAAGAATGAATACATGTACTTCGAATACAAGCAATAAAATCACATCTTCCATTGGATTCTGGTTCATATCATGCATGTGTATGTATTAATGTTCTTTATTTCTACTTAAAATATTGAATTGTAAATTGAGTCTATTCTTATATCTGAACTTTCGTAATACATAAATCATATTGCTGGAATAAGAATCTAATATATACGCATGTTAAACGAAATACTAGAAATCATATCTGAAATTATATAATTTTTGCATGGAAATATGTTTAAATGCTTTGGATAGAAGTAAATCTATGTTTGTTGTTGTCTAATCTAGATCATAGAAAAGTTCTAGCTTAGGCTATATTTCCCTTATCTCTTGTTCCCATTTTCTCTAAAAATCTCAAAGGAACCAGCCTTCTCTAGAGACTAGACAGATGATCTCAAGCAAGATCTGTCTATTCAATGTTGGCAAAGTCTAAGGCACAACACTATTAACTGAAGGCAGATTTTGTTCCAACATGACCCTTCGTCATTGCAATTGTAATAAGATAAAATAATTTCTAAAGAAGAATGTATCCTCAACCAACAATATTAATGATATCGAGACTAAATAAATAAACTATTTTGAAGAGATTTTGTGGCTCATTGATATTGCTAATGAGGTATTTGTGGAAGTACTACTTAGTCATACACCATAATTGATCAATAATAATCTAAACTAGTACCTTTTAGGCCCCTTTTAAAAGAATGAAATTAAGAAGGTTGCCTTTCATCTTGGAGGGCATAGAGCATCATGTTCAAACATATTTTGTGCATCCTTCTTATAACACTTTTTATATGATGGGAAATGAGGTAGTGGAATCCATCAATGAAGTTTAGACTTCTCATATAATACATTCAGATGTTGGCTCCATTTATTTCATTTTGATTCCTAATATAGATAGGGCTACATATTTTCAATAGTTTAAACCTATAAGCCTATATTATACATTCTATAAAATCTTGACCAAAATGCTTTCTAATAGGTTTAAATTTGTCCTCCCTTTCATTATATATATTAATAAAGGAAGTTTTGTAAGAGGTTATCAAATCCTAGATGGTATTATAACTATTCATGAAGTTATCCACTTCATGGACAAGAGCAAAAAAGTTGGAATGCTCTTAAAATTAGATATCAATAAAGTCTATGACAATGTTTATTTGACTTTTTTAGTCTATGTGTTTGAGAATTTTTTCTTTCACAAGAATTTGATAGATCTCATCTTCAATTGTATTTCTAGTACTAAATTTTTTGTTTAGGTGAATAGGTCATCATCAGGTTATTTCAACAGTAAAATAGGTCTTCACCAAGGTGAACCCTTATCATCATACATATTTATAATCCTAGCAAAGACCCTAGGAAGAAGTCTTTCAACAATAGTTCAAGAGTGCAACTTTTGAGGTTTCTATATAGCTTCCATGGTAGATCCTATATCTCATAAAGAATTTTTTGATGATACTATTATAGTTTTTGAATCCTTTATCCCTTGATCCTAGAAAATAAAATCCATTCTGGATACTTATGAGTAGGCAACAGGGCAAAAAATTAACTTTTCTAAGAGTAAATTTATTTTCTTAACACCTTAGAGAGCTGGTAAAGAAGAATTGCTTATATATTTAGCTATGAAATTGGATCTTTCCTAGTCCCCTACATAGGTATGCCACTCTTCCAAGGTAGAATAAAAATTGAGCTTTAGAATTTTGTTTTACAAATGTTTACCAAAAAGTTATCTAGATGGAGGGGGAAACTGTTGAGCCAAGCAAGAAAAGGTCAACTAGTCCATTCAACTTTGTAAAGTATCCTAATTTACTTTATGTTAATGTTTAAACTTTTTGCCAATATCAAAAATAGGCTTGAATAGATACAACACACCTTCCTTTGGTTAGGCTTAGAAGACAAGAAGAGGCTTTGGTAGCTTGGGAGCAGGTATGCTCCAAAAAGGAGTGTGGGGGTTAGGCTTAAAATATTTGAAACTGATGAATGAAGCTCTTATTAGTAAAATATTATGGAAGATCCTAAAGCATGATCATCTAACTTATTCTAAAGGTTAAGAATCTTAGACAAGGATATAACTTCCTCAATTCTATAAACCTACCAACAGGATCCTCCTTCTAAAATCATATGATATAGTGTAAGGATCTTCTCAAATAAGTTATTAGGTGACGAATTTTTAATGAAGAAAAGGTGGATTTTTGGCAATATTGTTAGCTAAATAATCCTCCCTTGGTTGAAGATCAAGATTTTAATTCCTTGAAATAAATTTTGCTTAAGATAGTAGAATCTCTCATTAAAGACTTCCTAGTCGTCAAAGAAGAAATACCAAGATCAAAAGAGTTAATATTAGAATGCTTTGATGAGACCCAAAGAAAATTTATTAAGAGTTTGGTAAATCTACTATGGGTCTTCCCTTTGAATGCAATAGGAGGTACAAATTCCTTTGTATGGAGTAAGGAAAGCAATGAGTAGTATTTGGTTAAGTCTAGTTACTTTATTTTAGATAAGGAAGGACTAGGTTGGATCCTAGTAAATAAAGTGTGGATAAAATTATAATTCCTAAAATAACATGTTTTTTCTAGTTAGTAGTTCAAAACAAAATCTTAACCATCATTATTTTATGTAAAATAAGCCTCGGTATTGTTAACATGTGTTACCTATGTGAGAAAGCTACTGAGACAATGTATACTTTAGTTCTAGAATGTTATTTCTCTTATTGTGTTTTCTATCATCTCTTTAACAAGTTCTTAGTTTCTAGGGTTTTCCAAACATGTTAGCAGATGTGTAGCTCTAGTGGACGTCACCTATTAAAAGCAAGAGTTTAGACTCATTATGGAAATTCTATCTCTTGCACCTTTTGTTGGGGTTGTTGCATGAATGAAATAATATAGTCTTCAAGGAGAAACAATGAGAGGCTTCCTCCGTCAGTCCTACAATTAAAAGTACGATATAGTAAGGTAATGAATGTCAAGGAGGACATAGTGTACAAATAAGATGTTTCAGTTTGTAGAGAATGGGGAATTCCAATGATTGTACATCAACCCAATCAACGACCTTCTAGGGAGGAAGTGAAATGGTCTCCCCTCCCTCGATTTGGGTAAATCTTAGCTTTGATGGGATGGCTAAGAGAAATTTGGATGTACTTGGAGCAAGTGATGTGGTGATAAAGGTTGATGGGGATATCTTCCTAGTCTTTGGAGATCCCTTAGGGTGCCAAACTAACAATTTTGTTGAGCCCAAGAGCTTTTCTAGAAGTGATCCAACTTTGTTTGCAAATGGGAATGGAGAATATGGCTATTGAACGTCATCAAAGATTTGAGGGAAGAACAAGAAAAAATCTATATTGTAGCTAAGATGACTGTGGAGAGTAGAATGAACTTAGAAAATTGAAGAATTTGGTGATTCAACATGTGTATAGAGAACATAATGGGGTGTTCGACTTTATGACTAACCAAGGAGTAATTGAAAAATAATAGGGTCTATGATTCTAATTTCTCTCCTCAATATTGGAAATAATGCATTCTGAAAGTTCAGGGAACAGGCACCTGTTAGAGCAGCAGTTTGGGAAAATTGATTCCAACGAAGAAAATTAATCTTCAAGGGGTAGATCTAAGTGGACCAACCCTTTGGTATATGCATACAAAGCTAAGTACCTAAGACAACAAAATAAAATTCATGGGAAGCTCATTGGGAGAACTTTAGGTGGCGAGAAAAAGAAGATAAAATCGGATACTCCAGCTATATCTGCAGCCAAACACTCGAGTTACGCTAAATATGATTGGCTCCTCAGAGGCGTTGGATGCTGTTAGAATCCTAGAACATAATGGTTAACTCTGGTTTATTGCTAGGGGTCTATGTTTCTGGAGTTGCGTACTCGTTGGTTGTGCATGTTATTCCGTTTGGCAAATAATATTATGTTGTTTCGTTTCGACAGTATTCGGATTAATGTTGAAGTAATTTAGAGAGCAGTGGTAGTAGGTGGTATGTTGGTAGTTGTTTGGTAACATATTTTGAACAAGCTTTGTAGCGAAAGAAAGAAATATCCGACAAAGCATTTTATACGGTTTGGATCCTTAACCCCTTTTACCTTAATAAAAAAAATTCATTCAACCTATCATATGCTAACAACTAGACTTGGGGTATGTGTAAAATGCTCCATCCTAACTAGCATCCCTCTATAAAATAATAATCATTTATGAAATTAAAAAATAAATAAAAAATCATTCAACATATCATATGCTAACAACTAGACTTGCGGTATGTGTAAAATGCTCCACCCTAACTAGGCATCGCTCTATAAAATAAAAATCATATAAGTAAAAAAAAAATACTTCCAAGAAGGTGCTTACAGTCTCGCAAATGCTTGTGCACGTGAAGACTGTCATTTCTTCTCGGCTTCTCTTGCAATCTTTTCGTACACTCCACCTACAAATTTTCAGATAATTTTCATGTAATCCGACAGGTTTTCCGTCACATATCCCATCTGAAATTAAATTATATGCATCTCCTTCATAAAATTCTCATCGTGAATCAAATAGGATGCTTAGAAATTAAGGAATATGAAGCAATTACTTAATGCCTCCGTCAGCTGCTTAAGTTCTTCAAAAAGTTCCCTAAATGTGGTAAGTGTCATCTATCTAACATAAAACTGTCGTCCATTGGCAAGAAGCTATTCTGCTTTGACGGAATTCTGGCTCAAACATTGCACACAGCCCAAAAAAAATTGAACTCCACATGACGGCGGTGTACAAAATCCAACTGAATCGCCTCAGACTCTTTCCACCATCTACAGTACGAGACATCAAAACCAAATCCATGAAATTTTGCAGTGGAACGTTCTTTTGATAATTTCACAAGTGAATTGTTCTTTTGATTATTTCACTTTCAGTCTGGGTGCTGACCTGGGGGACACTACTTTTAACTCGTTCTGGTGTTGAGACTGCAAAATGTTGAAGTCCAGTATTGCAAGTTCTATAAACTTGTCACATATGCTGCACAAGGTAACACCCTTGATTTCCAAGGTTTGAAGAACGGGAGAAAATAATGTGTAAATTTTTGTCTTTTATTTATTTATGGTTTCACTTCAAACTTACATGTGGGCAATCTTGATCTCAGGCCAAGTATTGCCGTGTTGCCTAATTATTTCAATATAGTTTGTGGTCTCCCGCCGCGGAAAGCTGCATCTCCATGGATATATTAAAACTTATTCCACTTGTTGCTGTGTTGCCTAATTTTGTTTTAGAAAGGTTTACCAAAAAGTTGTCTGGTTCGAGGGGAAATTGTTGAGCCAAGCGGGAAAAGGTCAACTAGTCAAATCAACTTTGGAAAGTATCCTGATTCACTTCATATTAATGTTTAAACTTTCTAACAATATCAAAAGCAGGCCTGAATAGATACAACACACCTTTCTTTGGTTAGGCTTAGAAGACAAGAAAAGGCTGCCTTTGGTAGCCTGGGAGCAGGTATGCTCCAAAAAGCTGTATGGGGGTTAGACTTTAAATATTTGAAACTGATGAATGAAGCTCTCATTAGTAAAATATGATGGAAGGTCCTAAAGCATGACCATCTTAGTTATCCTAAAGGTTAATTATTTACACAATGATCAGACTTCCTCAATTCTATAAACCTACCAACAGGATCCTCCGGAAATAATATGATATAGTATAAAGATCTTTTCAAAAAATGTATTAGGTGGAGAATTTGTAATGGAGAGAAGGTGGATTTTTCGCAAGATTGTTAGCTAAAGAATCCCCCTTTGGGCCCCTTTGGGGGAAGACCAAGATTTTAATTCGTTGAATTCAAGTCTGTTTGAGATAGTAGAAGCTCTGGTTAAGGACTGCCTAGTCATCAATGGAGAAATACCAAGATCAAAAGAGGTTTGTCTAGAAGGCTTTGATGAGACCCAAAGAAAATTTGCTGAGAGTTTGGTAAATCTACGATGGGTCTTCCCTATAAACCCAATTGGAGGTTCAATTTCCTTTGTATGGAGTAAGGAAAGCAATGGGTAGTATTTGGTTAAGTCTGGTTACTCTATTCTAGATAAGGAAGACTAGATTGGATCCTGGTAAAAAAAGTGTGGATAGAAGTCTAATTCCTAAAATAGCATGTTTTTTCTAGTTAGTAGTTGAAAATAAAATTTTAATCATAAATATTTTGTGTAAAATAGGCTTCGATATTGTTAACATGTCTTCCCTATGTGAGAAAGCTAGGGGGAGAATGTATCATCTATTTCATTAGTGTTTTCTATCATCTCTTTAACAAGTTCTTAGTTTTCTGGGGTTTTCCAAACATATTAGCGGATGTATACCTCTAGTGGACCTCACCTATCAAAAGCAAGAGTTTAGACTCATTATGGAAACTCTATCTCTTGCACCTTTTGTTGAGGTTGTGGCATGAATGGAATAACAGTCTTCAAGGAGAAACACTGAGAGGCTTCCTCCCTCAGTCATAGAATTGAAAGTACTATCTTGTAAGGTAATGAATAACAAGGAGGACATAGTGTACCAATAGGATGTTTCATTTTGTAGAGAATGGGGAATTCCAATGATTGTACATCAACCCAATCAACGCCCTTCTAGGGAGGAAGTGAAATGGTGTACATCAACCCAATCAACGCCCTTCTAAGGAGGAAGTGAAATGGTCTCCCCTCCCTCTAACTGGGTAAACTTTAGCTTTGATGGGATGGCAAAGGGAAACTTTGATGGGATGGCTAAGGGAAATATGATTGGCTCCTCACAGGCGTTTGATGCTGTTAGAATCCTAGAACATAATGGTTAACTCTGGTTTATTGCTAGGGGTCTATGTTTCTGGAGTTGCGTACTCGTTGGTTATGCATGTTATGCCGTTGGCGGATAATATTATTTTGTTTCGTTTCGACAGTATTCGGATTAATGTTGTTAATGTTGAAGTAATTCAGAGAGCAGTGGTAGAAGGTGGTGTGTTGGTAGTTGTTTGGTAATATATTTTGAACAAGCTTTGTAGCGAAAGAAAGAAATATCCGACAAAGCATTTTATACGGTTTGGGATCCTTAATCCCTTTTACCTTAATAAAAAAAATTCATTCAACATATCATATGCTAACAACTAGACTTGGGGTATGTGTAAAATGCTCCAACCTAACTAGGCATCGCTGTATAAAATAATAATCATTTAGGAAATTAAAAAATAAATAAATAATCATTCAACATATCATATGCCAACAACTAGACTTGCGGTATGTGTAAAATGCTCCACCCTAACTAGGCATCGCTCTATAAAATAATAATCATATAAGAAGTAAAAATAAAAAACAAAACTTCCAAGAAGATGCTTACAGTCTCGCAAATGCTTGTTCACGTGAAGACTGTGATTTCTTCTCGGCTTCTCTTGCAATCTTTTCATACACTCCACGTGCAAATTTCCAGATAATTTTCATGTAATCCGCCAAGTTTGCCGTCCCATATCCCATCTAAAATTAAATTATAAGCATCTCCTTCATAAAATTCTCATCGTGAATCAAATAGGATGTTTAGAAATTTAAGGAATATGAAGCAATTACTTAATGCCTCCGTGAGCTGCTTAAGTTCTTCAAAAGGTTCCTTAAATATGCTAAGTGTCATCTATCTAACATTAAACAGTCGTTCATTGGCCAGAAACTATTCTGCTTTGACGGAATTCTGATTCAAACGCACACAGCCCAAAAAAAAATAGAACTCCACATGACGGCGGCGTACAAAATCCAACTGAATCGCCTCCGAATCTTTCCACCATTTACAGTACGAGACATCAAAACCAAATCCATGAAAATTGGCAGTGAAAAGTTCTTTTGATAATTTCACCAGTGAATTGTTCTTTTCATAATTTCACTTTCAGTTTCGGTGCTCACCTGCGGGACACTACTTTTACCTCGTTCTGGTGTTGAGACTGCAAAATGTAAGTCCTCTATTGCAAGTTCTATAAACTTTTCACAAATACTGCACAAGGTAACACCCTTGATTTCCAAGGTTCGAAAATACAGGAGAAAAATTGTAAATTTCGTTCTTTCATAAATTTATGGTTTCACTTCAGACTTACCTGTGGACATTCTTGATCTGAGGCCAAGTATTGCTGTGTTGTCTAATTATTTCAATATAGTTTCTGGTCTCCCATCGCGGAAAGCTGCATCTCCATGGATATTTTAAAACGTATTCCACCTGTATCAAGTTGTTGTTTTAGTGCTTACATCAAGAATGAATATATATATATATATATGTGTGTGTGTGTCGGGGGGGCAATAATGTGGAAAAAAGAAATGCTCGCCTCGATTTGTTCTCAAAATTCGGCTTCTGGAGAGACTATTGCAGATATAAGGACGTATAGATTTTAGCCTCTTTCATAATCTTGAGCAGGCTTCTTAATTCATCTCCGGCTGCGACAATGAATTTTCCGTCTCGCTCTTTGAAATTTCTAAATACATGTGCTCATGAAAATCCAATATCATATAGAAAATTATCAGAAACAAACAAATCCAGCACCTGCAGATAAAAATGAATTCCCAAAGCAGTAGCTTTCGGATTGCCATTAATATTTCCTTCTTCATCCGTACAATACCCGTTGTTCAAATTGTGTCGGCCATATCAAAAATGTAATTCTAATAGTGTTCTGGTCGTTGTGAAGGATTTTTTTTTTTTTATATTTCAAATAATTTGTGACTAGAAGGATTTACGTCTGCGTAATATGCACTGAGAATTCCTCGGATCTCCTTAATAAGCGTTTCTCCACGTTCAACGTATGAAGGTGTCAGCAATCAAATCAAATGCAACGACAAGTATTTACTGATATTCAAACAAAATTAGTGATGGACAAATATACATTTCGAGAACATATATTTACCTTTTTACACCGCAAAATTATACAACTAATTCTAATGGTGTTCTAGTGGATTTTTTTTAGTATTTCCAATAATTTTATTTTAGGTTATATAGAAGTGGTTATAATTGTTTTTATCAAACCTATTTACTTTTGTTATTGTTGATTTAGTATGACCATCATCATTGATTGGTTCTAGAGGATTCAGATCAGATTACTACTTTTGAATGACCGTCATCATCATCAGTAGATTACTACTTTCGTAAACAAACTAACCCCCGATTTGAATCTAGCACTTAGCAATGCATAGCCCTCAGTCTCTTCCTATTTCCTTTTGTTATTGTTGATTTAGTATGACCATCATCATCGTCGGTGGGTTCTAGAGGATTCAGATCAGATTACTACTTTTGAATGATCATCATCATCGTCGGTGGGTTCTAGAAAATTCAAATCAAATTACTATTTTTGTAAACAAACTAACCCCGATATAAATCTAGCACTTACCAATGCCAATAATTCGTGACTAGAAGGATTTACGTCTGCGTGATATGCGCGGAGAATTCCTCGGATCTCCTTAATCAGCGTTTCTCCACGTTCAACGTATAAAGGTGTCCGCAATCAAATCAAATGCAATGACAAGCATTTACTCATATTCACAAAAAATTAGTATGGACAAATATACAATTCCAGAACATATATTTAGCTTTTTTACACCGCATATGGTTGAACCTCACAGTATACAATCCTAGAGGAGCCTTAGAATCGTGGGACCAAGCTGGTCTGCTTCGCTAATATCTATCACGTGTACCTCCTAACTTTTTCCCTTACTTGGAAGTACTTGGCATACTTGTCAAAGTATGCGAAAAACAAAACGAATAATAAATTCTTATTCGGAAGTTTTTGGCATGTTTGTCAAAATATGCCAAAAACAAAATGAATAATACAAAACGAGTAATAAGTTTGTTTTGCCTTATTTGGACAATTATTTGGCGTATTTGTCAAAGTATGCCAAAAGCAAAATGAATGATACAAAACGAGTAATAAGTTTGTTTTGCCTTATTTGGACAATTATTTGGCGTATTTGTCAAAGTATGCCAAAAGCAAAATGAATGATACAAAACGAGTAATAAGTTTGTTTGCCTTACTTGGAATTATTTGGCATATTTGTCAAAGTATGGCAAAAACTAAATGAATAATAAGGTGAAAATTTTGGCCATTGCCATCCATGTCAACATTCTAGAACCAAGATTGAAATTATATGAATTACATTAATGGATCACGGATTTTTTTTTGATTAACCTCTAAATCTCACAAAGGTATGCATTGCACTTAACGAATAGAAAGTTAGGCTTATGGGTGGTTTATAACAAAAAGAAGAAGTAGGGGTTTGAATGTTAGGTGAATTATGGGTGGGATACCATTAATAATGGTATTAAAATATTATAGGTTAAGATTAAGAATGGGTTTATATGTAGATAAATGTGAATTAGATTAGAGTTTAACATTAATTATATATTATTGATGGATTAGTGTTAAGAATGGTTTAATATAAGGTTAAGAGAATATATAAAAATAATTAAGATACTTTTATTTACATATTAAATGTTATTAATAATTTTAGTGATTTTTAATAGAATTTATTTGTAATATGTTTTGATTATTTATTAAATTAAATGTTTTTTTCAATTTATATGGTGGAATCGGTAGTTGTCACAAATTCGGTCAGGTTTTCCAGTTTTAATGGGTGTCATAGTATTTTGCATTGTCCATATTAGAATTTTTCACACATTTCTTCATGTAGTATACCCCTATAACCACCATGCCATATTCATTTTAAACCTTTCCGCCCCTATAACCACCATGCCACAATAATTTTAAACCTTTTATTCCACTAAAAGTACCATAAAAGGGATAGGTTATCTAGCATGGAGGCTGTAATAAAGTTCTTCGTATAGTACACCCCTATAACTACCATGTCATAATCATTTAAAACCTTTTACACCACTAAAAGTACCATAAAAGGGATACAAATTCAATTGAACAAGGCCCGAGATTTGAACCTTGAACTTCTACCCCTTACGGGGTTTGGTCAAACCAATTGGTCTACACCTTGGACCTAAAGAGTTTTTTTTTGGAATAATACTTCTTATAAACATCGATCTTGGGGATTGAACCTAGGTCACATCACCTATAATGTAAGTGGCATCCTTACGGGAAGACCACACTCACAAACAGATTAAATTAAATGATTTAATTGAATACAAATTGGATATATGGATTGAAACCAGGTCACATAATCCATAATGTAAGTGGCATCCTTACCGAAAGACCACACTCACACAAATTAAATTAAATGATTTGATTGAATACAAATTGGATATATGGATTTTAACACTTCAAATTTTAAATTTTTAATTATTTAGTAAACAACTTAACATGAACAACTTATCTATTTTTCTTTATAATAACTTTTTATTATTTAAATTAATATATGGCATAAACAAATTTACTAGCATAAAATTTTTAGTTTTATTTAAGATTAGACAATTGTTACAATGCAATATCGACATATGGATTTCAATAATATATATTTTATGGATACATGGGAGAATCGGTTACATCCACACCAATTTTAAATTGCTAAATGTAGAGTTCAAACCACATGGATTGCCTCCAACAAGCCTATACTATAGTTATTTTATAACTTGGTGTGAAGAGTACCTCTCATTGCTCAAGATTCATACCAGCATCATCGATCTGATGCACACTTAGAGGATTCAGAACAAACTACTACCTTTGTAAACAAGTATACCCCAAGGTTTAAACCTAGGTCTCATCTAGGTAAGTGCTTGAGATAGATAATTACCAATCCACCTAGTCCTTAGGGCTATTTTAGTAATACTTGAAGTTTAACACTAATAATTATCAATATAGGTGACCTATATAGAAGGTATAAAAATATATTTATGAAATATATAGCCCCTATTGGGATGTAGTGGTATATCTTTGGGTTCTCATCTTAGAGATCCAAATTTAAACCATATAGGATGTGTGTGAGTAGGTTATATATGTATGTATGTGTTGATTTTAAAGAGAACCAATAAATAAAATAGAGCATGCAACTAGGGTTTTAAGAAAAATAGAGTATAAAAATAGGGGCACTTTAATTGCTACTGCAATTTAACTATCCATTACTTTGCACCCATTACATTGTCTTCCTTTCATTTGGAATAGAGGAGGACCACCACATTCATGCAAGAGGAAAGATCTATATTTATAGATCCAATATGATATATACAAGATACTTTTGGATGGTCGGTAGTGCCAGAATTATTTTGGAAAGTCGACTAGCAGAACAATCTAGAAATTTGGTTCTATCAAAATATTTTGGAAATTTTGGCTATCAGAACAATCTGGAAATTTGGCTATGCTTGAAGTTTTTAGAAATTCAATAAAATGAATTTATATTTCCAACACTCTCCCATTAATTTATTTTATCTAATCCCTCTAGAAAACACAAGAAAGAAAATATAGGTTTCACCTGCCCCTTGAAGATATGTCTAATTAGGTATCCATTTACAACAAGGTTTTTATAAATTGTAGCCATTGTTATGGTCTCTCTCAACTACTCAACCAAACATACACATGAGACTTTATAGTCATTATCAATCAATACAATGCAATGTTGCTTTTACATATTATCCTCCTCTTTTGAGAATAAGATTTCCTGCTATAAAATTTACTCAACACTTGTTTTATTTTGCTTCATTTTATCACATCTAGCAAACCATAATCAACATATACTTTACTAGTTATTTCATAGTTATCCCTAAAATAATTCTTTGCACCACAAATTTCACATGGATGCAAATCCCAACATTGAGCTACCTCATGTCCTGAATGGCCATAATGACTACAACAAATTGTTTAGAAAAGGTCATTCAACTCATATGTTTCTCCTTTCACAAACTGGGTTTCACCACTTTTGGTTTGACCAACATAACAAAGGCCTTCATGCTTTGGCCTTATGGTTAGTTATATGAGCTTTTTTTTTTCCTTACTCATTATTTCCCAAGCCTCTACCATCATATCTCATTTTTCATTACTTTAGAGCCAATACATTTGATGTGCTTTTCAAATCACCCAATCTCTTCATCTGCTAACTTTGGATCAAAATACTCTTGCTTCTACAATTCCTTATTTATATTTTCAATGTAATTAAGCTTTTCAAAGTATCTCAAAATATTTATTCTTATGAGGTATATTTCAAACTTATTTTTGCTTTTATTCTTTAGTCTTACAGGCTTTTTTCTCTTTCTCTTCTTTAGGGATAAGCTCACTTGTGTCACAAGTAGTGGTTACCACATAGTCTTGATCTTCAACATTTCATTTATGTCTTTTAACCTTTTGCACTCCTCTTTAAGCATATCAAGAGTGATTAATGCCTTGTAAATGGTCTTTAAAAAATCGAAAGGGAAGGTAACACCATTCTTGAAGTGATACTCAAAAAATTTAAGAATTTTTTGTAAGTTGCACTTAAGTACTCATAAATATTTATATTGACTTACTACTAGAAAAGTAAAAACTTTATGAGACTTCACATTCTTTTGATCTTCAACTTGTTTATTATTTTGTTTCCTCACATTTACTGTGATGTTGTGACAACATGGACCATTTTATTAAATAAATTGATGAGCAATGTTTATTGCTCAAGTAAAAAAGTAAATGGCTTTTTAAAATAATGACAATTTTTTGATGAGCCAATAAGGGAGGTCTACTCATTGATTGATTGGATAAATGGAGGTAATTTGAATTTATGTAATACACATTTAATGCTAAAATATGATATGTTCTTCCATAAACCTTACATGAGAAGGACTTCATGTGGTGTGTATTCAGTACATTTTGAGAAGTGCCACACTCTTTGCATTAAATTTACAAAAAAATGAAAATAAATGCATTCAAATGAAATAATTGTTGAAAAGATTGTTGTTGGTACAAATAATAGGAATTGGGTTCTTGGATAAAGGTCATTATCTTATTGTAGAAAATTTATGAAAAGGGAAATTAATTTAAATAAGGTAAATTTAATGCTAAATATGATAGACAATTATCTCTAGCTTTGTAGAAAAGGGAAAGAATAAATTCATGTAATGAATTCAATGTACAAGAGTGCCATGATCCTTATTAAAAATTATAAAATATGTGGCTATCCTACATCAATTCTTGAGCATTGAGAGAATCCTAAATAGGATTAGTGTAGATACAAGCCCTAAAGGAGTTGTAGACAAAAACATGTTCAAATAAAACGTCGATAATCATGGAAGGTAAGAAGACCTCCACTCACTCTATTTTCTTTGGAGTAGTCTCATTCATTTCTTATTTTGTAAAATAAACCATAGCTCTTCCTTCTATTTTGATTTTAGAAACACCAATTTGAGCTCCCTAAGGCACAGTTCTTGAGCTAGTGAAGGGCTTGGAAAATATTTATGGACCCCAAGTTATCCAAGAGGACCAAGAACCTAAGGGAAGGGGTAGTCCAAATGGCTAAAGATAGAGACCTTAAGAACTTTAAAACATGGATCTAGAGTAGTGCCTTGGAAAAATATATATCTACAATGAAATAGTAGTTACATGTACAAATTTTTATAATTCCTAATACCAAAATGTTTGATTGTGTGGTGGAAGCATTTGAGTAATTACTCTCCATATTATTCAAAAGACATAGGTTAAAATGGGTAGACTTGGCATACATATAAAAATTGCCAGCAAATATTATAACACCATCACAAACCAACTAGGGTTCTTCTAGAGCAAATATGGTATGAAAATGAAGATGATTTGCTTCAATTAACCCCAACCTCCTTCATCTCATGTACTTCAAAATTAACCTCCCCTTCATCCTTTCCTTTAAATTTGTTTCTCTATCTTTATTTGCATATTTAACTCCTTTTGTATTTGAATATGCACATTGTACTTCATCATCCCTTATGTAATTTTTCTTCTAATGTTACTTTGAGTGAAGTATAATGGCATTTTATAATTGATTATTCAAAGGGTATTTTTTTATTTTCAGTTTTCTAGGAGTGGAAAATCCTTGATTTGACACAACTTCCCTATGAGACAATCTCCTTGATTCATATTAAAGTTTATCTCATGGTTTTTTTAATCTTCTCTATAATTTTTACTTTTTGATCTCTTTCCACGTGATTAGTATTATGACATTTATCATATTTTAATGCAAGTTTTTCATAATCCACTTGTTGACCCCATTCTCTTGATTCATATTTAATCCTAATGGACTAATTAAAGGTTTTAAAATATCCATGGAAACAATTATTTGAGTGCATACAATGCTCATTTTATCCTTAGTAGTAGGTCCCTCTTGGATGAACTTGCCTAGAGTACTACCAATATTCTTGAAAACCTCTTTATTGCTAAGTTGATAAAAAATTCCAAAAATACTATTCCACACTATAAGACTTTTAATAGTCTCTATATTCATATAAATATTATCACTTTATGGTTTTAATATAATGCATCTTTGACCCTAAGCCAAGCGCCTTCATTCATTATTTTATCCCTTAATTTTGAACTAGAAAAAATAATGAGAAAAAATGCTTTTGGAAAAAAGTTGAGTAATTTGAAATCAACCCCTACTTTCCTAACTTTGAATCTTAGAAAAATCTAGCAAATATCCATGGAACTTACACACTAATCCTCTAGTTTTAAGAACCATCATATTATGCTTGATCCTTGATAGTCACTTCTTGTGTAGTATTTGCTACCTTGATAGGATTTGCTATAGATTTGTTTTTCATCTTATTGCTAGCTAGGATATCTATACTTTCAAATAGGGCATTCTTAGTTCTAATAAGGACTTTCAAAAATTACTTCCTTACCATATTTTGTATATTTTCGTCATATCAATCTTTAATTTTTTAGTTTCTCCTAAAATCTAAAATAAGAAGTGGCACTTGCTCCTTGATTGTACTTTTTTCCTACTTTCTACTCATACTTTTTGCTTCTTCTCATGATTCGTACTTTATTCTAACTAAAACTTAGCCCCAAATCATATGTGCTTCCAATGTTTTTAATATTTATGAATTAGATATTTATTTGATATTAAAAAATTTAAATAATTTCAGGTTTTTTAAGAAAAGATATACATAATTGTAACATTTAAGAAAAAAATTTATATTAAAATTTTTTCTTTATATATTTTTTTATTATATCATCTCATTCATAGGAAAACATTATTTAAAAAAATTTCGTGAAGTATGATATTTAAGAGATAAAGAAAATCTTATATAAAAGTTATCACAATGAAGAAGTAATTTTATTTTGTTAGGCAATTAAGATAAAATATAATACTAATAATTTCATGACATTTCAAGTTTATTTGATACCTTTTAAAGTTATTAAGTGGATGTAAAGCATACATAAATAGATTAGTAAATAAAATCACAATATAGAATTCATATACATAAAATGATGGAAAATAAAGGTAGTCACTAAGAGATAAAATATGTAATTGATAAAAAATAATATAATTTGAATCCATTTTTTAGAAAGGATGTTAAGCTAAAATAGAACAAATTGAAAGATGAAAATTTATTTGAGTACCTAGAATTCAATTTTTAAATTCCATGGTTTTATTGAAAAATAAATGTTTGATTTCTCTTCATTTGGTTATATTCCCCCATTTCTTACTAAAACCATGAAAATTTAACAAAAGCATACTATAATTGTAAAATAAATATTTAAAGAAGAAATTAAATATAAGTTAATTCTCTCTTATTAGACATGGAATTGAAATGCATAAATTTTTGTCTTAAATTATTTTATAAGTAGAAGGATCAAAGCTAAGGGAGTTTAGTGCAAGTAGTTATGAGTGAAATGTTTTCCACCATAGCAACATTGTATCCTATGGATGAACGCTAATATTTTAACCAAGGAACAAGTGCAAGTAAAGAGTGAGCCTCACTTTCAATTTATTTCCTTAAATATTTTGATAAAATCAAAGAATAAAGAATTCTCATGAGAAAAAGATAAGTAACAAGGAATGAAATTAATTTGTAAATTTTTTTAATAAAGGTAAGAGTTATTTATTTATGAAAAAATAAATAATGGATACAAGGTAATATCTGTAGAGATTACAAATATTTTTCTTTGGTAAGTTAATAGGCATTATATTATGCTGGAAAATTATGAGGCTCCCAAATGTCTTTTACAACAGTAGAAATATGAGGAATAACATGGTTTAACCTTAAACCAAGAGGACATACACAAAATCCTTAGTATAGCAAGTAGTTCTTCACCTATTACATCGACAGTAAACACTACATGACACAAAGGAAAGGGAACCTTCCTTCACTACTAAAAGGATAACAAAAAAGTCATCTCATAGCAAAAAAGCCCTTTGGGCACAAACCTGAAAAAACAACATGACCATTTCTAAAATGCTTAGTTTTTTAAAGATGATGAATTCCAGTAGTCTCAATTCTACTATTTTGTTATTGGAGCACACCTTACCTATCTTCAATGTAACATCTCTATAAATATTTTTGTGCCAATGATCTATCCATGCATGATAGGGGTCACCTGATTTGATGTGAATGATATTTCCATATGCTTGAATAATTCTCCAACTGAATATGCACAAAAAAACCTTTGTTATTTTTATAAAACCTTATTTTTGAAATATTAGTAAGCTTTAGGAGTAGGCAAGTATTCCAGGGTAGTAAAAATTCTAAAATTTTCATGGAAAATGGAAAGATCATAAGCCACAGGACATAGATTGCAGATATACTGGGAGTTTTGTGAAAGAACATCCACCTATTATAAAAATTATGAAGGTTAAACTTTTTGGTTAGAATATTTTCAAGACATTTCTAGGTAATCATGTGAAGGCCAGCCTCTGGATAATTCTAAATAATGAAGGAAATTTGAACATGATGGATGGGACTATTCAAAGGGACAAGTCAGAAAATCATAATATTAATGACATTTTGAAAATCAGCACCAATTTTCCTAATAGGATATTTTGAAACTTCAATAGTATCACAAATTATCAGAAAAATTGTAAATAAAATGATAGCCCTTCTATTCATTGTCAATTTTTTTAGTTATGGGTAATGCACGTACCTCCTGTGGTAATATATATGTCCAAATCAACAAACCTAGACCATCAACTCTGATGTTTTCCAAGTTATCTACCACCGTATTTGGTTCCCTATATGCATGTTGGAAAATGACTTCTTGTTGATGAGTGACAAGTTTCCTCGCCTCTTCAATGCAACTTCTAACTTTCCAGGACGGTCTTCTAGAGATTTTCATGTAGTTAATAATATTTAGAGAATCCCCTTAAATGATAATTCTACCTAGGATATGTTTTATTAATGCAAGACCCCTCCATAATATATTTTCTTCGACCATATTATTGGATTGTTCACTGAGATATTCAGAAAAGGCTAAAATCGAATTTCCTCTATAATCTCTAATTATACCTCCTATCCCTTATTTGCTTGGATTATATTTTTCTATCCTATAAAATTTTAATTTGACCCATCCCTGGGGTGGAGTGCACCATTTGATATTACTTCTAGGATTGGATTGAGAAGCTATCATGTCCAGGGAAATATTTAAAGATTGAAGAATGATAGTTTTAGATTTAGAATGGGGTCTTGGATTAGTAGGTATGATGGAGGAATTATCTTTGGCATAGTATATAATTATATTGGTTAGAGATGAAGTATCCTTTGAAATATTTGAAAATACTCTCTAATTCCTTTATAACCAAATTTGCCAAAGGAAATGATATAAACAAAATTTCCAAATTGAGCTCATTTTGGGATGATGGAAAGGGTGACGCCACTAGATGAACATATCCATGATGGAATGAGGTTTTGGAAATTTTGGAATAGATTATCAATGGTGTAAATGGAGTATGGTCATTTGAGAAAAATATGATGGGATGAATCCTAGTTAGATGAGCATATAAAACATCTAGTAGGGATAATGATCCCTCTTTTAATAAGGTTATCAACTGTCAAAATTTTATTCTGAATGGAAATCCACAAGAAAAAAAAAAATTTGGGGTAAGGTGTTTGATCCAAACCAAATTAAATGGAATTTGGATTTCCTCTTGAGTAGTGAGGAGCTGATAAGCAAAAATAACTATGAATTCTCCATCTTCCGTTGGTGCCCAAATAATATTATCTTTAATATTTCTTATGGAGATGATTATAGAATTGAGTAGTCTTTTTAGGGCTCTTGATTCTTCAGGGTGATGAATTGTTTGAATACTTTTTCACCTACATATGTTATTTTTTTTGTATATAAATTCATATACTTTATTTCCAAAAGTTACATCAGTAAATTATTTCAATGTTTTGATGTTTTGGACCTTAACGAGTGGCTTATTTTTTGTCCAAATGTCAATCCAAAAGTTTATTGATCTACCATCCCTAGTTCCCACTTGAGTCCTTTCCTCAATAGACTCCTTGTATGGATTATTTCTTTCTAGAAGGTTGATCCATTTGTAGGTGATATCTCATTTAGGAACTTTGTGGCTTGCAGATATTTCTCTTCACTATAGTGATCCACTCCACATGTTCTTCCGAGAATAATCTCCATGTCTGCTTTACCAAAAATTCCAAATTTAAATTATTATGTCTTTTCAATCCTATTCCTCCTTGGTCTTTAGATCTATACGCTTTGTCCTAGGCCACCAGGTGGAAAAAACTTTTGTTTTCAACTCTAGACCATAAGAATTGTTTTTGAATATGTTCAATCTTATCATACACTTTTGAGGGAGCTTTGAACACAGAGATAAAATATATTGGAATACTTTGGAGGTATGCCATGGTTAAAGTAGATTTCCCTACTTTATTCAAAGGGTTCCCTTTCTAGCCATTAAAATTTTTTTGAATTCTCTCAATAATTGGGTTCCACATTCCCTCAAAAAGATTACCCACAAATAAAGGAAAACCTAAGTAAACATTAGAGAATAACGTAATTGAAAATCCTAAGATACTTGTTATTTTGATATGTCTTTTATGAGGAGTATTCAAGAAGTAAATTTTGTTTTTATGGAAATTTACTCTTTCGCCTGCTACTTCTTCATAAAAAAAAGTATATATTTGATTACCTTAGCTTCAAATATAAATGCAAAGGTGGATAATATTTTATCATCCACAAATTATTCGTGAGAAACCGAATATATTTGGGTGGTTGCTTTGATTCCAAATATGAGACCTCATGTTCTATAAGCATGAATTGTCCTACCCAATGCTTCCATAGTAATGATGAAAATAAGAGAAGATAAAGAATCTCCTTGTCTTAGGACTCTACTGCTTGAAAAATAACTGGTTGGGGAACCATTTACTAAGACCAAAAACCAAGCATTTGAGATGCAACCTTTTCCACCCATTATGGATGAAACCCAAATTTGAGCATGATGTCAAATAGGAAGCCCCAGTTGACCCTATCATAGGCTTTATTCATTTCCATTTTGAGGAAAAAAATATCTTTCTTATTTTGGGATGTTGAATGAAGAGATTAATGAATAGTTATGATTCCATCAACAATGGACCTTAATCGAACTAAGATTCCTTGGAAATGGTATATAAATATAGGAAGAACTTCCCTCATTCTATTAACCATGCATTTAGTAAGAATTTTGTAGATTACATTACAAAGGCTAACTAGTCTGCATTCACTCAAACTTCTTGTGGCTGGGCTTTTTGGAATTAGGGCTATGAAGGTGGAATTAAAATTGTGAGGGACAACTTTAGAATATTGGATTTCATTGACAACATCACAAACATCACCACCCCCTATATCCCAAAAAATCTAAAAAATCCTTGGAGGGAATCCATCTGGTCTTAGGGCCTTGTCAAGGTTCATGGAAAACAGAGCTTCTTTTATTCCATCATCTAAAAATACTGCAAGTAGCTTGTTGTTGACCCCATGTGGAATAAGTTATGGAATGTGGGATAACAATGATTCTTTATCCAAGTATGAACCTGGAAGTGGATCTTCAATAAGAGATCCATGATTAAAAAATTGCTTCATTTTTTATTTCTCTGATATCTGATGTGATAGTCCCATAATTTTTGAGAAGTTCCTTAATTCTATTTTTAATTCTATTTCTCATTGTGGAAATATGAAAAAAATGAAGTATTTTCATCTCTCTTTTTTAACCATGTAATTCTAGACTTTTGCCTCCAAAAGTTCTCTTCACAAGCAAAAACATTATGGTAATCTAATAAAGCAATTTTTTTCTTCAGATCTAATATATTCATCATTTATTCCATTTTGGATTGATGCTCAATTATGGTTAATCTCTCCTTTATAGCTTTCTTATTATCAAAAATATTCCCAAAAATATCTTTGCTCCAGGATTTAAGGTTTTCTTTAACCAATATCAGATTCTACCCTAGTTTGTAAGAAGTTGATCCTTGAACAAATGTTGGCCATCACTACAAAATTCTTTCCCTGATATCTGGATGATGAAACCAAATTGATTAAAAAAATGGATTTTATTTATATTTTAGGATTATCTATTTCTAAAAGAAGAGGGCTATGATCAAACCCAATTTTAAGGAGATATTGAAGACTAGTATCTCCCCAAATATTAATAGCCTCTTTGGAAAACAAATTTCTATCCAATATCACCTAAATAAATTGACTTCCACTTCGTTTGTTACTCCAAGTGAATTGGTTCCCCCTTAGGTTAACATCCATGAGATCATTGGTGTTGATGAATTCTCTAAACTCTTCCATGCTTCTAGTTGGGTTTCCTAAGCCACCTCTTTTATCATAGGGATACAAAGGTGTGTTGAAATCCCCAGCTAGGATCCAACGAACACAAATATTGTTCTCAAGGTGATTATAAAATATGAGATCATCAAGCATATATACTAGTTTATAAAACCAAAATATTAGTATGTAACTTCAATAAATATTATACCATAAAATATAAGTTTAAATTTATTTCACATTATTCCATGACTTACATTTCGAAAGGATTTTTTACTCACCACCTTTTATATTTAATAAGATAAGAATAAAATCATGGGTGTAAACCCATGTTTTAGGGGTAGGTGTGCCTTGTATTTAAGGTTGTGGAGTGAGAGTTATAGATATAAAATCCATTAAAATTATTTCAATATGGGTTATACCTTTTGGACTTCCATTTATTAATAAGAAATTTTAAAAAATGTTAACTATACTTTAGGGTTCATTAAGGAGGTGCCAACTATATAGGATTTTAAAAAAATATTATTCATAGAAGAATATTTGCTACTAAATAAATTTTAAATATTTTAAAAATCAATTAATATTAAATCTAAATAAAAAATACAATCAAAAATGCATTATGAAAATAATATATTTTAATGTAATATATTCTATGAGAATGACATATGGCAAGATATTATAAAGTTAAAATGATAGATAACAATGAGATATTTTTATCATGATACAAATTCAAAGATGAGTCAAGAATATTATATTGTAATAGAAATTAGTTTAAATTAGATATTTTCTACAATTAAAAAATTATGATTAAAATCCTATTTAGCTCATAAAATGATGAAAATGTTAATGGTTTATTAGGATATCAAAAGAAAAACCTTAAAAAATTATAGGGTATGATGAGTTTAGAGAAATTAAGAATGATACAATGGATGAGGAATTTTAATATGAAATATCAAATTCAAAAGGAACTAAGGTGTGAAGTAATATTTAAAAAAAAAAATTAAAATGTGAAATATAGAAGAGGTCAAGAAACATAGGTACATAATCTCTAGTTAAATATGATAGCTATACTCTAAGGTTTCATCTAAGAGGGAGAAATGATATAAGGGTTATAAATATATTGTGCATAACCAAGTATGTGTTATCATATATATCTCAAATAGTTTTTAAAATCCATTAAGATTAAATCTAAATAAAATAAATATAATCGATAAGTGGATTTTGAAACTATTATATTTTTATGTCATGTATTTTATGAGGGAAAACACATAACAAGATATTATAAAGTGAAAATTATTGATACTATATATTTTAAAAATTGGATGGATAAGCACACCTCTAAATAGATATTAATTACCCATAAAAATAAAGGACCAATACACCTCAAACCACTAACTATTTTTGAAAAAAAAAGTAAGCATGGTCCCAAGGACCTCGTAAAAGGTCATATATACCAAGATTATTGAGGGTCATCTATGATAGATTGCCTATACATTTAGCAAACTAGGAGGGCAATACCATTGATGAAATGCCTAAGGATATTTTGATTTCTTATAATATCATGAGGTCAAAGCACAATGTGGGTTTATTAAATCATAGATTTGGATTCTCATGGCTAAAATATGAATACAACGAGGGCCCTAGAACCCTATTTATAATAAATGTTTACCCTTAAGCTATTTGGAGAAAGAAACAACTAGTCTTAGTAAAAGTAAAGATTTGGGGGCATATTTACTAAAATTATACACCACCAAATTTTACATACCTCTAATTATGCCACTATTAGGCTAGATGGCTTCCAATAATACTTAGTGAGGCGCTACATACAAAAATATTACTTTTTAGAATATTTCCTCAATATTCTTACCTTGAATATTACCCTTATTAACACCAAGTGATTATCTCTAGTTAGCAAGTGATTTGCTTGATTTTATGAGCAAATAGATTATATTAATAGATATATTGATACATTATGCTGACAAAATTACTTCTTAGAGCTAATCAATCCTCATTTGTAAGCAAACTAGTACATGGAGATAATTAAGTTCTTTTGTAAGCAAATTGGTAGTAATGTCCATGGAAGACCAAAATAGGCCAACATGACTTGAGTAGTATAGTTGATTATAATAAATTAGAGGGAGGAAAATGCACCAATGAATGAAAAATATATAAATTACCTTTTGTGTCTTATACTTGAGGAAGATACTCATGGGCTTCCAGATTTATGAATGCATAAGTCATCCTACTAAAATATATATAGGGGATAATCAAAAAGTCCCCATTGTTGCTAATTGTAATTAATGTTTTGACCTTTTGGATAACTCAATAATAAACATGGAGAATTCATACATTCAATAACCATAATGAATGAGTGAATATATTTATGGGAGGAAGTGAGGTATAAGAGAAAGTCCTTAGTATATATTTCAGTGTTTTCTTTAAATAGAGCATTTAAAAAAAATATTTTGTAAAGCAAGAAATATTGATTTTACTATTTGAATCATATATAGATCAAGGTATTTGCAACACATATTTTACATATATTTGAAATAATTTCAATAAATTAGAGAACCAATGTGTTGCAAGATAAGAGAGGTAAACATAAAGCTGTGTAAAATCAACTAATAGAAGAAAAATAAGCAAAGAGGAATCTAGTAATTAGAGAAATTAAGGACCTTAACTTTGAAATAAAGTGGAGGATAATCATTAAATATCATTAATATTATAAAATAAAATTCATATAATAGTTAAATAAAAATTTACTAGGATTAAGGGACTCTAGTAGAGAAATACAAAATTCAAAATTTACAAAAGTAACAAACAAACACAATAAATTCACAAATGAACTCATTTGGTAGCCAATTGAATTAGGCGTTTGAGAAGGAGTTTGATTTAAATTGAATCCACTAAATAAGAGAGAGGAATTTAGACTATGAAGTGAAAAATTATCTAATCTTAAGACATTCATGCCACTACTTGAAAATTATTCTATGCAATTTATATTGGTAGAATATTTGGAAGGAGTAATGTAAGGATGATGGGGTCACCCGTGTTGATAGGATAATTTTGGTAGTGGTATGTGTTAATCAATTTATAATGTGAGTAGAGTATTATTTATTTCTAGACAAAACCATTTATAAGTAAAGTACTTGAACCTATTTTGATTAACTACATAGAAGGTGAGCAAAACTTTGATAGTGGCTAACACATGTATGATTTTGCTAGAAAATAGTCAAAAAGCTAACAATATTTAGTTAAAATGGAAAAATATCCAAGTAATAATTATATTATCTATGAAACAAGTTAAATATTAAAGCCCATGGCGTTTCAAAAAATTGGCTGGGAATGAATAATTTCACACCATAAACCAAGGTTCCAATCCCCATGTATGAATTTTGATATTTAAACAAATGGAAAACTTTTAACTAGCTAAATACCTTGACTTTCAAGAAGGATAATATGGTTCAAATTTTACTAATAAATACATGCATAATTATCAATAATATTGTTTCAATACCACTATGTTTTGGTCATGATGTAATATGGGTGGGGCCCCTTTCAATCCCACATAACACCACCTATGTGTGTGTGAAACAAGTTGGAGATAAAGTTATGAAACAAATAATTATAATAATATCTACTCCTTTGAGATATGTAGAGAATGAGTGATACGAATAATATAATAATGAATCCCTTATAAAATAGAATGACTTCTATATTTTTTTGAAGAAAATTTCAAATTTCTAAGAGACCTTAGTGAACTTGTGGATGAAATTTAGATCATAAAATGAGAAATGGGTCACATGATAAAATTATATAAAAATCCAAGAAATTAATTCATTATAAATTCAAATAAGAGAATGTGTTTCATTAAGGGTCTCTTTATGAAATAGTAAAATAAGGTGAAAATAAAGAAGCACTTATAAAAAATTAAAATCTAGAAAATAATTTAGGCTTTTCATCTATTGCTCTACCATTTTAGGATATAATTATATTAATGGAGAAATTTAATAATGATTTTAAGAAAAAGAAAGTAATTTTATATACATTTATTACCATAAAAGGGAACAAGAAGAAACTATCAAAAGATAAATTTTAATGAGATTTATAAGGTTGCAGCTAAGTCCATGGAGGATTGTGCATTCAACTTGAAAATAAAGGAAGAGAAGTAGCAAGCCTATATTTTGGAAGGTTGGTCCACCTTCCCTAAATAAAATATACCCACAAGTGAAGGATACAACAATTATAGATAAGGTTGTAAAGGACTATATAAACAATAACATAGAATTAGGACAATTTGCCATTAAACTTGTAGATCAATGGTATAATTATCTCTCTATATGGATGTTATAATTTTGATAGAAAATGTGCAAAATCATGTTTGTGTGATATTTATAAAGTTGCAACTCATTCTCTGCAAGATTGTGCATCCAACTTAAAATAGAAGAAAGAGAAGCAACAAGCCTCTCCAATACAAGTATTTTTCTCATTCCAAATAAAAATGCATCCTAAAATAAAAGGTATACAATTCCTAGAGAAGGTGTAAATATGATACAAAATTCTCTAGATTTTTTTAATTTATACAAGATTTAAACAACCCAAACCATATTATATCATGACCACTTTACTATGGTATTTCAATAAACTATATAGTGGTATTACAAATGGTAGTGATGCATATATTGCCTAATTAAGGAAGGTCATCATATTGACAGTCCCTTTTTTAAACTACTTATACCCATGTCATTTGATTAATGGTTAAGATTCACCCATGAAATTGGAACCTTGGATTATAGTGTGGAACTCTTCACTTCCCACACCTTATCCCAAAACACATGCCCTCATAAGGTTCACCTTTGGGATTGGAACCTTAGCTTATGGTGTGAAACTACTCAATAATGGTCACTTGCTTCAAAGGAAAATTCTTAAATGAAATTTTATCAAACAAATCTTGAGTATTAATTTAAACTATACCAAATACTTTAAAATGAGTACTAACCCTATTTTCAAAGAAAACCTTACATAAATTATGCAAATGATCTTTCCAATTCATGATCAAACATTAAATTAAATCAAAGGAATAATAATTACAACCCTAGGAATAGTATTGCCAGAGGCATAGTGGTATTTATGTAAAAAGTCATTTTCAATGAGAAAAATCCATGATGAAAACTAAAAATTATTTATTCCATTGTACAAAGTGAATGGACAAATTGCATAGTTGAGAAAATTCTAAAGTTGATATTTTTTGAGGTTTCATGGGCATTGTTTAAGGCCCACATTGGACATGCATGACCCATTTTAATAAAAATCTAGTTACTATAAAAAATCTAATATCAAGAAAAAAAATATAAAAATAACAACTTGAAAGTAATTATAGGTTGGTATCAATGAAGTCAAATAATCTAGAGCAAGTGGTAAGAAATTTGACAACAAAGAGGAAATGTGTAATGACCCAAAAACACACAAATAGAAAATACAAAAATAGAATTTTTTATTTATTTTTACTAAGGAGAGAGGTGCATGAACCCTTCATGAACCCCTAACCCACTAGAATATCCTAAAGTTTCAATCTTCTAAGTTTCCCTAGAAGTTACCTCTCATGATGTACCCTAATACAAATCTATATGTGTAGGCATATAATGTGTTATTGTGGATAATTCCATATGTTGCATCATCCTTAATGAGCTAGACCTATAACCCTTAGTCCATCGAAGGTGTATGTGCATCTCCATACCATACACAAATCCTTATGTGTAGATATTTTATGAGTATTGTGAGTTAAGCTATCTATATCATATCCACAATGAGCTATCTTAACTCATATTCAATATCTTCCCACTTAGTCCTCTATCTCCCTAAGGGGGTCTTAATTCCCGTAGGTCACCTACGTTCACCCTAAGGGGTTCTCAATTCTATTAGGTTACCTTTGAGTTCAAACTAGAACTCTACACTAGATTCCCTATCATCAAGCAATCAAACAATAATACATCTAGATGCTACCACATCATAAAAAAATCAAAAAATAATACGTCTAGATGCTACCACATCATAAAACAATCAAAAAATAATAGAGAAAATGAAGCAAGCTTATCTCTAAAATAGAATCTTCTACATGACATAATCAAATACTGAAATACAGTAAAATTGCTTTTATTAACCCAATAATAATTGCCTCACCATAACTTGCATAATAAGCCTTTCTTACTCAAAGGTATCACATTAATTGCATTGGGGATGTCTTCCCACAATTCTATTCTATGGAACATAAGTAATTCAATATAAGATGCAAATACCTATTATTTAAGACTTATCTGTCATGACCCTCCCTAGCTGACTTTAAGACACAAGAAAACAATGTATGGACCGATCATGTGGTGATACTAAGTTTAGACATTTAAACCAGTTATGTGATATTTAGTTTATTTATAAGGGTATGATATTGCTAACATATTTCCAAGTGTGTAGGATCAGGTACACTCGTAGGTGGAACATGTAAAGTTACCCACCAGAAACGAGGGTACCAAAGATTAGGGGAAATTATGATTAAGGTACTCAAAGGTAACATGGATAGATACCTTCATATAGGTATGCATTGATGAAAGGGATAATCATTGATGGCTGATCACCTTGAGCTTTAGTTGATAGCCTAGAAACTATCGTAAAATCTCTAGCAAAGATAGGTGATTGGGTTGATGGAAAGATTCCCTCTTTGTTTATTATGTAAATGTGTTTCCTCTTTACTGCGTCATGGTTTGAGTAGTTGATGTTGAGTTTTTATATAAAAACCACTGCAAGATGCATATAGATGCATAGGGTAAACTGTCGTATTCAAAGTAAAGATAAAGCATACTCCTTGTGAAGGAAAGCAAACTAAATTTATATGTTAAATTTATATTATTTAATTTAATTAATGAGGTTTAAGAAAATAATTTTTGGCTCGTTGGAGCTCATTAGTAAATTCATTTGCAATTAATAAATGGATTTTCATTTGAACTAATTAAAAGTGTTCTTTTAATGTTAATAGGGTATTCATTGAAAGGCTTTAATTAATTAAATAAAAGATAATTCATTTTAAAAATAGAGATATATGAAGATATACAATAGATATTTTTATTAAAAAAATAATAATAAACAAAGGGGCAATAATGAAATTGGGCAAATAAAAATTAATGTATTTTAATGTAAATAAATATCTTAAGAATGATATTTTAATTAAAAGGTCATTCTTTAGTTTAAAAAAAAAGGGTTTTGAAATGTAGTCATCTTGTTCCTAAACGATGAAACCTAGGAGGTATTCTATAATGCTGCTAAGTTTCCAAATGTGGGAAATATGGGAGGAGCACATAGAGGATAGGGGACGGTGCATTGAATAATGGAGGCAGATGAGGGAGCTTAGGGTTTGAGAAGACGACGATCGAGCACATTAGGGAAGAAGGAAGGAAAAGTGAGAAAAAGGGAAGAACATAGCATACTAGAGCATACAAAGAGGCAATAAGGAGAAAAAAAGATGCAGAGAAGAGATGGGCATAGAAGGAGGAATGTGCCAAAGGCTAAGAGGAGAGCCTACCAAACGATGCCATCTTTCCAATATCTGCAGGAGTTAAGATTGAGTTGTTCTAAATTTAATATCGATTTTAAATTTATGTGGGATTATGCTATGTAAGCATTGTGTGCTATGTTGTTTTATGTTATGGGAAAGGAAAATCTCTCTATGGCCATGTAAGCATTGTGTGCTACATTTCTTTGTTTAGTGGAAATAAAACTCCCCATGTTGCTTGTAGAAGTGTTTTGTGCTACGTTGCTTTATTTGGTGGAAATGAAAATCCCCATGTTTCTTGTAGAAGTTTTGTGCGCTACGTTACTTTGTTTTATGGAAAGAAAACTCTTTATGTTGCTTGTAAAAGTATTGTACGCTATGTTGCTTTGTCTGGTGGAAAGAAAACTCCCCATGTTGCTTTGTAGAAGCACTGTGCGCTACATTGTCTTGCTTTATGGGAAAGAAACCCTCTGTGTTGCAAGTGAGTGCCATATGCTATATTTAATTAAGAAACCTGTAAATGGCTTATGTGTGTGTGGATTTAAAAGTAATCCACCTTACATTGGGTGACTGTTGTGTGGGTGTGTAATCAACCTACGCTGCATTGAGAGCTATGCACGAGGTTTAGTAAGGAAACCATATCTTATGTGAAAGCGTTGTACGCTGTGAAAAGCCATGAGCTCTAGTGAGGACTTAGGAGAGAACCTTAGTAAGCATTTCAGAGATAGTAAACACTAAGGAAACCAGTGGGCATTGGTAAGGAATGATGTGTGTGTTCGAAGGTCATGCCACATCGAAGGGAACACTATGAGTGTTGTCGGGTATAGTTTTTTTAGAGGCTAGGAATACCGTGGTTGCCTAGTATTTGTTTACCTTTAGTTGTAAACCCCCACTATAGAAAAAGTATTTTGTAACATGATCAAAATAAATATAGAAACCTTGTCTTATGAAAAAGTGAAGGGTTGAATTGGAAGGAAGACCTTAGTCTCCTGAAATATATTTAAGGTTTTTAATTAAAAGGAATCTTAGATTTTATGAAATACATTTAAGGTTTATAATTAAAAGGAACCTTTGATATTTATGAGATTTATTTAAGGTTTTTACTTAAAAGGAACCTTAGATTTTATGAAATGTATTTAGGGTTTTTACTTAAAAGGAACCTTTGATCTTTATGAGATTTATTTAAGGTTTTTAATTAAAAGGAACCTTAGATTTTAAGAAATATATTGAAGGCTTTTAATTAAAATGAACCTTTGATATTTATGATATTTATTTAAGGTTTGTAATTAAAAGGAACCTTAGATTTTATGAAATGTATTTATTATTTTTAATTAAAAGGAACCTTCGATATTTATGATATTTATTTAAGGTTTTTAATTAAAAGAAACCTTAGATTTTACGAAATATATTTAGGGTTTCAATTAAAATGAACCTTTTATTTATAAGAGTTTTATTTAAGGTTTTAAATAATAGGGAACCTTTAGATTCTTATGAAATGTATTTAAGGGATTTAATTTAAAGAGAGAACCGCTTTGATTAAGGTTAAATATCTTAGGAGTTTTAAATTAAAGAAATGTGGATTTATTCGTGAATAGAATTTATGGGGATTCAATTTAGGGAACGAATGAATGTTATTTTAAAGGTTAAAGGTATATGAATTTAATGCTTTAGAAAGTGATTGATTGATTGGAAATGGTGAATTAAAAAGGATGTAGTTTTATTATTTAAAATTAAAGTTATGAGGCTTTGATTTAGGGAAAGAAAATAAAGGGATTGTTTTAAAGGTTAAGGGTATGGGACTTTAATGCTTTAAAACATGAACAAATTTAATTTAAGTTAGACCTTTATCTAAGTTGTATATGTGGGATGAATCTCTAAGGGAACTTTAGAGGTGAAAATAAAATTAAAGGTTCTTTTATGATATCCATTATGCATTAGATGGTTAGAAACTTAAATGAATTTTGTATAGTTACAATTTAGAAAACTAAATGAATAGATGCATTAAAAAGGTACGCCTATCCTGAACCATGAATATTTGGATCCCCTACTACCCTCAAATTACCAATGGGAAGCAAGGAGAAGCAAGAAGTTCCATGGAAATGAAGAATAGGTAATTGTATCTTGCATTGATTTACTTATGATCAAATAGAACTAGAAATGTGGGGAGATATCCCAAATGCAGATAAGATGAGATTCTTAAGATTAAGAAGGATTTGTCATGTAAGAATTAACGAGCTAATTTCTCAATGGTTTGGTGAGGGTACTTTCCTTTATTTATGTATTTAGTTATATGATGTAATTGATTCCATTTATTGTTAACTTGATTTATTTTCCCCTTTTTGTTTGATTGCTCCTTGATGTTATAGTAGCTAGATGTATCATTATTTGATTGTTTGATGATATAAATCTAGAGTAGATTTCTAGGGTGAACTCAAAGGTGACCTAAGGGAATTTAGAACCCCATAGGGTGAACATAGGTAACCTAAGAGAATTGAGAACCCCTTAGGGTGAACATATGAGACCTAAGGGAATTGATATCCCCTTAGGGAGATAAAGGACTAAGTGCTAAAGATATTACATTTGAGTTAAGGAAGCTCATCGTGAATATGAGATAAATAGCTTAACTCATAATACTCATAGCATACCTACACATAAGGATTTGTGCATGGTCTGGAGATTGGTGTATACTTTCAATGGACTAAGGGTGATAGGTATAGCTCATCAAGGATGATGGGGTAGATGGACTTATCTATAGTAACACACATTACACCTACATAGACAGACTTGTGATAGGGTACTTCATGAGATGTAACTTCTAGGGAAACTTAGGTGATTGAAACTTTAGGTTATACTAGTTAGGTTAGGGGTTCATGAAGGGTTCATGTACCTTTCTCATTAGTAAAAAAAAACTTTTCTATTTTTGTATTTTTTTATTTATGTGTTTTTGGGTCATTACAGTTGGTACCAGAGCTCTAGGTACGAGGGTATAGATCTTCTATGTGTGCTAAATGGAAATTAGATTCATCCAATGAAGGATTTTGTATGGCATAGGCTAAAGGTGGGATGATCTAGGATACCTCAATTGCTAGAATATAATAGGAATTATCCCAAGGGAGTGTGGAGTGTCAGGATGCCTTAGTATGGGATTTGGTATCGGTGATGCATCCCAACCCAGGTTATTTCCCTAGTTATGTTGATAATGCATATAATAAGAGAACTTTGTATTATGGCTACATTAGAGATATATCTTATGATAAAACTGTAATCTAATCCCCTTGCTTTTATGGAATCATGTTAAGATGCCACCTAAAACTAGAAAAGGGAGACCTACATCTAGATAAAATTGACAAAGTGAGGTTAAAGAAGAAAACTAATATGAGGAACCAACCAACCCCAAGAAGGAGGTGGAAGACCTCACCACTACGGTCACTTCTATGTAGGATTAGATAAGACAGTTGCTTAAAATGGCTGCAAATCAGAATTTGTAAGTTCGTGGCTCAAAGGTTGTCCTAGACGGTGGATTAATTGTAGAACAAGTACAATCTAGAGCCTTAGAAGAAAAACGAATAGCTAGGGACATGAAAAACATCAGCATATCAATTTTTTATGGATAAGGAGATGGGGATGCATCAGAAGCATGGCTGAGAGAGGTAGAGGTTCATTTTATGATAAAATATTACTCATCCAGAACCCAAACATTGTGTCCTACGATTAACCTAGAAGGAGTTGCTCTGGAATGGTGGGAAACCCACAATAAGGAAACCAATATTGAACCCATTGATACTACATGGAAATAATTTATAAACATCTTCAAAAATAAATTTCTAATATAGCATTTATATGTTCTAAAATTTGAAGAATTTGCTAGTCTTAGACAAGGAACAAACATAGTGGAAGTGCACTATAATAATATGGTAAGACTATTCAAAAATGTGTCTATTTAAAATGAGAAAATACGAATTCATAAGTTCACCCTTGTATTGGAATCTAGGTTAAGACATGATGTGGAGATGCAGGAGCCCAAATCATTGCAAAAGGTATATGAACTAGCAAAGAAATTAGGTCACACTTCTGTTATAAGTGTGATGCTCTACCTAAGTAAGCACGACAAGAACTTAAGAAGATGAATAGTAATTGGTTTCTAAAATAGGAGGCCGAGCAAGAGCGAAAAGCCAAGAATCCTCAAAATCCTAAGATGAAACCCTATGGGAATTAGAATAAGTTCAAGAAGAACTTTTGGAAGAATCATAACAAGCCCAACAATATGAAACATTGATCACAGAAGTCACATACTCCAACTCCAACAACTAATAATGGGAATGATAAGTCTAAGAAATAGCAAGGACCCAAGGAAGGATGCTACAATTGCAAATGATCTCATTTCTATACTCAGTTTCCATATCGAGTACGGACTAGCTCGGTGGGTATGAAATGGAAGGAACCGAAACATCAAATCTATGCTGAAATTGGAAAGCAGAAGGTAGTGAAAGCATGAGGATATGAAAACAAAAAAGGGAAAATATCCAAGTATGATGCAAAATGAAATTAAACTTAATGCTAAGTCCTATGAATTAAAATGCATGAAATAGGAAAAGCATGAACAAATTGAAACCCTAAATGAAAAGCCAATGTGGATAATAGCCCTCTTTTTATTGATATGTTTCAGGATTCGATTACAATTTGCCTCCTCCATTTTTAGGGGCGAGGAGCGTTAAATTTGTTTCATTGTTACATCCATGGATAGCCATACCTTCTTTCGCATGCCCACATGTAAATTGGGCGGACCAAACGTCATCGCTGCTTGTGTTGATGAGTCTCGACCCTTCGTTTATCCTCTAACATCCAGATCCTACGTTCAAGGAAACAAAAAATGGTCAGTAGCACCTACGGATGAGATGAAACATGCAATCCCCAAGCCTACGATTAGTGCATGCAAAGAATAAATAAAATTATAACTAATGTATATCTGAATGATCTAAAAATTTGATAGGGGCATCAAGACCTCACAAAGAAAACATTGCAAATGGAACAGTCAAGAAATTCCTCACAAATTTGAATTCGCTCTGGGGCGGGACGAATAGACTTGCAATAAAATTCCAGATAGCACCACTCAAAATGTCACATCTAGACAGCTCCAAACCTCCTACAAAAGTGGGGGTTAGCTAACTGGGGGTATTTTGCGACGACCCAGATGGTCATATTTCTCCAATTTGGCCTCCAACACCTAGATTTTGATGATGCCCTCTACAAGTTAGTAAGGACCAAAAAATGATGAAACATGATAATATTTGCTCAAACGTTATGAAATTGAAATTGCAAACTATCTAAGCAGCATAAGATGAAATGCAGAAGAAAATGATATAAGGAAATCTGCTACAGATTCCTAATCGTTCTGAAATGAGACGATTAGATCTGTAGTAGTGTGGGGGGGGAAGCACCCAGGGCAGGCCACCTGCCCTTTGGGGCCTGATTTCGGCACCAATCCACTTGGGATGGGTCCAAAATCTCTTGTAAAGTGTTGTCAGCAAATTGGGTGGGATATTGTGACCAAATGTCAAGTTTTGGTTCTAGATTTTGCGCTTCCAATAACCACCCTATGACCTCTTTTCCAAAAGAGATCAAGGATGTGAAAGGCACAACTCGAAAGGGTGTGGGTGTGAAAGTAAAACGATAGCACTTTGTTGCTCAAAAATGCTCCTTCTCTATATCTTTTGGGGTGAGGAAACTCACCAATTTATAGACCTAGAGGTCTCTTGAATTGGGCATGCAGAGGCACCACTTGGCAATCATGCCTTCCTAGGGGGAAGGATGTTCCTCCCTGATTAGGGACTTCATGACTACCCTTGCAAGTACCTCTAATGCTCGAAAATGCTCACCCACACTCCCATGCGATGAAGGAATCGTTAAGTGGTGGATCTAAGCTACCATTTGTCAAGATTTGACTTTTTGCCTATCAAACCTGCTATTCACCCCACCCTAGAGCGAATCCTGCTATTCATCCCTGGGTGGGGCGAATCACAGTTTGAAATTGTCCTTGGGTGAAACGAGTGTTGAGCAAAGTGCCTAAAGGTGCCAAATTGACTCTTGACTTTCCAAAACTACTGTGAGAGTGGTTAGGACCATTGTTTAACCTCTGGGGGCTACCCTGGTGGCTATGTGTGTCAATGCGATCAGTGTTTGCGATCACATAATTGAATTGGTGTTGTTTTGGTGTCTACAGATGCCCCTTTTTGGGATGTGCTATGCAAGGCGCAACGTTGAGCAAAAATAGATAACCAAAGCACTAATGATTAGGGTTTCTCAATAACCTAACCAACTTTTGATGCCCCAAGTATGGAAAGGGCATGCATTCTTGAATCCTTGCTTCTGACAAGCGAAGGAACTCAATTCAAGTGTTAACCTTTTTTGGTGAGGTGTTACTTGATCTTGGACATTGATCAGTCATGAAAAGGCAAAGGACGTAACCTTTCGTCTATGGGAACCTTGATTTCATGATTCACGAATGCCAAGTGATTGATCAGCTTGTGATTATTGCTTGTTTGCTGGCCCAAGCAGGGGCGTAATTGTCTTTGTCAATGATTCTTTGAATGCATGCCATTTCCATGATTGGGTGTGTATTTGTTGATTGGTGACTAAGTGTGACTACCCCCTCAAGCGACGAATCGATGAGGGAATTACTAACATGAGAAAAGCGATGAGTTCCTTGACCAAATATGACTTGTGTAAAGGTGCCTTCATATGCTTATCGTTGAATGTGTGTGTAGTTTTCCTGACATTTAGACCTATTTTTGGTGGGTGTTAACCCTTTTGGTGACGCTTTTTGGGGCTAAAATTGGCAAAAATCCTGCTTCCCGTGGAGCGATCCGGCCATGGTGGCCTTCTTAGGGAGTAGGATAGTGATAATTTGTAACCCCAACATCTGTTTTGGATGCCTAGAATTTCAGGTGCAAAGGCGCATTCGTTCGACAATGTTATTGCTATTTTGGTTGGGTGTGGACCCGTTTTGCGATGCCACTTAGAGATGAAATTCTCAAAAAAATTTCCTCTTGTGGAGTGGTCCGGCTATGGTAGCCTTCTTAGGGAGTAGGATAGTGAGTATTTGTGACCTCGACGTCTATTTTGCATGCCCGGAATGTCAAGTGCAAAAGCACTCTCATTGGACAGTTTTATTACAATTTTTTGATGTTCTTGAAATTTTTGCCCTGAATTGGTTCCTGGGTGGGACAAATACTAGTTTAGTATTCGTCCCAGGGTGGGACGAGTGCTAACCAGAGTGCTCATCCCAGGGAAGAATGATTACAGCTTATTTAAAGGCCAAAACTGAGTTTTAGCCTCATTTGTCTTTGTTTTTACTAGCGAATTGGAGCTCTGAGGAGGAGGAGGTTAATTCTGTGAAGTGAAGCACTACCGAATTTCTCCCAACATCATGAGTGCATGAACCGGATCGAGCGACGGAGCCGAAGCAAGACCAATAAGTGATCCTCCTCGTTATTATTATTATTATGTTTTTTTGCATTACAGTTTTAAAACTGCAAGTTTATTTGGTTTGTTTCTTTTGTATTTTGTTTTTGTTTTTCAAATGAAAATGAAAACCCTAGTTAAATGGATGTTGTTATTTTTGTGTTGTATGGCTTCATTAAAACTTAGGTTGAAATCCTAGTGGAAACCATATTTTGTTGTTCATTGTTTGTAAACTAAAAGAAAACCCTAGGCTAACAAAAATCGAAACTTAGATGAAAACGTAGGCTAACCCTAGTTTAACAAAGATCAAACTCTAGGTTAAAAACTAAGTTAAAAACTTAGCGTAAAACGTACGTTTAAAAACTTTGTTCAACCTTAGTCATTTTTTATTGTTTTTGTTTGTGTTTTTTAATTTATCAGTTAGGAGTTAAAACCCTAGGACTGAAAATTGTTTTGTGAATTTGTTTTTTTTTGTTTGTTTTGAATTTATCAGTTAAGAGTTTTTTAAAAACCCTAGGTTGACAAATTATATTTTTGAATTTTTTTTTTTTTTTTTTAAATTTATCAATTTAGAGTTAAAAACCCTAGGCTGACAAATTATATTTTTGAATTTGTTTTTTTTTTTTTGTTTAATTTATCAATTTAAAGTTAAAAACCCTAGATTGACAAACTAATTTTGTAATTTTTTTTGTTTTTGAGTTGTACATTGTTTGATGTAGTGTTGTATATTCATGTTACTATTTATGCAATTTTTCATGATTTTAATGTTTTTGTGTTGTTTTATTGTGCAGGTTGTGAAGAGTCGGTATCGTGTGCCTACTATTTTCGCTGAAGCATGGGAGGCGCTAGCTGTGGCTGATTGGGAGTGGCTTGATGCCCTTGGGCTCAAGTAGGTGACTTGGTTGGAGCTGGTAGTTGGGTATCGGGCATACTTGACGACCCTAATAAATTTGAGGGATCCTCATACTAATACCTTCCATATCCCAATAGGTGATATGACGGTTACGTTAGAGGATGTCTATCGAATTTTGCAGATTCCGATAGACGAGTTGTCGATCAGGACGATGCCCCAGGACTAGCGGACAACAGTTTTGACATGCTGCTTCGAGCATGGGATGGAGGTGGGTGTGGATAGTTGTTGGCATTTTTGCCACATTGTGTTGATTATTGATTATTCATGCATAAGATGTTGAAGTTCTCACTCCTATACAGGTTTTGATGCAAAAAAAGCCTAAGTCTGAAGATTTTCATGAAATTGCGAAAAAAAACAACATGGAGAGCCAAAGTTGAAAACCGTCATGATATCGTGACATGTTGCATTATCGCTGGTCAGTTGAGAAGAGAGAAATCAAATGCAAAGTTGTCATGATTTTACGACATGTCAGAAAATTGTGGTCAACGACAGTAGGGGGTAAACCGTCATGATATCATGACGTGTCAGATTTTCACGGTAAAAGTGGTCAATGAGGGCAGTACAGCAAAATCATTGTGAAATTGTGACATGTCATGTTTTTGTGACTTGCGATGGCCAGGGAGCATAATGTTAGAAAAGGTCACGATTTCACGACATAACTCAGTAAAGGGTGATGGCAATAAAATTTATAGTGATATTACGACAGAATATTGAACGCGGCACAAAACGTGAAAGACGTAGCGAAATCATGACATGTTGCGTGGTCACGGTGTAGTTGAAACAAAAGACTTAAGGCATAAAACATGTAGCGATTTCATGCCATTTTTTAAGATGAGGGCAAGAAAGAAGTTGGCATCATGATTTCACAACATTTGTGGAGATAAAGCCTAGCAGCAAGAAACGTCACGATTTCGTGACACAGTGGGCAAGAAAGGACCAAATGCAAAAAATGGTAGCGATTTCACGACATGATGAAAATCATGGTCGAAAAGCAGCAAAGTCCAAGGAGACAGAACCTATCGTGATTTCGTGACATGATGGAGATGAAAGAACTACATAAGGAAGAATGTCGCATTTTCACGGGTTAGAAGCAGGATCGTACAGAATGCATGAAATTGTAGCGAAATCACGACATGTCGATTTTCATGACTTAGAAGATGAAACAAAGATGCCGATGGGAAAATGTAGCAAAAGCGCGACTTGTCTTGTTTTCACGATGTATAAGTGAGATGAAGCCAAAAGAAAGAAAAGTGTAGCAAAATCATGCAGTGTCATGTTTTCGCAGTTCGAAGCAGCTAAAGAACAACATGGATGAAGAACGTCACAAAATCATGCATTGTCACATTTTTGTAGAAACAGAGTAGAGAAGGAGCAGAATAGTACGAAACGTCATGATTTCACGACACATCGCACTTTTGCGGTTCAAGGTAGTGAAGGAGACAAAGGAGCCAAACATGTAGTGATTTCGTGACACGGTTGATTTTCACGGTTTCAAATTGCAAAAGCATACAGAGAAGAAAGACATCGCAATTTCATGACCTGTCACGTTTTCACGACCTGTTACAGTTTCACTCCAGAAAGTAATTCAAACGACCTGATGAAGTTTTGCAATTTTCAATGATTAAAAGCACTCGAGAATTAAATGTTTTGCTGCTTTCTGATGTAAGCAAGGTAGAGGAACATGTCCAAGTCATCAGAATTAAATATTTTCATTATTCAAGGCTGCTATTCATATCTTTTCTAATGGTTCAAGCATATTTTCAAGAACGGCCATTTAATGAATACGACCAACTCCTCGTTCCATTCAATTTTTGGGTTCTTTGAGGCTGGTTTAAGGGGATCGTTTCCTTGTTTCCTTTGCATATGTTGTAGATCTCGAGAATGTCTATTGCATATTTTTAATGTTTTAAAGAAGCATGACTTCTATATAAATCAGTGTAGATCTCAGAAAAAGAGATCGGGAGTTTGAGAGACATTTTGCTGGAAACACTCAAGTTCTTTGCGTAAATAAGAAATATTTGGCCTCTAATTTTGCAAGTGTCTTTATAATGATTTCCTTCTATTCCATGTATTTCTCAGTTATGCTCGTCTTTCTAATCTGCTGTTAGATTCAAATTCTGCATTTGAGTTTGAATATTGCTTAAAAGAAAGTGAGTTCTGGAATACCATACCGGAGTATGTTTGTGCAAGGTCGTAAGTGGATTATGCTGTATTCTATTATGATATGTTGTTTATACACTTGAGGTTTAATTCTTGCTGAGTTTCTTTCCTAATCTAACAAATTCGGCCTACGGCTATATTTCTCATCTCTTTCCATGTATTTTCTATTTCTTTCTGCACATTTATAATTCCTTTCCAGTAACTCTAATCTAAAATCAAACTTAGAAATAGTAAGGAGAACTGTTAGTTAAGAATTTTCATGAATAGGCTAATCCATTTTCATTGTTGCATCAGTTTAATGTGATCCAGAGGCACTTGCAAGAGGCAATAGCATATTTCAATGTTCGTTTCACCAAAAGCTGGCAGCGAGTGCCTGAAGGACTTCACCCTACCCCTGAGAAAGCTACGTTTTACTACCTCTGAGCATTCAATACAAACATTGGCTTGGCGATCAGGTAGTCCAATGTGATGAATTTCTTGGAACTATTCGAGCAAGCACAAAAGGTGAAGGCAGACTTGATTACAATCGGTAGGATTCCCCCAAAGGTAGCAATGCCCATTTTACCTGATATTCCACAACATTTATATCCTAGCTCTTTTTTGCAATCTATGTCTTCTATGTACCCTGTCCCATCATGGAATTCCAATGCTCCTCAAATTGCACCTATCCCAATTCCTCAGCTATCTACTTATGCAAATCTCCAGTTGCCTGCATCCAACATTTTGCCATTCCCTACTTCCATTTCATTCCCAGCATTACCGGCACCACTAGCATCATTGCCCTTACCAGCACCTCCTGCACCTGTAAATCCTGATCCTTATACAGCACTCCTACAAGAGGTAAAATCTACCAATTCTATAATAAGAGAAATGGGTAATAAGATCACGCTTATTGAAAGGAAGCAAACTGAGTGAGATTTCTAGCCCAGGAGATTTCAACCTCCGTCGATTACTAGATAACAAGCTGCTTCAACAAGCAAAGCACCCGAGAAGAACCTGACTGTTTTGGTAAATAAAGATGTAGTCCTTGATGAAAGAACATATTGGTGTTCGACATGCAATGATCCCCATGGAGAAGACACTTGCATGGTTCATTTGAATTATGTGCAGACATTGGCTGCTAGTTCTTCGAGAGGGCAAGTCAATATGATCTTTGAAGCAGGCCATAGTTTAATGGTTCCATTGGAAGAGAAAGTTTCGGTTCTCACAAGGACTAGAAAGAAGCCTATTACAGTAGACCTTGTTGAGTTAGAGCCATTAAAAGTGCCAGCTAATTTGAAGAAAATAGTGAAAAATCCTATGTAAGCATCAAAGCCAGATGCGCCTATTTTGTCGAAAGATCCTGTTCCACACTGAACACAAGAAAAAGCCGCAACTGCATAGGCAAGATCAGAAGCAGAGGAGCAATCTAGAGAAAAGTTGAAGTACCCTTCATTGATAAAGAGGCTGAGAGTAGAAGCCATGCAACAGTACCAGAACATATATGATCACCCCATTGAAAAGAAGGAATTTGTTGCGGTTGCATACAACATTGTCGAAGAACTGAAGAAGACACCAGCTAAGGTTAGTCTTTATGATGCATTGCAATTTCCTGGTCAGGTAGATTTATTGCAAGAATATTTAAAATCTATGAAGGACAGTGAAAAGGGTTCTACCCAGACAATTTATGCTCAGGCCTTAACCACTTCTATCATTGGTAAAAATAGGCCACCCCATTTTATCTATCATTGCAAATAGAGGGTTGGATCGTGCATAACTGCATGATCGACTCTAGAGCCACTACAATTGTCATGCCAAAGGTAGTTTGCAAATTTATGGGTATGAAATACACACAAAGTAGCCCTAGATTCTTGTAGTTAGATGGTACTCCTATGAAAACAATGGGTGTAATCAAGGATGTCCCAATTGTTTTACACACTATGCCTCAGATTACAGTTATTCAAGAGATTGTTGTGGTGGATCTAGAATCGTATTTCAATATGTGCTTATCCATAGAGTTTACTACAAAGTTGGGAGGATACCTTGCACTGGATTATTCCCACCTAGAAATCGCTTTCAAGGGTAAAAGACTTCGGATTCATAATGAAAAACCTTCCTCCTTTCATATTGAAAATTTGGAAGAAGAAGGAAAAACCATGCAGTCTATTAACATGCTAACCGAAGAGTTAGAGGGTTCTGATTTAATGAATGAGGTTTTGGATGAGCTTCAGTTGGAAGACAGGTTTTCCATGCTTGATTTCAATGCTATGCTGGAAATTGAAATTGGTTGTTATTCTATCACAAGACCCAAGGATGGCACAAGGTAGGTATTTCCTAACCAAGATGATCAGAGCTCTATCACTAATCAACTATGGAAGTTATATTTTGATGGGGCTAGATGCAAAAACAATGCAGAAGCAGGTATTGTTTTGATTTCTCCCACTGGTTTATAAAGAAAATATTCATACTGTCTTACTTGGAATTGTACTAACAATGATGTCGAGTACGAAGCATTATGCCTAGGCTTGAAAAAGGCAAGGAAGTTGGGAATCGAGCAGTTGCATATTTTGGTGATTCTGAGCTGATTGTAAACCAAGTAACAAACAGGTGTATTTCCAAGCAACATTATCTCAAAGCATACCGCAACCAAGTTTGGGACCTATTTGATTTTTTCATAGTTTTGAATATTCAGGACATTTCTCGAGAGCTGAATAAGCATGCAGATCTTCTAGCATCTTTTGGAGAAAACATTTCTCCCATTGAGCAGGTAGTTAGGAAGCCAAAGACAGTAAGGATGGTGTATAGGCCTACTGTCCCAGACAAAGATACTTTTTGGCAGGTCCTCGAGAGTGATGAGTAAATTGTTAACTTTTTGATTCAAGAAGCTACCACCATCGAAGGAAGAACCTTAGAGCACGAAGAAGTCAAAGGTCTAATTTAGTTGTTGAATAATCATATTTCGAAGGGTCTTATCACTCTAGAAAATTTTTTTGATCAGCATGATCGGTCCAAGAAACATCAGATTGATATTGATAAGAAAGAGTACATGGAGTTGCAGTTAGAACCAAATAAGGTCATCAAGATTGGTACTGATTCTACTCTTGATGAACTGTAATAAATCAAGCAACTATGTCAAGAATTTTTTGATATTGTGGCTTGGAGTTATGAGGATCTGAGGAAGGTGTCAGACCCTTTAGGCAAAAGTAACGACCAGTGAATCCAAATATTGAGACTCTAATGAGGGCCGAACTTGTGAAAATGCTCCAAGCCAAGATTATATACCCGGTTAAGCACTCGACTTGGGTTGCTAATCTAGTTTTGGTTTGAAAAAAAAATAGAGACATACGACTGTGTGTAGATTTTCAAAATCTGAACCGTGCATCTCTGAAAGATCACTATCCCTTGCCTCGCATTGATCAGATACTACATGTTGTGGCTAGGGCTTAGCATTTCTCATTGCTGATGGATTCTCTAGATATAACCAGATTTGGGTTAGGAATGAAGACCAGTACAAGATAGCATTTACAACAAAGTGGGTCACTTTTTCTTATCAGCAAATGCCTTTCGGATTATCAAATGTTGGGGCCACATTCTAGAGAGCCATGGACATTGCATTTGAGGAACTCTTGAACAAGATTATTGTTATTTATCTGGATGATATGACTGTCTTTTCACATAGATGGAGAGATCACGATTCTCATATGAGAAAAATCTTTGGAAAATGTAGAGAGTTTGGTATTTCCATTAATCCAAAGAAGTCAATTTTTGCAGTGAAGGAAGGTAAACTCTTGGGGCATGTCATTTTAGAATATGGTTTGCCAATTGATCCATCTCGAATCGAAGCATTGAAGAAACTAACGCTTCCTGCCAATAAGAAAGACTTACAGTATTTCTTTGGACAGATTAATTTTATCAAGAAGTTCATTTCTGATTTTGCCCAGGTTGTCAAGCCCATGACTGAGTTGTTGAAGAAGGATGCAGAATTTAAATGGAAAACTCAGAGAAAGGAGGCATTCTAGGAAATTAAGGACAGAATAGCGCAGGCTCCTATATTAGTTAATCCAGATTATTCAAAAGATTTCATTTTGTATGCAGTTGGTGAATATGAAATTTATGCCGTAGTGCTCACATAGAAAGGAGATGATGGGAATGAAAGACCCATTGCTTTCCTTCGTTAAGTTATCTTACCTCATGAGGCAAAGTATAATTTCATTGAAAAATAGGTGTATGTTGTTATGAAGTCTCTTAAAAAATTCAAGCATTTCATATCTCAGAGTAGGACAGTCGTCTATTTCATACATCCTGATGTAAGGAATTTCATTATTCAGGGTGAGATGGGTGATAAACGCATAGGTTGGGTCACCAAAATTCAAGAATTTGATATTGAGATTCATTCGGCCAAGCTAGTGTGGGGTTAGGCCTTATGCCAGCATATAGCAATGACTGCAGCATCTGGGATAGTTGATTATCAAGTAGATGATTCTGCTAGAGATAACAGTCTAGTGAACCTCTTAGTACAAGAACAAGATTGGGCAGATGACCTCATTGACTATTTCACAACTGGTAGATGCCCTTCATAGTTAAATGCCTCACAACGAAGAAGGTTTTGTCTGCAAGCTCTCAGGTATGTGTTGCTGCCCGAAATATTGTTTTTTAAGAACATTGATGGCATTATTTTAAGGTGTGTTAAGGAATCATAGAAGGCTAGACTCTTGGAGGAGTTTCATTATGGCATATCAGGAGGACACTATGCAGGTAGACCAATGGTTTTAAAATTATTTGGGCTGGGTATTATTGGCCAACCTTGTTTACAGATGCTTTTAGGATTGCCCAAGCATGTGACAGATGTCAGAGGTATATAGGAAGCATTAGAAATGCATCTTTGCACCTGCATCCAATTTAGGTTGAAGCACATTTTTAACAGTGGGGATTGGACTTTATTGGGATTATTGATCCTAATTCTTCATCTGGAAACAAGTATATTTTGACAGCTAAAAATTATTTTATGAGGTGGTCTAAAGCTATTCCAACCAGGGTTGCAAATCAAAATGTGGTGATTTCTTTCATTGAAGGGCTAATTACACATTTTGGTATTCCTGATGCTATTATTATAGACAATGGAACTCCGTTCATTGGATATGAGCTAGCTGAATTTGCAAATAAGTATGGTGTTTTTCTGAAGACGTCCTCTAACTATTACCCTCAGGGAAATGGTTTGGCAGAGTCCACAAACAAAAATTTGCTTCGAATTTTAAAGAGGTCTTTGGGGGATAACAAGAGATCATGGCACCTTCTATTAAATCAAGCTTTATGGGCAGATAGGATTTCTATCAAGAAGTCTATCAAGACTTCACCATATTCCCTAGTATATGGAAAAGAGGTAAGGTTGCCTGTTCATCTAGAATTGCCAATATTGCAGCAGTTGCAGGGATTTCAGGATGATGAGGCAGATATAGATTCCATGGATATGCGGTTGGCTCGGTTGTTACAATTGGAAGAGCAATGTTCCTTGTCTTATGAGGAGTTTGCTAAGCATACACAGGTTATTTCAAAATGGTTCCATAAAAATTCTACTGATCGTCCACTTAAGGTGGGTGATTTGGTCCTGAAATGGAATGAAAAGAAAGCTAAGCCTGGGAAGCACAAGAAGTTTGATGCCCTGTGGGTAGGTCCCTTTTGCATTGTAAGTGCTGGTGCAACAAATTCGTTTCATGTGGAAGATTTGGATGGCAGCCCACTTCCTATTTCAGTGAATAGATTTCATCTGAAAGCCTACACTTCATGAATTGTCAGTCTAGTATCACCTTGTATATAACAAAAAAAAATAGAAAAAAAGAAAAAAAAAAGTATTGTTTTCCTCTGTCCACTTCGGCTCTTTTTGCATGCGAGCCCGTAGGTACGTATTTCTTTCTTTTTCTTCTTCCTTCCCAACAGTTATTGGATTCCTCTCTATTTCTTCCTTTCCCCTCTTTATTCCCTCCTTCTACTCATTTTCCTCTGCAGTAATCAAGCCATTGATGTTGTTTCTTTTCCCTTTTTCTAATATTCTCGGTTCTTCTTTTCCTTTTCTTCTAACTACATTGTTGTTTTAAGCATTTATCCACAGTTCATTTTTCATTTCATTCCCATTCCACAGCCTACACATTTTTTGGTCATCATTTTGTTTATTCCATCCATTTCCATTTCCCTTTCATAGTTGTTGGTAGCTCAGAAGCACTCTGTTACTGTATCTATCGCATTACTCCCTCCATTCCATTATTCCATCATTTTTCATTTCCATTCCATGGTCAGCTAAGCCAAATATAGATTTACTTGAGGTTTTAGTCATTTAGCAAGAGTTGTTGCAGCAATCCACCGAGATGTATCCCATTAGCCAGCTTTCTGTTCTCAGTTTTTCTTGACTCTGTTGCCCAATGGATTCAGGCCTGGGATTCGTGCATACAGTAGAACTGTATACCCTATGAGCCACCAAGAATGTTGGCATTTTTTCCACATTATGTTGATTTTTGATTATTCATTCATAAGATGTTGAAGTTCTCACTCCTATACAGGTTTTGATGCAAAAAATGCCTAAGTCCGAAGACTGTCATGAAATCGCAACAAAAAATAGCATGGAGAGCCAAAGTTGAAAACCGTCATGATATCATGACATGTCACGTTATTGTGGGTCGATTGAGGAGAGAGAAATCAAACGCAAAGTTGTCACGATTTTGCGACGTGTCAAAAAATCATGGTCAACGTAGTCAACAGTAGCAGGGGGTAAAACCATCGCGATATCGTGATGTGTCAGATTTTTGTGATCAAAGTGGTCAACGAGTGCAGCACAGCAAAATTGTCGTGAAACTGTGACATGTCACGTTTTCACGACTTGCGATGGCCAGGGAACATAATGTTAGAAAAGGTCACAATTTTGCGACATAACTCAGCAAAGGGTGATGGCAATAAACTTTGTAGTGATATTGCGATAGAATATTGAACACGGCACAAAAGGTGAAAGACGTAGCAAAATCATGACGTGTTGCGTGGTCGCGGCGTAGTTGAAACAAAAGACTTAAGGCATAAAACATGTAGCGATTTCACACCATTTTTTAAGATGAGGGCAAGAAAGAAGTTGGCGTCACGATTTCGTGACATTTGTGGAGATAAAGCCTAGCAGCAAGAAATGTCATGATTTCGCGACACAGTGGGCAAGAAAGGACCAAATGCAAAAAATGGTAGCGATTTCACGACATGATGAAAATCGCGATCGAAAAGCAGTAAATTCCAAGGAGACAGAACCTGTCATGATTTTGCGACATGATGGAGATGAAAGAACTACATAAGGAAGAATGTCGCGTTTTTGTAGGTTAGAAGCAGGACCATACAGAATGCATGAAATTGTAGCGAAATCACAACATGTCGGATTTTCATGACTTAGAAGATGAAACAAAGACACCGATGGGAAAATGTAGTGAAAGTGCGACTTGTCTTGTTTTCATGATGTATAAGTGAGACGAAGCTGAAAGAAAGAAAAGTGTAGCAAAATCACGCAGTGTCATGTTTTTGTTGTTTGAAGAAGCTAAAGAACAACATGGATGAAGAATGTTGCGAAATCGTGCATTGTCACATTTTTGCAAAAACAGAGCAGAGAAGGAGCAGAATGATACATTGTGTTTTCACAAAAACATCACGATTTCGTGACACATTGTGTTTTCGCGGTTCAAGGTAGCGAAGGAGACAAAGGAGCCAAACATGTAGCGATTTTGCGATATGGTTGATTTTTGTGGTTTCAAATTGCAAAAGCATACGGATCCATATCCACACAAATCCCTGGTATTGTTACTAGTTTTCCATCTTCTCAGTTACATACACTAGTTCCAATGGCCCAGTATCCCCCACCTCGACAGTTTTTAGCATGGAACAGCTCAGGAGCCTTGAATTTGCAAGCTCAAAATCCAGTTCCCTAGGCTGCCTTGAAATCTTTGACAACCTATGATGGTATGGGAAAGACTGCATACGAACATATTCATGATGTAGCTTCTCTGGTAGCCATTCACAATATAACAGACGAAGATGTGATGGTGAAATTATTAGTGTTATCTTTGAGAGGAAAATTGTTGTACTGGTATTGATCTCTGCAACCAGGCACTATTGCATCCTGGGATCAGCTAGAAGAACTGTTAGTTAAGAATTTTCATGAATATGCTAATACATTTTCATTGTTACATCAGTTTAATGCGATCAAGAGGCACCCGCAGGAGGCAATAGTAGATTTCAATGTTTGTTTCACTAGAAGCTCGCAGCGAGTGCCTGAAGGAATTTGCCCTACCCCTGACAAAAGCTATGTTTTACTACCTCCAAGTGTTCAATATAGACATTAGCTTGGTGATCAGGAAGTCTAATGTGATGAATTTTCTAGAACTGTTCGAGCAAGAAAAAAAGGTAGAGGCAAACTTGATTGCAATCGGCAGGCTTCCCCCAAAGGTAGCAATGCCCATTTTACCTCATATTCCATAGCATTTATATCCTAGCTCTTTTTTGCAATCTATGTCTTCTATGTACCCTGTCCCATTATGGAATTCCAGTGCTCCTAAAATTGCACCTATCCTAGTTCCTTAGCTGTCTACTTCAACAAATATCCTATTGCCTACACCCAGCATTCTACCATTTCCTGCTTCCACTTCATTCCCAGCATTACTGACACCACCAGCACCTTTGCCCTTACCAGCACCTCCTACACCTATAAATCCTAATCCTTATAAAGCACTCCTACAAGAGGTAAAATCTACCAATTCTGCAATAAGAGCAATGGGTAATAAGATCACACTTATTGAAAGGAAGCAAGTTGAGCGAGATTTCCAACCCAGGAGATTTCAACCTCCACCGATTACTAGAGAACAAGCTGCTTCAACAAGCAAAGCACCCGAGAAGAACCTAACTGTTTTGGCAAATGAAGATGTAGTCCTTGATGAAAGAACATATTGGTGTTCGACATGAAATGATCCCCATGGAGAAGACACTTGCATGGTTCATTTGAATTATTTCCAGACATTGGCTGCTAGTTCTTCGAGAGGACAAGTCAATATGATCTTTGAAGCAGGCCATAGTTTAATGGTTCCATTGGAAGAGCAAGTTTCGGTTCTCACAAGGACTAGAAAGAAGCCTGTTACAGTAGACCCTGCTGAGTTAGAGCCATTAAAAGTTCCAACTGGTTTGAAGAAAATAGTGAAAACTCTTGTACAAGCATCAAAGCCAGATGCGCCTGTTTTGCCAAAATATCCTATTCCACACAGAACACAAGAAAAAGCCACAACTACACAAGCAAGATCAGAAGCAGAGGAGCAAGCTAGAGAAAAGCTAAAGTACCCTTCATTAACAAAGAGGTTGAGAGTAGAATCCATGCAACAGTACCGAAATAGATATGATCACCCCATTGAAAAGAAGGAATTTGTTGTGGTTGCATACAACATTGTCGAAGAACTGAAGAAGACCCCAGCTAAGGTTAGTCTTTATGATGCATTGCAATTGCCTGGGTAGGTAGATTTATTGAAATAATATTTAAAATCTATGAAGGATAGTGAAAAGGGTTCTACCCAGACAATTTATGCTCAGGCCTTAACCACTTCTATCACTAGTAAAAATAGACCACCCTCGTTTTATCTATCACTGCAAATAGAAGGTTGGATCATGCATAACTACATGATCGACTCTGGAGCCACTACAACTGTCATGCCAAAGGTAGTTTATGAAGTTATGGGTATGGAATACACACGAATTAGCCCTGGAGTCTTGCAGTTAGATGGTACTCCTATGAAAATAGTGGGTGTAATCAAGGATGTCCCAATTGTTTTACACACTATGCCTCAGATTACAGTTATTCAAGAGATTGTTGTGGTGGATCTAGAACCATATTTTAGTATGTGCTTATCCATAGAGTTTACTACAAAGTTGGGAGGTTACCTTGCACTGGATTATTCCCACCTAGAAATCCCTTTCAAGGGTAAAATACTCTAGATTCATAATGAAAAACATTCCTCTTTTCATATTGAAAAGTTGGAAGAAGTAAAAAAACCATGCAGTCTGTTAACATGCTAACCGAAGAGTTAAAGGGTTCTGATTTGATGAATGAGGTTTTGGATGAGATTCAGTTGGAAGATAGGTTTTCCATGCTTGATTTCAATGCTATGCTGGAAACCAAAATTGGTTGTTATTCTATCACAATACCCGAGGATGGCACAAGGCAGGTATTTCCTAACCAAGATGATCAGAGCTCTGTTACTAATCAACTATGGAAGTTATATTTTGATGGGGCTAGATGCAAAAATGGTGCAGGAGTAGGTATTGTTTTGATTTCTCCCTCTTGTTTACAAAGAACATATTCATACCATCTTAATTGAAATTGTACTAACAATGCTGCCGACTACGAAGCATTATGCCTAGGCTTGAAAAAGGCAAGGAAGTTGGGAATCGAGCAGTTGTAGATTTTTGGTGATTCTGAGACGATTGTAAACCAAGTAACAAATAGGTGTATTTCCATGCAGCATTATCTCAAAGCATATCGCAACTAAATTTGGGACCTGTTTGAGTTTTTCACAGCTCTAAATATTCAGGCCATTTCTCGAGAGCTGAATAAGCATGCAGATCTTCTAGCATCTCTTGGAGCAATTTTTTCTCCCATTGACCAGGTAGTCAGGAAGCCAAAGACAGTAAGGATGGTGTACAGGCCTAGTGTCCCAGACAAAGATACTTTCTTGTAGGTCTTCGAGAGTGATGAGCAAATTGTTAACTTTTTGATTCAAGAACCTACCACCATCGAAGGAAGAACCTTGTAGCACGAATAAGTCGAAGGTCTAATTAATTTGTAGAATAATCATATTTCGAAGGGTCTTATCATTCTAGAAAGTTTGTTTGATAAACATGATCGATCCACTAAACATCGGATTGAGGTTGATAAGAAAGAGTACATGGAGTTGCAGTTAGAACCAAATAAGGTCATCAAGATTGATACTGATTCTACTCCTGATGAACTACAAGAAATTAGGCAACTGTGTCAAGAATTTTTTGATATTGTGGCTTGGAGTTATGAGGATTTGAGGGGATATGATAAATAGATTGTTCAGCATACTATTGAGCTAGAAGAAGATGTCAGACCCTTCAGGCAAAAGCAACAACCAGTGAATCCAAAGATTGAGACTCTAGTGAGGGCCGAACTTGTGAAAATGTTGCAGGCCAAGATTATATACCCGGTTAAGCACTCGACTTGGGTTGCTAATCTAGTTTCGGTTCGAAAGAAAAATTGAGACATACGACTGTGTGTAGATTTTTGAAATCTAAACCATGCATCTCTGAAATATCACTATCCCTTGCCTCGCATTGATCAGATACTGCATGTTGTGGTTGGGGCTCAGCGTTTCTCATTGTTGGACGAATTCTTTGGATATAACTAGATTTGGGTTAGGGATGAAAACCAGTACAAGATAGCATTTACAACAAAGTGGGGCACTTTTGCTTATCAGTGAATGCCTTTCGGATTATCAAATGCTGGGGCCACATTCTAGAGAGCCATGGACATTGCATTCAAGGAACTCTTGAACAACATTATTGTTATTTATCTGGATGATATGAATGTCTTTTCACATAGACAGGAAGATCACGGTTCTCATCTGAGGAAAATCTTTGGAAAATGTAGAGTTTGGTATTTCCATTAATCCAAAGAAGTCGGTTTTTGCAGTGAAGGAAGGTAAACTCTTGGGGCAGGTCATTTCAGAAGATGGTTTGGCAATTGATCCATCTCGAATCGAAGCATTGAAGAAACTAATGCTTCCTACCAATAAGAAAGAGCTGTAGTATTTCTTTGGATAGATTAATTTTATTAGGAAGTTCATTTCTGATTTTGCCCAGGTTGTCAATCCCATGACTGAGTTGTTGAAGAAGGATGCAGAATTTAAATGGACAACTCAGAGAAATGAGGCATTCTAGGAAATTAAGGATAGAATAGCGCAGACTCCCGTATTAGTTAATCCAGATTATTCAAAATATTTCATTCTGTATGCAATTGGTGAAAATGAAAGCTATGTCGCAGTGCTCACACAGAAAGGAGATGATGGGAATGAAAGACCCATTGCTTTCCTTAGTTAGGTTATCTTACCTCATGAGGCAAAGTATAATTTCATTGAAAAATAGGTGTATGTTGTTATGAAGTATAATTTCATTGACTATTTCACAACTGGTAGATGCCCTTCACAGTTAAATGCCTCACAACGGAGAAGGTTTCATTTGCAAGCTCTTAGGTATGTGTTGCTGCTTGAAGGATTGTTTTTTAAGAACATTGATGGCATTATTTTAAGTTGTGTCAAGGAATCAGAGAAGGCTAGACTCCTGGAGGATTTTCATTCTGGCATATTAGGAGGACACTATGCAGGTAGACCAATGGCTTTAAAAATTATTCAGGCTGGGTATTATTGGCCAACCTTGTTTACAGATGCTTTCAGGATTGCCCAAGCATGTGACAGATGTCAAAGGTATACAGGAAGGGTTAGAAATACATCTTTGCCCCTACATCCAATTCAGGTTGAAGCACCTTTTCAGCAGTGGGGATTGGACTTTATTAGAATTATTGATCTGAATTCTTCAGCTGGACACAAGTATATTTTGACAGCTACAGATTATTTTATGAGGTGGTTTGAAGCTATTCCAACCAAGGTTGCAAATCAAAATGTGGTGATTTCTTTCATTGAAGGGCTAATTACACGTTTTGGTATTCCTGATGCTATTATTACAGACAATGGAACTCCGTTCATTGGATCTGAGCTAGCTGAATTTGCAAATAAGTATGGTGTTTTTTTGAAGACGTCCTCTAACTATTACCCTTAGGGAAATGGTTTGGCAGAGTCCACAAACAAAAATTTTCTTCGAATTTTAAAGAGGTCTTTTGGGGATAACAAGATATCATGGCACCTTCTATTGAATCAAGCTTTATGGGTAGATAGGATTTCGATCAAGAAGTCTATCAAGACTTCACCATATGCCCTAGTATATGGAAAAGAGGCAAGGTTTCTTGTTCATCTATAATTGCCAATATTGTAGCAATTGCAGGGATTTTAGGATGATGAGGCAGATATAGATTCCATGGATATGTGGTTGGCTCAGTTGTTACAATTGGAAGAGCAACATTCCTTGGCTTATGACGAGTTTGCTAAGCATACACAGGTTATTTCAAAATGGTTTCATAAAAAGTTTGTTGATCATCCACTTAAGGTGGGTGATTTGGTCTTGAAATGGAATGAAAAGAAAGCTAAGCCTGGGAAGCACAAGAAGTTTGATGCCCTGTGGGAAGGTCCCTTTCGCATTGTAAGTGCTGGTGTAGCAAATTCGTTTCATCTGGAAGATTTGGATGGCAGCCCACTTCCTATTTCAATGAACGGATTTCATCTGAAAGCCTACACTTCATGAACTTTCAGTCCAGTATCACCTTGTATATAACAAAAATTAAAAATAGAAAAAAAGAAAAAATAAAAGTATTGTTTTCCTCTGTCCACTTCGGCTCTTTTTGCATGTGAGCCTACAGGTACGTATTTCTTTCTTTTTTCCTCTTCCTTCCCAACAATTAGTGGCTTCCTCTCTATTTCTTCCCTTCCCCTCTTCATTCCCTCCTTCTCCTACTCATTTTCCTCTGCAGTAATCAAGCCACTGTTGTTGTTTCTTTTCCCCTTTTCTAATATTCTCGGTTCTTCTTTTCCTTTTCTTCTAACTACATTATTGTTTTAAGCATTTATCCACAATTCATTTTCCATTTCGTTCCCATTCCATAGCCTACACATTTTTTGGTCATCATTATGTTTATTCCATCCACTTCCATTTCCCTTTCATAGCCGCTGGTAGCTCAGAAGCACTCTGTTACTATATCTACCGCATTACTCCCTCCATTCCATTATTCCATCATTTTTCATTTCCATTCCATGTTTAGCTAAGCCAAATACAGATTTACTTGAGGTTTCAGTCATTCAGAAAGAGTTGTTGCAACAGTTCGTCGAGATGTACCCCATTAGCCAGCTTTCTGTTCTCAGTTTTTCTTGACTCTGTTGCCCAATGGATTCAGGCATGGGATTCATGCATACAATAGAACTGTATACCCCATGAGCCACCAAGAATGTTGGCATTTTTGCCACATTGTGTTGATTGTTGATTATTCATGCATAAGATGTTGAAGTTCTCACTCCTATATAGGTTTTGATGCAAAAAATGCCTAAGTCCAAAGACTATCATGAAATCGCGACAAAAAATAGCATGGAGAGCCAAAGTTGAAAATCTTCACGATATCGCGACATGTCGCGTTATCGCGAGTCAGTTGAGGAGAGAGAAATCAAATGCAAAGTTGTCACAATTTCGCGACGTGTCAAAAAATCATGGTCAACATAGTCAACGGTAGTAGGGGGTAAAACTGTCATGATATCGTGACATGTCAGATTTTCACGGTCAAAGTGGTCAACGAGGGCAGCACAGCAAAATCACATCACAAAATCATGCATTGTCACATTTTTGCAAAAATAGGGCAGAGAAGGAGCAGGATGATATGAAATTTCATGATTTCGTGACGCATCGTGTTTTCATGGTTCAAGGTAGCGAAGGAGAAAAAGGAGCCCAACATGTAGCGATTTTGCGACATGGTTGATTTTTGCGATTTCAAATTGCAAAAGCGTACGGAGCCATATCCACACAAATCCTTGGTATTGTTACTAGTTTTCCATCTTCTCAGTTACATACACTAGTTCCAATGGCCCAGTATCCTCCACCTCGACAGTTTTCAGCATGGAACAGCTCAGGAGCCTTGAATTTGCAAGCTCAAAATCCAGTTCCCTAGGCTACTTTGAAAGCTTTGCCAACCTATGATGGTATGGGAAAGACTGCATGCGAACATATTCATGATGTAGCTTCTCTGGCAGCCATTCACGATATAACAGATGAAGATGTGATGGTGAAATTATTAGTGTTATCTTTGAGAGGAAAATTGTTGTACTGGTATCGATCTCTACAACCAGGTACTATTACATCCTAGGATCAGCTAGGAGAACTGTTAGTTAAGAATTTTCATGAACAGGCTGATCCATTTTCATTGTTGCATCAGTTTAATGTGATCCAGAGGCACCCGCATGAGGAAATAATAGATTTCAATGTTCATTTCACTAGAAGCTGGTAGCGAGTGCCTGAAGGACTTCACCCTACCCCTAAGAAAGCTATGTTTTACTACCTCTAAGTGTTCAATACAGACATTGGCTTAGCGATCAGGAAGTCCAATGTGATGACTTTCCCAAAACTGTTTGAGCAAGCACAAAAGGTGGAGGCAGACTTGATTGCAATCGACAGGCTTCCCCCAAAGGTAGCAATGCCCATTTTACCTGATATTCCACAAAGATTTATGTACACTATCCCATCATGGAATTCTAGTGCTCCTCAAATTGCACCTATCCCAGTTCCTCAGCTGTCTACTTCAGCAAATCTCTAGTTGCTTGCACCCAGCATTCTGTCATTCCCTGCTTCCACTTCATTTCCAGCATTACCGGCACCACCAAAGACCTTTGCCCTTACCAGCACCTCTTGCACCTGTAAATCCTGATCCTTATACAACACTCCTACAAGAGGTAAAATCTGCCAATTCTGCAATAAGAGCAATGGGTAATAATATCACGCTTATTGACAGGAAGTAAGCTGAGCGAGATTTCCAGCATAGGAGATTTCAACCTCTGTCGATTACTAGAGAACAAGCTGGTTCAACAAGCAAAGCACCCGAGAAGAACTTGATTGTTTTGGCAAATGAAGATGCAATCCTTGATGAAAGAACATATTGGTTTTCAACATCCAATGATCCTCATGGAGAAGACACTTACATGGTTCATTTGAATTATGTGTAGACATTAGCTGCTAGGTCTTCGAGAGGGCAAGTTAATATGATCTCTGAAGCAGGCCATAGTTTAATGGTTCCACTGGAAGAGCAAGTTTCTGTTCTCACAAGGACTAGAAAGAAGCCTGTTACAGTAGACCCTACTAAGTTAGAGCCATTAAAAGTGATAGCTTATTTGAATAAAATAGTGAAAACTCCTATGCAAGCATCAAATCCAGATGCACATGTTTGCCGAAAGATCCTATTCCACATAGAACACAATAAAAAGCCACAACTGCACAGGCAAGATCAAAAGCAGAGGAGCAAGCTAGAGAAAAGTTGAAGTACCCTTCATTGACAAAGAAGCTGAGAGTAGAAGCCACGCAACAGCATCGAAATAGATATGATCACCCCATTGAAAATAAGGAATTTGTTGTGGTTGCATACAACATTGTCGAAGAACTGAAGAAGACCCCAGCTAAGGTTAGTCTTTATGATGCATTGCAATTGCCTAGGCAGGTAGATTTATTGCAAGAATATTTAAAATCTATGAAGGATAGTGAAAAGGGTTCTACCCAGACAATTTATGCTCAGGCCTTAACCACTTCTATCACTGGTAAAAATAGACCACCCTCGTTTTATCTATCACTGCAAATAGAGGGTTGGATCGTGCATAACTGCATGATCAACTCTAGAGCCGCTACAACTATCATGCCAAAGGCAGTTTGCAAAGTTATGGGTATGGAATACACATGAAGTAGCCTTGGAGTATTGCAGTTAGATGGTACTCCTTTGAAAATGGTCGGTGTAATCAAGGATGTCCCAATTGTTTTACACACTATGCTTCAGATTACAGTTATTCAAGAGATTGTTGTGGTGGATCTAGAATCGTATTTTAGTATGTGCTTATCCATAGAGTTTACTGCAAAGTTGGGAGGTTACCTTGCACTAGATTATTCCCACCTAGAAATACCTTTCAAGGGTAAAAGACTCCAGATTCATAATGAAAAACCTTCCTATTTTCATATTTAAAAGATGGAAGAAGCAGGAAAAACCATGCAATCTATTAACATGTTAACTGAAGAGTTAGAGGGTTTTGATTTGATGAATGAGGTTTTGGATGAGCTTTAGTTGGAATACAGGTTTTCCATGATTGATTTCAATGCTATGCTGGAAACCAAAATCGGTTGTTATTCTATCACAAGACCCGAGGATGGCATAAGGCAGGTATTTCCTAACCAAGATGATCAGAGCTCTGTCACTGATCAACTATGGAAGTTATATTTTGATGAGGCTAGATGCAAAAATGGTGCAGGAGTAGGTATTGTTTTGATTTCTCCCTCTGGTTTACAAAGAACATATTCATACCGTCTTACTTGGAATTGTACTAACAATGCTACCAAGTACGAAGCATTATGCCTAGGCTTGAAAAAGGCAAGGAAGTTGGGAATCGAGTAGTTGGAGATTTTTGGTGATTCTGAGCTGATTGTAAACCAAGTAACAAATAGGTGTATTTACAAGTAGCATTATCTCAAAGCATACCGCAACCAATTTTGGGACCTATTTGAGTTTTTCATAGCTTTGAATATTCAGGCCATTTCTCGAGAGCTGAATAAGCATGCAGATCTTCTAGCATCTCTTGTAGAAAATTTTTCTCCCATTGAGCAGGTTGTCAGGAAGCCAAAGACAGTAAGGATGGTGTATAGTCCTAGTGTCCTAGACAATGATACTTTCTAGAAGGTCTTCGAGAGTGATGAGCAAATTGTTAACTTTTTGATTCAAGAAGCTACCACCATCGAAGGAAGAACCTTAGAGCACGAAGAAGTCAAAGGTCTAATGTAGTTGTGGAATAATCATATTTCGAAGGGTCTTATCACTCTATAAAGTTTGTTTGATCAGCATGATCGGTCTAAGAAACATCGGATTGATATTGATAAGAAAGAGTACATGGAGTTGCAGTCAGAACCAAACAAGGTCATCAAGATTGGTACTGATTCTACTCTTGATGAACTGCAATAAATCAGGCAACTATGTCAAGAATTTTTTGATATTGTGGCTTGGAGTTATGAGGATATGATGGGATATGATAAATAGATTTTTTAGCATAATATTGAGCTGGAAGAAGGTGTCAGACCCTTTAAGAAAAAGTAGCCAAGTGAATCCAAAGATTGAGACTCTAATGAGGGTCGAACTTGTGAAAATGCTGCAGGCCAAGATTATATACCCGGTTAAGCACTCGACTTGGGTTGCTAATCTAGTTTTGGTTTGAAAGAAAAATGGAGACATACGACTGTGTGTATATTTTTGAAATTTGATCTATGCATCTCTAAAATATCACTATCCCTTGCCTCACATTTATCAGATACTACATGTTGTGGCTGGGGCTCAGTGTTTCTCATTGTTGGACGGATTCTCTAGATATAACCAGATTTGGGTTAGGGATGAAGACCAGTACAAGACAACATTTACAACAAAGTGGGGCACTTTTGCTTATCAACGAATGCCTTTCGGATTATCAAATGCTGGGGCCACATTCTAGAGAGCCATGGACATTGCAATTGAGGAACTCTTGAACAAGATTATTGTTATTTATCTGGATGATATGACTATATTTTCACATAGACGGGAAGATCACGGTTCTCATCCGAGGAAAATATTTGGAAAATGTAGAGAGTTTGGAATTTCCATTAATCCAAAGAAGTCGATTTTTGTAGTGAAGAAAAGTTAAACTCTTGGGGCATGTCATTTCAAAAGATGGTTTGCCAATTGATCCATCTCGAATCGAAGCATTGAAGAAACTAATGCTTCCTGCCAATAAGAAAGAGTTGTAGTATTTCTTTAAACAGATTAATTTTATCAAGAAGTTCATTTCTAATTTTTCCTAGGTTGTCAAGCCCATGACTGAGTTGTTGAAGAAGGATGCAGAATTTAAATGGACAACTCAGAGAAAGGAGGCATTCTAGGAGATTAAGGACAGAATAGCGCAGGCTCTTGTATTAGTTAATCCAGATTATTCAAAATATTTCATTCTATATGCAGTTGGTGAAGATTAAAGCTATGCCGTAGTGCTCACACAGAAAGGAGATGATGGGAATGAAAGACCCATTTCTTTCCTTAGTCAACTTATCTTACATCATGAGGCAAAGTATAATTTCTTTGAAAAACAGGTGTATGTTGTTATGAAGTCTCTTAAAAAATTCAAGCATTTCAAATCTCAGAGTAGGACAGTCATCTATGTCATACATCCTGATGTAAGGAATTTCATTATTCAGGGTGATATGGGTGATAAACACAAAGGTTGGGTCACAAAAATTCAAGAATTTGATATTGAGATTCATCCGGCCAAGCTAGTGTGGCGTAAGGCCTTATGCCAGCATATAGCAAAGACTGCAGCATCTGGGATAGTTGATTAAGTAGATGATTCTGCTAGAGATAACATTCTGGTGAACCTCTTAGTACAAGAACAATATTGGGAAGATGACCTCATTGACTATTTCACAACTGGTAGATGCCCTTCATAGTTAAATGCCTCACAACGAAGAAGGTTTCATTTGCAAGCTCTCAGGTATGTGTTGCTGCCCGAAGGATTATTTTTTAAGAACATTGATGGCATTCTTTTAAGGTGTGTCAAGGAATCAGAGAAGGCTAGACTCCTGGAGGAGTTTCATTCTGGCATATCAGGAGGACACTATGTAGGTAGACCAATGGCTTTAAAAATTATTCGGGCTGGGTATTATTGGCCAACCTTGTTTACAGATGCTTTCAAGATTGCCCAAGCATGTGACAGATGTCAGAGGTATACAAGAAGGGTTAGAAATGCATCTTTGCCCCTGCATCCAATTTATGTTGAAGCACCTTTTCAACAGTGGGGATTGGACTTTATTGGAATTATTGATCTGAATTCTTCAACTGGACACAAGTATATTTTGACAGTTACAGATTATTTTACGAGGTGGTCTGAAGCTATTCCAACCAGGGTTGTAAATCAAAATGTGGTGATTTCTTTCATTGAAGGGCTAATTACACGTTTTGGTATTCCTGATGCTATTATTATAGACAATGGAAATCCATTCATTGGAGCTGAGCTAGCTGAATTTGCAAATAAGTATGGTGTTTTTTTGAAGATGTCCTCTAACTATTACCCTCAAGGAAATGGTTTGGCAGAGTCCACAAACAAAAATTTGCTCCGAATTTTAAAGAGGTCTTTGGGGGATAACAAGATATCATGGCACCTTCTATTGAATCAAGCTTTATGGGCAGATAGGATTTCGATCAAGAAGTCTATCAAGACTTCACCATACGCCCTAGTATATGGAAAAGAGGCAAGGTTGCCTATTCATTTAGAATTGCCAATATTGCAGTAGTTGCAGGGATTTTAGGATGATGAGGCAGATATAGATTCCATGGATATGCGGTTGGCTCAGTTGTTACAATTGAAAGAGCAACATTCCTTGGCTTATGAGGATTTTTCTAAGCATACACAGGTTATTTCAAAATGGTTCCATAAAAATTCTGCTGATCGTCCACTTAAGGTGGGTGATTTGGTCTTGAAATGGAATGAAAAGAAAGATAATCCTGAGAAGCACAAGAAGTTTGATGCCCTATGGGAAGGTCCCTTCCGCATTGTAAGTGCTGGTGTAGAAAATCGTTTCATATGGAAGATTTGGATGGCAGCCCACTTCCTATTTTAGTGAACGACTTTCATCTGAAAGCCTACACTTCATAAACTGTCAGTCCAGTATCACCTTGTATCTAACAAAAAAAAAATAGAAAAAGAGAAAAATTAAAAAGAATTGTTTTCCTCTATCCACTTCGGCTCTTTTTGCATGCGAGCCCGCAGGTACGTATTTCTTTATTTTTTCCTCTTCCTTCCCAATAGTTAGTGGCTTCCTCTCTATTTCTTCCCTTCCCCTCTTTATTCCCTCCTTCTCCTACTCATTTTCCTCTGCAGTAATCAAGCCACTGTTGTTGTTTCTTTTCCCCTTTTCTAATATTCTCGGTTCTTCTTTTCATTTTCTTCTAACTACATTGTTGTTTTAAGCATTTATCCATAGTTCATTTTCCATTCCATTCCCATTCCACAGCCTAAACATTTGTTGGTCATCATTCTGTTTATTCCATCCACTTCCATTTCCCTTTCATAGCCGCTGGTAGCTCAGAAGCACTCTGTTACTATATCTACCGCATTACTCCCTCCATTCCATTATTCCATCATTTTTCATTTCCATTCCATGGTTAGCTAAGCCAAATACAGATTTAATTGAGGTTTCAGTCATTCAGCAAGAGTTTTTGCAATAGTTTGTCGAGATGTACCCCATTAGCCAGCTTTCTGTTCTCAGTTTTTCTTGACTCTATTGCCCAATGGATTCAGGCCTGGGATTCATGCATACAATAGAACTGTATACCCCGTGAGCCACCAAGAATTTTGGCATTTTGTAGACACCAAAACAAAACCAATCTGATTATGTGACTACAAACACTGATCGCATTGAAACACACAGCTTTCATGGCAGCCCTCAGAGGTCAAACAGTGGTCCTAGCCACTTACACAGCAGTTTAGAAGGTCAGAAAGTAAACAAAGCAAATTTGGTCGGTTTAACAAGGCAAAGCCCAAAAGCAAACCTTGGCCGAGGGAGTCACGAAATTGCAACACCAAAAGCCCAAAGGGGAGCCTTGGCCGAGGGTGTCGCGAAATCGTGACACCAAAAGCCCAAAGGGGAGCCTTGGCCGAGGGTGTCACGAAATCATGACGTCGCAATTTCGCGACGTCGCAAAATCGTGACACCAAAAGCCCAAAGGGGAACCTTGGTCGAGGGTGTCACGAAATCATGACATCACAATTTTACAACGTAACAAAATCACAACACCCAAAGCCCAAAGGGGAGCCTTGACTGAGGGTGTCGCGAAATCACGACGTCATGATTTTGCGACATTGCAAAATTGTGACACCAAAAGCCCAAAGGGGAGCCTTGGACGAGGGTGTCACGAAATTGCGATGTCATGATTTCACGACACCAAAATCCCAAAGGGGAGCCTTGGATGAAGTGTTGCGATATCGCAACGTCACGATATCGTGACATCGCGATATCACGACACTTCGGCATTTTGCACCTAGGCAGACATTAAATCAATCAGGGGCAGAAGTCAAGCATTCAAAGGTGCCATTAAAACATTTAAAAGCAAAACATTAAAGCCATCAAAGCAGACGTTAAACAAGTGGCAGCCGAAGATAGTCAGTTATTGCCGCCTACTATGCATGCGTGCGTAGGTGGGTATATTGGCAGTTAGTGGACTATTGCGAGGGCAGTCATGTAAGCCCAAGTCAAGTAGGAGTCTCCTCCATTTCAAGAAGGCATGGTCGCCATGTGGCATCCCTACATGCCCCTCCAAAGAGACCCCATGGGTCTATAAAATGGTAGACTTTCCCACCCAGAAGAGAGAAGCTGGTAGACATTTCGAGCGACAAAGTGCTGCCAAAATCAAACACCCGATTGCATCCTTTGAGATTCATTTCTTCTACACCCGTAATCTCTTTCACAAGGTAGGTTACTAGTGGCTGTTAGAAGGTGAATCTTGACCTTAGAACCCGACACTGGACCACAGCAACCCATCAATTCGACGACATCACAACCTAAGATATTTTGGGCCCTTCCTTAGTGGATTGGTGTCGAAATCAAGTTTTAACGGGGGCGGCCCGCTTGGGCACCCCACACACATTCTTAGTTTCAATTTAATTTATGCTATTTTTGAATATATCCTGCAGTTAACAGTGTTTAAATAGATTATGCTTTCTGTTCGAATATATATATATACTGCATTACGCTTTACGTCTAGTTTAGATTTCAGAAGATATTTATCGAAGACATCTTGCATTACGTTCTACGTTCTACGTTGTTGGTTTTTCACTAACTTTCAGGTAACAGTGATCAGTCTCACCGATTTTTCTACTGGCAGCAACTTTTTGTGATGTTTTCGAGTTTCTGTTAGAGTGCAGATTAATCAATCTTTTTGCATGCATTTCTTATTTATTTCTAAAGTCAAACGATATATCTTCTTGTTACAGGTGCTACTAACGTTTTCATTGTTTCTTTGATCGCAGAAGAAGCAGCAAGCAAGGATTCATTATCACAAGCGGCGACAACACTCTGGCCCACCCGTTTCAAATGTGGGCATGCGGAAGAAGATCACTATGCACTTTTTGTAATGGAAACATGCTAACTCTCCTAGCCCTTAAAAATGGAGGAGATGTATTGTAACCGAGTTAGAATCACATTAATAAAAAGGGTTGTGCTCCTGCTTTCTCCTTTTACATTTGGTTTTAATTCGATTATATCTGCTTTATCTCATGCATCAAGCTAGTTAGTTTACATTGCAGCAATATTGTTTTTCTTTTGGAATCTCATGCTTTCAGTGGCGATCACGGTGGGACCCTATCCCCTATTTTTTTTAAGATTCAAAAATTGATTTATATTTTTTTTTGTGCTTAAAGGTACCGGGCCGAATCAGAAACAACCGATTTGGATAGAAAAGACAACTGATTTGAGCAGAAAAAAAGGTAAGGTTCCAAATTTGTACCTGCATTTATTATTATTATTATTATTTTCTGTTTCTACTTTTCTTTTGTCAACTTTTACTTGCTTAGGGAAAGTTGTTCATGCTTGTTTCATTTTTTAATAAAATGAACCCCACACACATCACGTGGTAAATTAAACCAAGGAGCTGGTCATAAGACCCCAGCCCTTGAGCAAGACCAACGGTGGGTTCATCACCACCTTGGCTTAGATTTGCATCCATTTCCCCGATTGTCACTATTGTTAGGCGTAAATCTTGATGAAAGCTGACCGAGTGTTGCTTGGGTGATTCCCATGCGTGCGAGGTTAAATCTTCTATGGTAGGTGTCATCAACAGGACAATCCCCCCTTTCGTACTGCCTATGTTCCACGTACCATCTGCTCTCACGTACCTATAGTTTCCCTCTCGTAAGGGTGGGTATATAGAGGTTGGTATATCGGTCCGGTAATGGTATATTGAAGTGGCGACCATTTATGGGAGTCATATGATCCAACATTATGCATTTAAACGTTATTCAAAACTTGCAAAAACAAAACAAAACATTAAAATGCACTAAACCATTTTAGGACACACTATTAATCCTTAAAAGAGATAATCATGATTTGTGTATGTGTGTGTTCATTTCTGCTTAGTGTAACAAAAAGAAAAATCATCATAAACGAGATAAAATTTGCTTAGCTAGTAGAGAAGCACCACAATGGTGTACACCCGTAGCCAAACCCAATAAAGGGTGGACGCTATAAAAGGTACACAAAGGGAGGGTGCTGGTCGCATTCGCTTTAGCCCTAAGGACTTGGCCATACCGCCTTGGCGGTCTGGCCTACAAGAGAGTCCACATCAGGCCACATCAAGAAGGAATTATTGGGAACCTCCTTTGTGGAGTTTTCCCATTCAACACAGCCCCTTTCGGGAAGAAGCTTTACATGTAGATCTCAATGTAAATAGAAAACTGCCTCTTGAGGCTAGATCTGAGTTGCCGCAACGTGATGAAGCGCTAGAGAGGCATAGTGTCCATGAGGAGAGACAATGTGAATATGCTACCTCTTCTTTGCCTCCCATTAGAACAGAAAGACAAAACCCAGAGCGTAGGGCTCTTCACACAGGGTGAGCTCACTCCACCCGCCCCTTTCACACCCATGAAAGGGAGTACGAGGAAGACCATCGCATTCCTTGGGAACAACATACAGCGTGATAACCTTGCATTTCTGCACCTGCTAGATATCATGGTCACCCATCGAGGCCAGAGCCTCAAGTACATGTTGCCTACCTCGACAAAGGGAAGTGACCCATTGAAATTTTAGATCATCAAGATCGATGCAAACACATAGGAGAAACATTCAAGCCTCCTAAGAAAAATAGGGCAGACCAAGTTGACCCGACAGTCGCCAGACATGCCACCCGCCAAGCCCGAATCACGCAGCTTGAGCAAGGTCATCAGGAGTTAGAGTACTTATACCTCCTTAATAAAGAGTGCATGAAGCGTGAAGCAAATGATTTGTGCTATAAACTCCCTAAGAGGGTGCCAACCCCTCACACCCAAAGAGCAGAACAGTATGAGAGGCACAACCCTTGGTGCAAGACAGGTCTCCGCGACCTTATCAAGCTTTGCCTCCGAGACCTTATAGACTTGAGAGGGAGGCCACTCCCCGAAACAATGATGGGTACCCTCAGCGGAGACTCAATCATGGTCATAGGTCTCACCCAGAGACTCCTCAAGAAGTTTATGAGGAGTATGAACTAGAAATAGAATGGGCCGAAATGCCCCATCAAGGCGGGAGGGCTGCCACTCGGCCACCCCCCCATAGGCCTCCAGTCTCTCATAACTCACAATGGGAGAAAAAAAAAAAGGAAGAAATAAAATCTTTCGATGCATACAAAGTGCTATTAGAGCGTTTGGAGTCTGTGGAGACAAAAGCTTCTGGACATCAAAAGCCCACGTTACGTCAATTTCGTAGTTATCTAGTGCATCCCTCAGTGCCCACACCTCTTTACCCTGAACATGTCAAGTTGCCTCAATTGGCAGTATTTAAAGGTGAAGAGGACGCACAAGAACATGTCATAAGATTCCTAAGCCAATGCTTCGACATCCAAGATAATGACGCATTGTTTCTTAGGAAATTCATAACCACATTCGCAGGCCCTGCCTCGGTTTGGTTCACACAGTTACCAAAACGCAGCATAAACAACCTAGATCAATTAGTAGATGCATTTCTTGAACGCTTTGCCTTCAACACAAAGAAGAAGGCATCACTGAGTGATCTGGCCAACCTCAAGCAATATGAGGAAGAAACAATTGCAGCATACGAGAATCGATGGAGGGCTTTGCTTTCTAAGCTACCCTACCTTCCCCCTATGTCTGATCTCACATAGATGTTTGCATGGAGTTTCTTAAAATCAATCTCTGGGCTATTGCTACTACAACAATACGCCAACCTAGAAGAAGCTTTGGTGTAAGCCAGAGTTATAGAAGAGATTAAAATAGGCGAGGGCACAATCGCCAAGCCTAAAAAGAAAGAGTGGAACAAAACCACTAAGACCGAGACTACGCAATCACAACCCATTGCAGTTAACCATGTTGCGATAAATGTTCCCAAGCCTGTGCAAGAAATATAGCCCCAAAAGGCTAATTACCAGGTAGTGCCTCCTAGTTATGAAAAAGCGTCGCCCTAGGCGACAATTCATCCCTTATGCGGAGTCCAGGGACTCCCTATTTGACCGCTTGTCAGCGGAAAATTTAGTCACCCTTCCAAAAATCCAAACTGTAGATCCTAATGCTCCCAAGCCTAAGGGATACAAAGAGGAATTATACTGTAGATTCCATAGACGAAGGGGACATGACTTGAATGGATGTTGGAAATTCAAAGGATTAATTCAATATTTGATCGACAATAAAATATTGGCCATGGACAACCCCATAGCGCCAAATAATAAACAAATGGGGGTATTCAAGGACCCTTTGCCTACCCACGAGGCACAGGAAAAACCTCTCCAGGTTAATGAGGTGCGATAGAATCTTCCCATGCAAGGATTTGTGGGAATAATCAACATAGTGACCAGGAACAAAAAGTACCCAGGAGTTGCCCCCGAGGTAGCTACAAGGGAAGTTCCAACAATGTCGCAGCCTGAACAATGCCTTATGCAGTTGCCTCCGCCTAGACCCGAGGTCATGATATGGACCAAACTCACGTAGATTTTGCGGACCACATCGGCTAGGCTTTCCATTTACAAGCTTATTCAACAGTCAACACCTCATAGGGAAGCTCTTATGGAAATTTTAAAAGCCATCGAATTATAGCCTCACGAAGCAAATTCTTTCAACAACTTCATGGGACATGTGAAACAATGTACGAAGCCAGTCATTACCTTCAGAGAGGATGAATTCAAAACAATATCGAATGACACGACAGATCCACCCCTACACATTATCACACGGGTCAACGGGATCCCGTACAAGAGAGTGTTGGTAGATACTGGCTCGTCCAGTAACATCATTACCACTGCAGCATTAAAACATCTAAAGTTTCCAGCCTCTCATATCATAACCTCCACATACACACTATGAGCTTTCAACGATGCAATATGCTTGACGGTTGGCACAGTTGTTCTGCCTGTCCAGGTAGGACAAAAGACAATACCAACATTGTGCCATGTTTTGGAAGGCGAGATGGCTTACAACATACTGTTAGGGCGGCCATGGATCAGGGACATGAAGTGTGTCCCTTTGATCGCTCACCAGTGCCTAAAGTATGCATTTGAAGGATAAATACATGTAGTCCTGATGGACTTAGAACCCTTCAAGTATTGGAATGTAGTGCAATTAATGCCTTAATCGACCCTCCCTTCAACGCATTTGGATTTCCAGTTAAATCCATCTAAACAGGGTCCAATACCGTAGGCACCACTGGTGACCAAATCATCAAAATCCCAACCAGGTGAGTCTTCATCATCTGCTCCTTCACTACCAATGCCACTTGTCATGGCTAAATAGAAGGACAAGGGAAAACAGATCCTGGAAGAGGCTCAGCCCCTAGAAGAGAGGTTGTCAACAATATCAACAGTATCAACAAAGGAAATACCTAGCACAATGGAAGCTCATACTCCTAACCCACCAAACATGGAATGGACTCAGGAAGGACTCCCATTCCCTCCCTCCCAAGAATCAACAATCACTATTGAAATGGCAAATACGGGCCTAGGGGAGTATTTAGTGCAAAATGTTGTGGCAATGCCCGCATTAGAATCAGTACAGGACATGGGGAGACCTCGCCTTCCCATAGGAACAGTTGTTCCTTTAGGTTACCGACCAAACCAGAAAAATTTTGTGTATGGGGGCCTTGATCATGGTCTTGAACCATGCAAGCAAAAAGAAGAAGACGAAGAGCCTTTTGCTAAAAATATCAACTATCTGTCAAACCTGGACTTCACTCTAAGATATCTCGGCCAATGCAATTGGCATGGATACGGACTAAGTATATATGAGCAAGGGATGCGTGTCCTTTGCCAACCAAGATATTAGATGCCATATGATAAGTCAAGAGTAGGGTTCAACCACCCCCTACCCTTAGACATCTTGGTAGAAAATATGCATGGCCTAGGAATAGGCAATAAGGGGGGATTGGCACCAGATCTTTATGCCAACCCAAATACAGAATATACATTGGGAGATTACCTCCCATGGTCAACAAACACCCTTGGCAACATCAGTAATCCCCCTCCTTTTCTAGAGAGAGGTTAAATTTTGGGCACTAATCCCCAAAGAGAACATAAACGATGTTCGGACATCTTCAACACAGTGTCAAGAGAATTCGGTCCCTCCACCAAGAGTGGAACAACCGCAATGGGACCAGATTAATTTTCTAGAATAAGGAGAACCCTCAACGTCGCAAATAGTTACTGAAGAAAATGAATATTTTTGGATTTCCGAAAGTGATTTAGAAGATGAGATTGAGCTGAACTATCTCAATCATGCACGATGGCATAATCGCCCGTTAACTCATGAATATCTGATGGGATAGATGGGTATAAGGTTAGGGCATGAATGGTGGGTAGACCCAACGGGGTGGGACCAAGTGTTAAATCCATGGCTCCAAATTTACGATGAGCACCGTCCACCCTAAGACCCTATCAGGGCATCAGTTCCGAGGGAAAACCCTATCTTCCTATCAGCACATAGGGCCGATCCATTTGTGCCTGTTCCCATAGAGCCAGATCCAGAGTATAGGGAGCATGCAGAAGATTCAAGTTATCACACCAGTGGTAATGGAGACCAAATTCATTCCATCCACATGATCTCCATTGATTTGACCACACCCATCCGCAATCCGGTCGATCCAGCATGGTCATTGCATCTAGACATAGATGCCAATGATCGGGATCGTGTCAATTCATCTTTATCACCATCAGAGTACTGGCATTTTTGTGAAATGCCTCATTTCACCCCAAGGACAACTCAGGATATTTTTCAAGCTAAAGAGGGACCCGAGGTTCCAAACACAGATCTAAACTCAGCTAGTGATATCCATTTGATTCGGACTCCACATCAGTTGGAGGACGGATCCCACATGTCAGTCGAGGAGACGACTGACGTAGATATCGACACAGATCCAATGAATCCATATATTCTCAAGCTGAGGGTAATTCTTTCCCCCAAATAGCAAGCTGACTACATTGCTCTTCTCAAAGAGAAGGAGGTTTTTGCATGGTCGTACAAGGATATGCTAAGACTAGACCCACAACTAGTCACGCATAATTTAACGCTTGATCCAACAATCAAGCCTATAAAGCAAAAACTATGTCAGATGCACCCAAAAGTGGCCTTGATGGTCAAATATGAATTGCAAAAGTTGTTGGATGCATAGTTTGTCATCTGCGTGGATTATCTGCCATGGCTGTCCAACATGGTTTTTTTCAAGAAGCTTGACGGGAGGATTCGCATATGCACCGATTTTTGAGATCTAAATAAAGCGAGTCCTAAGGATGATTTCCCCTTGTTGAGCATCGACATGTTGGTAGATGCTACAGCAGGTTATGAAATGCTCTCCCTCATGGATGGTTTCTCGGGATACAATCAGATTCGTATCAATCTTGAAGACCAACTAAAAATGGAATTCACAATGCCTTTGGGGACATTTTGTTATAAGGTCATGCCTTTTGGCCTTAAAAATGCTGGCGCCACCTACCAACGTGCCATGACGTACATCTTCCATGATTACATGCACAAAACTTTGGAAGATTACATGGATGATTTGTTAGCCAAGTCTCTTTTACGCTCAAATAATATTAATGACTTAAGCAAGATCCTCGATCGCCTCATGGAGCATAAAGTTAGACTAAACCCCAAGAAGTGCGTATTTGGCATCACATTTGGAAAACTCTTGGGTTTCATAGTCTCAAAGCGAGGAATCGAGTTGGACCCAAAGAAAGTCAAGGCAATCCTCGAAATGGTTCCCCCAACTACAATCAAGCAGCTCAGAAGTCTGCAGGGAAAGGTCGCGTCAATTAAACACTTCATAGCACAATTATCTGACAAGTGCCGACCCATGAACAAATTATTGCACAAGGGGGTTACATTTCACTGGGATGACGAGTTCCAGTCAGCCTTTGATGAAATCAAACAATACCTGGCTTCGCCACCAGTATTGGCACCACCTAGACTAGGAGTGTTGTTCTACTTATACATCTCAGCTACTGAGGTGGCACTGGGTGCCATGTTAGCCCAGAAGAATGAACTTCATAAATAACAGGCTACTTATTATCTTAGCCGCACCCTGGTCAGTTATGAACTTAACTATGCATACATTGAGAAACTCCGCTTGGCAGTGGTGTTTGCTACCAAAAAGCTATGCCACTACATGCTGAGCAACACTATGTATGTTGTGTCTAAGGAGAATCCATTGCGATACATGACGAGTTGTACTTATCATAGTAGTCGCACGACAAAATGGATCATGTTTTTGATGGAATTTGACATAGAGTTTATTGGACAGAAATCTATCAAATGGCAAGTCATATCCGATCAACTAGCAGAGGCTCTTCTTGAAGACGATCAGCTTCTAGTCATAGAACTACCCGATGATGGGGTATTTCATGTCTCAAAATCGCCAGATTCTGATGAGCCTGAGTCACAGGCTGACATAACCCTATTCTTTGATGGTTCTAAATGTGAGCAAGGTGGTGGCACAAGAATTGTATTCTTCACACCGTAGGGTGCTCCAATGCCCCTATCATTTAAATTAAACTTCTCGTGCACCAAAAATAATGCAGAGTATGAAGCCTTACTCCTAGGTCTTCAGATAGCAATCACCATGAACATCAAATGACTGAACATCTTTGGTGATTCGTTGTTAATAGTCAATCAAGTCAAAGGGGTATATCAATGCAAATGCCCAGTTTTGTAGGCTTCTAAAGCCCTTGTGGACAAATTCTTGGCAAAACTTGAGTGGTATGACATCGAGGCACTCCCTCGATCATCGAATCGTTTTGCGGACACAATGGCCTCTTTGGGGTCACTAATCTTGCAAGACATTTTCGGTGATATGACAACCATTCAAGTCAAAACCTTATCGCAATCCGTGATGGAGCATGCAAACTCAGACTTGATGCCAGGAATCCACATGATCCAGATGGAACCATCCTTGGATAAGTTCTTTCTAATATGAGATCATCTGAAACGTGCCAACTGTGGGTCCTTGTTCTCCCCTACTCCCATTAATAGCAACACAACGCTATTCTTATAGGTTCTATCCCATTCAGCATTCGCTAGGGATGAACTTCAAGAGGGATTGGTTGTTCATACTATCGAGGTTTCTGATCAATAGGACTGGTATTTACCTATCAGAGACTACCTCAAGTTAGGTAATCTCCCGCTTGGATTGACTCATGTTGCCAAACGAGCACTCAAGCAGAAAGCGGCTAAGTATGTCTTGATAGGAGACATTTTGTATCGTCGTAGCTATGAAGGAATCCTTCTTTGTTGCTTGGACCAGCAAGAGTCCACTTGGGCAGTCGCTCAAGTGCACGATGGTACATGTGGTGGCCACTTTAGTGGTATGTCCATCGCAAAGCGCATTCTTCACATGGGCTATTATTGGCCATCTTTAGAGTGAGATTGTTGCACATATGTCAAGAAGTGCGTGAAGTGTCAACATCATGCCAATTTGATGCACATACCTTCTTAGGCCTTGCAGACAGTCTAGTCTGCTTGGTCGTTCTCGTAGTGGGGCTTCGATCTAATTGGAAAGATCTCCCCTGTGTCGTCAGGCCATCACACGTTTATCATAACGACCACAGAGTATTTTACCAAGTGGGTGGAAGCGATTCCGCTTACCTCTACAATAGGACCTCGCATCGTGGAGTTCATTTTGCATAACATCATATGTCATTTTGGTATTCCATCCAAAATAGTCTCGGATAATGGGACGCATTTCAAAAACAAAGACGTGCGTGCTTTGACCACAAAATACAAGATTCAACACAGCTTTTCAACACCCTATTATTCACAGGTGAATGGGCAAGCAGATGCATCAAACAAAACGCTAGTTGCCATCCTTAAAAAGACCATTGCAGACAGTCATAAGGATTGGCACATTCAAATCCCACTTTCCCTATGAGCCTATCGCACTAGCATTGGAACACCCACTGGGGCCACTCTATTTTTGCTTGTGTATGGCTCCGAGGCAGTCATGCCTCTAGAGTTGGAGATTCCTTCCTTGTGCATATTAATGCAGGAGTTCATCGATGATGACACTGCATGGCAGGCCCGGCTAGACTAGCTTATGTTGCTTGATGAATGACACGTTAATGCTCTCGAGCATTTACGTATTTATCAAGAGTGACTTAAGAAAGCTTACAACATGAAAGTTCACCTCAGAGACTTTCGGGTTGGTGATTTGGTTTTGAAGGAAAACCAATAGAATTCTAGTTTGCCATCCCACCTAAGGGACAAGTTTGCGGCAAATTGGTTAGGTCCATACGTCATTTATAGCAAAATAGGACTTGAGACGTACCAGCTAGCTTCTCTTGATGGTATCAAGGAAACAGAACCCTTGAATATCAATCATTTGTGACCATTTCATATCTAAGAGAGCCAAATCCCAAAAATGCTCCAAGGATCCATAAAATTGCTTGGTCAAAACCCAAAAATGCTCCAAGGATCCATAAAATCGCTTGGTCAATCCCAAAAAGGCTCCAAGGATCCATAAAATCGCTTGGTCAATTCCAAAAAGGCTCCAAGGATTCTTGCAATCGCTTGGTCAATCCCAAAAAGGCTCCAAGGATTCTTGCAATCACTTGGTCAATCCCAAAATGCTCCAAGGATTTCCATAATCGCTTGGTCAAAAATCAAGAAAATTCAAAAACAACAAAAATCATCAAAAACAACAAAAATTTGCATCTCATTTCTAGGCATACTCAAATTCATCAATAGAGAGCTCTTCTCACACTTCATCTTCATATTCACAAAAATCAATCCATCAAAAATACAAAAATACATAGCTGCATTAAAACATTGCAAACATACATTGCATATTTGTGGTCATACAGGTCAAAGGCACCATAGGCTGTAATTGCTCAGCTAATCCATCTTGTTCCACACTATTCCATTTTACAAAAACAACAAAAACACCATGCATTGCTTTTTACCACACTAGAGTCAGTGGTCTTCTAATGTATCAAGAGTTTTCATGATTCAGTCATCATTTTGCTCTTTAGCCACGTAATGTACCGAGTCAAACAGATTTTACGAAGGTAGAGTTACACTTGAAATACGCCTTGTTACGTAACATCCCAACACAAATTAAAACACATAAAAATTCCCAAGTGTGAACGAAATATGAAACCTGTGCAATAATCCAGGTCACCATAAGTGAAACGGTTATCTTGCTCATCCCCCCCATGTGAATGGTTGTAGAATGCTAAGAATTGACAAAAGGACAAGCTCTTTCCTATCCATTCACCTCCATATACAGTGGTTTTCACCACTACCAAATTCCAATCATAGTTGGTTCCCAAAGTTGTAAGGATTTGTACTACACGTCCCTACCAAGTATGGGTAGTCATCCCTAAGACCTAAAAGGATCAACGCCATTCACGAACAAAATTCCAACAAATCATCATCCTAACACTTTCCATTCACCTTGGTCTCCAAGTTGTAAGGATTCGTACTATCCATCCCTAATCAAGATGGGTAGTCATCCCCAAGGCTTAAAATATCAATTCCCTTACTCCATAATCTCCATCACCCCCTTGGTTCCCAATGTTGTAAGGATTCGTACTACACGTCCCTGCAAAGGATGTGTAGTCATCCCCAAGGCCACAAGGATCAAGGCTACTCACCAGCCCAAGCTCACAATACTCAAAATACAAAATCAAATAACAGTGGTTATCACTACTATTCAAAATCCTTGCTCAAAAAGAATTAATAGAAAATAAACAGTGATTTTCATCACTATATAGATGAGCAACTTTCTAAATCATTTAGCCAAAAAATATCCTGAACTTGAATCCTTGAAATTCTTAGCATTCGAAAACCATCTAGGTGATCCTCATTACAGGTTTGGTTGATAGCCTCTCTGGAAATGGTGGTATCCTACCCGCATGACAATGTTTGTCATATTCACTTTGCGTGTGTGCAGACCAATGTTTGCATAAGGATGAGCTAGCTTATGGTATCTTGGATGACACTGCAGATTAATCTAACTAAATACAACAAAGGAGTTAGTGGAACTAATTAGGTGATCCTCAGTACAGGTTCGGTTGAAAGCCCATCTGGCACTGGCGGTATCCTAACAAATACCACATAAATGAAATCAATTGCACACACAAGGATGTGAAATAGCTTGGTCAAAAACAAGTTCGATTCATACCTTGTTAAAAAATTCTTGTAAGATAAAGTACAGTCGTGGCTAGTGAGTTAAAACCGTCTGAGTCTCAGAAAACCTTAGCTACATTTCTAAACCAACCACACTACTTTTCATCCTTACAATACCATCAAAAAATACAAAAAAAGAAAAACCACATGTCTACATACAAAGTCATGCATCACAGCAATCGCCTAAAGACAAAATAATAGAGTTCTAAACAGTCTATGGTGCCATAGCCAAACATCACAAATTCTATCCATCCATTCCATTTTTGCATATCACATATAAATAAAAAACATTTGCATTCATCACAACATATGCATCCATCGAAATAAATCAGCATACAACAATCGCATTTATCATACCATATGCATACATCAATATAAAGTAACATGCATCCATCAACATCAATCATTATGCATAAAATCATGACATATACACAAAGAAAGAAAATCAAAACAACAAAAACATCCAAAAAATGCAACACAAAAATATAGCAATAAGCATTTCCGGACACAAGTGCTCTTGCACTTAACCTATTGGCATATAAAAATTGATGTCGGGGTTCAAATTGTCATCCTCCTACTTCCCCAAGAAGGCTACCATAGCAGGACCACTCCACGAGAAGACGGGTTTTCGACGATTTCACCCCATTATGGCATCACCAAAAGGGTTAACACCCACCAAAAATAGGTCCAAATTTTGGGAAATTGCACATACTTAACGGTAAAACATCTAAAGGCACCCTTGCACAAGTCATCTTGGGTCAAGCGACTCGTCACTTTTCTCATGAAGGTCATTCCCTCATCGATTTGTCACTTGAGGGGGTAGTCACACTTTGTCACTAATCAACAAGCACACACCCAATCAAAGCAATGACATGAATTCAAAGAATCATTGACAAAGACAATCACGCTCCTGCTTGGGGCAATAAACAAGCAATCATCAAATTGATCAAACACTTGGCATTCCCGAAGCATGAACACAAGGTTCCCCTATGGAAAAAATGCTGCACCCTTTGCCTAATCATGACTGATCAATGTCCAAGATCAAGTCACACCTCACAAAAATAGGTTAACACTTGAAATCAAATTTCTTAGATCATCAGAAGCAAGGATTCAAGAATGCATGCCCTTTCCATACTTAGGGCATCAAAAGTTGGTTAGGTTACCAAGAAACCCTAATCATTAGTGCTTTGGTTATCTATTTTTGCTCAGAACTGTGTCACCTGCAGCGCTTCCCAAAAAGGGGCATCTATAGACACCAAAACAGCACCAATCCGATTATGTGACTACAAACACTGATTGCATTGACACACACAGCTTTCAGGGCAGCCCTCAGAGGTCAAACAGTGGTCCTAGCCACTTACACAGCAGTTTAGAAGGTCAGAAAGTAAACAAAGCAAAGTTGGTCGTTTTAACAAGGCAAAGCCCAAAAGCAAACCTTGGCCGAGGGTGTCACGAAATCGCGACGTTGCGATTTTGTGACGTTGCGAAATCGTGACACCAAAAGCCCAAAGGGGAGCCTTGGCCAAGGGTGTCGCGAAATCGAGACGTCGCGATTTCGTGGCGTCGCAAAATTGTGACACCAAAAACCCAAAGGGGAGCCTTGGCCGAGGGTATCATGAAATTGCGACGTTGCAAAATCGCAACACCAAAATCCCAAAGGGGAACCTTTGCCGAGGGTGTCGTGAAATCGCGACGTCGTAATTTTGCGATGTTGCAAAATCGTGACACCAAAAGCCCAAAGGGGAGCCTTGGTCGAGGGTGTCATGAAATCGCAACACCAAAAGCCCAAAGAGGATCCTTGGTCGAGGGTGTCGCGAAATCGTGACGTCGTGATTTTGCGACATTGCAAAATCATGACACCAAAAGCCCAAAGGGGAGCCTTGGCCGAAGTGTCATGATATCGCGACGTCATGATATCGTGACACTTTGGCATTTTGATCCTAGGCAGACATTAAATCAATCAGGGGCGAAAGTCAAGAATCCAAAGGCACCATTAAAACATTTAAAAGCAAAACATTAAAGCCATCAAAGTAGACATTAGACAAGTGGCAGCTGAAGACAGTCAGTTATTGTCGTCTTCTATGCATGCGCACATAGGTGGGCAGATTGGTAGTTAGCGGATTGTTATGAGGGCAATCATGTAAGCCTAAGTCAAGGAGGAGTCTCCTCCATTTTGGGAAGGCATGGCCGCCACGTGGCATCCCTGCATGCCCCTCCAAAGAGACCCCATGGGTCTATAAAATGGCAGACTTTCCTGCCCAGAAGAGAGAAGCTGGTAGACATTTCGAGCGACGAAGTGCTACCAAAATCAAACACCCGATTGCATCCTTTGAGATTCATTTCTTCTACACCCGTAATCTCTTTCACAAGGGAGGTTATTGGTGGCTGTTAGAAGGTGAATCTGGACCTTAGAACCCGACACTGGACCACAGCAACCCATCAATTCGATGACATCACAACCTGAGAGATTTTGGGCCCTTCCTTAGTGGATTGGCATCAAAATCAAGTTTTAACGGGGGCGGCCCGCTTGGGCACCCCACACACATTCTTAGTTTCAATTTAATTTATGTTGTTTTCGAATATATCCTGTAGTTAACAGTGTTTAAATAGATTATGCTTTTTGTTCGAATATATATATACTGCATTACGCTTTACGTCTAGTTTAGATTTCAGAAGATATTTATCAAAGACATCTTGCATTACGTTCTACGTTCTACGCTGTTGGTTTTTCACTAACTTGCAGGTAACAGTGATCAGTTTCACCGATTGTTCTGCTGGCAACAACTTTTAGTGATGTTTTCGAGTCTCTGTCAGAGTGCAGATTAATCAATATTTTTGCATGCATTTCTTATTTATTTCTAAATTCAAACGATATATCTTCTTGTTACAGGTGCTACTAACGTTTTCATTATTTCTTTGATCGCAGAAGAAGCAGCAAGCAAGGATTCATTATCGCAAGCGGCGGAAACACTCTGGCCCGCCCGTTTCAAATGTGGGCATGCGAAAGAAGATCACTATGCACTTTTTGTAATGGAAACATGCTAACTCTCCTAGCCCTTAAAAAGGGAGGAGATGTATTGTAACCGAGTTAGAATCACATTAATAAAAAGGGTTGTGCTCCTGCTTTCTCCTTTTACATTTGGTTTTAATTCGATTATATCTGCTTTATCTCGTGCATCAAGCTAGTTAGTTTACATTGCAGCAATACTGTTTTTCTTCCGGAATCTCATGCTTTCACATTTTTACCATATTGTGTTGATTGTTGATTATTCATGCATAAGATGTTGAAGTTCTCACTCCTATACAGGTTTTGATGCAAAAAATGCCTAAGTCCGAAGACTGTCATGAAATCACGACAAAAAATAGCATGGAGAGCCAAAGTTGAAAATCGTCGCGATATCACGACATGTCGCGTTATCGCGAGTCGATTGAGGAGAGAGAAATAAAATGCAAAGTTGTCACGATTTCGCGACGTGTCAAAAAATCAAGGTCAACGCAGTCAATGGAAGTAGGGGGTAAAACTGTCGTGATATCGTGACATGTCAGATTTTTGTGGTCAAAGTGGTCAATGAGGGCAACACAGCAAAATCATCGTGAAATTGCGACATGTCACATTTTTGTGACTTGCGATGGCTAGGGAGCATAATGTTAGAAAAGGTCATGATTTCGTGACATAACTCAGCAAAGGGTGATGGCAATAAACTTTGTAGCGATATCACGATAGAATATTGAACGCGAAAAAAAAGGTGAAAGACGTAGCAAAATCATGACGTGTTGTGTGGTCATGGCACAGTTGAAACAAAAGACTTAAGGCATAAAACATGTAGCAATTTCATGCCATTTTTTAAGATGAGGGCAAGAAAGAAGCTGGCATCGTAATTTCACGACATTTGTGGAGATAAAGCCTAGCAGTAATAAATGTCACGATTTCACGACACAGTGGGCAAGAAAGGACCAAATGCAAAAAATGGTAGCAATTTCACGACATGATGAAAATCGCAGTCAAAAAGCAACAAAGTCCAAGGAGACAAAACCTGTCACAATTTTGCAACATGATGAAAATCGCAGTCAAAAAGCAGCAAAGTCCAAGGAGACAAAACCTGTCATGATTTTGCAACATGATGGAGATGAAAGAACTACATAAGGAATAATATTGCGTTTTCGCGGGTTAGAAGCAGGACCGTATAAAATGCATGAAATTGTAGCGAAATCATGACATGTCAGATTTTTGTGACTTAGAAGATTAAACAAAGACACCGATGGGAAAATGTAGCGAAAGCGTGACTTGTCTTGTTTTCGCGATGTATAAGTGAGACGAAGCCGAAAGAAAGAAAAGTGTAGCGAAATCATGCAGTGTCATGTTTTTGCGGTTTGAAGCAGCTAAAGAACAACATGGATGAAGAACATCGTGAAATCGTGCATTGTCACATTTTTGCAAAAATGGAGCAGAGAAGGAGCGGGATGATACAAAACGTCATGATTTCGCGACGCGTCATGTTTTCATGATTCAAGGTAGTGAAGGAGACAAAGGAGCCAAACATGTAGCGATTTTGTGACATGGTTGATTTTTACGGTTTCAAATTGCAAAAGCGTACGGAGCCATATCCACACAAATCCCTGGTATTTTTACTAATTTTCCATCTTCTTAGTTACATACACTGGTTCCAATGGCCCAGTATCCTCCACCCCGACAGTTTTTAGCATGGAACAGCTTAGGAGCCTTGAATTTGCAAGCTCAAAATCCAATTCCCTAGGCTGCTTTGAAAGCTTTGCCAACCTATGATGGTATGGGAAAGACTACATACAAACATATTCATGATGTAGCTTCTCTGGCAGCCATTCACAATATAACAGACAAAGATGTGATGGTGAAATTATTAGTGTTATCTTTGAGAGGAAAATTGTTGTACTGGTATCAATCTCTGCAACTAGGCACTATTGCGTCTTGGGATCAGCTAGGAGAACTATTAGTTAAGAATTTTCATGAACAGACTGATCCATTTTCATTGTTGCATCAATTTAATGTGATCCAGAGGCACCCATAGGAGGCAATAGCAGGTCTCAATGTTCGTTTCACTAGAAGCTGGCAGCGAGTGCTTGAAGGACTTCACCCTACCCTTGAGAAAGCTATGTTTTACTACCTCCGAGCATTCAATATAGACATTGGCTTGGCGATCAGGCAGTCCAATGTGATGACCTTCCCAAAATTGTTTGAGCAAGCACAAAAGGTGGAGGCAGACTTGATTGCAATCGACAGGCTTCCCCCAAAGGTAGCAATGCCCATTTTACCTGATATTCCACAACATTTATGTATAGTATCCCATCATGGAATTCTAGTGCTCCTCAAATTGCACCTATCCCAGTTCCTCAACTGTCTACTTCAGCAAATCTCCAGTTGCCTGCACCCAGCATTCTGCCATTCCCTGCTTCCACTTCATTCCAAGCATTACCGGCACCACCAGCACCTTTACCTTTACCAACACCTCCTGCACCTGTAAATCTTGATCCTTATACAACACTCCTGCAAGAGGTAAAATTTGCCAATTTTGTAATAAGAGCAATGGGTAATAAGATCACGCTTATTGAAAGGAAGCAAGCTGAGTGATATTTCCAGCCCAAGAGATTTCAACCTCTGTCGATTACTAGAGAACAAGCTGGTTCAACAAGCAAAGCACCCGAGAAGAATTTGATTATTTTTGCAAATGAAGATGCAATCCTTGATGAAAGAACATATTGGTGTTCGACATGCAATGATACCCATGGAGAAGACACTTACATGGTTCATTTGAATTATGTGCAGACATTGGCTGCTAGGTCTTCGGGAGGGCAAGTCAATATGATCTCTGAAGCAGGCCATAGTTTAATGGTTCCCTTGGAAGAGCAAGTTTCTGTTCTCACAAGGACTGGAAGGAAGCCTGTTACAATAGACCTTGCTGAGTTAGAGCCATTAAAAGTGCCAAATGATTTGAAGAAAATAGTGAAAACTCCTATGCAAGCATCAAATCCAGATGCGCCTATTTTTTCAAAAGATCCTATTCCACACAGAACACAAGAAAAAGCTGTAACTGCACAAGCAAGATCAGAAGCAGAGGAGCAAGCTAGAGAAAATTTGAAGTACCCTTCATTGACAAAGAGGCTGAGAGTACAAGCCATGCAATAGTACCAAAATAGATATGATCACCCCATTGAAAAGAACGAATTTTTTGTGGTTGCATACAACATTGTCGAAGAACTGAAGAAGACCCCAGCTAAGGTTAGTCTTTATGATGCATTGCAATTGCCTAGGCAGGTAGATTTATTGCAAGAATCTTTAAAATATATGAAGGATAGTGAAAAGGGTTCTACCCATTTAATTTATGCTCAGGCCTTAACCACTTCTATCACTGGTAAAAATAGACCACCCTCGTTTTATCTATCACTACAAATAGAGGGTTGGATCATGCATAACTGCATGATCGACTCTAGAGCCGCTACAACTGTCATGCCAAAGGTAGTTTGCGAAGTTATGGGTATGGAATACACATGAAGTATCCTTGGAGTCTTGCAGTGAGATGGTACTCCTTTGAAAATGGTGGGTGTAATCAAGGATGTCCCGATTGTTTTACACACTATGCTTCAGATTACAGTTATTCAAGAGATTGTTGTGGTGGATCTAGAACCGTATTTTAGTATGTGATTATCCATAGAGTTTATTGCAAAGTTGGGAGGTTACCTTGCACTGGATTATTCCCACCTGGAAATCCCTTTCACAGGTAAAATGCTCCGGATTCATAATGAAAAACCTTCCTCTTTTCATATTGAAAAGTTGGAAGAAGTAGGAAAAATCATGCAGTCTATTAACATGCTAACCGAAGAGTTACAGGGTTCTGATTTGATGAATGAGGTTTTGGATGAGCTTCAGTTGGAATACAGGTTTTCCATGCTTGATTTCAATGCTATGCTGGAAACCAAAATCGGTTGTTACTCTATCACAAGACCCGAGGATGGCATAAGGCAGGTATTTCCTAACCAAGATGATCAGAGCTCTATCACTGATCAACTATGGAAGTTATATTTTGATGGGGCTAGATGCAAAAACGATGCAGGAGCAAGTATTTTTTTTATTTCTCCCTCTGGTTTACAAAGAACATATTCATACCATCTTACTTGGAATTATACTAACAATGCTACCGAGTACGAAGCATTATGCCTAGGCTTGAAAAATGCAAGGAAGTTGGGAATCGAGTAGTTGCAGATTTTTGGTGATTCTGAGCTGATTGTAAACCAAGTAACAAACAGGTGTATTTCCAAGCAGCATTATCTCAAAGCATACCACAACCAAGTTTGGGACCTGTTTGAGTTTTTCACAGCTCTGAATATTCAGGCCATTTCTCGAGAGCTGAATAAGCATGCAGATCTTCTAGCATCTCTTGGAGAAAATTTTTCTTCCATTGAGCAGGTAGTCAGGAAGCCAAAGACAGTAAGGATGGTGTACAGGCCTAGTGTCCCAGACAAAGATACTTTCTGGCAGGTCTTCGAGAGTGATGAGCAAATTTTTAACTTTTTGATTCAAGAAGCTACCACCATCAAAGGAAGAACCTTGGAGAACGAAGAAGCTGAAGGTCTAATTTAGTTGCAGAATAATCATATTCTGAAGGGTCTTATCACTCTAGAAAGTTTGTTTGATCAACATGATTGGTCCAAGAAACATCGGATTGAGATTGATAAGAAAGAGTACATGGAGTTGTAGTTAGAAGCAAATAAGGTCATCAAGATTGGTACTGATTCTACTCTTGATGAACTGCAAGAAATCAGGCAACTGTGTCAAGAATTTTTTGATATTGTGGCTTGGAGTTATGAGGATCTGAGGGGATATGATAAACAGATTGTTCAGCATACTATTGAGCTGGAAGAAGGTGTCATACCCTTCAGGAAAAAGCAACGACCAGTGAATCCAAAGATTGAGACTCTAATGAGGGTCGAACTTGTGAAAATGATACAGGCCATGATTATATACCCGGTTAAGCACTCGACTTGGGTTGCTAATCTGGTTTTGGTTTGAAAGAAAAATGGAGACATACAACTGTGTGTAGATTTTTGAAATATGAACTGTGCATCTCTAAAATATCACTATCCCTTGCCTCGCATTTATCAGATACTACATGTTGTGGCTAGGGCTCAGCATTTCTCATTGCTGGACGGATTCTCTAGATATAACCAGATTTGGGTTAGGGATGAAGACCAGTACAAGACAACATTTACAACAAAGTGGGGCACTTTTTCTTATCAGCGAATGCCTTTCAGATTATCAAATTATGGGGCCACATTCTAGAGAGCCATGTACATTGCATTCGAGGAACTCTTGAACAAGATTATTGTTATTTATCTAGATGATATGACTGTATTTTCACATAGACAGGAAGATCACAGTTCTCATTTGAGGAAAATCTTTGGAAAATGTAGAGTTTGGAATTTCCATTAATCCAAAGAAGTCAATTTTTGTAGTGAAGGAAGTTAAACTCTTGGGGCATGTCATTTCAGAAGATGGTTTGGCAATTGATCCATCTCGAATCGAAGCATTGAAGAAACTAACGCTTCCTGCCAATAAGAAAGAGCTGCAGTCTTTCTTTGAACAGATTAATTTTATCAAGAAGTTCATTTTTTATTTTCAAGCCCATGACTGAGTTGTTGAAGAAGGATGCAGAATTTAAATGGAAAACTCAGAGAAAGGATGCATTCTAGGAAATTAAGGACAGAATAGCACAGGCTCTCGTATTAGTTAATCCAGATTATTCAAAATATTTCATTCTGTATGCAGTTGGTGAAGATGAAAGCTATGCCGCAGTGCTCACACAGAAAGGAGATGATGGGAATGAAAGACCCATTGCTTTCCTTAGTCAGGTTATCTTACCTCATGAGGCAAAGTATAATTTCATTGAAAAATAGGTGTATGTTGTTATGAAGTCTCTTAAAAAATTCAAGCATTTCATATCTCAGAGTAGGACAGTCGTCTATGTCATACATCCTGATGTAAGGAATTTCATTATTCAGGGTGATATGGGTGATAAACGCACAGGTTGGGTCACCAAAATTCAAGAATTTGATATTGAGATTCATCCGGCCAAGCTAGTGCGGGGTAAGGCCTTATGCCAGCATATAGCAAAGACTACAGCATCTGGGATAGTTGATTATCAAGTAGATGATTCTGCTAGAGATAGCAGTCTGGTGAACCTCTTAGTACAAGAACAAGATTGGTAAGATGACCTCATTGACTATTTCACAACTGGTAGATGCCCTTCATAGTTAAATGCCTCACAACAGAGAAGGTTTCATCTACAAGCTCTTAGGTATGTGTTGCTGCCCGAAGGATTGTTTTTTAAGAACATCGATGGCATTCTTTTAATGTGTGTCAAAGAATCAGAGAAGGCTAGACTCCTGGAGGAGTTTCATTCTGGCATATCAGGAGGACACTATGTAGGTAGACCAATGGCTTTAAAAATTATTTGGGCTGGGTATTATTGGCCAACCTTGTTTATAGATGCTTTCAAGATTGCCCAAGCATGTGACAGATGTCAGAGGTATATAGGAAGGGTTATAAATCCATCTTTGCCCCTACATCCAATTCAGGTTGAAGCACATTTTTAGCAGTGGGGATTGGACTTTATTGGGATTATTGATCCAAATTCTTTAGCTGGACACAAGTATATTTTGACAGCTACAAACTATTTTACGAGGTGGTCTGAAGCTATTCCAACCAGGGTTGCAAATCAAAATGTGGTGATTTCTTTCATCGAAGGGCTAATTACACGTTTTGGTATTCCTGATGCTATTGTTACAGACAATGGAACTCTGTTCATTGGAGCTGAGCTAGATGAATTTGCAAATAAGTATGGTGTTTTTCTGAAGATGTCTTCTATCTATTACCCTCAAGGAAATGGTTTGGCAGAGTCCACAAACAAAACTTTGCTCCAGATTTTAAAGAGGTCTTTGGGGGATAACAAGAGATCATGGCACCTTCTATTGAATAAATCTTTATGGGCAGATAGGATTTCGATCAAGAAGTCTATCAAGACTTCACCATATGCCCTAGTATATGGAAAAGAGTCAAGGTTGCCTGTTCATCTAGAATTGCCAATATTTAGCATTTGCAGGGATTTTAGGATGATGAGGAAGATATAGATTCCATGGATATGCGGTTGGTTCAGTTGTTACAATTGGAAGAGCAATGTTCCTTGGCTTATGAGGAGTTTGCTAAGCATACACAGGTTATTTCAAAATGGTTCCATAAAAGTTAAGGTGGGTGATTTGGTCCTGAAATGGAATGAAAAGAAAGCTAAGCCTGGGAAGCACAAGAAGTTTGATGCCCTGTGGGAAGGTCCCTTCCGCATTGTAAGTGCTGCTGTAGCAAATTCATTTCATATGGAAGATTTGGATGGCAGCCCACTTCCTATTTTAGTGAACGGATTTCATCTGAAAGCCTACACTTCATGAACTGTCAGTCCAGTATCACCTTGTATATAACAAAAAAAAAATAGAAAATGAGAAAAAAAAAGTATTGTTTTCCTCTGTCCACTTCGGCTCTTTTTACATGCGAGCCCGCAAGTACGTATTTCTTTCTTTTTTCTTCTTCCTTCCCAAGATTTAGTGGCTTCCTCTCTATTTCTTCCCTTCCCCTCTTTATTCCCTCCTTCTCCTATTCATTTTCCTCTGTAGTAATCAAGCCACTACTATTGTTTCTTTTCCCCTTTTCTAATATTCTCGGTTCTTCTTTTCCTTTTCTTCTAACTACATTATTGTTTTAAGCATTTATCCACAGTTCATTTTCCATTCCATTCCCATTCCACAACCTACACATTTGCTGGTCATCATTCTTTTTATTCCATCCACTTCCATTTCCCTTTCATAGCCGCTGGTAGCTCAGAAGCACTCTGTTACTGTATCTACCGCATTACTCCCTCCATTCCATTATTCCATCATTTTTCATTTCCATTCCATGGTCAGTTAAGCCAAATACAGATTTACTTGAGGTTTCAGTCATTCAGGAAGAGTTGTTGTAGCAGTCCACCGAGATGTACCCCATTAGCCAGCTTTCTGTTCTCAAATTTTCTTGACTCTGTTGCCCAATGGATTTAGGCCTGGGATTCGTGCATACAGCAGAACTGTATACCCTACGAGCCACCAAGAATGTTGGAATTTTTTCCACATTGTGTTGATTGTTGATTATTCATGCATAAGATGTTGAAGTTCTCACTCCTATACAGGTTTTGATGCAAAAAATGCCTAAGTCCGAAGACTATCATGAAATCACAACAAAAAATAGCATGGAGAGCCAAAGTTGAAAACCGTCATGATATCGCGACATGTCACATTATCGCAGGTTGGTTGAGGAGAGAGAAATCAAATGCAAAGTTGTCACGATTTCACGACGTGTCGAAAAATCATGGTCAACGTAGTCAACGGTAGTAGGGGGTAAAACTGTCACAATATCGCGACATGTCAGATTTTCGTGATCAAAGTGGTCAACGATGGCAGCATAGCAAAATCATCATGAAATCGTGACATGTCGCATTTTCACGACTTGCAATGGCCAGGGAGCATAATGTTAGAAAAGGTCACGATTTCACGACATAACTCAGCAAAGGGTGATGGCAATAAACTTTGTAGCGATATCACGACAGAATATTGAACGCAGCACAAAAGGTGAAAGACGTAGCAAAATTGTGACGTGTTGCGTGGTCACAGCACAGTTGAAACAAAAGACTTAAGGCATAAAACATGTAGTGATTTCACGCCATTTTTTAAGATGAGGGCAAGAAAGAAGTTGGCGTCGCGATTTCGCGACATTTGTGGAGATAAAGCCTAGCAGCAAGAAACGTCGCGATTTCGCAACACAGTGGACAAGAAAGGACCAAATGCAAAAAATGGTAGCGATTTCATGACATGATGAAAATCGTGGTCGAAAAGTAGCAAAGTCCAAGGAGACAGAACCTGTCACGATTTCATGACATGATGGAGATGAAAGAACTACATAAGGAAGAATGTCGCGTTTTTGTGGGTTAGAAGCAGGACCATACAGAATGCATGAAATTGTAGCGAAATCGTGACATGTCAAATTTTCGTGACTTAGAAGATGAAACAAAGATGCCGATGGGAAAATGTAGCGAAAGCATGACTTGTCTTGTTTTCGCGATGTATAAGTGAGACGAAGCCGAAAGAAAGAAAAGTGTAGTGAAATCATGCAGTTTCATGTTTTCACAGTTCGAAGAAGCTAAAGAACAACATGGATGAAGAATGTCGCGAAATCGCGCATTGTCACATTTTCGTAGAAACAGAGCAGAGGAGGAGCAGAATGGTATGGAACGTCGCGATTTTGCGACGCATTGTGTTTTCGCGGTTCAAGGTAGCGAAGGAGACAAAGGAGCCAAACATGTAGTGATTTTACGACATGGTTGATTTTCACAGTTTCAAATTGCAAAAGTTTACGGAGTAGAAAGATGTCGCAATTTCACGACTTGTCACGTTTTCATGACCTATTACAGTTTCACGCCAGAAAGCGGTTCAAACATCCCGATGAAGTTTTGCAATTTTTGATGATTAAAAGCACTCTAGAATTAAATGTTTTGCTGCTTTCCGATGTAAGCAAGGTAGAAGAACGTGTCCAAGCCATCAAAATTAAATATTTTCATTATTCAAGGCTGTTGTTCGTATCTTTTCTAACGGTTCAAGCATATTTTCAAGAACGGCCATTTAATGAAGACGACCGACTCCTCGTTCCATTCAATTTTTGGGTTCTTCGAGGCTGGTTTAAGGGGATCGTTTCCTTGTTTTCGTTGCATATGTTGTAGATCTCGAGGAGGTCCGTTGCATATTTTTAATGTTGTAAAGAAGCATGACTTCTATATAAATCAATGTAGATCTCAAAAAAAGGGATCGGGAGTTTGAGAGACATTTTGCTAGAAACACTCAAGTTCTTTGCGTAAATAAGAAATATTTGGCCTCTAATTTTGCAAGCGTCTTTATAATGATTTCCTTCTATTCCATGTATTTCTCAGTTATGCTCGTCTTTCCAATCTGCTATTAGATTCAAATTCTGCATTTGAGTTTGAATATTGCTTAAAAGAAAGTGAGTTCTGGAATACCATACTGGAGGTTGTCTGTGCAAGGTCATAAGTGGATTATGCTGTATTTTGTTATGATATGTTGTTTATACACTTGAGGTTTAATTCTTGCTGAGTTTCTTTCCCAATCTAACAAATTCGGCCTATGGCTATATTTCCCATCTCTTTCCATGTATTTCCTGTTTCTTTTTGCACATTAATAATTCCTTTCCAGCAACTCTAATCTGAAATCAAACTTAGAAATAGTAAGGGAACCAGCCCTCTCTGGATATTGGTCTAGGAGACATCTCTTTCTCCCAGCCTTTCAATGTTGGCCGGGTCTAAGGTGCATAGTTTTTAGAAAATCCTTTCCTATGGCAGATTCGTGACCAACAATAGTCCAGTGGAGAGGGCAGAGGTTGATTTCTAGATTGGCAGTATTTTGGTATGATGGTGGCTTGAGAAGGGGGTTTTGGGAGTGAGGCATGCATTGCTGATGGGCCTCATTTCCAAAATGTTTCTACCCAACTCGTTAGGCATGAGGTTCCCATGGAACCTGCTGGATGTGGTCTGTCAGTTGGTGGAGTGTTCGACACATGAGCCTTTGATCATGAGGTGGGGACAGACACTACTGGCACAACTCTATGGTGAGCTATACGAGGTTTGATATCAAAGGTGGAAGGGCATTAGCTATAGTTATCTATTATAGAGCTGGGCTTGGCAGCACATAGTAATGGAGAGACCAACGGGGTTACCGTGGACAACTTAGGTGGAGATGGTGGATAAGGATATAGGTTATGCAGCTCTATGGTGACGATCTGAGGAGCAAGGATAGAGTTAGTGGTGGGCATGTGTCATAGGGCACTATGCCAATACCTTCACTCAGCTTGCTCCAAGGGAGGTGTTCTGGTGCCCCTATCAGGACTGTCCAACCTGGCATGAGGCTGGAGAGTGGCTCTAATGGGTACATAGGGAGTGGTGGCTAATTTGGCAGCATGGGACCAAGAAGGAGTTCTTCCCTTATAGCCGAGTGACACGACAGTTTGGGGTGCACTAGGGGTTTCCTGGTGAGCCCATGGTCTATCGACGTCGGGGGGACGAGAGGACTCTAGAATGGCAAGTCATCACGCCACTTGGCAAGGATTCAGATGCAATGATTGATGTCTCAGATGTGGACGACGTCGAGACTACCACAGAGTATGAATAGTGGTGGATACTATGGCTATGGCAATGAGAGGGGTTGTTGGGAGGTGCAGAGGCAGCAATAGCAGGCGGGGAGGGTGTTGAGGCACTAGGAGATGATTGGGGAGATCCGTTTGAGGATGCGGATATGGTGGAGGTAGATGATGTGGGTGCGAATGATGGTGCTCCATATCAGTCGGAGGTGCAAGACGCTTTGAAGCAGTGGGAGACAGAGTAGGCTACAGTCTCAAATTCGCCTATGCACTAAGCAATTGCAGAGGACACGAAGGTAGGGGTGTGCGCTGAGAATGCACAATTGGTAGGGCTACTACGGAGGTGAGACTAGGAGCTGGGGGAGGCTCTACAAGAGAGAGATCTATTGCAAGCTCAACTAGTGAAGTGGGAGAACGCATGGGCTGTGCACTGTCGATAGGAGGGGGATACCAAGGCTGCATGGGAGAGGGATCTCATACGGACATAGTTGGCATAGCATGACGATGTAGTAGTGATGTACCATCGACGGGAGGTAGAGTGGTGTCAGCATCATATGGATTTGGAGGGAGATATTATCCACCTCGGGGGGCGGGTACCTAAGCCCTCTAGAGGTGGCTCTTCACACTAGACGAGGGGTAGTGATACTGAGCAGTCAACATCATCTCGTCATAGGTGATTGGATGAGGGAGGTGGTAGTAGGCATGATGTGGGGGCTAGCAGCAGCCGCCTTGAGGGGTCCCATAGGACCCACACCATGGGGGGTAGTTCTCATCACATCGATCCTGCATGATCATGGTGGTCGACGCCTTAGGCTTTGGGGATTTTTGAGTTTTTGGATTTTGTTGTGGGGTCATAGGACCGGTTCATCGTAGCCTACGAGAAATTTTGATGATATATACAAATGACTTTCTTTTATTTGTGCACATGTCATGATTTGATGTTATGCATGATGATTGATGAATATGGATGTATGCAAGTTAATTTATATTGATGGATGCATATGTTTTGACGAAATGCAAATGTTTTTAATTTATATGATATGCAAATGGAATGGATGAATTGAATTTGTGATTTTTGGTGGTCGCACCATAGACTGTTTAGAATTTATGTATTTTTGTGCTGGGTGACTGCTGTATGGCCTAACTTTCTTTATGTATACGGGCTATTTTCTGATGGTAATGCAAGGATGAAAGATAGCACAGTTGGTTTAGAATGTAGGTAGGGTTTTTCAAGACTCAGATGTTTTAACTATCTAGCCAAGACTATACTTTTATCTTACAAGACTTTGTAACAAGGTATGAATCAAACTTGTTTTTGACCAAGTTATTTCACATCCCTGTGTGTGCGATTGAGTTCATTTATGTGGTGTTTGTCAGGATACCGCCAGTGCCAGATAAATTGTCAACCAAACTTGTACTGAGGATCACCTGATTAGATCCACTAACTCCTTTGTTGTACTTAGTCAGATTAATCTGTGGTGCTATCATAGGATACCATAAGCTAGCTCATCCACATGCAAACATTGATCTGTACACAATTTAACATGATAGATATATCATCATGCGAGAGGTTTACCATTAGTGATCGATAGGCTATCCACCAAACCGGTATTGAGGTTTGCCTCATGACCTATCGAAATGCTGAGAGTTCTAGGGATTCAAGTTCGACTCCCTTATTTTCTTCAATTGTATTGGGATACTTGCTCTTTTGTAGTGATAAAAATCACTGTTTATTTTTTGTCTTTTTTTTTGTTTGTTTCTTTTGAGCAAGGGATTTTGAATAGTGAGTGATGGGAATCACTATTGTATGTGCTTTTTGATGTATGCACTTTGGTTGTGATGTCAAATTTCTTGGAGTTTTGACTTTTGCGAATTTGTGATGTTTTGCAACCTTTTGATAACTTGAGATTCTTGGGGAATTGGGTAGGGAAGATGCTTGTCCTTCTGCCAACTCTCAGCATTCTTGGGGTCATTCGCATAGGGGGATGAGCAAGATAACCATTTCACTTATGGTGACTTGGATTGCTTTACAGGTTTCATCTTTCATTCACACAAATTGGGAATTTTTATGTGTTTTAATTTGTGTTGGGATGCTACGTACCAAGGTGTGATCCAAGTAGAACTCTACCTTTGTAAAATATGTCTAACTTGGTACAGTACGTGGCTAGAAAGATAATGATGACTAAAGGATGATAACTCTTGATACATTAGAAGACAACCGACTATGATGTGGGAAAATAACGTGAGTTGCGGTTATTTGCGATGAATTATTGATAAAATGTTAAAAATGATGGTTTTGCCAAGTAATGGCTGTCTATGGTGCGTTGACCTTTATGACCACAAAGATATAATGTATGGATGTGATGCTGAATGCAGCTATATATTTTTGCATTTTTGATGAATTGATTTTTGTGAATATGAAGATGAGATGCAAAAAGATCTCTTTATTGTTGTGATGATTGTGAGTATGCATGGGAATGAGATGCAAATTTTTGTTATTTTTGATGATTTTATTGTTTTTGAATTTTATTATTTTTGACCAAGCGATTGCGAGAACCCTTGGAGCTTTTTTTTGGATTGACCAAGCGATTATGGGAAGCCTTGGAGCTTTTTGGGATGACCAAGTGATTCTAGGAATCCTTGGGGCTTTTTGGGTTGACCAAGCGATTCTGGGAATCCTTGGAGCTTTTTGGGTTGGGCTATGGCTCTTTTAAGTATGGAATGGCCTCAAATGACTGATGTTCAAGGGTTCTAGTTCCTTGATTCCATCAAGAGAGGCTAGCCAATATGTTCCAGGTCCTATTTTACTGTCAATTACATAGGGACCTAACCAGTTTGCCATGAACGTGTCCCTTATATGGGATGACAAACTAGAGTTATGTTGGTTCTCTTTCAAGACCAAGTCACCAACCTAAAAGTCCCTCAGGTGAAATTTCATGTTGTATGATCTCTTAAGTCACTCTTGATAGATATGCAAATGCTTGTGAGAATTGACGCATCATTCGTTGAGCAATGTAAGTTGGTATAATCGGGTTTGCCACGCAGTGTCATCATCGATGAACTCTTGCATTGATATGCGTAGGGAAGAAATTTTCAACTCGAGAGGCATGACTACCTCGAAGCCATACACAAGTGAAAATGAAGTTGCCCCAGTGGGCATCCGAATTCTAGTGCGATAAGCCCACAGGTCAAGTGGGATCTGACTGTGCCAATCCTTATGATTGTCTGCAACTATATTTTTGAGGATGGTGACTAGCATTTTGTTTGACGCCTCTGCTTGCCCATTTGCCTGCGGATAATAGGGTGTCAAAAAATTGTGCTAAATTTTGTACTTTGTGGTCAAAGCACGCATGTCTTTGTTCTTGAATGACGTCTCATTATCCGAGATTATTTTGAATGGAATACCAAAACAACATATGATGTTATGTAAAATGAACTCCACAATGCGGGGTCCTGTCGTAGAGGTAAACAGAACTGCTTCCACCCACTTGGTGAAATACTATGTGGCCATTATGATGAACGTGTGATGACCTAATGATGCAGGGGAGATATTTTTTATTAGATCTAAGCCCCACTGTGAAAATGGCCAAGCCGATTGGATCAGCTACAAGGCCTGGGAAGGTACGTGTGTCAAATTAGCATGGTGTATATATTTCATGCACTTCCTTACATATGCACAACAATCTTGCTCTAAAGATGGCCAATAATAGCCCATGCGGAGAATGCACTTTGCGATGGCCATAACACTAAAGTGGCCACTGCACGTACCATCGTGTGCTTGGGAGATTGCCCAAGTGGACTCCTGCTAGTCCAATCAACGAAGGAGGATTCCTTTGTAGCTGTGATGGTACAAAATGTCTCCTAACAAGACATACTTTGTCGCTTTCTTTTTGAATGATTGCTTTGCAGCATGTGTCAATCCAAGTGGGAGATTACCTAACTTGAGGTAGTCCCTTATGGGTGAATACCAATCCTACTTATTAGAAGCCTTGATAGTATGAATAGCCAATCCCCCTTGAAGTTTATCCCTAGCAAAAGTTGAGCGGCAAAGAACTTGTAAGAATAGCGTTGTGTTGCTATTAAGGGGAATAGGGGAGAATAAGGACCCCCAGTTGGCATGATTTATATGATCATGGATTTGAGAGAACTTATCCGGAGACGGTTCAATCTGGATCAAGTGGATTCCTGGCATTAAGTCAGAGCTTGCATGCTCCATTGTGGATTGCAATAGTGTCTTGACTTGAATGTTTGTCATATCACCAAAAATTTCTTGCAGGATTAACGACCCCAAGGAGGCCATAGTGTTCGCAAAATGATTCGATGATCGAGGGAGTGCCTCGATGTCGTACCATTCAAGCTTTGCCAGGAATTTTTCCACTAGGGCTTTGTAGGACTACAGAACTGGGCATTTGCATTGGAATACCCCTTTGACTTGGTTGATGATTAACAGTGAATCACCATAGATATTCAATCATTTAATGTTCATGGTGACTGTTGTCTGAAGACCTATGAGCAAGGCTTCATACTCTGCATTGTTGTTGGTGCATGGGAAATTTAATTTAAATGATAGAGGCATTAGAGCATCTTATAGTGTGAAGAATATTATTCCTGCGCCACCACCTTGCTCACATTTAGAACCATCAAAAAATAGGGTTATGTCGACCTATGACTCAAGATCATCAGAATCTGGTGATTTTGAGACATGGAAGACCCCATCATCAGGTAGTTCTATGACCAGAGGTTGATCATCTTTGAGAGGAGCCTCTGCTAGTTGATCAGCTATGACTTGGCCTTTGATGGATTTTTGTCCAATAAATTCTATGTCAAATTCTGTCAACAACATGATCCATTTCACCGTGCGGCTACTATGATAAGTACGAATCATCATGTACCACAATGGATTATCCTTAGACACAACATACGTAGTGTTGCTCAGCATGTAGTGGCATAGCTTTTTGGTAGCAAACACCACTACCAAGTAGAGTTTCTCAAAGTATACATAGTTAAGTTCATAGCTGACCAGGGTGTGGCTAATATAGTAAGTAGCCTATTCTTTGTGGAGTTCATTCTTCTGGGCTAACATGGCACCTAGTGCCACCTCGCATAGCTGAGATGTATAAGTAGAATGACACTCCTGGTCTGGGTGGTGCCAATACTGGTGACGAAGCCAAGTATTGTTTAATTTCGTTGAAGGATGACTAGCACTCGTCATCCCAGTGAAATGCTACCCCCTTGTGCAATAATTTTTTCATGGGTTGGCACTTGTCAGATAGCTATGCTATGAAGAATTTAATTGATACGAACTTTCCCTGCAGGCTTTTGAGCTTCTTAATGGTAGTTGGGGGGAGCATTTCAAGGATTTCCTTGACTTTTTTTGGGTCCACCTCGATGCCTCATTTTGAGACTATGAAACCCAAGAGTTTTCTAGATGTGATGCCAAATACGCACTTCTTGCGATTTAGTCTGACTTTATGTTCCATGAGGCGATCAAGGATCTTGCTTAAGTCATCGAGATGATCTGGGCACAAAAGATATTTGGCCAACAAATCATCCATGTAATCTTCCAAATTTTTGTGCATGTAATTGTGGAAGATGTATGTCATGAAACGTTGGTATGTGGCGCCAACATTTTTAAGGCCAAAATGCATGACATTATAGCAAAATGTCCCCCAAGGCATTTTGAATGTCATTTTTAGCTGGTCCTTAGGATTGATACAAATATGATTATATCTCAAAAAACCATCCATGAGAGAAAGCATTTCGTGGCCCACTGTAGCGTCTACCAATGCATCGATGCTTGGCAAGGGGAAATCATCCTTAGGACTCGCTTTGTTTAGATCTTAAAAATTAGTGCATATGTGAATCCTCCTGTTAGGCTTCTTGACGGGCACCATGTTGGACAGCCATGGCAGATAATCCATGCAGATGACAAACTGTGCATCCAACAGCTTTTGCAATTCATCTTTGACCATTAAGGCCATTTTTGGGTGCATCTTACATAGTTTTTTCTTAACTGGCTCGACTGTCATATCAAATGTTAGATTATGCATGACTAGATGCAGATCTAGTCCTGACATGTCTTTGTATGACCATGCAAAAAACTCCTTCTTCTCTTTCAGAAGGGTAATGTAGTCAACTTGCTCTTCAGGGGATAGACTTACCCCCAGCTTGATGATCTGTGGATTCACTGGATCTGAGCCGATGTCTACATCAGTCATCTCCTTGATCGACATGTGGGATCCATCCTCCAACTGGTGTGGAGTTAGGATCAAATGGATATCATTTATCGAGTTTAAATCTATGTTGGGAACCTCAGGTTCCTCTTCAGCATGGAAGATATCCTGAGTTGGCCCTAGGGTAAAATGAAGCATTTTATCGAAAGGCCAGTACTCTGATGGGGATGGAGGTGAATTGACACGATACCAGTCTATGGCATCTATGTATAGATATAATGACTATGCTGGATTGGCCAGGTTGTTTATGGGGGTGGTTAAGTCAATGGAGATCATGTTGATGAAATGATTTTGGTCTCCATTACCGTGGGTGTCATGAATTGGACTTTCTAGATGTTCTCTATGCTCTAAGTCTGGATCTAGAGGGATTGGCATGAATGGATCGGGCCTATGTGCAAATAGGAGGGTAGGGTCTACCCTCGACACTGATATCATTCTAGGGTCTCTGGGTAGAATGTATTCTTCGTATGCCCAAAGTGGCAGATTCAACACTTGTTCCCACAGCACTGGGTCTATGTACCACTCATGCCATGGCACTATGTTCAACTGTTCAAATATGTCGTTAATCTCTAAGGGGTATTGTTGCTATCGCATATGATTGAGATAGGCCATCTCAGTTTCATCTTCATAATCACTATCGGAGATCCAAAAGCCTTCATTGGCTCCAACAATTGTTTGCAACATTAGAGGCTCATCTTGCTCGAGCAAATTGATGTGGCCCCATCGGGGTTGTTCCACTCTCTACGGTGGAGCCTAATTTCCTGATAATTATCCATGGGGATCACCTATGAGTGATCGCTATTTGATTTGAAGGGGTCATACTCTAACTCGTCCTCTGAGGACCCTTCTTGACATTGTCTAGACCCTCCTTGAAAATGAGCTCTCGAGCTTTCTCCTCTATCGAGTAAAGGGAAGGGATTGCGAGGGCCAACAAGGTTGATTGCCATTAATGGGTGATAGTCCCTCAATGTATATGTCATGTTAGGGTTGGCATATGGATCTAATGCCAATCCCCCCTTGCTGCCTATCCCTAGGCCTTGCATGTTCTCCACCAAGATGTCCAAGGGCAGGGGGTGGTTGAACCCTACTCCTGACTTGTCATATGTAATTTGGTATCTTGGTTGGAAAAGAACACGTACCCCTTGCTCATATCTACCTAACCCATATCCATTCCAATTGCATTAGCCAAGGTATCTCAGAGAAAATTCTTGGTTAGACAAATAGTTGACATTTTCAGCAAAAGGCTCTTCATATTCATCCTCTTGCATGCATGGTGCAACGCCATGATCAAGGCCCCCATACACAAAATTTGTCTAGTTAGGTGGGTAGCATAGGGGAACAATAGTACTGATAGGGAGGCGAGGTCTCCCCATGTCCTGCATGGACTCCAATGTGGGTGTTGCTACAATATTCTGCACCAGATACTCCCCCAGGCCCATATTGGCCATCTCAACGATGATTATTGGTGGTTGAGGGGGAGGGAATGGAAGTTCTCCCTGAGTCCACTCCATTTCGGGTGAACTAGGAGTCTCAAATTACATTCGGCTAGGCATCTCCTCAGTAGAGATAGTTGATATTGATGGCAGTGTCTCTTCCAGAGGTTGTGCCTCTTCCAGAGGTTTCTTCCCTTTTTCCTTCTGTTTGGTCCCCGTGGGTGGCATCGTTGGCGGAGGACCAGATGATGACCCAACTATGGTTTTGAAGAACCTGCTAACGAGGATGACTACGGAATTGGACCCTGCTTAGATGGATTCAATTGGAAATCCAAATGCGTTGATGGAAGGGTCGATTGTGGCATTAGCTGCACCGCATTACAATACTTGAAGGGTTCTAAGTCTGTCGGGACTACATGCACCACCCCTTCAAATGTGTACTTTAAACATTGGTGAGCTATCATGTCCCTGATCCAAGACTAACCCAGCAAGATGTTGTAGGCCATATCACCTATAGTTGTTGTAGGGGCAATTGTGCTCGAATACCTCCTATTCTGAGTCACTATACTGATCATCCCTACATACCCCTGCATGGGGCAGTTATGTGTGACCTCATTAACATGTAGGGTCTTTTCCTATGGAGCATGAGTAGGCAAAGGGTCTTTAAATACCTTCGTTTGTTGATTACTTGGTGCCACGAGATTATCCATCGCTAGTGTCTTGTTATCAATTAGGTATTGCACCAAGCCCTTAAACTTCCAGCAGGTATTTAGGTCATGTCCCTATCGTTTGTGGAACCTATAGTACAAGTCATCCCTATACTCCTTAGGCTTTGGAGCATTAGGGTCTATGGTTTGAATCTCTGGTAGGTTGATCAAATTTGTTGCTAACAAGCGATCAAATAGGGAGTCCTTGGACCCTGTGTAAGGCGTAAATTGTCACCTAGGATGACGTGGTTGATTCTGTTCTTGCCTCTGATTTTCTCTGTCATAGTTGTTGAGGCACCACCTAATAGTTAGCCTTTTGGGGCTATGTTTCTTGTGCAGGCTTAAGGACATTGATAGCAACTTGATTGATCGTAGTGGGTTTTTGTTGCATGGTCCCTATTTTATTGTTCTTAGTCCACTATTTTTTCTTAGGTTTGGCTATCTCGCCATCCTATATCTTGATATCTTCAATGATCTTGGATTGTGTCAGAGCTTCTTCTAAGGTGGCATATTGTTGTAGCTGCAATATCACAGAGATCGATCTCAAACAGCTCTTTGAGAACATTTGAGTGAGGTCAGACATAGGAGGGAGGTAGGGTAGCTTAGAAAGAAAAGTCCTCCATCGGTTCCCATAGGCCACCATGGTTTCTTACTCATACTTCTTGAGGCTGGCTAAGTCACTTAGTGACACTTTCTTGGTGTTGAAGGTGAAGTGTTCGAGGAACGCATCTACTAACTGATCTAAGTTGTTAATGTTGTGCTTTGGTAATTGAGTAAACCAATCCAAGGCAGGGCCTACGAATGTGGTTATAAATGTTCTTAATAACAAAGCATCATTGTCCTGAATGTTGAAGCATTGGCTCAAGAATCTCATCACATGCTCCTGAGCATCTTCCTCACCTCTAAATATTACCAACTGAGGTAGCTTAAAGTGTTTAGGGTAAGGGGGTGTTGGCACTGATGGATGCACAAGATGACTATGGAGTTGGCATAACATGGGCTTTTAGGGCCCAAAATTTTTGGTTTCCACAGACTCTAGACACTCTAGCAATGCTTTATATGCATCTAAAGATTTAATCTCTTCCTCTTTAATTTGCTCCCGTTGTGGGTTGTGGTAAACTTGAGGCCTATGGAGGGGTGGTCAGATAGCAACCCCTCTGCCTTGGTAGGGCATTTCTGCCCACTCTTCTTCTTGATCATACTCCTTGTAAGCTTCTTAAGGAGTCTCTAGATGATACCTATGACCCTGGGTGGGTCCCCGTGGAGGGTACCCATCGTTGTTCCAAGGAGTTGCCTCCCGCTCAGGTCTAGGAGGTCTTGGAGGTAGCACTTGGTAAGGTCACAGAGACCTATCTCGCACCAAGGGGTTGCACCTCTCATACAATTTTGCTCTTTGGGTGTGAGGGGTTAGAACCCTCTTAGGCATCGAGTTATGGAGTAGCTCATCTATTTGGCACCGAATGCGCTCTTTGCTAAGGTGATATAGATGCTCTAGTTGTTGTTGATCTTGCTCAAGCTGCGTGATCTATGCTTGGCGAGTGGCATGTCTAGCGACTACCAGGTCAATTTGTTCCGCCATATTGAGCCTAGGATGCCTGGATGCCTCTCCTATGCACTTACCTCGGTCGTGATGATTCGAGATCTCAATAGGTCACTTCCCTCTATCGAGGTTGGCGGCATTTACCTGAGGGTCTAGCCTCAGTAGGTGATCATGGTATATAGCAGGTGCAGAAGCGCATGGCTCCCGCACTTTATATTACTCTTGAGGAATGTGATGGTCTTCCTTGTGCTCCCTTTCATATGCGTGAAAGGGGCGGGTAGAGTTGGATCACCCTGTTTGGAGAGCCTTGCACTCTGGGTTTTGTCTATTGGTTCTAATAGTGATGGGGGGTAAAGGAGGGATGCCATAATCATGTGGCCTCTCCTCATGAACCCTATACTGCTCTAGCACTTCATCACACGATGGCCACTCATATCAAGCTTCTAAGGGAGCCTTCTTGTCTATGTTGAGCACCATGTGTAAGGACTCCTCCTAAAAGGGGCTATGATGAATGAGCGTGTCCCTCAAAGGGGTGCCTCTATAGTCCCATTTTAAAATGGAATGATGTGGACTCTCTTGTGGGTCAGGCCACCAAGGTGGTATGACCAAGTCCTTGGGACTGTAGCAGAGGCGACTTGTGCCCCCTTGTACACTCTCCGCAACTTCTACCCTTGATTGGGCTTGGTTACGGGCGTACACCATTGTGGTGTTTTTCTACAAGCTATGTAGGTTTTTATCTCTTTTTATGATTTTTATGCTACACTAAATAGAAAAGAGCACACACACACAAAGCAATGATTATCTCGTTTAAATATTAAAAGTGTGTCCTAAACCTGGTTTAGTGTGTTTTGGTTTTTGTTTTTTTTTGTTTTTGAAGGTTTTTGTAAAGAACATTTAAATGCAATATGATGGCTCTTATGACTCCCAAAAATGGTTGCCCCTTCGATATACCATTGCCATGCCGATATACCAACCTCTCTATATACCCGCCCTTACATGAGGGAAACTATAGGTATGTGAGAGCAGATAGTACGTGGAACGTAGGCGGTATAGAAGGGGAATCACCCTGTTTATGACATCTACCATAGAAGAATTATCCTCATGTGTTGGGAATCACCCTAGCTACACTCGGTAATCTTTCATTAGGATTTACGTCTAGCAAAAGTAGCGATTGGGGTAATGGATGCAAAAATTCAAACCAAGGTGGTGATGAAATCCATCGTTGGTCTAGATCAAGGGCTAGGATTTTAGGACCAGCTCCTTGGTGTTTAATTTGCCACATGATGTATGGGGTTATTTTTATTTTGCAAAAAGGAAACAAGCAAGCAGCAAAAGAAAACTTTCCCTAAGCAAGCAAGTAACCCAAAAATAGAAAAACTAAAGACAAAAAATGACAGGAAAAGTTTAGAATCCCTACCTCTTCTCTGCCCAAATCTGCTAGCTCTGAGTCTCTACCTTGAAACTGCACAGAGAGTTATTCATCTCTGGATGAAATGAATAAAAAAACTGAATTCATCACAAGGTGGTGTGCATTCCCATTTTTCCCTGGGTAAGACGAATTCCAGCTCTGTATTTGCCACATACTGGAACAAACAGCAGTCCCTTGTTCAAAAAAAAATGATACCTGCAAGCAAAAAGCAAGTTTTGATCAGATTTTTTATCTAAAAAAAATAGAGGACATAGTCCCACCATGATTTCCATTGAAAGCACAAGGATATGTAAACAAAAAATGGAAAATCTCCAAGTACGATGCAAAACTAAATTAAACTTAACGCTAAGTCCTACGAATTAAAATGCATGAAATAGAAAAATAATGAACGAATTGAAACCCCAAATGAAAATCCAATGTGGAGAAAAACCCTCTATTTTATTGATATGTTTCGAGATTCAGTTACAATTCACCTCCTCCCTTTTTTAGGGGTGAGGAGCATTAAATTTGTTTCTTTGTTACATCCATGGATAGCCATTCCTTATTTTGTGTGCCCACATGTAAAGTGGGCAGACAAAACGTCATCGTAACTTGTGTTGATGAGTCTCAACCCTTTGCTGCTCCTCTAATGTCTAGATCTTGCATACAAGGAAACAAGAAATGATCAGTAGCACCTATGGATGAAATGAAACATGCAATCCCCAAGCCTACGATTAGTGCATGCAAAGAATAAATAAAATGATAACTAACGTATATCCAAATGATCTAAAAATTTGATAGGGGCATCAAGACCTCACAAAGAAAACACTGCAAATGGAACAATCAGGAAATTCCTCACAGATTTGAATTCTCTCTAGGGCGGGATGAATAGACCTGCAATAAAATGCCAGATAGCACTGATCAAAATGTCACATCTAGAAAGATCTAGACCTCCTACAAAATTTGGGGTTAGCTAACTGGGGGTATTTTGGGACAACCCAGATGGTCAGATTTCCCCAATTTGGCCTCCAACACCCAGATTTTGATGATGCCATCTACAAGTTAGTAAGGACCAAAAAATGATGAAACATGATAAGATTTGCTCAAACGTTACGAAATTGAAATTGCAAACTATCTAAGCAGCATAAGACGAAATATGGAAGAAAATGACAGAAGGAAAATCTGACATAGATTCCTAATCATTATAAAAGGGGATGATTAGATCTGCAAGAGTGTGGGGGGCGAAGTGCCCAGGGAAGGTCACCCACCCTTTGGGGCCTGATTTTGGCACCAATCCACTTGGGATGGGTCCAAAATCTCTTTTAAAGTGTTGTCGACAAATTGGGTGGGATATTGTGACCAAATTTCAGGTTTTGGTTCCAGATTTTGTGCTTCCAATAACCACCCTATGACCTCTTTTCCAAAAGAGATCAAGGATGTGAAAGGCACAAATCGGAAGGGTGTGGGTGTGAATGTAAAATGATAGCATTTCATTGCTCAAAAATGCTCCTTCTCTGTATCTTTTGGGGTGAGGAAACTCACCAATATATAGACCTGGAGGTCTCTTGAATTGGGCATGCAAAGGCGCCACTTGGCAATCGTGCCTTCCTAGGGGGAAGGAGGTTCTTCCATGATTAGGGACTTCATGACTGCCCTTGCAACTACCTCTAATGCTCAAAAATACTCACCCACACTCCCATGCGATGAAGGAAGCGTTAAGTGGTGGATCTGAGCTGCCATTTGTCAAGATTTGACTTTTTTGCCCGTCAAACCTACTATTCACCCCACCCTGGAGTGAATCCTACTATTCATCCCTGGGTGGGGTGAATCCCAATTTGAAATCATCCCTGGGTGAAACGAGTATTGAGAAAAGTTCCTGAAGGTGCCAAATTGACTCCTGAATTTCCAAAACTACTATGAGAGTGGTTAGGACCATTTTTTAACCTTTGGGGGTTGTGTGTGTCAATGTGATCAGTGTTTGCAGTCACATAATTGGATTGGTGTTGTTTTGGTGTCTGCAGGTAGAGGGACAAGCCACCCCATTACTTGTGAAAGGTAAGGTTTTCAATAAGCAAGTAAACTTAATAGATAGTGAAGCCACTGACAGTTTTATTTCATCTAGTCTAGCAAGGACTGTGTCAAAAAGGCCTAGGTATTTGGATCAAGGGTGGATGGTAGAGTAATGTTCTGGGTAAACCTACTCTGTAAACCAATGTTACCCTATAGTAAAATTTACTCTATCTAAAGGGACTACAAAATATTGTTTATATGTAGCTCCACTACATACATTTAATATGATTCTTGGTATGGATTGGCTACAAAATCATAGAGTCTTGGTCAATTTCTAAGACCGTTGGATTGAGTATTCAAAGAAATGCAGAGAAATACTAAGAGGTCATAGCGATAAAGAGAAATAAAAAATACTAGGATGACATCCAATCCTATAGGATTTTTAGGACATATTCCCAAAGGACCTACCTAGATTACCTCCTGTACATGAATTTTATTTTACAATTAAACTTTTGATGGGAACTGAACCTATTCATAGATCCCTGTATAGAATGAATCCTACTAAAATGTGTGAACTGAAGATTCAATTGCAAGGATTATTGGATAAGGGTTTGATAAAACCAAGTGTGTCATTGTGGGATGCACCAATTTTGTTTGTGAAAAATAAGGATGGTTCACTAATATTGTGTATTTATTACATAATGCTAAATAAGGCTACAATCAAGAATTGATATCCTTTACCTAGGATCAAAGATTTATTTGATCAACTGAAATATGCCAAGGTGTTTACCAAAATTGATCTGAGGTCAAGGTATCACTAGTTGATAATTCATGAGGAAGATACTCACAAAATGACATTTAAGACTAGATATGGGCATTATGAGTTTACAATTCTACCCTTTGGACTGACTAATGCCCCAACTGCTTTCATGGACCTAATGAGAATATCCTTATATACTCTCAAGATATTTGGATCAATTTGTTCTTGTATTACTAGATGATATCCTTATATACTCTCAAGATAAATTAGAGCATGATAAACATCTTAGGATCATGTTGGAATTGTTGAGAAAAAACCATATTTATGGAAATCTGACTAAGAGTAAATTCTACGTTCTATAGGTAAGATACCTCTGACACGTTATATCAAAAAAGAGGATTGTTGTGGATCCAAAAAATATAGAGGCTAATATGAAGATCCCCAACTAATATCACTGAAGTGTGAAGTTTCATGGGGTTAACGAGCTATTTTAGACATTATATAAAGGAATACACTAAGATTTTTGGACCCATAACGAACCTTCATAAGAAAGGAAATGAATTCAATTGGTTAGAGAAGTGTGAAGTTGCCTTTGAGCTATTAAAGCATAAGCTTAATACTGCACCAGTACTAAAGGTTCTCAATCCTCAAGGGGACTTATCAGTGTGAACAAATGCATCAATAGATGGTTTGGGTGGGGTACTCTCACAAGATGATTTAGTAGTGGCATATACTTCAAGGAAACCTAAGAAGCATGAAGTTAATTATGCTACGCATGATTTGGATTTGGGTGTAGTGGTGCACATTCTAAAGGTTTTGTACCACTACTTTGTGGGAAGGCCCTTTGAACTAAAAATAGACCATCAAAGTATATGGTATATATTCACCCAACCAATACTTAATGCAAGGTAGAGAAGATGGGTAGAATTCCTCACTGAGTATTATTTTGAGATTGAGTACATAAAAGTAAAGGAGAATAAAGTGGCTGATGCTTTATGTAGAAGGATATATATAGCAGCCATCACTAGAGATCACATGGGTCTGATGGATCAAGTGAGATATAGGTAATTTTAGTGTGAGTATTGTCGAGGAATTCAAGTAAATATGGATAGAGATATTGAAGGAACTAATGAGTTTAGTGTGAAATATGACCTTCTATGATACAAGGGAAGGGTCATTATACTAAATATAGGTGATTTGAGAAACTTAATCATGAAAGAATCTCATATATATCCTTATTTTTCTCATCTAGGAGGAGTCAAAACACAAGAAAACGTGAAAAGAACCTTCTTTTGGGTAGGAATGAAGAAGGATATCATATATTTTTTTACTTGATGCCTCGAATGTAAGAAGGTTAAGGCATCTTGTAGGAAAAATTCATCCGCATGAGATACCCACACAAAAATTGTAGGTCATATCCATGGATTTTATTGTGGGGTTACCCAAGACTCGGTTCCAAAATTATGCCATCTTTGTAGTGGTCGAAAAGTTGACTAAGGTTACCCACTTCATACCAAGAAATACTAAGGATGATGATCAGGTAGTAGCTAGAAAATTCATCAAGGATATATTCCTATTGCATTGGTTTTCAGATGTAATCATCTTAGATAGAGACTCTAAATTCACTTCTAAATTTGGGAAATCCCTTCATAGTTGTTGGATATGTCTCATTCTTTGCCGGAAAAGAATTGTATGACAGGCACTACAGCGCAAAAGACGACGGGTAGGGGGGGTTCGGTCGCTACTTTTCACCTACTTTTATCGCTACTTTTGGAGCGGCCCTCGGGATTCCCACGGTTGGTGGGTGGTTAGTGGGTGTGGGTGGTTTAGCCCACGGTGTTGTATCCACGGTACCCTAATACCACTTGGTGGTTTAGGGTTGTATGAGTTTCCTTATATAATTATTGTAATGCCCCATTTGAGGGACAAGAGAGAGAATAATATATCAAGGAGGATAGACTCTTGTTTGCTGGACTAGCCCAAATCGGGTGAACCAGGGTAAATCTTGTGTGTTATATGTGCATTGAATGGTGTCATTATTTCCTTAGTTATTATTTCTGCATTATTTCTAGAATATGTTTCTGTAATTTCTCTTCATTTGGTATCAGAGCCAAGTCATTAGCCATAGGGGGACGCCTTTATTGCTAGGGTTTAAATCCGTTTGAAGAAGATCTAGGGTTTCTAGGAGTGAGAGGAAACCTATTCTGGAGTGGGAGTTACGCAGAAGGAGTTTGAAGGAAAAATGTCAGGAAATCATTCAAGGATAGAGATCGAGAAATTTGACGGCAAAATTTTTGAGCTATGGAAGTTAAAGATGGAAGATATGCTCGTGGACAGAGATCAGTGGGCTGCTATTTCAGAAACAACAAAACCTACGGGTACTTCCGATGAAGATTGGGAGAAGATGAATCGAAAAGCAAGGAGTCTGATTCGACCGTGTCTTGCGGATTCGGTGCTCATCAATGTTTCGGGAGAAGCTACAGCAAAGGATCTCTGGGAGAGGTTAGGGGCTTTGTATCAATCGAAGTCCCTAGTGAGCAAATTATTCCTCGGAAAGAAACTGTACAATCTTAGGATGCATGACGGGGATTCGGTTGCGGATCATCTGAATGCATTCAATACAGTGGTAAGTCAACTAACATCTAGTAGAAATTAAGTTGAGTGAGGAAGATAAATGCATTACTTTGTTATGCTCTTTACCAGATTCATGGGATAACTTAGTAGTAGCAATTGGTAGTACAACTTCATCCACATTGAAGTTTGAAGATATAGTGGCATCTCTATTATCCGAGGATATGAGGAGAAAAGCCATGGAGGGCACATCTAAGGAAGCCCTAACAGTGAGAGGGCGTGCCAAGGAGAAGGACAAATCTAGATATGGTGATAGGTCTAAGTCTAAAGGTAGATCCAAGTCTCGGGGGAAGTTTGAGAGAAAATGCTGGAATTGTGGCAAGCCAGGTCATATGAAGAAGGATTGCAGATCAAAGAAAGCTGAGTCTGGAAAAAAGTCTGATGAATCGACTTCCACAGAGATGAATAAATCCATTGATGAAGCAGGGGATGTATATTTGGCATCCTGCTCATCATGCTCCACACGATCAGATAAAAATGATTGGTTGATTGATACTGGTGCCTCTTTTCATATGACTCCTCATAGAGGGTGGTTCAGTGAATATGAAAGATATGATGGAGGGGAGGTACTATTGGGAGATGATTCACCACTCAGAATCATGGGTCGTGGAAGAGTGAAAATTTTGCTGCAGGATGGTAGGGTTAAGACCCTACCAGGTGTGATGCATATTCCGGGACTTGCTAGAAATTTGATTTCGGTAAGCAAAATGGCCGATGCAGCAGTGAATGTCAGTTTTGGCAAGGATTCATGCAAAATGGTTCGTGGATCAATGGTGTTGGCAAGGGGAGTTCGGATTGGAACATTGTATAAGCTATTGGGAAGCACTATGACAAATGAGTGCAATAGCTCAACTGTTCCTGAGGTTGATTCCGATAAAAGATCAACACTCGGCATCAAAGGATGGGACATATTAGAGAAAAGGGATTGCGTACCCTGTACACAAAAGGTATGGTTCATGGTATCCCTAATTACTCAATGACTTCTGAGTTCTGTGAACATTGTATTTATGGTAAACAGAATCGGGTTAGTTTTCCATCTAATGCCACAAGATCTAGTGGGGTACTAGATTTGATCCACAGTGATATTTTTGGTCCTGTTCCTATGCCGTCTCTTGGAAAATCATGGTATTATGCTTCCTTTGTTGATGATTTTTCAAGATATGCATGGATTTACTTTCTTAAGAGCAAAGATGAAGTGTTTGAAAAATTTAAGGAATTTAAAGCACTTGTTGAGAATCAAACCGATAAAAGGATTAAGGTGTTGAGGTCTGATAATGGAGGGGAATATTGTTCTAATATATTTGAGAAATTTTGTAAGCAATGTGGTATTGCAAGACAGAAGACTACTTCATATACACCTCAACAGAATGGAGTTGCAGAGAGGTTGAACAGATCACTGATGGAGAAGGCTAGAAGTATGCTCAGTGGTGCAGGTTTGGCACAGGAATTCTGGGCAGAAGCAGTGAGTGCAGCATGTTACTTGCGAAATCGGTCACCTACATCAGCATTGCCAGATCAAACTCCATTTGAAGCTCTATTTGGTAAGAAACCATCTATTTCACATCTCAAAGTTTTTGGCTGTGATGCATACATGCATATTCCAAAGGAGAAAAGAAGTAAGCTAGATAATAAGGCTGTTAAATGTATCTTTATTGGTTATAAAGATGGTGTTAAAGGATATAAGCTTTGGAATCCAAAAACTAAAAGTACAGTGTATAGTAGAGATGTGGTGTTTAGGGAGATGATCAGTGATTCTAGGAAGGTAGTTACAGAAGAGGAACCTGGAACGGTCCAATTTGATCTCATGGAAAACTATCAGACAGTAGAGGATCTGGAAGAGGAGCATACAGATGAGGATATGGAAGAGGAGCATACAGGTGAGGATCTGGAAGAGGATGAAGAAGAGGTTCATACACCTGTGGTAAGGAGATCAACACGGGAAAGGAGGCAACCTGAAAGGTACAGTCCATCTGCTTTTCCTACTTCTTTTGTACTATCTGTTATTGATGAAGATCCTAGAACAGTTAGAGAAGCTGTTAATTCTGGAGAGGCAAACCATTGGGAAGAGGCCATGGATGAGGAAATGATGTCCCTGAAAAAGAACAGAACATGGGATTTAGTGAAATTACCAAGTGGTAGGAAAGCAATAGGTTGCAAGTGGATCTTTAAGAAGAAGCAGAATGCTGAAGGTAAAGTGGAGAAATATAAAGCTCGCCTAGTTGCTAAAGGTTTTTCTCAGGTTGAAGGAATTGATTATGGTGAAGTTTTTTCTCCCGTTGCAAAGCTAACATCAATTAGATTTATGTTAGTTGTGGCTGCTGCATTCGATCTTGAAATAGAACAGATGGATGTGAAAACTGCATTCCTTCATGGAGATTTGGAGGAAGAAATCTATATGAGGCAGCCTGAAGGTTTCACTGTTGCAGGAAAGGAGGATCTGGTATGTAAGTTAAAGAAATCATTGTATGGACTGAAACAATCACCTAGAATGTGGTACCAAAAATTTGATACTTATGTTTTAGGAATTGGTTTTGTTCGTAGCAATGCTGATCACTGTGTGTATTCAAAGAAAATTGGTAATGTAATTGTCATTATAGTTCTTTATGTTGATGACATGTTACTAATTGGAAATAGCAAGAAACTGGTCATGGAAGTAAAGTCTCAGTTGGCATCACAATTTGACATGAAGGATCTTGGCCCTGCAAATTTTATATTGGGTATGCAAATAAAAAGAGATCGCTCTAACAGAAGGTTGTGGCTGGATCAGAAAAAGTATGTTGAGACAGTGTTGAAAAGGTTCAATATGCAGGATTGCAAACCGGTGAAGGTACCTATTTCTTTAGGTGAAAAATTGTCTGCTGAACAATGTCCAAAAATAGAAGAAGAGGTAGAGGAAATGTCACATATTCCTTATGCAAATGTCGTAGGTAGTTTAATGTATGCCATGGTTTGTACTAGAGCAGACATTGCCCATGCAGTGGGAGTCTTGAGTAGATATATGTCTAAACCTCGGTAAAGAGCATTGGACTGCTGTGAAAAGGGTGTTTAGATATTTGTGTGGCACCTCTGATTTTACAATCTGCTATGAGGGTACAGTTAAAGAAAATAGACAATTGGATATAGAAGGGTTTGTTGATGCAGATTGGGCTGGAGATCTGGACAGGAGAAGATCTACTAGTGCTTATGTATTCAATTTGTTCGGAGGGGCCATTAGTTGGATGAGCAAGAGGCAGACTGTTGTTGCTCTTTCAACTACTGAAGCTGAGTATATGGCTGCCACTGATGCAAGTAAGGAAGTTGTATGGCTGCAAAGACTATGTGCTGAAATTGGGTTCTTTCAAGGAGCTGTAAAGATAAACTGTGACAGTCAGAGTGCCATATTTTTGGCAAAGAACCCTGCTTACCATTCAAGAACGAAGCACATTGATACAAAGTTCCATTTCTGTAGGGACATGCTTGAACAGAGGAAAGTGTTGCTGGAAAAGGTAGACACCAAGGAAAATGTTGCAGATGCTTTAACCAAGGCTGTAAGCACTGAAAAGTTTAGATTCTGTTCAAATGAAATGGGTCTGGCAAAGTATTCAACAAGTGGGAGAATGTTGGATATGTCTCATTCTTTGCCGAAAAAGAATTGTATGACAGGCACTACAGCGCAAAAGACGACGGGTAGGGGGGCCTACTTTTATCGCTACTTTTCACCTACTTTTATCGCTACTTTTGGAGCGGCCCTCGGGATTCCCACGGTTGGTGGGTGGTTAGTGGGTGTGGGTGGTTTAGCCCATGGTGTTGTATCCACGGTACCCTAATACCACTTGGTGGTTTAGGGTTGTATGAGTTTCCTTATATAATTATTGTAATGCCCCATTTGAGGGACAAGAGAGAGAATAATATATCAAGGAGGATAGACTCTTGTTTGTTGGACTAGCCCAAATCGGGTGAACCAGGGTAAATCTTGTGTGTTATATGTGCATTGAATGGTGTCATTATTTCCTTAGTTATTATTTCTGCATTATTTCTAGAATATGTTTCTGTAATTCTCTTCAATAGTGCAGTTGGTACGAAATTGAATATTAGTTCAGTATACCATACTGAGACCAATGGATAAACAGAGTGGGTAAACCAAGTTCTAGAAGACATGCTTCACATGTACTGCATGGATCATAAATATCAATGGGAATACTATCTACCTTTGGTAGAATTTGCCTATAATAATGGATATCAGTCCTCGCTAGGAATGGGAACTTTCGATACCTTGTATGGGTGAAAGTGCATAACACCATTGTCATGGGATAGCCTAGAATATTGAGTTGCTATTGGACTAGAGATGGTCAGGGTAATGGAACAATAGCTAAAAGAAATTAGGTAAAGGCTTAAGGAAACCACGAATAGGCATAAGAGTTATGAAGATCTAAAAAGGACTCCTAGAGAGTATTTTGTTGGAGATAAGGTGTTCGTAATGGTTAAGCCAAATAAAAGTGCTATCAAATCCATGAAGTTGGATTCACATTTTGTGGGGCCCATTGAGATCATAGAAAAGATCATTCTGGTTGGTTACAAACATGCGCTACCACATAATTTATCCAAAATCCATGACACCTTCCACATATCCTTGCTTAGGAAATATGTTGTTGACCCTGAACATGTGTGGGATGTTTATAAATTGTAGATGGTAAATCCAAAGCCCATTGAAGTATCTTTGGAGAAGATTCTTGAGTTTCGATCCAAATATCTACAAAATCAAACTCTTGATCAATGTAAGGTCTAGTGGGACCAGTTCTCTGAGAAAAATACCACTTGGGAGAAAGTGGAGTTTATGCGAAAAAAAATTCCCTTTTTGTTTGAAGATTATATGATGTAATAATTTTATTTTCTACTGAACCACAAAAGGAAAACTAGAAACACCGAGGACGATGTTTAATCCTAGTGGAGGAGGATGTCATGACCCTCCTTATCTGGTTTTAAGGAACAAGAAAATAATGTATGGACCAATGATGTGGTGATACTTAGTGTAAACATTTGAACTAGCTATGTGATGTTTAGTTGATTTATAAGGGCATGTTATTGCTAACATATTTCCATGTATGTATGATCAGGTACACTTGTAGGTGGAATAGATAAATTTACCCACAAGAAATGAGGGTACCAAAGATCAGGGGAAATGATGATTGAGGTACTTGAAGGTAATATGGATAGATACCTTCATATAGGTATGCATTGATAGAAGGGATAATCATCGATGGATGATAACCTTGAGCTTTAGTTGATAGCCTAGTAGCTATCATAAAATATTTGGCTAAGATAGGTGATTGGGTTGATGGAAATATTCCCTCTTTGTTGATTATGTAAATTTGTTTGCTCTTTACATCATCATGGTGAAAGAAAGTAAACTAACATAAGAACCACTACAAGATGCATAGAGATGCATAGGGTAAACTGACATATTCAAAGTAAATATAAAGCATACTCCTTGTGAAATAAAGTTAACTAAATTTAAATGTTGAATTTAGATTATTTAAATTAATTAATGATATTTAAGAAAATAATATTTGGCTCGTTGGAGATCATTAGTAAATTCGTTTGCAATTAATAAATGGTTTTTCATTTGATTTCATTAAATGTGTTATTTTAATGTTAATAGGGTATTCATTGAAAGGCTTTAATTAATTAAATAAAAGATAATTCATTTTAAAAAAAAAAAAGATATATGAAGATATATAACAGATATATTTATTAAAAAAAAAAGAATAAACAAAGGGGCAATAATGAAATTGGACAAATAAAAATAATGCATTTTAATGTAAATAAATATCTTAAGAATGATATTTTAATTAAAAGGTCATTCTATAGTTTAAAAAAAAAGTAATGAAATGTAATCATTTTGTTCCTTAACGATGAAACCTAGGAGATATCCTATGATGCTGCTAAGTTTCCAAATATAGCAAATATGGGAGGAGCTTGTAGAGTATATGGGATAGTGCATTCAATAATGGAGGTATATGACGGAGCTCAGGGTTCGAGAATATGGTGAACAAGCACGTTAAAGAAGGACAAAAAAGTGAGAAAAATGGGACAACAGAGCATACTGGAGCATATGAAGAGGCAAGAAGGAGAAACAAATATGTAGAGAAGAGATGGGCATAGCGAGAGGAATGCATAAGAGGATTAGAGGAGAGCCTACCACATGATACCATATTTCCAATATTCGTAGGAGTTAAGGTTGGGTTGTTCTAAATTTAATATCAATTTTAAATTTACATGGAATTATGCTATGTAAGTGTTGTGCGCTATGTTGTTCTATGTTATGGGAAATAAAACTCTTTATGTGGCCATGTAAGAACTTTGCACTACGTTGCTTTGTTTGGTAGAAATAAAACTCCCCATTTTGCTTGTAGATGTGTCGTACACTACATTGCTTTGTTTTGTGGAAATAAAACTCTCCATGTTTCTTGTAGAAGCATTGTGGGCTATGTTGCTTTGTTTAGTGGAAATAAAACTTCCCATGGTTCTTATAGAAGTGATGTGTTCTGCATTTCTTTTTTTGGTGGAAAGAAAATTCCCCATGTTTCTTGTAGAAGTGATGTGCACTACATTGCTTTGTTTGATGGAAATAAAACTACCCATGTTGCTTGTAGAAGTGTTGTGCACTATGTTGCTTTTTTTGGTGGAAAGAAAACTCCCCATGTTGCTTTGTAGAAGTACAATGCACTACATTGCCTTGCTTTGTAGGAAAGAAACCCTCTGTGTTGTAATTGAGCATCATGCTCTATGTTTAATAAAAAAACTTGTAAATGACTTATGTGTGTGGCTTTATAAGTAATACACCTTACGTCAAGCGAGTACTGTGTGGGTGTGTAATCACCCTAGGCTGCATTGAGAGCTATGCACGAGGTTTAGGAAGGAAACCATCTCTTGTGTAAAAGCATTGTGCACTGTGAAAAGTGGCGAGCTCTAGTGAGTGCTTAGGAGAGAACCTTAGAGAGCCTTTCAAAGAGAGTAAACAGTAAATAAACTAGTGGGAATCGATAAGGAATGTTGTGCATGTCTGAAGGTCATGCTACATTGAAGGGAACACTATGAGTGCTACTAGGTCTAGTTTTTTTAGAGGCTAGGAAAATCATGGTTGCCCAGTATCTGTTTACCTTTAGTTGTAAACCCCCACTATAGAAAAGGTGTTGTGTAATGTGATCAAAATAAATAAAGAAACCTTGTTATTTGGAAAAAGTGAAGGGTTGAATTGTAAGGAAGACCTTAGTCTCCTAAAATATATTTAAGGTTTTTAATTAAAAGGAACCTTAGATTTTAAGAAATACATTTAGGTTTTTTTTTTTTATTTGTGGAAAACATCCCAAAAGGGATGCCACTTTCGGGTAAGACCCAAGGAGGCAGGGGTATCCATTCCACCAAAAATGCCCAGGACTCGGACCTGGCCTACCACCTTTGACATACTCAAGGAGCAAACAAACACACAAAACCAATTTAAAAATAAGTAAATAACAACAAAAATAATAAAATAAAATAAAAAACATGCTCCTTGAGTGTGTCAAAAACAAAAGCACAACCAAACACGCACAATAAGATAAAATAAACCACAACACAAACCACATAGAAAAACACAAGAACCACATAACAAAACACAAACAAGACAAAAACAACAAGAACACTACAAAGACATAACCCAAAAAAACATGAAAAATAAACACAACCAAAACCTAAAAAATTAAAAAAATAAAATAAAAATAAAAATAAAAAACAACCAACAACAGACAATAAACAAAAACAAAATACATAGAAAACACTCACACATAAAAACACGAAATAACACAAACAAAGAGAAACCCAAGAACAAGAACGAAAAAAACACAAGAACAATAACAAAAAACATAAAAAAAAAAACAACAAAAACACAAGAACAACAAAAAACAACACAAAGAACACAAAAACAAAACAAAACAAAAGAACCCACCCACCTTAAAAAACTAAACAAAAAAAACAAAAAAGAAAAAAGAAAAAAATGAACAAAACAATGACCTATCTAGACCAGAAGACTATTAAGGCAAGAATCAACAGAGGAAACAAAATAAAGAATAGAATGAGCTAGGGAACTAAAAAAAATTGAATGAACCAAAGAGAAGCAAAAAAAAAAACAAGAAGAAACTAGGTACCTTCAGAACTGGAGCCATCCAAAGAAATGATAGAAAGAAGAGCTTCCCTAATTTGAGAAGCCCACCATATAGGAGGGTGGCCATAACAAGTAAGATCACCTTTGTCCAAAGCCCAATTAGCTAAAGCATCAACACTCTTGTTTTGATCTCTAACCACATGATTGTAATCAACTTTCAAAAATCCCATCTGGATTAACTGAATCTTCTCAATAATTCTTTTTATTCTCCAATCCACCTTATGATTCTTAGAAGGAGTCTTCAAGAGATTAATCATAAGTTGAGAGTCAGACTCAACTAACACCTTTTCCCATCCAACCTTAGTAGCCTCCTGAAGGCCTCTGAGGATACCATACCCCTCAGCAAGGTTATTGGAAAGAATACCCAAATTCTCAGCAAAAGTAAAAACCAGGGAGCCATCCGAAAGTCTACCAATTCCTCCCACATCGGCTTTTCCAGGGTTCCCTCTAGAGGCTCCATCGGTATTGACTTTTCCAAAATCCTTAGGAGGAGGTTGCCAATTTCTAGTCCTATCCATCTTACTAATACTCACATTCCCTTTAAGTTGGTTGCCCTTAGAAGGTTTAATCTTCAATATTTGCATCACTTGATCCCATATTTGGTGGGAGTTTTGGGGGTGATTAAGGAGTTGATGGACTGATTCAACTAAGTTGGCTATGGTATTTTTCCAAATATAGTGAATATCCTTCCTATCTTGATTAAAAATTTGGTTGTTCCTTTCATTCCAAATATTCCAAAGAAGAATGGTAGAACCCATCCAAACTAACTGCCTAATAAAATGATCAACACCCTCTTGATTAGGCCAATCCCTCCAAAGTTGTTCAAAAGTAAAAAAATTGGACCACTATAAGCCAAGTAAAGTGGCCATTCTCCTCCATAGCTCAGAGGCTAAAGTACACTCAATAAAAATATGGTTGATATTTTCTACATTCTCTTCACACATTTCACATCTAAAAGGGCCATGAAAACCACGCTTCATAAGTTGCTCACCAAGTAAGCACCCTACGATGCAATAAAAGCCAATTAAAGAACCTCACCTTAGGCCAGAGCTTTTGAGCCCACAATCGAGAAAATATGTCAGAAGAATGGTTGGGATTATTATGGCATAAGGTCAAATAACCTTGAGCAACTGAATACTCACCCTTAGTAGTGTTGTTCCATCCAAAACAATCTTTTTCATGGGACCAAGAGAGGGATCTCATATGAAGGATGCCTTGGATATCTTGTCTTTGCCTTTCTAGGATTTGAATAGGCCAGTCCTCAATAGGGATCCAATATCTACCAACCTTTGAATTACCAAGTATGGTACCGACAAGTAATTAGCCACCTTTATCCAATTAGCTCGGTGAAGCTCCTCCATCCAAGGCCTCCAATCGGGAAACCGAGTTATCAAAGGCTTGTGACCATCCCAAGAATCTGTCCAAAAATTTGCATGTTGACCATTATGAATGATCCAAAATAATTTTTTCTTTATCAAATCCTCACCAGTCTTAAGAACTGCTAAAATGGGAGAACCTTTGGTAGGAAGTTGATAGCGAACAAGGTCTTCAGGACTTTTGTTCTCAACATATTTAGCATGAAGATTATTGGCCCAAAGAGCATTGGGGTTATGCAACATCCTCCAATATAATTTAGCAGCTAAAGCTTTGTTGTTATTAATTGAAGACCGAAATCCTAACCCCCCTTCACTCTTAGGAAGACATAAAGTATCCCATTTCACCAAGGCCCATTTTCTTTTCTCCTTAGTACCACTCCAAAGGAAACGATGACTGATTTGATCCAATTCTCGAAGAACAACCTTTGGGATATTCAAAATGGAAGAAACATAAATAGGAATAGCTTGAAGGACTGATTTTACCAAGGTGATTCTACCCCTAGAAGAAAGCCACTTGTTGGTCCACTTTCCAATTTTCTTCTTGACTTTGTCCAACAACCAATTCCAATATTTATTTTTCTGCCTTTGAATATTTATGGGAATACCTAAATAAGTGATTGGAAGAGAGGTCTTCTTATATCTTAATTTATCCAAGACCATGGATTCCTGTCTAGCAGAGCGGTGAAAGAAAATAACTTTAGATTTGTCTTCATTGATCAACTGCCCAGTAGCCTTAGAAAAATAGCTAATGATTTGCTTAATATTAGAAGCTTCCTTAACTGTAGCTTTACCTAAAAGAGTAGAGTCATCCACAAATTGAAGATGAGAGATAGGTCTAGCTCCATGAGCAATGGTAACTCCCTCAAGGGTTTTGTTTTCCCTCTTTTTGGTTATAGTCCTACCCAAGCATTCAGCAAGAATGATGAATAAATAAGGGGATAGCGGGTCACCTTGCCTAATACCTCTAGAAGTTGGGAAAGACTGAGAAGGCCTGCCATTGATAAGAACTAAGTAGGAAACTGAAGAGATACATCCCATAATCCAATCCATCCAATCCTTAGAGAAACCAAATTGCCTCAAAACTTTGATAAGGAAGTGCCAATCCACTCTGTCATAAGCTTTGGATAAGTCTAACCGAATGAACATGGAAGGAGAATTTTGCATATCCATGGAATGGATGGCTTCCTGAGCAAGAACTATCTCATCTACTATTTGACGTCCTTCCACATAACCCCCTTGCTCTGGGGAAATAATCTTATGCAAAAGAGGCTTCAACCTTTCTGCCATGATTTTAGTAATGATTTTGAGAAGAACATTACATAAAGCAATAGGTCTAAAAGCTGAGATATGATCAACCTCTTGAGCTTTTGGAACAAGAGTAATATAAGTTTTATTGATAACCTTCAAAATTTCTTTGGCTTTCCTGGCTTCTTCCACCACCTCTAATAAATCAACATGAAGGATATCCCAGAACTCTTGGTAGAACTCAATAGGAAAACCATCAGGACCTGGGGTTTTCCCTTTTTGCATTTTAAAAACTACTTGTTGAAGCTCATTGATAGTAACAAGAGCAGTCAAAATAGAGTTCTCCTCAGAAGTGATAAGAGAAGGGATTGCTTGAAGAACATTATGTTGAGAAGCTGAGTCAAGAGGAGTAGCAGCAAAAATATTGGAAAAGTAATCAACAACAATAGAGTTCATGCCATCCCAAGTATAAACAACATCTCCAGAATCTGATTTTAAGGAAGAAATAAAGTTGTGAGATCTTCGAGCTAGAAGAGATTTGTGGAAGAAATTTGTGTTTCGATCTCCTTCTTTGAGCCATTGAATTCTAGATTTTTGCTTCCATAAGATTTCTTCTCTTTTTTCCATTCCTCTAACTGAGTTGTGAGTTTAATTTCATCTGCACTTCTCTTCTCTATGAGGCCATCTAAACGGATTTTCTTATTCAAATTTTCAAGATGAGCAATAACTTCATGTTTTTTTTTATGAACATCCCCAAACTCTTTCCAGTTCCAAGTCTTGATTTTGGATTTAATGTATTGCAGTATTTTGGCAAAATAGAACATCTTAGTCCCATGCCTAGGTTTACCTTCCTTCCACCATTGTTGCACACGAGGTCTGAAGGAAATGTCTCTAAGCCACATTAATTGAAAACGAAAAGGAGAGAAACTCACATTGGTTTTCCACATTTCCACCATGATTGGCCAATGATCCGAACCAACATTATTAAGAGTCTTCACTTTAGGAATGTGACCATGGATTAAGAAATTTTTAGAGAGCAAAAACCTATCCAATCTCTCCATTATACAAGCTAAGCCTTGCCTTCTGTTAGACCAAGTCATAAGGCCATTATCCAGTTGGATATCCACAAGATGGAGGTTTGCAATATATTCGCTCATGAGGTCAGTGCTTTTGTCCAAATTTCTATTTCCCCCCCTTTTCTCATCCAGAGAGAGGATGGTATTGAAATCTCCTCCGATCAAGATCCAAGCTTTAGGAAAATGAGAGATAATATGAGTAATATCCTTCCACTGTCTTCTTTTTTCCTCCAAAGAAGTCGGAGCATAAACAGTAATGCAGAGCATAATCTGGTTGGAATGTCTACTTTGAATAGCTATAGCCAACAAACCCCAACTGCCAACCATATGGTGAATAACTACCTCTTTTGGGTCCCAAAGACAAGCAATGCCACCCGAAGTCCCTTGGGAACCGAGGGAAACCACTTTTCTAGCTGGCCAAATTTTATCGGCAATTAAGTCCATATCCTCCATTGACATCTTTGTTTCTTGAAGGAAAACAAGATGTGGATGATTTATCTGAATCATTCTTCTAATTTCATTTTGTTTTGAAAGACTCCCTTTGAGTCCTCTAATATTCCAAGTGATGATCTTCATTAATACCAGGGCTAAAAAAGTTGGGAAGGGCATTAATCTTACCTTCCTCTACAAGCTTTTCACCTTCTTTTACCATATGATATTGATTGGTCTTGCGACCTACTTTTTGATTAGAATCCATCTTCAATTTTTTTTCCCTGTTTCTTGACTTATTCCAATTGAATCTGAGATGGCTTCTAACCTTGAAGAATGCTCGTACACAACCAAAATTTTACTAGATGGTTCAACGGAGTCTATATTGGGACCTGCATTATTTGAAGTTTTGACATTTGAAATATTGTTTTTCTTGTGTAAATTTTCTCCTTTTTTTTTTGTTGAAAACCTTTGATTTGTTGGTTTGTCTCTGAGTTCTTCCCTTCATATTTAAATTGTGTTTCTAAGATTTTAGTTTCCATTATTTCCTCTTCCTCACTTGGGACATCATTTGTGGAAAGGATTTCAAACATATTAGCAGATGACTTTGATTGATCCTTCATAACTGGTTTTTTTTAGTGTTCTTCTTCTTAGGTATTTGGAAACCTGTTGAGTTTATATCTTCTTTCTTTTGATCGGGAATTTTATTTGGGCAAGCACTAGCCAAATGACCATATTCATGGCAAATTCTACAATGAAAAGGAATGTTCTCATAGTCCACTACTTGCTCCCAAGTGTCTTCCCCAAATTGTAATGTGATATTTTTAGGTAGGGGTTTGTCAAAATCCATTAAAACACAAATTCGAGCATAAATAATATGTTCAAAATTTTGAGTACAATCAGCAAGTCATCATAAAAGTTCCTAAAGAGTTTCCAATTGAAGAAAAAATAGTAGGATTCCAAAATTCAATAGGGAGGCCAAAGAGTCTAACCCACACGGGAGCTATAGAAGGCATCTCTTCTTCGGCTTTAAATTTAGTATGCCAGGGCTTCATGAAAAGCCCTGCCCTTCCAAAAAACCAAGGACCCCCTTGAAAATTTTTCTCTCTATCTTCATTATTAGCAAATAAAACAAGAAAATAACCATTTGGATAAATAGAGATTTGTAACTCACCTTTAGTTTTCTAGCTTTTTGCAGCCCAGACTTTGAAAGCAGATAGACTCGGACGAAAACCCACGAACCGACAAATTAGTCCTCTTTTTTCCAAATCTTCAATGCCAGTCTGAATGTTACCCATATCAAGCTTAACAATAGGAGTTCCATCAGCTGCTTTAAGACATCCCGACTCCATTTTCCTGGGATCAATCTTAGGCATTCTTAGAGGTTTATGGGAAGCCCTAATATTGATATTAGCATTGGGCTGAGGCTGTCCACCATGAAGGGCATCCCTAAAATTCATTTTTGGGACTGAGTCTTCAAAATTCTTACCCTTGACAGGGGTTTTCATAGTAGAATTATTTTGTGGGTGCACCTTAGCACCAGATTCACTTGAGATATGAGCCATTTTTTGATCAACTACTTGAAACTTGTTTCGTGATCTCTTTAATCCTTGCCCTAGACATCGTGGAAAGGTATGGTTTTCACTTTTCTTTTGTGCAGCAAATTGGAAGTCGTTGTCACTCAAGTTCACAGTATGATCTATTGAAAGATAAATTTCTAACCCATATTGTATCCCCTACAACATTTCCTGCTAAAATATTGAGCATAAACCACAAAAATATTGGCCGCTAGGGCCCGAAGGCCCTAAAAACCAACCTCTGGAGCTGCTTGCACTCAACCCAGATGAAACCCTCGCATAGCCGCTTGCCAAATATATCGTTCACACATAGGGATGTGCTAGGATATGTGTTGCTCCAAATGATATGAAAATTGGTGGAGACGTTCTAGGGTTTTTCAGGCATCTACCCTCAAAATTTTAGCTCAATCCGAGTCCGGATGAGTGAGATATGGCCAAAATGAGTTCGACAGTCTTGTGAAAAATGTCTAATCAATCATACATTTAGGGTTTTTAATTAAAAGGAACCTTTGATATTTATGAGATTTATTTAAGGTTTTTAATTAAAAGGAACCTTAGATTTTATGAAATGTATTTATGGTTTTTAATTAAAAGGAACCTTTGATCTTTATGAGATTTATTTAATGTTTTTAATTAAAAGGAACCTTAGATTTTATGAAATATATTGAAGGCTTTTAATTAAAAGGAACCTTTGATATTTATGATATTATTTAAGGTTTTTAATTAAAAGGAATCTTAGATTTTATGAAATGTATATAGGTTTTTTAATTAAAATGAACCTTTGTTATTTATTAGATTTATTTAAGGTTTTTAATTAAAAGGAACCTTAGACTTTATGAAATATATTTAGGGTTTCAATTAAAAGGAACCTTTGATTTCTAAGAGTTTTATTTAAGGTTTTAAATAATAGGGAACCTTTAGATTCTTATGAAATGTATTTAAGGGCTTTAATTTAAAGAGAGAACCCTTTAATTAAGGTTGAATATCTTAGGAGTTTTAAATTAAATAAATGTGGATTTATTCATGAATTGAAGTTATGGGGCTTCAATTTAGGGAATGAATGAATGTTGTTTTAAAGGTTAAAGGTATATGAATTTAATGCTTTAGAAAGTGATTGATTGATTGGAAATTGTGAATTAAAAAGGATGTAATTTTATTATTTGAATTAAAGTTATGAGGCTTTTATTTAGGGAATGAAAATAAATGGATTGTTTTAAATGTTAAGGGTATGGGACTTTAATGGTTTAAAACATGGAATTTAATTTAATTTAATTTAGACCTTTATCTAAGTTGTATATGTGGGATGAATCTCTAAGGGAACTTGAGCGGTGGAAATAAAATTAAAGGTTCTTTTATGATATCCATTGTGAATTAGATGGTTAGAAACTTAAATGAATTTTGTATAGTTGCAATTTGGCAAAGTAAATGAATAGATGCATTTAAAAGGTATGCCTATCCTAAACCATGAGTATCCTGATCCCCTACTACCCTCAAAGTACCAATGGTAAGCAAGGAGAATCAAGGAGTTCCATGGAAATGAATAATAGATAATTGTATCTTGCATTGATTTACATATGATCAAATATAACTAGAAATATGGCGAGATATCCCCAATGCAGATAATATGAGATTATTAGGAGTAAGAAGGATTTGTCATGTAATAATTAATGAGATAATTGTTGAATGGTTTAGTGAAGGTACTTTCCTATATTTCTATATTTAGTTATATTATGTAATTGATTCTATTTAGTGTAAACTTGCTCTATTTTCCCTTTCTATTTGATTGCTTCTTGATGTTATAAAAACTAAATGTATCATTTTTTAGCTATTTAATGATAGAAATCTAGAGTAGAGTTCTAGGGTGAACTCAGAGGTGACCTAAAGGAATTAAGAACCCCTTAGAGTGAACATAAGTAACCTAAGGGAATTGAGAACCCCTTAGGGTGAACATAGATAACCTAAGGGAATTAAGAACCCCTTAGGTTGAACATAGGAGACCTAAGGGAATTGAGATCCTGGTGAGGGCATCCAAGATCCTAGACTAGACGTATTTTTCATCGTAGGTTTGATTTACAAATAATGTTCGTGAGCCATTTTCTCTCATGTAGCACATAGTTGGCAATTATGATAAGTTTTTAGCATTATTCTATTAGATAGCTATTGTAAAGGTTTGTTAGCAATTTTATTGGCTATGTGCCTCCCTATTATTTCTCCTATGCATTTTGAGCGTGTATTATGCAATTTAGGTTTTTGTTATTGTATTTTTGGCACTAAGGGCCTATTTAAACCTTAGTTATGAATTGAATTGATAATGTTGGTTTGAATCCTCATTACTAGTATCAGTGCACCGATTCGGGCTCCCTATTGGTGAGAATTCACCTTTGAATTCCCTCACCCCATTTGGTTTTACCATTTGGCTATTGGACTTAGTCTACTGGACTTGGTCTCAGTTTTTACAATTTTCACAATTTCCTAAAAAAATATTTTTAGAAAACCTCTTTGCTAGAGTGGACAACTTGGCAAGCATCGTATGGTGTGAAGAATTTTGACAATCGATGGGAATCTCGATGGTAAGGACACATAGGCAGGGTTATAGCGGTATTTACTGGATGCGACACCCTTGGATAGGACAAGAATGACACTGACTAGAAGTAGAGCGACACCTTAGTGGTGGTGAACATGGCTATCAGGTTTTGACAAAGCCGACAGGCACCAGTGGGTGAATGACTAACACAAAACATAGGGAAATTGACCACCGTATGGTGGTCATCAAATTATTGGTGTATTATTCCTTTTAAAAGTGCTCATTAGCCCCTGTGTTCCCCATGAGGGACTAAAACCTTTGTTTTCCACTATTTTTCCTTTGTCATTTTTACTATTATATGATGTTGTGTTTATTGCAAATTTTACCCTAACATTCATAGACGAAGGTCATGATCTCCATAGAATGTGGGATTGATGGATCAATCACCAGTTGTCACTAGTTTGTTTTCCTTTATTGATGTCAATGAATTCTTCCATTGTGTCACTAATGAAACTTGCATTTGTTGTAAGCTTATTTTCTCTAGTTGTAGGCGATGAATGACAATGGTTTTGTACTCAGTGGATGACGTATTTGAAGTCACAAATGAGCTATAGTTGGATGTGTTGTGGGTGACCCTTCACTATTTTGATCAGAAGTAGAAGCATTCATTCTCATTGGTGAAACTCACGTGTCTCGCGTGCCTATTTTAAAATAATTACAACATCGTGCGTGCAATAGAAAGACATTTTTGTAGGTTGTACCTATTGTTTTTGATTGATTTGACAAATTTTCAAGGAGTCATGGCATCCTTATGCTGACGTTGATGCAAAAATTGGTAGGATAGATGAACATTTTGTTTTGATCATCATGTTCATTTATTAGGTATTTGCAGGTGTCTTCATTGATCGCCAGACTGCGTGTCAGTTTAAACTTGCAAGCCCATAATTGTGCTGGTTGTTGTTCTCTATGCAAAAAGGAATTTGAATTCCCTTTTGTTGTTGTGGTCCACCGAGTTGGGTATCTCGACCAGTGACTAGCGACAAGGTAAAACATTACTACGTAGTGGTCATGGGTTCCAGTCCCGATGACCCCAATAAAGGTATTTCTTTTATTAAAATTAAAATATATAACTTTTATAAAGGTATTTATTTTAACTAAATTAAATTTCTTTTAAATTAAAAATTGAAATCAATTAATTTACTTTGCTTTTGAATGTTTAATTATTTTTAAAACATTCAAAGTGCATTCTCACACTTCATTGTAAAATTCTAAGAGGCTTTACTTTTTGTAATTTTGCAAAACACATTGTACAAAGCTCAAGAGGCTTACACTTTTTGTGAAATTTTGCATCCCACCAAGTTGGACAAAACTTTTGTAAATTTCCTAAGATGAAACAATTGTAAAATCCCTTTGAGGATAAATTGTACAAGTGCTTGGAACTCATATTACCCTTGAAATTTCCCTGCGAGGCATATTTTTGTAACTGGTGTAAACTTAGCTACAAGAGACCAACAAAATGGACTCCAATCACATAACACAAATGCAATAATGGAAGAAAACTATAAATTGATATTCTTCTCATTCCTTAATTCACACCCCTTCTACAAAATATTACAATCCATCATATAGCAATCGAAAACCGAAGAAACCCTAAAGAAACCCTAAAAACATCTTTTTTCTAAAATTGCTAAAAATATATCTTCTTTCTAAAAACTTCTAAAAATATAAATGAGTCATATTGTGCCCAAATTCAGTGTACACATCCCTATTACAATAAAAAACCTTAATTTAAAATATTAGATCTCAAATTTAGGTATAACAAAAGATAATAAACTTCTAGCAGCCTGAAAAACCTAAAAAACCTAGGAACCTATTCTAAAAGTTAATTTTGGGACACTAAATGGAGGAGTTAGGTCCCGATAACACTTTTTTTGGAGAGTAAATCCAATCAAAGGTTCACCTAATGTAGAAAACACACACAAAACCACATGTTAAATTTCAAGGCGAACAGGCGTACGGTTCACAAGTTATGGCTCTAGCAAGGTGCATCATTCTCCTCTGGTGAAAAAGAACTCAGCTCCTATGAGTTCAGCTGAATTGAAGTATTGTAGCTTCTGGTTATCAAATTTCTTTAGCTCTGACTCTAAAACCCAAGTGTTAGATGACTGTGGTAATCCTTCCCACTGAACCGGGAATTTTTTGTAGCTCCCATGTCTGGTGGTGATCACCTTCTTATCAAGCACCTGTGCAACTTTATCATTTTTCTTCTTAGGCATATGTCATGCCCAATTTACTGTCTCCTATAATTTGCCATCCTCGATAGTACCAAGATACTAAAATAAATTAGAAACATTAAAAATGGGTGAAATATCAAATTCATCGGGTAGCTCCACTTTATAGGTATTATCATTGATCTTCTTCAAAATTCTGCATGGCCAAATTTTCTTAAGTTTTAGTTTGTTATACATCCACTTAGGAAATATTTCTTTCCTAAGATGAACCATGACCATATCACCCTCTTCAAACACTTTCACCCTTATGTGTGCATCAGCAGACTCTTTGTAGTGAGCATTACTACTCTGCAATTTTCCCTCACTAACTCTTGCACTTTTTGGATATGCTCAACAAATTCTTATGCATCATCACTAACTTGCTCCCCAATTGGTAACTCAACCAAATCTAATACACCTCTAGGATTTTGACCATAAATAATATGAAAAGTACATTTACCTATCGACCTGTTCATTGAACTGTTGTATGCAAATTCGGCTTGTGACAAGGTTAAATCCCATTGTTTTGGTTTTTCTCCCACTATGCATTGTAAGAGGTTTCCCAATATTCTATTCACTACCTTTGTTTGCCCATTGGTATGTGGGTGGTAAGCACTACTGAACTACAGCCTAGTGTTCAATTTTTTCCACAACGTCCTCCAAAAGTGACTCAAGAACTTAGTATCTCGATTAGAAGTAATAGTCTTTGGAACACCATGCAATCGCACAATTTCATAAAAGAATAGGACTGTAGCCCTAGTTGCATCATTAGTTTTCTAGAAAGCAAATAAATGCACCATTTTTGACAATCTGTCTACCACAACAAAAATTGAATCGTTACCCCTCTATGTCTTGGGTAATCCCAACACAAAATCCATACTCAGATCAGTCCATGGTCCTGTAGGAATTGGCAGTGGCATATAGAAACCTGTATTTTGCATATGGCCCTTAGCCATTTGACATACTCTACATCTAGAGACAAACTTGATTATGTCTCTCTTCACTTTTGGCCAATAGTACTTCTCCTCTACAAGAGTGGTAGTTTTGGCTACTCAAAACTGACCAACCAAACCCCCACTATGTAATTCCCTCAAGATGTTCTCTCTCATAGAGCCATTGGGAATGCATAATTGATTACCCTTAAAACAAGTAACCATTCTAAAAAAATACTCTTCAAAAATAGTACGAGACTCACCCCCTACCGCACTTTTGTACTGTTGCACAATATTCCCAAAATCCGCATTAGATTCATATAGATATTTAATCCCCTCAAATCCTACCACTTCATTCTCCATAGTGCTCAATAACAAGACTCTCCTACTGAATGCATCAACAACCTTATTATATTTTCCTGACTTGTTTTTTAGGACAAATGTATACTGTTGCAAAAATGAAACCCATTTGGCATGCCTGCTATTTAACTTTTTCTAAGAATTTACATACCTCAATGCTTCATGATCAGTAAACAACACAAAATCCTTTGATATTAAGTAGTGCCTCCAATGTTGCAATGCTTGCACAATTGCATAAAATTCCACATCATATGTAGAATAATTCTTCCTTGCATCATTCAGCTTCTCACTAAAAAATGCTATAGGTCGGCCCTCTTGACTTAAGACACCACCAATCCCAACAAATCAGGCATCACAATCAACCTCAAACACCTTACTAAAATATGGTAACACTAGAATAGGGGCTTCCGACACTTTCTTCTTCAAGAGTTCAAAACTCTTTGTTGTTGTCGTAGTCCATACAAACTCTTTCCCCTTCGTGCACTTAGTTATAGGGGCAACTATACTACTGAAGTTCCTGATGAACTTCCTATAAAAGGTAGCTAGTCCATGAAAGCTCCTTTCTTCTGTTATAGATCATGGAAGAGGTAATTCTAGAATTGCTTTCACTTTCTCATCATCCATCTTCTTACCATTTCTCAAGATTACAAATCCCAAAAACACTAAACTATCTTGAAGAAATCTACATTTATTTATGTTGACATACAATTTCTCCTTCCTGAGCACTTCTAACACTAATTTCAGGTGTAAAAAATGCTCTTCTTCACTTTTACTATAAATAAAAATATCATCAAAATACACAACCACAAACTTACCATTATATTCTCGTAGTACTTTGTTCATCAACCGCATAAATGTACTGGGTGTATTAGACAACCCAAATGGCATCACCATCCACTCGTACAATCCATATTTTGTCTTAAAAGTTGTCTTCCATTCATCCCCTTCTCAAATTATGATCTGGTAGTAGCCACTCTGCAGATCAATTTTACTAAAGTATTTAGCTCCAGCCAATCCATCCATCATATCATCCACTCTCGGCATAGGATACCGATACTTTATTGTGATCTTTTTTATGGCTCTACTATCCACACACATCTTCTAGTCACCTTATTTCTTTGGGGTTAGCAATGCTGGAGTCGCACAGAGACTCATACTCTCCCTAGCTAATCCTTTATTTATCAACTTTGTCACTTACCTACTTAACTCTGCATTCTGTGTTGGGTTCAACTGATAAGTTGCCTGATTTGGGAGTGCTGATCTTGGAATAAAATCCATGTGATTTTGGATATCCCTTTTTGGTGGTAGCCCATCTAGTAACTCCTCTGGTGTGACATCTTTATATTCACTTAGCAACTTAGTTACTATTGTAGGTATAACCACTTCCTCTATTTCTAGCTTCCTAGCTGTTAAGGCATAACAAAAGATAACATCCCTGCTCTCTACAAGAAACTCCTTCATCATCAACAAGCTCTCACTCAATCCATCCTACTTCAGAGGCACAAGAACTACCTTTACACCTTCCTTCCAAAATGTGTAAGTTTTATTTCTCCCATTATGGTTAGTATCCCTATCGTATTGCCAAGGTCTTCCTAATAGAATGTGACATGCATCCATCGAGATCACATCACACCACACTTCATCCTTGTAAGTGCTCCCAATTGAAAATTTAATTAAAAAACTCTGATCTATTGTTACCTCATTCCCATTATTAACACATGAGATGCGATATGGATAAGGATGTTTTTCACATTTCAGGTGCATTTTTTCAACCATGACATTTGACACCATATTCTCATAGCTACCACCATCAATGACAATGTTACATACCTTCCCTCCTGATGTACACCTTGTTTGAAATATGTTTGTTCATAGCCAAGAATATTCACCATCTATGGTCTGCCCCTTTGCTTTGGTCTACACCATCTCTTTCTTAGGAGCAATCAATGTCCTCCTTATCATGAGGACTTCCCCTATGTCAGAAACAACTTCATCCTCATCCTGCTCTTCCATCTCAACCATATTGACCCTTCCTTGTCCTCCTTGACCCATTTCTTGGACATCATGTTGGGGACACTCAAATGCTCTATGCCCCTCCTCACCACATCCATAATAGGTATACGACCTCCTCAGATCATTCCCATTTCGTCCACCACCCTAACCTCTACCTTGTTGGTATCCTCTTCCTTTCATATTTTATCCATCTTCTTCTTGTTTAGCAGGTATTGAGGATTCTTCCTTGAGAAAATTAGATCCACTTCAAACCCAACCTAAAGAGGGAATGAATCCCTCATTACCTCTTATATTAATCCTTTTCAATTTCTCCCCCGCCTTGAGGGCCATTTGATATGCATCCTCCACTATAAGAGTGTGATGCATGCTCATCTCATCTTGAACAGTAAAACTTAGGTCATTTACATACCTGATAGCCTTTTGGTCCTCCATCTCATTGTGCTCCACTTGAATGGATAGCTTGTAGAACTCATTAGTACAGTCCTCAATGCTTTGATCCTTCAGTCAGAGATTCTAAAATCTATGAAATAGGGTTTGGGAGTAGTCTATAGCTATAAATTTTTCCTGTAACTTCTTCTTCATCTTTGTCCAATCCATGATATTTTTCTTTCTATTACTCTATCGTGTAGTTTGTAAATGATCCCACCAAATCAATGCATGTCCCTTCAACTTTGTGCATGCGAGCTTAAACTTCTTCTCTTCAACAAGATTACTCCATTCAAAATATTTTTCTAGGCTATTGATCCAATCGATTAACTCCTCTGGTTTCATCCCACCAGCATATTCGGGAACCTCGATCTTGATCCCATATCAATTCCCCTTAAGCCCCTCTAGATCTTGTATGAGTAGATTTTCAAAACCATACCCTTCTTCCTCTAGACCCTCTGGTTCTGCTTCTACGTGGACCTCAGATCCACGCTCCTCGGGTATGTTTTCATCATCAGATCCTTGATCTGCACGTGCCTTGGGACGTATCTCTCCCATGCGATCAATCAAACCAGTAATTCATTCTATTTATACATTCAGATCCTTAATCTGCCTATTCATTTGGGTATATCTTCTAGGTGGCATCCTTCCTTCACTAGTGAGATCACACCCGCTATGATACCAAATGGTGTAAACTTAGCTACAAGAGACCAACAAAATGAACTCCAATCACATAACACAAATGCAATAATGGAAGAAAATTGTAAATTGATATTATTCTCATTCCTGAATTCACACCCCTTCTACAAAATATTATAATTCATCATATAGCAATCGAAAATCGAAGAAACCCTAAAGAAACCCTAAAAACATTTTTTTCTAAAACTGCTAAAAATAGATCTTTCTAAAAACTTCTAAAAATAGAAATGAGTCAGATTGTGCCTAAATTTGATGCACATATCCCTCTTACAATAAAAAACCTTACTTTAAAATATTAGGTCTCAAATTATGGTATAACAAAATATAATGAACTTCTAACAGCCAGGAAAACCCAAAAAACCTAGGAACCTATTCTAAAAGCTAATTTTGGGACACTAGATGGAGGAGTTGTTGAGTGGTATTTTCACCCAATTGTGAAAGTACACTCTCCCTTAGGATTTGGATTCCAAATCCCCTCTTGCAAAGAAGTTAAACAAACAACTTCTCCAAGGTCTCCGTTATATTAGCATTTGCATATGTGCATTAGTAATCTCAAATAAAGATATTCAATTTAAATGCTTGGAACACCTTAGTGATTGCAAGAAACGTAAACAAGGGGCAATGTTGGTTTATTTTACCATGAAACTTTAGTGATTGTTCATTGAACCAAAACAAATAAAATGTGAGTTGGCCCTCATATGACCACGATGTAGTGCTTTAATTTCTTTTATCTTGATGGTTTTAAAATGGATTTTATCTTGCATTAAATCCTCAATGATGAATAGAATCTTCAAAATGTCACTTTAACTTATCCCTCTTAAATGAAATCAAATTTTCATCAAGATGAACAATTAAGTGCTTTAAGGCAAAGACCTTCAATATAATACTCAAATTATCCCCCTTTCGTAAAATTGGAATTTTTATGAAGAAAGGATAATTTTAGGCCCGAAATGGAAATTTGCGAAAATGCCGTAAAACATAACTCCTTCAATGAAATTGGAATTTTCATGAAGGGAATTTCATCATAGGCTCATGAATGCAAAACAAAACTGGAAAAATGAAATTTGACCTTAAAATGGAAAATTTCTATTTTCGGATTTTTAAAATCTGTGACAAAATAACAACTTCGGTGAATTTTTAAAAATACTAAACAACTCCGAAAATGAAATTTCAAAGTGCATAATGGAAGTCTGGATTATAATATACGCAATGGTGAAATTATTTTTGGATTTTGAAAATTTTTTGATGTTTATTTTAATGCCTGAAAATAGGAAAAAATTCTAAAATTAAAATTTCTGAAAACAGAAAATTCAAATTTTGCATCAAAATAATTTTCTCCTTCATTTTGATGCTCAAATTACCCCTCTTTCGTAAAATTGGAGTTTTTATGAAGAAAGGGTAATTTTAGGCCAAAAATGGAAATTTATGTAAATGCCATAAAACATCACTCCTTGAATGAAATTGGAATTTCCATGAAGGGAATGCCATCATAGGCTCATGAATGCAAAACAAAACTGGAAAAATGAAATTTGACCTTAAAATGGAAAATTTCTATTTTCGGATTTTTGAAATCTGTGACAAAACAACAACTTCGGTGAATTTTAAAAAATACTAAACAACTCCGAAAATGAAATTTCAAAGTGCATAATGGAATTCTGAATTATAATCTACGCAATGGTGAAATTATTTTTGGATTTTGAAATTTTTTTAATGTTTATTTTAATGCCCGAAAATAGGAAAAAATTCTGAAAATTAAAATTTTTCAGAACAGAAAATTAAAATTTTGCATCAAGATAATTGCTGGAAATGCAGCAATGCAAAACCAAATACGTGAGAGTTTCATACATGCAACCTAGCCTATTTGATCTGTACTACACACAATCAAAGTAAACTAAGTGCTTGACTTCTAGGGTTTAAAATAATTTCCAAATTGCAAATATTCACATAAAATAACCCATCCCATGGCGTAAATTTCACATACAAATCTAAAATTTGGAAGGGGAAAGATAAAACAATTAAAATAAAGCATGCAGAAAATTTCTCATTCTTTCTTGCTAACCAGGTCTGAAATTTCTGAAAAGAAGCTTTCCCATTCAAATTATATTCCTCTTTTACACATCAAATTTTGCCGCATTTGGCCATGCCAAAAGTTCCTCCCCTGTGCATGCATTTCAATGGGTATTTAAAGATTTTCCTCCATGGCTTTTCGTTTTCTCCTCCATGACTTTTCGTTTTCTCCTCCATGACTTTTCGTTTCTCTCTTCCTTTCTTCCATATGCAATACCTTGCAAAAAAAACAAAAAACTAAACTTTACTTAAACCAACATGAAAAAATTAAAAACTAACAAAAAACAAAAAAGCTAAAAATAATCCTATTTTATTTTTATTATTATTTTTTTGTTTTTATTTTATGTTCATTTGTTTATATATATATATATATATATATATATATATATATATATAATTTTTACTTATTCCCTTTTTCTTTTTTCTTTCTTTTGTTCTATTAATTTATTTATTATTATTTTTTTTTTTTATTCCTTTTTTTTTTTTTAGTTTATTTATTTTTTTAAACATGAATTAACCCAAAAGTTAATGTTTGAATTACAAACACATTAATAGACAAAAAAAACCACACAAAAAATTTATCAAAAAAATGTGGGTCCCCAAGCTTAGGGGCTAGTTGTGAAATAGTCACAACAAATGGCGACTCTGCTTGGGAAATGCTCCTGAGCATTTCGATGAGAACCCAAAAAGAACACCTGAAAACACACTTCAAAAATTTAACACAAGCATCAACAAATATCCAAAGAATGTCAATAGATCAAAAATACATGAAACATCAGAATCGCTAAGCATTAGCTTAGTGTGTGCAATGAATTTCTTTCCTCATCGTTTGAAATTGATCAACATTCCATTGTTAGTTTTGCATGAATGCATATGCGAGATTGTGAATGATTTGTGTACCCTAATGAATATGCCATGAGATTTTGCTTTTATAAAATGCATAGTCACTCTTCTAGTATTATGTACAAACATTCAAGACTGCCAAACCCTCTTAGGATCCACTAGTGAATGGTTCATTATATCCCAAAGTTGGTTGTGAGTCCCTACTATCTTGAACCCATGCGCGAGTGGATGTGAAATCAGAACTTTGGAGAATCAGACTCCCAACCAACCGAGATGAGAGTTTAACCCTATCCTTACTATTCTGATTTAGAATTCTTTACCTCACTTTGAGCAAAATAATTAAACCAATTATGGAAGAAATGGTCATGCTAGTCTAACCCTCTAAACAATCAGTGGTCTTGTTTTTAGGCAAGACATGATGCCATGCATGGGCATATCTAACCCCACAATCCAAAACTTATCTTCATTTCTTTGGACCTTGGGGATGACTATCCATCCTTTGTAGAGGACAAGTAGTACGATCCTTACAATCCGATATAAATATGAGATGGAAAAAAATTATTTTTACTTCTTGGACCTTGGGGATGACTACCCATCCTGGTTAGGGACAAATAGTACGATCCTTACAATCCAAGATTTAAATGTAAATGGAAAATATTAATTTTGTTACTTAGACCTTGGGGATGACTACCCATCCTTTGCAGAGGACAAATAGTATGATCCTTACAATCCAAGACTTATTATGAAATGAGACATAAGAGCTTTGGGGAATCAGATTCTCAACCAACCGAGATGAGAATTTATACCCTATCCTTACTACTCTATGTGGGTCAAATCAAAGCTTTGGGGAATTGGATCCTCAACCTAAGTTTGATGAGGATTTAATCCTATCCTTACTACTTTGATTTTAGGCTTTAAGCTCTATGGAAGTGGTGACAACCATTGTTTTAAGGATCATGTTGCATAATAGGATAGACAAAAACTTCTTTCGCCCAACCTTTTCCTCCAAGTTAGGTTTTGATCATTTTTCTCAAGATCCTTTTTAATGTATGAGACGTGCTTGGTTCTAGACATTTCAAGACTCAGTTTCCAACCTTAGGATTTACTTAGATTTATGTTATAACATAACCCTAAGAGGATTTGACATACTTAAATAATTTGCACCTAAGATGCATATGCCACTAAGATGAAATGTATGAAAAGTGAGATGGAAAATGAATGTATTACTTCTTGAATTGCAAATGAAATGATTTGTCATGCAAAACCGACTCTTTCATGCATCACAAGTTTCAAATGATATAAATTAACTGTTTGTATTACATGTGGAGCTTTTACAACACAATTCCAATGTTTCATATTCTGATCTTAGGCATAAGTTGACATCTCAAATTTATCGAAACACGTTCAATAAAATCAAACACACGACTTAAATCCTAATCCAAATAGCAATCCCAAAATGAAACTTGAAAACACAAACTCAAACCAAAATCAAAATTTATATACAATATAGTACAAGATGATGCAAAGCTTGGATTATCACTTTCCTGGATCCCAAACATGATTAGAACATTTCAAAAGGCATATGTCACAATACACATGCCAAATGTTGTAGGAATCCAACAACAATAAGATCATACCAAGCAATGCAACAAACTTCAACTTCCCTCTCTCACCCCACCAATTAAATTTAGTTTCATTAGTATTCATATAGGTGAGATTCAAAATTTTAAATTGATCAGACAATGATTGATTTTCAATTTTATCATGTCTATTCTTTAAAGTGCAAATTTCATCATTCCATTCATAATTTAGAAGTAGGTTTTCCTTTTCAAATGTGAAATATTGCAAACAAGAGCCTATTTCTAAAAGTCTTGAATTCAAAATATTTTTCAAGATTTTAAAGCAATCCAAATCAATCAAGACTTGACAAACATCACCAAGATTTGACATTTCATCATTAATGACATTAGCATCCAAAGGGACATCATGTAATCCATCATTTGAAATTTTGGTAGCTACTACCAAAGGTAAAGATTTCACCTTGTCATCCCTACTCAACCCATCATGGTTAGAATTTACCACAACTTGATGAGTGTTAGTAGATTTTTCTTCTTCCTCATTGTCTTCTTCATCATCCAACACCTGTTCAAAAACACCAAAGTTAGGCACCCAATCAAACATGCATCCATCCTTTTCAAAACAAGAGCCTAATTTTTCAAGATATGTGTCACGTGACACCTTTCCATGATCAATGGCTTGAGTTGCCTCAAAATTCATATTTTCATTAGGATCATCAACATTATCAAACCCACACCACTTAGGTTTTGTAATTTCATGATTTTGAGATGGCATGGACATTGTAGAAACAATAGGTGGATCAAGATTTTCTATTTCTTGCCCCTCAAGGGGAACAAAAACAATTGATTCTCCTTCTTGATCCATGGTAGTAACATCATTATCCTTCTCAAACCTTTGATGAGATTCCAATCCTTCTTCCAAAACATTTTCAGATTGCACAAGACTTGTAATATCCTCATGTGAAAGGGCAATTGTATCATCCTGCATATCAATAGGCATACAAATTTCATTAGCAATTTTGGAGTGAGCATACTCTTCCCAAGAATCATAATGATCATCTTTCAAAATTAAATTGTGATGCTCAACTATTTCTTCTTCATCTTTTAATTCATCAACATGTTTCTCATCAAATTTATCTTCACCTTCCTTAGATGGTTCAATTACTTCCAAAATTGGGTTATTGCTTGTATTCAAATTGATAAGGCTATCATAATCCAAATTTGTAACCCATGATTCAATTTTATCACAATTTGGAAGGTGTGAATTTTCTTGGCCATCATTTTCAACAATGTCATCCGAAACAAATTCATCCTCATAGAATTCATCTTTTGGTGAGTCAAGGGTTTCCAATTTGTCACATGTTTCAATACTAGTTGGATCTAGCACTCCTCCCTTGCTTAAAATCATCTTCTTATGAAAATCATTAAAATCGATTTTAGAACCATCTTTTGAATCAAGATGAGTACTTTGAAGTTGATTCATACTTAAGAAAGATGGTTGATCTTGCATAGTAAGTTGAGGATTTTGAAATTGATTGAAGCTTGGGAATGATTGTTGATTCTGAAATTGATTCACATTCGAATTTGGTTGAGGTGGATAAATCATTGGGTGGGTAAAGGATGTATTAAATGATTGAAGATTACATGATCCAAAACCCACACCATAATTTTGACAACTCAATTGTTGCTCAATTGCCATTGCTTGAGCATAGGCTTGAGACAAAGAAGTGATTAGGGGCATCCCTCGCAAATATGTGGAAATGAGTGGGTCAAGAGCATTGACATATATTTGGAGAGCCACTTCTTCTTGCAAAACATAACATGTCACTAATTGAGCATATAATCCAAAGAACCTTTCAGAAAATGTTTTCACATTTTCACTTGGTCCTTTTCTGATGGTGAAAAATTGCTCATATATGCGGATTGGGTCAACTTGCTTTTTGTTGAATTGATTAAGAAATGCTGCCTCTAGTTGAGCCCAAGAAGTGATAGACCCTAAAGGTAGACTTGTAAACCAATAAAATGCCACTTTGTCCAAGGTGTAAGGGAACATTTTACAAACAACATCATCATGCCAAATTATTAATTGATTCACAACAAATTTGAATGCTCGAATGTGTTCTCTTGCAGTAATTGTCCCATTAGACCAAAATCGAGGAAGACAACTCTCCCAACCGACGGGCAAATAATGTTGAACTCTTGTTGTGTTCAATGGGCTACCTGTCATCCATGGTGAAAACATAGCCATTAGTGAATCTTAAAGAATATAACTTTAATACCCAAATTTTTTTTTTTTTTTTTATTTTTATTTTTAACATCAAATCAAATCCCATTATTCTTGTATGAACAATCAAAGCGTTAGAACAATGCATAGCAATTCATGTCCTCCTTTTAATAGTACCAAGTTGTAATATTAAAAGAGGGCTACAGATAATAATCAATAGGGCATGAAATATTCAAAATTTAAATCCCTATAGCATTTAAATCATACTAAAATAAACCAATTCAAGCCCTCCTTCTAGCACCAAAATGTTGAGTGGTATTTTCACCCAATTGTGAAAGTACACTCTCCCTTAGGATTTGGATTCCAAATCCCCTCTTGTAAAGAAGTTAAACAAACAACTTCTCCAAGGTCTCCGTTATATTAGCATTTGCATATGTGCATTAGTAATCTCAAATAAAGATATTCAATTTAAATGCTTGGAACACCTTAGTGATTGCAAGTAGCTGTAAACAAGGGGCAATGTTGGTTTATTTTACCATGAAACTTTAGTGATTGTTCATTGAACCAAAATAAATCAAATGTGAGTTGGCCCTCATATGACCACGATGTAGTGCTTTAATTCCTTTAATCTTGATGGTTTTAAAATGGATTTTATCTTGCATTAAATCCTCAATGATGAATAGAATCTTCAAAATGTCACTTTATCTTATCCCTCTTAAATGAAATCAAATTTTCATCAAGATAAACAATTAAGTGATTTAAGGCAAAGACCTTCAATATAATACTCAAATTATCCCCCTTTCGTAAAATTGGAATTTTTATGAAGAAAGGATAATTTTAGGCCCGAAATGGAAATTTGCGAAAATGCCGTAAAACATAACTCCTTCAATGAAATTGGAATTTTCATGAAGGGAATGTCATCATAGGCTCATGAATGCAAAAAAAACTGGAAAAATGAAATTTGACCTTAAAATGGAAAATTTCTATTTTCGGATTTTTAAAATCTGTGACAAAATAGCAACTTCGGTGAATTTTTAAAAATACTAAAAATCTTCGAAAATGAAATTTCAAAGTGCATAATGGAAGTCTGGATTATAATATACGCAATGGTGAAATTATTTTTGTATTTTAAATTTTTTTTGATGTTTATTTTAATGCCTGAAAATAGGAAAAAATTCTAAAATTAAAATTTCTGAAAACAGAAAATTCAAATTTTGCATCAAAATAATTTCTGGAAATGTAGCAATGCAAAAGCTCCTTCAGTTTGATGCTCAAATTACCCCTCTTTCGTAAAATTGGAGTTTTTATGAAGAAAGGGTAATTTTAGGCAAAAAATGGAAATTTATGTAAATGCCATAAAACATCACTCCTTCAATGAAATTGGAATTTCCATGAAGTGAATGTCATCATAGGCTCATGAATGCAAAACAAAACTGGAAAAATGAAATTTGACCTTAAAATGGAAAATTTCTATTTTCGGATTTTTGAAATTTGTGACAAAACAACAACTTCGGTGAATTTTAAAAAATACTAAACAACTCCAAAAATGAAATTTCAAAGTGCGTAATATAATTCTGGATTATAATCTACGCAATGGTGAAATTATTTTTGTATTTTGAAATTTTTTTAATGTTTATTTTAATGCCCGAAAATAGGAAAAATTTCTGAAAATTAAAATTTTTCAGAACAGAAAATTAAAATTTTGCATCAAGATAATTGCTGGAAATGCAGCAATGCAAAAGATCCTTCATTTTGATAGCACCCTGCCATGCAAAACCGAATACGTGAGAGTTTCATACATGCAACCTAGCTTATTTGATCTGTACTACACACAATCAAAGTAAACTAAGTGCTTGACTTCTAGGGTTTAAAATAATTTCCAAATTGCAAACATTCACATGAAATAACCCATCCCATGGCGTAAATTTCACATACAAATCTAAAATTTGGAAGGTGAAAGATAAAACAATTAAAATAGAGCATGCAGAAAATTTCTCATTCTTTCTTGCTAACCAGGACTGAAATTTCTGAAAAGAAGCTTTCCCATTCAAATTATATTCCTCTTTTACACATCAAATTTTGCCGCATTTGGCCATGCCAAAAGTTCCTCCCCTGTGCATGCATTTCAATGGGTATTTAAAGATTTTCCTCCATGGCTTTTCGTTTTCTCCTCCATGACTTTTCGTTTCTCCTGCATGGCTTTTCGTTTCTCTCTTCCTTTCTTCCATATGCAATACCTTGCAAAAAAAACAAAAAACTAAACTTTACTTAAACCAACATGAAAAAATTAAAAACTAACAAAAAACAAAAAAGCTAAAAATAATCCTATTTTATTTTTATTATTATTTTTTTGTATTTTTTGTTTTTATTTTATGTTCATTTGTTTATATATATATATATATATATATATATATATATATATATATATTATTTTTACTTATTCCCTTTTTCTTTTTTCTTTCTTTTGTTCTATTAATTTATTTATTATTATTTTTTTTTTATTCCTTTTTTTTTTTTTAGTTTATTTATTTTTTTAAACATGAATTAACCCAAAAGTTAATTTTTGAATTACAAACACATTAATGGACAAAAAAAACCACACCAAAAATTTATCAAAAAAATGTGGGTCCCCAAGCTTAGGGGCTAGTTGTGAAATAGTCACAACAGGAGTTAGGTCCCAAAAACATTTTTTTTGGAGATAAAGGTCAATAAAATATTTTCCTGATGCAAAACACACACATAAAACCACCTGTTAAATTTCAAGGCCAACGGGCGTACGGTTCACAAGTTATGGCTCTGGAAAGGTGCATCAGTAACTCTTTTTGAAGATATTTTGTAGCCCTCCTGGATTACACTAGAGGTCATATGGCTACTTATTTGGTAGAGAAAGTGGCCACCATAGCTGATGTAGTTAACATATTAGATGACAAGGCTCAAAACATGACTAGGCCTAGTCCCCCTAGCCTACCTCATGAACCTTGACCTCATATAAAATGTGAGGTTAAAATATATAATGGCTCTCGGGATCCAAACATTCTAAATAGCTAGATTCTCGACATGGATACATGGTTTACCTACAGTAAAATTAAAAAATATGACCAACTTGCTTTTGTAAAACTAAAACTTTTTGGCATTGCTAAATTTTTGGTACAAGATCATCAAAGCACTCAGGGTCCCATAGACATTTGGGATGAATTGGTCTTGGCATTAAAGGATACATTCTATCCTTCCAATTTTTTTGAGGATTTGGATTTCCAATGGCTTCGTTTGAGGCAAGGACACAACATGAGTGTTCAGGATTACATTGGAAAATTCAACAAACTGAGGATTCTCAATAGCATCCTTGATCCCACTCCTAAGCTTATCAACAAGTTAAGAGTGGTTTATAAGATCAAATATTTTGAGAGTTGAAACATACACCTTTTACCACTTTAAATGATGTATATAATAAGGTACAACTGGAGGAAGAGAAATTTGCTATGAAGTTAGGTGCCTCATCCAAGGCACCTAAAATAGTACCACCATAGTAGCAGTAGTCCAACAAGACTCCAACAAACCTCAACAGGAGGAACCATAAGATAGGCCCATTCATTGTGTAGGACAAGATACAATGTATCAAGAACTTCAAGGGAAACTAAACCAAGTGACCCTCTTGAATTAACAAACACATATAGAGAGTATGTTCCTCACATGAGCACATCTTCTCCCCAACTTTTTTGTGACTTGCATTTTCAACAATGGCTCCACAACCAACATCATTTCTCAATATGTGGCTGATTGTCTCAAATTTCCCATCGAACCCCATCCTTATCCATATTCACTTGGTTGGAAGGATGAGGGCACTACTTCAGCAATCATAAAATGTTTTACTTTTTTTTTGCCCTTGGTCCACACTATATGGATCAAGTCACCTATGACGTGACTCCCAAGGACTTGTGTGGAATAATTCTAGGCCAATATTATGAATATGATAATCGAGCTTCCTATGATGCTTATCATAAAACCTACTCTTTACATCATCAGAGTAAGAGCTTTCTTATACGTAATATTCCACATACATAATTCTTGGAATCTTTACCAAGTATTTCTTAAGTTTCATGGCCTAAGGACATGCGTCCTTCTGTTCCTAAGGAGGTTCTGGCTCCTCTAGCATCAGTGCCTCCTCTTGTTGCTTATACTGATCTTCCTATTATTCCACGTCAAGTACTGAAGTGGCCTATTTTGATGTAATTTTCTCAAATTTTAGATATTCAGTAGCCTTTTCATATCCAATAACAAGTCCTTACTCCTTATCATTGCCCTTCTTTTGGCAATGGATTACTCTCCATGTTGTATCTATACACCGACATCCCATGGCTTCCAGGATGTTCTTTCGTCTACTTATGAGCCTTACTTGTAGCGTTTTTTGAGTTCCTATTCCACTCCTATTTTAAAATTATTGGATTCCAATGCTTCTTAAGTGGGGAGGTATGATGAGGGCATCAAAGATCCTAGGTTAGATGTATTTTTCTTCCTAGGTTTGATTTACAAATAATGTTTGTGAGCCCCTTTTTCTCACGTAACACTTAGTTGGCAATTATTGTTAGTTGTTAGCATTATTAGCTATTAGTTAGCTATTGCTAAGGTTTGTTAGCAATTTGTTTTGCTATTCACCTCCCTATTATTGCTCCTATGCATTTTGAGCATGTATTATGCAATTTAGGTTTTTGTTATTGTATTTTCAGAACTAAGGACCTATTTAAACCTTAGTTATGAATTGAATTGATTAAGTTGGTTTGAAACCTTGTTAGATCCTCTTAGGGATATAAAGGACTAAGAGGTGGAGAGATTACATCTGAGTTAAGATAGTTTGTCATGGAGACGATATATATAGCTTAAATCACAATACTCGTAGCATACCTACACATAAGGAGTTTTGTATGGTATGGATATGTGTGTATACCTTTGATGGACTGAGGGTGATAGGTCTAGCTCATCAAGGATGATGGGATAGATGGAATTATCTACAGTAACACACATTATATCTACACATATAGACTTGTGATAGGGTACATTATGAGATGTAACTTCCAAGGAAACTTAGGTTATTGAAACTTTAGGTTACACTAGTTAGGTTAGGGGTTCATGAAGGGTTCATGTACCTCTCTCCTTAGTAAAAAAAAAACTTTTCTATTTTCGTAATTTTCTGTTTTTGTGTTTTTGGGTCATTACATTATCCTTGCTTCCCTTTGGTTCTTTGAGGGTAGTAGGGGATCAAGATACTTATGGTTTAGGATAGGCATACCTTTAAATACATATATTTATATACTTTACCAAATTACAACTATACAATATTCTATTAAGTCTCTAACCATCTCATGCATAATGGACATCATAAAAGAAACCTTACTTTTATTTTCACCTCCCCAAATTCCCTTGGAGAGTCATCCAAACATGTTATCACTTATATTAAGCTTTAAATTAATTTAATTTTATTCATGTCACAAAGCATTAAATTCCCATACCCTTAACCTTTATAACAATCATTCCTTCGTTAAACCAAATCCCCGTAACTTCAATTTATAGAATAAATCCACATTTCATTTTATTTAAAAACTCCTAAGATAATCAACATTAATCCAAGGGTTCTCTTTAAATTAAAACCTTCCATTTCTTTCCCTAATATCAAAGGTTCATTTTAATCAAAACCTAACATTTACGTATCCTATATAAATCAAAGGTTATTCTATTAAAAATATTATATATGCCTTATATAAATCAAAGGTTCTTTTAATTAAAACCCAATATATGTCTCACATAATTCAAAGGTCCATTTAATTAAAACCCAATATGTGTCTCATATAAATCAAAGGTCCATTTAATTAAAACCCAAAAAGTGTCTCATAAAAATCGGTTCTTTTAATTAAAACCCAATATGTGTCTCATGTAAATCAAAGGTTCTTTTAATTAAAACACAATATATGTTTCTGTGTCTCATGTAAATCAAAGGTTCTTTTAATTAAAACATAATATATGTTTCATATAAATCAAAGGTCCATTTAATTAAAACCTAATATATATTTCACATATAAATCAAATTTCCATTTAATTAAAACCTAATATATGTTTCACATATAAATAAAATGTCCATTTAATTAAAACCTACTATATGCTTCACATATAAATCAAAGGTCCATTTAATTAAAACCTAATATATGTTTCACATATAAATCAAAGGTCCATTAATTTAAAACCTAATATATGTTTCACATATAAATCAAAGGTCCATTTAATTAAAACCTAATATATGTTTCACATATAAATCAAAGGTCCATTTAATTAAAACCTAATATATGTTTCAAATATAAATCAAAGGTTATTTTAATTAAAACCTAATATATGTTTCACATATAAATCAAAGGTCCATTTAATTAAAACTTACTATATGTTTCACATATAAATCAAAGGTACATTTAATTAAAACCTAATATATGTTTCACATTAAAAGGTCCATTTAATTAAAACCTACTATATGTTTCACATATAAATAAAAGGTCCTTTTAGTTAAAACCTAATATATTTTTCACATATAAATCAAAGGTCGATATAATTAAAACCTAATATATGTTTGACATATAAATCAAAGGTTATTTTAATTAAAACCATAATTTAAAGGCTCATTTACATATTGCAAAATCTATAGTCAATGCTAACACAATTCAAGATATGATAAGCATCCATGGTGAACCCAACATCCACTAGAGCTAGGGATGTTTTGTTGACGTTGGTCGGTTTCTCAACATGCACTCCCTAAAACCTAGCGATATTTCCTTTACCAAACACTACACTCCACTTGTAGAACATTGTTACAAAATCAAACAGAGCACTTGATGTCACTTTTAATAGACCTAGACAAGAACAACACTCTCAAGGTGCTAGGGGGTTTCCAACTCAAACGCAGCTGAATAACACAAGCTTATACTAAGAGGGGGGTGAACAATATAAGACCCATTTTTACTTTTCTTTCCAATAAATATTATGCAATGAAAATATAGCAATATCAACAAAAGTAACCAAATAAATGCATAAATCATCACACACAATAAAGACACCACAAATTATGTGGTTCACCCAATGTGGGCTACTCCACGGAGAAAATATTTTACTAAATTTTTCTCAATAAATATCTTGGGAATTCTTTCCCTATTACAATGTTTATAGACCTCTATCCAAAGGATAAACCAATACACTAAATCAAGTTCATGGATCTCTATCCACAAGAGAACTCCTTCTCCTGTATGGTGATCCTCTAGAAGACTATTGCCTCCACTACATTAGCTTGTGGAAATCTCTCCACTGAATACTCTTGTCCCCACTCAAAACACCTATTCCCACTACCTTGTTTTATGGATATTTATCCACTGGATACTACTATCCTCTCTGCTCTATCACCTCCAAAGCTCAATCTCAAATATTCTCAATAAGTCCACTTAGAACCTGCTCAACTCTATACAATAAGTTCACACAAAACTTGATCAAATATGCTCAACAAGTCCACTTAGAACTTACTTAAATCTACTCAAAAAGTCCACTCAAAACTTGCTCAAATATGCTCAACAAGTCCACTCAGAAATTTCTCAAATACGCTCAACAAGTCTACTCAGAACTTGTTCAAATAAGCTCAACAAGTCCACTCAGAACTTGCTCAAATCGGCTCAACAAGTTCACTCAAAACTTTCTCAAATATGCTCAAAAATTCCACTCAAAATTTTTTCAAATATGCTCATTAAGTCCACTCGTAACTTTCTCAAATATGCTCAACAAGTCTACTTAGAACTTGCTCAAATCTTCTCAACAATTTCACTCATAACTTTCTCAAATATGCTCAACAAGTACACTCAGAAATTTCTCAAATATGCTCAATAAGTTCACTCAGAACTTGCTCAAATATGCTCAACAAGTCCACTCAAAACATGCTCAAATATGCTCAACAAGCTCACTCAAAACTTGTCCAAATATTATCAACAAAATCACTTAGAACTTGTCCAAATATGCTCAACAAGCTCACTTAGAACTTGTCCAAATCTGCTCAACAATCTCACTCAGAACTTATCCAAATCTCGTAGAAACATAGAGATAATTGTTAGAGACCCAATATGTTCTATAATCAATGCTCAATCACTTTTCAACTCATATTAGAATATAGAATACTTTTTTATGAAACTTGAACAATCACTTCACACATCCACTTGACTAAGCTCAATCAACTCTACACAACCAATAACTCAATGAAGCATTTCTTTCTCACAAATCCTATTCCAAGAATATAACCACCAACTCAAAATATTTCCAACAATGCTCAACAACAAATCTCACATAACAATGATACTCATGTTCTCTTCAAACCCTAGTTCAAGTTCTTTGTATAACAACTCACTTAAACAACAATGCTTATAAAACAATCTTCACATAACAATGATACTCATGTTCTCTTCAAACCCTAGTTCAAGTTCTTTGTACAACAACTCACTTCAACAACAATGCTTATCAAACAATATTCACATAACAATGATACTTATGATTTTTACAAAAATCTAACTCAAGTTCTTCACACAACCAATGGCTTCAACAACAATGCTTATCAAACAAGATTTTAACAACAACTCTTTATTATAGAAAACCTTGAAGCATTAAATCAAACACTCTTGAAAAGGAAACCCTAATCAAGTCCTTTTCACTCCAAACTTATTTTTTAGAAAACCAATCAATCAACTCAACTATGGAAGAATGTGCTCATACATTTTCTTGATGATGAAGGGATATTATAAATATGCCACAACCACAACAAATTCTATGCCAATCTCAAAGAGGTTAGAAGATAAATATTTCTCACAATATAATGTAAATACTATAATACACCTTACCACTCCACCTTTCAAAACAACCATCAACATACATAAAATATTTATCCAATAACACCTTATAAACTCCCAACTAGAATAAACTTAACATCCACCAAAAAAATATGTTCTCTCTGAGTTCGGCTAGGAAGAGTCCCTTCCCTTATTGTAATTGATATTTTTTTTAATACAAGTTTTTTCAAATTTTTCAAAAAAAACATCCACCAAAAATTAATTCAAACCTCTTTAATTTATTTTTATGGCAAGAGAAACTTTGGTAAAAATAAAATCAACTTTCTTTATGGTTCCAAAGATATAAATCACTTCATAAATAAAACAACATGACATTAATCCTTATTACTCCACAGTAATAAAAATCAAATATCAAATCAACAACCTTTCTCAAACCCTTATAACTCCAAAAATAACATAAATCAAACACATAATTTTTTGCAGACCCTTATTACTCCACAATATCCTTTGAAAAACCTTAGGAAAAAATTAATTATCAAAAAGTTATCTTTGCCTCTTAGTGGGTTTCAAACCCATGTTCTCTGCCTCCACGAGCGCTCTAGCAATGACTATAACCTTTGCGTGTGCTAGATATACAGTTAAGAGCCTACGAGCTCTTCATCTTCTTTGTCCTTGGATGACGTGCAAAATAAAATTTCCTTGTTGTCCAAGACACACCACTCCACATGAATCAATCGCATGCTTCCTTAACTCCCAAACCATTCGCAAAACATGCACTACAAAAGGACCATCATGTCCTTTGCGTGTCAATCAATGTGCCCTTCCTCTTTTGTCCTCTACCTAGAACTAAAGACAAGAGAAATTTCTTATCTTCTTCCTCACGATCAACAAGCACGAAAACCTTTCACTTTTTATCGCATACATTAATCAATCGAAGGGATGAATTTCAAATGCCTCCTTGGAATTTATTTATACACAAATTCCTTTGTTGCTTGGATGTCGGTGCTTCCTTTTATTGCATGATGTCGACACTCCCACATTTATAATTTTTAAATTATTTAAATTCTAAGGAATTTAAATTTTATAAATTATTTATATAAACTTTAACTTTAGGTTTAAACTTAAACCTTTAAATGTAATATATTCTACCATTGTGGGTTTACCATAAACCCTTATAAAATATTATTTTTCCAACTATAATGGTTTTAATGAAACCTTTTAATCTTCCATCATGGGTTTACCATAAACCCTCATCAAATATTATTTTTCCAACTTTCTCTTTAACTCTTCACATTGTTCCTAGTGCTATTGATGGTGTGCTCCATGGTATAAATGATGACTTTTCACCTTGACATCAATAAAAACTAAAGCTCAAAATGTCCAAAAATATTCCCCTTTATTATTGAAAACTAAATAAGCTCAAAATGTCCAACAATCTTCCTTTTATCGAAAACTTGACTTTTCCTTTATTTTTATCCCCGTGGAACATTGCTCCCTCTAGCTCAATGCTCTCTCAAATTAAATCTCTCCCTCTTAATAAAATATCTTCCCCTTTGAAATCAATGGCAAAGGGTCACCTTTGAGATTTAGGGCTAAGAATGAGCCTCTTAGCTTAGCCCCTGATCCACCTCCTCTTGAGGTGGTTAATTCTAGGTTGGGAGTATTTCTACTCCTATAAAGCACTATTCTTTGCCTTTATCCTCTTTTTATTCTTATATGATCCTTCTGATTCCTTTGAATATTTCTTTCCATGTCCATGTTCCTATTCATATTTTTATTCACATCCTTGTTCCTGTTCTTGTTTATATCCATGTTCCTATTCCTGTTCTTGTTCCTATTCATATCCATGTTCCTGTTCCTATTCATATTCATGTTCCTATTCCTATTCTTGTTCCTATTCATATTCATATTCATGTTCATGTTCCTTTTCATACATGTTTATGGAATATCTTCTCTACACCACTTTGTTATGTGACCATTATTATTTCACTTATAACTCTTAACGTTATTATTCCTTGGAGGTGCAAATTTCTTAGGATTTCTCCTAGTGAAGTCATATCCTCTTCTGTCATGAATTCTACAATTCATTGCCTTGTGACCAAACTAATTACATGAGTAGCAATACCCATTGAAAAAATGTCTATTCCCATATTCCTACCTTTCATGGGCCATACACTATGAAGCCATGTGCCCAAACCTGTGACTTGAAAAACATCTTCCATTGAAGTTTCCTTGTCTTGATCTACTTTGTCTCTTAGTCTTTTTTGACCTATTCTGATTTTTGTTCCATCTATATCTTCTTTGTACCTTGTTCATGTTTTTGTTAAATTTTGTGTTTTCCAAATCATCCTCAGATGTCTCACTCTCTCTTTTACTTACCTCTTTTGATGCTTCTTATTTTCTAGTGTTTGAGTTTGACTCATTTTTTTACTTCCTGTTTCCGTTGTTATTCTTTAGAACTAAGTCTTGTTTTGGTGACTGATAACCTGTGTTCATTATAATCATGTCCAAGGTATTCAAATTTTTATCAAACTTGTGTAGATTTTCTGTAGAACCTTTTACTTCCATCCTTAGTGAAACTATCTCATGCTCTAATATTTCACACTCTATATCTTTTATCTTTAATTTTTTGGCCATACCTTCTTCAATTTTTCTTGCCTCTTCAACTTTTATTTTGAATTTGGTGAGTTCCTGTAGAAACTTTGCTTTTTTTTTTTCATCTTCTTGAGATTGAACCCTTAATCCTGAGTTCTCCCTTTTTAATTCTTCAAGAGTAACCATAAGTCTTTCACATTCTATCTCTTTTACCTTTGACTATTCAACCATACCTTTTTCAACTCTTCTTGTCTTTTCAACCTTATCCCTCAAGTCTAAAAGATCTTGTAGAAGCTTTGTCTTACATTTCTCAATTTATTGTATTTGAGTCTTCAATTCTAAATTCTCTCTTTTCAATTCAACAAGTTCCTTAAGAGTGGATTTATATTTTTCATTTTATGAATCTTCCTCTTCTTTATTTATTTGATCTTCTATAGGATCATCTTCTCTTTCTTCTATTATTGAAAGTAGATTTTATTCTTCATACATTTTTTGATTATCCCTATTATCCTTTCTTAAACCAACCTCAAGGATTTCATTTCTAAAAATATCATTTTCATATTCACCACTACTAAACCCATTGCAATAACGTGCATCATGACCGATTTGACCACAAAAAAAACATTCTACACCTTCTTGTGGACAATAAGTTGCATGGGGACCTATATTATTAGATCTAGTACAAAAATTTATCAATATGATCTTTTCTCCACTACTTGATCCATCTCTTGAATCTATCTCCATTTTTCCTCTCAAAACAACAACATTGAATTCATCTTCTTTTTCATTCATGACCATGTATTTTATTTTATTCTTATGTCTCATGGTTTTGCCTTTGCCTTTTCTTACCATTTTTGTTCTTGTAAGATCTTCCTTCAAGTTGTTAAACCTTTTTCGAAGGAACCAACTCTGATACCAATCGAAGAACACAAAATTATACTGAGAGGGGGCTGAATAGTATAATATCACTTTTTACTTTTCTTTCCAATCAATACTATGAAATTTAAAGATAGAAATATCAACAACAGTAACCAAAGCAATGTATAAATCATCACACAGAATAAAGACACCACAATTTACATGGTTCACCCAATGTGGGCTACTCCATGGAGAAAATATTTTACTAAACTTTTCTCAATAAATATCTTTGGAATTCTTTCCTTATTACAATGTTTATGGACCTCTATCCAAAGGAGACACCAATACCCTAAATCAAGTTCATGGATATCTATCCACGTGAGAACTTCTTCTCCTGGCTAGTTATCCTCTAGAAGACTACTACCTCCACTACACTGACTTATGGATCTCTCTCCACTGAATACTCTTATCCCCACTCATAAGACCTGTACTCGCTACCCTGGTTGATGGATCTCTATTCACTGGATACTATTGTCCTCTTTACACTATCACCTCCAAAGCTCTATCTTAAATCTGCTCAACAAGTCCACATTGAACCTGCTCAACTCTGATCAAAAATTTCACATAGAACTTGTTCAAATATGATCAACAAGTACACTCAAAACTTGCTTAAATCTACTCAACAAGTCCACTCAAAACTTGCTCAAATATACTCAACAAGTCCACTCAGTTTTTCTCAAATCTGCTCAACAAGTCCACTCGGAACTTTCTCAAATCTTATCAACAAGTCCACTCATAACTTGCTCAAATCTACTCAACAAGTTCAATCAAAACTTGCTCAAATATGCTTAATAATTCCACTCAAAACTTGCTCAAATCTGCTCAAAAATTCCACTCAGAACTTGCTCAAATTTTTTGAACAAGTTCACTCAGAACTTACTCAAATTTTCTCAACAATTCCACTCAGAACTTGCTCAAATCTTCTCAACAAGTTCACTCAGAACTTGCTCAAATCTGTTCAATAAGGTCACTCAAAACTTGTCAAAATATGCTCAAAAAGCTCACTTAGAAATTTTCCAAATATGCTCAACAAGCTCACTTAGAACTTGTCCAAATCTGCTCAACAAGCTCACTCATAAATTTTCCAAATCTCATAGAAACATAGAGAGAAATTTTAGAGACCCAATATGTTCTATACTCAATGCTCAATAAATTTTCAACTCAGATCAAAATATAGAATAGTTTATTTTATGGAACTTGAACAATCACTTCACACATCCACTTGACTAGGCTCAATAAACTCTACACAACCAGTCACTCAATGAAACATTTATTTTCTCACAAATCCTAGTCCAATAATATAAGCACCAACTCAAAATGTTTCCAATAATGCTCAACAAAAAATCTCACATAACAATGATACTCATGTTCTCTTCAAACCCTAGTTCAAGTTCTTTGTACAACAACTCACTTCAAAAGCAATGCTTATAAAACAATCTTCACATAACAATGATACTCATGTTCTCTTCAAACCCCAGTTCAAGTTCTTTATACAACAACTTACTTCAATAATAATGCTTATCAGACAATCTTCACATAACAATGATACTTTTGATTTTTGTAAAACTCTAACTCAAGTTCTTCACACAACCAATGGCTTCAACAACAATGCTTATCAAACAAGATTTTAACAACTCTTTATTCTAGAAAACTTTAAAGCATTAACTCAAACAGTCTCAAAAAGGAAATACTAATCAAGTCCTTTTCAATATAAACTTATTTTCTATAAAACCAATCAATAAACTCAACTATGGAAGAATGTTCTCATACCTACCACAACCACAACAACTTCTATACCAATCTCAAAGAGGTTAGAAAATAAATATTTCTCACAATATAATTTAAATACTCAAATACACTTTATCACTCCACCTTTCAAAACAACCATCAACATACATAAAATATTTATCCAATAACACCTTATAAGCTCCCAACTAGAATAAAATTTGATTTTTTTTTTGGTAAATAAAAGTCTTCATTAATTATCGGGTTTTACAGGTTAACCCAAAACCTATTACAATATCCAGCCTTCTGTTGAGATTGTAGATCCTAGTCATCCTTGAAACTTTCTTACCGGAACTTGTGTTGAATCCCCTACAACACCTTACTAACAAGGCACACCCATACCTAAACATAACTGTAAACATTACTTACATTGATAAGAAATTGAAGTTTGGAACTTTGCACTTGTGAAACCTGTTGCTTGCCCATTTCCTATTCTCTCTCGAAATCTTCCAAGGCTTACACCCTATTACCTTCATTTACAATTTGGTATGATTTAGAGGGAAACCCCATAGTTATTACCAGCTCCATGGGGAAAGAACACCCATTCATATTTCTCCTTAACGGGTAGGTTTCTTTTCATGACTAATAATGTTTTCCACTTCACATGGCACACCTTGTGTCCATGTCACCAAACTACCAACATCAACACCTATGTTGGCTAATTTGTCAGCTGACATGTTGGCCTAACGGTACACGTGATGAGCCCTCCTATTCTATCTTGCTGCAAAAAGGATCCTCACTTCATGGATGACTCCCTAAATTCTCCATGGAGGTTTTTTGCCATTGGTTAACAGGTTTATGATGTTCATCGAATCACCTTCAAACATCAAGTTACCTTGAGTTGCTTGGGCTACTTGCAACCCTCTCCAAAGGGCTCTAGCTTCTGCTTCGTTATTAGTTTTGATTCCCAATGGTTCAGCGAAGGCCTTGACCAAATTTCCTTGATGATCCCTGATTATTCCTCCAGCTCTAGCTCTTCCCGAGTTCTCCTTGGCTGCACCATAAAAATTTAGTTTAAACCAACCCTGGGGGGTGGCTCCCAAGAAATCCCATTTCAGGGATTGGGCAAAGGAATGGAAGGTTTGTCCTCAATACCTAAGGCTGAGCTAATTTTTTTTCTTGGGGATGAATTGAGTGGTTCTCATCCACTAAGGTGCTAAGGTTTTCTTTCACAAAGACAATAATCCCGTTGAGAATGGTTTTTGGGTTTTGAAGACAATAATAAAATTTTATTTTAATTTATAATATCCACCAAAAATTAATTCAAACCTCTTTAATTTATTTTAATAGCAAGAGAAACTTTGATAAAAATCAAATCAACTTTCTTTATGGTTCCAAAGATATAAATCACTTCATCAGTAAAACAACCTCACATTAATCCTTATTACTCCATAATAATAAAAATCAAATATCAAATCAACAACCCTTATCAAACCCTTATAACTCCAACTATAACATAAATCAAACACAACTTTTCACAAACCCTTATTACTCCACAATATCCTTTGAAAAACCTTAGGCAAAAATTAATTTATCAAAAAGTTACCTTTACCTCTTAGTTGGTTTTGAACCCATGTTATTTGCCTCCACGAGTGCTCTAGCCATGGCTATAACCGCCACATGCGCTAGACACACAATTAAGAGCTGAAGCGCTCTTTGTATTCTTTGTCTTTGATTGGCTCGCAAAAACCACATGCAAAATGAACTTCCCTTAGCACCCAAGACACACCACTCCACATGAATTGATCGTGTGCTTCCTTAACTCCCAAAGCCTTTGCAAAATTTGTGCTACCAAAGGACCACCATGTTCTATGCATTTCAAGCAATGTTCCCTTTCTATTTTTTCTTCTACCTGGCACTAAATACAAGAAAATTTTCTTATCTTCTTCCTCATGATCAACAAGCACGAAAACCTTTCATTTTTTATCGCATACATTAATCAATCGAAGGGATGAATTTCTAATCCATCGACATTTATTTATACAAAAATTCCTTTGTTTCTTGGATGTCGATGCTTCCTTTTATTGCATGATGTTGGTGCTCCCACCCTATAATTTATAAATTATTTAAATTCTAAGGAATTTAAATTTTATGAATTTTTTTTATAAACTTTAACTTTGTGTTTAAACTTAAACCTTTAAATGTAATATATTATGTCATCGTGGGTTTACCATAAACCCTCATAAAATATTATTTTTCCAACTATAATGGATTTAATGAAACCTTTAATATTCCATCATGGGTTTACCATAAACCCTCATAAAATATTATTTTTCCAACTTTCTCTTCAACTATTCGCATTTTTCCTGTTGCTATTGATGGTGTGCTCCATGGTATAAATGACGACTTTTCACCTTGACATCAATGACAACTAAATAAGATCAAAATATATAAAAGAAACGTAGAGCACTTCCAAGGTAGAGTGGTCTCTAATTAACAACACATCTATCCCCCACAAGGTGGTTTCCAACGTAGGCACAATGCAAAGCGCTCCCTAGGGCTGAGTGGTCTCAAACTTACACACAGTGCACAATGCTTCTAAACACGGTTTCAAAATTACACATCGCACAATGCTTCCAAGCAAGGAGGTTTCAACCTACACATAGTGCACAATTATTCTAAGGAAGGAGGTTTCAAACTACACACAACACACAACACTTCCAAGCAAGGAGGTTTCAAACTACACATAGTGCACAACGCTTCCAAGCAAGGTTTCAAGCTTACACATAGTGCACAATGCTTCCAAGCAATATTTCAAGCTTACACATAGTGCACAATGCTTCCAAGAAAGGTTTCAAGATTACACACAATGCACAATGCTTCCAAGCAAGGTTTTAAGCTTACACACAATGCACAACGCTTCCAAGCAAGGTTTCAAGCTTACACACAACACACAATGCTTCCAAGCAAGGTTTTAATATTATACACATTGCACAATGCTTCCAAGAAGGCTTTCAAGTTTAAAATATATTTAAATAAAATCCATAGTTCAGCTTAGAATAACCCAATATATTGGTTTTTTTGAGATGGAGGTCTGATGAAGTCTTTTGCCTCGTGCGTTTCATGTCCTCTCCTTTGTCCCTGATTCATATGTTCTTCCCTTATGTTCTTTGTTTTTTTTTTTCTCTGTTCTACGTTCTTCTCCCATACGTGCCCCCTCACCTAGGTGGTCCATCTGCCGCCCTCTCGAAGCCTACACCACCACCTTCTATTCAATGCATGTCCCCTATCCTTTGTGCATTCTTCCCAAATTTTCCATATTTGGAAATTTAATAGCCTCGTAGGCTCTTCCATAGGTTGCACCATGTAGGTATGGGATCATGACATATTATTTTATTTTATATAGTAAAAGATATTTATAATATCTATATATATTCTTTTGGGTAAATGAAATATCCTCTTTCATTTATTATTAGTTAATTAAAACCTATTAATGAATTTTCTCTTATCATTAAAATAATCACTTTTAATTAATATCCAATGAATCATAATCACGTTTAATTAAAATAACCACTTTTAATTAAAATAAACCCAATTAATTAAAATAGTCATTTTTAATTAATTAAAATGAAAACTCCTTAATTAATTGCAAATGAAGTTTACAATTGAGGTCTAATGAGCCAATCATAATTTTCTTTAAACTTCATTAATTAATTTAAAAGCATCTAAAATCAGCATATGACTTAATTTATTTTCTTTCACAAGGAGAATGCTTTGTTTTCATTTTCAATATGATAATTAAACTTATGCATCTATAATCATCTTGCAGGGGTTCCTATATAGGAACTAAATCATCAAACTACTCAATATATGATGTAGTAGAAGCAAACACATTTATACAATTAACCAAAGAGGGAGTCTTTCCATCAATCCAATCACCCAATTTAGGCAGATATTTTACGATAGCTTCTAGGCTATCATCTAAAACTCAAGGTGATCAACTATCGATGATTATCCCTTTCATCAATGCATGCCTATATGAAGGTATCTATCCATGTTACCTCCGAGTACCTTAATCATCATTTCCCTTGATCTTTGGTACCCTCATTTCTGGTGGGCAACTCTACATGTTCCACCTACGAGTGTACCTAATCCTGCACACTTGGAAATATGTTAGAGATAACATGCCCTTATAAATCTACTAAACATCACATAGTTGATTTAATTATTCAAACTAAGTATTAGGTTAATACATTATCTTCTTGTGTCGTAAAGTCATCTGGGGAGGGTCATGACATACTCCCCCACTAGAATTAAATATCATCCTTGGTGTTTCTGGTTTTCTTTTTGTTGTTGACCAGAAAATAAAATTATTACATCATATAGTTTCAAACAAAAATGGAAAATGTTTTTGCGTAACCTCCACTTTCTCCCAAGTGGAACTCTTCTTAGAGAACTGGTCCCACTGGAGCTTACACTGATCGAGAGTTTGATTTCATAGATATTTGGAACAAAAATCAAGAATCTTCACTGGTAGTACTTCAATGGCCTTCGGATTTGCCATATGCAATTTAGAAACATCCCACATATGTTCAGGGTCAAGAACATATTTTCTAAGCAAGTATATGTGGAAGGTGTCATGGATTTTGGACATATTAGGTGGTAATGCAAGTCGATATGTGACTAGACTGATATTTTCTATGATATTAAAGGGCCCCACAAACTGTGGATCCAACTTCATGGATTTGATACTGCTTTTCTTTGGCTAAATCCTTAAGAACACCTTATCTCCAACAAAATACTCTCTGTGAGTCCTTTTTAGATTTGCATAACTCTTATGCCTATCCGCAACTTCCTTAAGCCTTTGCCTAATTTATTTTAGTCGATATTCCATTATCCTAACCATTTCTGGTCCAATAATAAATCGATCCTCTAGGTTATCCCATGACAATGATGTTATGCAATTTTACCCATGCAAGGCATCGAAAGGTTCCATACCTAGCGAGAAGTGATATCCATTATTGTAGGCAAAATCTACCAAAGGTAGACAATATTCCCATTGAGATTTATGATCCATGCAATACATATGAAGCATGTCTTCCAAAACTTGGTTTACTAGCTCCATTTGACCATCGGTTTCAGGGTTGTATGCTAAACTCATTCAATTTCATACCAACTGCACTATGAAGGGATTTCCAAAATTTAGAAGTGAATTTGGAGTCTCTATCTGAGGATTACCTCAAGAAACCCATGCAATCGGAATACCTCTTTGATGAATCTTCTAGCTACTACCTAAGCATCATCCTTGGTATTTCTTGGTATGAAGTGGGTAACCTTAGTCAACTTATATACCACTACAAATATTACATCATGTTGATACCGAGTTTTAGGTAAATCCACAATAAAATTCATGGATATAACCTGCCATTTTTTCATAGGTACCTCATGCAGATGAAGCTTTCCTATAGGATGCTGGTGTTCTACATTAATCTTTTGACATTCGAGGTATCAAGCAATAAAATCTATGATATCCATATTCATTCCTACCCAAAAGAAGGCTTTTTTCATATTTTTTGGTATTTTGGTTCCACCCAGATGAGTAGAATGAGGAAATATATGAGCTTCTTGCATTATCAAGTTCCTCAAATTACCTATATTTGGTATTATGACCCTTCCCTTATAGCATAGAAAGTCATATTTCACACTAAATTCCTTATTTCATTCAGGATCTCTATCCATCTTCACTCGAATTTCCTGGCAATACTCATCCTAAGATTGCTTCTGTCTTACTTGATCCATCAGATGCATGTGAGCTCTAGTGATGGCTGCTATATATCCCCTTCTACTTAAAACATCAACTAATTTATTCTCATTTCCTTTTATGTACACAATATCAAAATCATACTCAGCACGTAATCTACCCATATTCTCTACCTTGTATTAAGTATTGGTTGGGTGAATATATACCATAGACTTTGATGGTCTATTTTTATTTCAAAGGGCCTTCCCACCAAGTAGTGGTGCCAAAAATTTAGAGCATGCACCACTGCAGCAAACTCCAAATCATGCATAGCGTAATTAACTTCATGCTTTTTAAGCTTCCTTTAAGTATATGCCACTATTGAATCCTCTTGTAAGAGTACCCTACCCAACCCATCTATTGATGCATCAGTGCATACTGAAAGGTACCCTTGAGGATTGAGAATATTTAATATTGGTATAGTAGTAAGCTTATGATTTAGTAGTTCAAAGGCAACTTCACACTTCTCCGACCACTTGAATTCTTTCTCTTTCTACTGAAGGTTCATTATGGGTACAACAATATTGGAATAGTCCTTTATATAAATTCTATAATAGCCCATTAACCCCATGAAATTTCACACTTTAGTGACATTAGTCTGGGGTGGCCAATTCATAATAGCCTCTATATTTTTTGGATACACAATAATCTACTTTGTCGATATAATGTGCCCAAGGTATCTCACCTCTGGAACATAGAGTTCACTCTTAGCCAAATTTCCATAAATTTGATTCTTTATCAATAATTCTAACACAATATTAAGATGTTTATCATGCTCTTATTTATCTCGAGAGTATATGAGGATATCATATATGAATACTAGAACAAACTGGTCCAAGTATCTTTGGAACACACTGTTCATTAGGTTCATAAATGTTGTTGGGGAATTAGTCAATCCAAAGGGTAGAACTATAAACTCATAATACCTATACCTAGTCTTAAATGTCATTTTGTGAGTATCTTCCTCAAGAATTCTTAATTGGTGATACCCTGACCTTAGATCAATCTTGGTAAACACCTTGGCATCCTTTAGTTGATCGAATAAATCTTCAATCATAGGTAAATGATATTTATTCTTTATTGTAGCCTTATTTAGTATTATATAATCAATACATAGTCTTATCGAACCATCCTTTATTTTCACAAACAAAATCGGTGCACCCCACAGTGACACACTTGGTTTTATCAAAACCTTTTCCAATAACCCTTGCAATTGAACCTTCAGTTCATGCATTTAAAATGTTTACTTGCTTATTGAAAACCTTACCTTTCACATGTAATGGGGTGGCTTGTCCCTCTAACTTCTACTTCCCAGTTACAACATAGATATAATATTCTAGTTCCTTCTCTTTTGCACTAGTTGAGGTCCTTGATATGGAAACTAATTATAGTAATGAGGTCCTCAAAAATTTTAGAATCCTTACTTGGGTCCTTGTTGTTTCTCAAGTTTCTCATTTCCATTCTTAACTATTGGGGTTAGAGCATGTGAATTCTATGGTTGAGGATTCATATTTATGGGCTTGTTATCCTTGTGAAAGCATAAGGATACAGAATCAATGGTGTATGTTGAGCAAGGTGTTGCAAGAGTTTTGTCATTGTTGTCAACACAGGCAGTTAGATCTAATGATGCAGTGGACAGGCAGTTCAGAAGTCATTCAGATGCAGAGGACAGAAGTTCAAAGGTTATTCAGAGCATGGACAGTGAGTTTCCAAGAAGACCATAGTTGCCTATTTGCAAAAGATCAAAGAAAAAGACAAGTAAGAAAAGTGTCGCGATATCGCGACATATTCAGCAGGCAAGAAAAACTGTCGCGATTTCGCGACATGTTAGAGGAGAGAGAAAGCGCAAGCAAAATTGTCACGATTTCGTGACATGGCCGAGGAGAGAGAAGGCGCAAGGAAAACTGTCATGATTTCGTGACATGTTGGAAGCAGAGAAGGCAAGTAAGAAAACTATCATGATTTCGTGACATGTTTGAAGAAAAAGTGCTAAGGAAGAAAACTGTCGCGATTTTGTGACATGTTTGGAGAAAAAGCGCTAAGGAAGAAAACTGTCACGATTTCGTGACATGTTTGGAGAAAAAGTGCTAAGGAAGAAAACTGTCACGATTTCGTGACATGTTTGGAGAAAAAGCGCTAAGGAAGAAAACTGTCATGATTTCATGACATGTTTGGAGAAAAAGTGCTAAGGAAGAAAACAGTCGCGATTTCGTGACATGTTTGAAGAAAAAGCGTTAAGGAAGAAAAGTGTCACGATTTCGTGACATGTTCGAAGAAAAAGCGCTAAGGATGAAAAGTGTCATGATTTCGTGACATGTTCGAAGAGAAAGTTCCAAGTAGAAAAAGTGTCATGATTTCGTGACATGTTAGGAAAGGAAGATGTCGATTTGAATGTTGGGCAAAGAAGAAAAGGCATAAGGCAAGAGAAGTGTCACGATTTCGATGACATGTTGTTTTTGTGGGAAAATAGAAAAGAGACAAGGAATGAAGATGTCATGATTTCGACGACATGGTTTGGTTTATGGGGAACAGAAAAGACACAAGGCAGAGAAAGATGTCACGATTTCGTGACATGGTTTGTTTTCGCTAGAGCAAGCCAAGTAGAGTAGCGAGAGGGCGAATGTGTCACGATTTCGTGACATGTCTGGTTTTAGGTTGCAAGCGAAGAAGTGAACAAGGAGGCCGAGAATGTCATGATTTTGTGACATGCTGTATTTTCGGGTAAAAGGTGAGAAGGGCAGAAAGAGATAGAAGTGTCATGATATCATGACAAAAGCAAAGCAGAGGCTGTCAAAGACAAAAGTGTCACGATATCATGACAGGAACAGAATGCAAGTCTCTAAAGGCAGAAGTGTCATGATATCACGACACGTTGTGTTTTCATGGCAACAACAATAGAAGAGTTGTAGGGGCAGTCGAGGCCGACAAAGACCGATGCAGGCCGATAGTTTTTAGGGTTTGTAGCTGACCAAATTTAGGGTTTTGCAATCGACGATCTTTAGGGTTGAAGCTGACAAAGTTGAATCTGGGCCGACAAAATTTAGGGTTTTGTAGTCGATGATCTTTAGGGTTACAGCCGACTATAGTTCAAGATTTATTATTGAAATTTCTATTATTTAAGGAGGGCTATTTTGGAGTTTGAAAATGTGAAGTGTGCGTATCGAATTTGCGTGAATTAAGTGCATGGGTTGCAGAGGTTGAGTCATGTCGATCTAAGTGCGAAGTGAGAGCGAACTGAGAGCAGGAAAGCGCAAAGGAGCAGAAGCGATCAGTTGTTTGTGTTAGAGCGAAGTGCGTGGGGCTGTTGCATAGAAGCAAACTGGTGGTGCAAAGAAATTGCGTAGGAGAAGCAGAGTGTACAGAAATAGCAGACAGTTTGCAAAAGGTTGAAGGTATTTTTCTGTTATTTTCATTGAAGTCCAAGTTGCAGCTTGGCATAAGGGGTTGGTGCTCTTTCCAGTAGGTGTTGGTGAATTAGGGGTTAGTGCTCCTTTCTGTTGGTGCAAAAAAATTGAGGGGTTGGTGCTCCTTCCAGTTGGTGCTGGTAAATAAGTTGTAAAGTTGTTGCTTTGCAAAGGCTGGATTTGGATGGTAGTCCAAGCAGTCATTTTTGAGGAGTAGCCACATTGGTGAACCTCGTTAAATCTGTGTTGTGTGTGATGCTCTCTTGTTATATCTGGTTTAAATTTGCTTTATTTCAGCTTTAAGTATTGCAAGTTTAAAATATTAAAAGATCACACTGATTCACCCCCCTCTCAGTGTCACTGTGAGTCTAACAATTGGTATCAGAGCTAGGTTCCTGAATAGGCTCAATCAGCTAGGGAGATCTTGGAAGTGACGCAATGGCAAGTGGTGAAGGTTTCTCCTCAAACAAAGCACCATTGTTTGATGGAACTAATTATGCTTTCTGGAAAATAAGAATGCAGACATATCTCCGTGCTTTGGGTTTTGACATCTGGGGTGCAGTAGTTAATGGTTACAAAGCTCCCGCCACTGCTCCAACAGACACTTCCGATAAAAAGGCATTTGAAAATGATTCGAAAGCAAAAAATGCCATCATGTGTGGATTAGTGGACAGTGAGCTAGTCAAGATCATAAATTGTGAATCAACGAAAGATGTATGGGATAAACTAGAGAACATTCATGAAGGAGACGATAGGATCAAGGAGGCCAAGCTTCAAACACATCGAGCTCAATTCGAATCCTTAAATATGGACAATGATGAGAACATAGAGGCTTTCATGCTAAGAGTCAATGGAATCACTAATTCAATCAGAGGTCTCGACGAAGATATGGATGATGCTACGATCATGAAAAAGGTATTAAGATCACTCCCTCCAAGGTTTGATTCTAAAGTCTCAGCCATAGAAGAAGCTAAAGATCTAAATCGCTTTAGTATGGATGAGATGCATGGTTCTTTGACTGCTTTTGAAATGAGAATAGGAAGGTCTAATCCCACAGATAGAGAAGCAGCCTTTAAAGCCCTAAAAGGCAAAGACACAAAACAAGAGTCTGAAGAAGAGGATGTATCAGATGAAATGGAAGCAAATTTTGTCAAAAAATTGAGAAAGGGAAAAGGAAAATATAGAGGAAAGCTACCATTCAAATGCTTTAACTATGGAGGCATTGGGCACTTTGCGACAAAATGTCCTCTCAATGAGAAGAACCAGGGTGAGGAAGCTTCGCACCAAGAAAGAAGTGACTGGAAGAAGAAATCAAACTTCAGGAAAGGCAACTTCAAAAAGAAAAGCTTCATCTCCAGGAATGCAAATTCTTCAGAGGACAACTCTAGTGAGGATTCTGAAGAAGAAACAGGTGAAGCTCTGTTCATGGCATTTGAATCAAAAAAATCGAAAGAGGTAGAACAATCAAAAAAGAGGGAAGTAATGAATTCTAAAGTTTCTGCTAAAAATCTTGAGGCTGAAGTAGATCTAGAAGGTGAGCTGGTCTCTGCTCTTGTAGAATGGAAATCTGAGAAAAGAAAGAATTATAAACTTTCAAGAAAGCTTGAGGATGCAAATGACATCATAACCAGTTTAAAAATACAGACAGAAGAATACAAGAAAATGTCTGAGGATCTCGAAGTTCAGATAACCATGAAGATAGATTACTGCTGTAAACTAGAAGAAGAGAATGTCAGTCTACGAATGCAGATGCAAGAACTGGATCAAAAAATTAGCTGCCATCAAAAGCGTGAAGAAAGTTCGATGAAGCTGGATAAAATTTTAAGTGATCAAAGACCTACTGGCATCAAGTTTGGTCTAGGCTTCGTGGAAGGAGAATCGTCAAATGGACCAAAAGCTAGAAATGTAGAAACTATAAGGAATGAAGAGAAGAAACAGACTGATGAAAGAAAAACAACTCAGGCAAATGAAAGCAGTAATGCCAAGCCCGAAAGGAGAACTGACAATGATGGATTTACCAAGGTCACTCATCAAAAGAAAAGAAGATCTATGGCTCCTACAACAACCTGGCAAAAACCATCTGTCAGGTTCAATCATTTCTTTTCTGGCTTCTGTTTCAAGTGTAATGGTTATGGGCATAAAATTGCAGATTGCAAGTATAATGTAGGACCAAGAAATATTTTCAGTAGAAATGCTTTTTCACCGTTAAATTATGCAGTAGAATGTTTTAATTGTCATAACTTTGGACATATTGCAAGAAACTGTCGTAGTCCTTCAGCTGCAAATCAACCTCAAAAAAGAAAATTTCAACCAAATAGGACAAGACAAAATAGAAATCCTTCTGAAAGATATACTCAAGATACTGGAAAAGGAAAGTCCAAACTAGAGCCCAATACGGTAGCCAAATCAGAGTGGAAACAGAAAGAGCAGCCTCAGGAAGAAAAGGAATCCCTAATAGTTCAAACAACTTTCAAGGCACAGAGTAAAAGGGTACCATGGATACTTGACAGTGGATGCTCAAGTCATATGACAGGTGATAAACAAAAATTTGAAAAATTACAGAAATATGAGGGTGGTTCTGTAAAATTTGGAAATAATGATGGAGCTAAGATAATCGGAAAAGGATCAGTTAAAATTAGTGATGGGAAGATCAAGTCAAAAGAAGTTTTGTTTGTGGATGGTTTGAAACATAACCTGTTGAGTGTCAGTCAGATCTGTGATAAAGGACATGAAGTTGTTTTCAAGAAGCAGGGTTGTGAAGTCAGGAAATCAAACAGTGGAAAATTGATAGCTACTCGGATCAAGGACCTCTGGCAACCTGTACACACTCTCAAAAACTTCAGAAGGTAATTGTTTCATTGGACAGGAAGAAGAAAACTGGCTATGGCACAAGAGGCTTGGACACATTAGTTTTGATAATCTAGTGAAAATCAGCTCGAAACAGGCAGTAAGAGACATTCCAACCATCAAAAAACCTTCAAATAGCATTTGTGCTTCATGTCAAAAGGGAAAGCAAACCAGAACCTCATTCAAAACAAAAGAGTACCACACCAGCAAACCTCTGGATCTTATACATACAGACTTGTGTGGACCCATGAGAACTCAAAGCATAAATGGTGACAAATACTTTATGTTGTGTATTGATGATTATTCCAGAATGACATGGATATTCTTCTTAAAGAATAAAATAGAAGCTTTTGGAATGTTCAGATCTTTCAAACATCTAGTTGAGAATGAAACAGGAAAAAGAATTAAATGTTTGAGATCAGATAGAGGAGGAGAATTCATCTCAGATGAGTTTACAGAATACTGTGAACGGCATGGTATCAGGAGACAATATTCAACAGCTAGAACACCCCAACAGAATGGCATGGTAGAAAGAAAGAATAGAACAGTACAAGAAATGGCACGTACTATGCTGGCTGAAAACAAAATAGCAGACAGATTTTGGAAAGAAGCAGTCCACACTGCAGTATACATCCAAAATAGGTACATGCTGAGAACTCATGAAAGCAAAACTCCTTATGAGCTGTGGTTTGGTAGAAAGGCAACAACAAAACACCTCAAAGTTTTTGGTTGTAAGTGTTACATCAGAAAAACTGAAGACAATCTTGGGAAGTTTGAAAATCGAGCAGATGAAGGTGTCTTTGTTGGGTATTCGATAAAAAGCAAAGCTTATAAATGCTACAACAAGAGACTCAAGAAAATTGTGGATAGTGCTGATGTTAAATTTGATGAAGGAAGGGAAAGAACAGTTAACTATGAAGAAAACTACCCAATTTATGAAGAAGTCATTGAAGGAGATGAGGAAAATGAAATAGAAAAGAAACCAACTCTTAACTCAGATGATTTAATTGATGACTCAGAGGTGGAAGAAAACAAGAAATTCAAAACAGGCAGCTGGCAGAAGAATCATCCCAGAGATCAAATAATTGGAGATCCCACAGTTGGTATTCAGACAAGAAAGAAAGTAGTAAGTAACTACTCTCTTTTATCCAGCATTGAGCCCAAAAATATAGTTGAAGCAAGCAAAGATGATAGCTGGATGAAGGCAATAAATGAAGAGTTAGATCAGATTGAAAAGAACAGAACTTGGGAATTAGTTCCTAGACCGGCAAATAAGAATGTAATCGGCACCAAATGGATATTTCGAAATAAATTGAATGAAGACGGACAGGTAGTTAGAAATAAAGCTAGATTGGTCTGTAAAGGGTATGCACAAGTTGAAGGCATTGATTTTGAAGAGACTTTTGCACCTGTGGCCAGATTAGAAGCAATCGGAATGTTTCTAGCCTTAGCAGTTCATAAGAATTTCAGAGTTTACTAGATGGATGTAAAATCAGCTTTCTTAAATGGAAAACTTGAAGAAGAAGTTTACATTGAACAACCAGGATGGTTTCCAAATTGGTGAAGATCCCAATCTTGTCTCGCAAATTAAAGAAAGCTTTATATGGCTTAAAACAGGCACCCCGAGCATGGTATGCACGGCTCGATAACTATCTCTCTCAACAAGGGTTTAAGAAAGGTATGGTGGACAGTAATCTGTATGTCAAAATAGAAAATGGGCATCTCATTGTTCTTGTTGTTTATGTAGATGATATCATATTTGGCAGCAGCAAAGATGAATCATGTACAGACTTAGCAAATAAAATGCAGAAAGAATTTGAAATGTCTATGATTGGTGAACTGTCTTACTTTCTTGGGTTACAAGTTAATCAAAATGAGAAAGGCATATTTATTTCCCAAGTCAAATATGTGAAAGAGATGCTAAAAAGATTCACAATGGAGGACTGTAAGCCAGTTAGCACTCCTATGGTGACAGGCTGCAAGTTGAGTAAAGATGACAAATCTCCACCTATAGATCAAACCATGTACAGATCAATGATTGGAAGTTTACTATATTTAACAACTACCAGACCTGATATTCTGCAGGCAGTTTGCATGGTAGCAAGATTTCAGGCCAGTCCCAAAGAGACTCATGTGACAGCAGTAAAAAGGATTCTTCGGTATCTCAAGGGTACCATGGAGTATGGGTTGTGGTATCCAAAAGGTAAAGACTTCACTCTTATATCATATTCAGATGCAGATTGGGCTGGATGTGTAGATGACAGAAAGAGTACCAGTGGAGGCGCATTCTATCTGGGAGACAGATTGGTTGCATGGCACAGTAAGAAGCAAGAGTCAGTTTCTTTATCTACAGCTGAGGCAGAATATATTGCAGCAACAACATGTTGTACACAAGTTTTGTGGATGAAACAAACTCTGAAAGATCTTGGTATTAATTTCAGTGAGCCAATAACAGTAAAATGTGATAACACCAGTGCAATTAACATCTCCAAGAATCCAGTTATGCATTCTCGCACAAAGCACATTGCCATCAGGTATCATTTTTTGAAGGAGAAAGTTGCAGAAGGAGAAGTTAAATTGGATTTTGTCCCAACCACAGAACAAGTAGCAGATATTTTTACAAAACCATTGCCCAAGGAAGTGTTTGAGTACCTTCGAAACAAATTGGGAGTAGTCACACTTCCCAAGAAGTGACTAGCTACAGGGATCACTTTCTCAGGGGGAGCATTTGAGTATTTGACTATTCTTTTGCTCATGATCATAATTTGTGCTAAGTGCAACAAATTATGCCTGAGAATTGTGTGTATGGACTCAGGGGGAGTCTGTAGTAGCCCTTTGGTATTATTGACAAAGGGGGAGAAGAGTTACAGGAATTTACACAGGTGTTGCCAACAATTCCAAAGGGGGAGATTGTTGAGCAAGGTGTTGCAAGAGTTTTGTCATTGTTGTCAACACAGGCAGTTAGATCTAATGATGCAGTGGACAGGCAGTTCAGAAGTCATTCAGATGCAGAGGACAGAAGTTCAAAGGTTATTCAGAGCATGGACAGTGAGTTTCCAAGAAGACCATAGTTGCCTATTTGCAAAAGATCAAAGAAAAAGACAAGTAAGAAAAGTGTCACGATATCGCGACATATTCAGCAGGCAAGAAAAACTGTCGCAATTTCAGTTAGAGGAGAGAGAAAGCACAAGCAAAATTGTCACGATTTCATGACATGGCCGAGGAGAGAGAAGGCACAAGGAAAACTGTCACGATTTCATGACATGTTGGAAGCAAAGAAGGCAAGTAAGAAAACTGTCATGATTTCGTGACATGTTTGAAGAAAAAGCGCTAAGGAAGAAAACTGTCATGATTTCGTGACATGTTTGGAGAAAAAGCGCTAAGGAAGAAAATATCGCGATTTCGCGACATGTTTGGAGAAAAAGCGCTAAGGAAGAAAACTATCGCGATTTCGTGACATGTTTGGAGAAAAAGCGCTAAGGAAGAAAACTGTCACGATTTCGTGACATGTTTGGAGAAAAAGTGCTAAGGAAGAAAATTGTCACGATTTTGCAATATGTTGGAGAAAAAGCGTTAAGGAAGAAAACAGTCGTGATTTCATGACATGTTCGGAGAAAAAGCGCCAAGGATGAAAAGTGTCACGATTTCATGACAGGTTCGAAGAGAAAGTTCCAAGTAGAAAAAGTGTCACGATTTCGTGACATGTTTCGAAAGAGAAAAGAGAAAAGAAGATGTACGATTTGTGACATGTTCAAAAAAGGCATAAGGCAAGAGAAGTGTCACGATTTTGATGACATGTTTAGATTTTTGCGGGCTAAGAAGAAAAGAGACAAGGCGATGAAGATGTGACGATTTGTGAGCATGTTTCGGTTTGCGGGCGAAGGAAAAGACACAAGGCAGAGAAAGATGTTGGAATTTTGCGACATGGTTTGTTTTCGCTAGAGCAAGCCAAGTAGAGTAGCGAGAGGGTGAATGTGTCACGATTTTGTGACATGTCTGGTTTTTGCGGTTGCAAGCGAAGAAGTGAACAAGGAGGCTGAGAATGTCACGATTTCGTGACATGCTATATTTTTGTGGGTAAAAGGCAAGAAGGGCAGAAAGAGATAGAAGTGTCACGATATCATGACAAAAGCAAAGCAGAGGCTGTCAAAGACAAAAGTGTCACGATATCACGATAGGAACAAAATGCAAGTCTCTAAAGGGAGAAGTGTCGCGATATCGCGACACGTTGTGTTTTCACGGCAACAACAATAGAAGAGTTGCAGGGGCAGTCGAGGCCGACAAAGACCGATGCAGGCCGATAGTTTTTAGGGTTTGCAGTCGACCAAATTTAGGGTTTTGTAGCCGACGATCTTTAGGGTTGAAGCCGACAAAGTTGAATCTGGGTCGACAAAATTTAGGGTTTTGCAGTCGACGATCTTTAGGGTTACAGCCGACTATAGTTCAAGATTTATTATTGAAATTTCTATTATTTAAGGAGGGTTATTTTGGAGTTTGAAAAGGTGAAGAGTGCGTATCGAATTTGCGTGAATTAAGTGCGCGGGTTGCAGAGGTTGAGTCGTGTCGATCTAAGTGCGAAGTGAGAGCGAACTGAGAGCAAGAAAGCGCAAAGGAGCAGAAGCGATCAGTTGTTTGTGTTAGAGCGAAGTGCGTGGGGCTGTTGCGTAGAAGCAAACTGGTGGTGCAAAGAAATTGCATAGGAGAAGCAGAGTGTACAGAAACAGTAGACAGTTTGCAAAAGGTTGAAGGTATTTTTCTGTTATTTTCATTGAAGTCCAAGTTGCAGCTTGGCATAAGGGGTTGGTGCTCTTTCCAGTAGGTGCTGGTGAATTAGGGGTTAGTGCTCCTTTCTGTTGGTGCAGAAAAATTGAGGGGTTGGTGCTCCTTCCAGTTGGTGTTGGTAAATAAGTTGTAAAGTTGTTGCTTTGCAAAGGCTGGATTTGGATGGTAGTCCAAGGAGTCATTTTTGAGGAGTAGCCACATTGGTGAACCTCGTTAAATCTGTGTTGTGTGTGATGCTCTCTTGTTATATCTGGTTTAAATTTGCTTTATTTCAGCTTTAAGTATTGCAAGTTTAAAATATTAAAAGATCACACTGATTCACCCCCCTCTCAGTGTCACTGTGAGTCTAACAGTGTACTGGGTGTGATGCAAACAAAATCAAATATAACGTGAGCTCCTATGAATGAAGAAAGGACTAAAGTGCATGAAAAGGGAAAACAAACGAACTGAAATGGGATATAAAGCAAATGTGAAGTGCAACCATTTATTTTATTAATTTTGCTTTGATATTAGGTTATAATACGTCTCCTTCCTTTTTAAGGGCTAGGAGAGTTAGATATAGTTTTGTTACACCACGGATGGTACGCTTCCCTTCGGGATCTTTCGCGTGCCCACATTTGAAATGGGTGGGCCAAACATCACCACCACTTGCATGAATGCACCTGTAGTTCCTTGGTATCCCCCGGTGTCGAGATCTTGCAATTAGATAAATAGCAAATGATTAATAGCACCTATGTATGGAGGAAAACATGCAATCCCCAAGGCCTTTGGTTAATGCATGCATGAAATAATTAAAATGGCAATAAAAACATATCAGAATAAGATGAAATTTGGATAGAAGCATGCAAACACCATCATGAACACACTACAAAAGGAATAGTCAAGAAATCTACTGTAGATTTCTAATCTCTCTAGGGTGGGACGATTAGGACTGTCATAAAATGTCAGAAAGCAACCTCTTAAATGTCCAATCCAGAGGCCTCAAAAACACCTACAAAGTTGGGGTTAGGTGAAATAGGTCATTTTGAGATGACTCAAAAGGTCGAATTTTGCAGATTTGGCCCCGATCACCTTGTATCCAAAGATTCTCCTTGTATGTTAGTGAAAGCGAAAAACAATGAAAACATAGTCAAAACTCATCAGAATGGCATGAAATTTGAATGGCAGCATATATGAATGACATAAAATAATATGCAATAGAAATAGTGAAGAAATATGCTACAAATTTCTAATATCTCCATGGTGGGGCGATTAGGACTGCAGTAGTGCGGGGGGTGCCTAGGGGTAGTACGCCCGCCATTTGGGGCTTGGTTTCAACACCAATCCACTTGGGATGGGTCCAAAACATCCTAGGGGGTTGTGTCAAAAAATTAGGTGGGGTATTGTGGCAAAATGTTCAGGTTTTTGGTCCGGATTGCACTTCCAATGTTCACCCAATAACCTCCCTTCCAAAAGAGAGATCAAGGATGTAAGAAGCATAAGTGAGGGGTGACGATGTAATTCGATAGCACTCCATTACTCGAAATGATCCTTCTCTATCCTTTTTTTGGGTGATAAGACTCACCATTTTATATACCTAAAGGTCTACTTTGAATGTGCATGCAAGGGTGCCATTTGGCCACCATGCCTTGTCAGGGGAGAGAAGATTCCTCCCTGATTAAGGGCCCCATGACTACCTCTATGACTACCTCTTTGAGCTCAAAAATGCTCACTCACACTCCCATGCATTGAAGGTGGAGTTGAGTGGCATATTTGAGCTTCCATTTGTCAAGGTTTGGCCTTTTTCCCATCAAACCTACTATTCGCCCCACCCTAGAGCAAATGCTGCTAATCATCCCGAGGTGGGATGAATACCAATTTGTAATCATCCCAAGGTGGAACGAATAGGGAGCAGAGTGCCTGAAAGGTGCCAAATTGACCTTTGACCTTCCAAAACTATTGTGGGAGTGGTTAGGACCACTATTTAACCTCTGGGGGCTGCCCTATGGGCTATGTATGTCAATTTGATTAGTGCTTGTCATCACATAATTAGATTGGTGTTGTTTTGGTGTCTCCAGATGCTTCTTTTTGGGATGCGCTGTGCGTGGAGCAGTGCTGAGCAAAAATAGATAACCAAAGCACTAATGATTAGTATTTTTTAGTAACCTAACTAACTTTTGATACCCCAAGTATGGAAAGGGCACATATTCTTGAATCCTTGCTTCTGATGAGCTAAGGAGCTTAATTCAAGGGTTAACCATTTTTAGTGAGGTGTTACTTGATCTTGGACATTGTTCAGTCATGAATAGGCAAAGGGCACAACATTTGTCTATGGGAACCTTGAGTTCATGATTCTAGAATGCCAAGTGTTTGATCAAATTGTGATTATTGCTTGTTTGTTGTCCCAAGTAGGAGCATGATTGTCTTTGTCAATGATTCTTTGAATGCATACCATTTCCTTGATTGGGTGTGTATTTGTTGATTGGTGACTAAGTGTGACTACCCCCTCAAGCAATGAATCAATGAGGGAATGAACAACATGAGAAAAGCGATGAGTCTCTTGACCCAATATGACTTATGGTAAGGGTGCCTTTAGTTGTTTTCCATTGAATTCTTATGCAGTTTCCCAACAATCTAACCTATTTTTGGTGGGTGTTAACCCTTTTTGTGACGTGTATTGGAGCTGAAATTTTCAAAAATACATCCTCTCATGGGGCGGTCCAGCTATGGTAGCCTTCTTAGGGAGTAGGATACTAATAATTTTTGGCCCTGACATCAATTTTGTATGCCAAGAACATTAGGTGCAAAGGCACCTTTGTTCGGCAATGTTATTGCTATTTTTGGGTGGGTTTGGACCCTTTTTGTGATGCCTTTTGGGGATGAAATTCTCGAAAATCCTTCCTCCCGTGGAGCGGTCTAGCTATGGTAGCCTTCTTAGGGAGTAGGATAGTGAGGATTTGTGACCCCAACATCAATTTTGGATGCCTTGAAGCACAGGTGCAAAGGTGCCTTTGTTCGGTAGTTTTATTGTTGTTTTGGGTGGGTTTGGACCCTTTTTGTGACACCTTTTGGGGATAAAATTCTTGAAAATCCTTCCTCCCGTGGAGTGGTCCAGCTATGGTAGCCTTATTAGGAAGTAGGATAGTGAGGATTTGTGACCCCAACATTGGTTTTGGATGCCTTGAAGTGCAGGCACAAAGGTGCCTTTGTTCGGTAATTTTATTGTTGTTTTTGGTGCATTTTGGATGCAGTTTTGGTTGTTTTTTATTTTCTTAATCTGTAATCATCCTAGGGCAATATGAATACCACTTTTTTAATTATCCTAGGGTGGAACGAGTTCTAACTAGAGTTCTTATCCCAAGGTGGAACGATTACAGTCCTAAGAGCCTATATAAGGGCCAAAACTATGTTTTGGGCTCATTTGCATTTGTTTTTTCTGGCGATTTGGAGCTGTGAGGAGTTTGAGTTTGCGTAGTGGAGCGCTATCGAGATTCATAGATACCATGAGTGCATGTACTGGATTGTCGAGTTGTAGAGCCGAGGCAAGACCGATAGGTGCTCCTTCACTTTATTTTGTTTGTTTTTATTTTACAGTTCAAAACCGTAATTAATTTATTTTGTATTTCATTTTTCCTTTTAAACTAAGGTTAAAACCCTAGGTTAAAGTTTTATTTGTTTTGTTTTTTTTTCATAAGGTTTAAAAAAACCCTAGTTTGAATTTTTGTTGTTTTGATTTGTTTTTTTTTTTTTTTTGTCATGTTTTAATGTTTTTGTGTTGTTTTTGTTTTGCAGGTGGTGAAGAGTCGGTATCGTCAGCCGACGGTATTTTCTGATGCACAGGATGCACTGACTATGGTGGACTGGGATTGGCTTGATACCCTTAGGCTCAATAAGGTGACTCGGTTAGAGCCTGTACTGGGGGATCAGGCATATCTTACTGCCCTAATCAATTTTTGGTATCCCTGCACCAACACCTTTCATCTCCCAATAGGGGAGATGATAGTGAATCTAGAGGATGTTTATTGGATTCTATGGATTTTGATAGATGGGCTGCCCATTCGAATGAATCCTCGAGATCAGCATACGATGGTACTAACATGGTTCTTTGGGCATGCAACGAATATGGGGGTGGATGGAGCGGTGGAGAGGGCAGAGGGGGACTGCTTGATTGGTAGGATTATGGTGCGGTGGTGGTTTGAGAAGGGCATGTTGGGGGTGAGGCATACATTATTTATGACCCTCATCTCCAACATGCTACTTCCCGACTCCTCAGGTGCAAGGTTATCTTGGAACCTACTTGAGGTAGTGTTCAGGCTGGTGGAGTGTTTGACGACAACACCACTGATTATGAGGTGGGGTCAAATTCTACTGGCATAAGTTTATGACAAGTTGTACGAGGTCTGCTATCGAAGGTGGAAAGGGATTGGGTGTAGCTACCTATTGTAGTGCTAGGGGTGGTAGCACATAGATATGGAGTAGCTGTAGGAGTTGCCTTGGACCACTCGAGGGAATATAGTGGACAGGGAGATTGACTATGCTACTCTATGGTGGATGTTAGAGGAGCAGGGGTAGAGTCAATGGTGTGCAGGTGCCATGGGGCACTATGTTTATACCTTCTCACATCTTATTCTAGGGGAGGTGTTCTAGCGGCCATACCAGGACTATATATCCTGGCATGAGGCTGGGGAGTAGCTATGGTGGGTGTGTAGGGGGAGGTGGCTAATTAGGCAGCACGGGACCAAGTAGGGAGTACTTCTCGTACGTATGGGTGACTCGACAATTTGGGGTGCACTAGGGATTACCTAGTGAGCCCTTGATTAATCGACATTAGGGTGACGAGAGGAATCTGGCTTGGCCGATCATTGAGTCACTGGGTGAGGAGTCAGATGCAATGATTGATGTCCCTGATGTGGACAATGTCAGGGTGACTGCAAAGTACAACTAGTGGTGGACGATGCGATGATGGCAGGGTGAGGGGCATCTAGGAGGTCTGGATGTGGCAAAAATAGGTGGTGGGGTTATGGAGGCATCGGGGGAGGGTTGGGGGGCTCCGTTCGATGATGCAAATATGGTGGAGGTTGACAACTTGATTGGGGATGACCTAGGGGTTCTAGAGCAACCAAATACATAGGACATTCCAGAGTAGTGGGTGCTAGAGTAGCACACCATCTCGAAGATGCCCATGCCTCAAGTAGTCCTAAGGGATATGGAGGCTAGGTATCATGTTGAGATAGTAGATATGGGATGAGGAGCACAACATCAAGAGGGATCGCCTATGGGCCTAGTTGGCGTAGCGGGTTGAAGCATTGGCTGCATACCACTGACAAGATGTGGACTGGGGTTGATTCTGGGTGGAGTTGGAGGTTGAGATTATCCGCCTTGGTGGACAGTTACCTGAGCTCACTAGAGGTAGATATTCATGCCAAAAAAGATACAGTGATACTGAGCAGTCTGCTTCCTCTCATCGCAGGTGGGTGGGTGATGGTAGCGTTAGTGGGCGTGATGCGGGGGCTGGCAAAAACCGCCTTGAGAGGTCCCATAGGACCCACACCACTGGGGGTAGTTCTAGTTGCATCGATCCTACATGATCATGGTGGCAAACTCCCTAGGCTTGGGTTTTTTGAGTTTTTGACTTTTTTGTGAGGTCAGAGGACCATTTTATTGTAGCTTGTGGGCATTTTTGGCGATATATATACATGACTCTCTTTTTTATTATACACTTGTCATGATTTATTGTTACTTTTATGCACATTTATTTATGTTGATGTATGCATATGTTATTATGAATGCGATGTTTCTAATTATATGATGTATGCATATGGAATGGATGAAATGATTTGTTGATAACTTGGCGGTGGCACCAAAGAATGTATAGGATTTACTTGCTTTCTGTACTATGTGATGACTTTGCATGTGTAATATTTTTTTTTTTTGTATTTTTTGATGGTGATGTAAGTAATGAAGTGTACCATAGTTTTTTTAGAATGTAGTTGAAAGCACGAGGATACGAAAGCAAAAAGGAAACTCCAAGTGCGATGCAAACGGAACTAAACTTAACGCTAAATCCTATGAATTGAAAGTGCATGAAAGGAGGGAAAGCATGAACGAATCGAATCGAAAAAAAAAGCCAATAAGGAAGACAGCCCTTTTTATTGATATGTTTTAGAACTTGGTTACAATGCGCCTCCTCCCCTTCTAAGGGCTAGGAGCGTTAAATATGTGTTCTTGTTACACCCATGGATGCTATTCCTTCTTCCGCGTGCCCACATGTAAAATGGGCGGACCAAACGTCACCGCCGCTTGCGTTGATGAGTCTTGACTCCTTGCTACTCCTCTAATGTCCAGATCCTACGTTCAAAGAAACAAGAAACAGTCAATAGCACCTGTAGATGAAATAAAACATGCAATCCCCACGCCTTCGATTAGTGCATGCAAGATATAAATAAAATGATAACTAAAATATATCCAAATGAACTAAAAATTTGACAGGGGCATCAAAACATCACAAAGAAAACACTGCAAATGGAACAGTCAAGAAATTCCTCATAGATTTGTATTCGCTTCGGGGCGGGACGAATAGACCTGCAACAAAAATGTCAAAAGGCACTGTCCCAAATGTCACATCCGGGAAGCTCCAAATCACCTGCAAAGTTGGGGATTAGCTAATTGGGGGTATTTTGGGAAGACCCAGATGGTCATATTTTCCCAATTTGGCCTCTATCAATGGGAATTTGATGATGCTACCTGCATGTTAGCAAAGGCGAGAGAAAATAGAAACATGATCAAAATTGCTCAAAACGATGTGAAATTTGAATGACAACCTATCTAAGCAGCATAGAATTAAATGCAAAAATAATAGAAAGGAAATCTTCCATAGATTTCCAATCGCTCCGGAGCGGGGCGATTAGGACTGTAGCAGTGTGGGGGGCGCCCGGGGGCAGGCCGCCCGTCGTTTGGGGCCCGATTTCGACACCAATCCACTTGGGATGGGTCCAAAACCTCTTGTGGGGTATTGTCAAAAAATTTGATGGGATATTGTGGCCAAATGTCGGGTTTTGGTTCTGGATTTGTGCTTCCAATAACCACCCTATGACCTCCTTTCCAAAAGAGATCAAGGATGTGAAAGGCACAACTCGAAAGGGTGTGGGTGTGAAAGTAAAATGACAGCACTTCGTTGCTCCAAAATGCTCCTTCTCTCTATATTTTGGGGTGAGAAGACTCACCATTTTATAGACGTGATGGTCTCTTTGGATGAGCATGCAGAGGCGCCACTTGGCAATCATGCCTCTCCAGGGGAGGGAAGATTCCTCCCTGATTAGGGGCTTCATGACTGCCCCTGTAACTGCCTCTAACGCTCGAAAATGCTCACTCACACTCCCATGCAATGAAGGAAGAATTAAGTGGCGGATCTGAGCTGCCATTTGTCAAGATTTGACTTTTTTCCCATCAAACCTGCTATTCGCCCCACCCTGGAGCGAATACTACTATTCGTCCCTAGGTGGGGCGAATACCAGTTTGTAATCGTCCCCGGGTGGAACGAGTATGGAGCAGAGTGCCTGAAGGTGCCAAATTGACCTCTGACCTTCCAAAACTATTGTGAGAGTGGTTAGGACCACTGTTTAACCTCTAGGGGCTGCCCTTGGGGCTGTGTGTGTCAATGCGATCAGTGTTTGCAGTCACATAATCGGATTGGTGTTGTTTTGGTGTCTACAGATGCCCCTTTTTGGGAAGCGTTGTGCATGGCGCAGTGCTGAGCAAAAATAGATAACCAAAGCACTAATGATTAGGGTTTCTCAGTAACCTAACCAAATTTTGATGCCCCAAGTATGGAAAGGGCATGCATTCTTGAATCCTTGCTTCTGACGAGCGAAGGAACTCAATTCAAGTGTTAACCTTTTTCGGTGAGGTGTTACTTGATCTTGGACATTGATCAGTCATGAATAGGCAAAGGGCACAACCTTTTGTCTATGGGAACCTTGAGTTCATGATTCATGAATGCCAAGTGTTTGATCAGCTTGTGATTATTGCTTGTTTGCTGCCCCAAGCAGGAGCGTGATTGTCTTTGTCAATGATTCTTTGAATGCATGTCATTTCCATGATTGGGTGTGTATTTGTTGATTGGTGACTAAGTGTGACTACCCCCTCAAGCGACGAATCGATGAGGGAATGACCTACATGAGAAAAGCGACGAGTCACTTGACCCAAGATGACTTGTGTAAGGGTGCCTTCAGATGTTTATCGTTGAATGTGTGTGCAGTTTTCCGACATTTAGACCTGTTTTTGGTGGGTGTGAACCCTTTTGGTGACGCTTTTCGAGGCTGAAATTGGCAAAAATCCGTCTTCCCGTGGAGCGGTCCGGCTATGGTAGCCTTCTTAGGGAATAGGATAGTGAGGATTTGTGACCCCGACGTCTGTTTTGCATGCCCAAATGTCAAGTGCAAAAGCACTCTCATCGGGCAAGTTTATTGCTTGTTTTTGGGTCATTTTGTGCATTTTTTGATGTTTTTGAAATTTTTGCCCTGTATTCATTCCTGGGTGGGACGAATACCAGTTTAGTATTCGTCCCAGGGTGGGACGAGCGCTAACCAGAGTGCTCATCCCAGGGAAGAATGATTACAAGCTCAAAAAGCCTATTTAAAGGCCAAAACTGAGTTTTGGGCTCATTTGCCTTCGTTTTTCCTGGCGAATTGGAGCTCTGAGGAGGAGGAGGTTAATTCTGCGAAGCGAAGCGCTACCGAATTTCTCCCGACATCATGAGTGCATGAACCGGATCGAGCGGCGAGCCGAAGCGAGACCAGTAAGTGATCCTCCTCGTTATTGCTTGCATTTTGTTGTTACAGTTTTTAATACCGCAATTTATTTATTGTTTCTTTTGTAGTTTGTTCAAAATAAAAGCCTTAATTAAATGTATGTCATTATGCATGAGTTGTTGTTGTTTTATGGCTTCATGAAAACTTAGGTAAAAACCCTAGGTAAACAAATTTTTTTTTTTTTTTTTTTTTTTTTTTTAAAATTTTTTTTTTAATATCAAAACTGAACGTAAAAACTTAGTTCAAAACTTAGTTTAAAAATTTGTTTTTCTTTTTAGTTGGCTTCGTAAAAATGAAACCCTAGTTTACATGTATGTTGAAAAGACGTGATAAAAGTCTAAAATTTGTTTCCTTTTTACAGTAAGGTAAACCTTAGGTAAAAGAAAATTTTTGTATTTTGTGATGTTTTTGTTACACGAAAACCTTAGGATAAACTGACCGCGAAACCCTAGTTTTTTAGGTTGAATTTGTCAGTTTTAAACTTAGAGTACAGAAACCCTAAGACTGACAAACTGTATGTGAAAATTGTTTTTTGTTTTTAAATTGTCTAGAGTACATAAACCCTAAGACTAACAAACTGTATGTGAAAATTGTTTTTTTTTTTAAATTGTCTGTCAGTTTTAAACTTAGAGTACAGAAACCCTAAGACTGACAAACTGTATTTGAAAATTGTTTTTTGTTTTTTTTAAATTGTCTGTCAGTTTTAAACTTAGAGTACAGAAACCCTAAGACTGACAAACTATGAATGTTTTGAATTTTTGTGAATTTTGTTGTTTTTAGCTGTACATTGTTTTATGCATTGTTGTATATTCATGTTACTGTTGTACAGTTTTTCATGATTTTAATGTTTTTGTGTTGTTTTCTTTTGCAAGTTGTGAAGAGTCGGTATCGTGTGCCTACTATTTTTATTGAAGCACGGGAGGCACTGACTTTGGTTGACTGGGAGTGGCTTGATGCCCTTGGGCTCAAGCAGGTGACTCGGCTGGAGCCTATGGTCGGGGATCGGGCCTATCTGATAGCCCTGATCAACTTGTGGGATCCCTAGACCAACACCTTCCATCTCCCAATAGGGGAGATGATAGTGACCTTGGAGGATGTCTATCGGATTCTACGGATTTTGATAGATGGATTGCCTATTAGGACGACGTCGCACGATCAACGGATAGCAGTCTTGACACGCTGCTTCGGGCATGGGGAGGAGGTGGGTGTGGATAGCCCAGTGGAGAGGGTAGAGGGCGACTTCCAGATTGGGGGGATTTTGGTACGATGGTGGCTGGAGAAGGGGGTGTTGGGAGTGAGGCACGCCTTACTGATGGGCCTCATATCCAACATGTTGCTACCCGACTCGTCAGGTGCGAGGTTCCTATGGAACCTGTTGGATGTGGTCTGTCAGTTGGTGGAGTGTTTGACACATGAGCCCTTGATCATGAGGTGGGGATAGACATTGCTAGCATAGCTCTATGGTGAGTTGTATGAGGTCCGTTGTCGAAGGCAGAAGGGGATTGGCTACAACTATCTATTGCAGAGCTGGGCTTGGTAGCACATAGTGGTGGAGAGGCCGGTGGGGTTACCGTGGACGACTCGAGCAGAGATGGTGGATAAGGATATAGGTTATGCGGCTCTATGGTGGCGGTCTGAGGAGCAGGGATAGAGTCGACGATGGGCAGGTGCTGTAGGGCACTATGCCGATGCCTTCGCTCGGCTTGCTCTAGGGGAGGTGTTCTGGTGCCCTTATCGGGACTGTCTAGCCTGGCCTGAGGCTGGAGAGTGGCTCCGATGGGTACGTAAGGGGTGGTGGCTGATTGGGTAGCATGGGACCGAGTAGGAGTTCTTCCCTTATAGCCGGGTGACATGATAGTTTGGGGTGCACCAGGGGTTGTCTGGTGAGCCCGTGGTCTATCGACGTCGGGGGGATGAGAGGACTCTGGCCTGGCCAGTCATTGCGCCACTTGGCAAGGATTCAGATATAGCTATTGACGTCCCAGATGTGGACGACGTCGGGACTACCATGGAGTATGACCAGTGGTGGACACTACGGTGATGGCGGGGAGAGGGACCACTGGGAGGTTCAGAGGCGATGGAGCAGGCGAGGAGGGTGCCGAGGCACCAGGAGATGATTGGGGGGTTCTGCTGGAGGATGCGGATATGGTAGAGGTGGATGATTTTATGGGGAGGATTTTGGGGTTTTGGATCAGCCGGAGATGCAGGATGTCTCGGAGTAGTGGGAGCTAGAGCAGGCTACTGTTCTAGAGATGCCAACACCTCAGGCAGTTTTAGAGGACATGGAGGCAGGGTTATGCACTGAGAATGCACGATTGGAGGGGTTGCTATGGAGGCACGATGAGGAGCTGGGGGATGCACTGCAGGAGAGGGATCTCTTATGCATGCAGTTGGTAGAGCGGGAGAATGCATGGGCTACGCACCATCGATAGGATGGGGATACCGATGTTGCACGGGAGAGGGATCTCCTACGGATGCATCTGGCAGAGAGGGAGAGGGCATTGGTGCAACGCGATGAGAATTTGGCTATGTATCATCAGTGGGAGATGGACTTGGTGCAACATCGATTGGAGTTGGAGGTGGAGATTAGCCACCTCGATGGGTGGGTCCCTACGTTTAGTGGAGGTGGATCATCGCGCCGCTCGAGAGGGAGCGATACTGAGCAGTCAACATCCTCTCGATGCAGGTGACTGGATGAGGGAGGCTCGAGTAGGCATGATGCGGGGGCTAGCAGTAGCCGCCCTGAGGGGTCCCATAGGACCCACACCATGGGGGGTAGTTCTCGTCGCACCGATCCTGCGTGATCATGGTGGTCGACGCCCTAGGCTTGGGGTTTTTGAGGTTTTGGCTTTTTGCGGGGTCAGATGACCGGTTATTGTAGCCTACGGGCATTTTTGATGATATATATACAGATGACTTTATTTTATTTATACACATGTCGTGATTTGATGTTATGCTCAATGATTGTTGAATGTGTATGTATGTATGTTAATTGATGTTGATGGATGCATATGTTATGATGAATGCAAATGTTTCTAATTTTTAGGATATGCAAATGTAATGGATGAATTGAATTTGTGTTGTTTGGCGGGGGCACCATAGACTATTTAGAACTTTATGGCTTTTTGTCTTAGGCGATTGTTGTGGTAAATGAATTTTGATGTATACATGCTATTTTTGTATTTTCTGATGGCAATGCGAGGATGAAAGATATTGAGTTGGTTTGGAATGTATTTTAAGGTTTTCTGAGACTCAGATGTTTTAACTAACTAGCCATGACTGTACTTTATCTTACAAGACTTTTGAACAAGGTATGAATCGGACTTGTCTTTGACCAAGTTATTTCACATCCTTGTGTGTGCAATTGAGTTCGTTTATGTGGTATTTGTCAGGATACCGCCAGATGCCGAGATAGGCTATCAACCAAACCTGTATTGAGGATCACCTAATTAGCTCCACTAACTTCCTTTGTTGTATTTAGTCAGATTAATCTGTGGTGCTATCTAGGATACCATAAGCTAGCTCATCCACATGCAAACATTGATCTGTACACGAGTTAATGTGACAGATATATCGTCATGCGGGAGGTTTACCACCAGTGACCGATAGGCTATCCACCAAACCGATATTGAGGTTTACTTCATGACCTTCTGAATGCTGAGAGTTCCAGGGATTCAAGTTTGACTCCCTTCTTTTCTTCAATTATATTGGGATACTTGCTCTTTTGTAGTGATAAAAATCATTGTTTATTTTTATTATATATATTTTTTTTCTTTTGAGCAAGGGATTTGAATTTCGAGTGATGAGAATCACTATTGTATGTGCCTTTTGATGTATGCACTTTGGTGGTGATGTCAAATTTTTTGGAGTTTTGACTTTTGCAAAATTTTATGATGTTTGCAACTTTCTGAGAACTTGGGATTCTTGGGGAATTGGGTAGGGAAGATGCTTGTCCTTTTGCCAACTCTCAGCATTCTTGGGGTCATTCGCACAGGGGGATGAGCAAGATAACCATTTCGCTTATGGTGACCTGGATTGCTTTGCAGGTTTCATCTTTCGTTCACACAACTTGGGAATTTTTATGTGTTTTAATTTGTGTTGGGATGCTACGTAACAAGGTGTGATCCAAGTAGAACTCTACCTTTGTAAAATCTGTTTGACTTTGTATAGTATTTGGCTAGAAAGCTAATGACGACTGAATGACGAAAACTCTTGATACATTAGAAGACCACTGACTATGATATGGTAAAAAGAAGTGAATGGCATTTATTTTTGATGGACTATTTATAGAATGGAGAAATGTGGAACAAGATGGATTTGCCAAGTAATTACAATCTATGGTGCCTTGACCTGTATGACCACAAATATGCAATGTATGGATGTTATGCTTAATGCAACTATTATTTTTGTTTTTTGATAGATTGATTTTTGTGAGTATGAAGATGAGATGCAAAAGAGCTCTTTATTGTTGTGATGATTTTGAGCATGCCTGGAAATGAGATGCAATTTTTTGTTATTTTTGATGATTTTACTATTTTTGAATTTTCTTATTTTTGACCAAGCGATTGTGGGAACCCTTGGAGCTTTTTGGGGTTGACCAAGATCCTTGGAGCATTTGGTTTGACCAAAGGGATAATGGGCACCTTTGGGGCATTTTGGGATTGACCAAGCGATTGTGGGAATCCTTGGAGCATTTTGGGATTGACCAAGCGATTATGGGAATCCTTGGAGCATTTTGGGATTGACCAAGCGATTATGGGAATCCTTGGAGCATTTTGGGATTGACCAAGCGATTGTGGGAATCCTTGGAGCATTTTGGTTTGACCAAAGGGATAATGGGCACCTTTGGGGCATTTTGGGATTGACCAAGCGATTATGGGAATCCTTGGAGCATTTTTGGTTTGACCAAAGGGGTAATGGGAACCTTTGGCGCATTTTGGGATTGACCAAGCGATTGTGGGAATCCTTGGAGCATTTTGGGATTGACCAAGGGATTATGGGAATCTTTGGAGCATTTGGTTGACCAAGGGATTGGGAATCCTTGGAGCATTTGGTGACCAAGGGGGAATCTTGGGGATTTTGGGATTGACCAAGTGATTGTGGGAATCCTTGGAGCATTTTGGTTTGACCAAAGGGGATGGGCATTTGGGGATTTGGGGCAGGGAATCCTTGGAGCATTTGGGGATTGACCAAGCGATTGTGGGAATCCTTGGAGCATTTTGGGATTGGGCTATGGCTCTTTTAGATATGGAATGGCCATAAATGACTGATGTTCAAGGGTTCTAGTTCCTTGATTTCATCAAGAGAGGCTAGCCGGTATGTTCCAGGTCCTATTTTACTATCAATTACATAGGGACCTAACCAGTTTGCCATGAACTTGTCCCTTAGATGGGGCGGCAAGCTAGAGTTCTGTTGGTTCTCTTTTAAGACCAAGTCACCAACCTGAAAGTCCCTCAGGTGAACTTTCATGTTGTATGCTTTCTTCAGTCGCTCTTGATAGATACGTAAATGCTCGAGAGCATTAACACGTCGTTCATCGAGCAACGTAAGCTGGTCTAACCGGGCCTTCCATGCAGTGTCATCATCGATGAACTCTTGCATTGATATGCGTAGGGAAGGAATTTCCAACTCGAGAGGCATGACGGCCTCGGAGCCATACACCAGCGAAAATGGAGTGGCCCCAGTGGGCGTCCGAATGCTAGTGCGATAAGCCCATAGGGCAAGTGGGATTTGAATGTGCCAATCCTTATGACTTTCTGTGACTGTCTTTTTGAGGATGGCAACTAGCATTTTGTTTGACGCCTCTGCTTGCCCATTTGCCTACGGATAATAGGGTGTCGAAAAACTGTGCTGAATTTTGTACTTTGTGGTCAAAGCATGCACGTCTTTGTTCTTGAATGACGTCCCATTATCCAAAATTATCTTGGATGGAATACCAAAATGACATATGATGTTATGTAAAATGAACTCCACAATGCGGGGTCCAATCGTAGAGGTAAGCGGAATTGCTTCCACCCATTTGGTGAAGTACTCTGTGGCCATTATGATAAACGTGTGATGACCTGATGACGTAGGGGAGATCTTTCCGATTAGATCTAAGCCCCACTATGAAAATGGCCAAGCCGATTGGATCGGCTGCAAGGCCTAGGAAGGTACGTGTGTCAAATTAGCATGGTGTTGACATTTCATGCACTTCCTTACATATGCGCAACAATCTCGCTCTAAAGATGGCCAATAATAGCCCATGCGAGAGAATGCGCTTTGTGATGGCCATACCACTGAAGTGGCCATCGCACGTACCATCGTGCGCTTGGGCGGATCTCAAGTGGACTAGTCCAAGCAATGAAGGAGGATTCCTTCATAGCTGTGATGGTACAAAATGTCTCCTAACAAGACATACTTTGCCACTTTCTTCTTGAATGCTCATTTTGTGGCATGCGTCAATCCAAGTGGGAGGTTACCTAACTTGAGGTAGTCCCTTATGGGTGAATACCAATCTTGCTAATCAGAAACCTCGATGGTATGAACAACCAATCCCTCTTGAAGTTCATCCCTAGCAAAAGCTGAGCGGGAGAGAACTTGTAAGAATAGCATTGTGTTGCTATTAAGGGGAGTAGGGGAGAACAAGGACCCCCAGTTGGCATGATTCAGACGATCATGGATTCGAGAGAACGTGTCCGAGGATGGTTCAATCTGGATCAAGTGGATTCCTGGCGTCAAGTCAGAGCTTGCACGCTCCATCACGGATTGCGATAGTGTTTTGACTTGAATGGTTGTCATATCACCAGAAATGTCTTGCGGGATTAATGACCCCAAGGAGGCCATAGTGTCCGCAAAATGATTCGATGACCGAGGGAGTGCCTCGATGTCGTACCATTCAAGATTTGCCAGGAATTTGTCCACAAGGGCTTTGTAGGCCTATAGAACTGGGCATTTACATTGGAATACCCCTTTGACTTGGTTGACAATTAACAGTGAATCACCAAAGATGTTCAATCGTTTGATGTTCATGGTGATTGTTGTCTGAAGACCTATGAGCAAGGCTTCATATTCGACATTATTGTTGGTGCACGAGAAGTCTAATTTAAATGACAGAGGCATTGGAGCCCCTTGTGGTGTGAAGAATACAATTCTCGTGCCACCACCTTGCTCACATTTAGAACCATCAAAAAATAGGGTTATGTCGGCCTGTGACTCAGGCTCATCAGAATCTGGTGATTCTGAGACATGGAAGACCCCATCATCGGGTAGTTCTATGACTAGAGGCTGATCGTCTTCGAGAGGAGCCTCTGCTAGTTGATCGGCTATGACTTGACCTTTGATGGATTTCTGTCCAATAAACTCTATGTCAAATTCTGTCAACAACATGATCCATTTCTCCGTGCGGCTACTATGATAAGTGCGACTCATCATGTATCACAATGGATTCTCCTTAGACACAACATACGTAGTGTTACTCAACATGTAGTGGCATAGCTTTTTGGTAGCAAACACCACTGCCAAGCAGAGTTTCTCAACGTATGCATAGTTAAGTTCATAACTGACCGTGGTGCGGCTAAGATAGTAAGTAGCCTATTCTTTGTGAAGTTCATTTTTCTGGGCTAGCATGGCGCCCAGTGCCACCTCAGTAGCTGAGATGTATAAGTAGAATGGCACTCCTGGTCTAGGTGGTGCCAATACTGGTGGCGAAGCCAAGTATTGCTTAATGTCATCAAAGGCTGACTGGCACTCGTCATCCTAGTGAAATGCTACCCCTTTATGCAATAATTTGTTCATGGGTCGGCACTTGTCAGATAGCTGCGCTATGAAGCGCTTGATTGATGTGACCTTTCCCTGTAGGCTTCTGAGCTGCTTGATGGTAGTTGGGGGAAGCATTTCAAGGATTGCCTTGACTTTGTTTGGGTCCACCTCGATGCCTCACTTTGAGACTATGAAACCCAAGAGTTTTCTAGATGTGATGCCAAATACGCACTTCTTGGGATTCAGTCTGACTTTATGTTCCATGAGGCGATCGAGGATCTTGCTTAAGTCATCGAGATGATCTGGGCACAAAAGATATTTGGCCAACAAATCATCCATGTAATCTTCCAAAGTTTTATGCATGTAATCATGGAAGATGTACGTCATGGCACGTTGGTAGGTGGCGCCAAAGTTTTTAAGGCCAAAAGGCATGACCTTATAACAAAATGTCCCCCAAGGCATTGTGAACGCCATTTTTAGTTGGTCCTCGGGATTGATACGAATCTGATTGTATCCCGAGAAACCATCCATGAGGGAAAGCATTTCGTGGCCCGTTGTAGCGTCTACCAATGCATCGATGCTTGGCAAGGGGAAATCATCCTTAGGACTCGCTTTGTTTAGATCTCAAAAATTAGTGCATATGCGAATCCTCCCATCGGGATTTTTGATGGGCACCATGTTGGACAACCATGGTGGGTAATCCACGTAGATGACAAACTGTGCATCCAACAACTTTTGCAATTCATATTTGACCATTAAGGCCACTGTTGGGTGCATCTTACGTAGTTTTTGCTTAACTGGCTTGACTGTCGGATCAAGCGTTAGGTTATGCGTGACTAGCTACGGATCTAGCCCCGACATGTCTCTGTAGGACCATGCAAAAACCTCCTTCTTCTCTTTGAGAAGGGTAATGTAGTCGGCTTGCTCTTCGGGGGATAAGCTTACCCCTAGCTTGATAATCTATGGATTCATTGGATCTGAGCCGATGTCTACGTCAGTCGTCTCCTCGACCGACATGTGGGATCCATCCTCCAACTGGTGTGGAGTTGGGATCAAATGGATATCATTTGCTGAGTTTAAATCTACATTGGGAACCTCGGGTTCCTCTTCAGCATGGAAGATATCCTGAGTTGGCCCTGGGGTAAAATGAAGCATTTTACCGAAAGGCCAGTACTCTAATGGGGATGGAGGTGAATTGACGTGATCCCAGTCTATGGCATCTATGTCTAGATACAACGACTGTGCTGGATCGGCCGGGTTATGGATGGGGGCGGTTAAGTCAATGGAGATCATGTTGATGAAATGATTTTGGTCTCCATTACCACGGGTGTGGTGACTCAAACATTCTGGATGTTCTCTGTGCTCCGGGTCTGGCTCTAGAGGTATTGGCATGAATGGATCGGCCCTATGTGTGGATAGGAAGACAGGGTCTGCCCTCGGCACTGATATCGCTATAGGGTCTCTAGGTGGAAGGTATTCTTCGTATGCCCAAAGTGGTGGATTCAACACTTGTTCCCACCGCGTTGGGTCTACGTACCACTCATGCCCTGGCACTATGTTTAGTTGTTCAAATATGTCGTTAATCTCTAAGGGGTATTGTTGTTGTCGCATATGATTGAGATAGGCCATCTCAGTTTCATCTTCATAATCATTGTCGGAGATCCAAAGGCCTTCGTTGGCTCCAACAACTGTTTGCGACATTAGAGGCTCGTCTTGCTCGAGCAAATTGATCTGGCCCCATTGGGGTTGTTCCGCTCTCTACGATGGGGCCTGATTTCCTTGTGGTGGCACTTGCTCGATGGGAGCATCCAAAGGGAATATTGTCAAGAGACTTTCTTGATAATCATCCATGGGGACCACTTGTGAATGATTGCTATCTGATTCGAAAGGATCCCATGGTGCTACCTCATATTCTGACTTGTCCTCAGAAGATCCTTCTTGACCTTGTCTATACCCCTCTTGTAGGTGAGTCCTCGAACTTTCTCCTCTCTCGAGCGAAGGGAAAGGGTTGTTGAGGTCAACAAGGTTGGTTGTCAATAATGGGAGATAATCTCCCAGTGTATATGTCGTGTTAGGGTTGGCATATGGATCTAATGCCAATCCCCCCTTGTTGCCTATCCCTAGGCCTTGCATGTTCTCTACCAAGATGTCCAAGGGGAGGGGGTGGTTGAACCCTACTCCTGACTTGTCATATGGCATTTGGTATCTTGGTTGGCAGAGAACACGCACTCCTTGCTCATATCTGCCTAACCCATATCCATGCCAATTGCATTGGCCAAGGTATCTCAAAGCGAAATCTGGGTTGGACAAATAATTGACATCTTCTGCAAAGGGCTCTTCATCTTCATCCTCTTGCATGCATGGCTCAGTACCATGATCAAGGCCCCCATACACAAAGTTTGTCTGATTCGGTGGGTAGCCTAGAGGAACAATGGTACCGATGGGGAGGCGAGGTCTCCCCATGTCCTGCATGGACTCTAGTGCGGGTGTTGCTACAATATTCCACACCAGATACTCCCCCAAGCCCGTATTGGCCATTTCAATGGTGATTGTTGGTGATTGAGGGGGAGGGAACAGAAGTTCTTCCAGAATCCACTCCATGTCGGGTGGACTAGGAGCCTCGACTTCCATTCTGCTAGGCATCTCCTTAGTAGAGATAGTTGATACTGATGGTGGTGCCTCTTCTAGGGGTTTCTTCCCTTTGTCCTTCTGTGTGGCCATCGTAGGTGGCATCGTTGGTGAAGGATCAGACGATGAAGATGGACCCGACTGTGGTTTTGATGGACTTGTCAATGGGGATGCCTGCGGAATCGGACCCTGTCTAGATGGATTCAACTAAAAATCCAAATGCGTTGATGGAAGGGTCGATTGTGGCATCAGTTGCACCGCATTGCAATACTTGAAGGGTTCTAAGTCCATCGGGACTACATGTACCTCCCCTTCAAATGTATACTTTAAACACTGATGAGCTATCGAAGGGACACACTTCATGTCCCTGATCCATGGCCGACCCAACAAGATGTTATAGGCCATCTCACCTTCCAAAATATGGCACAATGTAGGTATAGTCTTTTGTCCCACTTGGATGGGTAGGACAATTGTGCCAACTATCGAGCATATTGCATCATTGAATGCTCGTAGAGTGTATGTGGAAGCCGTGATGTGAGATGCTGGCAACTTCAGATGTTTCAATGCCGCTGTTGTGATGATATTATTGGACGAGCCAGTGTCTACCAACACCCTCTTATACGGAATCCCGTTGACCCATGCGATAACGTGCAGGGGTGGATCCGCCATGTCATCAGCCACCGATTTCACTTCGTCTTCTCGAAAGGTGATGACTGGCTCAGTGCATCATTTGACATGTCCCACAAAGTTGTTGAAGGAATTTGCTTCATGGGGCTGCAACTCGATGGCTTTCAATATCTCCATTAGAGCCTCCCGATGGGGCGTTGATTGTTGTATGAGCTCGTATATGGAGAGCCTAGCCGACGTGGTCCTCAAGCTCTGAGTGAGTTTGGTCCGAATTGTGGCCATGGGTCTAGGTGGAGGAGGTTGTGTAAGGTGCTGTTGTGGTTGTGACGTTGTTGGCACCTCACCTGTAGTTGTCGTGAGGGCAACTACACTCGGATACCTCCTGTTTCGAGTCACTATACTGATCATCCCTACATACCCCTGCATGGGGCAGTTTTGTGTGACCTCATTGACTTGTAGGGTCTTTTCCTGTGCATCATGGGTAGGCAAGGGGTCCTTAAAGACCTCCATTTGTTGGTTGCTTGGTGCCACGGGACTATCCACCGCTAATGTCTTGTTATCAATTAGGTCTTGCACCAAGCCCTTAAACTTCCAACATGCATTAAGGTCATGTCCCTTCCACCTATGGAACCTATAGTACAAATCTTCCCTATAGCCCTTAGGTTTTGGTGCATTGGGATCTATGGGTTGAATCTCGGGTAGGTTGATCAAGTTTGCCACTGACAAGCGGTCAAACAGGGAGTCTCTGGACTCTGTGTAAGGTGTGAATTGTCGCCTAGGGCGATGCTACTGATTTTGTTCTTGCCTCTAATTTTCTCGGTCATAGCTATTAAGAGGCACCACCTGGTAGTTAGCCTTTTTGGGTTGTGTTGCTTGTGCAGGCTTAGGGACGTTGATAGCAACCTGATTGACCATAGTGGGTTTCTATTGCGTGGTCCCTATTTTGGTGTTCTTAGACCATTCTTTCTTCTTTGGCTTGGCTATCTCGCCATCCTGAATCTTGATCTCTTCAATGATTCTGGCTTGTGCCAGAGCTTCCTCTAAGGTGGCATATTGTTGTAGCTACAATAGCACAGAGATCGATCTCAAACAGCTCTTTGAGAACATTTGTGTGAGGTCGGACATAGGAGGGAGGTAGGGTAGCTTAGAAAGTAGAGTCCTCCATCGATTCCCATAGGCCGCCATGGTTTCTTCCTCATACTTGCTTGAGGTTGGCTAGGTCACTTAGTGATGCCTTCTTCTTGGTGTTGAAGGTGAAGCGTTCGAGGAACGCATCCACTAGCTGATCTAAGTTGCTAATGCTGTGCTTTGGTAATTGAGTAAACCAATCCGAGGTAGGGCCTACGAACGTGGTGATGAATGTTCTTAACAGCAAAGCATCATTATCCTGAATGCCAAAGCATTGGCTCAGGAATCTAGTCACATGCTCTTGGGCATCCTCCTCACCTCTAAATATTGCCAACTAAGGCAGCTTAAAGTGTTCAGGGTAAGGGGGTGCAGGCACTGACGGATGCACAGGATGACTACGGAGTTGGCGTAACGTGGGATTTTGGGGCCCAGAAGTCTTGGTTTCCATAGACTCCAAATGCTCTAGCAGTGCTTTATATGCATCAGAAGATTTAATCTCTTCCTCTTTAGTTTGCTCCCATTGTGGGTTGTGGGAAACTTGAGGCCTATGGAGGGGTGGCCGGATAGCAGCCCCTCCGCCTTGGTAGGGCATTTCGGCCCGCTCTTCTTCTTGTTCATACTCCTCATAGGCTTCTTGAGGAGTCTCTGGATGAGACCTATGACCATGGGTGGGTCCCCATGGAGGGAGCCCATCATTGTTCCTGGGAGTGGTCTCCCGCTCAGGTCTAGGAGGTCTCGGAGGCAGCACTTGGTAAGGTCACGGGGACCTATCTCGCACCAAGGGGTTGCGCCTCTCATATGGTTCTGCTCTTTGGGTGCGAGGGGTTGGAACCCTCTCAGGCACCGTGTTATGGAGCAGCTCATCTATTTGGCATCGAATGCACTCTTTGCTAAGGTGATATAGATGCTCTAGTTGCTGCTGGTCTTGCTCAAGCTGCGTAATCTGTGCTTGGTGGGCGGCATGTCTGATGACTACCAGGTCGATTTGTTCCACCATCTTGAGTCTGGGAGGCCTAGATGCCTCTCCTACACATTTATCTTGGTCATGATGATCCGAGATCTCTATAGGCCACTTCCCTCTGTCGAGGTTGGCGGCATTCACTCGAGGCTCTGGCCTCGATAGGTGACTCTGGTAAATAGCAGGCGTAGAGGCGCATTGCTCTCACGCTGTGTATTGCTCTTGAGGAATATAATGGTCTTCCTCATGCTCCCTTTCATATATGTGAAAGGGGCGGGTAGAGTTGGCTCGCCCTACTTGAAGAGCCTTGTGCTCTGGATTTGGATTTTTATTCCTAACAGTGATGGGGGGTAAAGGAGGGATGACATAATCATGTGGCCTCTCCTCATGGACCCTATGCTACTCTAGCGCTTCATCGCACGGTGGCCACTCATATCGAGCTTCTAAGGGAGCCTTCTTGTTTATGTTGAGTGCCACGTGTAAGGACTCCTCCTGAAAGGGGCTATGATGGACGGGCGTGTCCCTCAAAGGGGTGCCTCTATAGTCCCATTCTGAAATGGAATGATGTGGACTCTCTTGTGGGCCAGGCCACCAAGGCGGTATGACCAAGTCCTCGGGGCTATAGCGGAGGTGACTTGTGCCCCCTTGTACACTCTCCGTAGCTCGGCCCGTGATTGGGCTTGGCTACGGGTGTACACCATGGTGGTGCTTTCCTACAAGATGCATAGATTTTTACTTCTTTTTATGATTTTTTTTTGCTACACTAAATAGAAAAGATCACACACACAAAGCAATGATTATCTCGTTTAAAGATTAAAGGTGTGCCCTAAACCTGGTTTAGTGTTTTTTTTATTTTTTTTTGAAAGCTTTTGTAAAGGACATGTTTAAATGCAATATGATGGCTCTTATGACTCCCAAAAATGGTCGCCCCTTCGATATACCATTGCCATGCCGATATACCAACCTCTCTATATACCCGCCCTTACGTGAGGGAAACTATTGGTACGTGAGAGCAGATGGTACGTGGAACGTAGGCGGTACGGAAGGGGGATCACCCTATTTTTGACACCTACCATAGAAGACTTATCCTCATGCATTGGGAATCACCCTAGCTACACTCGGTCAGCTTTCGTCAGGATTTACGTCTAGCAATAGTAGCGATCGGGGTTTATGAATGCAAAATTCAAGCCAAGGTGGTGATGAAATCCACCGTTGGTCTTGATCAAGGGCTGGGGTTTTACGACCAGCTCCTTGGTGTTTATGTTGCCACGTGATGTGTGGGGTTCTTTTTATTTTGCATGAAATGAAATAAACATGCAGTACAACTTTTCTTAAGCACGCAAAGAACCAGAAAAATAGAAAACAAAAAACAAAAACAAAAAATGATAGAAAGAGTTCAGGACCCTTACCTCTTCTCTGCCCAAATCTGCTGGTTCTGAGTTTCTATCCTAAAACTACATAGGTAGCTATTCATCCTAGGGAGGAATGAATTATAGGACTGTATTCATCATAGGGTGGGGCAAATGCCCATTCGTCCCTGGGTAAGATGAATTACAGCTCTGTATTCGCCTCAGGCTGGAACGAACAACAGTCCAACATTTGAAAACTCGGTACCTGCAAGCAAAAACAATCAAGTTTTGATCAGATTTCTGATCTTAAAAATAGAGGACAAGGGTCCCACCATGATCGCCACTGAAAGCATGAGGATACGGAAGCAAAAAGGAAACTCCAAGTGCGATGCAAACGGAACTAAACTTAACACTAAATCCTATGAATTGAAAGTGCATGAAAAGAGGGAAAGCATGAACGAATCGAATCAAAAAAAAAGCCAATAAGGAAGACAACCCTTTTTATTGATATGTTTCAGAACTCGGTTACAATGCGCCTCCTCCCCTTCTAAGGGCTAGGAGCGTTAAATATGTGTTCTTGTTACACCCATGGATGTTATTCCTTCTTCCGCGTGCCCACATGTAAAATGGGCGGACCAAACATCGCCGCCGCTTGCGTTGATGAGTCTTGACTCCTTTCTGCTCCTCTAATGTCTAGATCCTACATTCAAAGAAACAAGAAATAGTCAGTAGCACCTGCGGATGAAATAAAACATGCAATCCCCACGCCTTCGATTAGTGCATGCAAGATATAAATAAAACGATAACTAAAATAGATCCAAATGAACTGAAAATTTGATAGGGGCATCAAAACATCACAAAGAAAACATAGCAAATGGAACAGTCAAAAAATTCACCACAGATTTGTATTCGCTCCAAGGCGGGACGAATAGACCTGCAACAAAAATGTCAAAAGGCACTGTCCCAAATGTCACATTTGGGAAGCTCCAAATCACCTGCAAAGTTGGGATTAGCTAATTGGGGGTATTTTGGGAAGACCCAGAAGGTCAGATTTCCCCAATTTGGCCTCTATCACTAGGAATTTGATGGGGCTACCTGCAAGTTAGTAAAGGCAAGCGAAGATAGAAACATGATCAAAATTGCTCAAAACAATGTGAAATTTAAATGGCAACCTATCTAAGCAGCATAGAATTGAATGCAAAAATAACAAAAAGGAAATCTGCCATAGATTTCCAATCACTCCGGAGCGGGGCGATTAGGACTGTAGCAGTGTGGGGGGCGCCCGGGGCAGGCCGCCCACCGTTTGGGGCCCGATTTTGGCACCAATCCACTTGGGATGGGTCCAAAACCTCTTGTGGGGTATTGTCGGAAAATTTGATGGGATATTGTGGCCAAATGTTGGGTTTTGGTTCCATATTTGTGCTTCCAATAACCACCCTATGACCTCCTTTCCAAAAGAGATCAAGGATGTGAAAGGCACAACTCGAAAGGGTGTGGGTGTGAAAGTAAAACGACAGCACTTCGTTGCTCCAAAATGCTCCTTCTCTCTATATTTTGGGGTGAGAAGACTCACCATTTTATAGACCTGGTGGTCTCTTTGGATGAGCATGCAGAGGCGCCACTTGGCAATCATGCCTCTCCAGGGGAGGGAAGATTCCTCCCTGATTAGGGGCTTCATGACTGCCCTTGTAACTACCTCTAATGCTCAAAAATGCTCACTCACACTCCCATGCGATGAAGGAAGAATTAAGTGGCGGATCTGAGCTGCCATTTGTCAAGATTTGACTTTTTGCCCGTCAAACCTGCTATTCGCCCCACCCTGGAGCGAATACTGCTATTCGTCCCTGGGTGGGGTGAATACCAGTTTGTAATCATCCCTGGGTGGAACGAGTATGGAGCAGAGTGCCTGAAGGTGCCAAATTGACCTCTGACCTTCCAAAACTGCTGTGAGAGTGGTTAGGACCACTGTTTAACCTCTGGGGGCTGCCCTTGGGGCTGTGTGTGTCAATGCGATCAGTGTTTGCAGTCACATAATCGGATTGGTGCTGTTTTGGTGTCTATAGTAGTTATGGTTTTGCTGAGACTCAGATGCTTTAACTAACTAGCCAAGACTGTACATTTATCTTACAAGACTTTTGAACAAGGTACGAATCAAACTTGAGTTTGACCAAGTTATTTCACATACCTATGTGTGCAATTGAATATGTTTATATGGTAGTTGTCAAGATATTGCCAGTGCTAGATAGGCTATCAACCAAACCTATACTGAGGATCACCTAATTAGCTCCACTAACTCCTTTGTTGTATTTAGTAAGATTAATATGTGGTGCAATATAGGATATCATAAGCTAGCTCATTCACATGCAAACATTGATTTGTACACAGTTTAATGTGACAGATATATTGTCATGCGGGAGGTTTGCCACTAGTGACTAGTAGGCTATCCACCAAATCGGTATTGAGGATCACCTCATGACCTTTCGAATGCTGAGAATTCCAGGGATTCAAGTTCGACTCCCTTATTTTCTTTACTTTTATTGGGATACTTGCTCGTGTATGTAGTGATAAAAATCACTGTTTATTTTTATTATTTTCTTTTGAGCAAGGGATTGGAATTTTGAGTGATGAGAATCACTATTTCTTGTACTTTTTGATGTATGCACTGTGTGGGTTTTGGATGTCAAACTTTGGAGTTTGTATTTTGAATTTTACAATTTTTGATGTTTGCAACCCTTTGAGAATTTTGGGGATTCTTAGGGAATTGGGTAGGGAAGATGCTTGTCCTTTTGCCAACTCTCAGCATTCTTGGGGTCATTCACATAGGGGGATGAGCAAGATAACCATTTCGCGTATGGTAACCTAGCCTGCTATGCAGGTTTCATCTTTCATTCACACAACTTGGGAATTTTTATGTGTTTTAACTTGTGTTGGGATGCTATGTAACAAGGTGTGATCCAAGTAAAACTCTACCTTTGTAAAAATTTGTCTGAATTTGTACCATTTTGGCTAGAAATCTAAAGACAACTAAATGACGAAATCCCGTAATACATTAGAAGACACTGATTATGATATGGTGAAAAATGTGGATGGAGTTTATTTTTGCTGGATTATTTACAAAGTGGAAAAATGCAAAAAATGATGGAATTGCCAAGTAATTACAGTCTATGGTCCATTTGACCTATATGACCAGAAAATATGCAATGTATGTATGTGATGCCTAATGCAACTTATATTTGTTTTTTGTGTTTCGATTTTTAAGAGTATGCATGGAAGTGAAATGCAATTTTTTTTTGTTATTTGTGATTATTTTGTTGTTTTTGAATATTCATTATGGTTGTTTTATCCCGAAGGGGTGCGGACCAAGTGATTATTTCAGATCCTTGGAGGTTTTGACCAAAGGAATTATAGATACCTTTGGGGCATTTTGGGTGACCAAGTGGTTATGGGAACCCTTGGAGCTTTTGGTTTGACCAAAGGGATTATGGGCACCTTTGGGGCATTTTTTGGGTTGACCAAGCGATTATGGGAATCCTTGGATCTTTTGGTTTGACCAAAGGGATTATGGGCACCTTTGGGCCATTTTGGGGTTGACCAAGCGATTGTGGGAATCCTTGGAGCTTTTGGTTTGACCAAAGGGATTATGGGCACCTTTGGGGTGTTTTGGGTTGACCAAGCGATGATGAGAATCCTTGGAGCTTTTGGGGTGACCAAATGGTTTATAGATACCTTTGGGGTATTTTGGTTTGACCATAGGGATTATGGATACCTATGGGGCATTTTAGGTTGACCAAGTGATTGTGGGAATCCTTGGGGCTTTTTGGTTTGACCAAAGGAATTATAGATGCCTTTGGGGTGTTTTACGTTGACCAAGTGATTGCGGGAATCCTTGGGGATTTTTGTTTGACCAAAGAGATTATAGATACCTTTGGGGAATTTTAGGTTGACCAAGCGATTATGGGAACCCTTGGATCTTTTTGGGTGGGCGATGGCTCTTTTAAATGTGGAATGGCCTCAAATGACTAATTTTCAAGGGTTTTAGTTCCTTGATTCCATCAAGAGAGGCTAGCCGGTATGTTCCAGGTCCTATTTTATTGTCGATGACATAAGGACCTAACCAATTTGCCATGAAATTTTCCCTTAGATGGGGTGGCAAGTTAGAATTTTGTTGGTTCTCTTTTAAGACCAAGTCACCAACCTGAAAGTCCCTCAGGTGAACTTTCATGTTATATGCTTTCTTAAGTCACTCTTGATAGATACATAAATGCTCAAGAGCATTGATGCATTGTTCATCGAGCAACGTAAGTTGGTCTAACTGGGCCTGCCACGCAGTGTCATCATCAATGAACTCTTGCATTGATATGTGCAGGGAGGGTATTTCCAACTCAAGAAGCATGATGGCCTCGGAGCTATACACCAGCGAAAATGGAGTTGCCCCCTTGGGCATTCAAATGCTAGTGCGATAAGCCCAAATGGCAAGTGGGATTTGAATGTGCCAATCCTTGTGACTATTTGTGATCATATTTTTAAGGATGACAACTAGCATTTTGTTTGATGCCTCTACTTGCCCATTTTCCTGTAGATAATAGGGTGTTGAAAAACTATGCTGAATTTTGTACTTTGTTGTCAAAGCACACACATTTTTGTTCTTAAATGATGTCCCATTATCCGATATGATCTTGGATGGAATACCAAAATGACATATGATGTTATGTAAAATAAACTCCACAATGCAGGTCCCAGTCATAGAGGTAAGCGAAATTGCTTCCACCCACTTGGTGAAGTACTTTGTGGTTGTTATGATAAACGTGTGATGACCTGGCGACACAGAGGAGATATTTTTTATTAGATCTAAGCCCCACTATGAAAATGGCCAAGTCGATTGGATCGGCTGCCAGGACTAAGAAGGTATGTGTGTCAAATTAGCATGGTCTTGACATTTCACGCACTTCCTTACATATGTGCAACAATATCGCTCTAAATATGGCCAATAATAGCCCATGCAAAGGATACACTTTGTGATGGCCATACTATTGAAGTGGCTACAGCATGTACCATCATGTGCTTGGGTGATTGCCCAAATGAACTCTTGCTGGTCCGAGCAATGGAAGAGGATTTCTTCGTAGCTCCGATGGTAAAAAATGTCTCCTAGCAAGACATGTTTTGTCGCTTTCTATTTGAATGATCTTTTTGTGGCATGCGTCAATCCAAGTGGGAGGTTACCTAGCTTGAGGTAGTATCTTATGGGTGTGTACCAATCCTGCTAATCAGAAACCTCGATGGTATGAACTGTCAATCCCTCTTGAAGTTCATCCCTAGCAAAATATGAGTGGGAACAAACTTGTAAAAATAGCGTTGTTTTGCTATTAAGAGTAATAGGTGAGAACAAGGACCCCTAGTTGGCATGATTTACGCTATCATGGATTCGAGCAAACCTATACTAAGATGGTTTAATCTGGATCAGGTGGATTCCTGGAATTATGTCAGAGCTTATATGCTCCATCATGGATTACGATAATGTTTTGACTTGAATGGTTGTCATCTCACTAGAAGGGTCTTGCGGGATTAGTGACCCCAAGGGGGCCATAGTGTCTATAAAATGATTCGATGATCAAGGTTTACCTCGCTTTCATACCATTTAATTTTTTACAAGAATTTATCCACAAGGGCTTTGTATGCCCGTAGAACTGGGCATTTACATTTGAATACCCCTTTCACTTGGTTTACAATTAACAACAAATCACCAAATATGTTCAAGCATTTGATGTTCATGGTGATTGTTGTCTGAAGAACTATGAGCAAGGCTTCATATTCGATATTTGTGTTGGTGCATGAGAAATCAAGTTTAAATGATAGAGGCATTGAAACCCCTTGTGGTGTGAAGAATACGATTCCTGTGCCACCCCCTTGCTCACATTTAGAACCATCGAAGAATAGGGTTATGTCAACCTATGACTCAGGCTTATCAGAATCTGGAAATTTTGAGACATGGAAGACCCCATCATCGTGCAGCTCTATGGTTAGAGGTTGATCATCTTTGAGAGGAGACCCTACTAGTTGATCAGCAATGACTTGACCTTTGATGGACTTCTATCTAATGAATTCAATGTCAAACTCCATAAACAACATGATCCATTTTGTCGTGTGGCTACTATGATAAGTATGACTCATCATGTACCACGATGGATTCTCCTTAGACACAACATACGTTGTATTGCTCAACATGTAGTGGTGTAGATTTTTGGTGGAAAAATACCATTGCTAAGCATAGCTTCTCGACGTATGCATAGTTAAGTTCATAACTGACTAGGGTGCGGCTAAGATAATAATTAGCCTGTTCTTTATGTAGTTCATTTTTCTGGGCTAGCATGGCACCCAGTGCCACCTCAGTAGCTGAGATGTAAAAATAAAATAGCACTCCTAGTCTAGGTGGTGCCAATACTGGTGACGAAGCCAAGTATTGTTTAATGTCATGGAAGGCTGACTGGCACTCATCATCCCAGTGAAATTCTACCCCCTTGTGTAATAATTTATTCATGGGTCAGAACTTTTTAGATAGCTACACTATGAAGCGCTTGATTGACGCAACATTTCCCTATAAGCTTCTGAGCTACTTGATGGTGGTTGGGGGAAGCATCTCAAGGATTTCCTTGACTTTGTTTGGATCTACCTTGATTCCTCGTTTTGAGACTATGAAACCCAAGAGTTTTCTAGATGTGATGCCAAATATGCACTTCTTGGGGTTTAGTCTGACTTTGTGTTTGATGAGGCGATCAAGGATCTTGCTTAAGTCATCGAGATGATTTGGGTGTAAAAGAGATTTGGCCAAAAAATCATCCATATAGTCTTCCAAATTTTTATGCATGTGATCATGGAAGATGTATGTCATAGTGCATTGGTAGGTGGCACCAATGTTTTTAAGGCCAAAGGGCATGACCTTATAACAAAATGTCCCCCAAGGCATTGTGAATGCCATTTTGAGTTGATCGTCAGGATTGATACGAATCTGATTGTATCCCGAGAAACCATCCATGAGGGAAAGCATTTCGTGGCCAGCTGTAGCATCTACCAATGCATCGATGCTAGGCAAGTGGAAATCATCCTTGGGACTCGCTTTTTTTAGATCTTGAAAATCGGTGCATATGTGAATCCTCCCTTTTGACTTCTTGATGGGTACCATGTTGGAAAGCCATGGTGGTTAATCCACACATATGACAAACTGTGCATCCAACAGCTTTTGTAGCTCATATTTGACCATTAAGGCTATTTTTGGGTGTATCTTACGTAGCTTTTGCTTTGTTGGCTTAATTTTTGGATCAAAAATTAGATTATGCATGACTAGCTATGGGTCTATCCCTAGCATGTCTTTGTAGGACCATGCAAAAAACTCCTTCTCTTTGAGAAGGGCACTATAATTGGCTTGCTCTTCGAGGGATAGAATTACCCCCAGCTTGATGATTTGTGGATTCATTGGATCAAAGCTGATGTCTACATCCATCATCTCTTTGACTAACATGTGGGACCCATCCTCCAACTAGTGTGGAGTTGGGATTAAGTGGATATCATTTTCTAAATTTAGATCTATGTTTGGAACGTTGGGTTCCTCTTCAGCATGGAATATATCCTGAGTTGGTCTTGGGATGAAATGAGGCATCTTACCACAAGGCCAGTACTCTGATGGGGATGGTGTTGAGTTAGCACAATCCTAGTCCATGGCATCTAGGTTTAGATACAATGGTCATGCTATATCAGATGGATTGTGGATGGGTGTGGTTAAGTCAATGGAGATCATGTTGAATGAAGTGAATTTGGTCTCCATTACCGCACGAGTGGTGACTCAAACATCCTTGGTGATATTTGTGCTCCAGATCTGGCTTTGTGGGTATTGGCACAAATGTATCGGCCCTATGTGTAGATAAAAGGACAGGGTCTACCCTTGGCACTGATGGCTCTATAGGGTCTCTAGGTGGAGGGTTTTCTCTGTATGCCTAAAGTGGAAGGTGTAGCACTTGGTATAATTGTGCTTAGTTTAGGTGCCACCTATGCCTTGGCCCCATGTTTAGCTATTCAAACATGTCATCAATGTCCATGGGGTATTCTTGTTGTTGCCACCTCATATGGTTGAAATAGGCCATCTCAATCTCATCTTCATAATTGCTATCAAAGATCCATAGGCCTTCATTTTCTCCAAAAACTGTTTGCGGCATGTGGGGCTTGCTCTACTTGAGCAAGTAAATTTTGTCCCATCGTAGTTGTTTCGCTCTCTACGGGAGGACCTGATTCTCTTGAGGTGGCATTTGCTTGATTGGAGCATTCAAGGGGAACATCGCTATGAAGTTCTCCTGATAGTCATCTATGGGCGTCACTTGTGAGTGATTTCTATCAGAATCGAAAGGGTCCCAAGGTGTTACCTCATACTCTGACTCATCTTCTGAATATCCTTCTTGGCCTTGTCTAGATCCCTTTTGGAGGCAAGTTCTTAAAATTTCCCCTTTCTTGATCAAAGGGGAGGAATTGTTGAGGCCCACAAGGTTGGTTTTTAACAATGGGAGATAATCCTCCAATGTGTATGTTGTGTTAGGATTGGCATATGGATCTTGTGCCAACCCATCCTTGTTGCCTAGCCCTAGGCATTGCATGTTCTCTACCAAGATGTCAAGGGGCATAGGGTGGTTGAACCCTACTCCTAATTTATCGTATGATATTTGATATCTTGGTTGACAAAGAATGTGCACCCCTTGTTCATATCTGCCTAACCCATAGCCATGCCAATTACATTAGCCAAGGTATTTCAAAGTGAATTCCAGGTTGGATAGATAGTTGACATTCTTAGCAAATGGCTCTTCGTCCTCTTCCTCTTGCAAGTAAGGTTCAATGCCATTGTAGAGGACCCCATATACAAAATTTGTCTAATTTGGTGGGTAGCCCAAAGGGACAATAGTGTCGATGGGGAGGTGAGGTCTCCCCATGTCCTACATGGACTCAAGCGTAGGTGTTGCTACAATGTTCCACACTAGATACTCCCCTAGGCCCGTATTGGCCATCTCAACGGTGATCATTGGTGGTTGAGGGGGAGGGAATGGGAGTTCTTCCTAGGTCCACTCCATGTCGAGTGAACTAGGCATCTTGACTTCCATTTGGCTAGGCACCTCTTTAGTAGAGATGGTTGAGACTGATGGCGGTGCCTCTTCTAGGGGTTTCTTCCCATTGTCCTTCGGTGTGGCCACCGTAGGTGGCATCATTGGTGAAGGACCAGACGATGAAGATGGACCCAATTGGGGATTTGAGGGACTTAACAATGGGGATGTATGTAGAATCAAACCCTGTTTGGATGGATTCAATTGAAAGTCCAAATGTGTCAATGGAAGGGTCGATTGTGGCATCAGCTGCACCGCATTGCAATACTTGAAGGGCTCTAAGTCTACCGGGACTACATGCACTTGCCCTTTGTATGTGTACTTTAGGAATTGATGGGCTATCGAAGGGACACACTTCATGTCCCTGATCCAAGGATGACCCAGTAAAATATTGTAGGCCATCTCACCTTCCAAGATGTGGCACAACATAGAAATAGTCTTTTGTCCCACTTGGATGGGCAAGACAATTGTGCCAACCGTCGAGCATATCACGTTGTTGAATGCTCGAAGGGTATAGGTGGAGGCCACAATGTGAGATGCTAGAAACTTGAGGTGTTTCAATGCTACTATTGTGATTATATTGCTATATGAGCCAGTGTCCACTAACACCCTCTTAAATGGAATCTCGTTGACCCACATAATGACATGCAGGGGTGGATCGACCATATCATCCGTCACTGATTTCAGCTCATATTCTCTAAAGGTAATGATTGGTTCTGTGCATCGTTTTACATGTCCCACAAAGTTTTTGAAAGAATTTGCTTCATGGGGCTATAGTTCGATGGCCTTGAGTATCTCCATTAGAGCCTCCCGATCGATTAGTGGTTATTGTATGAGCTCATAGATGTAGATCCTAGCTAATGTGGTCCTTAAACTTTGGGTAAGTTTAGTCCAAATTGTGGCCACTAGTCTAGGTAGGGGAGGTTGTGTAGGGTGCTATTAAGGTTGTGACATTGATGGAACCTCTCTTGTAGCTACCACGGGGGCAGCTGTGCTTGGGTACCTCTTGTTCCGAGTCACTATGCTTATCATCCCTACATACCCTTGCATGGGGCAGTTCTGTGTCACCTCATTGACTTGTAAAGTATTTTCCTGTGCATCATGGGCAGGTAGGGGGTCTTTGAAGACCTCCATCTATTGATTTTTTGGTGCTACGGGATTATCGACCGCTAGCATCTTGTTGTCTATTAGGTCTTGCACTAAGCTTTTGAACTTGCAAAATGCATAAAGGTCATGTCCTTTCTACCGATGAAATCTATAGTACAAGTCTTCCCTATAGCCCTTGGGTTTTGGCACATTGGGGTCTATGGGTTGACTTTATGGCAGGTATATCATGTTTTTCGTGGAAAAGCGGTCAAACAAGGAGTCTTTAGACTCTATGAAGGGTGTGAATTGTTTCCTCGGATGACGCTGCTGATTTTGCTCTTGCTTATGATTTTCCTTTTCATAGGCGTCAAGAGGAACTACCTGATAATTAGCCTTTGGGGGCTATGTTGCTTATGCAGGCTTAGGTATGTTTATAGCAACCTGATTGACCGCAGTGGGTTTCGGTTGTGTTGACCCAATTTTGGAATTTTTGGGCCACTCTTTCTTGCATGGCTTGGCAATCTCGCCATCCTGTATCTTGATCTCCTCAATGATTTTGGATTGTACCTGAGCTTCCTTGAGAGTGGCATATTGCTGCAGTTGTAATAGCATGGAGATCGACCTTAAATAAATCTTCGAGAACATTTGGGTTAGGTCAGCCATGGGAGGGAGGTAAGGTAGCTTTGAAAGCAACGTCCTCCACCAATTTCCATAAGTCGCCATGGTCTCTTCCTCATATTGCCTGAGGCTAGCTAGGTCACTTAATGATGTCTTCTTGGTATTTAAGGTGAAACATTCGAGGAATGCATCCACTAGCTGGTCCAGGTTACTGATGCTATGTTTCGGCAACTGGGTAAACCAATCCGAGGTAGGGCCTACGAACGTGGTTATAAATTTTCTTAGAAGTAAAGCATCGTTGTCCTGAATGCCAAAGCATTGGCTCAAGAATCTTGTCACATGCTCTTGGGCATCCTCATCCCCTCTAAATATTGTCAATTGATGTATTTTAAAGTGTTTAGGGTATGGGGGTGCAGGAACTAAAGAATGCATAGGGTGACTGCAGAGCTAGCGTAAAGTGGGATTTTGGGGCCCAAAATTCTTGGTCTCCACAGACTCTAAGCGCTCTAGTAGCACTTTGTATGCATCAAAATATTTGATCTCTTCCTCCTTGGTTTATTCCCGTTGTGAATTACGGGGAACTTGAGGCCTATGGAGGGGCAACCGGGTAGTGCCCCCCTTGCCTTGGTAGGGTGTTTCAGCCCACTCTTCTTCTTGCTTGAATTCCTCATAGTCTTCTTGAAGAGTTCCTGGGTGTGACCTATAAACATGGGTGGGTGCCTGCGAAGGGTGCCCATCATTGGTTCTAGGGGTGGTCTCCCGCTCAGGTCTAAGAGGTCTTGGAGGCAACACTTGATAAGGTCATGGAGACTTGTCTCACACCAAGGGGTTGTGCCTCTCATACAACTCTATCCTATGCTTACGAGGGGTTGGGACCCTCCCAGGCATAGTTTTATGGAGCAACTCATCTATCTGATGCCGAATGCACTCTTTGCTAAGGCGATACAAGTGCTCTAACTATTTTTGGTCTTGCTCAAGCTGCATGATTTGCACTTGGTGGGTGACATGTTTGGCAAATGCCAAGTCAATTTGTTCCATCGTCTTGAGTCTAGGAGGCCTAGATGCCTCCCCTACACATCTATCTCGATCATGGTGATCCAAGATCTCTATAGGTCGCTTCCCTCTGTCGAGGTTAGCGACATTCACTTGAGGCTCTAGCCTTAGTAGGTGATCCTGATAAATAGTAGGTGCGGAAGCGCATTATTCCCACGCTATGTATTGCTCTTGAGGAATGTAGTGGTTTTTCTCATGCTCCCTTTCGTATATGTGAAATGGGCAGGAAGAGTTGGTTCACCCTATCTAAAGATCCTTGCGCTCTAGATTTGGCCTATTGTTTCTGATAGTAATAAGGGGTAGAGGAGGGATGATGTAATCATGTGGCCCCTCCTTATGGACCCTATGTTGTTCTAGCACTTCATCGTGTGGTGGCCACTCATAACAAGTGTCTAAGGGATCCCTCCCATCTATGTTGAGTGCCACATGTATGGACTCCTCCTAAAAGGGTCTATGTTACATGGGAGTGCCCCTCAAAGGGGTTCCTCTATAGTCCCATGCCGTAATGGTATGATGTGGACTATTTTGTGGGTCAGGCCACCAAGGTGGTATGACCAAGTCCTTGGGGCTATAGTGGATATGACTTGTGCCCCCTTGTACACTTTCCATAGTTTCTACCCATTATTGGGCTTGGATACAGGTGTACACCATGGTGGTATTTCTCTAAAATACGTGCACATTTTTATCTTCTTTACATTTTTTTTTATGCTACGCTAAAAAAAAAGGGGCCACACAATCCAAGAAATGATTATCTCGTTTATAGATTAAAGGTGTGCCCTAGATCTGGTTTAGTGTGTTTTGATTTTGTGGTGAAGACCTTGTAAAGAAAATGTTATTGTATATGCAATATGAGGGCTCTTATATCTCCCAAAATGGATGCCCATTCAATATACCACTACCAGGCCATTATACCAAACCTCTCAATAGACCCGCACTTACGTGATGGAAACTATTGGTACGTGAGAGTAGAACAGTACGTGGAACATAGGTGGTACGAAAGGGGAATCACCCTATTTTTGACACCTACCATAGAAGACTTATCCTCATGTTTTGGGAATCACACTAGCTACACTTTGTCAGCTTTCATCAGGATTTACGTCTAGCAACAGTGGCGATCAGGGTTATGTATGCAAAAATTCAAGCCAAGGTGGTGATGAAATACACCATTGGTATTTATCAAGTGTTGGAGTTTTACGACCAACTCCTTGATGTTTATATTATCATGTGGTGTGTGTGGTTATTTTTACTTGTGCAAAGAAAGAAAAAATGTAGTAAAATATTCCATGCAAGCAAAGAAAATGGAAAAATCATAGAAACAGAGACAAAAAATTATAGATGATGTTCAGAATACCTACCTCTTCTCTACCCAAACCGGATGCCTCTGAGTTTCTACTCAGAAAATGTACAGAGAGCTAATCGTCCCAGGGTGGGATGAATAGCAGATCTATATTCATCATAGGGTGGGACAAATGTCTTATTCATCTTGGGGTGGCATGAATTCCAGTCTGTATTCGTCACTGAGTGGCATGAGAAGTACTCAAGTGCTTGAAGGATTAACACCTGCAAGCAAAAACATGAAATTTTCATCCCAAAATTAGGGGACTGGGTCCCACCATGATCACCAATGAAAGCACAAGGATACGGAAGCAATGGCATACCATTTGCGATGCAAACAAAAGCAAATATAATGCTAGCTCCTACGAATGAAGAAAGGACTAAAGTGCATGAAAAGGGAAAACAAACAAACTAAAATGAGATATAAAGCAAATGTGAAGTGTAGCCCTTTCTTTTATTAATTTTTCTTTGAGATCAGATTACAATACATCTCCTTCCTTTTTAGGGGCTAGGAGCATTAGATATAGTTTTGTTACACCATGGATGGTACACTTTTCTTCGGGATCTTTCGTGTGCCCACATTTGAAATGGGCAGGCCAAATGTTGCCACTACTTGTGTGAATGTGCCTGTAGTTCCTTTCTACCCCTCTAGTGTTGAGATCCTGCATTCAAAGAAATAGCAAATGATTAATAGCACCTACGGATGGAGGGAAACATGGAATCCCCAAGGCCTCCGGTTAATGCATGCATGAAATAATTAAAATGGTAATAAAAACATGTCAGAATAATATGAAATTTGGATAGAAGCATGAAAACACCATCATGAACACATTACAAAATGAATAGTCAAGAAATCTGCTGTAGATTTCTAATCGCTCCGGGGTGGGACGATTAGGACTGTCATAAAATGTCAGAAAGCAACCTCCTAAATTTCCCATATAGAGGCCTCCAAAAAACCTGTAAAGTTGGTATTAGTGAAATAGAGCATTTTGAGATGACCCAGAAGGTCGGATTTTGCATATTCAGCCCCGATTGCCCTGTATCCGAATATTCTCCTTGTATGTTAGTGAAAGCAAAAAATAATGAAAACACAGTCAAAACTCATCAAAATGGCATGAAATTTGAATGGCGGCATATATGAATGACATAAAATAAGATGCAATAGAAATATTTAAGAAATCTACTATATATTTCTAATCACTTTAGGGTGGGGCGATTAGGACTGCAATAGTGCGGGGGGCGCCTAGGGGCAGGACGCCCATCGTTTGGGGCTTGGTTTCAACACCAATCAACTTGGGATGGGTCCAAAACCTCCTAGTGGGTTGTGTCAAAAAATTTGGTGGGGTATTTTTTCCAAATTTTCATGTTTTGGGTCCAGATTGTGCTTCCAATGTTCACCCAATAACCTCCCTTCCAAAAGAGAGATCAAGGATGTAAGAAGCACAAGTGAGGGGTGAGGATGTAGTTCAATAGCACTCCATTGCTCCAAATGCTCCTACTATGTCCTTTTTTTGGGGTGAGAAGACTCACCATTTTATAGACCTGAAGGTCTTCTTGGAATGTGCATGTAGGGGCGCCATTTTGCCACCATGCCTTGTTAGGGGAGAGAAGATTCCTCCCTGATTAATGGCTCCATGACTACCTCTATGACTGCCTCTTTGAGCTCAAAAATGCTCACTCACACTCCCATGCATTTAAGGTGGAGTTGAGTGGTAGATTTGAGCTGCCATTTGTCAAGGTTTGACATTTTGCCCTTCAAACCTGCTATTCACCCCACCCTTGAGCGAATGCTGCTAATCATCCTGGGGTGGGATGAATACCAATTTGTAATCATCCCAGGGTGGAACGAATAGGGATTAGAGTGCCTAAAATGTGCCAAATTGAACTTTGACCTTCCAGAACTATTGTGGGAGTGGTTAGGACCACTGTTTAACCTCTAGGGGCTGCCCTAAGGGCTATGTATGTCAATTCGATCAATGCTTGTCATCACATAATTAGATTGGTGTTGTTTTGGTGTCTACACCTTGTTACGTAAGTTCTTATTGAACTTATTTTGATTCTCATAAGGTTTCTTCTCAATATTTTGGGGATTCTTGGCCTTTCACTCTTGCTCAGCCTCCCATTTTACAAACCCATTACTATTCCTCTTCTTTAGTTCTTGTCGCACTTGCTCGGGTAGAGCATCATACTTATAATGGAAGTGTGACTCTACTTTATTTGCTAGGTCATATGTATTTTGTAGTGATTTTGGCTCCTACATCTCCACATCGTGCCTTAACCTAGATTCTAATCCAAGCCTGAACTTATAAAATCGTATTTTATCATTATAAACAAGTACATATTTGAATAGTATTACCATATTTTTACAGTACACTTCTACTATACTTGTTCCTTGTTTAAGACTAGCAAATTCTTCAAATTTTAGGGCATAAAAATTCTCTTGTTAGAAATCTCTTTTTGAAGATGTTTATAAATTTTTCCCATGGAGTAACAATGGGTTCAATATTGGTTTCTTCATAGTGAGTTTCCCACCACTCCAAAGCAGCTCCTTCTAGGTTAATCATAGACTAAAGTGTTTGGGTTCTATATGAGTAACATTTTACTATAAAATGAACCTCTGCCTCTCTCAATCATGATCCCATTGCATCTGCATCACCTTCTCCATAAAAATTTGAGATACTAATATTTTTCATATCCCTAGATATTTCCTTTTTTGATAAGGCTCTAGCTTGTACTTGTTCTATAGTTAGTCCATTATCTAGGCTAACCTTTGAGCCTCGAACTTACAAATTATTATTTGCAGCCATTTAGAGCAACTATCTTATGCAATCGTAGCGGTGATGTCTTCTACCTCTATATTGGGGTTTTTTGGTTCCTCATCCTAGTTTTTTTCCCCAAAATTACTTTGTTAAGTTTGTCTAGATTTAGACCTCCCTCTTTTAGTCTTAGGTGGCATCTTCACCTAACTCAATCCAAGCAAGGGGATTAGATTATAGTTTCATCTTAATATGTATCTCTAATCAAGCCATAATACAAAGTTATCTTGTTATATGCATAAAAAACCTAACTAGAAAAATATCTTGGGCTGGGATGCATCACCGATACCAAAGCCCATACTAAGGCATCTTGACACTCCACACTTCCTTGGGCTAATTCCCATTATATTCTAGAAATTGGGGTATCCTAGATCATCCCATAATTAGCCTATTCCATAAGTGAGCCTTCATTGGACTCATCTAATTTCCCTTTAATAAACATAGAAGCTCTATACCCTCATACCTAGAGCTCCGATACCAAATGCAATGACCCAAAAACACACAAAAACATAAATACAAAAATAGAAAAATTTATTTATTTTTACTAAGGAGAGAGGTGCATGAACCCTTCATGAACCCCTAACCCACTAGAATATCGTAAAGTTTAAATCTTCTAAGTTTTCCTGGAAGTTACATCTCACAAAGTACCCTAACACAAATATGTCTATTTAGGCATATAATGTTTTACTATGAATAAGTACATTTGTTTCATCATATTTGATGAGCTAGACCTATCATCCTTAATCCATCGAAGGTGTACACACATATCCATACCATACAAAAATTCGTATGTGTAGGTATTCTACGAGTACCATGAGTTAAGCTATCTATATCGTCTCCACGATAATCTATATTAACTCAGATGTAATATATTCCCATTTAGTCCTCTATCTCCCTAAGGGGGTATCAATTTCCTTAGGTCACCTACGTTCACCCTAAGGGGTTCTCAATTCCCTTAGGTTACCTCTAAGTTCACCCTAGAACTCTACACTAGATTCCCTATCATAAAGCAATCAAATAATAATACAGTTAGATGTTACCACATCAGAAAACAATCAAACAATAATAGAGAAAATGAAGTAAGATTAAATCTAAAAGAGAATCTTCTACATGACATAATCAAATAAAAAAATATAGTAAAAATACTTTAATTAACCCAATAACAATTGCCTCATCATCACTTGCATAATAAGCCTTTCCTACTCAAAGGTATCGCATTAATTGCATTGGGGATATCTCCACATAATTCTAATCTATGGAACATAAGTAATTCAACGTAAGATGCAAATACCTATTCTTTGTTTCCATTTTATTCCTTAATTCTCCTTGCTTCCCTTTGGTTCTTTGAGGGTAGTATGGAATCAAGATACTCATGGTTCAAGATATGCATACCTTTAAATGCATCTATCCATATACTTTGTCAAATTGCAAATATACAATATTCCATTAAGTCTCTAACCATCTAATGCATAATGGACATCATAAAAGAAACCTTACTTTTATTTTCACGTTCCCAAATTCTTTTGGAGAGTCATCCAAGCATGCTATCACTTAGATTAAGGTTTACCTTAATTTAATTTCATTCATATCCTAAAGCATTAAAATACCGTACCCTTAACCTTTAGAAAAATCATTCCTTCATTCCCTAAACCAAAGCCCAATAACTTCAATTTAAAGAATAAATCCACATTTCATTTTATTTAAAAACTCCTAAGATAATAAACATTAATCCAATGGTTCTCTTTAAATTAAAACCTTCCATGTATTTCCCTAATATCAAAGGTTCCTTTCAATCAAAACCTAACATTTACATATCCCATATAAATAAAAGGTTATTCTATTAAAACTCTAATATATGCCTCATATAAATCAAAGGTTATTTTAATTAAAAACCAATATATGTCTCACATAATTCAAAGGTCCATTTAATTAAAACTCAATATATGTCTCATATAAATCAAAGGTTCCTTTAATTAAAACCCAATATATATCTCATATAAATCAAAGGTTCTTTTAATTAAAACCCAATCATATAAATCAATGGTTATTTTAATTAAAACCCAATAAGTGTCTCATATAAATTAATTAAAACCCAATATGTGTCTCATATAAATCAAATGTTCTTTTAATTAAAATCCAATATGTGTCTCATATAAATCAAAGGTTCTTTTAATTAAAACCCAATATATATGTCACACAAATCAAAGGTCCTTTTAATTAAAACCTAATATATGTTTCACATATAAATCAAAGGTTCGTTTAATTAAAACCTAATATATGTTTCAAATATAAATAAAAGGTCCGTTTAATTAAAACCTAATATATGTTTCACATATAAATCAAAGGTCCGTTTAATTAAAACCTAATATATGTTTCACATATAAATCAAAGGTCTGTTTAATTAAAACCTAATATATGTTTCACATATAAATCAAAGGTCCATTTAATTAAGACCTAATATATGTTTCACATATAAATCAAAGGTTCTTTTAATTAAAACCTAATATATGTTTCACATATAAATCAAAGGTCCATTTAATTAAAACCTAATATATGTTTCACATATAAATCAAAGGTTCTTTTAATTAAAACCTAATATATGTTTCACATATAAATTAAAGGTCCATTTAACTAAAACCTACTATATATTTCACATATAAATCAAATGCACATTTAATTAAAACCTAATATATGTTTCACATATAAATCAAAGGTCCATTTAATTAACCCCTACTATATGTTTCACTTATAAATCAAAGGTCCATTTAATTAAAACCTAATATATGTTTCACATATAAATCAAAGGTCCATTTAATTGAAACCTAATATATGTTTCACATATAAATCAAATATTCTTTTAATTAAAACCATAATTTAAATGCTCCCTTATGTATTGTAAAATCTACAGTCAATGCTAACACAATTCAAGGTATGCTAAGCATCCATGGTGAACCAAGAATCCACTAGAGCTAGGGACGTTCTACCGATGCTGACCAATTTCTCAACCTACACTCCATAAAACCTAGGGGGGTTTCATTTTCCAAACACTACGCTCCACTCGTAGAACACTGTTTCAAAAGCAAACAGAGAACTTGATGTAGCTTTCAACAGAACTAGACAAGCACATCGCTCTCTCATGGCGGTAGGGAATTTCCAACTCAAACGTAGTGCATAGTGCTTCCAAGGTAGAGTGGTATCTAATTAACAACACATCTCTCCCCCATAATATGATTTTGAATGTAGGCACAGTGTAGAGCACTCCCTAGGATAGAGTGATCTCAAACTTACACACAACATACAACACTTTGAAGTATGGTTTCAAACTTACACAACGTACAATGCTTCCAAGAAAGGAGGTTTCAACCTGCACATAGTGCACAACACTTCCAAGCAAGGAGGTTTCAAACTACACATAGTGTAGAACACTTCCAAGAAAGGAAGTTTCAAACTACACAATGCACAACACTTCCAAGCAAGGTTTAAAGCTTAAACATAGTGCACAATGTTTCCAAGCAAGATTTCAATATTACACAAAGTGCACAGTGCTTACAAGAAATATTTAAATCTTACACACAACACACAATACTTCCAAGCAAGGTTTCAACCTTACACACAATGCATAATGCTTCCAAGAAAGGTTTAAATCTTATACATAGCACACAACACTTCCAAGAAAGGTTTTAAGCTTAAAATATATTTAAATAAAATCTATAGTTTAGCTTAGAATAACCCAACCTATTGGTTTCGTTGAGATGGAGGTCCGGTGAAGTCTGATTCCTGGTGCATTTTCTATCCTCTCCTTTGTCCCTACTTCCTCTATTCCTCCCTTACATTCTCTATTTTTTCTTTCTCTCTATTCTGTGTTCTTCTCCCTTACATGCCCCCTCACCTAGGTGGTCCATCCACCACCCTCTCAAATCCTGCGTCACCACCTTCCCTTCAATGCCCGTCCCCTATCCTTTGTGCATTCTTCCCAAATGTTCCATCTTTGGAAAGTTAATAGCCTCATAGGCTCTTCCATAGGTTGCACCACATAGGAATAGGATCATGACATATTATTTTATTTTATATAGTAAAATATATTTATAATATCTCTATATATATTCTTTTGTTTAAATGAAAGATCCTCTTTCATTTATTATTAGTTAATTAAAACCTTTTAATGAATTTTATCTTATCATTAAAATAATCACCTTTAATTAATATCCAATGAATCATAATAAATTTTAATCAAAATCACCACTTCTAATTAAAATAAACCCAACTAATTAAAATAACCATTTTTAATTAATTAAAATGAAAACTCCTTAATTAATTGCAAATGAAGTTTACAAATGATCCAATCATTATTTTCTTTAAACTTCATTAATTAATTTAAAAGCATCTAAATTTAGCATATGATTTAGTTTATTTTATTTCACAAGGAGGGTGTTTTTTTTTCATTTTAAATATGACAATTAACCTTATGCATCTATAATCATATTTTAGTGGTTCTTATATAGGAACTAAATCATCAAACTACTCAAGCTATGATGCAGTAGAATCAAACACATTTATACAATTAACCAAAGAGGAGTCATTCCAGCAATCCAATCACCCATCTTAGCGAGAGATTAGGCTACCAACTAAATCTCAAGGTTATCAACTATAGATTATTATCCCTTTCATCAATGCATGCCTATATGAAAGTATCTATCCATGTTACGTCTGAGTACCTTAATCATAATTTTTCATGATCTTTGGTACCTTTGTTTCTGGTGGATAAATCTGCATGTTCCACCTATGAGTGTACCTGATCCTACACACTTGGAAATATATTAGCGATAACATACCCTTATAAATCAAATAAACATCACATAGTTGGTTCAATTGTTCAAACTAAGTATCACCACCTCTTAGGTTAATACATTGTCTTCTTGTGTCATAAAGTCAACTAGGGAGGGTCATGACAAAATGAAAGACATATGGGTTTTCTTTGTTGGTGAAGCTAAACAAGAAAATGTAGAGGATCTAGTTTTTTTTTACACATAAGAGAGCAAACAAAAGATTGGACTATGCAAAACAATCTTGAGTTTGTTACTTCCATGGCTACACTTGATCATTAGGATGATTAAAGTCCTAATAACAAGTTGTTGAAGCCATGATATTTGGATCATCCTTTGGTTTTAGTACATATTTTGATGACTTTAAGGATCAAGAACTATGTTTGTAGAGTATCCTACTTTTTTTTTCATTATATGACATACAACCTGATCTATAATTGTTAAATTTGACATTAATAATTATACATTTTATGATATTTAATAAAAATCTATTTTCATCCTTGGGACCACTTTAACTCAATTTTATCCATAACTTTTTAAAAATAATTTGTATTTCTCTAATATGTGGTTTTTCTACTTTCGTGTTTTCAAATATTTTGAGCACTCATGTTTCTTTTGTTGTTTTCATTTTTGAAACCATACTCATTTCCAAGTTTCGTGTAGCTTATATAAAAAATCATTAGATTTTTTGAACTTGAGAAATATGATGGATAGCATACTAATATTTTTGGAAGCCTACATTATTCCTATGCATTCTTGAATATCATTGGATATTTATAGTGATACATAATGATAAATATTCCATCAATATTATTTCTTTGTTCTATTTTGCCCATGTACCCTTAATGGTATTCTTGCTCACTTTTGTTGCCTTATATATTAAATCTCTCGGATGGAATTTGAACATAATATTATGATTGAATATTTATGTGGACCATGGTCCTTGATAGCAAGCCAACTATTTCATTGTGATTCAGAAACTCTTGGGTATCATGTCACTTGATAGTTGTATTTTTGAATATACAAATGGTTTTTTGAAGTTATAGGATCCTTGTTGGTTGGAGGCTTCCCTAAATATAGTTGGATTATCCCCAACAATTGGGTCTTACTTCCCTATTGGTAAGGATAGATCACGGGTCTTCTTATGGGGTTAAGTTTGGAGCCATTTGATGGCTCATTTTGCCTTTTATTTTGTATAAAAAAAATAATGTAAGATACTTTATCAACCTAAAAATATTTCATAATAAAATTTTATTGAATTATATGCTTTTAGAGTGATTTCATATATTTTGATGAAATTAGGGTCTTGAAATGGCTAAAAATAGTGCTCAATAATATCTTGGGTGTTCATTAAGATCATCCAAGCATGCATGATTTATAGATGATAATCTTCCTTTTAATTGAAGTATCCTTTTAATTGGAGGACTTCCTTATCTATCGATATTCCACTTCATCTCAATTTTCAACTCCCAAAGTCTAGTGAGCTATTTGGGCTTCTTGGGTGAATTCTAGGTCATTTATTTTGCTCTAAAAATATGCAAATGATCCCTTCATATCACATATCCATAATGAGAGTTTCTTGGTCCCTCAAGAGATCGATTGACTAAGATATGGGAGACCAATTCACTTACTCTATCTTTACAAAAAAATAAAATTCATACTTTTCCCTTAAGCACAATCAACCTACTCTTGATGATCTTGTTTAGTTGGTGCAATTTTATATTAGAGGAATACCAAACACTTATTTATGTTTAAATATAGTTTTTGATTTATCATATCATTGGAATTCAATAAAATGATCCTGACATGTGTTTTTAAATTTATAGAAAGAGAAAATGCATGGAGAGATAGCTTCAACTATATATTGTTATATGAAAGACAATTCTAAAATATGAATGGAAAATACCTTGAGCTATGTCAATAATCTTGTTGATGGCTATGTAGAAGAATTAAGTTGGGAATTTCCAAAATCATGTCATATTCTAACTCATTGTAAATATTTTTTATTTCAATAAAAGAAGATGTTTGTTGTTCATTTTTAATAGTAATAATGGCCTATATAATTCTCATAAGGGGATAAAAGTTGTATGAACAAATGTTTTAATATATCCCATAAAACTATAAATATTGGAGATATTTATTAATACATGTATAAGGTTTAGAGAAGAAATAATTGTGTATGGATATGCACAAATATATGTAAAATAAAATATTATATTTTGAATATTAATTTAATCTTTGCAAATTGTTATATTTTTCAAAATGTTATGCATGAATGTATTTTTAAGTTTATTCTAAAATATTTTTATTTTTATATTATGAATGTATGTAATTATAAATAAAAAATTGAACTATTATTATTTTCAAAATTACATTGTATTAAATTCATAATGAAATAAAAATTTAAAAATACTAAATTAAGGTTGGAATCTCATTGAATTCAAAGTATATTTAAAATACATATCATTATTTTTAATGTTAATACCAACATGTCTCTATATAGCAACTTTGGTAAGTAGGATATGAAAAATAACCTTCTTTTATATATGGATCATCTTTAAAACTATAGAATATGAAAATATCTTGGATCTTACTATGGTTAAATATAACAAATAATTCTGTGTTAAATACTACTTAGAATGATGATGGTTTCAATACCATAGGTTTTTGTGTATTTAGTATATTAGTAGCATTAACATAGATATATGAAGGGTCATCAAAATATCATATGATGGTATATTTTTAGCATCATCATAACTCCTCTCTTGATCCTTGAGGGATTATTTGAGGAAATTCCTTTTACAAGGAAAAGCTAAGGCTTACAAAATGATCTGTTTGGTTGGTGTCTTCTTAATATCTTCTATAATAATGAATCTAAATTCACTAGTGCTACTTTGAATTGATGTAATGAACTTTCTATATGAAAGCACGAGATTCCGGAAGCAAAAGGAAAACTATAACTATGCAATATAAGACGAAATGTAACGCTTTAATCCTATGCACAAAAACAAGGAAAGGAGATAAATTGGAGACGAAAGAAAAGATGTAAGGAAATCACAGCCCTCTTTATTCAAATTTCTTATCCTCGGTTACATAGACGTCTCCTCCCTTTTTAGGGGCTAGGAGCGTTAAATTGGTCTTTGTTACAATTTGTGACTTAGTCTTCCTCCTTCCGCATGCCCACGTTTGGAATGGGCGGGCCAAATGTTGCCGCCGCTTGCGTTGGTAAGGTAGACTCCTCGCCGCTCCTCTAATGCTGCAACTATGCACTCAAAGAAACAAACAAGAAAGTCGGTAGCACTTGTGTATGAAAAATAAAAGATGAATCTAACGATGGTTGAAATGAATCTAAATGAAATGAAAAACTTGACAAAAGCATAAACATGAAACTAAAAGAAATACCACGATTATGAAAGCACAAATCGCCAGTAAGTGAACTAGCAGCACTTCGTCGCTCAAAATGCTCCTTCTCTGTATCTTTTTTGGGTGAGAAAACTCACCGTTTTTATAGACCCAAGGGGTCTTTTTGAATTAACATGCAAAAGTGTTTCTTTGCATGAATGCTTTTGTTTGTGAAGAGAAGACTTCTTCTTGATCAAGGGCTTCTTAACTGCCTCTGTGCATGTCTTTGCATGTTTTAGCAAAGCTCACTTGCACTCCCATGCAATGAAGGGATAGCTAAGTGGCAAATCCGAGTTGTCTTAAAAAGCTTACTCTCCTTCCCATGCGGTGAAGGGAAAGTCAATTGGCAGATGTGTGTTGTCAAAAGAACTCACTCGCACTCCTATGTCATGCATGAAAAGGCGAGTGGTAGTTATGAGTTGTCATGCGCTGAGGTCTGACTTTTTGTTGGTCAAACCTGGCATTCGTCCCACCCAGAAGCGAGCGCTAGTAATCGTCCCTGGGTGAAACGAGTACAAATCCATACTCGTCCTTGGGTAGGACGAGTACAAATTCGCACTCGTCCCTGGGTGGGACGAATAAGAAATAAAGTGTCTAAAAGGTGCCAAACTGATTTTTGACTTGCAAAACTGTTGTGTAAGTGGTTAGAACCACTGTTTAACCTCTGGGGGCTACCCTGGGGGCTGTGTGTGTTAATGTGATCAGTGTTTGTAGTCACATAATCGGATTGGTGTTGTTTTGGTGTCTACAGATGCCCCTTTTTGGGAAGCGTTGTGCATGGCACAGCGTCGAGCAAAAATAGATAACCAAAGCACTAATGATTAGGGTTTCTCGAGTAACCTAACCAACTCTTGATGCCCCAAGCATGGAAAGGGCATGCATTCTTGAATCCTTGCTTCGACGAGCTAAGGAATTTGATTTCAAGTATTAACCTATTTTGGTGAGGTGTGACTTGAGCTTGGACATTGATCGGTCATGAATAGGCAAAGGGCGCAACCTTTTATCCACGGGGGAACCTTGTGTTCATGCTTGGGGAATGCCAAGTGTTTGATCAATTTTGTGATTATTGCTTGTTTGCTGCCCCAAGCGGGGAGCGTGATTGTCTTTGTCAATGATTCTTTGAATGCATGCCATTGCCTTGATTGGGTGTGTTTTTGTTGATTGGTGACTTAAGTGTGACTACCCCCTCAAGCGACGAATCGATGAAGGAATGACTGACATGAGAAAAGCGACGAGTCGCTTGACCCAAGATGACTTAAGTGAGGGTGCCTTCAGATGTTGTCCGTTGAATGCGCGAGCAATTTCTCGATTTTTTTGGGACCTATTTTTGGTGGGTGTGAACCCATTTTGGGATGCCATTTGGGGGTAACATTGGCGAAAATCCGTCTTCCCGTGGAGCGGTCCGGCTATGGTAGCCTTCTTGGGGAGTAGGATAACGACAAGGTAGACCCCGACATCAGTTTTCTTATGCCAAGAGGTTAAGTGCAAGAGCACTTTTGTCCGGCAATTTTTAGTGTTTTTGTTGGCATTTGTCATTTTTATATTTTGGTTGTTTTGTTGTGTTTGTTTGTTTTTTTTTTTTTTTTGTTGTTTTGTGTGTTTTTATGTATGTGTTTGATGTATGCAGAGGCGATTATGAATGTGATGTTTCTAATTTGTATGATGTATGGATATGGAATGAATGAAATGAGTTGTTGATGATGTGTCGATGCACCATAGGCTGTACAAGATTTGGTGACTTGCTATACTAATGGGATGACTTTGTGGAATGACTTTGCATGTGATAACTTTGTTTTTGTATTTTGCATATATTTTGATGGTGATGTACGGAATAAAATGTGACAGTTGTTTTTAAAATGTAGTTAAGCTTTTCTTAGATTCAGATATTTTAACTAACTAGCCAAGACTGTACATTTATCTCGCAAGACTTTTGAACAAGGTATAAATTCGACTTGAATTTAACCAAGTTATTTCACATCCTTGTGTGTGCAATTGAGTTCGTTTATGTGTTATTCATCAGGATACCGCCAGTGCCAGATGGGCTTTCAACCGAACCTGTCTTGAGGATCACCTAATTAGCTCCACTAACTCCTTTATTGTATTTAGTTAGATTAATCTGCGATGCTATCTAGGATACCATAAGCTAGCTCATCCACATGCAAACATTGATCTGTACACAAGTTAATGTGACAGATATATCGTCATGCGGGAGGTTTACTACCAGTGACCAATAGGCTATCAACCAAACCGATACTGAAGCTTGCCTCATGACCTGTCGAAATACTGAGAGTTCCAGGGATTCAAGTTCGACTCCCTTCTTTTCTTCAATTGTATTGGGATACTTGCTCTTTATAGTGATAAGATCACTGTTTATTTTTATGATACTACTCGTCTTTTTTTTTTTTTTTTTGAGCAAGGGATTTGAATATGGAGTGACGAGAATCACTATTGTTTGTGCCTTTTGATGTGTGCACTGTAGGATGTCAAATTTTAGTGTTTTGACGTTTTGCAAATTTTTGATGTTTTGCAACTTTTGAGAACTTGGGATTCATGGGGAATTGGGTAGGGAGGATGCTTGTCCTTTTGCCAACTCTCGGCATTCCTAGGGTCATTTGCACGGGGGATAAGCAAGATAGCCGTTTCGCTTATGGTGACCGGATTACGGTGCGAGGTTTCATCTTTCGTTCACACAACTTAGGAATTTTTATGTGTGTTAATTTGTGTTGGGATGTTACGTAACAAGGTGTGATCCAAGTAAAACTTTCCTGTGTAAAATCTGTTTAACTATGTACAGTTTTGGCTAGAAATTTAAAGACATATGAATGACGAAAACCCTATATACATTAGGAGACAACTGACTATGCTAAAATAAAAAGGTGATATGCTGGATGTATGCGTTTATGAAAATGGATTTGATGTGGAAATGATGGAATTGCCAAGTAATGACAGCCTATGGTGCTTTTGACTTGTATGACCTATCGAAGTATGCAATGGATGGATGCAATGTTTAATGCAACCTATATTTTTGTATTTTGATTTTTATGAAAATGCATGCAAATGTTTTGGTGATTTCGTTTTTTTTTTATGAGAATGTATGGAAAATGCAAATGTTTTTGTGATTTTGTTTTTTTATGAGAATGCATGTAATTGAAATGCAATTGTTTTTGTGATTTTGATTTTTGTTTTTTTTTTTATGAGTATGCATGGAATTGAAATGCAATTGTTTTTGTAATTTTGATGTGTTATGAGAATGCATGGAATTGAAATGCAAATGTTTTTGTGATTTTGATTTTTGTGTTGTTTTTGTTGATTTTTGAATACTTAGGTTGACCAAGCGGTTATGGTAACTCTTGGAGCTTTTGGGTTGACCAAGCGATTGTGGTAATCCTTGGAGCTTTTGTCTTGACCAAAGGGTTTATAGATACCTTTGGGGCATTTAGGGTTTGACCAAGCGATTATGAAAATCCCTTGGAGCTTTTAGGGTGACCAAGTGATTGTGATAATCCTTGGAGCTTTTTGGGATGACCAAGCGATTGCGATAATCCTTGGAGCTTTTTGGGATGACCAAGCGATTGCGATAATCCTTGGAGCTTTTGGGATGACCAAGCGATTACGATAATCCTTGGAGCTTTTGGGGATGACCAAGAGATTGCGATAATCCTTGGAGCTTTTGGGATGACCAAGTGATTGCGATAATCCTTGGAGCTTTTGGGATGACCAAGAGATTGCGATAATCCTTGGAGCTTTTGGGATGACCAAGCGATTGCGATAATCCTTGGAGCTTTTGGGATGACCAAGCGATTGCGATAATCCTTGGAGCTGTTGGGGTTGACCAAGTGATTGCGATAATCCTTGGAGCTTTTTGGGATGACCAAGCGATTGCGATAATCCTTGGAGCTTTTGGGATGACCAAGTGATTGCGATAATCCTTGGAGCTTTTGGGTTGACCAAGTGATAATCTTGGAGTTTTGGTAAGGTTGAGATATGGATAACCTTTGGAGCGTTTTGGTTTGACCAAAGGGTTTATGGACACCTTTGGAGCGTTTGGTTTGACCAAAGGGTTTATGGACACCTTTGGAGCGTTTGGTGTAACCCATTGGCTCTTCAGGGAATAGAGGTACCCCCAACGTGATGATCTTTGTGCACCGGATCTGGCTCTGTAGGAATTGGCACGAATGGATCGGCCTTATGCACGGATAGGAGGGCAAGGTCTGCCTTCGGCACTGATGGTGCTATGATATCTCTGGGTGGAAGGTGCTCGCGATCTTCCCAAAGGAGTGGGATCAACATGTGATGCCGGTGGGCTGGGTCTATGCGCCACTCATGCCCTAGTCTTATGCCTAGTTGGGCCATTAGTTCGTCATGGGTGACGGGGTGATTGTGTCGTCGTGCATGATTGAGATAAGCCATCTTAGTTTCATCTTCGTAATCATTGTCGATGATCCAAAGGCCCTCGTTGGCCCCGACAGCTATCTGCGACATGCTAAGCTCGTCCGGCTCGAGCAGATTGATGTGGTCCTCATGGGGTTGTTCCGCTCGTTGCGGGGGGACCAGATTTTTTGACAATGGCACAGGCTCGATGGGAGCCTCCAAAGGGAGTAATGTTAGGAGAATTTTGTGATGATCATCCATGGGGACCACCTGTGAATTAATGTTGTCGGACTCGAACGGGTCCCATGGCACTATTGCATATGCTTGACTCGTCTTTGGCGAGAGAGTCAGGCTCATCAAAATCTGGTGATTCTGAGATATGGAAGACCTCATCATCAGGTAGCTCTACAACCAGGGGTTGATCCTCTTTGAGAGGAGTTTCACGTGAGTTGGGCTTTTGGGGCCCCAAAATCTTGGTCTCTACCGACTCTAAGTGCTTGGGCAGTGCATTGCTTGTATCGGGGGATTTGAGCTCCTCCTGTTTGATTTGTTCCCGTTGCAAGTTGTGGGGAACTTGATGCCTTGGGAGGGATGACCGAATAGCACCCCCCATGCCTTGGTATGTCATTTCATCCCACTCTTTTTCTAGCTCAGGTTCCTCTAGAGGCTTCTTGAAGAATTTTTGGGGGTGGCCCATGAACCTGGGTGGGCGCCTGAAGAAGGCACCCGTCATTGGTCTTAGGATTGGCCTCCCGCTCAAGTCTAGGAGGCATCGAGGGCAACGTTTGATAAGGTCGTAGAGACCTGTCTTGCACCCAATTGTGTCTCTCATAATGTTTTGTCTTATGCATGCGAGGGGTTGGAGTCTTCGCCTGCATAGTGTGTTGTAACAACTCATCCTCCTGGCGTTGAAGGCACTCTTGATTTAAAAGATATTGTTGCTCTAACTGTTGTTGTTCCAGCTCAAGTATCGTGAGTTGCATCCGACGTGCAATATGCTTGGCAGATTCTAAGATAGTTGGTCCTGTCGTCTCATGTCTAGAAGGCCTAGATGCCTCTCCTAGATATCTATCTCGGTCATGGTGATCCGAGATCTCTATAGGTTGCCTCCCTCTGTTGGGGGTAGCGGCATTCCCCGAGGCTTTGGCCTCAATAGGTAATCTGAAAGCTAGCAATTGCGGAGGCGTGTTGCTCCTGCGATGTATATTGTTCTTGAGGAAGGTAAGGGTTTTCCTCGTGCTCTCTTTTGTAAGTGAAAGAGGAACGGGAAGAGTTGGCTCGCCCCACCTTGAGGAGCCTTGTGCTCTGGATTTGTCCTTGTAGTCCTGACAACTAGAGGGGGTGAAGGAGGGATAGTGTAATCATGTGGTTCCTCCCGTCGAACCCTATGTTGACCTAGTGCTTCATTGCATGGTGACCACTCATAGCGAGCATCTAAGGGAGCTCTCCTACGGATGTACCCCTCATGGGAGGGTGCGTGCTTGGGTGCTATCTTTGAACAGGAGTGCCCCTAGAAGAGGTGCCCCTATAGTCCCTTTCCGTTAAGGTGTGTAGGGGACTGCCTTGTGTGTTAGGTCGCCAAGGTGGTATGACCAAATCTTGGGGACTATAACGGAGGTGACTCGTGCTTCTTTGGACATTCTCCACAGCATCTGCCCGTGAGTGGGCTTGGCTACGGGTGAGCACCATGGCGATGTCTCTCTAAAAACCCTAAAAATTGAAATGAGTCAGATGGGGCCCAAAATTGGTGTGTGCATCCCTCTTATAGTAGATAAGACAAAAATGAAGTCTCAAGTCCTAACTCTAAATACATTAGGAGATATTGACCTCCGAACTGACTCAAAAAGTGCAAAAAATTGCGTGCCCAATTTTAAAACCTAATTTTGGGGCACTAGATGATGGAATTTGGCCCCGAAAACTGACTTTTTTGGGCAAATAGAATTCTAGGGAATTATATTTGTTTAAAATTATCCCAACTAACTCCCTGTAAAATTTCAAGTCAATCGGAGCTACGGTTGAGAAGTTATGGCCCCGGCAAGATGCACTAAAATTTAGAGAAAAATATAAAATTTCCCATATTTTGTTGGATGGTCCTGCATCACTTATGGGAACCTTGGGGTGCTTTTGGGTTGACCAAAGGGTTCATGGACACCTTTGGAGCATTTTGGAGTGACCAAGCGATTGCGGGAATCCTTGGAGCTTTTTGGAGCGAGTGACAAAATGCGTAGATTTTTATCTTTGTTTATGATTTTTTTGATTTTTGATTTTTTTGATTTTTGATTTTTTTGTCTAAACAGAAAATAGCATACACACACAAGCAATGTTTATCTCTTTTAAAGATTAATAGTGTGCCCTAAATCTGGTTTAGTGTGTTTTTGTTGTTTTGTTTTGTTTTTGTAGGTTTTGAAGAACGTTTAAATGCATTATGACGGCTCATATAACTCCCAAAATGGTCGCCCCTTCAATATACCAGCCAGGCCGATATACCAACCTCTCTATATACCCGCCCTTACGAGAGGGAGACTATAGGTACGTGAGAGCAGATGGTACGTGGTACGTAGGCGGTACGGAAGGGGGATTGTCCTGTTAATGGCACCTACCATAGAAGACTTATCCTCGCGCGCATGGGAATCACCCCGGCGACACTCGGTCGGCTTTCGTCGGGATTTACGCCTAACAACGAGTTGACAATCGGGGAATGGATGCAAAGCTAAGCCAAGGTGGTGATGAACCCACCGTTGGTCTTGCTCAAGGGTTGGGGTCTTACGACCAACGCCTTGGTTTAAAATGTAACGTGATGTGTGGGGTTCGTTTTAATTTTGCGAAATTGAAACAAGCAAACGAAAAGAAATCTTTCCCTAAGCCATTCAAACTGAAAACCAAAAAATAGAAAAATAGAAATTTGATAGAAGCTGTAAAAACCCCTACCTCTTCTCTGCCTAATCGGAAGTTTCTGATTTGCTCTAAAAATTGCACAGATCTATAATCGTCCCTGGGTGAGGCGAATAACGAGAACCGTAATCGTCCCAGGGTGAAACGAATAGTTTATTCGTCCCGGGGTGAGACGAGTAACAATTCTGTAATCGTCACTTGCAGAGACGAATAACAGTCCGATGTTGAAAAACAGGTACCTATAAAAAAAACAAGCAATTTTAGATCAGTAATTTAACCTAAAAAAAATAGAGGACAGAGGTCCCACCGTGATCGCCATTGAAAGCACGAGATTCCGGAAGCAAAAGGAAAACTATAACTATGCAATATAAGACGAAATGTAACGCTTTAATCCTATGCACAAAAACAAGGAAAGGAGATAAATTGGAGACGAAAGAAAAGATGTAAGGAAATCACAGCCCTCTTTATTCAAATTTCTTATCCTCGGTTACATAGACGTCTCCTCCCTTTTTAGGGGCTAGGAGCGTTAAATTGGTCTTTGTTACAATTTGTGACTTAGTCTTCCTCCTTCCGCATGCCCACGTTTGGAATGGGCGGGCCAAATGTTGCCGCCGCTTGCGTTGGTAAGGTAGACTCCTCGCCGCTCCTCTAATGTTGCAACTCTGCACTCAAAGAAACAAACAAGAAAGTCAGTAGCACTTGTGTATGAAAAATAAAAGATGAATCTAACGATGGTTGAAATGAATCTAAATGAAATGAAAAACTTGACAAAAGCATAAACATGAAACTAAAAGAAATACCACGATTATGAAAGCACAAATCGCCAGTAAGTGAACTAGCAGCACTTCGTCGCTCAAAATGCTCCTTCTCTGTATATCTTTTTGGGTGAGAAAACTCACCGTTTTTATAGACCCAAGGGGTCTTTTTGAATTAACATGCAAAAGTGTTTCTTTGCATGAATGCTTTTGTTTGTGAAGAGAAGACTTCTTCTTGATCAAGGGCTTCTTAACCGCCTCTGTGCATGTCTTTGCATGTTTTAGCAAAGCTCACTTGCACTCCCATGCAATGAAGGGATAGCTAAGTGGCAAATCTGAGTTGTCTTAAAAAGCTTACTCTCCTTCCCATGCAGTGAAGGGAAAGTCAATTGGCAGATGTGTGTTGTCAAAAGAACTCACTCGCACTCCTATGTCATGCATGAAAAGCTGAGTGGTAGTTCTGAGTTGTCATGCGCTGAGGTCTGACTTTTTGCTGGTCAAACCTGGCATTCGTCCCACCCGAAGCGAGCGCTAGTAATCGTCCCTGGGTGAAACGAGTACAAATCCATACTCGTCCTTGGGTAGGACGAGTACAAATTCGCACTCGTCCCCGGGTGGGACGAATAAGAAATAAAGTGTCTAAAAGGTGCCAAACTGATTTTTGACTTGCAAAACTGCTGTGTAAGTGGTTAGAACCACTGTTTAACCTCTGGGGGCTACCCTGGGGGCTGTGTGTGTTAATGTGATCAGTGTTTGTAGTCACATAATCGGATTGGTGCTGTTTTGGTGTCTACACTATATTACCTTGTAGTAATCATGCACCCTTCATTGGTTAGATCCAAGTACTTTAATTTTTTTTTGAATTCCTTCTATAACTTATCACATTCCTTTTTATTTTTCTTACCTTTTTACTTACCCTCATATGCTATATCCTCTTGTACTCCTTTCCCTTTCTAAATTTCTTTTCCTTTTTCAAATTTCTTCTTCTTTTTAGTCAAATCATTAGTTGATTTCATCATTACCAATACCTTTTCTATATTTATTTAAGTGTCTTGTTACCTTATTTCTATAGATCCTTTAAATTTTATGTGTAATATTACCTTCTCATCCTTCTTACTATAGTATCCATACCAATTTTAGTTTGCTTCTTGGTTGGTTCTTGTCTTTAAACTGCCCTGCTCTTATTTCTAGTTCCAACTCATTGTTAACTAGATCATATAACACTATCTTCAATATAGGAATCTTCATCATCCTTAGAAATATCAAAGTTTACCAAAACTATATTATTATATTTGTACAATATTGAGGCTTCTTGTTACATGACAATAGGAGTTAAATAGACTAGGTAATTTATTGCATGTGTGATAGGTATTAATGTATTAGCATTACTTGTTTTGTAATAAGCCAATAAATAATATTGTATTTACGACAATATTTTTTATTTAATTTTTTTTGGCAAGTAGTTGTATCGGATAAGCCTTGTAACTGACATAATTAAATGTGAAATTATCTGATGGAACCTATCTGAAGCATTGCAATCCCTATATATAGTTATTTTGGCAATACAATATTTAGTTCTTCGTCATCATATCTTTCATGTCTGCTTGTGGGTGTTAACCATATAATTTTGGTATCAGAGTTGAGCACTAGATTAGGATATTATCATCTTCCTTAGGCTAGGTCTAATTAAAAAAGGAATGAAAAATCCTCCAAGTGAATCTTGGTAATTTTTTAGTTTCACCCATCTATAGCTAGTTTCCACGACCACTCTCATTGGTTGTTCATGTTGCCATTTCCTTATGCACATTCCAATATGGTCTCCTTCCTCATAGTTTTTGTACTTTCTTTGAATCTTCACCAGATGGATCTATAGAAGATTCACTATTGAAACATCACATTGTTTTCTATCTTCTAGCAAATCTTATCTACATTTAGAAAATAGATCACACCGATTGACCACTAGCTCATTAACCATATCAGCTTACCCTAATCAATTTATGCACATTATTTTAGCCCAATATAATATGGTCACCCACTATACATAGGTCAACATCTGCACTTTCAGTCCTTGTCTACCATTCCTCTATAGTCCAATCGATGGGTGATTGATACATTACCTGCAACCTTGTAGCTCACAATGGATCCACAACATAAAAGATCATTTTTGTAGCTATTTTATTGCATCCACTTGCACTTTCAGGTGATTGATCATCCATTGATCCATTTTCAAGTGATATTCAAATAATTTTTGATGTTTTCCAATGTCGATCTCATCATTTTCTAGTGACTTTCTACTTTTTTGGTGCTAATCTCAAACATTTTGACTTTTTTGAAAATTGTCAGTTATGATTTATCACTTTTTAGTAGGGTTTGCATTGATCTAACATTTTTGACATTTTCCAACGAAGATATACAAGTTTCTATCTAGTTTCATGCATTTCAGTCCTCATGTGATGTTTCTAGAAACACTTCGCTATTTTTATATCTTTCTAATGGGTTTATTTTTTTAGTTAGCAGTGTGAGTTTATTTTTTAAACCTATTTCATGGGTTTATCCCACATTGGACCTATTTCACTCTTTTTAGCCTTTAAATCTAATGATTCACACATAAGCTATTAGTTAGCCCTCACTACCATCAAACTAGCTATTGCATTCAAGCTAGCCATTACTATTTCTATCAAAATAGTCATTATCGTTAAACTATCCATTATTGTTACCATAAAACTAGTCATTTCCATCAAACTAGCCATTTTAATTGTTGTAAAACTAGCCATTGCCCAACAGTTTCAACCTATTTTTTTAACAAACCCGGTTTTGACCTCTAATCCTTGTAGGTCCCCCTTTGCATAATTTGATATTTTACGAAATTTGCTTTTATGAGTATATCCTTCTATATACTTATTGGAAAGCTTATTTCAAGCCTCATCCATTCACCATGACTATTCCTCCATTTTTCTTTATTTGATCTCTCTCATTGTGTCTCAAAGATCACATTGTTAAATAGGTCTACCTTTTGTATTATGACCACCCGATTTTACTTTTGGTCACCCATTTATTTTTTCCCTGGCTCAAACCCACCATATGACCGCCAATATGGCTTTAGCTAGATAATTGGTCAAATTCATAGCCCATATTACTTATTTGGATAACACTATTAAGGACATCAAATTGTAGTCCTCCTCCTCTCATACTTCTCATGCCAAGTGTGAAGTTAAAATTTATGAAGGCTCTCGAGATCCTACCATCCTCAATAGTTGGATCCTCAATATGGAGACCTAGTTTACCTTTAGTCACACATCGTATGATGATAAATTTTATTTTATAGAAATCAAACTTTTTGGTATGGCTAAGGTTCTCATTATTGAACACCATGGAACTCAAAACCCCATACTAACTTGGGATGATTTAGTCACAACATTGAAGGCCACTAAATATCCTTCCAATTATTATGATGACTTTATTAACCAATGGCTTCACCTTTGCTAAATAAAGTGTCAATATATCCATGATTATGTTCATAAAATTAACCATGTATGCATCTTTCTTTGCATATTTGATTCTACAACTTCCTTTATTAATAAGTTTAAAAGTGGGCTTCTTGCACACTTTTATCATGAGTTGAAATATACTCCTTGCACTACACTTGATGATATATTCAATCATGCACAACTTGTAGAGGAGAAGTTCATTGCACATCATCGAGGACCTCCCTACTCTTCTAGTGGTTCAACAAAATTGACTCGTTCGCATCAACAAGCACCAAGGTAACCTTATAATTTCTTCCCTTCTCCTTCTACTCTAACTTCTACTCCATCCCTTTATTCTAAACATAATATTCATGCTTCTTATTCTTCTTATTATTCTTCTTCTCATGCTAAGTCTATTTTTTTTTGTAATTATTGTAAACAATTGATGGATGATAAATATAAATGTAGATAATTACAGAAGTATAAGAATAAAAATTTACATGTATAGTATGATGAGGACTCTTGTGATAACCCCATAAATACTACTAGTGAGGGACAAGTTAATGAGGGGTTAATGGGATAACTCAATAATGTAACATTTATGACTCATCATTCCACTATAGGTGGCCATGACAATCTATTCATCATGCATACCCATTTACTTCATGATTTTTCTATTGATTGTATCGTTGATAATGGGTCGTAAAAGAATTTGATCATAAAGTTCATTATTTATAGGATTAATCTTCCTACTACCCACATCATCATCCTTATTCTCTTGGATTGGAGGATAGTAACATCGCTTTATAAATTACACACACATGAACCATTGCATTCACTTTTGGCCCTAAATTCAAGGATCACTTGTGATGTGACCCCCATAGATTGTTGTGGTTTATTACCTAGTAATCCTTATCAATATGATAGGTATGCTAAATATGATGCTTATAAAAACACTTACACACTTTAGCAAGATAATAAATATTATCTCATTGAATCTACCAAGCACACCACTAATCTCTTACTTATTTACTAACAAGAAAAAAAAGCCACAAATTAAACATAAGAAATTGCACTCATATTCATTTACCCATAACATTAACACTCTTTAGCATAAGCTTCTGAGTCCACTCTTTCATTAAAACTTGAAAAAATATTACAAAAATATGCATTTATTTTTTAGGACCCTACTTCTTTACCTCTTGATAGGGCTACTAATCACACCATTGATAATTACCATAGCCCCTCTACTTAATGCACCCATGTACATGAAGTAAATTTTATAATATGATGAAATTAGGAAACAACTTCAGGAATAGTTAAATAATTGGTTCATAAAGTATTATTTTGCTCTTCCTATCGATATCATGTGTGATTGTGATTCTTGTTTTGTAATTTTTTTTTTTTGTATTCTTTATAGAAACTCTTAGGCGTGTCTCTAAAGTTTAATAGTACTTTCCATCCACATTATGATGGTTAAACTAAAGTCTTCAACCATACTCTTGTCCAAAGTATTCACATCATCCATCATTCATCTCCATCTAAGTGGTATTTGAGTATTACACATATTGAGCATGCATACAATCAGGTTGTCCATTCATCCGTAGGTCATTCACCCTTTGAAGCATATCTAGATTTTTAGCCTATCATCCCATATGAGTTATACCCTTGTCACTTCCATATCTTGTCACTATCCACATTCAAAAAGAACAAGATAAAGCTCATTCTTTCATTCATCATTTGCAACAACTCCAATTAAATTTTATTCACATTTCAAAGAAAATTCAAAAGAAACAAAAACAATACATGGACCACCACCATATTGCACATTCCTTCTAAATTGGAGATAGAGTTTGGTTGTATCTTGATCACCACAAGTTTTCAAATAAGGCACAAATCAAGATTAAACCTATTCATTATGAGCTTTACACTATGATTCAATAGGTGTCTGAGAATGATTTTTACCTGGATCTACCCACATAGTTGGGCATCTATTATGTCATCAATGTTGACTTACTCTGGATAAACCATGAGTCTTCCTTGGAGATCTCACTAGTCTCCTGTCATCCTAAAAATGTTGTACCTAATTTTTAGCTTCCATTATAGGATGATCATCTCTTCGACACCAGGATATGCCACACACATAAAAATATTCCATTTTCGACCTTGTTGACTATCATGGACAACTTCCACTTCAGGCTTGTTGGATCTCTCATATCAATATGGTTCACAATTTTCCTTTCCTTTTGAATGCATTGGAGTCTAGTGCTTCTATTTTTGGGATGGATGATAGTAGTTAAAGTATTAACATTTCTTGTTTTATAATAAGACAATAAACAATGTTGTATTTACTACCATTTATTTTATTTTATATTTATTGGTAAATAGTTGTATCAAATAAGCCTTGTAACCAATATAATTAAATGTGATCTTATATGATGGAACCTATTTGAAGTATTGCAATCCATATTTATAGTTATTTTTTGTAATACAATCTTCAGTTCTTCATCATCATATCTTTCATGTCTTCTTGTGGGTGTTAATTGTATAAATGTGGATGGTTTGCTATTGGTATTATATTTCATAAAGTTACAACTTCTTGAGCCTAACATTTTTATTATACTTCTCAATTTGCCAATGTATCATAGCCATTATGGTTGTGTCTAACTTTGTAGGAAAATTATGGTAGGATATTTTACCTTAAAATTCATAATAAACATGTTATTTTGGATTTGATTATCGTTTTGGTCATTATTTTATCAAGAAACCTTATAATCTATGAGATATAATTCTTCATTTATTTTCAAATTTACTATTTTCATCTACTATTTGGATAACACCCACTTTATTGTTTGCATATTGGTATTGTTTAACATCATTTTACATAAAAATATCATATTCATGTTTTGATATTTTATCATGTTATCTGTATATTAGATTTGGAATAAAGTAAGAGTGTTGCTATTTTTATGGAGGAGTTGGTAAACTGGAAATTATGGTAAAAAATAAATGGAAGGATTGATTTTCCTCAAGAAGGTCACTATGTAAAGGAAGTTGGTTTATGGGTAGGTGGTAGTATTATAAGGATTTTAGAAATTTAGAATTAACACATGGTAGGAGAAGGTCTAAAAATTTTAGATTCTAAGATACATGGGAAGCATAAGCCATAGGAAGGGCATGCGATAAGTTTCCTACTCTAGTGAATATATCTTCTACATGGTCCACCTCTTCAAATGTTATAGCTAGAGTACTAGTATTCTAAACCATTAATGCTGATTTATATTGTAATTTTTTTATGTAATATAAGAATGCTTGATTTTGTGAGCATGTATATTTAGCAAAATCAAATACAAAGTCCTCATAAATATAGTAATATAATCATGAATATTTTCTTGAGGGTGTCTTTACATAGGATTTAATTGAAAAAGAACTCAATATCCATTACCTATATTATAAAATCCTCTCATAAGATGTTCTATAGTGGAAACTCAACTAGTAACCTATTTTTCAAATAAACTTGTGAATTTTGTTAGTCTCACAACGACACTAAGAATGGGGGTGAATTAGTGTAGCTCTTTAAACTTAACTTTACAGTTCTTAATACTACAAAAATTAACACTTATTACTAGATACAACAAGTATAACAAAAGAACATCACACAACACAAGATTTAACAAGGTTCACCAATGTGGCTACTCCTCAAAAATTGACTGCTTGGACTACCATCCAAATCGAGCCTTTGCAAAGCACCAACTTTACAATCAATTTACCAGCACACACTAGAAGGAGCACCAACCGCTAATTTATATGTACCAACAGAAAGGAGCACCAACCCCTGATTTACTAGCACCAACTGGAAGGAGCACCAACCCCTAATTTACTAGCACCAACTAGAAGGAGCACCAACCCCTAATGCCAAGCACCAACCTAGACTTCAATTTGAATCTATAGGTTTAACAATAAGATACCTTTGCTTTTGCAAGACCCTGACTGGTCTTCTTCACCTTTACATTCTTTGTGCACTCTGCTCTCTCGACACCATCACTTCGCATACTCTGCTTTGTTACAGTCAAACTTCATGATCGTCTTCTCCCTTTTGTGCACTCTAATCTCTTTGCGAATTTTAAACTTAGCATCATTTGACATGACTTGCTCTCTGCGCACAATGACCATATTTCGCACACATCCAAACTGCCTCTCAAATCTCCAAACAACCCTCCTTTTATAACATAATTTTTTGTGATGAAAACCCTAATCTTAGTTTGCTATCATTGGTCTTCGTCGGCTTCAACTCAACTACAAAAATACAACATGTCATGATATCATGACACTTTCACTTTCTCTCTCTTTCTCCTTGCTTTGGCCCCTGAAAATACATGTCATGATATCGTGACACTTTTTATTTCTCTCTTTCTCTTTGCATCGGACCGCGAAAAAGCTACATGTCGCAATATCGTGACACTTTTTCTCCTTGCTCTTTCTCTTTGCATTGGACCGCAAAAATACATGTTGTGATATCATGACACTTTTTCTCCTTGCTCTTTCTCTTAGCTTTGGCTCGTGAAAATACAACATGTCACGATATCGCGACACTTTCACCTCCATACGCTTTCTCTATTCTTTTTTCGTGATATCATGACACTTTTGCTTCCATAGACTTCGACTTTGCTTTTGTCACGAAATCGTGACACTTCTGCCTTTGAAGTCTTCTTCTCTGCTTTTATCGTGAAATCATGACACTTTTGCTTCCGTACTTTACTTCTTTGCTTTTGTCATGAAATCATGACACTTTTGCCTTTGAAGTATTCTTCTCTACTTTTGTCGTGAAATCGTGACACTTTTGCTTCTGTACTTTACTTCTTTGCTTTTGTCGTGAAATCATGACACTTCTGCTTCGAAGTCTTGCTTTCTACTTTTGTTGCAAAATTGTGACAGTTCTGCTTTCGTACACTTCCTCTCTTTCTTTTGTCATGAAAATGCGACATGTCACAATATCGTGACACTTTTCAAACTTACTTTCTCTCTCCTATTTTAGTCACGAAAATACGACATGTCGCGAAATCGTGACACTTTTCCAACTTACTTTCTCTCTCCTATTTTAGTCACAAAAATGCGACATGTCACAAAATCAAGAAACTTTTCTTACTTGTTCTCTTTCTTCGAACTTGTCATGAAATCACGACATTTTTTCTTGCTTTCTCTTTCTCTTCCAACATGTCACAAAATCGTGACAGTTTTTCCACTTGCCTTTTTCTCTTCCAACATGTCACGAAATCGCGACAGTTTTTCCTACTTTTTCTCTCTCTTCCAACATGTCATGAAATCACGACAGTTTTTCCTCTTGCCTTTTTCTCTTCCAACATGTCACAAAATCATGATAGTTTTTCCTGCTTTTTCTCTCTCTTCCAACATGTCACGAAATCGCGACAATTTTTCTTGCCTGTTGTATATGTCGCAATGTCGCGACACTTTTCTTACTTGTCTTTTTCTTTGATCTTTTGCATATGGGCCACTTTGATCTTCTTGGAAAATCACTGTACATACTCTAAGTAACCTTTGAACTCCTGTATTCTGCATCTGAATAGCTTTTAAACTTCCTGTCCACTGCATCAATAGATCTATCTGACTGTGTTGACAACAATGACAATATTGTTGCTGCACCTTGCTCAACAATCTTCCCCTTTGGAATTGTTGGCAACACATGTGCAATTTCTTGTAACTCTTATCCCCCTTTGACAATAATACCAAAGGGCTACTACAGACTCCCCCTGAGTCCATGCACAACATTCTTAGGCACAATTTATTACACTTAGCAAAAATCATGAACATGAGCAAAAATATAATCAAATACTTAAATGCTCCCCCTAAGAATGTGATCCTTGTAGCTAGTCAATTCTTGGGAAGTGTGACCACTCCCAATTTATTGCGAAGGTACTCAAAAAATTCCTTGGGAAATGGTTTTGTGAAGATATCTGCTACTTGCTATGTAGTTGGAACAAAATCCAACTTAACCTCACCTTATGCAACTTTCTCCTTCAAAAATTGATACCGGATAGCAATGTGTTTTGTGCGTGAATGCATAACCATATTCTTGGAGATGTTAATGGCACTGGTGTTATCACACTTAACTGATATTGGGTCACTAAAGCTAATACCAAGATCTTTCAGGGTTTGTTTCATCCACAATACCTATGTACAACATGTTGTCAATGCAATATATTCCGCCTCTACTATCGATAAAGAAACTGACTCTTGTTTCTTACTGTGCCACGTGACCAATCTATCTCCAAGATAGAATGCACCTCCACTGGTACTCTTTCTGTCATCTACACATCCTGCCCATTCTACATATAAATACAAAATAAGGGTGAAGTCTTTACCTTTCGGATACCATAACCCATATTCCATAGTACCCTTGAGGTACCGAAGAATCCTTTTCACTGTTGTCACATGAGTCTCCTTAGGATTAGCCTAAAATCATGCTACCATGCATACTGCCTACAAAATATCTGGTCTGGTAGCTGTCAGGTACAGTAAGCTTCCAATCATTGATCTGTACATGGTTTGATCAACAAGTGGAGGTTTGTCATCCTTGCTCAACTTGCAACTTGTCATCATGGGAGTGCTAACTAGTTTACAATCCTCCATTATGAACTTTTTTAACATCTCTTTCACATATTTAACTTGAGAAATAAATATGCCCTTATTATTTTGATTAACTTGCAACCCGAGGAAATACGAAAGTTCACCAATCATTGACATTTCAAATTCTTTCTGCATCTTATTTGCTAAATATTTGCATGACTCATCTTTGTTTCTGCCAAATATGATATCATCTACATATACAACAAGAACAATAAGATGCCCATTTTCTATTTTGACATACAAATTACTATCCACCATACCTTTCTTAAACCTTTGTTGGGTGAGATAGTTGTCGAGCCTTGCATACCATGCTCGGGGTGCTTTTTTTAAGCCATATAATGCTTTCTTCAACTTGAAAACAAATTTGGGATCATCACCAAGTTAGAAACCATCTGGTTGCTCAATATAAACCTCTTCTTCAAGTTTCCCATTCAAAAACGTTGATTTCACAAATTCTTATAGACTACTAAAGCTAGAAACATTCTAATTGCTTCTAGTCTAGCTATTGATGCAAAAGTTTCCTCAAAGTCAATGCCTTCAACTTGTGCATAACCCTTACATACCAATATTTCTTTATTTCAGACTACTTGTCCGTATTCATTCAATTTGTTTCAAAAAATCCATTCAGTCCCGATTATATTTTTATTTGCAGGTCTAGGTACTAACTCCCAAGTTTCATTTTTCTCGATCTGATCTAATTCTTCATTTATTGCCTTCATCCAACTTTCATATTTTCTTGCATCATCAACATTTTTGGGCTCAATGTTGGATAATAGAGAGTAGTTACTTACTACTCTTCTTCTTGTCTGAACACCAAATTTGGGGTCTCCAATTATTTGCTCTGTAGGATGATTTTTCTAGCAGCTGCCTATTTTGAATTTCTTATTTTCTTCCACTTCTGAATCATAACTTAAATCATCTAAGTCATTTTTCTATATATTTTATATTTCATTTTCCTCATCTCCTTCAATAACCTCTTCATAAATTGGGTACTTCGTTTCATAGATAATTACTCGTTCTCTACCTTCATCAAATTTAACATCGACACTGTCCACAATTTTCTTTAGCCTCTTGTTGTAGCATTTGTAAGCTTTGATTTTTGATGAATAACCAACAAAAATACCTTCATCCGCTCTATCTTCAAAATTACCAAGATTATCTTCAGTTCTTTTGATGTAGCACTTGCTGCCAAAAACTTTGAGGTATTTTGTTGTTGCCCTTTTACCGAACCATAACTCATAAGGAGTTTTGCTTTCATGATTTCTCAACAAGTACCTATTTTGGATATACACTACAGTATGGACTGCTTGTTTCCAAAATCCGTCTGCTACTTTGCTTTTAGACAACATAGTCTGTGCCATTTCCTGCATTGTCATTTTATTTCTTTCTACCACTCCATTTTGCTGAGGTGTCCTGGCTGCTGAAAACTATTTCCTAATATCGTATTTTTCATAGTACTCTGTAAACTCCTATGAAATGAATTATCCTCCTCTATCTGATCTTAAACATTTGATCCTCTTTCCTGTTTCATTCTCAACATGGTTTTTGAAAATCTTGAACATATCAAAAGCTTCTGATTTATGCTTTAAGAAAAATATTCATGTCATTCTAGAATAGTCATCAATGCACAACATAAAATATTTGTCACCATTTATGCTTTGTGTTCTCATGGATCCACATAAATCAGTGTGTATTAGTTCTAAAGGTTTTCTTGTGTAGTACTCTTTTGTTTTGAATGTGACTCTAGTTTGCTTCCCCTTTTGGCATGAAGCACAAATGCTATTTGCAGGTTTGCTGATGGTGGGAATATTTCTCACTGCCCTTTTTGAGGTGATTTTTACTAGATTATCAAAACTGATATGACCAAGTATCTTGTGCCACAACCAATTTTCTTCTTCCTAACCAATAAAACCAGCTCCTTTTGAAGTCTCTGAGAGCGTGTATAGGTTGCCAGATATCCTTGATCCAGTTGTTATCAATTTTGCACTGTTTGTTTTTTTGAATTCACAACCCTGCTTCATAAAAACTATTTCATGACCTTTATCACAAATCTTACTTACGCTCAACAAGTTATGTTTCAAACCATCCACAAACAAGACTTCTTCTAACTTAATTTTTTTGTCACTAATTTTAACTGAACCTTTGCCAACTATCTTAGCTCCATCATTATTTCTAAACTTTACTGAACCACCTTCATATTTCCTTAACTTCTCAAATTTTTGTTTGTCACATGTCATATGACTGGAGCATCCACTATCAAGTATCCATGGTACATATTTATTCTATGCTTTAAATTTTGTTTGTACAATTAAGGATTCCTTTTCTTCCTTAAGTCGCTCTTTTCCTTTCCACTCCATTTTGATAGTAGTTTTGGGTTCTTGTTTTGCCTTTCCCTTATCAATAGCTTGTGCATGTTTTTCGAGAAGTTTTCTATTTTGTCTCATCCTATTTGGTTGAAATTTTCTTTTCTGAAACTGATTTGATGCAAATGTACTTCTATAGTTTCTTACAATGTGCCCAAAATTATGACAGTTATAACATTCTACTGTATAATTCATCAGAGGAGAAAAAACATTTCTACTAGTGAAATTCTTTGGTCTTAAATTATATTTGTAGTATGAGATTTTATGTCCATAGCCATTGCATTTAAAATAGAAACCAGAAAAGGGATAATTGAACCTGGGTGATGGTCTTTGCCATGTTGCCGTAGGAGCCATAGGTCTTCTTCTTCTTTGATGTGTGACATTGGTGAATCCATCATTGTCAATTCTCCTTTCGTGCCTAGCATTATTGCTTTCTTTTGCATGAGACATTTTTCCTTGATCAACCTATTTCTTATCTTCATTCTTTATGGATTCTACATTTTTGGCCTTTGATCCATTTTATGATTCTCCTTCGACAAAACCCAAACCAAATTTGATGCCTGTAGGCCTTTGGTCATTTATGATCTTATCCAGCTTCATAGAAATTTCTTCACGTTTGTGATAATAACTAATTTTATTATTCATATCTTCTAGCTGCATTCTTAAACCAACAATCTCTTCTTCTAGCTTGTTGCAATAATCTATTTTCATGGTTATTTGCACTTCAAGATATTCAAAGATTTTCTTGGATTCTTCTATCTGTACTTTCAAACTTCTAGATCTACTTTAGCCTCAGGGTTTTCACCACATACTTTAGAGTTCACTTCTTCTTCTTTTTTTATTTTACTTCTTCAAATGCCATGAAAAGGGCTTCACCTATTTCCTCTTCAGAATCCTCACCGGAGTTGTCTTCTGATGAACTTGCATTCCTAGAGATGAAACTTTTTTTATTGAAGTTACCTTTTTTGAAATTCATTTTATTCTTCCAGTAACTTCTTTCTTGGTGCGATCCTTCATCCTTTTTGTTCTTCTCATTAAGTTGACATTTAGTCACAAAATGCCCAATGCCTCCACAGTTGAAACATTTAAGTGGTAGCTTTCCTCTGTATTTTCCTTTTCCTCTTTTTAGTTTTCTAACAAAGTTTGCTTCCATTTCATCTGATGTCTCTTCTTACTCGGACTCTTATTTTGCATTTTTATTCTTAAGGGGTTTAAAATACGCTTCTCTATCTGTGAGTTTAGATCTTCCTATCCTCATCTCATATGCAGTCAAAGAACCATACAACTCATCTATACTAAAATAATTTAGATTTTTAGCTTCTTCTATCGTTGAGACTTTAGAATCAAACCTTTGAGAAAGAGATCTTAATACCTTTTTCACGATGGCAGAGTCTTCGATATCCTCGCCGAGTCCTCTGATCGCATTAATGATTTCATTAACTCTTAGCATATATGCCTCAATGTTTTCATCGTCATTCATATTTAATGCTTCGAACTGAGCTCGATGTGTCTGTAACTTGACCTCCTTGATCTTATCGTCTCCTTCATAAATACTCCATAGTTTGTCCCATATTTATTTTACCATTTTATAGCTCATGATCTTTACTAGTTCACTGTCTGCTAATCCGCACATGATAGCATTCTTTGCTTTTGAGTTACTTTCAAACAATTTCTTTTCATCAGTCTCTTTTGGAGGAGTGATGGGTATTGTGTATCCACTAACTACTGAATCCTATATGTTGTATCCCAAAGAACAAAGATATGTCTGCATCCTGATATTACAGAACACGTAATTAGATCCATCAAACAATGGTGCTTTGTTTGATGAGAAGCCTTCACCACCTGCCATTGTGTTACTTCCAAGATCACCCTAGCTAGTTAAGCTTGTATAGAAACTTAGCTCTGATATCAATTGTTATTCTCACAATGACACTGAGAGGGGGGGTGAATCAGTGTAGCTCTTTAAACTTAAATTTATAGTTCTTAATACTACAACAATTAACACTTATTACTAGATACAACAAGTATAACAAAAGAACATCACACAACACAAGATTTAATGAGGTTCACCAATGTGGCTACTCATAAAAAATTGACTACTTGGACTACCATCCAAATCCAACCTTTGCAAAACATCAACTTTACAATCAATTTACCAGCACACACTAGAAGGAGCACCAACCCCTAATTTATTTGTACCAATAGAAAGGAGCAGCAACCCCTGATTTACCAACACCAACTAGAAGGAGCGTGAACCCCTGATTTACCAACACCAACTAGAAGGAGCACCAACCCCTAATGCCAAGCACCAACCTAGACTTCAATTTGAATCTATAGGTTTAATAGTAAGATACCTTTGCTTTTGCAAGACCCTGACTAGTCTTCTTCACCTTTGCATTCTCTATGCACTCTGCTCTCTCTACACCATCACTTCACACACTCTGCTTTGTTACAGTTGAACTTCATGATCATATTCTCCCTTTTGTGCACTCTGCTCTCTTTGAGAATTTTGCACTTAGCATCATTCTACATGACTTGCTCTCTGTGCACAACAACCGTATTTCGCACACATCCAACATGCCTCTCAAATCTCCAAACAACCCTCCTTTTATAAAAAAAATTTTTGTGATGAAAACCCTAATCTTAGTCAGTTGTAAACTCTAATCTTAGTCGGCTATCATCGGTCTTCATCGGCTTCAACTCAACCGTGAAAACACATGTCGTGATATCATGAAACTTTTTCTTTCTCTCTCTTTCTCCTTGCTTTGGCCCTCGAAAATACATGTTGCGATATCGTGACACTTTTTATTTCTCTCTCTTTCTCTTTGCATTGAACCATGAAAAAGCTACATGTCGCGATATCGTGACACTTTTTCTCCTTGCTCTCTCTCTTTGCATGAGATCATGAAAATACAACATGTCACAATATCACGACACTTTTTCTCCTTGCTCTTTCTCTTAGCTTTGGCCTATGAAAATACAACGTGTCAATATATCGTGACACTTTCACCTCTGTACGCTTTCTCTATTCTTTTGTCATGATATCGTGACACTTCTACTTCCATAGACTTCGACTTTGCTTTTGTCACAAAATCGTGACACTTCTGCCTTCGAAGTCTTCTTCTCTGCTTTTGTCGTGAAATCGTGACACTTCTACTTCGTACTTTACTTCTTTTCTTTTGTCACGAAATCATGACACTTCTACCTTCGAAGTATTCTTCTCTACTTTTGTCATGAAATCGTGACACTTTTTCTTTCGTACTTTACTTCTTTGCTTTTGTCATGAAATCACGAAACTTTTGCTTCTGAAGTCATGCTTTTTGCTTTTGTCGCAAAATCACGACAGTTTTGCTTCCGTACGCTTCCTCTCTTTCTTTTGTCATGAAAATGTGACATGTCGCGATATCGTGACACTTTTCAAACTTACTTTCTCTCTCCTATTTTAGTCACGAAAATGCGACATGTTGCGAAATCATGACACTTTTCCAACTTTCTCTCTCCTATTTTAGTCATGAAAATGTGACATGTCACGAAATCGTGACACTTTTATTACTTGTTCTCTTTCTTCGAACTTGTCGCGAAAGCGTGACACTTTTTCTTGCTTTCTCTTTCTCTTCCAACATGTCGTGAAATTGTGACAATTTTTCCACTTCCATTTTTCTCTTCCAACATGTCGTGAAATCATGACAGTTTTTCCTGCTTTTCCTCTCTCTTCCAACATGTCGTGAAATCATGACAGTTTTTCCTCTTACCTTTTTCTCTTCCAACATGTCATGAAATCGTGACTGTTTTTCTTGCTTTTTCTCTCTCTTCCAACATGTCACAAAATCATGACAGTTTTTCTTGCCTGCTGTATATGTCGCGATATCGTGACACTTTTCTTACTTGTCTTTTTCTTTGATCTTTTGCATATGGGCCACTTTGATCTTCTTGGAAAATCACTGTACATACTCTGAGTAACCTTTGAACTAGTGTCTTCTGCATCTGAATAGCTTTTGAACTTCCTGTCCACTGCATCAACAGATCTATCTAACTGTGTTGACAACAATGACAATACTATTGCTGCACCTTGCTCAAAAATTTTATCCCTTGATAAGTAAATAATAAAAATGTACCATGATGTCTTTCTCTTCAATATGGTGCATTAAATTTAATTTGAGTAACTCCTTACAATGTTCCAAAACATTTTGTTTCCATTCCCATCAAAAAGTGACAATGACTTCATAGTAGTTAGAAAATGAGAATAAGCCATTAGGTTCAAAATATCTTGATAAATCTAGTCTAGGAGTTGGTCTTGGGCCCTCATAGACATACGTACTATATTATTTTAATAAAATTTCTTATATTGCATTGGTATAGGATGCGTAACTTACCTATAATGTGGATTTTTGTATGATTATAGAGGTAGTATATATGGAGAAATTTTTTATTGTAGAAATCCATATGAATTTTATGGGAAATCATAATACTATAATAGAAACTAAGAATTTCAATTGGTTCTAATATGCTTGGTTATGACTAGGTATAGCTTTTGTCTTTTGCATACATAGAGGGTACCACAAGCGATGTTATAAGATTTTATGATTAATAGAAGATATATTTCTATAGATTAGACAATTTATGATTGGTTGGAGGTAACATTTTAATAAGGGCTATATCCTAAATTCCTTATGTATATATTTTATTAGGTAATTATCAAAGGTTTTGAGTTGTGACTTGTTTTTAAACTAGAATATTAATTTTATCTTAAGCATTACTAGTATTTATATTAGGTAGATTTAATTTACAAAAGGTAAAGGGCCAGTTTGAAGCAATGGTATTATTACTTGATTTGGGTAGTGACTAGATCAAAGAAATACTCAGTGACAAGTTATTTTAAGAATTAGAATATGCTAATATTTAACATGTTTGAACTCGACTAATCAAGGATACTAGTGGTTGGAAGGATTAGTTACTTGGATAAAAATATATACTAGCTATATACCCTATCTAAGAAGGGTTTTGTTATATTTTAGATAATATTTGTGATAATTGAGACATTCCATAAAAATAATTGTTAATTATAATTGTAATGGTGAGTCCCATGGAAGCCAAATTTTGGGTGGTATTGGAAATGGCATAAACTAAACCTAGAGGATGATCATGGAAATTTACCTATTTCAAAAGGGATGAAGATGTAGGAATCTATCCTTGATTAGATGGCTTAGTAATTTTATCTTTTGATGGATTTGGATCACAATCTATCCAAGATCATCCTCTTCATGTATCCATGTGGTAAGCATTTTTTTTTTCCTTTTGCATCATCCTTTGATAAACGATGAGTTTAATTGGATAACACTATTTTGTTGATTATTACATTTTTGACTGTGTATTCATAAGTCTAAGTCATCTCATGTGTACACCTATGTTGGTAGAGTTTCTTGGTTAGAAATGTTGATAAAGGAAGTAAAAAATTCTTTGATATTGAGCAAATAGTTTCTAAAAATACTTTGAAACATTTCAACAAAAAATAAAAGAAAATTGCTCCAACCAATTGCTTTCAAAAATCAATTCTAAGAAATCTTTGAAAATTTTCCTTCTCTGAGTGAATTTCTTCTATTTTTTTGATAAACTATTTTTAGATCTTTGAGAAAATCACTTTTCTAGAACTACTTAAAAAAATTGTAATTTAAAGTGATCCACTTCTATTGTTTGAATCATACTACATGGATAGAATCATTCTTCATATTAAAACTTTAAAACAAGTCTTCAAATACTATAAAATTTCTTTTTATTAGTGAAAAGTGTAATATGACACCAAAATTTAGGAACAAAATAAAAAAAACTAATAATTTTTGTGAAATATTGTTGTTACCTTGTGCAAATTTTATGATTTTTGTGAATACTAAAATGGAATCACCATTGACAAAGCATATATAAATTGCATACACATTTTTAAATATATGCAAAACTAGGTTAAAAATAGTACTATGAATGATTTCAACATGGAAATTAAGCACTTCACCCCATCATACATGCTTGAAAATATTGACTTAAAAAAAATCATAACTTGTATTGCTCCTACAATTTATTTTCAACAATTAGAAGAATGGATATCATGTCCCCTTAAACCTATAAAATTAAGTCAAATCTCTACTATCCTTACTAAAATAATCTAATATTAGTACAAAATAAATATTTGGAAGGTAAGGATGCACAATACTAAACTAAATTATGTAGAATAAAATATGACTATAACCATAGAAAGGAGAGTGTGTGATCAATAAACATATGACAAAATCAAGTAACAATAATGCATTCCTATGCATATGAAATAAAAATATTATGGAATCATAAGAGGTTAAAAGAGTAGCATCATAATTATCACAATTCCATAATATGAAAGAGTAAAAACTATTGCACAATCTCTTACTATTTCTAATATTAGAGATATTATAATGTGGGACTCACAAAGTATTGGTCTAATTCTCTAATGTCTAAAATATGTTTACAATGGAGCCCATGGATCCTATTTATAGAAGGAATTTACCCCTAAATTACCTTGGGTAAAATATTTTTACCTAGTAAAATTAATAAGGTGGGGGTATTTTTAGAAAAATGATGAAGAACACAAAGCTTATACTAAGAGGGGGGTGAAAAGTATAAGATCAAAATTTTACTTTTATTTCCAAAGAAATATCATCCAATATTATCAATTTCAATAACGAACCAATGCACATATCATCACACACATAAGATACACAAATTGAACGTTGTTCACCCAATGTGGTCTACATCCACGAAGAAAATATTTCTTATAAATTTTCTCAACAAATCTCTTGGGAACCAATTCACCATTACAATATTTTTGGGCACCAACCCAAAGGATACACCAATCCCCTATGCTCCAGTTCATGGATCTTTATCCATAGGAGACACCAATCCCCTTTGCTCTAGTTCATGGACCTCTGTCACCAAGAGATACCAATCACTTTTTATCTAGTTTGTGGACATCTATCCATAGGAGACACCAATCCCCTTTTCTTTGGTTGGTGAACCTCTATCCACAAGATACACCAATCCCATTTTCTCTTATTCATGGACCTTTATTCACAGGAGACACTAATCCCATTTGCTCTGGTTTGTGGACCTCTATACATAGGAGACACCAATCCCATTTACTTTGGTTCGTAGACATCTATCCACTAGAGACACCAATTTCATTATATCTGGTTCATGTAACTCTATCCATAGGAGACACCAATCCCCTTTGCTATGGTTTGTGGACCTCTATCCATAGGAAACACTAATCCCGCTTTCTCTAGTTAATGGACCTCTATCCACAGGAGACACCAACCCCCTTTTCTCTAGTTTGTGGACCTTTATCCACAAGAGACACTAATCCCCTATGCTAAAATCTATTGCAAGTCTAATTAAAATACTTTCTTAAATATACTCCAAGCCTACTCACAAGTCTTGCTCAAATTTACTCCATGCCTACTGATAAGGCTTCATTAAATTTTCTTTAAGTCTACTCACAAGGCTTGCTCAAATATGCTCCAAACCTACACATAATGTTTGCTCAAAAATTTGCTCAAATCTGCTCCAAGTATACACACAAGGCTTGATAAAATTTACTCTAATATCCTATTAAAATATGCTCCAAGACTACACACAAGGCTTGGTCAAAATTTCTCCGATAACATTCTCAAATTTGCCTTAATTACCTTCTCAAATATTCTCTCAAACTTGCTCAAATATTACTCAATAACTTGCTTAAATCTACCTCAATAACCTGCTCAATTTTTCTCTCAAATACTGCTCAATTTACTCACAAACCCTGCTCAACCATTCCTAATTTTTGCATAGAAATAATTGCATATATCTTTTCCAAAAGTTCTTTCTTTGAATAAAGTAATTCAAACATATTCTACCCATAATTATTTTTCTTCATGAATATATAGAGAATGATATGCATTACAAATAATCAATATGTTTTTCTCACATTCATTAAGTCTGTCGCTTTCACATGTCTCACATTTATTGCATTCAAAAGAATACTCTAGTCCAACACTTGATAGTTGACCTTCTTATGTACTCCTAGAATTAATCAAAATCAATGTACATACTTGCTTCAGAAAACTAGTCTATAGCCCTTGAAAATTTATTCCAAATATCACTCAAAACTAATGCATATATTTTCTTCACAAAATTGGTCTATAACCCTTGCAAGTTCATTTTTAATATGACTCAAAATTAATGCACCAGTTTGCTCTCAAACCCTTGCTAGTATACTTCCAAACCCTTGCACATATATTTCCAATTTTATTCAACAATAATACATAATTTTGTTCTCAAACTCTAGCACATATATTTCCAATTTCATTCAAAAATAATGCACAATTACTCCCAAATTCAATCAATCACTAATGCACATCAAATAAATCCTTATACCTCCACCATATGACATCAAAAATATTTTCTTCAAACAAAACCACCTTAGAAAAGAGTTAAATCACATACCTCTAAAAACTGCCTTGATGATGATGTACTTTCAAAACCTGTCTAAAAACTAATTTCCCTTTGTTGTGCCACTTCAAAAAACTGATTAGTAAATTTCTCTTTCAAATCATCCACATTAAAAACCTTCTCAAAAGATGTGCATAATAATGCTTTAAAATTATGTTTTATAAATCCTTGTTAGTCTCCTAAAATAAGGCTTTTAGTAGTGAATAAACCCTCAAATTTCCTTCTTCTACAATAAAAAATTACATTTAAAAAGTAAACCATAATCTCATGTTATAACCCCTACATTTATAATGCACATAGACACTTTTCAATTCACCCCAATATAAATTAAACCACCTATTAACACAATGTGGAAATAACAATTTTTAATTCACTCCCATGCACCTTATAACTCCTACTAACTTAATAAAAACAAATAATAAAGTTGCACCTTATGACTCCCTTTCTAAATAAAAATATAAACAAAATTTCCAGTGCATAACCTTTTCACATAAGCTTTAATAAAAAATTTAGGCTCATACCTCAACCATACAAGCCAACGAACATGATGGGAATTGAACACCAAATCTTTGCCCACACAATGCCCAAGACAAGGTTTGGTAGCCAGCTGAGCTACCTCTACAGGTAGTAACAACCACACTGCAAACACGTTGAAGTCTTCTTTGTCAAAAAATTTCCTCACTAGAAAGAAAAATGAATCTACCTGAATTTGACCCTACGACTTTCCTGCTCCAAGCTCCTTAGCGCTAGCTCAATGACCAACTGAGCTAGCCACTCAGTTTAGACTATATGCGTAGAACTTAGCCCTTTTCCTTAGTTCACTTTCCACATAAAATTGGTTCTCTTCATTTTGGATTCATAGATGCAGCACAAAGAGATACCATACGCTTCCCTAAAAAAGCATTAGCCTTGCAAATTATTTGATGTTTTATCTATATACCTTTCACCTCTTTTCTCATGACGTCGACATTTGATATTTAAATATGGTTTTTAATATTAAAATTGCTTTCTAAACATTGTCACCAATGCATATAACTTTATATTATAATATTATAATAAATATTATAATATTATCTTTTTGAACCTTTGGTCTTCTTTTTAATATTTAAACTTTAAACCTTTGTCTTGCCTTTTCTTTTAAACCTTGGCCTTCTCATTTAAACCTTTGTCTTGCCTTCTCTTTTAAACCTTGGCATTCTCATTTAAACCTTTTTATCCTTCTTTATTATATTTAAATCAATATTATAATATTTGTATTTTCAACAAATTCCCTTACTTTGAGATACCTTACTTTGAATATCATGCTTACTTTTGACATCAACCCTTTGACATCAATAACAACTAAATATGCTTAACATTTCCAACAATATCCCCCTTTTTCATTGATGGCAAACCTTACAAAAAATTCCTTTTACTGCAACTGGATTCCCAAACCTATCCTCGTGACAAGCCACTCCCCCTTACTGAAATCTCTCCCCCTTTGACATCAATGGCAAAGGGCTCTTTCTAGGGATGAAAATAAAATACTTAGCTCAGCCCCCTCACCACCTCCTTTTATTGAGGTGATTAATTATGAGATAGGAGTGAAGTTACTCCCAACTTACAATGCTCTTCTTATTTTTTAATATTTTTCCAAACTTTTGAAGTCATACCTCTTTGAACATTTTGAGCATCCTTTTTCTTGCTTGTTTTTGGTAGTTCCAATTTTTTTTTTCTACACCACTTTTCTCTATGCCTAAAATTATTGCATTTGTAACACCTGATATTGTAGTCCTTGAAATTGGTGAAGCTATAATCATTCTTACAATAAACCCTACAATTTATAGATTTATGACCAAAATTATTACAATTGAAACACAGGATATTGTAGTCCTTGGAAAGTGCAAGTGACTTGAAATTTTTCTTGTTGAAGCCATAATAATTTTTATCATGAACCCTGCAATGTATAGCTTTATGATAAAAATTATTACATGAAAAATAATTATCTTGAAATAAATATTCGTCTTGCCTTGATCTCATGGTTCTTTCTTTGCTCTTCTTGTGATGGTCCCTATTCCCTGATGATTCTTTGTTTACTTCTTCTTTTATACTGCCACTTATCAACTTATCAGTATAGGTCTTAGGATATTCTTCAAATACCTTCTTTAATTCTTATGTTTCTTTTGAGCTTGACTCCTCTTCTTGTACCTCTTGACCTTTCTCATAACCAAGTCCAGTATTCATAAATGGAGATCTCTATATTTTGATAATATCATACAAAAATTTTGAGCTTTTCCTAAACCGATATATCTTATTATTGAATTTCTCAAGTCCCTTCCTTAGAATATCATCTTCATATTCTATTGTTTCAAATTCTAGTTCTTTTTCCTTTAATTGTTCAACCATACCTTCTTCAAATTTCTTTGCCTCTTCAACCTTCACTTTTAAGTCTATGAGATCTTGTAGGGGATTTGTCCTTGTTTCCTCATCCTCTTGAACTTGAGCCTTCAATTTTAAATTATTATTTCTAACCATTTTCAATTCTACAAGAGAAAAAATAAATTCCCCGTCTATGTTAACCATGGTTTCTTCTTCATTTTCTAAATATCTCTTTTTCTATGTCTTTGATAACAAAAGCATATTTATTCTCTTCTACGACTAAAAATATAATTAGTCATTTTCACTATCTAAGAACCTTTCATCACTTTCATTGGCAGTATTGCTTTCTTATTCAACATAAAAAATCTTCTTGTGCCTTTGAAAAATCTTCTTCTCATGCTTGCCTTGACCATGCCTGTTTTTATTTTCATAATAAAATTTCCTTTCCTTATTTTTATTATAATCCTTTTCCTCTTCACTGCTACTACCTCCATTTTATGGACAACTAAAATATAGTGACCAATGTTACCACAACTAAAATATTTCATAGTGTACATAATTTTGTATTTTATTGTACTCTTATTATTTATTATAATAAAGTTATCCACTTCTTCACTACTTGATTCATCACTTGATTCTTGTTATTTATTATTTTCCTTCTTTGAAGCTTTGAATGTTGCCTCTATTTTTTATGTTTGTTTTTTTTTGTCCTCATCTCATAGGTTGTGAGAATTCCATTACCTCATCTATGCTTAAAGTTTTCATATCCTTCATCTCTACTATTTCTAAAACCTTTACATCATACCTCATAGGGAGTGACCTCAATATTTTCTAAACAACAGTAGATTCCTCAATATTTTCTCCAAGTCCATGAATAGTGTTAACAACCTCATCAACACGAATTAGATCATAGAAATATATTCATCATATTTCATTTTTAAGTCTTAAAAATTCCTTCTATGTGATTGAAGTTTTGCCATTTTTACCTTGTCGTCTCCTTCATATGTTCTCTATAACTTACCCCATATTTATTTTGCTAAATTACATTGCATGACTTTCACAAACTATTATTGACATAACCCACTCAAATTTACATTCATTGATTTAGCATTATATTCATATAGTTTCTTACCTCTTGTATATATAGGAGGAGTTGGATATTGTGTGAATCCATTTTCAATATATTGCCATGTATCATATCCATGTGCCATAAAATAAGTCTTCATCCTCACACTTCAGAAAGTATAGTTAGTCCCATAAAACAATGGAGCATTATTTGATGAAAACCCTTTCTTATGGGCCATGTGTGTTCCTGTAAAATTTTCCTTCAAGTTGTTAGGCTTTCACAAAGTAACCCACTCTGATACAAATTGAAGAACACAAGCTTATACTAAGTGGGGGGGTGAATAATATAAGATCAAACTTTTACTTTTCTTTCCAAAGCAATATCATCCAATATTAACAATTATATTAAAAAAAACAATGCATAGATCATCACACACATAAGAGACATATATTTAACATGGTTTACCCAATATGAGCTACATCCACAAAGAAAATATTTCTTATAAGTTTTTTCAACAAATATCTTGGGAACCAATTCCCTATTACAATATTTTTGGGCACTAACCCAAAGTAGAAATCAATCCCCTATGCTCAAGTTCATGGACCTCTATCCATAGGAGACACCAATCCACTTTTCTTTGGTTTGTGGATCTTTATCCAGAGGAGACATCAATCCATTTTTCTCTAGTTTTTGGACCTCTATCCATAGGAGACACCAATCCCTTTTGCTCTGGTTTGTGGACCTCTATCCATAGGAGACACCAATTTACTTTGGTTTAATTTATGGACCTTTATCCATAGGAGATACCAATCCCCTTTGCTATGGTTCATGGAACTCTATCCATAGGAGATATTAATCCCCTTTGCTTTGGTTTGTGGACCTCTATCCATAGGAGACACCAATCCCTTTTGATCTATTTTATGGATCTCTATCCACAGGAGACACCAATCCAATTTTCTATGGTTCGTGGACCTCTATCCATAGGATAAATCAATCACCTTTGCTCTAGTTTGTGGACCTCTATCCACAAGATACACCAATACCATTTTATTTGGTTTGTGGACCTCTATCCATAGGAGATACCAATACCCTATGCTCAAATATGCTCCAAGCCTACTAATAAGGCTTGCTTAAATTTTCTCCAAGCCTACTCACAAGGCTTGCTCAAATATACTCCATGCCTACTCGCAAGTCTTGCTTAAATCTGCTCCAAACCTATAGACAAGGCTTGCTCACATCTATGCTCAAATATGCTTTAAAACTACACACAAGGCTTTCTATAATTTTCTGCAATAACCTACTCAAATTCACTCCAAGCCTACACACAAGGCTTGCTCAAATATGCTCTAACAACCTGCTCAAATTTACCTCAATAAACTGCTCAAATCTACTCTTAAACCAACTCAAATATACCTAATAACCTACTCAAATTTTCTCTCAAATACTACTCATAAACTCTTGTCAACCTACTCATAAAACCTGCTCAACCATTCCTAATTTTTGCATAGAAATAATTGCATATATCTTTCCCAAAATTAATTTCTTTGAATAAAGTAATTCAGGCATATTCTACCCAAAATTATTTTTCTTCATGAACATATAGAGAATGATATGCATTACAAATAATAAATATGCTCTTCTCACATTCATTAAGTCTATCACTTTCACATGTCTCACATTCTTTGCATTCAAAAGGATACTCTAGTCCAACACTTGATAGTTGACCTTATTATGTACTTCCAAAATTAATCAAAATGAATGTACATACTTGCTTCAAAAAACTGGTCTATAGCCCATGCAAATTTATTCCCATCTTCACTCAAAACTAATGCATAGATTTTCTTCACAAGATTGGTCTACAACCCTTGCAAGTTCATTCCCAATATGACTCAAATTTAATGCACCAATTTCCTCTTAAACCCTTTCTAGTATACTTCCAAACATTTGCACATATATTTCCAACTTCATTCAACAATAATGCACAATTTTATTCTCAAACACTAGCACATATATTTCAAATTTTATTCAACAATAATTTATCATTACTTCCAACTTCAATCAATCACTAATGCACATCAACTCAATCCTTATACCTCCAACATATGATATCAAAAATATTTTCTTCAAACAAAACCACCTTAGGAAAGAGTTAAATCACATACCTCTAAAATCTACCTTGATGAAGATGTACTATCAAAACTTGTCTCAAAAATAATTTCCCTTTCTTGTGCCACTTCAAAAAACTTATTAGTAAATTTCTCCTTCAAATCATCCACATTAAAAAAATTCTCAAAATATGTGCATAATAAGGCTTGAAAATTATGTTTTATAACTGCTTTTTAGTCTCCCAAAATAAGGCTTTTAGTAGTGACTAAACCCTCAAATTTCCTTCTTATATCATACAATTTATATTTAAAAATTAAACCATAATCACACCTTATAACTCCTACTTTTATAATGCACATAAACAATTTTTAGTTCACCCCAATATAATTTATACCACCTATTAACACAATGTGTAAATAACAATTTTTATTCACTCCCATGCACCTTATAACTCCTACTAATATAATAAAAAATAATAATAAAGTTGCACCTTATGTATCCCTTTCTAAATCAAAATATAAATAAATTTTCCAGTGCATAACCTTTTCACATAAGATTTAATAAAAAATTTAGGCTCATACCTCAACCATATAAGCCAACAAACACAATAGGAATCGAAAACCAAACATCTGCACATGCAGCGCCCAAGCCAAGGCTTGGAAGCCAGTTGAGCTACCCTTGTGGATAGTAAAATCCACACAATATGAACATGTTGAAGTCTTCCTTTTCAACCAAAATGATTTCCTCACTGCCAAGAAAAATGGATCTTCCTAAACTTGACCTTATGACTTTCTTGCCCTCAACACCTTAGCACTAGCTCAATGACCAACTGAGGTAGCCACTCAGTTGATACTAGATGCGCAACACTTAGCCCTTGTCCTTAGTTCACTTTCCACACATATTTCATTATCTTCCTTTTATATTTGCATATGCAACATGAAAAGATACCTTACACTTCCCTAAAAAATATTAGCCTTGAAAATGATTTTATGTTTAATTTATATACCTTTTACATATTTTCTCATGATGTCAGCAATTCATATTTCAATATGGTTTTTCGATTATTAAAATTGCTTTCTAAACATTGGTGCCAATGCATATAAATTTATATTATAATATTATAATATTATATTTTTGAACATTTGGTCTTCTTTTTAATATTCAAACTTCAAACCTTTATCTTGCATTTTCTTTTAAACCTTGGCCTTATCAATTAAATATTTTTGCCCTTCTTTATTATATTTAAATCAATATTATAATCCTTTTCTTTTGAACAATTTTCTTTGCTTTGAGATATACCTTGCCTTGAATATCATGCATCCTTTTGACATCAATGACAACAATATGCTTAATATTTCCAAAAAATGATATAACTCAAAATTTTAATGTCTCTAATTACACCTTTGGAAGTCCTAGGATCATTCTCAATATTGAAAATATTGTCTATTCCATCATTTGGGTTATGTAAATGTATCCTCAAAGATACATACCTAGATTACTTCCTGTGCAAGTTATCTAATTATTTAATGCAATGTAATAAATGGATAAGTGTTCATGTGCAATTTGTACATGTGCAAGGTGCCCTATGCACAACTAGATAGAGTGTTGGGAAAACATCCTATTTTACATGTAACGATGGCCTCTTAGATAGATAAGAGAAACAACCGAGAGATATAGTTAGATATCGCAGGTTAGTGGATTGTGTCCCACACCATTTATTGGTGATGGATGTGATGTAGATCTATATATTTGTTAATGGAGTGCTCACTTACTCCATAGCTACATTGTACTCTTTTATATGTTTTATATTTCAACATAATTCAGTCACCTAGCAAATTTACTTTTTTACATGTTATTCTACATCTTGTGATTTTTATCTCTCAAGGATCATTCATCAAAAGGTAACAGTGGTATTAGAGCCATGATATATCTAATTTATGCAAGTTATTAGGGAACCACCATTGTTGGTTAGCTTGAGAGTTTTGTTAAACTGATGTGCCATTGAACTAGCCACTGGAAAAAGATCTTAGGAGTATCTAGATGGTAGATTTTGGGAGAGTCACAAAGATAGGACTGAAAGGACTCTTAGTTTCAAAAAATATTGAGATAATTTTCATCTAGAGTCTTTTCCACAGAGATGTTATATAAACTTGTGAAGACTAGGACTCAACATTTCAGTCCACTAGATTGATAGATCATCTAGTGAAGATCATCCAAGTCATCTGGAGTTTGCTAACTAGTTTCTAAAGTTTATTTTGTTATAGGAAATTAATCCTCAAAATATAGGGACTCCTCCTATGATAGAAAGCTAGGATACTCCAACTTCGTTGACCGATGGTTAGTGTACCCTCATAGTGTAGAGGTCAGTTCATCGTATGAGAGAAGAATACTATGTAAAAATACTTCTAGTGAAGGATCATGGTGAAGACAAGAGACTAAAAATCTCCATTGCTATATTGTAGAAATCCACACTTGAAGAATAGGCCACAAGAACCTTGATATAAAAAGGTCATAGAAGCCTTGTAGAAGAATCCACAAAAGTATTATATTGAAAAGGCCACAAAATCCTTGATATTAAAAAGTCCATAGAAGCCTTGATACTAAAAAATCCATAGGATCCTTCGTACTTAAAAATACCATAAAAGCCTTAACATCAAAATTAGCCATATAATCCTTGATACTGAAGAAGAATTCGAGAAGAATATATGATTCAAAAGCATAATAAATATTTTAGTACTAATATTCTTATTGCAAGAACATAAGATTCAGTCAGTTGGTAGAATTCCTACAAGAAAGTTAGAAAGGGGATTTTGTTCATAATCAACTTAATCTTGAAGCAATAGAGAAGAGATCAAGAGAAAATCTTATTGAAGAACTTCCAATATTGGAAGAATAAGAAGGACTAGGAGAGTCATGTTCAAAGCCAAAAGTAGTAGAATCAAAATATCGAAGATAATATTTCACCACTAACACTTCCAAAAGTAGAAGGTTGAATAAAAGGTATAAGGAAATACCATCAGAAGTTGCTAGATCAAAGACATTGAGAATGTTTTATCAAGCATCCATGAAAGGCTAGGAGATTCTTGTTGAATATCAATAGAGTTCTTTGAGAACTCATTGAAGAAATCCATTATCTATGTGAATTCCTTGATAGTGAAGAACTTGGGATAATTGTCGTCATCCGAAAACAAGCCCATGAAGAGAATTTATTGAGTGTCAAATCCAAGAAGAAGAAGTTTGGCAAGGAGTGCAAAACCCTAGAAGAATATACTACTTGAAGTCAAAAACTTGGTAAGAGGACTTGAAGACAGAAGAAGCTTACCAAATATTGGAGATTTGAATATTATCTCTCATAGCAAGAAGGAACCACCCTAGAGATATAGACTTTTCCAATCTATCACAAAAGGAGGAGAACAATCCACCAAATCCTAGGCTCATAAAATAAAGTTTGAGACCATCATTTTGTGAAGAAGGAGTTGTGCAGAACATCCTATTGGAAGCAACAACTTGGTGTTTCTAGACACCAAGGTCTACATCCTCTACAAAGATGAAAGAAGAGCTATGAAAAAAGGTATGCAACTTATGGTGCAAAAAGATTCATTAAATTTAACTACTTATTAGATTTATTAGATCACCTAAAATTGGATTAAAGTTACAAAAAGGAAATTAGAAATTAGTCTTATAAAGTGCAAAGGAAAATTGATTCTTTTTAAGGATTCAATTTTACATTTATTAGGGGTTTATTAGAATCTAGATTAGCTTCTATCAACTACCTATTATCTATTTTTGAAAAATAATACTAAGTCCTACAACATTTGTTATAGTGAAATTGCAGAATAACTCTTAAAGATTCATTTTATGTTATTCTTGATTAGTTGTAGTAGATTATTAGTGCATTAAAAAAGATCTTGTACTATTCTACCACTCTCAAAAAGGAAATTAGTTTCATGTTTCCTAAAAGGAACAAAGTCTAATTTGTATCAAGTGTCTAAATACACTATTGAAGCACAAAATTTACAACTTGATGTGGCCAATAGAAGTCACCAAATAGGGTTAGAATCCTCCATATTTGGAGAAGAACATAACCAACCAAAAATAGAGATAGAAGCTTATGAACGTGAGACTTGGTGAATCTCAAAATCAAAAGCATTACAAGTGAATGCAAAGGAAAAAATGCAAAAAAATTACATCAAATAAAATAACTTTTATCTACTATTATTGAATCTTGGACTTGTTATAAAAATTTTCCAAGTAAAAAAGGAAAGGTGTGTCTATTGTTAAATATAACCACAAACCCTTGTATTGCAATAAATCTACCACAAAACCATAATATTAAAAATCTGGAAATAGAGTGCAAGAGAATTTTTATTAAAAGCCTTATTGGACAAAATATATTACATTATCTTGCACTACTCTAATTTTCTTTTTGACAACATCAGTGCAGGTTTGAAAAGTACCATATTATGGCACATTTTACTATAGGGAAAAAATAACCATCAAAGACTAAATGTTAGCACTCTTCCTCACAAGCTAGCAAGAGAAATTCAAGGGCTCATATTGTATGTATGTACTTGTATAAATAAAGCTCATTTTAGATTATCCATGAGCCACATTTATGTAGATACGCGAGTGCAAATCAATCTCAAAAGAATACCAAAATAGCAATGAAAAAAATCAAAGTGTTTGGAGGCATAAAAGAAAGGAAGAAAGGTGTTACATTCATGGTCTCAATATAGGAGAAGAACACTCACCAAAAAAAGTATCAAACTATCGTCCAAGCTCCATAGCGTATCGTCCATTCACCCACAGAGGAGAAATATTGCTTGTTGCCCAAGAAATGTTGCAAATCAAGAAAGATATGGAGTTATAATATCTATATTCAAAGGTGTTACAAGAATGGTATCCATGCAAAAATGATACTTGGTATTTTAGTCATCATTACTCTCAATTCTCTAGAGGCTTCTACGAAGGAGTTACAATAAAATACGTGCCACTTGGTATTCTTCATAATATTCACACAAGCGCCTGTATGTTTTCAATAAGTGTTGGACAAAGATTCTAAGTGTTATGTAAATAAGGGAGTGATCCTTTATAACGGATGTGAAACTTGTCACAATGACTATGATCCATATTGTTTAAAAGGTATATTTTAGTCCATGACTAGCATGCAAGAGTGAAGTACAGTCAAGAAGTTTGAACTCGAAACATAGCACAGTCAAGGCATGAGAGAAGTAATAGAAAAAATTGAACTGTAGTGTGGAAGACAAAGGGGAAGAAACATTAAAAGCTCCCCATTTTTGGAAGGTCAACATTTTCAGTGCCTATGTACAACATTCACACCAAGTTTCCATCGAATATCCATTAATACAAGTGATCGAGGTACATTCTAGGCACTAATATTTTCATCCATGGAAAGCATCAAACATCAAGGAGATATTATATATACGATAAGGTCTAAATCCCTTTTGATTATTGCTTTCATAAATTGGAGTTATAAGGATTATAAACTAAGGTTAAAACTTAGGGTTTTGAAATCTAAACGGGTGACTTATCTTATTATTTTAATATTTGCAATCTTACTTAGTATGAATAAGGAATTAACTTGGATTAAATTACATTGCAAATATTATGATAATTTCTCTATTTTTCTAAGAATTTGGGAGTCATAAGGATTACTCCGTCAAATTTATTTTATTTAGAAATTATAAATAATCCAAGGAAGATAAAATAGTTTATTTAGGAATTTTATTAAGGTTGGATAAATTTATTTTTACTTGTCTCAAATCTCTAAAAAAGGGACAAAATATTTTCAACATCAAAATCTCTTCAAAACAAAAATAGTGCTTAGTTCAATTAGGAGTAATAAGGTGTTAAGGGTTGATTTTTTATTCTTGTAAAACTTGTATAAAATCAACCAAATTTCAACTATATTCTTACAAGATAACTATAACATACTTAAAAATATTAGGAAGTCATAAGACTTGATATTAAGAAGTTTTGAAATGACATCTAATAAATTCTTCCTAGCAACATCTAAACTTCTCAATGGTCCTAATTATTTTTCTTGGAAAAATAAAGTGAATGTAATTTTAGTATATAAAAAACTTTGGGATGTTTTCAAAGGTAAAACTCAGAAACCTACCATAGGAGAAGCAAAAATCCTAAAGTTTGAATAAAATGATTCAAATGCCTTAATGATAATAACTTTTTCTATCACTAATGAGATTCAACCATATATCTGTTTAGCAAAAACATATTCAGATGCATGGATAAGCCTAGAAACAATATTTGAAGGAAATAATAAGGCAACTATTCTTCATTTACAAACTCAACTTCACTCATTGAAAATGAATAGTGTATATAGTATCGAACTATTCCTAAGGAAGGTAGCATATATTAAAGGGAAATTTTTAACCGTAGGTGAAATAGTTAAATATGTGAAGAACACAAGCTTCTACTGAGAGAGGGAGGGTGAATAGTATAACACCCACTTTTTACTTTCTTTCCAAACCAATATCAATTAGTGTACTTAATTGCAATAATTAAATATAGTAGTGTGCATTAATGACATAGATAGCAATAGTAAGCAAGCGCAAAAATCACCATACACAATTGAGACACAAAATTTAATGTGGTTCCCCCAATGTGGGGTAGTCCACAAGATAATATCCTTATAATATTTCACAAAGAAATAGGGATCCTTATCCCAATACAAATGATTACTTTGATCTACTCAAGGCTAGGCTATCCAGATCTGCTCAGGTGGCTCTACTAATATGCTCAGCTAGGCTATCCACTAATATGCTCATCTAGGCTATCCACTAATATGCTTAGCTAGGCTATCTACTGATCTAATCAACTAGGCTATCCACTAATTTTGTTAGCTAGGCAATCCACCGATTTGCTCAGCTAGGCTATCCACTAATCTACTCAGCTAGGCAATCCACTAATCTACTTAGCTACGCAATATTGATCTGCTCAAGTGGACTCTTTACTAATCTACTCATCTAGGCTACTGGTGTTGGTATGTTTTTCTATTTTTGTTCTATCTCTTTCACTGCTCACAAATCTGCCTCAATACCTTCTCACAAGGCTCAAAAAATCCTGCTCAAATATTGTCCCAAATATGTACTCAAGGCCTTCATAAAAAGGCTTAAACAATCCTGCTCAAATGTTGTCCCAAATATGTACTCAAGTTCTATCCCAAAAGCCTTCTCAAAGGCTCAATCAATCATGCTCAAGTAGCACTCAAATCTCATACACAAATAAATGAAGGCAAGGCTCAATGATGAACTCAACAATGAATGGTAATTTACTCTTCAATGGATGACAAAAATGATACACAATGATCTCAACAATGTATGACAACTACTCTCTCAAACGGATGATAACAATTCTCAAAAATGAACTCAAATATGTATGACAAATACTCTCTCAAATGGATGATAACAATGCTCAACAATGAATTCAACCATGTATGACAAATAGTGTCTCAAATGGATGATAACTATGCTAAAAAATGAACTCCCAAATATATGGTAAATGAGCTCTCTAATGAAAACCTCTCCAAGCAATAACAATGAGGACTTTAGCCAACCAAGGACAATCTCCACAAGTGATAGCAATAGGTTCTCAATAATATCTCCCTCATGCAATATCAATAAGCTCTTCAAGAAACAAGCACAACTCCCTCAAGCAAAGAGCTCTCAAATAGCCAACAATGATCTCCTCAAATGAAAGATAAATGTATCCATAAGTGACTAGCAAATGATCTCCTCAATCGTCTCAAATAGTGGTAATGTACTCAACAAGTAACCAACAATAATCTCAAGCAATGAAAAAAACCTCCTCAATAATGGCAATACTCTCACTAAACTCCACTAAAGCAATAATAAACTCAAGCATCAATTTTATCCACAAAATTGATTTTCTAATCCATCCACTTCTTCTTAATAGCCAAGGCACATAATCAAGCAATTTTTATTCAAATTCAAACCCTAACTCATGTGCATGTCTTCTAATTCAAGGTGGCAATTAACTAGGTCTCAAGTTCCTAATTTAATTTCATAATTAAATAATGCACTAGAACACATAACAAATTCAATACTTTTCAACCTTATGACTCCCTAATTTTTATTAATACATACAACAAGCACCTATGATTTTATTTTTAATTCCACACCTTATAACTCCATATACAACAATCACAAATATTTAACTTCAAACCTTATAACTCCCTAAGCACATACAACAATCATTTATTTTTACTAAATACCTTATAACTCCCTAGTTATAATAGAAATGATTTTAAATGCACCAAAACTTTGGCAATATCAAATTATACCATGCGCTAGAGATAAATACCTTTTTACGAAAGTCGTAGCCTTCATAACCTTCAAAATAAATAATGCCTTTGTCAAAATTAATGTGCCTTCACCATATTCGAAATCATTAATGCCTTGCCAAAAAACAATACGCCTTCACACCTTTGTGGGAGTCAAAATATCTTCCTCTCACTTAGCGCTGTGAAGCATTTACCATGTGGGCATCAACCCATGTTGGGATTTAGTTTGAAACATCGAACTTTGCCTGCACTCAAATCTGAAAACTCAAATTGCCTTCCTTAGCAAAACACTTTGCCCCTAGCAGGATTCGAACATTGAACCTGCCTTGTGCAAAGTTTTTACGCTACCAATTGTGCTATAGGCTTCTGTGTGACATCATTTTCCCATGATGTCTCCTTGACCTTGCTCTCAAACGAAGTTTATTTTTCTCTATTTCTTCACTGCTCCCCTTCCGACGATTCTCACTCATGCGCAATATTCCCAATCTCTTATAAACAAAGGTTTTACCTTTTATTTATATGCACCTCCATGCCTTTAAATGACGTCGATGGATTTTATTAATCTCCCCAACCACTGCACATCGGTGAACAATAAAATTAAACTTTAGACCTTAGAATCATTAAATAAGAATTTAATAATTCACCTCTTAACTTTGAATTGGGATATCTCCTTCATTCTTTTGAATTTTACCATGAAACTTTTTGCACATAGGTTTTATTTGAAAAACATTTTCATCCATCATTATTTGTAGAAGTATTAGAATAGTTGTTTTAATGAAAAACCCTTTTCAATGGTTTTAATAAAAACCCTTTCGAATGGTTAAAAAAAAAACCTTTTCCATTGGTTTAAATAAAAACCTTTACCATTGGTTTTAATGAAAACCCTTACCATTGGTTTTAATAAAAACATTTACCATTTGTTTTAATAAAAACCATTAATATAATATTTAAAAATTAAATATTATATGCCTCTTGTGCCACAAAACCCTGTATACATCCATGCTCTCTAAAATATCACAAATGATTATTTATGAAGTGTTTTTGCCACCAAAACTCAATGTGATCCATGTGACATCAATGACAACACAATATAACTCAAATTTCCGACAAGATGAAATTATTACTCAAGTAACCATGAGAGAAATTCCAGACAACTATAAGCACTTGGTAACATATTTGTAGGTCCTAAGTAAAGATACATATTTTGATGATTTAGTCAATATACTTCAATAATATAAAGTAGAAAATACTTTGAAATATGAAATGACTAAAACTACATTGGCCTCAAAAGATAATCCATAGGGAAATATTATTTCTACAACACGAGGACATAGAACATGGTATTGTTAGATCTACATAAATAAAGGACATAGTACTAAATATTGCAGATATAATCCTAGAAATCATAACTAAAGAAATCAGATAAATCATGGAAATTAGTTTGAGCTATGAAAATACCAAAGAAACCCTCATTAGCAACAATTTTAGTGACCTAGCAATTATCCTTAATTTGAATATCAGAAGAAAAATAAGAAAGGTCACCTGGTTTAGAGGATAGTAGAACTTCAAGAACTGGAAGAACCCATAGAGGATTTTGAAATGAAATCTCTATCATCAAATGAAACATAATACTAGAACACTAACTATTTTATTGAACAAGTTACAAAGAATGCAGAAGAAGAAGACTATGAATACCAATCATAAGATGAATAAAATCCATATTGAAGACTAAAGCCTTCAATAACCAAATAATGTAATACAAGGGGGTATTGAAAATATTGTCTATTCCATCATTTGGGTTATGTAAATGTATCCTCTAAGATACATACCTATATTACTTCTTGTGTAAGTTATCTAGTGGCTTCATACAATGTAATAAATGAAAAAGTGTCCATGTGCAAGTTGTACATGTGAAAGGTGTCTTATGCACAACTAGATAGAGAGTTGGGCAAGCATCCTATTTTGCATATATAAGGATGGCCTCTTAGATATATAAGAGAGACATTTAGGAGACATTTTGAGATAGATTAGGTTAGTGGATTGTGTCCCACACCATTTACCGGTGATGGATGTGTTGTAGATATATAACTTTGTTAATGGAGTGCTCACTTCCTCCATAGCTACATTATAATATTTTATATGTTTTATATTTCAGCATACTTTAGTCATCTAGCAGATTTACATTCTTGCATATTATTCTGCATCTTGTGATTGTTATATCTCATGGTACATTCATAAAAATATAACACTCAAATGATTTATGATTCCACTATAAATCAAAAAATTATTTTCCAAAAGATGCTCCTAATATCTATGCATTTTTTCTAATTCACCTATCAATAAGTGATTCACTATAGAAAGGAGAGTGAGATTGTTGATTTCATTATATGATATGGAACACTATCCTTGAAGGATGGATTATTGGGTCATAACCAAAATAAGATAGCACCTCAATATAAAACTTATTTCTATTAGCTTTTAAGGCATTGCATACGATAATCAAACATAAAAAAATAAAATAAAATGCCAAACTAATATATATATATATATATATATATATATATATATATATATATATATATATATATATATATATATATATATATATATATAATGGAAATATTTTATAAGTATGAAATACTAAAATAGCTCACATAGCTACTCCTAAATAAGCCATAAAGCAAGGCTCATGAAAATGGAGCCATAGTATTGAAATAACCAAGTAATATTATTACTCTTGTTGTTGTTTTACATCTCCACATTACCATGTATATATAATGTAATGTTATTCTTCATATGAAGCACACTTGACCTTCCTACTTTTTGACTATTCAACTTACTATTCTATGGACTCATGTACACATGGACAAATGTGCACATTTACAATATTAAATATTATGCATCCATGTGCATTTATTACAACACATAAAGTAAATACTAATCTAAGACATGTATCAAATAATGTAATATACTCAAACATTTCTCATGTATTACATTATTTGGTTATTGAAGACTTGTCTTCAATATGGGTCTTCGATTTGATTCTCCTCTTTGTACATGATTTTTGAGTCTTAATGAAATGATCACTGTTTTACCTTTTTGCAACAATAACATTTATTCCTTCTTTTCTTTTCTTTTATTTCATGTTGCTACTATAGATATATCATCTTTTTTGGTTTAACTTTTATTTACTTGCTCTTGCACTGATGTTAGATATTCTTCTTCAACAAGATCATAGTGATATTGACTAGAATTTGGATATTCTTCCTTAAGGTTATTATATGAGATATTTTTTCCACCTTGTATCTTTCTCTGAAAGAGTTCAAAAGTAATTAATGATAGATACATCATTAGACACTCTCCTGTATTAAATACTATGATGTCTTGAGATTCCCAACAGGATCTAAAGAGCTTTTCATGAAGATACTCAATAAAGGAGATAAATTCTCCTTCCTTAGCTTCCTTAAGAAATAAGCTTAGTCTATCCTTTAGAATATTAAATATTTGATCTCCATCAATATTAGGTATTAACCCATGTGCATAAAATTTGAATGCATGTAGCATTTCTTCACTATCTTCCTTAAATACCTTCTTAACTATTCCATCCATATTCCTTTGAGTGAGATTCTTTTGGACTCCAAATGATAATGTAGTTTCAAGAATTTTATCTTAGTCACAAGAAAATAATATCTCTAAATTTCTTACACCCTAAGTTGATGTAGAATACCTTATATCTCCAAATTTAGAAATTTGGAAGATTATATTTGTGATTATAGTAAATCCAATTTGTTGTAGAAGTCCTTATTACTCCAACTCAATTTAATTGCAAATATTCTAAAATGTTTTGTGACTTTAAAAAAATTAATTAAAAAAATTATATATATATATATATCTAATATCCTTTGGTAAAAACTTACTACTTTAATAATTCTCCAATTTTCTATTATATCTAAGTTTTCAAATATAAACTTTTCTTCTCAAAATACCTTTCCTTTTCACCTTAGAAATAATAATCTTATAAAATTCCTTATTACTCCTAAATCAAGATTATGAGTAATTTGAATAAAATAAATTACCTTAGGCTTAGATTTGTATTCAATATTCAATAAAATTTGAATCCTCTACAAATATTCCATCTATGAAAGATGTTGTATTCACATGTGCTATCACTACTCTATTCATTGGCTTATTTGAGAGATATCTTCTATCATTCTACCTCCACTAAACCTGCACATAAATGTAACCTCCAAAGGTTCTCTTACTTCATCCAATTGCTGATATCTTTCACACGCTTCTGCTTGCACTAATATTTCTTCTTTATTAATAGCTTCTTTACTATCTTGGTGCCTTGGGATAATATTTCTTTTACTGGGTGTAAATTATCCTTTGACCTTTTAGTTTCTACTTACCACTTACCAAAATGGGTGTTAGACTCTTCATATTTTGGTCTAGTACGTACCACTTGGTACTCCAATATTTCTACCTTCCTTGCAATACATTTTCCTTCTTTGGTAGATATTACTTTGGCAATGGGTATTACCTAAAACACTCCTTATATGCTTCTCCAATGTTACTCAATGTGACACTTGTATGTAGACTAATCGTCCTAGGGTTGATTGATAATTTCAACGTAAATATTCACTATTCCAATGCTTGTTTCACTTAATATGTTTATCTCAATATCTTATTCTGATTTTCTTTCCACAGTCGAATACTAATTTCTCAAGGATGGACATCCTTTTTTTCTTTGATACTTTTATATGTGGCTTGCTCTTCTTTGATAGCATCAATGGTGTAGATATCATATCTATATCTTTTATGGTCTGGAGCTTATACCCATGTCTCTCCACTAATGTAGAGATCAATCAATTTTTCTTAGAGCAATGGTAACACTCCTTTAATGCTTGTGCTTGTCCAAGATTCTAGCGTATTTTAACACTTAGAAATTTTGTAAATTTCTAACCTTTATTTGGTCTTTGCCTAGCTTAGTTTATTGTTCTCACTTTGCTTTAATAAATTTGAAATAACAAATAATTCACTAACAATACTATGCACTTTTTATTTCTCCTTAGTATTGCTACTCTGTCTTTATAGATAGTTAAGATGTACTACTAACACATTAACTTAAATAACTCCTTTAAGTTCTTAATTTTCTGATTTCAAACTAATGCAATATGGATAATAATATGGTGCTCTTTAAAACTTGTTGTATAACTAATTTCAATACTCAAATAATAGATGTAGCTTGCACCACTATTGCATACCTTTATTTTCTCTGTTTTGCATCAAAGTTCTCCTTTACTTTTCTCCTTTCATTCTTACCCAATTTGCAGCCTTGCTTGTTGCTCAAATTTTCATAAAACTACTTCAAATTTATAGTTTTCTACCCTCCATCAATGTTGTCCACAAAAAATTATTTTTGTGGCTATGAATCTCCTTCACTCCTATCTTCACATACTATGAATCTAGTAGCTATTAATGTTGTCTAAACTAGTGTCCATAAATTTACAACTTGATAGTTGAGTCCTTATTTTGTTGGCACAAATTTGCAATGGTGAAAGCACGAGGATACGGAAACAAAAAAGGAAAAACTCCAAGCACGATGCAAAAATGGAATTAAACTCAATGCTAAATCCTATGAATTAAAAATGCATGAAATGGAGAAAGCACAAATTGAAACCCAAATGAAATAACAGCCCTTCTCTTTTATTGATGTATTTCGTAATTCGGTTACAATTCACATCCTCCATTTTCATGGGCGAGGAGCGTTAAATTCATCTCTTGGTTACATCCATGGATCGCCTTCCTTCTTCCGCGTGCCCACATGTAAGATGGGCAGACAAAAATGTTGCTTTTGCTTGTGTCTAAAAATGTTGATTCTCAGATGCTCCTCCGATATCTTGGTCCTGCATTCAAAGAAACAAAAGATAGTCAATAGCACCTGCAGATAAAACAAAGCATGCAATCCCCAAGCCTACGATAAACGAATGAGAAAAATGAATTAAAATGTGACTAAAATGAATCCAAATGCTCTAAAAATTTGAAAGGGGCATTAGGACATCACCAGGAGGGCACTGCAAAAATAATAGTCTAGAAATTCCTCACCGATTTGAATTTCGCTCTGGGGAGGGACGAATTCACCTGCAACAAAATGCCAAAAAGGTACTGTTCCAAATGTCCTACCTAGGAAGCTCCAAAAGATCTACAAATTGGGGTTAGCTAATTGGGGGAATTTTGGGAAGACCCAGATGGTAGGATTTTCCCAATTTGACCTCTGTCAATAGGAATTTGATGATGCTACCTACAAGTTAGTAAAAGTGAACGAATATAGAAACATGATCAAAATTGTTCAAAATGAGATGAGATTTAAATGACAACCTATCTAAACATCATAGAATTGAATGCAAAAAACAAAAATGATAGAAAACAAAATTTTATATAAATTCCTAATCGCTCCTAAAAGGGACGATTAGGCCTGCAGCTGTGCAGGGGCGCCCGGGTGGGCCGCCCATCGTTTGGGGGCTGATTTCGGCACCAACCCACTTGGGATGGGTCCAAAATCTCTTACAAGGGGTTGTCGGCAAATTGGGTGGTATACTATGGTCAAATTTTGGGGTTTGGGCTCAAGATTAGTCCTTCTAATAGTCACCCTATGACCTCCTCTCTAAAAGAGATCAAGGGTGTGAAGGGCACAAATCGCACAAGGATGTATGGGGAAATAAAATGGTAGTGCTTCGTTGCTCAAAATTCCTCTTTCTCTCCTTATTGGGGTGAGAAAACCCACCAATTTATAGACTTGGAGGTCTTTTGGGATGAGCATACAGGGGTGCCACTTGGTAGCCATGCCCTTCCAGGGGAGGTAAGATTCCTCCCTGATTAGGGGCTTCACGACTGCCCCTGTAACAGCCTCTAACGCTTGAAAACATTCACCCATGCTCCCATGAAATGAAGGAGGCGTTAAGTGGCAGATTCGAGCTGCCATTTGTCAAGATTTGACTTTTTTCCCATCAAACCTACAATTCACCCCACCCTAGAGTGAATTATGAATTTGTCCCTGAGAGGAGCGAATCCCATTTTGAATTCGTCCCTTGGTGGAATGGATATTGAGCAAAGTGCCTGAATGTGCCAAAATGATTTGACCTTCCAAAAATATTGTGAGAGTTGTTAGGACCACTGTTTAACCTCTAGGGGCTGCCCTTGGGGCTGTGTGTGTCAATGCAATCAGTGTTTGCAGTCACATAATCGGATTGGTGCTATTTTGGTGTCTAGAGATGCCCCTTTTTGGGATGCGCTATACAAGGAACAACGCAGAGCAAAAAATAGATAACTAAAGCACTAATGATTAGGGTTACTTGGTAACCTAACCAAATTTTGATGCCCCAAATATGAAGAGGGCATGCATTCTTAAATCCTTGCTTTTGACGAGTGAAGGAACTCAATTCAAGTGTTAACCTTTTTCGGTGAGGTGTGACTTGAACTTGGACATTGATCAGTCATGAATGGGCAAAGGGCACAACCTTTTGTCTGTGAGAACCTTGAGTTCATTATTCACGAATGTCAAGTGATTGATCAGCTTGTGATTATTGCTTGTTTACTGCCCTAAGCAGGAGTGTGATTGTCTTTGTCAATAATTCTTCGAATGCATGCCATTTCCATGATTGGGTGTGTATTTGTTGATTGGTGACTAAGTGTGACTACCCCCTCAAGCGACGAATCAATGAGGGAATGACCAACATGAGAAAAGTGACGAGTCACTTGACCCACGATGACTTAGGTAAGGGTGCCTTCAGATGTTTGATCTTTGAATGTGTGTGTAGTTTTCCCGACATTTAGACCTATTTTTGGTGGGTGTTAACCCTTTTGGTGATGCCTTTCTGGAGCTGAAAGTGTCAAAAATTTGTCTTCCCGTGGAGCGGTCCGACCATGGTGGCCTTCTTAGGGAGTAGGATGGTGATAATTTATAACCCCAACATCTTATTTGGATGCCAAGAATTTCAGGCATGAAGGCGCCTTCGTTCGGCAATGTTATTGCTATTTTTGGTTGGTTTTTGACCCTTTTGGTGACTCCGTTTAGGGATGAAATTCTTGAAGATCCGTATTCCCGTGGAGTGGTCTAGCTATGGTAGCCTTCTTAGGGAGTAGGATAGTGAGGATTTGTGACCCTAAAATATATTTTGGATGCCAATAATGTCAGGTGCAAAGGCGCCTTCGTTCGGCAATGTTATTGCTATTTTTGGTTGGGTTTTGACCCTTTTGGCGACGTCATTTGGGGATGAAATTCTCGAAGATCCATCTTCCTGTGGAGTGGTCCGGCTATGGTAACCTTATTAGGGAGTAGGATAGTGAGTATTTGTGACCCCAAAATCTATTTTGTATGCCAAGAATTTTAGGCGTGAATGCGCCTTCGTTTGGCAATGTTATTGTTATTTTTTATTGGGTTTTGACCCTTTTGGCGACGTCATTTGGGGATGAAATTCTCGAAGATCCGTCTTACCGTGGAGTTTTCCGGCTATGGTAGCCTTATTATGGAGTATTATAGTGAGGATTTGTGACCCAAACATATATTTTGGATGCCAATAATGTTAGGCACGAAGGCGCCTTCGTTCGGCAATGTTATTGCTATTTTTGGTTCGGTTTTGACCCATTTGGCGACGTCGTTTGGGGATGTAATTCTTGAAGATCCATCTTCCCGTGGAGCGGTCCGGCTATGGTAGACTTATTAGGGAGTAGAATATTGAGGATTTGTGACCCTAAAATCTATTTTGCATGCCCGGAATGTCAAGTTCAAAAGCACTCTCATTGGGCAAGTTTATTGCGGTTTTTGGTGCATTTTTGTGCATTTTTGCTGTTTTGTAAAATGTTATCTCTGGATTAGTTCCAGGGTGGGACAAATTACTATTAAGCATTCATTCCAGGGTGAGCGCTCGTCCTAGGGAGGAACGATTACAGGCTCAAAAATCCTATTTAAAGGGCAAAACTAGGGTTTGGGCTCATTTGCACTTGTTTTCCTGGCGATTTGGAGCTCTGAGGAGGTCAATTCTGTGAAGCGAAGCACTGCCAAATTTTTTGGCCACCATGAGTGCATGAACCAGATAAAACGGTGGAGTTGAAGAGAGACCATTAAGTGAACTCCCTCTTTATTATTTTATTGTATTAAATTTTGTTATGTTTGATTTTTTTTGTTTGTTGTAATTTATCAAATTAAGAGTATAAACCCTAGGTTGACAAATTAACTGTTGTTTTCCATTTATGTGGTGTGTATCTGTACACTATTTTTCATGATGCTAATGTGCTTATTTTGTTATGTATTGTAGGTTGTTAAGAATAGATATCACATGTCGACTATGTTTTCTGAAGCATGGGAGGCGCTAGTTGTGGCTGACTAGGAGTGGGTTGATGCCCTCGGGCTCAAGCAGGTGGCTTGACTAGAGCCAGTGATTGGGGATCGGGCCTACTTGATGGCCTTGATCAACTTGTGGGATCCCAAGACTAATAGTTTCCATCTCCCAATAGGGGAGATGATAGTCACTTTGGAAGATGTCTATCAGATTCTTAGGATTCTAATAGACGGACTGCCGATCAGGACGACACCACGGGATCAGTAGACAGCGGTGCTGATCTGCTGCTTCAGGCATGGGGAGGAGTTGGGGGTGGATGATCTAGTGGATATGGCATAGGTGGACTACCAGATTGGTAGGATTCTAGTTCAATGGTGGTTCGATATGGGGGTGTTGGGAGTGAGGCATGCATTTCTTATGGGCCTCATTTCCAACATGCTGCTACCTGACTTGTCAGGTGTGAGGTTCCCATGGAACCTGTTGGATGTGGTCTATCGGTTGGTGGAGTGTTCAACGCAGGAACCTTTGATCATGAGATGGGGATAGACATTATTGGCATAGCTCTATGGGGAGCTATATGAGGTCCACTTCTAGAGGCAAAATGGGATCAACTACAGTTATGTATTATAGAGCTGGGGTTGGTAGCACATAGTGGTGGAGAGACCTACGGGGTTACCGTGGATGACGTAGGTGGAGATGGCGGATAAGGATATCGATTGTGTGGCTTTGTGGCAATGGTCTGAGGATCAGGGATAGAGTCAGTGGTGGGCAGGTGTTGTAGGGAACTATGTTGATACCTTCACTTGGCTTGCTCCAGGGGAGGTGTTTTGGCGACCTTATTGGGACTGTCCAACCTGGTCGGAGGTTGGAGAGTGGCTCTGGTGGGTATGCAGGGAGCAGTGGCTGATCATGCAACATGGGACCGAGTAGGAGTTATTTCCATATAATCGAGTGACACAAAAGTTTGGGTTGCACCAGGGGTTTCTTGGTGAGCCCATGGTCTATCAATATTGGAGGGACAAGAGGACTCTGGATCGGCCAGTCATCATGCCATTGGGCGAGGATTTGGACGTGGTGATCGATGTCCCAGATGTGGATGATGTCAGGACTATGCCAAAGTATGATCAATGGTGGATACTATGGCGATGGCAAGGAGAGGGACCACTGGGAGGTGCGGAGGCGACAACAACAGGGGATGATGGTGTAGAGGCACTAGGTGAGGGTTGGGGAGCTCCGCTAGAGGATGTGGACATGGTGGAGGTGGATGACTTGGGCATGGATTTTGGGGCTCCAAATTAGCTAGAGATACAGGATGTCCCAGAGCAGTGGGAGCCAAAGAAGGCTACTATTCCAGAGGTGCCTATGCATCAAGACATGGCAGAGGACACAAAGGCAAGGGTGCATGCTAAGAATGCATGGTTGGCAGAGCTACTGTAGAGGCAAGATGAGGAGTTGGGGGAAGCTTTGTAGGATAGGGATCTCCTATAGGCTCAACTGGCAGAGTGGGAGAGCGCATTAATTTCACACCATCGAGGGGATGGCGACACCAGTGCTACACAGGAGAGGGATCTTCTATGGACATAGCTAGCACAACACGATAATGCAGTATCTTACTACCATTGATAGGAAGAAAAGTGGTTGCGGCATGAGGTATATTAGTCTCAGCATCGGATGGATATGGAGGAAGAGATTATTTGCCTCATTGGGTAGTTACCTGAGCCTCCTGGAGGTGGCTATTTGCGTCAGATGAGGGACAATGATACTGATCAGTCAACATCATCTCATCATAGGCGATTGGATGAGGGAGGAGGTAGTAGGCATGATGCGGGGGCTAGCAGCAGCTGCCCTGAGGGGTCCCATAGGACCCACACCATGGGGGATAGTTCTCGTCGCACCGATCCTGCATGATCATGGTGGCCGACGCCTTAGGCTTGGGGGTTTTTGAGATTTTGGATTTTGTTGTGGGGTCACATTACCTGTTCTTTGTAGCCTATGGGCATTTTTGATGATATATACAGATGACTTTATTTTTTTTATGTGCATGTGGTGATTTGATTTTATGCATGATGATTGATGAATATGGATGTATGCATATTAAGTTATAGTGATGAATGCATATGTTGTGCTAAAATGTGAATGTTTTTAATTCATATGATATGCAAATGGAATGGATGAATTGAATTTGTGATTTTTGGCGGTCGGACCATAGACTATTTAGAACTTTATGGCTTTTTGTCCTAGGCGATTGCTGCGGTGAATAGCTTTGTATGTATACATGTTTTTTTTTTTTATGGCAATGTGAGGATGGAAGATAGCAAGTTGGTTTAGAAGGTATGCAAGGTTTTTCAAAACTCAGATGTTTTAACTATCTAGCCAAAACTGTAGTTGTATCGTACAAGACTTTTGAACAATGTATGAATCTGACTTGTCATGGACCAAATTATTTCACATCCCTGTGTGTGCAAGTGAGTTAATTTATGTGGTGTTGGTTAGGATACCGCCAGTGCCAGATAGGCTATCAACCAAACCTATACTGAGGATCACCTAATTAGCTCCACTAACTCCTTTGTTGTGTTTAGTCAGATTAATATGCGATGCTATCATAGGATACCATAAGCTAGCTCATCCACATGTAAACATTGATCTGCACACAAGTTAATGTGACAGATATATCATCATGCGGGGGGTTTACCACCAGTGACCAATAGGCTATCAACCAAACCCATATTGAGGTTTGCATCATTACCTATCGGAATGCTGAGAGTTCCAAGGATTCAAGTTCGACTCCCTTCTTTTCTTCAATTGTATTAGGATACTTGCTCTTTTGTAGTGATAAAAATCACTATTTATTTTTGTATATTTTTGTGTGTTTTTTTTTTTTTGAGCAAGGGATTTTGAATAGTGAGTGATGATAATCACTAGTGCTTTTTGATGTATGCACTATGGTTGTGATGTCAAATTTTGGAGTTTTGATGATTTGCAAATGTTTATGATGTTTGCAACTTTTTGAGAACTTGGGATTCTTGGGGAATTGGGTAGGGAGGATGCTTGTATTTTTGCCAACTCTCAGCATTCTTGGGATCATTTGCATAGGGGGATGAGCAAGATAACCATTTCACTTATGGTGACCTGGTTTGCTTTGCAGGGTTCATCTTCCGTTCACACAACTTGGGAATTTTGTTATATGTTTTAACTTGTGTTGGGATGCTACGTAATGAGGTGTGATCCAAGTATAATTCTACCTTCATAAAATCTATCTGACTTAGTACAACATTTGGTTAAAAAGCTATTGATAGCTAAATGATGAGAAAAGTCTTGATACATTAAAATTCAACTAACTATAGTATGGCAAAAAGATGCAAATGGCATTTATTTGTGATGGACTTGTTTATAGAGCAGAAAAATATGGAACAAGATGGATTTGCCAAGTAATTACAGTCTATGGTGCTTTGACCTTTATGACCACAAATATGCAATGTATGGGTTTGATGCTGAATGCAGCTATATATTTTTGTATTTTTGAGGGATTGATTTTTATGAATATGAAGGTGAGATGCAAAAAGAGCTCTATGTTGTTATGATGATTTTGCATATGCATGGGAATGAGATGCAAATTTTTGATGATTTTGTTGTTTTTTTTTTTTTGGATTTTCTTATTTTTGACCAAGCAATTATGGGAATCCTTGGAGCTTTTTGGGTTGACCAAGTGATTATGGGAATACTTGGGGCCTTTGGGCTGACCAAGTGATTGCGGGAATCCTTGGGGCCTTTTGGGTTGACCAAGTGATTACGGGAATCCTTGGGGCCTTTGGGTTGACCAAGTGATTACGGGAATCCTTGGAGTCTTTTGGGTTGACCAAGCGATTGCGGGAATCCTTGGGGCCTTTGGGTTGACCAAGTGATTACAGGAATCCTTGGGGCCTTTGGGTTGACCAAGCGATTACGAGAATCCTTGGGGCCTTTGGGGTTTGACCAAGTGATTGTAGGAATCCTTGGGGCCTTTGGGTTGACCAAGCAATTATGGGAATCCTTGGGGCCTTTGGGTTGATCAAGCGATTGTGGGAATCATTGGGGCATTTGGGTTGACCAAGTGATTATGGGAATCCTTGGGGCCTATGGGGTTTGACCAAGTGATTGCGGGAATCCTTGGGGCCTTTGGGTTGACCAATCGATTGCAGGAATCCTTGGGGCCTTTGGGTTGACCAAGTGATTGCAAGAATCCTTGGGGCCTTTGGGGTTTGACCAAGCAATTGCGAGAATCCTTGTGACCTTTGGGGTTGGGCTATGGCTCTTTTAAATATGGAAGGGCCGAAAATTATTGATGTTCAAGGGTTCTAGTTCCTTGATTTCATCAAGAGAGGCTAGCCGGTATGTTCCAGGTCCTATTTTACTATCAATGACATATGGACATAACTAGTTTGCCACGAACTTGTCCCTTAAATGGGGTGGCAAATTAGAGTTCTGTTGGTTCTCTTTCGAGACCAAGTCACCAACCTGAAAGTCCCGCAGGTGAACTTTCATGTTGTATGGTCTCTTAAGTCACTCTTGATAGATACATAAAAGCTCGAGAGCATTAACACATCATTCATCGAGAAACATAAGTTGGTCTAACCAGGCCTACCGCACAGTGTCATCATCGATGAACTCATGCATTGATATGTGCAGGAAAGGAATTTCCAACTTGAGAGGCATGACTACCTCGGAGCCATACATAAGAGAAAACAAAGTTGCCCCAGTGGGTGTTCGAATACTAGTGTGATAGGCCCATAGGGTAAGTGGGATCTGAATGTGCCAATACTTATGGTTATCTGTGACTGTCTTTTTGAGGATGGCAACTAGCATTTTGTTTGATGCCTCTGCTTGCCCATTTGCCTACGGATAATAGGGTGTCAAAAAACTATGCTGAATTTTGTAATTTGTGGTCAAAGCACGCACATATTTGTTCTTGAATGACGTCCCATTATCCGAGATTATATTGGATGGAATACCAAAATGACATATGATGTTATGCAAAATGAACTCCACAAAGCGGGGTCCAGTCATAGAGGTTAGCAGAATCACTTCCACCCACTTGGTGAAGTACTTTGTGGCCATTAGGATAAACGTGTGATGGTTGGATGATGCAGGGGAGATATTTTCGATGAGCTCTAAGCCCCACTATAAAAATGGCCAAGCCGACTGGATCAACTGCAAGGCCTAGGAAGGTACATGTGTCAAATTGGCATGATGTTGACACTTCATGCACTTCCTGACATATGCGAAACAATCTCGCTCTAAATATGGCCAATAATAGCCCATGCAAAGAATGTGCTTTGTGATGGCCATACCGTTGAAGTGGTCATCGCATGTACTATCGTGTGCCTGGGTGATTGCCCAAGCAGACTCTTGCTGGTCCAAGCAATGGAGGAGAATCCCTTTGTAGCTCCGACGGTACAAAATGTGTCCTAACAAGACATGCTTTACCGTTTTCTGTTTGAATGATCATTGTGAGGCATGTGTCAATCCAAGCGAGAGGTTACCTAACTCGAGGTAGTCCCTGATGGGTGTATACCAATCCTGCTGATCGAAAACCTCGACAGTCTGAATGGCCAATCCCTCTTGAATTTTATCCCTAGCAAAAGTTGAGTGGGAAAGAACTTGCAAGAATAGTGTTGTATTGCTATTAAAGGGAGTAGGGGAGAACAAGAACCCCTAGTTGGTGTGTTTCAGATGATCATGGATTCGATAGAACCTATCCAGGGATGGTTCAATCTAGATCAAGTGGATTCCTAGCATTGAGTCAGAGCTTGCACGCTCCATCATAGATTGTGATAGTGTTTTGACTGGAATAGTTGTCATTTCACCAGAAAGGTCTTGCGGGATTAATGACCCCAAGGAGGCCATAGTGTCCACAAAATGATTTGATGATCGAGGGAGTGCGTCGATGTCGTACCATTCAAGATTTACCAGGAATTTGTCCACTAGGGCTTTGTAGGCCTGCAAAACTGGGCATTTGCATTGGAATACCCCTTTGACTTGGTTGACGATTAACAATGAATCACCAAAGATGTTCAATCATTTAATTTTAATGGTGATTGTTGTCTGAAGACCTATGAGCAAGGCTTCATACTCTACATTGTTGTTGGTGCATGGGAAATTTAATTTAAATGACAGGGGCATTGGAGCACCCTATAGAGTGAAGAATACTATTCCCGCACCACCACCTTGCTCACATTTAGAACCATAAAAAAATAGGGTTATGTCAGCCAGTGACTTAGGCTCGTCAGAATCTGGTGATTCTAAGACATGGAAGACCCCATCATCGAGTAGTTCTATAGTCAAAGGTTGATCATCTTTGAGAGGAGCCTCTGCTAGTTGATCGGCTATGACCTAACCTTTTATGGATTTTTGTCCGATAAACTCTATGTCAAATTTTGTCAACAACATGATCCATTTTGTTGTGCGGCTACTATGATAAGTATGACTCATCATGTACCGTAATGGATTCTCCTTGGACACAACATACATCTTTTTGCTCAGCATGAAATGGCACAACTTTTTGGTAGAAAACACCATTGCCAAGCAGAGTTTTTCAACGTATGCATAGTTAAGTTCATAGCTGACCAGGGTGCAACTAAGATAGTAAGTAGCCTATTCTCTATGAAGTTCGTTCTTCTAGGCTAACATGGCTCCTGGTGCCACCTCAGTAGCTGAGATGTATAAGTAGAACGACACTCCTGGTCTAGGTGGTGCCAATACTGGTGGCGAAGCCAAGTATTGTTTAATGTCATTGAAGGATGACTGGCACTCATCATCCTAGTTAAATGCTACCCCCTTGTGTAACAATTTGTTCATTGGTCAGCACTTTTCAGATAGCTGTGCTATGAAGAGCTTGATCGACTCGACCTTTCCCTACAAGATTCTGAGCTACTTGATGGTAGTTGGGGGAAGCATTTCAAGGATTGCCTTGACTTTTTTTGGGTCCACCTTGATGCCTCATTTTGAGACTATGAAACCCAAGAGTTTTCCAGATGTGACGCCAAAAACACACTTCTTGGGATTTAGTCTGACTCTATGCTCCATGAGGCGATCGAGGATCTTGCTTAAGTCATCGAGATGATCCGGGTGCAAAAGAGATTTGGCCAACAAATCATCCATGTAATCTTCCAAAGTCTTATGTATGTAGTCATGGAAGATGTATGTCATGGCACATTGGTAGGTGGCACCAACATTTTTAAGGCCAAAAGGCATGACCTTATAACAAAATTTTCCCCAAGGCATTATGAACGCCATTTTTAGCTAGTCCTCGGGATTGATACAAATCTGATTGTATCCCGAGAAACCATCCATGAGGGAAAGCATTTCATGACCCACTGTAGCATCTACCAATGTGTCAATTCTTGGCAAGGGAAAATCATCCTTAGGACTCACTTTGTTTAGATCTCGAAAATCGGTGCATATGTGAATCCTCCCGTCAGGCTTCTTGATGGGCACCATGTTGGACAGCCATGGTGGATAATCCACACAGATGAAAAACTATGCATCTAACAACTTTTGCAATTCATATTTGACCATTAAGGCCACTATTGGGTGCATCTTGCATAGTTTTTGCTTAACTGGCTTGACTTTCGGATCAAGCGTTAGATTATGTGTGACTAGCTATGGGTCTAGTCCCAACATGTCTTTGTATGACCATGCAAAAACCTACCTCTTCTCTTTGAGAAGGGCAATGTAGTTGGCTCACTCTTCGACTTACCTCCAGCTTGATAATCTGGTGATTCATTGGGTCTGAGCTAATGTCTACGTCAGTCGTCTCCTTGATTGACATGTGGGATCTGTCCTCCAACTGATGTGGAGTTGGGATCAGGTGGATATCATTTGCTGAGTTTAGATCATCGTTAGGAACCTTGGGCTCCTCTTCAGCATGGAAGATATCATGAGTTGGCCTAGTGGTAAACTAAAGCATTTCACCAAAATGCCAGTACTATGATGGGGATGGAGGTGAATTGACGTGATCCCAGTCTATGGCATCTATGTCTAGAGAGAATGACTATGTTGGATCAGCTGGATTACGGATGGGGGAGGTTAATTCAATGGAGATCATGTTGATGAAATGATTTTGGTCTCCATTATCATGAGTGCGGGTGCTCAAACATACTAGATGCTCTTTATGCTCTAGATCTGGCTCTACAGGTATGGGCACGAATGGATCGACCCTATGTGCGGATAAGAAGACAGGGTCTGTCCTTAGCACTGATGGCACTAGAGGGTCTCTGTGTGGAAGGTATGCTTCATATGCCCATATTAGCAGATCTAACACTTGGTCCCACCACACTGGGTCTACGTACCACTCATGCACAAGCCTCATGTTTAATTGTTCGAACATGTCGTTAATCTCCAAGGAGTATGGTCACCACATTTGCTACATGTGATTAAGATATGCCATCTCAGTTTCATCTTCATAATCACTATCAAAGATCCAAAGGCCTTCATTGGCTCTGACTGTTTGTGGCATTAAAGGCTTGCCTTGCTCAAGCAAATTGATCTGCCCCTCTTGGGGTTGTTTCGCTCTCTATAGTGGGGCCTGATTTCCTCAGAGTGGCACCTGCTCGATTGGAGTGTCTAAAGGGAAAATTGTTAAGAGGTTTTCTTGATAATCATCCATGGGGATCACCTGTGAGTGATTGCTATCTGATTCAAAGGGGTCCCATGGTTCTAAATCATATTCTGATTCATCCTTCGAGGACCCTTCTTGCCATTGTCTAGACTCTCCCTAAAAATGAGCTCTCGAGATCTTTCCTCTCTCGAGCGAAGGGAAGGGATTGCTATGGTCAATAAGGTTGATTGCCGTTAATGGGAGATAATCCCTCAATGTATATGTGGTATTAGGGTTGGCATATGGATCTGATGCCCATCCCCCCTTGTTGCCTATCCCTATGCCTTGCATGTTCTCTACCAAGATGTCCAAGGGTAGGGGGTGGTTGAAACCTACTCCTGACTTGTCATATGGCATTTGGTATCTTGGTTGGCAAAGAACACGTATTCCCTGCTCATATCTGCCTAACCCATATCCATGCCAATTGCATTGGCCAAGGTATCTCAGAACAAAGTATGGGTTAGACAAATAATTGACATTTTTAGAAAAATGCTCTTCATCCTCGTCCTCTTGCATGCATGGTGCAACGCCATGATCAAGGCACCCATACAAAAAAATTGTCTAGTTCGGCAGGTAGCCTAGGGAAACAATAGTGCCAATGGGAAGGCGAGGTCTCCCCATGTCCTGTAGGGACTCTTGTGCAGGCATTGCTACAATATTTCACACTAGATACTCTCCCAGTCCCATATTTTCCATTTCAACGTTGATCGTTGGTGGTTGAGGGGGAGGGAATGGAAGTTCTCCTTGAGTCCACTCCATGTCGGGTGGACTAGGAGTCTCGACTTCCATTCGGCTAGGCATTTCCTCCATAGAGATAGTTGATACTGAGGGCTGTGTCTCTTGCAAAGGTTTTGCCTCTTCCAGGGGTTTCTTCCCTTTGTCCTTTTTTTTGGTCCCCATAGATGGTGTCGTTGGTGGAGGACCAGACGATGAAGATGAACCTGGCTGGGACTTTGAAGAACTTGCCAATGGGGATGCCTACGGAATCAGACCCTATCTAGATGGATTTAACTGGAAATCCAAATGCGTCGATGGCAGGGTCAATTGTGGCATCATCTGCATTGTATTACAATACTTGAAGGGTTCTAAGTCCGCCAGGACTACATGCACCTCCCCTTCAAATGTATACTTCAAGCATTGGTGAGCTATCGAAGGGAAACACTTCATGTACCTGATCCATGACCGGCCTAGCAAGATGTTGTAGGCCATATCACCCTACAATATGTGGCACAATGTAGGTATGGTATTTTATCCCACTTGGATTGGCAGGACTATTGTGCCAACTGTCGAGCAGATTGCATCATTGAATGCTCGTAGAGTGTAGTTGGAAGCTGTGATGTGAGATGTAGGCAACTTCAAATGCTTTAGGGCCACAGTTGTGATCATATTATTGGACGAGCCAGTGTCTATCAACACCCTCTTGTATGGGATCTCGTTGACCCACATGATAACGTGCAGGGGTGGATCTGCCATGTCATCAGTCACTGATCTCAATTCGTCTTCTCGAAATGTTATGACCGACTCAGTGCATTGCTTGACATGCCCCATGAAGTTATTGAAAGAATTTGTCTCATGGGGTTGCAACTCGATGGATTTCAAAATCTCCATTAGAGCTTCTCGATGGGGTGTAGATTATTGTATAAGCTCGTATATGGAGAGTCTAGTCGATGTGATCCTCACACTCTGAGTGAGTTTGGTCCAAAGTGTGGCCACTGGTCTAGGCGGAGGAGGTTGTGCAAGGTGCTGTTGTGGTTGGGACGTTGTTGGAACCTCTCCTACAGCTGCCATAAGAGTATTCATGCTTGGATACCTCCTATTATGAGTCACTATACTGATCATCCCATCGTGATTGCCACTAAAAGCATGAGGATACGAAAACAAAACAGGAAAAACTCCAAGCACGATGCAAAAACAGAATTAAACTCAATGCTAAATCCTATGAATTAAAAATGCATGAAATGGAGAAAGCATGAATTGAAACCCAAATGAAATAATAGCCCTTCTATTTTATTGATGTATTTCACATTTTAGTTACAATTCTCATCCTCCATTTTTAGGGGCAAGGAGCGTTAAATTCATCTCTTGGTTACATCCATGGATCGCCTTCCTTCTTCCGTGTGCCCACATGTAATATGGGCGGACCAAAACGTCACCACCACTTGTTTCTATGAATGTTGATTCTTGGATGCTCCTCCGATATCCCGATCCTACGTTCAAAGAAGCAAAAGATAGTCAATAGCACCTGCGGATAAAACAAAGCATGCAATCCCCAAGCCTACGATAAATGAATGAGAAAAACAAATTAAACTATGACTAAAATGAATCCAAATGCTCTAAAAATTTGAAAGGGGCATCAAGAAATCACCATGAGGGCACTGCAAAAATAAAAGTCAAGAAATTCCTCACCGATTTGAATTCGCTCCGGGGAGGGACGAATTCACTTGCAACAAAATGCCGAAAAGGTACTATCCCAAATATCTTGCCTAGGAAGCTCCAAAAGATCTACAAATTTGGGGTTAGCTAATTGGGGGCATTTTGGGAAGACCCAGATGGTCGTATTTTCCCAATTTGACCTTCGTCAATGGGAATATGATGATGCTACCTGCAAGTTAGTAAAAGCGAACGAATATAGAAACATGATCAAAATTGTTCAAAACGAGATGATATTTAAATGAAAACCTATCTAAACATCATAGAATTGAATGCAAAAACTGAAAATGATAGAAATAAAAATCTTCTACGGATTCCCAATCGCTCCTAAAAGGGACGATTAGGCCTACAGCAGTGCGGGGGCACCAGGCGGGCCGCCCACCGTTTGGGGCCTGATTTCGACACCAATCCACTTGGGATGGGTCCAAAATATCTTACAAGGGGTTGTCAAAAAATTGGGTGGTATACTGTGGTCAAATTTCAGGTTTTGGGCTCAATATTAGTCCTTCCAATAGTCACCCTATGACCTCCTCTCTAAAAGAGATCAAGGGTGTGAAGGGCACAAATCGCACAAGGATGTATGGGGAAATAAAATGGCAGCGCTTCATTTCTCAAAATTCCTCTTTATCTCCTTATTGGGGTGAGAAAACCCACCAATTTCTAGACCTGGAGGTCTCTTGGGATGAGCATGCAGGGGTTCCACTTGGTAACCATGCCCTTCCAGGGGAGGGAAGATTCCTCCCTGATTAGGGGCTTCACGACTGCCCTTATAACAGCCTCTAACGCTTGAAAACATTCACCCATGCTCCCATGAAATGAAGGAGGCGTTAAATGGCAGATTCGAGCTGCCATTTGTCAAGATTTGACTTTTTTCCCATCAAACCTACAATTCACCCCACCCTAGAGTGAATTATGAATTTGTCCCTGAGAGGAGCGAATCCCATTTTGAATTCGTCCCTTGGTGGAATGGATATTGAGCAAAGTGCCTGAATGTGCCAAAATGATTTGACCTTCCAAAAATATTGTGAGAGTTGTTAGGACCACTGTTTAACCTCTAGGGGCTGCCCTTGGGGCTGTGTGTGTTAATATGATCAGTGTTTGTAGTCACATAATCGGATTGGTGTTGTTTTTGTGTCTATAGATGCCCCTTTTTAGGATGCACTGTGCAAGGCACATCATCGAGCAAAAAATAGATAACCAAAGCACTAATGATTAGGGTTCCTTGGTAACCTAACCAAATTTTGATGCCCCAAGTATGAAGAGGACATGCATTATTGAATCCTTGCTTCTGACGAGCGAAGGAACTCAATTCAAGTGTTAACCTTTTTCAGTGAGGTGTGACTTGAAATTGGACATTGATCAGTCATGAATAGGCAAAGGGCGCAACCTTTTGTCTGTGAGAACCTTGATTTCATGATTCACGAATACCAAGTGATTGATCAACTTGTGATTATTGCTTGTTTACTACCCCAAGCAAGAGCGTGATTGTCTTTGTCAATGATTCTTCAAATGCATGCCATTTCCATGATTGGGTGTGTATTTGTTGATTGGTGACTAAGTGTGACTACCTCCTCAAGCAACGAATCGATGAGGGAATGACCAAAATGAGAAAAGCAACGAGTTGCTTGATCCATGATGACTTAGGTAAGGGTGCCTTCAGATGTTTGATCTTTGAATGTGTGTGCAGTTTTCCCAACATTTAGACCTATTTTTGGTGGGTGTTAACCCTTTTGGTGACAACTTTTTGGAGTTGAAAGTGTCAAAAATACTTCTTCCCGTGGAGCGGTCCGACCATGGTGGCATTCTTAGGGAGTAGGATGGTGACAATTTATAACCCCAACATCTATTTTGGATGCCAAGAATGTCATACATGAAGGCACCTTCGTTTGACAATGTTATTGCTATTTTTGGTTGGGTTTTGACCCTTTTGGGGACGTCATTTGGGGATGAAATTCTTGAAGATCCATATTCTCGTGGAGTGGTCCGACTATGGTAGCCTTCTTAGGGAGTAGGATAGTGAGGATTTGTGACCCCGACATCTATTTTGGATGCCAATAATGTCAGGCATGAATGCGCCTTCGTTCAGAAATGTTATTGCTATTTTTGGTTAGGTTTTGACCCTTTTGGCGACGTCGTTTGGGGATGAAATTCTCGAAGATCCGTCTTCCCGTGGAGTGGTCCATATATGGTAGCCTTCTTAAGGAGTAGGATAGTGAGGATTTTTGATGCTGAAATCTATTTTGGATGCCAATAATTTCAGGCACAAAGGCACCTTCGTTCGGCAATGTTATTGCTATTTTTGGTTAGGTTTTGACCCTTTTGGTGACACCATTTGGGGATGAAATTCTCGAAGATCCGTCTTCCGGTGGAGTGGTCCAGCTATGGTAGCATTATTAGGGAGTAGGATAGTGAGGATTTGTGACCTTGACATCTATTTTTTATGCCAATAATGTCAGGAGCAAAGGCACCTTCGTTCGGCAATGTTATTGCTATTTTTTGTTGGGTTTTGACCCTTTTGGTGACGTTGTTTAGGGATGAAATTCTTGAAGATCCATCTTCCCGTGGAGTGGTCCGGCTATGGTAGCATTCTTAGGGAGTAGGATAGTGAGGATTTGTGACCCCGACATCTATTTTGCATGTCTAGAATATCAAGTGCAAAAGCACTCTCATTAGGCAAGTTTATTGCGGTTTTTGGTGTATTTTTGTGCATTTTTGCTGTTTTGTGAAATGTTATCTCTGCATTTGTTCTGGTGTGGGATGAATTCCTATTGAGCATTCATTATAGGGTGGGATGAAAACTAACTAGAGTGCTCATCCTAGGTAGGAATTATTACAGGATCAAAAAGCCTATTTAAAGGCCAAAACTAGGGTTTGGGCTCATTTGCACTTGTTTTTCTGGCGATTTGGAGCTTTGGGGAGGAGGAGGTCCATTCTGCAAAGTGAAGAACTACCAAATTTTTCTGCAATTATGAGTGCATGAACCAGATCAAGCGGTGGAGCTAAAGCGAGACTAGTAAGTGAACTCCCTCTTTATTATTTTCTTGTATTAAATTTTGTTATGTTTGATTTTTTTTGTTTGTTGTAATTTATCAAATTAAGAGTATAAACCCTAGGTTGACAAATTAACTGTTGTTTTCCATTTATGCGGTGTGTAGTTGTACACTATTTTTCATGATGCTAATGTGCTTATTTTTTTGTCTATTTTAGGTTGTGAAGAGTTGATATCATGTGTTGACTATGTTTGCTGAAGCGCGGGAGGTGCTAGTTGTGGCTGACTGGGAGTGGCTTGACGCCCTCGGGCTCAAGCAGGTGGCTCGACTAGAGCTAGTGATTGGTGATCGGGCCTACCTAATGGCCCTGATCAACTTGTGGGATCCCTAGAATAATACTTTCCATCTCCCAATAGGGGAGATGATAGTCACTTTGGAGGATGTTTATTGGATTCTTAGGATTCCAATAGACGGACTGTCGATCAGGATGACGTTGCGGGATCATTGGACAGTGGTACTAACTCATTGCTTCAGGAATGGGGAGGAGTTGGGGGTGGATGGTCTAGTGGATATGGCAGAGGTGGAATTCCAGATGGGTAGGATTTTGGTTCAATGGTGGTTCGAGAGGGGGGTGTTGGGAGTGAGGCATGCATTGCTTATGGGCCTCATTTCCAACATGCTGCTACCTGACTCGTCAGGTGCGAGGTTCCTGTGGAACCTGCTGGATGTGGTCTATCAGTTTTTGGAGTGTTTGATGCAAGAACCTTTGATCATGATATGGGGATAGACAGTATTGGCGTAGCTCTATGGGGAGCTATATGAGGTCCACTATCGGAGGTAGAAGGGGATCAGCTACAACTATCTGTTGCAGAGCTGGGGTTGGTAGCACATAGAGGTGGAGAGACCTGCGAGGTTACCATGGATGACATGGGTGAAGATGGTGGATAAGGATATCGGTTATGCAACTCTATGGTGGTGATCTAAGGAGCAAGGACAGAGTCAACGGTGGGCAGGTGTCATAGGGCACTATGTCGATGCCTTCGCTTGACTTGCTTCGGGGGAGGTGTTCTAGTGACCCTATCGAGACTGTCCAGCCTAGCCAGAGGCTAGAGAGTGGCTCCGATGGGTAAGTAGGGTGTGGTGGCTGATCGGGTGGCATGGGAACAAGCAAGAGTTCTTCTTATATAACTGGGTGACATGAAAATTTGGGGTGCACCAAGGGTTGCCTAGTGAGCCTGTGGTCTATTGGTGTTGGCGGACGAGAGGACTCTAGATCAACCAGTCATCGCGCCATTGGGCAAGGATTTAGATGCAATGATCGATGTCCCAAACATGGATGACGTCGAGACTATGCCAGAGTATGATCAGTGGTGGATATTGTAATGATGGCGGGAGAGGGACCACTGGGATGTGCGAAGGTGACAACAATAGGAGATGATGGTGCGGAGGCATCAGGTGAGGGTTGGGAAGCTCCGCTAGAGGATGTGGACATGGTTGAGGTGGATGACTTGGGCATGGATTTTAGGGCTACGAATTAGTCGAAGATGCAGGATGTCCCAGAGCAGTGGGAGCCAGAGCAGGCTACTGTTCTAGAGGTGCCTATGCATTAGGACATGGCAGAGGACACAAAGGCAAGGGTGTGCACTGAGAATGAACAGTTGGTGGAGCTACTACAGAGGCGAGATGAGGAGTTGGGGGAAGCTTTGCAAGAGAGGTATCTCCTACGAGCTCAGCTGGTAGAGCGAGAGAGTGCATTCACTGCACACCATCGAGGGGATGGGAAAACCAGTGCTACACAGGAGAGGGATCTCCTATAGATGCAGCTAGCATAGCACGATGATGCAGTAGTTTACTACCATCAATGGGAAGCAGAGTGGTTGCGACGGGAGGCAGATTGGTCTCGACATCCAATGGATATGGAGGGAGAGATTATCCACATTGATGGGTGATTACCTGAGCTCCCTGGAGGTGGCTCTTCATGTTGAACGAGGGATAGTGATACTGAGTAGTCAGCATCATCTCATCACAGGTGATTGGATGATGGAGGAGGTAGTAGGCATGATGCGGGGGCTAGTAGCAGTCGCCCTGAGGGGTCCCATAGGACCCACACCATGGGGGGTAGTTCCCATCGCATCGATCCTGCGTGATCATGGTGGCCGATGCCTTACGCTTGGGGGTTTTTGAACTTTTGAATTTTGTTGCGGGGTCACATGACCGGTTCTTTGTAGCCTGCAGGTATTTTTGATGATATATACAAATGACTTTATTTTGTTTATGCACATGTGGTGATTTGATTTTATGCATGATGATTGATGAATATGGATGTATGCATATTAAGTTATAGTGATGAATGCATATGTTGTGCTAAAATGTGAATGTTTTTAATTCATATGATATGCAAATGGAATGGATGAATTGAATTTGTGATTTTTGGCGGTCGGACCATAGACTGTGTAGAACTTTATGGCTTTTTGTCCTAGGCGATTGCTGCGGTAAATAGCTTTGCATGTATACATGTTTTTTTTTTTTATGGCACTATGAGGATGGAAGATAGCAAGTTGGTTTAGAAGGTATCCAAGGTTTTTCAAAACTCAGATGTTTTAACTATCTAGAAAAAATTGGAGTTGTATCGTACAAGAATTTTGAACAAGGTATGAATCGAACTTGTCGTGGACCAAGTTATTTCACATCCCTGTGTGTGCAAGTGAGTTCATTTATGTGGTGTTGGTTAGGATACTGCTAGTTCCAGATAGGCTATCAACCAAACCTGTATTGAAGATCACCTGATTAGCTCCACTAACTCCTTTTTTGTGTTTAGTCAGATTAATCTGTGGTGCTATCGTAGGATACCATAAGCTAGCTCATCCACATAAAAACATTGATCTGCACACAAGTTAATGTGACAGATATATCATCATGTGGGAGGTTTACCACCAGTGATCGATAGGCTATCAACCAAACAAGTACTGATGTTTGTCTCATGACCTGTCAAAATGCTGAGAGTTCTAGGGATTCAAGTTTGACTCCCTTATTTTCTTCAATTGTATTGGGATACTTGCTCTTTTGTAGTGATAAAAATCACTGTTTATTTTTGTATATTTTTGTGTTCTTTTTTTTTTTTTTTGAGCAAGGAATTTTGAATAGTGAGTGATGATAATCACTAGTGCTTTTTGATGTATGCACTATGGTTGTGATGTCAAATTTTGGAGTTTTGATAGTCTGCAAATGTTTATGATGTTTTCAACTTTTTGAGAACTTGGGATTCTTGGGGAATTAGGTAGGGAGGATGCTTGTCATTTTGCCAACTATCAGCATTCTTGGGGTCATTCACACAGGGGGATGAGCAAGATAACCGTTTCGCTTATGGTGACCTGGATTGCTTTATAAGGTTCATCTTTCGTTCACACAACTTGGGAATTTTGTTATATGTTTTAACTTGTGTTGAGATGCTACGTAACGAGGTGTGATCCAAGTAGAATTCTACCTTTGTAAAATCTATCTAAATTCGTACAACATTTGGTTGAAAAGCTATTGACAGCTGAATGATGAGAAAACTCTTGATACATTAAAATTCAACTAACTATAGTATGGCAAAAATATGCAAATGGTGTTTATTTGTGATGGACTTGTTTATAGAGCAAAAAAATATGGAACAAGATGGATTTGCCAAGTAATTACAGTCTATGGCGCTTTGACCTTTATGACCACAAATATGCAATGTATGGGTTTGATGTTGAATGCAGCTATATATTTTTGTATTTTTGAGGGATTGATTTTTGTGAATATGAAGGTGAGATGCAAAAAGAGCTCTATGCTGTTATGATGATTTTGCGTATGCATGGGAATGAGATGCAAATTTTTGTTATTTTTGATGATTTTGTTGTTGTTTTTTTTTTTTTTTTGGATTTGCTTATTTTTGACCAAGCGATTATGGGAATCCTTGGAGCTTTTTGGGTTGACCAAGTGATTGTGGGAATCCTTGGGACCTTTGGGTTGACCAAGCGATTGTGGGAATCCTTGGGGCCTTTTGGGTTGACCAAGCGATTGCGGGAATCCTTGGGGCCTTTTGGGTTGACCAAGCGATTGTGGGAATCCTTGGGGCCTTTGGGTTGACCAACCGATTGCAAGAATCCTTGGGGCATTTTGGGTTGACCAAGTGATTGTGGGAATCCTTGGGGCCTTTTGGGTTGACCAACCGATTGCAGGAATCCTTGGGGCCTTTGGGTTGACCAACCGATTGTGGGAATCCTTGGGGCCTTTAGGTTGACCAAGCGATTACATGAATCCTTGGGGCCTTTGGGTTGATCAATAGATTACAGGAATCTTTGGGGCCTTTGGGTTGACCAAGCGATTACGGGAATCCTTGGGGCCTTTGGGGTTTGACCAAGTGATTGCGGGAATCCTTGAGGCCTTTAGGTTGACCAAGCGATTACGGGAATCCTTGGGGCCTTTGGGTTGACCAAGCGATTGTGGGAATCCTTGGGGCCTTTGGGGTTTGACCAAGCGATTGCGGGAATCCTTGGGGCCTTTGGGGTTGGGCTATGGCTCTTTTAAATATGTAAGGGCTATAAATGACTGATGTTCAAGGGTTCTAGTTCCTTGATTCCGTCAAGAGAGGCTAGCCGGTATGTTCCAGGTCCTATTTTACTGTCAATGACATAAGGACCTAACAAGTTTGCTACAAACTTGTCCATTAAATGGGGCAACAAATTAGAGTTCTGCTGGTTCTCTTTCAAGACCAAGTCACCAACATAAAAGTCTCACAGGTGAACTTTCATGTTGTATTCTCTCTTAAGTTGCTCTTGATAGATACGTAAATGCTCGAGAGCATTAATGCGTTGTTCATAAAGCAATGTAAGTTGGTCTAACCGGGCCTGCCATGCAATGTCATCATCGATGAACTCTTGCACTGATATGCGTAGGGAAGGAATTTTCAACTCGAGAGGCATGGCTGCCTTGGAGCCATACACCAATAAAAATAGAGTTGCCCTAGTGGGTGTCCAAATGCTAGTGCGATAGGCCCATAGGGCAAGTGGGATCTGAATGTGCCAATCCTTATGGTTATCTACGACTATATTTTTGAGGATGGCGACTAGCGTTTTGTTTGATGCCTCTGATTGCCCATTTGCCTACGAATAATAGGGTGTCAAAAAACTATACTAAATTTTGTACTTTGTGGTCAAAGCACCCACATATTTGTTCTTGAATGATGTCCCATTATCCAAGATTATCTTGGATGGAATACCAAAATGACATATGATGTTATGCAAAATGAACTCCATAATGCGGGGTCCAGTCGTAGAGGTTAGCGGAACCGCTTCCACCCACTTGGTGAAGTACTCTATGGCCATTATGATAAACATGTGATGACCGGATGATGTAGGGGAGATATTTTTGATGAGATCTAAGCCCCACTACAAAAATGGCCAAGCCGATTGGATCGGCTGCAAGGCCTAGGAAGGTACGTGTGTCAAATTGGCATGATGTTGACACTTCGTGCACTTCCTGACATATGCGCAACAATCTCGCTCTAAAGATGGCCAATAATAGCCCATGCGAAGAATGCACTTTGTGATGGCCATCTCGCTAAAGTGGCCACCGCATGTACCATCGTGTGCTTGGGTTATTGCCCAAGAGGACTCTTACTGGTCCAAGCAATGGAGGAGAATCCCTTCGTAGCTCTGACGGTACAAAATATCTCTTAAGAAGACATGCTTTGCCACTTTCTATTTGAATGATCGTTGTGCGGCATGTGTCAATCCAAGCGGGAGGTTACCTAACTTGAGGTAGTCCTTGATGGGTGTATACCAATCCTACTGATCGAAAACCTTGACAGTCTGAACGACCAATTCCTCTTGAAGTTTATCCCTAGCGAAAGCTGAGCGGGAAAGGACTTGCAAGAATAGTGTTGTATTTCTATTAAAGCGAGTAGGGGAGAACAATGACCCCTAGTTTGCATGTTTCAGATGATCATGGATTCGAGAGAACCTATCCAGGAATAGTTTAATTTGGATCAAATAGATTCCTGGCATTGAGTCAAAGCTTGCACACTCCATCGCGGATTGCGATAGTGTTTTGACTTGAATGGTTGTTATTTCACTAGAAAGGTCTTGCAAGATTAATGACCCCAAGGAGGCCATAGTGTCCACAAAATGATTCGATGATTGAGGGAGTGCCTCGATGTCATACCATTCAAGCTTTTCCAGGAATTTGTCCACTAGGGCTTTGTAGGCCTATAGAACTAGGCATTTGCATTGGAATACCCCTTTGACTTGGTTGACAATTAACAACAAATCACCAAAGATGTTCAATCATTTAATGTTCATGGTGATTGATGTCTGAAGACCTATGAGCAAGGATTCATACTCTGCATTGTTGTTGGTGCATGGGAAATTTAATTTAAATGACAGGGGCATTTGAGCGCCCTGCGGTGTGAAAAATACTATTCTCGTGCCAACACCTTGCTCACATTTAGAACCATCAAAAAATAGGGTTATGTCGGCCTGTGACTCAGGCTCGTCAAAATCTGGTGATTCTAAGACATGGAAGACCCCATCATCGGGTAGTTCTATAGTCATAGGTTGATCGTCTTTGAGAGGAGCCTCTTCTAGTTGATTGGCTATGACCTGACCTTTTATGGATTTTTGTCCGATAAACTCTATGTCAAATTCTATCAACAACATAATCCATTTTATTGTGTGGCTACTATGATAAGTATGATTCATAATGTATCACAATGGATTCTCCTTGGACACAACATGTGTCTTGTTGATCAACATGTAATGGCACAACTTTTTAGTAGCAAACACCACTGCCAAGCAGAGTTTTTCAACGTATGCATAGTTAAGTTCATAGCTGATCAGGGTGCGGCTAAGATAGTAAGTAGCCTATTCTCTATGAAGTTCATTCTTTTGGGCTAACATGTCTCCCAGTGCCACCTCAGTAGCTGAGATGTATAAGTAGAATGACACTCCTGGTCTAGATGGTGCCAATACTGGCGACAAAGCCAAGTATTATTTATTGTCATCGAAGGCTGACTGGCACTCGTCATCCCAGTGAAATGCTACCCCCTTGTGCAACAATTTGTTCATTGGTTGAAACTTGTCAGATAGCTATGCTATGAAGTGCTTGATCGAAGTGATCTTTCCCTACATGCTTCTGAGCTGCTTGATGGTAGTTGGGGGAAGCATTTCAAGGATTGCCTTGACTTTGTTTGGGTCCACCTCGATGCATCGTTTTGAGACTATGAAACCCAAGATTTTTCTAGATGTGACACAAAAAATGCACTTCTTGGGATTCAGTCTGACTCTATTCTCCATGAGGCGATCAAGGATCTTGTTTAAGTCACCGAGATGATCTGGGCGCAAAAGATATTTGGCCAAAAAATCATCCATGTAATCTTCCAAAGTCTTGTGCATGTAGTCGTGGAAGATGTATGTCATGGCATGTTGGTAGGTGGTGCCAATGTTTTCAAGGCCAAAAGGCATGACCTTATAACAAAATATTCCCCAGGGTGTTGTGAACATCATTTTTAGTTGGTCCTCGGGATTGATACAAATCTAATTGTATCCCAAGAAACCATCCATGAGGGAAAGCATTTCATGACCCGTTGTAGTGTCTACAAATGCATCGATGCTCGACAAGGTAAATAATCCTTAGGACTTGCTTTGTTTAGATCTCAAAAATTAGTGCATATGCAAATCCTCCCGTTAGGCTTCTTGACGGGCACCATGTTGGACAGCCATGGTGGATAATCCATGCAGATGAAAAACTATGCATCCAATAGCTTTTGCAATTCATATTTGACCATTAAGGCCACTGTTGGGTGCATCTTGCATAGTTTTTGCTTAATTGGCTTGACTGTCGGATCAACTGTTAGATTATGCATGACTAGCTGCGGGTCTAGTACCGACATGTATTTATATGACCATGCAAAAACCTCCTTCTTCTCTTTGATAAGGGCAATGTAGTCGGCTCACTCTTCAGGGGATAGACTTACCCCCAACTTGATAATCTGGGGATTCATTGGGTCTGAGCCGATGTCTACGTCAGTCGTCTCCTCGACTGACATGTGGGATCCATCCTCCAATTGATGTGGAGTTAGGATCAATGGAATATCATTTGCTAAGTTTAGATCATCGTTAGGAACCTTGGGCTCCTCTTTAGCATGGAAGATATACTAAGTTGGCCCAGGGGTAAATTGAAGCATTTCACCGAAATTCTAGTACTCTGATGGGGATGGAGGTGAATTAATGTGATCCCAGTCTATGGCATCTATGTCTAGAGACAATGACTGTGTTGGATCGGCTGAATTACGGATGGGGGTGGTTAAGTCAATGGAGATCATGTTGATGAAATGATTTTGGTCTCCATTACCACGGGTGTGGGTGCTCGGACATCTTAGATGCTCTCTATGCTCTAGATCTGGCTCTAGAGGGACAAGCACGAATGGATCAGCCCTATGAGCGGATAAGAAGACAGGGTCTACCCTCGGCATTGATGGCACTATAGGGTCTCTGGGTGAAAGGTATGCTTCGTATGCCCAGAGTAGCGGATCCAACACTTGGTCCCACCACACTAGGTCTATGTACCACTCATGCCCAAGCCTTATGTTTAATTATTTGAACATGTCGTTAATCTCCAAGGGATATGGTCATCACATTTGCCGCATGTGATTAAGATATGCCATCTCAATTTCATCTTCATAATCACTATCGAAGATCCAAAGGCCTTCGTTGGGGTCCCATGGTGCTACCTCATATTCTGATTTGTCCTTTGAGGACCCTTCTTGCCATTGTCTAGAATCTCCCTAAAAATGATCTCCCAAGCTCTCTCCTCTCTCGAGCGAAGGGAAGGGATTGCTATGGTCAACAAGGTTGATTTCCATTAATGGGAGATAATCCCTCAATGTATATGTGGTATTAGGGTTGGCATATGGATTTTATGCCCATCCCCCCTTGTTGCCTATCCCTAGGAATTGCATGCTCTCTACCAAGATGTCCAAGGGCAGGGGGTGGTTGAACCCTACTCCTGACTTGTCATACAACATTTGGTATATTGGTTGGCAAAGAACACGTATCCCCTGCTCATATCTGCCTAACCCATATTCGTGCCAATTGCATTGGCCAAGGATCTCAGAGCAAAGTCTGGGATAGACAAATAATTGATATTTTCAGCAAAATCCTCTTCATCCTCGTCCTCTTGCGTGCATGGTGCAATGCCATGATCAATGCTCCCATACTAAAAATTTGTCTGGTTCGGTGGGTAGCCTAGGGGAACAATAGTGCCAATAGGAAGGCGAGGTCTCCCCATGTCCTGTAGGGACTCTAGTGTAGGCATTGCTACAATATTTTGCACCAGATACTCTCCCAAGACTGTATTGGCCATTTCAACATTGATCATTGGTGGTTGAGGGGGAGGGAATGGAAGTTCTCCTTGAGTCCACTCCATGTCGAGTGGACTAGGAGCCTCGACTTCCATTCGGCTAGGCATTTCCTCCATAGAGATAGTTGATACTAATGGTAGTGTCTCTTCCAAAGGTTTTGCCTCTTCTAGGGGTTTCTTCCCTTTGTCATTCTATTTGGTCCCCATAGATGGTGTCGTTGGTGGAGGATTAGACGATGAAGATGAACCCGAATGGGACTTTGAAGAACTTGCCAACGAGGATGCCTGTGAAATCAGACCCTGTTTAGATGGATTTAACTAGAAATCCAAATGCGTCGATGGCAGGGTCAATTGCAGCATCAGCTGCACCGCATTTCAATACTTGAAGGGTTCTAAGTCCACCAAAACTACATGCACCTCCCCTTCAAATTTATACTTCAAGCATTGGTGAGCTATTGAAGGGACACACTTCATGTCCCTGATCCATGGCCGACCCAACAAGATGTTGTAGGCCATATCACCCTCCAATATGTGGCACAATGTAGGTATGGTCTTTTGTCCCACTTGGATTGGTAGGACTATTGTGCCAACTGTCAAGCAGATTGCATCATTGAATGCTTGCAGAGTGTAGGTGGAAGCTGTGATGTGAGATGTAGGCAACTTCAGATGCTTTAGGGTCGTAGTTGTGATGATATTACTGGACGAGCTAGTGTCTATCAACACCATCTTATATGGGATCCTGTTGACCCACACGATAATGTGCAGGAGTCGATCCACCATGTCATCAGTCATTGATCTCAATTTGTATTCTCAAAATGTGATGATCGGCTCAGTGCATCGCTTGACATGCCCAATGAAGTTGTTGAAAAAATTTGTCTCATAGGGCTACAACTTGACGACTTTCAAAATCTCCATTAGAGTTTCCCGATGGGGTGTATATTGTTGTATAAGCTCGTATATGGAGAGCCTAGCCGATGTGGTCCTCAAAATCTGAGTGAGTTTGGTCCAAAGTGTGGCCACTGGTCTAGGCGGAGGAGGTTGTGCAAGGTGCTGTTGTAGTTAGGATGTTGTTGGCACCTCTCTTGCAGCTACCATAGGAGTATTCATGCTTGGATACCTCCTATTCCAAGTCACTATATTGATCATCCCATCATGATCGCCACTGAAAGCACGAGGATACAAAAACAAAAAAGTAAAAAATCCAAGCACGATGCAAAAATGGAATTAAACTCAACGCTAAATCCTACGAATTAAAAATGCATGAAATGGAGAAAGCATGAATTGAAACCCAAATGAAATAATAGCCCTTCTCTTTTATTGATGTATTTCGTAATTCGGTTACAATTCACATCCTCCCTTTTCAGGGGCGAGGAGCGTTAAATTCATCTCTTGGTTACATCCATGGATCACCTTCCTTATTTTGCATGCCCACATGTAATATGGGCAGACCAAAACATCGCCGCCACTTGTGTCTACGAATGTTGATTCTTGGATGCTCCTCCGATATCTTGGTCCTACGTTCAAAGAAGAAAAATATAGTCAATAGCACCTGCGGATAAAACAAAGCATGCAATCCCCAAGCCTACGATAAACGAATGAGAAAAATGAATTAAACTATGAATAAAATGAATCCAAATGCTCTAAAAATTTTAAAGGGGCATCAAGAAATCACCAGGAGGGCACTGCAAAAAGAATAGCCAGGAAATTCCTCCCAAAAGATCTAAAAATTTGGGGTTAGCTAATTGGGGACATTTTGGAAAGACCCAGATGGTCGGATTTTCCCAATTTGACCTCTGTCAATGGGAATCTGATGATGCTACCTGCAAGTTAGTAAAAGCGAACGAATATAGAAACATGATAAAAATTGTTCAAAATGAGATGAGATTTAAATGACAACCTATGTAAACATCATAGAACTGAATGCAAAAAATGAAAATGAAAAAAAGAAAAATATGCTATAGATTCCCAATCACTCCTAAAAGGGAGGATTAGGCCTGTAGCAGTGCGGGGGCACCCGGGCTGGCTGCCCATCATTTGGGGCCTAATTTTGGCACCAATCCACTTGGGATGGGTCCAAAATATATTACAAGGGGTTTTTGGCAAATTGGGTGGTATACTGTGGTCAAATGTCATGTTTTGGTCTCAAGATTAGTCCTTCCAATAGTCACCCTATGACCTCCTCTCTAAAAGAGATCAAGGGTGTGAAGGACACAAATCACACAATATTCCTCTTTCTCTCCTTATTGGGGTGAGAAAAACCACCAATTTATAGACCTGGAGGTCTCTTAAGATGAGCATGCAGGGGTGCCACTTGGCAGCCATGCCCTTACAGGGGAGGGAAGATTCCTCCCTGATTAGGGGCTTCATGACTGCCCCTATAATAGCCTCTAATGCTCGAAAATGCTCACCCATGCTCCCATGAAATTAAGGAGGCGTTAAGTGGTGGATTCGAGCTGCCATTTGTCAATATTTGACTTTTTTCCCATCAAACCTGCAATTTGCCCCACCTTGGAGCGAATTATGAATTCGTCCCTGAGAGGAACGAATCCCATTTTGAATTCGTCCCTGGGTGGAACAGATATTGAGAAAAGTACCTGAAGGTGCCAAAATGATTTTTGACCTTCCAAAACTACTGTGAGAGTGGTTAGGACCACTGTTTAACCTCTGGGGGCTGCCCTTGGGGCTATGTGTGTCAATGCGATCAGTGTTTGCGGTCACATAATTGGATTGGTGCTGTTTTGGTGTCTAAAAATGGGAGTCTTTAGAATAATGAATTTTGTTGTTGTCTAAACATATTCAATATCCTATTTACATAAACTCTAATATCTATTCAAAACCTTTCCAAAATGTAGCTCTAGGATACCTTCAATATTCTCTCCTACAACTCATCAAACTCTTCTCCAGAACTTGTAGTCTTCTCCTACAAATATACCTTCAAAACTTTTTGGTTGTTCATATATTTCCCAAAATATTGGGCTCCTCAATCTTCTCTTCTTCTACAAAATCCTTGTCAAATTTTGTATTTCAATTTATCTCCTTTCTCAAGAATTTGAATATCTTGAAATCTTCTATCTTTATCTTCAAAATTTGGCAAACTTCTTATCAAATGCTTCTTTCTATTTGGCTTTTTATCAGATGGTGATATTTATCCCAAATTAAAAAATTATTATTCCTTGCAATATCCACTCTGCTTGCACTCTCCTACTCCTTACCTTCTCTAAGATGCCTTCATAGTCTCTTATCCAAATTTTGTAACAAGAATTTCTCTAGTATTCTTCTTCTCCTTCGAAATATCTTTAGATCTCTATCTTGGGTCTTCTAATTATGTAACCCTTCAAATTCTTCTGATGACTCTTCAAATTCTTCTTCCTAGAATTTTACTAAAATATTTTCCTAGTTTCTTCAATCTCCCATATATGGGGATTTTGCAATGAGATTACTTTCTTAGATGTCCAAATTTTATTGCTCTTCAAATTTGTAAGAAGACCTCTTCCTAGGTCTCCAATTTGCAATTTTCTAATTGCAATATTCTATCTCCAATCTTCAATATAACCTCTTATGGGTCTCTTCAACTTCTTCAATTTGTATCTTTCTTATCTACAATATTCTAGGGGGATTGTTTCTCGAGTTTCCCCTAATATTCAATCTCTATTTTTTTGCAACACAAAAATAATCCTTGCTTAAGGAAAGCACATTGGATTTCATGCAATGAAGGTAAAATTATTCTCTATTATTTATAGGAAGCTTCTACATTTTTAGGCATTAAATTATTGAAACCAGAAACTTAGATAACAGTACCATATATTAGAATTTCTAGAATTATAAAAAAATAAAATTCATTAGTTATTATCAAAACTAGTGGAACTAATTTTGTGTTGAGTCTTAGTCTTCACAATATTGTGGAAATACTCTAGCTAATCTGCAATTTTTAGTCTTTAATTTACCATTTTATTTAGTAGTATATCCTTCATGGGTCTCTAATTCTCCTCAATATCCTCAATATCAAGGTTTGAATTTAGACCTAAAATATTCTTCTATTCTAAAATTATTTTTGGAATAGAAATTCTCCACCAAGCTTCTTTGGTTTCTTCTTCCAGAGATAAACTTCTTCAATATTCAAAGTATTCCTTGTGACATTGTTTGTATACAATGGTGCACAGTGGTAGGTTCAATTTGGAAAGATGCAATGAAGTTAAGGTTGATTGTAGCATGATGGTCCCTTGTGGCTCTGATACCACTATTAGCTTTTAAGGCTTATTACATAAGATAATCAAACTTACATAAATGAAATAAAGTACCAAACTAATATATTAATGGAAATATTTTGTAAGTATGAAATACTAAAATAGATCACATAGCTACTCCTAAATAAGCCATAAAGCAAGGCTCACAAAAATGGAGTCGTAGTATTGAAAGAACCAAGTAATATTATTACTCTTGTTGTTGTTGTTTACATATCCACATTACCATATATATATAATGTAATGTGATTTTTATATGAAGCACTCTTGGCCTTCCCACTTCTTTACTATTCAACATCCTATTCTATGGACTCATGTACACATGGACAAATGTGCATATTTACAATATTAAATATTATGCATCCATATGCATTTATTACAAAATATAAAGTAAATCCTAATATAATATATGTAACAAATAATGTAATATACTCTAACAATTTTACCATTTCGTGGAGAACCTTCTGCTTCTAAGTCATACATGTTGTGCTAGAAAATATAAGATCTACTTACTAGTGAGCCATGAAAAACATTTTTCATGATATGGTACATGACATTATGGAATATTATGTCAATTATCGTCCTGGATAGTTTCCAAACTAAGAAGATCATGTTTGAGACTTAAGACATATTTATGACCAACACAAGGAGTACAAAGTATGCCTAAAGCCTAAACAATGCATATTTAGGGTAACATTAAGAAAACTATTGGAATTCATTTTATACCAGTGAGGCATCGAAGTTTATCTTGATAAAATATTGGATATTGTTAATATGAAACCCCCTCAAACATTGACCCAACTTTGAAGTCTCTATGAAAAAATCCAATCCATTAAGATATTTTATCCTAGCTAGTTGATAAGTATCAATCGTTAACCAAGTTTTTGAGGAAGGATATGGTCTTAAAATGGGATGTTGACTATCAAGATATATTTTATGCTCTAGAATCCTACCTCTTATCCCCTCTTATCCTTGTCCCACCTAATCCCCTTAGGACCATACTGCTATGTATACTAGCCATAGAATATACCTTAGGATATATGTTGATATAATATGATGATCAACATAGATAAATACCTATATTCTACATTAATAAAATTTTGGTTATATTACAAAGTTAATTATGTATTTAGAGATGCTTTTTTTAACCATAGATAAGCTTTGTCATCATGTCCTTAATAACCTTTTCAACCTCCCAAATTTATGCTTAAAAAATGAAAGCAACTAGAGGTCTCTTTTCTTAACTCCCAATCCTTGAGGTTGATAAGAATATAAAGATATTTGACTATCTTGAAGTGTTTTCATCTATCTTTCACATGAATTAAGATTCCTCTTAGCATCTGATGAATGCTATGAGTTTCACATGTGCTGATGGTAAACTTTCTCTCTTCATTTTCTATCTCACACCTATCACTTGATGAAAACTATGAGGTTTGTAGATATTAATGGAAAAATATTATGTCTCCTATCATGTTAAACCATAGTCATATTTCTCTTAAACCCATGAAAATATTGGATGATCTCAATGGAGTATTTTAATCCTCTATGTAGAATCATCAAAGATATCCCCAACCACATACATGCATAGGGAAAATATGCATTGTATGCTTAATAAATTCATCCCCTAGATAATCCTAACATGGGGGCATGATTTTTTGTCCAAATTAGTATCATATCAAAAATCTAGAAAGTCCTCTATGATCTTTGTCTTAAGGAAAATCCATCACTATTTAACACATCTCACCAATCCTCTCTAAATTTATTTAAAAAATAAATCTCAAATTAAAATTCATTATGACATTTATCTAAAGGTAAAACAAAAGTTGCTTAGACATTTATCTAAAGGTAAATTCATCACTAAACATCTTTTATGATATTTTTACGAAGGAAAACCATAAGCCCATTAGACATTTATCAAAAAGTAAATCTATCAGTAAAAGTTATCTATAATATTTGTCTAAAGGCAAGTCTTTTGCCATTTGGTGCAACTATAAATTCCTAAAAACATTTGGTTTGAGGTAAATCAATTTACAACATTATTTTTTTCTCGAGAAACCTTATGCTATATATCTTCTTGGCACATTTCAACTGACCATAAACCAAAATAGCCTCGTCAAGCTAACGTTGAATGAGTGACCAAAACAGTGAAAGGGGATGCTCGACACAAATGTATATGAAAGGTCTTTTCCCAAGGATTCAATTTAAAATGTTTGGGTGTGGGTGGTCGGTAACCAGAGGAGAAACCCATTATTAATCTTAACCCACACATAACCCACTTAACCTTCTAACCCTTCTATTAAACCACCTATTACCCTAGCTCCTAACTTCTATTCGTTGAATGCAATGAATACCTTAGTGAGATTTTCAGGTTAACTTCTATTTGTTGAATGAAATGCATACCATTAAGGTTAACTTCTATTCGTTAAATGAAATGCATACCACCCATAACCAGAGAAGAAACCCACACTTAACCTTCCATTATAAACCACATATTACCCTAACTCTAACTTCTATTCGTTTAATGCAATGCATAAACCACATATTACCCTATCTCTAACTTCTATTCGTTTAAAGCAATGCATACCTCAATGAGGTTATCAGGTTAACTTCTATTCGTTGGATGAGGTTAACAGAGATAATGCGTACTTTATGAGATTTTCATCTTAACTTCCAATCTCTGTTAACCTGAAAATCCTTAATCGATTTAATGCGATTCATTTACTTTCAATGGTTCGATAAAGTTGCATGGATAGCGAAAGGCCAACTTTTGTTTTCTCTTATTATTCGTTTTGCTTTTGGCATACTTTGACAAGTACCTTCCAATATGATATTCATTCAAGGGAAAAATATTAGGTGTTATACGTTATAAATAGCAAAGGCCAACTTAATGTGATTCATTCACTTTCAATACTCATAGTGAAATCCTTAATCGACATAATGTGATTCATATGAAGAAATTAAAGGGTTGAATCCCGAAATCGCTCACGCTTTGAGCAATGTCAAGCAATGCATGCTAGCGCCGGTGAGACAGAGAATAAGACGAAATGCCCGAAAGCACTGTTAAAACCAGCGAGATGGAGAAAAATTAACCCGCGTCGGTGATTTGGGGAATAAATCAACTTGAGCCGCAAGTCGTTAAAAGTTTACAGCGACGGAGGGAAAAATATAGTTTAGTGAGCGACGGAGGAACGAAGGAGTTTCGGCAAAAAATCAAACAAAATATTCTAAGTGTTATGAAGCCTCCAAATCATTTGATTTTGATTAAAGGGCCACGAATCGCTTGAAAAATTAAGCAATATTGGGAATATTTCCAAATTGAGAGCGATGGAGGGAAGGTAAGGACGAGTGCATAAAGGAAAAAATATAATAAGACAAAAGGGACCTTTATACCCTACATCGCTAGTTTAGTTAGCAAATGATTCAAAATTACGAGGAATTTCGAGCGATAGAGGGAATGTGGAATGAGACAAAAGCATAAAAACGAACCACACAAGGACAAAAGTTAAGTAAGAAAATAGAGTTCCTTTTAATGGTATAGATCAAAAATGCTGAAGATCGCTGAAAACTTGAGTGTCAAAGGGATAAAACGAACTAAAGCAAGCGATATGGAGGATAAACAAGATTTGTTCTCAGTAATCGAAAATCATGGGTTTACTCCTTTGATGAGATCAGAGGTGGGGCAAACCAATATCTTGACGACGTAGAACACCCAAAATAAATAAAAACTGATTTTATTTATAATGACGAAAATATTACATTCGAACCTCCATAGAGGGTTTACAAACATCTGCGTTGAAGCAGGATAAACAAAACACAGGAGCGCACCGAAATTGATGTTCGTGGCTGCAACTATTCAAATCTTCTTCTGCTGCTAAAACTGCATCCACTGTTCTGCATCCTTGTGATGATAGGCAAAAATAAGTTTTATATAGTTGGGGATTATAAACCAATAAACAACCACCGTACGGGGAGAGTAATTACTGATTGGACAGAGAACACATACGACATTAGATCGCATCCAGTGTTGCTGTCTCAAATGAGTGATTCTCGTAATCAATAAAGTTTGTGGGCGATTTCAGGTTTTTGCTTGAGCGATAGCGATCTGGAGCATGAGGTTTAACATTTTCAACACCCTCCTTTAAACCTGATCTCACAAGCCCTTTGACACCTAACTATTCACATAGTCTACTAAAATCCTCCTCCTTCAAAGGCTTGGTAAAAATGTCAGGTACCTACTCCTTCGATCTGTAGAATTACAAATGAACCTCACCTGACTTCACCAACTCTCTGATGAAGTGATACTAAATATCGATATGCTTCATCTGCCCATTGAACACTAGATCCTTCAACAGTGCAATGGTAAAATTATTGTCATAGAATATTATTGTCATACCTTTCGAAGGATGGTTCAGTTCAGCTAGGACCCTTCGCAGCTAGACTGCTTGGCATGTAGCTGAAGTGGAGACGACATACTCTTCTTTAACAGTGGACAACACAATGATCGGTTGCTTCATAGAAACCCATGATACAACTCCCAAACCTAGAAGAAATGCATAACTATAAGTGCTCTTCCGATCATCAGTGCTACCAGCCCAGTCACTATTTGTGTATCCCACCAGTTCCAACTAGTCTTGCCTGGAATAGAAGATGCCATGGTTCAGCGTCCCATTGACATAGCATAAGATGCGCTTCCCAACTTGCTAATGCAGATCCTTTGGAGTCTCCATAAACTGACTAGTGAGACTGACTCTAAATATTAGATCTATCCAAGTTGTAGTCAAGTACATCAGACTACCAACTAGTCACTTGAATAAAGTTGGGTCAATGCTTCTCTCAGAGTTGAACTTGATTAACTTCAATCTCGTGGTATTAGGTGTGATGACAGGTTTACTGTCCTCCATCTTGAACCACTTCAAGACATCCTTTGCATACTTGCCCTGAGAAATAAAGATACCATCTACCGATTGGTCAACTTCAATACCGAGGAAATACTTCATTAGCCCTAAGTTCATCACCTCAAACTCCTTCTTCATGGTTGTTCTAAACTGGTCGAATAGGACATCGTTGTTGCTAGTGTAAACCAAATCATCCACATAGAGGTAGACAATTATGAGCTCCCCTGCTTCATTTGCATTCAAGTACAGGTATGCTCATATGGGCATTTTACAAACCCATTCTCCTAAAAATAGCCATCAATCCAGTTGTACCATGCCCTAGGTGCATTATTCAACCCATATAGGGCCTTCTTCAGCTTGAGGACCTTGCCCTCCTATCCTTCAATCTCGTAACCAGGTGGCTGGTCTATGTAGACCTCTTCCTCTAAAACACTGTTGAGGAAGGCTGACTTGACGTCCATATGAAACACCTTCCAACCCTACTGGGCTGCTAATACCAGGATCATCCTAACTATGTCAAGTCAGGCTACAGGGGCATACACTTCATGGTAGTCGATGTCAGAATTTTGTTTGTAGCCCTTCACAAATTTGGCTTTATGCTTGTCCACATCACCTTGGGCATTGAACTATGTCTTATACAACCATTTGACCCCAATGGTCTTCTTCCTTGCTGGAAGGTCTGTAATCTTTCATGTATCGTTCTTCTCAATGGCTTCAATATCCTCGTCCATTGCCTTTACCCACTTTTGATTTTGAATTGCCTCTTCAAACTCCACTAGATCACACTCAATAAAGAAAGTAAAGTCAAAATATTCTTCATGTTCATGATGACGGGTTGCCTTGTAGATTTCTTGTAAGCTCCTCGTCTTCACTGAAGTCCTCAAGTTTGGAATTCTACTTGCAAGTGGAGGCAATCAGGATGATGAGACTATGTTGTTGTTGACACTACTGCTACTACTTGAGGCTACAGGTGGCAATGCGCTGCTCTCCTCTAATTAAATAGTCTCGACAACTACTGGCTTAGGCTGGCCAGTCTTATACTTCCAGTTCTAGGCTTCATCCTCCAGGAACTTCACATCGTGACTTATGATGAGCTTCTTCATCACAAGATTGTACAACCGATATGCCTTTACTTCCTCACTGTATCCTATGAAGATACACTTCTCCACTCCAGCTCCAATGGCTATGATGCTCTCCAGGACTGGTCGAAAGGGAATGAATCTCTATGTTGCTTGCCGACTAAGCAGCCTTCACAAACTTGGTTTTGTTGCTCAATAAGGGGTAAACCCTTCACCATATACTTCTTGTGTAGTAGATTTAGGCCACTAAAACTTAGGTTACCGAACCTGAGATGCCACAACCAGGTAGCATTCTTCATAACTGCACTCAAGGACATCAGAGACATATTCTGAATCTATAGTAGAACATCTTATTCTTTATCATGGGCACCATTACAATCTGCCCATGCACTTTGTCTCAAATGCTGTAGGTTCTGTCTTTGAATTGGATAGTGTATCCCTTCTTCATGAGTTGTCCCACACTCAATAGGTTGTGCTTCAACCTAGGCATGTAATACACATCACAAATTTACTTTCTTTCACTATGCCTAGTTCGTATAAGGATTTTGTGTTTCCCCATCATAGGAACCTTATTGTTGTTCTCCATATTTACCTCAAACTGGACTATTTCATACAACTGGGAGAACATCTCCTTATTCCCCATCATTTGATTGTTGCACCCGTTGTCCAAATACCAGACATTCTTCTGGCACTCCTCAATGTTGCAAGTCAGCAACATGTTTTGTCCTATCACATTTTTGATTTTTTCTATGTAATGGGCTTGCTATTGGTTCTCCTTGGCCATCTTCTTTATGCACTATGATATATAATGGTCGTATTTCTTGCAATAATAACATTGGACCTTGGACATGTCCTTTTTTTGGTCGAACCCACCTTGTTGGTTCTTTGGTCCGCCTCTTCCACCTTGCTGATGGAAATTACAATTGGTCTCTCCCTCGCTAGGGTTTGATCGTCATCCTTTTCCTTTCCCATGCTTGCCTTTGCCTCTTCCTCCATCAGAACTAGAGGCACCATGGTGGGAATCTTGCCTGCCACTGTCTTGAAATTAGACTTATGCCTTAAAAGCCTACTCTAGAGAGGACTGAGATGAGGGACTCAGCATCTGCTCATGTGTCTGTAATGAACCCATGAGCTCATCAACCAAGAGGGTCGTCAGATCCCTTGACTCCTCGATTGCTATCACAATGGAGTCAATTTTTACGGGTAAACTTCTGAGAATATTCTCCACGATTCTTTGGCTCTGTACGTTTTCTCCATTCAACCGCATATGGTTGATTACATTTGTCATCTGAGTGAAGAAGTCACCCATGGACTTCATCTCATTCATTTGCAGGTTCTCGAACTCCCTCCTTAGCATCTATAGTTTCACGAGTTTAACTTTGTTGGTGCCCTGATACGATCTGGACATAATCTCCCAGGCTTGTTTTGCCTTGGTGGTCGTTGCGATCTATGGGAAGATGGTCTCTTCGACTGCTTGCATGATGTAAAACATGGCCTTCTAGTCCTTCTTTGTGTTCTCCTTCAATAAGTCCCTATCTGCTTGGGAGAGGGCGGCTAGTGCTACTGTATTTGCTAGTTTTGGGTAGCCGTTCTCGACCAGGTCCCACAACTTCTGAGATCTGAATATGATATTCATTTGGATGCTCTAATAGTCATAGTTCTTGCCATTGAACCGTGGGATCTGCAACTGCAAGTTGTTGCTGCCGGAAGCCATGCTTCAAAACTCTACGGGATGACAAGTCGACTCTGATACCAATTTGAAGAAATTAAAGGGTTCAATCTCGAGATCGCTCACACCTTGAGCAATGTCGAGCAATGCATGCTAGCGTTAGCGAGACAAAGAACAAGATGAAATGCCCAAAAGTGCTGTTCAAACCAGCGAGATGGAGAAAAATTAACCAGCATCAGTGATTTGGGGAATAAATAAACTTGAGTCGCAAGTCGCTTAAAGTTTGCAGTGATGGAGGGAAAAATAGAGTTTAGTGAGCGATGGCAGGAGCGAAGGAGTTTCAGCAAAAAATCAAACAAAATATTCTAAGTGTTATGAAGCCTCCAAATCGCTTGATTTTGATTAAAGGGCCACGTATCGCTCAAAAAATTAAGCAATATTGGGAATATTTCCAAATCACGAGTGATGGAGGGAAGGTTAGGATGAGTGCGTACAGGACAAAAATATATTAAGACAAAAGGGACCTTTATTCCCTAAATCACTAGTCTAGTTAGCAAATGACGCAAATCGCTCATTTAATGAGTGATTTAGGGAATTAGGAGGAATTTCTAGCGATAGAGGGAATGTGGAATGAGAAAAAAGCATAAAAGATGAACCACAAAAGGCAAGTAAGACGAAATAGAGTTCCTTTTAGTGGTATAGATAAAAAATGTCGTAGATCGCTGAAAACTTGAGTGCCAAAGGGAGAAAATGAACTAAAGCTAAAAACTTGAGTGCCAAAGGGAGAAAACGAACTAAAGCATGCGATATGGAGAATAAACAAGATTTGTTCTCAGAAATCGAAAATCACGGGCTTACTCCTTTGATGAGATCAGAGGTGGAGCAAACCAAATATCTTGACGACGCAGAACACCCAAAATAAAAAAAAAACTGACTTGAATTATAATGACGGAAAGATTACATTCGAACCTCCATAGAGTGTTTACAAACATCTGCGTTGAAGCAGGATAAACAAAACAGAGGAACACATCGAAACTGCTGTTCGTGGCTGCAACTGCTCAGATTTTCTTCTGTTGCTAAAACTGCATCCAATGTTCTACACCCTTGCTCTCATTGCATTTCATACTCCTCACGGATGACAAACAAAAATAAGGTTTATATAGCTGGGGATTATGAACCAATCAACAACCACTGTACGAAGAGAGTAATTGCTGATTGGACAAAGAACACGTACGACATCAGATCGCACCCAGTGTCGCTGGTTCAAGTGAGCGATTCCCTGAAGTTTGTGGGCAATTTCAAGCCTTTGTTTGAACGATAACGATCTGGAGCATGAGCATCAGGTTTAACATTTTCAACATCATATACTTTCAATATCTATTCGATAATGTTGACACGATAGCCAAGGCCAACTTTCTATCTCTTATTATTCATTTTGTTTTTGGCCGTTTTTCTACATACTGTGACAGGTACCTTTCAAAATGATATTCGTTTAAGGAAAAAAAAAACATAGGTATTATAAATAGCAGTGAAGCAGACCCGCTTGGTCACAAGATTCTAAGGCTGCGCTGGGGATTGTCTACTGTGAGATATGGCAATGGTTCAACCGCTTGATGTTGCAGATCTGGCCTCTAAAAACCGCAATTTTCATCCCAACTTATGGGACGATGATCTCATACAATCTCTATCTTCACCATATGCGGTATAAAAAGTTAAATATATGTTGTGGAATTGTATATTTGTCCATCACTAATTTTGTGTGAATATCAGTTAATGCTTGTGGTTGCATTTGATTTGATTGCAGACACCTTTATACGTTGAACGCAGAGAAACGCTGATTAAGGAGATCCGAGAAATTTTCAATGCGCTTGTAGATCATGCAGACGTAAATCCTTCTGCTCACGAATTGTTCGAAAGGTTTTGGATCGTCGATGTTGTCCGACGATTGGGAATCGATCGTTATTTCCAGCATGAAATCAGAATGTCATTGGATTACACTTACAAGTATGTTTATGCTTTTTTTTAAAAGAAAATAAATTATTGATCGGATTCTTTTCAGCATTTCAGTTGTAAAGGTCAAAAGGTCACAACCACTAGAACACCATTAGAATTAGTTGTATAATGGTGTTAAATTTTGATATGGCCGAGAAAATTTGAACAACAGGTATTGGAAGGAGGAAGAAGGAAATATTAATGGCGATCTCATGTATCAACAGATGTATTTGAAATTTTCAAACACGGAGACGGAAAATGCTTTGTCCCACCCGGAGATGAATTAAGAAGCATTAATTCATCGAACATCGGAGCTTGTTTTTCCCGGAGAGAAGATTATGAAAGAGGCTAAAATCTTTACGTCCTCATATCTGCAACAGTCTCTCCAGAAGCCGAATCTCGAGAACAATGAGCTTGTAATGGAGGCTTGTTGATGTAAATGTTGGAAATTAATCCAGATTTTTGATATATCCTGGACAAATGTTCTCCTTTGGATATTATACTCCATCGCCAGATTTTGGAGCACTTGAATTCATTTGCGTTTGCGTTATGTTATTGGGAGATCTTATTGACACCAACTTTTTCATTCTATGTGTGTCTGTTGAGCTTCTCTCGCCATTCCTAGCTATATATACGAACCTTTCTGATAATTCCAGTTATTCGAAGATCTGATTCACATTAACTTTATATGAGGATGTTGTTGAGCTTCTCCCTCCATTCCCAGCTCTATATATAGATATGAACGCTGAGGATGTTGTTGAGCTTCTCCCTCCATTCCCAGCTCCCGGCTCTATATATAGATATGAACCCTGGGTGTTATTTGGTGACGATGAAGGGAAGAGCAGCAAAAATCGCGAAGTTAGAAAAGAAGAAAGAGGAGCCAAAGTAGCAAACGCTAATCGTGCATCTACAGCATAGGCTCAGTTGTAGAGCTGTAGAAAATTCTGTTAAAGGAAGCTTGTGTGTAAAGGTTTTCTGTTATTATAACGCTGCAGAAGCAGCTTGTATGAATCATAAATAAATAATATTAGATACATATATTACTTTTAAAGGTTAGTGGATTAGTAAGTGTAGGTGTAACTAGACACTTACAATAAAGATATCTAGATTTAAACATTAGGGGGAAGCCAATCATTGCAAATGTAGTAGTCTTTTTATGAATCCTTCTAGTGCCTGCATGATGGTACCAATTCCAAGCACTTAGTGGTCCATTTCAACGTTAGCAACAAGATGGAATAAGAGTTATAGGGGATCACCCCACGATTTGAACACTGCCTGATAGTAGAAAAGGCCGATTCCCCTTTCTATCCAAAGAAAAATAATAAAGAAAAAATAAGATATATGTATTTATGTAAATTGTGCCTTTGTTAAATAGGTGGATTGGTAAATGTTGGTCAGGCACTTGTTAACAAAAACCTAGGTTCAAACTTGAGATGCCATTTAGTAAAGGAAGTAGTCTGATCTGAATCCTCTAAATGCGTGTTAGATTGAGACCATGATACTTATAGTGAGCAACTAGTGGTTTTCATCTAACACCTTAACAACAATAATGAAACAAGGGATTATGATGACTGCCCATGATCTGAAGTAGAAAAGGCGTTCGAAAAAAATTAGAATGTGCATTTTCGTCTCGGGAACGTGTAATGTTAGTGTGATTAAATTGGCAAAGTCAATTTGCAAGGTTTGATTTTTAGGGTTTCGTGTCTTTGTGTATTTGAAAATCCTACATGTTCCCGGATCTGGGCTAAACTTTTTGTTGACCTCATCTGTCCTTCAGAAATTCTCGCGATGGAGGTGACGTTAGCCGCATTGTAAAAGGGCCCGGTCCTCATGCATTGCATTAAGGATCGAAGCCCAAACTAGCTGCCGCCGCTCATCCCGGCTTTAAGTCAGTCCCAGCCACGTGCAAGTTTTGCATTGGAAAGTGTGCCGAAATTAAAGAAGCTCCTGAGCACCCGGTCCCGGAACGCTTTCAAATTTTGAGTTTGGAAAACTCCTGAGCGCCCGGTACCGTTCCGCATTCAGTAAACACCAAAACAACTTGATACAGGTGGATTACGTTTTATAATATCTATGGAGACGCAGCCTTCCCGAAACCATATTGAAATAATTAGGCAGCACAACAATACATTGGTCTCAGATCAAGAATGTCCACACGTAAGTCTGAAGTGAAACCATAAATAAATAAAAGTAACTGAAAATTTATTTTCTCTTTTTTTTTTTCAAACTTTTGAAATTAAAGGTGTTACCTTGTGCAGTATTTGTGACAAGTTTATAGAACTTGCAATACTGGACTTCAACATTTTGCAGTCTCAACACCAGGACGAGGTAAAAGTAGTGTCCAGGTGAGCAACCAAACTGAAGGTGAAATTCTTATCAGAAGAAATTTTCACTGCCAATTTTCATGGATTTGGTTTTGATGTCTCGTACTGTAGATGGTGGAAAGATTCGGAGGCGATTCAGCTGGATTTTTTACGCCCTCGTCATCTGAATTATATTTTTGGGGGCTGTGTGCAATGTTTGAGCCCGAATTCCGTGAAAGAAGAATCACTTTTGCGGAATGGGTGAGTGTTTTAGCTCTCATTGTTAGAGTATATTATATCATTTGGGTCATGTCAATGTACCTCCTTTGGTACATAGAGTAGGATTTTGCTTAGTAAAGTTAAGTAGTTATATGGGAAAGAAGTAATAAATACACAAGTGTCTTTGTGCAATAATGTGCACGTAGTCTACATGTACATGAGTCTTAGGTAGAGTAGAGCCCAAGGAACATATTTTTTTATATATATAAGCCTTGAGCATAGAGAGAGTGGGAGAGTGTGCATTGCTCATAGCATGCACTAATAGAGTAGAGTTCTATCTATTGTATTCAGATACTATTTTCGTGTGTTTCCATTAATAGTTCATTTTAGCATTGTTGCAGAACTTCGTTATCTTATTCATCTACATATATTACATCTTATGATTTCATCTCCTATATCATATATTATCAAAAGCTAACAGTGGTATCCGAGCTATGGTAGGTCAATAGAAATAGGAAAAGTTACAAGAAATGAGAAAAACAAATCTCAATTCTAGAATTTCTGAGATTGCATTTGGCTAGAGTATTTCCACTGAGTTGAAGAAAAACTCATGAACACTAGGACTCAAAATTCATTCTACTAGATTTATTGATAGGAAATTGATAGAGCCATGAGGGACCACTATTACTACTATCACCCTCAACCTGTTGCATCTTTGCAAACTGGATTCACCTTTGTGCATCACTACATGCAAACATTGTTGTCTCAGGATTGTTTGATAGAAGGTCTTATTTGAGGAACCTGAGGGAAGTCCTATTATAGACCTGTACGTTGTAGAAGAGAAGGCCACAAAAGCCTTGTTGTAGAGAAGACTCCAAAGAAATGTTTGTGAGAGATAGGATATTGGAGATATCCCTAGCATATTGAAGACTTCTTCCAGAAGAAGCTAAAGAGACTCACAAAAAGTCTAATTGAAGAAATTCCAATGTTGAAAGATTGAAGAAGGACTACCAAGGTCCTATACTTGATTTTAGAAGTAGCAGACTTCCTAGATACACATTTGTATATCACTACATGCAATTTTTGTTGTTTTGGGATTGTTTGATATAAGGTTTTATTTGAGTAACCTAAGGGAAGTACTATTTTAGACCTGTACAATGTAGAAGAGAAGGCCACAAAAGTCTTATTGCAGAGAAGACTCCAAAGAAGAGTCTGTGAGAGATAGGATATTGGATATCTCCCTATCATATTGAAGACTTCTTCCAGAAGAAACTGAAGAGACAGCCAAGAAGAGTTGTGAGTTCATCTAGTAAAAGGGCAGAGCTAAGGTGAATCTAATCATCTTTAAATCCTTCATCTACAGAGACCATTAAGGTAAGCAACTTTAGTTACATATAAGTTCATTAATTAGACTCTAATCTGGTTTGTTATCAAGTTTTATTAAGCACCATATTACAGTTTGAAAGTGCCAAGGAGAAGAATTCATTTTATTTCCTTCAAGGGAGTGTAGAAGATAGTTTCATTTAAATAATTATACCTACACATTAAATAAAAAGATATTTTTTTTACAAGAAGAAAAATATCATCTTTCTATTTATCAAAGAAGACATTACTCTTATATAAAGTTGTAGAGGTTATTAGTGCATTTGAGAGTTCTTTGAAGAGTTACTATTAGTGCATTTTACAAGTTATTTTAAAGGAGCAATAAGGTGAGAATACTACTACACTATTCTAGTTATTTGTAACTACATTAAACTTATTACTCTCAAAGGATTATTATGTGCATTGGTTGATTGAGTTAAGGTGATAAATCAAACAGCACAAAGCAACATATATCCAAGTGTTTAAAGACATCATTCAACGCACAAAAGTTACATCATTTTGCATCCTAGAGATGCCACCAAACAAGTTTGTTTTCCTCCAAGGAGTGGAGAAAAAACTAGCTCATTATAGGAGTGATAATAGCTTTACAGAATGACCATAGAAGTCTCAAGGATCAGTACATTTAAAGATGATTTATCTACATCATTGCACCCTAATCTACATAGAAATAAAAGTGCACAAATTAGAGTGTCTAAAGGACACCATTACAAAAAGTCCATTACAATATACAAGGGACCGCACAATCAAATAAAAGGTGCACTACAAGAGAATATAATATCATACATGGTTTTATCATTAGAGTGGATAATTTACACATATTAGAAAAGGAGGTCCAAAAACATTGATTAGAGTTGTTCTAAGGTTGAATCCTCTTCCATCAGAGATATCCTAAGACACCCAGTACAATATCAACCCAACCGATTCAGCGTCTACAAGTGTGCATTGGTTCAAGAATACCTATGTCCTACAATTCGTTACATCAAGCAATAGCAAGGAGATAATACAACACTAAGATTACTTGGCATACATGGAAAATCAAAGTGTAAGGAGGATGCTTATCATTGGAAGTTATCCAAGCCTACATAGAAAGAGTTTTGAAGAAGTGATCATTGTAGTGAGCATCATTGCCATCGAGGAAGAGCTATCACCTTACACTAGCAACAAGTTGAATGTAAGTTGGAAAAAACAAGAAGCAACTTGCATCAGTTGAATTTGAAGCATTGGAAACACAAAGGTATTGGAAGCACAATTACATGCCATGAAAGACGTTCCACTTTCTATTTATATGCAAGAAATATTGTACCACTTGGAACAACAAAATTTATGGTTTCATAAATACCTATTTCATTATGTATTCAAAGGAGAAGCCCACCTAAGGTGTAACACAAATTGAGAAAAAAAGTAATATCCATCAAAAGAGCGTTAGAGGTAAAAGTAGCACCCATAGTGGAGCACTGAAGACCAAGATAATTATCACATCATTTAGTGCTCATTCATTAAGGAGGACCACCATTGATTGGAATAGTCACATGTATGTCAGAAAGGTAATGAACACATTCATTAGATAGAGGACTAATAGCCATTCCAGTGCATAAGTGGTTAGCACTATTAATGAGATACATCCACCATAGATGAGATATAGTGTAGAAGGAACCAATTCAGTGAGCATCAACTAAGTCAATTGGTAGGCCAATGTACACATCTGAGTATTCAAACTCTTAATAACTACGAGATAGTTAGATGTTTTTTATAGTCATTACCAAAGTTGTATCCACTAACAAACAATTTAATAGCTATGCATAATATTGGACCAGATATTTAGAAGAGATTAGTCACAAATTTCCAAAGGTAGAATTCAATGTCAAAATAGAGTTTAGACAAATGCATAGTCAGGGAGCATCGTTGACGTGAGAAGAGATTACACATATCATAAAAGATAACATTGATTCTTTATTTGCCTAGCATGCATAATGGAGTGATTACCCTAAATAAGCTAGCCATTACAACATGAGCTAGCCATGAAGTATTTATTTTGAAGACGCATCAATGAGCCCATGTAGTAGAGTGAAGACCACAAAACATAACAAATTTTCATCAACCGATTTTAGTTAAAAATGATTTACACCCTGAAGAAGTGGAGTAACATGCAATTAGAAACTTGATTACATGCACAAAAGGGCACCATAGCTACGTTGGAGGTCTTCTAGTCATATCAGTAAAGAGACGTTACTTGTTCGCACCAACTATGAGTTGTTACTCATTCACATGAAAGGAGTTGTGATTCATTCACAAAAACTAGCCATTGGAAATATTGTGCATAAGTTAGCCATTGAATAATACACAATAGATTCACATGAAAGACATTCTAAGGATACAAAACGAGGCCACCATCTTTGTTTACCAATTTCAAAAATTCATTTATCGACAAGTTAACCGTAGTGGGTAATAGTTAGTTTTACTAATAAAAGTCGCATCCATGTGGCGACACTCCTAAGAAGTAGTAGACGACTCATAAAAATTCCATACACATTTATATTTTTTACCATTACAGTATCAAAGCATCCAATATGTCACATTGAAATAAAAAAATGCAGTGTATCTCAAAGGTATACATACAAATTAACTTTCAATTAATCATAAGGAGCTATAAGGAGTTTAATATTGAAATTATTATTGCATTTAAGTGATAAGTAATTGGCTAGAAAGCAAATCAGGGTAGGAGTTATATTCTCAAGGAGTATTTCAAAAATACTAGTTGAAATACAAATATCATTTGCAAATAATAGAGTAAGAGATATAAAGTGTTAACATTGGAAAAATTGCATTAATTTGCAAATTTCATTATTTTCTAAAATTTTAAAATTATGCAAATATAAGGAATACTACCTCAAACTTTAATTAATTAGAATTTAGAAAATCAAACTATTTAAATATTGAAGGTTGAAAAGAAGAAAAATTATCGATTGCTTAAAGAGCTGGAATTAATTGGTTATACTTGTCTCACATATACATTAAAAGGTAAAAATGAATCCAACTATAGAGAATTCCATAAAATTGAAAATTACATATTTTCAATAGAGAAATAGAAGTTGATTATTATCATTCTCAAAACATTACAAAATCAACTTAAAAGGTGAACTATTGCTTGCTAAGAACTTTATCAAGCACATAGCTTACTCTAATCACTAGGAAGACATAAGGATTCTACAAAACCTTAGTCTTGGAAAGGTTTTTATCAATGTAGTTGACAAACTAGGGAGCCATAAGGAAGTCAACCTCAAAGGATCAAAATTTTCATAGCTAAAGTAATTATGGATACAATAACAAGAAATTCACAATGGTATGATCATCTTAAAGTCTTAAATATTTCTAATTTGAGAGAACTAATTACAAACTCCATTGCAGTAGCCAAACAAACTGAAGGTATAAATATAGTAGAATCTAAATATGAAATAGAAGCTACAAGACCTATTAATAATGATACATATGCTCTATATTTTGGATTCAAGACAACACTAATGGTACACATAATATTATTTTTCAAGACAACACTAACGGATTTTCTGAGAAAAAAATTATAGGGAATGAAAAAGGAGAATGGAACAATTGTGATCCAAATTTACCTTCCATATTCATACACAAGTATCAAAGAGTGAAAGTGGTGAAGCAAAAAATTCTAGATAGGGAAATATACGATAATATGAATCTAAGAACATAGGAAAAAAGAAAATTCTTATACAAGGATTTGATGACTATGAAAGAGCTCAAGAGACTTGTAATATTGAAGCCACAAATATTAAAATATACTAACCATTCATTTGATCAAGTATACAAGAATATAGCAAATTGGAGCAAGGAGAAAAGACACATGAAATCCAAAAATAAATTGAAGACTGAACCAAACAATAACCTAAACAAGATAAAGATACTCATCCAAATTTAGATAAAGAAGACTATGAAGAAATAAGAAGATAAGAGCTCAAAATCCAAGACCAATATAAAGATCCATATTGAATACTAAAGTCTTCAAAACATAAATAATGTAATACAAGGGGTGTTAGATTACATTACAACATTTATGTCATGTGAATGTACCCTCTTGGGTACATAACTAGAGTAGGAGTTTACTTTAGAGTAAATTTAAGTAGTTACTTGGGGAAGAAGTAATAAATGCACAAGTATCTATGTGAAATGATGTAAATGTGTATGTATTCCACATGTACATGAGTCTTAGGTAGAGTAGAGCCCAAGGAATATATCTTCTTATATATATGAGCCTTGAGCATAGAGAGAGTCACAGTGTGTGCATTGTTCATAGCATGCACTAATAGAGTATATTTCTATCTATTGTATTCATATACTATTCTTGTGAGTTTCCATTAATAGCTCAATTTAGTATCTTTGCATAACTTCATTTTTTTATTCATCTGCATATATTACATGTTGTTATTTCTATCTCCTATATCATATATTATCAAAATATAACACTAAAGTATGACACTTACGACACATATTGGAACTTTGAAGGACTTAAAAAACTCATGGAGGCATTAAAAACATAATTGCTTCACATTCCATAAATTTCTAAGCATCTAATTTGATTCATAATAATGTTTTTAAGAAGTGGTGCTTAGAATTTAATTTTAGTTTAGATATGTCATTGATAGAAACCTATCGTAATACATGAAAATTATCTCGCAATTTGCACGTGGAGTGTACGAGAAGATTGCAAGAGGATTTGAGAAGAAACATTGCACAAACATATGGGTAACTTTGTAACCACTTTTTTTTAGTAATTATTATTTATAGAATGATACGAGCATTTTAGACATACACCATGTTTAGTTGTTGACAACATATGGTCTTTTGAATAAAAATTTTCTTTGTTTTTGTTATTTTAAACTAAGAAAACATATATAAAAGTTTTAGTTGAGATGGTTTGGATATATAGATGTAGTTGATGAAGGATTTATTTATTTATTTTTTAAAATTTGTTATCTATGATAAATTTTTTGGTTTATTTTAAAAATTTGATAATTGGTTGTTTAGAGTATATATTGAATTGGTATATCTTATTTAAACACGTTTTTTCTTGCATTTAAGTTTTTTCTTTCACTATTATTAAAATTATTTCATGATTGAGGTTTGTAGGTCCTTTCTATCTAATATGGATGATGATAGAGTCCATGGAAGACCCATTTCTCCTTGTCTTATATTTATTGTTTATGATAATCTTGATCTAATTGAAAATGTGTTAATTTGTTGTTGAAAGTAAATATATAATTGGTATACCCACATGAATTAGTTATCTCTTGCTCGTAAGATTCTTTTCATAATAATTTTAAAGCCTTTATGATTAAGTTCTATGGGCTCCTTTTATCTTATATAGAATATGATAGAAATATGCTTATAAATAGAGGTTTATGTGTAAGGTTTTGATACAACTACCTTAAAAATACATATATTGTCCCTTCAAATATACAATATCTAAGAACTATGAGGCGTATCTATGTTTTATTTCACTATAGAATTGGATCTAGTTGCATTTAGATTGTATTTCTTATGAAACATTTAGAGGCCTCTTTTATCCATGAGGTTAGACAACATCTAGTTGAAGAATTGACCTTAAAATATTTTACCAATTTGTTCATGTCATCCAAAATCTCATTGATGACCATGATTGTTGCAAGTAAGAACTCATTGAAGAAGGGTAACACATAAAAACTTAGTAATAGAGTATCACTCTCATCCACTATATTATCATTTATGCATTTTTAAATGGTAAGAATCATTGGTAAAAGATCCATTGTACCACTAAAGTGTTTAATTTATTTGTTAGAAATATTGCAACAAATAAGTTAGTAAACTAATAATATCAATAATTGGCTTGAGAGGAGTTTTCACTCTATGAAATTTGACATGTTCTAGATCCTTATACTAATGTCTTTATTTGGGTTAAAATTTTGTTTATGGTATCATTAAGCAAGGATATGTTTATCATTTTGAAGAAATTTTCAACAATATTACCTCAACGAAGTACATAATCGTCTCATACATACATACATACATACATACATACATATATATATGTTTATTTATAATCTTTAAATTATTTTCCTTTATAATATTGATGTTATCATTGTTTGTTTATCTTTGATATAATGATATTATCATTATTGTCATGATATTTTGACACCATAATTTATTTTGTTATTATTGCTTTTCATGTCAAAATACAATCACTTAATCTCATTTAGTTTACTCATATAATCTCATTTAATTTGCTAAAAAAATACATTAAAATATCTTCATGTATGCTTTAATTATCATGAAATCCTTGTAGAACAATATGAAGCAAGTGCAAAACTTAATTCCTTCATAAACTACTAGAAAAAGATATAAGAAAAAATAAAGTATTGTTTATAATTTTTTCTCAATTAAGAAGTCTTCATGCAATATTAATCAAATTGACTTAAAATTTTGATATATGGACATATTCATGATTTGAGACCACAATATCATTTATAATGGATAAACATATAAGATGCATGTTTTAGATTGGATCAAACCTTATGCATTTAAATGGAACATAATTCAAATAGGTAAAATTCATCTATTAGGTTTCTTAGAAACACTAAACTTATAAATATTGTGGAGTTTAGATGTATATAGGTGGAATAGATAAGTGTTAATAAATAAGAGATTGTGATGGGAGATCTTGCATATTTTTTCCACATTGAATGGACCAAAATAAAACCAAAACCTATATTGCATAAAATTTTATGCATATGAATGGGATCAAATAACTCAGAAATAGTTTATTTATTTATCAATAATTTATTGATAAATAATTTAAAGACAATAATTTATTTATCAAATAATATCTTGGGTTTATCTTAGGATTATTGATAAAATCATAGGTGGGGCCCTTATTATGTGTATGACAATAATGTGAAATAGTTTTAAAAACTTAACCATAAGGAATACAATAAATAAATGATGAAGGGGATACTTATTTTTAAATACATACATGCATACACATACACATATAATATTGTTTAATTTTTTTTCATAATGTATTTTGTATTTTAATAAAGTCTATGGTTTAATATATTTTTGTTTCCAAAAGTATTTATACGTAATATTTGTAACATATTCATAAATTCAAATTTTTATACATATTTTTTATTACATGAATACTATAATAAATATATCTCAATCTTACATCATTTACGTTTTAGTGAAAATTTACCTTTTGCCTTATTTAAAATAATTTGAATAGATTGTTTTCAAGTAAACACCAACATTTCTTAAATACATAAAGAATGGTGATATGAGTTTAGGAATACAAGTTATAAAAATATTTCATTAGTTTTAATGAACACTTATATTTTTGCTAAGATTTTGGAGCAACTTTATTTTTCAACATCAAGGTTTCACTTAATTATAGCACTGTTTAGTCGATTAGAAAATAACATAAATGATTTTTAGTTGATTAAAATTAAGTCCAACAATTCTTCATGTTTAGATATATTTTTTTAATTTATCATGTCATTGAAATTCAATACAAGAATTGGAACATGTTTTTTTTTTTACAACTAACATGTATTTTAAAATATAAAGGATGAGAAAATGCATGAAGAGATAGATTAAAATATAGATAGTTACATGAAAGACAATCCTAAAATATCAAAGGATACCTTGAGTTAAATCAATAGTCTTATTGATGGCTATACCAAATAATTAAATTGGGAATTTCTAATTTCATATTCCATCTTCTTGGAAATATTTTTATTTCAATAATGGAAGAGGAAATTATGACTAATTTTTCTCTAGGACACATTCATTATAATCATTCCAATACATGAATGGAAATTATGACTAATTTTGCTCTATATTACTCCTTTATGTGTCTTTATAATTTTGGGTTATGAGTATTGTAGTGCATTCAAATTCTAGCTATTAGACTACAATGAATGTGTTTATTTCTATCTTTATCATGTAGTCAAGAGTAAACCCTTAATCTTGTAGATAAACCCACATAGATTAGGTTTTATTTTCTGCAATTTTACTTTGTTGTCTTTTTATTTTTCTTGCATTTTTATTTTTATTGAAATTTGTTTTCCCTACACTATCCCAATATAATAAGGAATAATATTGCAAAGGCCTTCAAGTGCATCAATATCAATCCCATTAGGAGTCAACCTCAACTAAAAAATAACCTAAAATTTTCCCTATAGGTGAGTTATTTTCGCATGTCACTTCTTATTATATCCCTTTATGTGATGCATAGGTCTCTGAGGTATGTTTAACTTCCATCCTGATGGGTCAATGCATCTATAGATGGCAATAGTAAGTCTTCCACTCTAAATTAAAACATGATGTACTATTCAAATATATTTATTATACTATTCATATAATAATTTATGAAAATTTTATAAAGATTCTATATAAATACTTTTGGAAACAAAAATATATTAAATCATAGATTTTATTAAAACATAGAATATATTACAAAATTAAATTCAATTTTTTTTTTTTAAATATTCTATAAATATAAGAATTTAAAAATAAGTAGCCCCCTCATCATCTGTTTATTGTATTCCTCATGCTTACATTTTTAAAACTATTTTACATTATTATCATAAAAATAATAAGGGCCCAACATATGATTTAGTCAATAATCCTATGATAAATATAAGATATTATTTGATAAATGACGTATCTTCCTTAACATGGATTCCAAGTTGTTTTATTTCATATGCATATAATTTTATACAATATAGGTTTTGATTCTATTTTGGTTCATATCATATGGATAAAATTTGTAAGATTATCCATAACAATATCTTCTTTTTTATCACTCATATCTTCCATCTATTTATATCTAAACTCCACCATCTTCATAAGTTCTAGGATTTCCAAAAACCCTAATAGACACTTTCTACATTTTTTATTTATGTCCTATTCAATGTTCAGGGTTTCATTCAATATAAAATATGCATATTATGTGTTTATTTACAATAAAATATCTTATGGTCTCAAATTATGGAGATGTATATATAGAAAAAAAGGTAGTCAATTTGATTGATATAATGAGAAATTTGTTTGAGAAGAGATTATGAAGAAACATATCGAAGAATACTTCTATTTTTTATGATATCTTTTTATTGATATTTTATGAAGGGATTAAGTTTTGCACTTGTATTCAAATTGTTCTATATTGATTTCATGATCACAATTAAATCATACATGAAGAGCTTTTATTAGATTTTTCTAAGCAGGTATAATGATACTATGTGAGAAAACTAAATGAGATTATGTGATTATCCTATAACATGAAAATAAATACTATAAAAATTAATTATGGTGTTAAATTATCCTAAAAATAATGATAATATTATTTCCATAGAGAAAAATAATGATAACATCATTATAATAAATGAAAATGCTTCAATAATCGTAAATAAGCCAAATATATACAAATGAGATGATTATGTACAAGAGTGGAAGTTACTAGATTATTAATAACAAATCAATCAATAATATTTTTAAAAATTTCAAAATAATAAATACCTCCTTGCTCAAAGATGCCAAAAAAAATGTTCAACCTAAAGAAAGGGGTTATTATAATGATCTGGAACATGTCAAATAACCTAGATTGAAAGCTTCTCTCAAGCAAATTATTAATAATATTAGTTTACTAACTTATTTGTTACACTTTAGTGGTTAAACTGGATATTTATACCAATGAATATAACCATTTTAAAATATATAAATGATAATATACTAGATGAGATTAATACTCTATTACTATGTTTTGATATGGTATCATTCTCCAATGATTTCTCACTTGTAACATTCATGGTCATCAATGATATTTTTGATGACATGAATAAATTTTAAAATACTTTTGAGGTCAATTGTTTAATTGTGATAAATATCTTTATGAATAAATATTAGCAAAGCACCTTTGTGTCTTAAAGTCTAAAATTAAAATGATGGAAAATATTAACCATATGCATTTTGTCTAGCCTCATGCATTAAAAAGCCTTAAAATTTCATAAGAATTAAAATTTGAATGCAACTTGATCCAATTTTTTAGTGAACTCAAACATATATATGCATCATATCTCATAGATATCTGAGCTTTTAAGAGGTAAGAATGTAGTTTCTTAATGTAGGTTTATCAAAATTTTATATGTGAACATTTATTTATAAGCATCATATTATCATTGTCCATCTAAGATAAAAGGGGCCTACACAACATAATAATTATGGTTTTAAGATTATTTAATGAAGAATATTAGGAATAAGAAATAACTCATTCATGTGGTACATAGCAATTTGATGTTTACTCTTAATAAAAAATTAACATAATTTTAATTAGATCAAGATAGCATAACTAACAAATCTAAGACAAGGATAAATTGATCTTCCATAAAATATATCATTATCCATATTATATAGAAAGAACTTACAAACCTTAATAATGAGAGGCTTTTAAGGGTTGTAGACACCAAAATAGCACAAATCTGATTATGTGACTGCAAACATTGATCGCTTTGACACACACAGCCCCCAGGGCAGCCCTTAGAGGTTAAACAGTGGTCCTAACCACTCTTGGAGTAGTTTTGGAAGGTCAGAGGTCAATTTGGCACATTTTAGGCACCCTGCTCTCTACTCGTCTCACCCAGGGATGATTACAAACTGGTATTCGTCCCACCCTAGGATGATTATGGTATTTGTCCCACCCTGGGATGATTACAAACTGGTATTCATCCCACCTTGGGCCGATTAGCAGTATTCGTCCCTGGGTGGGCTGAATTGTAGGTTTGACGGGAAAAAAGTCAAATCTTGACAAATGGTAGCTCAAACTCGCCACTTAATGCCTCCTTCATTGCATGCGAGCATAGGTGAGTGTTTTTTAGCGTTAGAGGCTCTTACAGGGGTAGTCATGAAGTCCCAAATCAGGGAGGAATCTCCTCCCTCATAGGAAGGCATGATTGCCAAGTGGCACCTCTACATGCCCATTCAAGAGACCTGTCAGGTCTATAAAATGGTGGGTCTCCCCACCCCAAAAGAAATACAGAGAAGGAGCATTTTGAGCCATGAAGTGCTACCGGTTTACTACCTCACATCCCTTTTTGATTTGTGCCTTCTACATCCTTGATCTCTTTTGCAAAGGAGGTCATTGGGTGACTATTGGAAGCGCAAATTTGGATCCCAAAACCCGACACTTGACCACATTGTTCCACCCAATTTTTCGACAACACTTAATAAGAGGTTTTGGACCAATTCCAAGTGGATTGGTGCTGAAACAAAGCCCCAAACGGTGGGCGTCTTGCCCGCGGGCGCCCCCCACACTACTATAGGTCTATTCGTCTCGCCCCGAGACATTTAGGAATCTGTGGTAGATTTGCTTTTTGTTCCTTTTGCATTAGCTTCTATATTGTTTTAATAGATTGTAGTTTGAATTTCATCTTGATCGGAGTAATTTTGACCATGTTTCTATCATATTTTGTCTTCACTAACATGCAGGTGACATTGTCAAATTCTCGGTGATCGAGGCCGAATTGGGGAAATCCGACCTTCTGGGTCTTCTCAAAACACCCTCTTTTACCTAATCCCTAACTTTGTAGGTCACCTTGAGCTCTCATAATAGGACATTTGGAGCAGTGCTCTTAACCATTTTGTTGTAGGTTTATTCGTCCCACCTCGGAACGAGTATAGTTTTGTTGCAGGTTTATTCGTCCCACCCTGGGAAAAATAGAATTCATAGTGAATTTTTTGACTATTTCAATTGCAGTGTCCCTCTGGTAATGTTTCCAAGCTCCTGTGAAACTTTCAGGTTATTTTGATTTTCTTTACTCATTGGTTCATTCATTTTTATGCATGCATCTTTTATGGTTTTCTTTTTTAGATCAAATGCCTCATCTTATCTACAGGTGCTACTAACTATTTGCTATTTCTTTGAACATAGGATCTAGACATTTGGGAGCAGCAAGGAGTGAAGATCAATCAATGCAAGCGGTGGCGACGTTTTGGTCCACCCATTTTACATGTGGGCATGCGGAAGAAGGATCCATAATACATGATTGTAAACGAAGTAGTATTAACGCTCCTAGCCCCTGAAAAGGGAGGAGACATCTTTGTAACTGAGATTTGAAAGAGTATAAATAAAAGGGCTATGATTTTTCCATACTTTCTTTTGTTTCAATTCATTCCTTTCTCTTCCTTTCATGCATTTTCGATTTCTAGGAGTTTAAGTGTTATACTTTGCTTTGCATGCATCGCAATTAGTGTTTCCTTTTCATTTATGTATCCTCGTGCTTTCAGTGGCGATCACGGTGGGACCCTATCCTCTATTTTTTGAGATCAAGAATCTGATCAAAAGTTGTCTTTTCTTGCTTGCAGGTACCACTTTTCAAACATTGGACTGTTGTTCATTCCAGTCTATGGCGAATACATGACTATAATTTGTCTGACCCAGGGACGAATGAGAATTCATCTCACCCTGGGACAAATTCTGTTCTGGTATTCATCTCACCCAGAGATGAATAGTTGTCTGTTTATTTTTAGGGCCGAAAGTCAGAGACATCCGATTTGGGCAGAGAAAAGGTAGGGGTTCTTAACAACCTTTGTCATTTTTATTGTTTTGGTTTTATGTTTCTATTTTTTTGCTTGCTTAGGGAAATTTGTTGCTTGCATGTTTAATTTTCTTTAATAAAAATGAACCCCACACACATCACGTGGCATTTTTAAACCAAGGAGATGGTCGTAAAACCCCAGCCCTTGATCAAGACCAATGGTGGATTTCATCACCACCTTGGCTTGAATTTTGCATCCATTACCCCGATTGCCATTGTTGCTAGACATAAATCCTGATGAAAGCTGACCGAGTGTTGTTGGGGTGATTCCCAGCATGCGAGGATAAGTCTTCTATGGTAGGTGTCATAAATAGGGCAATCCCCCTTCCATACCGCCTATGTTCCACGTACCATCTGCTCTCACGTACCTATAGTTTCCCTCACGTAAGTGCGGGTATATAGAGAGGTTGGTATATCGGCCTAGCAATGGTATATCGAAGGGGCAACCATTTTTGGGAGCCATAAGAGCCTTCATTTTGCATTTAAACATTCTTTACAAAAGCTTGCAAAACAAAAACAAAAAACAAAAATCAAATCAAAACACACTAAACCAGGTCTAGGGCACACTTCAATCTTTAAACGAGATAATCACTACTTTGTGTGTGTGTGTTCCTTTCTGTTTAGTGTAATATAAAAATTGAAAAAAAAAATCATAAAAAGATAAAAATCTATGCATCTTGTAGAGGGGCACCACCATGGTGTTCACTCGTAGCCAAGCCCACTCATGGACGGAAGCTACCCACTCACGGGTAGAAGCTGCAGAGAGTGTACAGGGGGGGACAAGTCACCTCCGCTATAGCTCCAAGGACTTGGTCATTCCACCTTGGTGGCCCGACACACACGATAGTCCACTTCGTACCATGATAGAACGTGGCATTATAGGGGCACCCCTTTGAGGGGCACGCCCACTCAACACAGCCCCTTTCGAGAAGAGTCCATACATGTGGCACTCGATATAGATGGGAAAGATCCCATAGATGCCCGGTATGAGTGGCCACCATGCAATGAGGTGCTAGGGCAATGTAGGGTCCACCAGGAGGGGCCACATGATTACACCATCCCTCCTTTACCCCCTCTTATTGTCAGAAACAATAGGACAAGCCCAGAGCACAAGGCTCTTCAGGCGGGGTGAGCCAACTCCGCCCGTCCCTTTCTCACTTATGAAAGGGAGCATGAGGAAGACCCCTACCTTCCTCAAGAGCAATATATAGCATGGGAGCAATGCACTTTCGCACCTGCTATATACCATGGTCACCCATTGAGGCCAGAACCTCGGGTGAATGTCGCTAACCTCGACTGAGGGAAGTGCCCCATGGAAATATCGGATCCCCAAGACCAAGACAAATGCATAGGAGAGGCATCTAGGCCTCCTAGGCTCAAGATGGCAGAGCAAATTGACCTGGCATTTTCCAGACATGCCACCCGCCAAGCGTAGATCATGCAGCTTGAGCAGGATCAACAACAGCTAGAGCAGTTATATCGCCTTAGCAAAGAGTGCATTAGGTGCCAAACAAATGAGGTGCTCTGCACTACTATGACTGAGAGGGTTTTGACCCCCCAAACATAGAGGGTAGAAAGGTATGAGAGGCACAATCCCTTGGTGCAAGATAGGTCTCCAAGACCTTACCAAACGCTGCCTCCAAGACCCCTTAGACCGGAGCGGGAGGCCACTCCCAGGAACAACGATGGGTACCCTCCATGGGTGCCCACCCCTATTCATAGGTCTCACCCAGGGACTCCTCATGAAGCATATGAGGAGTATGAACAAGAAGAAGAGCGGGCTAAAATGCCCTATCAAGGAAGAGGAGCCGCTATGCAGCCACCCCTCTATAGGCCTCAAGTTTCCCGCAACCCACAATAGGAACAAGTTACAGAGGAAGAGATCAAATCATTCGATGCATATAAAGCACTGTTAGAGTGCTTGGAGTCTATGGAAACCAAAACTTCTGGGCCCCAAAAGCCCACCTTACGACAACTCCACAGTCATCCTGTGCATCCGTCAGTGCCAGCGCCCCCTTACCCCAAACATTTTAAACTACCCGAGTTGGCAACATTTAAAGGGGAAGAGGATGCTCAAGAGCATGTGACCCGGTTCCTGAGCCAATGTTTTGGTTCATGAACATTTTGTTGTTGAGACATTGATCACGTTCATATCCTTGACCGGGTCATCGCTACAAGATACATCATCTCACTTTTCTATGGACATGTTCCTGATGCTTTCAAGAAGGCACACTAGCGTTTGAACCTCAAAGGAGGTTCGCCTTCCGCTTTGCGACCTTAGATAGGATGTTCTTGAAAGCACGAGATTCTGGGCAAAGGAAACACCAAGTGCGATTGCATTCAAAATCAAGTACGCTTAAGTCCTAGAAATGTAAATTGCATGAAATGGAAAAGAAACACATTGGAAGAGACACAATCAAATAGAGAAAACACAGCCCTTTCATTAATATCCCTTGATCTCTGTTACAATGACGTCTCCTCCCTTTTCAGGGGCTAGGAGCGCAAATAGAGTTTGATTACAATCATTGAATGATTCCTCTTTCCGCGTGCCCACGATTGCAATGGGCGGGCCAAGATGATGCCGCCGCTGATGTCGATGAGTTCTTCACCTCTGCTGCTTCTCCTGCGAACAAAGAAACAACCAAGATGTTAGTAGCACCTGTTGCAAATGAAAAGCGTTTGCTCTCTAAAACTAACGAAATATGCATGTAAATATTTGCACGAAACGGTGATTACGGTGAGTCCAAATGGCTTCAAAACTTGACGAGAAGGTAAGAAAAGTTACCGAGAAGGCCACTGCCTTTGAGGCGGCTGGCCAATCTACCTTCAAGCTGGAATTCGTCCACAGGCGGGACGAATTCGAGCGCAATTCGTCCCTGGGTGGGACGAATTCTTGTGTTGAAGAAACCGACTTCTTCTTGCTCCAATGTCGGATCCCGAGACACTGCAAAATGCACTGCAAACAAGGGGGTTATGTAATTGGGGCCATTTTGGGACGACCCAGATGGTCGGATTTTCCCAATTTGGCCTCCACCCTCGGGAATTTGACCTCGACACCTGCAAGTCAGCGAAACGACAAAGCAACACAAAACATACTAGAATCTGACCAAAAGTTACAAAATTGCAGCTATGGATTAATCAAACCTAATAACACAAAATGCAATCTGAAAAATGATCTAAAATGCTCAAAAACTAAAAATAGGACTTGGGAGGTGCGGGGGTGCCCAAGTGGGCCTCCCATCGTTGGCACTTGATTTTGGAGCCAATCCACCAGGGATGGGCCCAAAACCTCTTAGGATTGGGGGTCGGCGAATTGGTTGGTTCAGGTGTCCATGCGTTGGATTTGGGTCAGGTTCGAGCTTCCAAAGGCCACCCAACAACCTCCCTTGCAAAAGAGATTGGTGGATGTGGGAAGGTGAACCAAAAGGGATGCAAGTGGGTCTTCAACTCGGCAGCACTTCGTTGCTTGAAAACTCCTTCAACTTGTATATTTTGGGTGAGAAAAGTCCCACCTTTTATAGACCCATGGGGTCTCTTTTGGGAGGGAAGCACAAATGCCATGTGTTGGCCATAGGCGCCATGTGGCGAGTCTTGTCTTCCCATGAGGGAGGGGGTCCTCCATTGACTTGAGCTTTGATAAATGCCTTTTGTGACGGTCTTCTAACGGCCCCTCTGTCCACCTACACACGCGTGCAAAGCGGGAGTCCTTAGCCGAGCTGTTACGGGCTGCCACTTGGCACCCTTTGCCTTTTGCCCGTTAAGCTTAGAATTCGTCCCACCCAGGGACGGATTCAGAATTCGTCCTGGGGTGGGACGGATTCTATTTTGAATTCGTCCCTGGGTGAGACGAATGCTGGGCAAAGTGTCCAAGTGTGCCAAATTGCTTCTTGACCTTACAAAATTGCTATGAAAGTGGTTAAGACCATCTGTTTAACCTCTGAGGGCTGCCACAGGGAGCTGTGTTTGTCAAAGCGATCGGTGTTTGCGGTCACATAATCGGATTGGTGCTGTTTTGGTGTCTACGAGATGCCCCTTTTTGGGAAGCGCTACGGGTGACGCGATCTTGAGCAAAAATAGATAACCAAAGCACTAATGATTAGGGTTTCTTGGTAACCTAACCAACTTTTGATGCCCCAAGTATGGAAAGGGCATGCATTCTTGAATCCTTGCTTCTGCGAGCTAAGGAATTTGATTTCAAGTATTAACTTATTTTGGTGAGGTGTGACTTGAACTTAGACATTGATCGGTCATGAACAAGTGAAGGGCGTTTTTATCCTCGGGGGGAACCTTGTGTTCATGATTCATGAAATGCCAAGTGTTTGATTGATTTGATTGTTGCTTGTTTTGCCCCAAGCTGGAGCGTGATTGTCTTTGTCAATGATTCTTTGAATGCATGTCGTTTTCCTTAATTGGGTGTGTGATTGTTGGTTGGTGACTAAGTGTGACTACCCCCTCAAGCGACGAATCGATGAGGGAATGACCTTCGTGAGAGAAGCGACGAGTCGCTTGACCCAAGATGACTTGTGCAAGGTGTGCCTTTAGAGGGTTTACCGTTAAGCGTGTGCAATTTTTCCAACATTTGGACCTATTTTTGGTGGGTGTTAACCCTTTTGGTGATGCAGTAATGAGGTGAAATCATCGAAAATCTAACTTCCCGTGGAGCGGTCCGGCTATTATAGCCTTCTTGGGGAATTAGGAGAGCGATAATTTGGACCTCGACATCGATTTTCTTTGCCTAGAGGTTAAGTGCAAGAGCACTTATGTCGGCAATGTTTTTGTGTTTTTGTTGAATTTTGTACTTGTTTTGATTGTTTTTGTGATTTTGTGATGATCGATTTGGGGATGAAATTGTCTAAAATCCGTCTTCCCGTGGAGCGGTCCGGCTATGGTAGCCTTCTTAGGGAGTATGATAGTGACAATTTGTGACCCCGATGTCGATTTTGTATGCCCCTGTTGTCAGGTGCATTTGCAATCCTGTCAGGCAATTTTATTGTCTGTTTTTAGTGCATTTTTAGTCATTTTTGTTGATTTTTTTGTCTTGGCTTGAATTCGTCCCTGGGTGGGACGAATTCTGAAATTCGTCCCTGGGTGGGACGAGCGCGATCGAGTGCTCGTCCCGGTCAAGGATGAATTCCGGTGCAAAGGCCTATTTAATGGCCAAAACTTGATTTTGGGCTCATTTGTGTCATTTTTTTCTTGCGATTTTGGAGCTGCGGGAGGAGGAGGTAATGCGAAGCGAAGCGCTTGGAATTCTCTCTGCCATCATGAGTGCACAAAGCTGGATTCGACGGCGGAGCGAGGCGAGACCTGTAAGTGACCCTAGGGTTTATTTTGCTTTAATTTAATGCATTGTTTTTGTGTTGACGCTTTTCAAAACTTTAAGATTTTTTTTTGTGATGTTTTTGTTTAACAGTTAAGGTTAGAAACCCTAGAACTGAAAATTTGATCTGTTTTATTTATTTATTTATTTTTTTTTTTTGCAGGTTGTTAGGAGCCGGTACCGTGTACCCGCTGCATTTACTGAGGCGCGTTTGGCATTGACCGATGATGATGGGAATGGCTTGATGCCCTTGGGCTCAAGCGGGTGGCTCGGCTGGAGCTGTGGTTTCGGATCGAGGCCTATCGACGGCCTGATCAAGCTTTGGGATCCGTGGACCAATACTTTCCATCTCCGACGGGGAGATGGTGACTCTTGAGGACGTCTATCGGTTGCTTCGATTCCGATAGATGGTCTGCCTATTAGGACATCTCCGTTTGATCGCGGTGCTATACTTACGAGATGTTTTGGGCATGGGGGGAGGGGTGTAGCGGACCCGGTGGAGACAACCGAGCGGATTGCCAGTGGCGGGATTTTGGTTAGGGTGGAAGGAGAGGGGGTGTTAGGAGTGAGGCACGCATTCTTGATGGGCCTCATTTCTAACATTCTTCTCCCCGATTCGTCGAGCGCGAGGTTCCGTGGAACCTGTTGGATTTGGTGTGGCGGTTGGCGAGTGCCGATAGAGGCACCGTTGATTCCGAGATGGGGACAGACTTTGTTGGCACGGCTTTACGGGGAGGTACGGGGTCCGTGTCGACAGCGGAAGGGTGTCGATTGCAGTTTTTGTTGCAGTGCTTTGGGGTTGGCAGCACATAGCTGTTGAGAGGCCTACCGGGTTACCGTGGATGACTCGGGCGGTGATGGAGGATGAGGAGATTGGTTATGCGGCTTTGTGGCGACGGTCACGGAGCGAGGGCGAGTCGGCGATGGGCGGGTGCCGTTGAGCACTACATTGATGCCTTTTCTCGGCTCACTCCGGGGAGGTGTTTTGGCGTCCCTATCGGGATTCCGGCTGCTGAGCTGGAGAGTGGCTCCGACGGGTACGGAGGGAGCGATGGTTGACAGGGCGGCACGGGACGGAGCATGAGTTCTTTCCGTACCGTCGGGTTACACGACAGTTTGGGGTGCGCCAGGGGTTGCCTGGTGAGCCCGTAGGCTATCGACGTCGGGGAGATGAGAGGGATCTGGAGCCACCGGTCCTCGTGCCATTGGGCGAGGAGTCGGATGCGGTGATTGAGGTCTCGGATGTGGATGACGTCGGTACTACCATTGAGTATGACTCGTGGTGGGTATTGCGGTGGAGAGGAGAGGGTCCAGGGAGGCACGGAGGCGGCGGTGGAGGATCTTGAGGCGGCAGGGGGTGATTGGGGGGGCCGTTGGATGATGCGGACATGGTGGATGTGGGAGATGAGGATGTGGACTTGGGTGTTCCGAAGCAGGCGGACATGCAGGATGTGGAGGAGCATTTGGAGCCTGAGCAGGCTACTGTCCCCGCGAGTCCTATGCGTCCGACAGATACAGAGGAGGTGGGGTCGGATGTAGGCGATGAGGTTGCACGACTTACAGAGCTGCTGCGGATGCGGGATCTGGAGAGGGATCTTCTACGGGCTCAGTTGGCAGAGCGGGATAGAGTTTTGGCGCGGCGCGATGATGCATTGTCTATCTATCATCGACGAGAGGCGAGTGGTGTACGTATCGGATAGACTTGGAGAGGGAGGTCATCCGCCTTGGCGGGCGGCTCCCGAGCCTTCGATCGGTAGATCTTCTCGACGGACGAGGGATAGTTGGTGAGCGATCGGCATCATCTCGTCGCAGGCGGTTAGATGAGAGGGGTGGTAGTAGGCATGATGCGGGGGCTAGCAGTAGCCGGCCTGCAGGGTCCCGTCGGACCCACACCACGGGGGGTAGTTCCCGTCGCACCGATCCTGCGTGATCATGGTGGTCGACGCCTTAGGTTGGGTTTTGGATATGCTTGCGGGGTCTGAGGACCGGTTTTGTAGCCTGCGGGCATCTTTTTGACGATATATATATATATATACCTGTTTTATTTTTGGATTTGTACATGTGATGATGTGATTTTTGTTATGCATGTTTATTCATTTTGATGAATGCAGATGTTATGATGAATGCAAATGTTTTAGATGTCTATGTGATATGCAAATTGAAATGGATGAATGATATTTGTGGTGATTGCACCATTATTGTTTAAGAAGCTCTTTATTTACATGGTTTTTTTTTTTGTATTTTCTGATGGTATCATAAGGATGATAAGTAGCGCAGATGGTTTTGGGATGAATGTATGATTTTATGAGATTCAGACAGTTTTATCTCACTATCCATGATTGTACTTTATCTTACAAGACTTTTGAACAAGGTATGAATCGGACCTATTTTTGACCAAGTTATTTAACATCCCTGTGTGTGCAATTGAGTTCATTTAGTGGTATTTGTTAGGATACCGCCAGTGCAGAATGGGCTTTCAACCGAACTGTCCTGAGGATCACCTAATTAGCTCCACGAATTCCTTTGTTGTATGTACTAAGATTAATCTGCGGTGTAATCCAGGATGCCATAAGCTAGCTCATCCACATGCAAACATTGATCCGTACGCAAGTTAATGTGACAGATATATCGTCATGCGGGAGGTTTACTACATTACCGATAGGCTATCAACCAAATTGGTACTGAAGCTTGCCTTATGACCTATAGAATCCTTGAGAGTTCCAGGGATTCAAGGTCAACTCCCTTCTTTTCTTCAATTGTATTGGGATACTTGCTCTTTGTAGTGATGAGATCATTGTTTATTTTGATTTGTTTTTTTTTGAGCAAGGGATTGGGGATATGGAGTGATGAAAATCATTGTTGTTTGTGCCTTTTGATGTGTGCACTATAGTTTGTCAAATTTGGAGTTTTGACATTTTGCAAATTTTTGTGTTTTGCAACTGTTGAGAACTTTAGGGATTCTTAGGGAATTGGGTAGGGAGGATGCTTGTCCTTTTGCCAACTCTCGGCATTCTAGGGGTCATTCGCACGGGGGGATGAGCAAGATAACCGTTTCGCTTGTGGTGACCTAGATTATTTTGCTAGGTTTCGTCTTTCGTTCACACAATTTTGGGAATTTTAGTGTTTTGATTTGTGTTGGGATGTTACGTAACAAGGTGTATTTCAAGTATGACTCTACCTTCGTAAAATCTGTTCGACTTGGTACACTACATGGCTAAAGAGGAAAATGATGACTGAATCACTGAAACTCTTGGTACATTCCCAGACCATTGATTGTAGTGTGGTAAAAGTTATGCTTGGTGTTTTTGTTGTTTTTGATGAATTCGAGTATGCCTAGAATTGAGATGCAAATCTTTGTTGTTTTTGATGATTTTTGTTGTTTTGTTTTTGTTGAATTTCTTGATTTTTTTTGACCCAAGCGATTGCGATAATCGTTGGAGCTTTTGGGTTGACCAAGAGATTGCGATAATCCTTGGAGCTTTTTGGATATGACCAAGAGATTGCGATAATCCTTGGAGCTTTTTGTATGACCAAGAGATTGCGATAATCCTTGGAGCTTTTTGGATTTGACCAAGAGATTGCGATAATCCTTGGAGCTTTTGGATTGACCAAGAGATTGCGATAATCCTTGGAGCTTTTGGATTGACCAAGAGATTGCGATAATCCTTGGAGCTTTTTGGATTGACCAAGAGATTGCGATAATCCTTGGAGCTTTTAGGGTTGACCAAGAGATTGCGATAATCCTTGGAGCTTTTTGGGTTGACCAAGAGATTGCGATAATCCTTGGAGCTTTTTTGGTTGACCAAGAGATTGTGATAATCCTTGGAGCTTTTGGTACCAAAAAGTAGATAATTTGAGCTTAAAGTATATTTGCTTTTTTTTTTTTTTTTGGTATATGGCTTTCTTAGATATGAAATGGTCGCAAATGATTGATATTCAAGGGTTCTGTTTCCTTGATACCGTCAAGAGAAGCTAGCCTGTACGTTCTCGGTCCTATTTTGCTATCAATGACATAAGGACCTAGCCAATTTGCCATGAATTTGTCTCTCATATGGGACGGCAAATTAGAGTTTTGTTGGTTTTCCTTTAGAACCAGATCACCAACCCGAAAGTCTCTTAGGTGAACTTTCATGTTGTAAGCTCTCTTAAGCCGCTCTTGATAGATACGTAAGTGCTCGAGAGCATTAACGCGTCTTTCGTCAAGCAACGTAAGTTGGTCTAACCGGGCCTGCCGTGCAGTGTCATCATCGATGAATTCCTGCATTGATATGCGGAGGGAAGGAATTTCCAACTCGAGAGGCATTACTGCCTCGAGGCCATACACTAGTGAAAACGGAGTTGCCCCAGTGGGCGTCCGAATGCTAGTGCGATAAGCCCAAAGGGCAAGTGGGATTTGTATGTGCCAATCCTTATGATTGTCTGCGACGGTCTTTTTAAGGATGGCGACTAGCGTTTTGTTTGACGCCTCTGCTTGCCCATTTGCTTGCGGATAATAGGGTGTTGAAAAGTTGTGCTGAATTTTGTACTTTGTGGTTAAAGCACGCACGTCTTTGTTCTTGAATGATGGCCCATTATCCGAGATTATTTTGGATGGAATACCAAAACGACATATGATGTAATGCAAAATGAACTCCGCAATGCGGGAGTCAGTCGTACAGGTTAACGGAATTGCTTCCACCCATTTGGTAAAATATTATGTGGCCGTTATGATAAACGTGTGACGGCCTGACGATGCAGGGGAGATCTTTCCGATTAGATCGAGGCCCCACTACAAAAATGGCCAAGTAGATTGGACTGTCCGTAGGGCATGGGAAGGTGCGTGCATTAAATTGGCATGATGTTGACATTTTACGCACCTCTTGACATACGCGCAGCAATCTCGCTCTAAAGATGGCCAATAATAGCCCATGCGAAGAATGCGCTTTGCAATGGCCATACCATTGAAGTGGCCGCCACATGTACCGTCATGCGCTTGGGTGACTGCCCAAGTGGACTCTTGCTGGTCCAAGCAACGAAGAAGAATTCCGTCGTAGCTGCGACGATACAAAATGTCTCCTATCAAGACATATTTTGCCGCTTTCTGTTTGAATGTTCGTTTTGCGGCTTGCGTCAATCCAAAGGGTAGATTACCTAACTTGAGGTAGTCTCTTATGGGTAAATACCGATCCTGTTGATCGGATACCTCGACGGTTTGAACAGCCAATCCCTTTTGGAGTTCTTCCCTAACAAATGCTGATTGGGATAGAACTTGTAAGAATAGCGTTGTGTTGCTATTAATGGGAGTGGGGGAGAACAAAGACCCCCAGTTGGCATGTTTCAAATAGTCTCGGATTCGAAAGAACTTATCCGAAGATGGTTCGATCTGGATCATGTGGATTCCTGGCGTCAAGTCTGAGCTTGCGCGCTCCATCGCGGGTTGCGATAAGGTTTTGACTTGAATGGTTGTTATATCACCGGAAAGGTCTTGCGGGATTAGTGACCCTAAGGAGGCCATTGTGTCCGCAAAATGATTCGATGATCGAGGGAGTGCCTCGATGTCATACCACTCAAGTTTTGCCAGGAATTTATCCACGAGGGCTTTATAGGCCTTTAGGACTGGGCATTTGCATTGATATACCCCTTTGACTTGATTGACGATTAACAGCGAATCACCAAAGATGTTCAATCTTTTGATGTTCATGGCGATTGTTGTACGAAGACCTAGGAGCAAGGCTTCATATTCTGCATTGTTGTTGGTGCCTTGGAAGTTTAATTTAAATGACGGGGGCATTGGAGCGCCCTGCGGTGTGAAGAATACAATTCTGCGCCACCACCTTGCTCGCATTTAGAACCATCAAAAAATAAGGTTATGTCGGCACTGAGACTCAGGCTCTTCAAAATCCGGCGATTACGAGACATGGAAGACCTCATCATCGGGTAGTTCTATGACTAGAGGCTGATCGTCTTCAAGAGGAGCCTCTGCTAGTTGATCGGCTATGACTTGTCCTTTTATAGATTTTTGCCCAATAAACTCAATGTCAAATTCCGTCAACAACATGATCCATTTCGCCGTGCGACTACTATGATAAGTACGACTCATCATGTATCGCAATGGATTCTCCTTAGACACAACATACGTCGTGTTGCTCAGCATGTAATGGCGTAGCCTTTTGGTAGCAAACACCACTGCCAAGCAGAGTTTCTCAACGTATGCATAGTTAAGTTCGTAACTGACCAGGGTGCGGCTAAGATAGTAAGTAGCCTGTTCTTTGTGAAGTTCATTCTTAGGGCTAGCATTGCGCCCGGTGCCACCTCGATGGTGAGATGTATAAGTAGAACGGCACACCTGGTCTAGGCGGTGCCAATACGCGGCGAAGCCAAGTATTGTTTGATTTCGTCAAAGGTGATGGCACTCGTCATCCCAATGAAATGTGACCCCCTTGTGCAATAATTTGTTCATTGGTCGGCATTTGTCAGATAATTGCGCTATGAAGCGTTTAATCGACGCGACCTTTCCTTGCAGACTTATGAGCTGCTTGATAGTGGTTGGGGGAGCCATTTCAAGGATTGCCTTGACTTTGTTTGGGTCCACTTCGATGCCTCTCTTGGAGACTATAAAACCCAAGAGTTTTCCAGATGTGACGCCGAACACGCACTTCTTGGGATTCAGTCTGACCTTATGCTCTATGAGGCGATCGAGAATCTTGCTTAAGTCATCCGAGATGATGCGAGCGCAAGAGAGACTTGGCTAACAAATCATCCATGTAATCTTCCAAAGTTTTGTGCATGTAATCGTGGAAGATATAAGTCATAGCACGTTGGTATGTAGCGCCAGCGTTTTTAAGGCCAAAAGGCATGACCTTATAACAAAATGTCCCCCAAGGCGTTGTGAATGCCGTTTTGAGTTGGTCTTCAGGATTGATACGAATTTGATTGTATCCTGAGAAACCGTCCATTAGGGAGAGCATTTCGTGACCTCTTGTAGCGTCTACCAATGCGTCGATGCTTGGCAAGGGGAAATCATCCTTAGGACTCGCTTTGTTTAGGTCTCGAAAGTCGATGCATATGCGAATCCTCTCGTCAGGCTTCTTAACGGGAACCATGTTGGACAACCATGGCGGATAATCCACACAGATGACAAATTGTGCATCCAACAGCTTTTGCAATTCGTCTTTGACCATCAAGGCCACTTTTGGGTGCATCTTTCTTAGTTTTTGCTTTACAGGCTTGATTTTCGGATCAAGCGTTAAGTTGTGCATGACTAGCTGCGGGTCTAGTCCTGGCATATCTTTGTACGACCATGCAAAAACTTCCTTCTTCTCTTTAAGAAGGGCAATGTAATCGGCTTGCTCCTCGGGGGAAAGGCTTACCCCCAGCTTGAGAATCCGTGGATTCATTGGATCTGTGCTGATGTCTACGTCGGTCGTCTCTTCGGCCCGACATGTGGGATCCGTCCTCCAAGCGATGTGGAGTTGGGATTAAATGGATATCATCGGCTGAGTTAAGATCTGCGTTTGGGACCTCGGGTCCCTCTTCGGCTTGAAAAATATCTTGAGTTGTCCTTAGGGTAAAATGAAGCATTTCACCGAAAGGCCAGTACTCTGATGGTGACAATGGTGAATTGACACGATCCCAGTCAATGGCATCCATGTTTAGATGCAATGACCGTGATGGATCGGTCGGATTGTGGATGGGTGTGGTCAAATCAATGGAGATCATGTGGATGGAATGAATTTGGTCTCCCGAACCACGGGTGTGATGACTCGATTTTTTTAGATGTTCCCTATACTCCGGATGCGGCTCTACGGGAGCGAGGCACGAATGGATCCTCTCTAGGTGCAAATTCATCTCTATGTGTGAAAAGGAAGGCGGGGTCTTCCCTCGGTACTGCTGTCCTGATGGGATCTCGAGGTGGACGATGCTCATCTTGAATTTGGAGCCATAGGCCTAACACTTGGTCCCACCTCGCTGGGTCTACGTGCCATTCATGTCCCTAACCGTATACCCATTTGTCCCATTAGATCTTCATGAGTTAGAGTGCGGTGATGTCGTCGCGCATGTACGAGATAGTCCATTTCGGTTTCGTCTTCGAATCGCTTTCATAGATCCAAAATTGTTCATCCTCTTCAACATCCGTTGCTTGCGACATTGAGGACTCTTCCTGTTCCGGTGAATTAATCTGGTCCCATTGCGGTTGTTCCACTCTTAGTGGAGGGACCTGATTCTTTTGAGGCTTGTGTTATTTCATCTCGGAACCTCTAAGGGGAACAGTTTCAGAAAAATGTCCGGAAGCCGTTGTTGTTCTCTTTGATGATTTATCTATGAACTTTCACCTCTCTCTAGCAAAGGAGAGGGATTATTGCTATTTCCGGGGGTGTTTGTAGACCATGGGAGATAATCCCCTAATGTGTATTCTGTGTTTGGATTGGCGTACGGGTCTTGTGCCAATCCCCCCTGTTGCCTATTTCTAGGCCTTGCATATTTTCAACCAAGATGTCTAACGACGGGGGATGGTTGAACCCTACCCCGACTTGTCATATGGCATCGATACCTTGGTTGGCAAAGTATCCGCATCCCTTGCTCATATCTTCCTAGCCCATACCCATGCCAATTGCATTGTTCGAGATATTTTAGGGCAAATTACGGGTTCGACGAGATAATTGATGTTTTCGACAAAAGGCTCTTCATCTGTTTCCTTTTGTTCGCATGGTTCAGAACCATGATCAAGGCCCCCATACACAAAATTCGTTTGGTTCGGTGGGTAGCCTAGAGGGACGATTGTTCCAATGGGAAGGCGAGGTCTTCCCATGTCTTGTGCTTGACTCCGAGTGTGGGGGTTGCCACAACATTTTGCACTAAGTATTCCCCCGAGGCCCGTGCTTGGCCATTTCAACGGTGATTGTTGATGATTGGGTAGGAGGAAGCGGTAGTCCTTCTTGAGTCCATTCCATGTTTGGTGGTTCGGGAATCTTGGTTTCCGTTGCGTTGGGCGCTTCCTCTGTTGATATCGTTGAAATCGTGGGCAACCCCTCTTCTAGAGGCTTAACCTCTTCCATGATTTGCTTTCCCTTGTCCTTCTGTTGGCCCACGATAGGTGGCGTTGATGATGAAGGAGTAGGTGATGAAGTCTCACCTGGCTGGGATTTTGCCTTGTTGGCCACCAGTGGTACTTGCGGTATCGGACCCTGTTTAGATGGATTTAATTGAAAATCCAAATGCGTTGATGGGAGGGTCGATTGAGGTATGAATTGTACCGCATTGCAATACTTGAAGGGCTCTAAGTCCATTGGGACTACATGTATTTGCCCTTCATAGGCATACTTCAAGCTCTGGTGTGCGATCGAGGGGACACACTTCATGTCCCTGATCCAAGGCCGCCCTAGCAGTATATTATAAGCCATTTCGCCTTCCAGCACATGGCACAGTGTGGGTATTGACTTTTGTCCTACCTGTATAGGCAGAACAACCGTGCCGACTGTCGAGCAAATTGCATCGTTAAAAGCTCGCAGTGTGTACGTGGAAGCGGTGATGTGAGAGGTTGGCAGTTTTAAATGTTTCAACGCTGCGGTGGTTATAATGTTCTTTGGACGAGCCGGTATCTATCGGCACTCTCTTGTACGGGATCCCGTTGACCCGCGCGATAACGTGCTGGGGTGGATCCGGCATGTCATTTGATATCGTTTTGACCTCGTCTTCTCTGAATGTGATGACAGGCTCCGTACATTGTTTCACATGTCCCACGAAGGCGTTGAAAGAATTTGCTTCGTGGGGTTGTACTTCAATGGCTTTTAAAATGTCCATAAGAGCTTCTCTATGGGGAGCTGATTGTTGAATAAGCTCGTAGATGGACAGCCTAGCCGACGTGGTCCGCAAACTCTGCGTGAGTTTGGTTCGTATCGTGACCTCAGGTCTAGGCGGAGGTAACTGCGTTGGGCGTTGTTGAGGCTGCGATGTCGACGGAACTTCCCTCGCAGCTACCTCGGGGGCAACTGTTGGGTATTTTTTGTTCCTTGTTACAATGCTAATCATTCCCACAAATCCTTGCGCGGGAAGATCTTGTCGCACCTCGTTAATCTGGAGCGGTTTTGTCTGTGCCTCGTGGGCAGGCAAGGGGTCCTTGAATACCCCCATTTGTTGGTTGTTTGGTGCGATGGGGTTGTCCACGACCAATGTTCGGTTGTCGATCAAATCCTGGACTAGTTCTTTGAATTTCCAGCACCCATTTAGGTCATGTCCTCTGCGCCTATGGAATCTGCAATACAATTCCTCCCTATACCCCCTAGGCTTGGGAATGTTAGGGTCAAAAATTTGGATTTATGGCGGAGTAACTAAATTTGCCGCTGACAAGCGGTCAAATAAGGAGTCCCTAGACTCCGCATACGGGGTGAATTGTCGCCTAGGGCGACGCTACTGATACTGCTCCTGTCTTCTGTTATCTCTTTCGTAAGCAGGAGGCACTGCCTGGTAGTTAGCCTTTTGAGGCTGCGTTTCTTGCACAGGCGCGGGGACATTTATCGCAACTTGGTTGACTACAGCGTGTTGTGGTTGCGTTGTCCCGATTTTAGTGGTTTTATTCCACTCTTTCTTCTTAGGCTTGGCAATTGCGCCTTCGCCTATCTTAATCTCTTCTATGACTCTGGCTTGCGCCAAAGCTTCTTCTAAGTTGTCGTATTGTCGCGGCAACAATAGACCGAGAGATTGATTTTAAGCAACTTTTTGCGAACATTTGCGTGAGGTCCGACATGGGAGGACGGTAGGGTAACTTAGAAAGCAAAGCTCTCCATCGGTTCCCGTACGCTGCCATTGTTTCCTCCTCAAATTGTTTAAGGCTAGCAAGATCACTAAGTGATGCCTTCTTCCTTGTGTTGAAGGCGAAACGTTCAAGAAACGCATCTACTAGGCTGATCTAAGTTGCTTATCTTGTGTTTGGGCGGTTGTGTGAACCAATCCGAGGCGGGGCCTGCGAATGTGGTTATGAATGTTCTAAGCAATAATGCGTCATTATCTTGGATGCCGAAGCATTGGCTTAGAAATCGTGTAACGTGTTCTGTGCGTCCTCTTCACCTTTAAAAGCTGCCAATTGAGGCAACTTGAAGTGTTCGGGGTAAAGAGGTGTAGGCAGAGGGATGCACGGATTATTGCGGAGTAGACGTAATGTGGGTTTTTGATGCCCAGCGGCTTTTGTCTCCACGAGACTCCAAACGCTCCAATAGCGCTTGGTATGCATCGAAAGATTTTATTTCTTCCTCTCTTGTTCGCTCTTGTTGCAAGTTACGGTAAACTGGAGGCCTATGGAGGGGTGGCCGAATGGCATCCTTCCTGCCTTGATGGGGAGTTTCAATATATTCCTCTTCCGGTTCATACTCCTCATAAAATTCTTGAGGAGTCTCGGGCGAAACCTATGACCACGATCAAGCTCTTCTTGAAGGTACCCATCATTGTTTCGGGGAGTTGCCTCCCTCTCGAATCTATGGGGTCTTGGAGGCCGAGCTTGACGAGGTCGTGGAGACTGTCTTGCACCAACGGATTACGCCTCTCATCTTGTTCAGCTCTTTGGATGCGAGGGGTTGGCCCCCTCTCAGGTATTTCATAGCGTAACTCATCCGCTTCGCGTTGCATGCGTTCTTTATCCAAGCGGTATTGATACTCTATCTCTTCCTGACTTTGTTTAAGCCGCATGATTTGGGCTTGACGGGTGGTATATCTGGCGACAGCCGGGTCAATTTGATCTACCCTATTTTGTTCAGAAGGTTCAAATGTTCCTCCTATGGGTTTACCTCGGTTTTGATGCTCTAAAATCTCAAGGGGTCGCTTCCCTCTGTCGAGGTAGGCGGTATGTGCTCGAGGTTTCGGCCTCAAGGGGTGATCATGATATCCTGTGGTGCGGAAATGCATAAGGTTCTCGCATTGTATGTTGTTGTCCTTGAGGAATGCGATGGTTTTCCTCATACTCCCTTTCACGGGTGTAAATGGGGTGGGCGGAGTTAGGTCGCCCTATGTAAGGAGCCCTGCGCTCCGGATTTGGTCTCTCTGTTCTGATGATAGGTAAAGAAGGGATGCCATATCCACGTTGCCCCTCTAAATGGACGGTGTGCCGTTTAGCGCTTCATCGCGCGGTGGCCACTCATGCCTAACTTCAAGAGGTGATTCTCTATTTATGTCAAGGTCTACATGTAAGGCATCTTCTCGAAAGGGGCTGCTTTGAATAGGCATACCCCAGAGGATTCTGAATTGGATTCTTTTGTAGGTTTGACCTATAAGGCGGTATGACCAAATCCTCAGGACTGAAGTGAAGGCGACTTGCGCCTGCTTTTTGTGTACCTTCCGGAGCTTCTGCCCTTGATTGGGCTTGACTGCGGGTGTACACCATTGCGGTGCTTCTATGCTATCTAAATAAGTTTTTATCTCGTTTTTATGATTTTCTTTTTTTTTGTCTACACTAAGCAGAATTAAACACACACATTCACAAAACCGTGATTATCTCTTTTAAGGATTCTTGGTGTGTCCTAAACTGGTTTAGTGCATTTTGATGTTTTGTTTTGTTTTTGTAGGTTTTGTAGAACGTTTAAATGCATCATGTAGGCTCTTATAACTCCAAAAAGGTCGCCCCTTCAATATACCGGCCAGGCCGATATACCAACCTCTCTATATACCCGCCCTTACGAGAGGGAGACTATAGGTACGTGAGAGCAGAAGGTACGTGGTACGTAGGCGGTACGGAAGGGGGATTGTCCTGTTAATGGCACCTACCATAGAAAACTTATCCTCGCGCGCATGGGAATCACCCCGGCTACGCTCGGTCTGTCTTCGTCGGGATTTACGCCTAACAACAGTTGACAATCGGGAAATGGATGCAAATCAAGCCAAGGTGGTGATGAAATCCACCAATGGTCTTGATCAAGGGCTGGGGTCTTACGACCAGCTCCTTGGTTTAAAATTGTTTCGTGATGTGTGTGGGATTCGTTTTATTCAACAAAAATGAAACTAGCATACATGACTTTTCCTAATGCAATGCAAGATTAAATGAAAACAATTAAAGAAACAGAAACAGAAATAGAAAATTTAACAGAGATGATAAAAATCCCTACCTCTTCTCTGCCTGCTCCTGTTGTCTCTGAATTTCTGCTCTGAAAATCCATAGACAGGAATTCGTCCCTCTGGGAGACGAATTGCAGAACAGAATTCGTCCCTCCCAGAGACGAATTTGAATTCGTCTCGAGGTCGGACAATTGAAAAAGAATTCGTCCTGTCGGAGACGAATAGCGATCTGCAACAAAAAAAATGTACTGTCAAGCACAAACACAAAACTTTGATCAGTTTGTAGATTTTAAAAACCAGGGAACAGGGTCCCACGTGATCGCCATGAAAGCACGAGATTACGGGCAAAGGAAACACTAAGTGCGATTGCATTCAAAATCAAGTACGCTTAAGTCCTAGAAATGTAAATTGCATGAAATGGAAAAGAAACACATTGGAAGAGACACAATCAAATAGAGAAAACACAGCCCTTTCATTAATATCCCTTGATCTCTATTACAATGACGTCTCCTCCCTTTTCAGGGGCTAGGAGCGCAAATAGAGTTTGATTACAATCATTGAATGATTCCTCTTTTCGCGTGCCCACGATTGCAATGGGCGGGCCAAGATGATGCCGCCGCTGATGTCGATGAGTTCTTCACCTCTGTTGCTTCTCCTGCGAACAAAGAAATAACCAAGATGTCAGTAGCATTCTGCAAATGAAAAGCGTTTGCTCTCTAAAACTAACGAAATATGCATGTAAATATTTGCATGAAACAGTGATTACAGTGAGTCCAAATGGCTTCAAAACTTGACAGAAGGTAAGAAAAGTTACCAGAAGGCCACTGCCACTGATGCAGCTGGCCAATCTACCTTCAACTGGAATTCGTCCCTGGGCAGGACGAATTGATATAATTCGTCCCTGGGTGGGACGAATTCTTGTGTTGAAGAAACCGACTCTCTTGCTCCAATGTCGGATCTCGAGACCTACAAAATCCTCAAATAGGGGGTTATGTAATTGGGGCCATTTTGGGACGACCCAGATGGTCGGATTCTCCCAATTTGGCCTCCACCCTCGGGAATTTGACCTCGACACCTGCAAGTTAGCGAAACGACAAAGCAATACAAAACATACTAGAATCGACCAAAAGTTACAAAATTGCAGCTATGGATTAATCAAACCTAATAACACAAAATGCAATCTAAAAAATAATCTAAAATGCTCAAAAACTAAAAATAGGACTTGGGAGGTGCGGGGGTGCCCAAGTGGGCCTCCCACGTTGGCCCTCGATTTTGGAGCCAATCCACCGGGATGGGCCCAAAACCTCTTAGGATTGGGGGTCGGCGAATTGGTTGGTTCAGGTGTCCATGCGTTGGATTTGGGTCAGGTTCGAGCTTCCAAAGGCCACCCAACAACCTCCCTTGCAAAAGAGATTGGTGGATGTGGGAAGGTGAACCAAGAGGGATGCAAGTGGGTCTTCAACTCGGCAGCACTTCGTTGCTTGAAAACTCCTTCAACCTGTATATTTTGGGTGAGAAAAGTCCCACCTTTTATAGACCCATGGGGTCTCTTTTGGGAGGGAAGCACAAATGCCATGTGTTGGCCATAGGCGCCATGTGGCGATCTTGTCTTCCCATGAGGGAGGGAGTCCTCCATTGACTTGAGCTTTGATAAATGCTTTTTGTGATAGTCTTCTAACGGCCCCTCTATCCACCTACACACGCGTGCAAGGCGAGGAGTCCTTAGCCGAGCGTTACGGGCTGCCACTTGGCACCATTTGCCTTTTGCCCGTTAAGCTTAGAATTCGTCCCACCCAGGGATGGATTCAAAATTAGTCCTGGGGTGGGACGGATTCTATTTTGAATTCGTCCCTGGGTGAGACGAATACTTGGCAAAGTGTCCAAGTGTGCCAAATTGCTTCTTGACCTTACAAAATTGCTATGAAAGTGGTTAAGACCCTTTGTTTAACCTCCGAGGGCTGCCCTGGGGGCTGTGTTTGTCAAAGCGATCAGTGTTTGCAGTCACATAATCGGATTGGTGCTGTTTTGGTGTCTACAGCTTCTCAAAGAGCTGTTTGAGGCCGATCTCCATGCTATTGTAGCTGCAGCAATATGCCACCTTGGAAGAAGCCCTGGCGCAAGCCAGAATCATCGAGGAGATCAAAATTTAGGATGGCAAGATTGCCAAGCCTAAGAAAAAGGAATGGTCTAAGAACAACAACAAGACAGGGACCACGCAATCAAAACCCATTGTGGTTAATCAGGTTGCAATCAACGTCCCTAAGCCTGCACAAGCAACGTAGCCTCAAAAGGCTAACTATCAGGTGGTGCCTCTCAACACCTATGAAAGAGAGAATCAGAGGCAAGACCAGAATCAGTAGCGTCACCCTCGATGATAGTTCACACCATACACAGAGTCCAAAGACTCCCTGTTTGACCACTTGTCCATGGCAAACTTGATCAACCTACCAGAGATTCAACCTATAGACCCCAACGCACCGAAACCAAAGGGTTATAGGGAAGAATTGTATTGTAGGTTTCACCGATGGAGGGGACATGATCTCAATACATGTTGGAAGTTTAGAGGCTTGGTGCAAGACTTAATTGAGAATAAGACCCTAGTGGTGGATAATCCCATGGCACCAGGCAACCAATAGATGGAGGTCTTCAAAGACCCCTTGCCCACCCATGATGCACCGACAAAAAACCTCCAAGTCAATGAAGTAACACAAAACTGCCCAATGCAGGGGTATGTCGGAATGATTAGCATAGTGACTCGAAACAGGAGGTATCCGAGCACAGCTGCTCCCACGATGACTACAGGGGAGGTGCCAACAACGTCCCAACAACAATAGCACCCTACGCAGTCTCCTCCGCCTAGACCAGTGGTCACGATTCAGACCAAGCTCACCCAAAGCTTGAGGACCACGTCGGCTAGGCTCTCCATCTACGAGCTAATACAACAATCACCGCCCCATCGGGAAGCTCTAATGGAGATATTAAAAGCCATCGAATTGCAGCCCCATGAGGCAAATTCCTTCAACAACTTCGTGGGGCATGTTAAAAGATGCACTGAGCTAGTCATCACCTTCAGAGAGGATGAGTTAAAGTCAGTGGCTGGCGACATGGCGGATCCACCCCTGCACGTTATCGCACGGGTCAACGGGATCCCGTACAAGAGAGTATTGGTGGACACTGGCTCATCCAGTAATATCATAACAACAGCGGCCTTGAAGCACCTGAAGTTGCCCGCATCTCACATAGTGGCCTCCACCTACACATTGCGAGCATTCAATGATGCAATATGCTCGACAGTGGGCACAATTGTCCTACCCATCCAAGTGGGACAAAAGACAATTCCTACATTGTGCCACATCTTGGAGGGTGAGATGGCCTATAACATCTTGTTGGGCTGGCCATGGATTAGGGACATGAAGTGTGTCCCTTCAATAGCTCATCAGTGCTTGAAGTATACATTTGAAGGGCAAGTGCATGTAGTCCCGACGGACTTAGAACCCTTCAAGTACTGCAACACGGTGCAACTGATGCCGCAGTCGACCCTTCCATCAACACACTTGGATTTCTAGTTAAATCCATCTAAATAGGGTCCGATTCCGTAGGCATCCCCATTGTCAAGTCCATCAGTTCCCCAGTCGGGTCCATCTTCATCGGCTGGTCCTTCACCAACGATGCCACCTACGATGGCCCCAACGAAGGACAAGGGAAAGAAACCCGTGGAAGAAGTACCACCCTCAGTCTCAACCATCTCCATCGAGGAGGTGCCTAGTAGAATGGAAGTCGAGACGCCTAGTCCACCCGACATGGAGTGGACTCAGGAAGAACTCCCATTCCCTCCCCCCCAATCACCAACAATCACTGTTGAAATGGCCAATACGGGCCTGGGGGAGTATCTAGTGCGGAATATTGTAGCAACGCCCGCACTGGAGTCCATGCAGGACATGGGGAGACCTCGCCTCCCCATTGGTACTATCGTTCCCCTAGGCTACCCGCCAAACCAGACAAACTTTGTGTATGGGGGCCTTGATCATGGCATTGAACCGTGCATGCAAGAGGAAGAAGATGAAGAGCCTTTCATGGAAGATGTCAATTATTTGTCTAATCCAGACTTTGCTCTAAGATATCTTGGCCAATGCAATTGGCATGGATATGGGTTAGGCAGGTATGAGCAAGGAGTGCGTGTTCTATGCCAACCAAGGTATCAAATGTCGTATGACAAGTCGGGAGTAGGGTTCAACCACCCCCTGCCCCTGGACATCTTGGTGGAGAATATGCAAGGCCTAGGGATAGGCAACAAGGATGGGATGGCATTAGATCCATATGCCAACCCTAACATGACATATACATTGGGGGACTATCTCCCATCATGGACAACTAACCTTGTTGGCCTCAACAACCCTTTCCCTTCGCTCGAGAGAGGAGAAAGCTCAAGGACTCGCCCACAAGAAGGGTATAGACAAGGTCAAGAAGAATCTTCTGAGGATGAATCAGCATATGAAGTAGCACCATGGGACCCTTTTGAATCAGATAGTAATCATTCACAGGTGATTCCCATGGATGACTATCAAGAGAGCTTAATGGCAATATACCCCTTAGAGGCACCGATCGAGCAAGCACTGCCTCAAGGAAATCAGGTCCCCCCGTAGAGAGCGGAACAACCCCATTGGGACCATGTCAATTTGCTCGAGCAAGAAGAGCCTCACATATCACAGATAGTTGTTGGAGCCAATGAAGGCCTTTGGATCTCTGATAGTGATTATGAGGATGAAACTGAGATGGAATATCTCAATCATGCATGACAACACCATCACCCCATAGACATTGAAGAACTGTTTGGACAACTAGGCATAAGGCTAGGGCATGAGTGGCGCATAAACCCAGTCCAGTGGAACCAAGTGTTGAATCCGCCACTTTGGGCATATAGAGAGCAACTTCCACCTAGAGACCCCATAGCAATATCAGTGTCGAGGGCAGACCCTATCCTCATATCCGCACATAGGGCTGATCCATTCGTGCCAATCCCTCCAGAGCCAGATCCAGAGCATAGAGGTCATCAAGGAAGTCTGAGATACCACACCTACGGTAATGGAGACCAAAATCATTTCATCAACATGATCTCCATTGACTTAACCACCCCCATCCACAATCCAACCGATCCAGCATGACCATTGCATCTAGACCTAGATGCCATAGGCTAGGATCATGCTAATTCACCACCATCACCATCAGAGTACTGGCCTTTCGATGAGATGCTTCATTTCACCCCTAGGCCAACTCAGGATATCTTCCATGCTGAAGAGGAACCCGAGGTTCCCAACGTAGATCTCAATTCAGCAAATGATATCCACTTGATCCCGACTCCACACCAGTTGGAGGACGGGTCGCACATGTCAGTTGAGGAGACAACTGACGTAGACATCGGCTCAGATCCAATGAATCCATAGATTATCAAGTTGGGGGTAAGCCTATCCCCCGAAGAGCAAGCCGACTACATTGCCCTTCTCAAAGAGAAGAAGGAGGTTTTTGCATGGTCCTACAAAGATATGTCGGGGCTAGATCCGTAGCTAGTCATGCATAACCTAACGCTTGATCCGACAGTCAAGCCTGTAAAGCAAAAACTATGTAAGATGCACCCAACAGTGGCCTTGATGGTCAAAGATGAATTGCAAAAGTTGTTGGATGCATAGTTTGTCATCTACGTGGATTATCCACCATGGTTGTCCAACATGGTGCCCATCAAGAAGCTTGATGGGAGGATTCACATATGCACTGATTTTTGAGATCTAAACAAAGTGAGTCCTAAGGATGATTTTCCCTTGCCAAGCATCGATGCATTGGTAGATGCTATAGCGGGTCATGAAATGCTCTCCCTAATGGATGGTTTCTCGAGATACAATCAAATTCGTATCAATCTCGAGGACCAACTAAAAATGGCGTTCACAATGCCTTGGGGGACATTTTGTTATAAGGTCATGCCTTTTGGCCTTAAAAATGTTGGTGCCACCTACCAACGTGCCATGACGTACATCTTCCATGATTACATGCACAAAACTTTGGAGGATTACATGGATGATTTGTTGGCCAAGTCCCTCTTGCGCCCAGATCATCTCGATGACTTGAGCAAGATCCTCGATCGCCTCATAGAACATAAAGTCAGACTAAACCCCAAGAAGTGCGTATTTGGCGTCACATCTGGAAAACTCTTGGGTTTCATAGTCTCAAAGCGAGGAATCGAGGTGGACCCAAACAAAGTCAAGGCAATCCTTGAAATGCTCCCCCCAACTACCATCAAGCAGCTCAAAATCCTACAGGGAAAGGTCACGTCAATCAAGCGCTTTATAGCATAGTTATCTGACAAGTGCCGACCCATGAATAAATTATTGCACAAGGGGGTAGCATTCCACTGGGATGACGAGTGCCAGTCAGCCTTTGATGACATAAAACAATACTTGGCTTCGCCGCCAGTATTGGCACCGCCTAGACCAGGAGTGTCATTCTACTTATACATCTCAGCTATTGAGGTGGCACTGGGCGCCATGCTAGCCCAGAAGAATGAACTTCACAAAGAATAGGCTACTTACTATCTTAGCCGCACCCTGGTCAATTACGAACTTAACTATGCATACGTCGAGAAGCTCTACTTGGCAGTGGTGTTTGCTACCAAAAAGCTATGCCATTACATGTTGAGCAACATGACGTATGTTGTGTCTAAGGAGAATCCATTGCGATACATGATGAGTCATACTTATCATAGTAGCCGCACGATGAAATGGATCATGTTGTTGATGGAGTTTGACATAGAATTCATTGGACAAAAATCCATCAAAGGTCAAGTCATCGCCGATCAACTAGCAGAGGCTCCTCTTGAAGATGATCAGCCTCTGACCATAGAACTACCCGATGATGGGGTCTTCCATGTCTCAGAATCGCTAGATTCTGATGAGCCTGAGTCACAGGCTGACATAACCCTATTTTTTGATGGTTCTAAATGTGAGCAAGGAGGTGGCATGGGAATTGTATTCTTCACACCGCAAGGGGCCCCAATCCCCTTGTCATTTAAACTTGACTTCCCATGCACCAATAACAACGCCGAATATGAAGCCTTGCTCATAGGTCTTCAGACAACAATCACCATGAACATCAAATGCTTGAACATCTTTGGTGATTCGCTGTTAATAGTCAACCAAGTGAAAGGGGTATTCCAATGTAAATGCCCAGTTCTGTAGGCCTACAAAGCCCTTGTGGACAAATTCCTGGCAAATCTTGAATGGTACGACATCGAGGCACTCCCTCGATCATCGAATCATTTTGCGGACACTATGGCCTCCTTGGGGTCACTAATCCCGCAAGACCTTTCTGGTGATATGACAACTATTCAAGTCAAAACACTATCGCAATCCGTGATGGAGCGTGCAAGCTCTGACTCAATGCCAGGAGTCCATTTGATCCAGATTGAACCATCTTCGGATAAGTTCACTCGAATCCTCGATCATTTGAATCATGCCAACTGGGGGTCCTTGTTCTCCCCTACTCCCCTTAATAGCAACACAATGCTATTCTTGCAGATTCTTTCCCGCTCAGCTTTTTCTAGGGATGAACTTCAAGAGGGATTGGCTGTTCATGCCATCGAGGTTTCGGATCAGCAGGATTGGTATTCACCCATCAGAGATTACCTCAAGCTAGGTAACCTCCCACTTGGATTGTCGCAAGCCACAAAGAGATCATTTAAACAAAGAGCGGCAAAACATGTCTTGTTAGGAGACATTCTGTACCGTCATAGCTATGAGGGAATCCTCCTTCGTTGCTTGGACCAGCAGGAGTCCACTTGGGCGATCACCCAAGCGCACGATGGTACATGCGGTGGCCACTTCAACGGTATGGCCATCGCTAAGCGCATTCTTCGCATGGGCTACTATTGGCCATCTTTAGAGCGATATTGTTGCGCTTATGTAAGGAAGTGCGTGAAGTGTCAACACCATGCTAATCTGACACACGTACCTTCTTAGGCCTTACAGCCGATCCAATCGGCTTGGCCCTTTTCGCAGTGGGGCTTAGATCTAATCGAAAAGATCTCCCCTGCGTCGTCAGGCCATCACACGTTCATCATAACGGCCATAGAGTATTTTACCAAATGGGTGGAAGCAATTCCGCTTACCTCTACGACAGGAACCCGCATCGCGGAGTTTATTTTGCACAACATCATATGTCATTTTGGTATTCCATCCAAGATAATCTCGGATAATGGGACGTCCTTCAAGAACAAAGACGTGCGTGCTTTGACCACAAAGTACAAGATTCAGCATAGTTTTTCAACACCCTATTATCCGTAGGCAAATGGGCAAGCAGAGGCATCAAACAAAATGCTAGTTGCCATCCTCAAAAAGATAGTCATAGATAGTCATAAGGATTGGCACATACAGATCCCACTTGCCCTATGGGCTTATCACACTAGCATTCGGACACCCACTGGGGCAACTCCATTTTCGCTGGTGTATGGCTCTAAGGCAGTCATGCCTCTTGAGTTGGAGATTCCTTCCCTACGCATATCAATGCAAGAGTTCATCGATGATGACACTACATGGCAGGCCCGGTTAGACCAGCTTACGTTGCTTGATGAACGATGCATCAATGCTCTCGAGCATTTGCATATCTACCAAGAGCGACTTAAGAGGGCATACAACATGAAGGTTCACCTGAGGGACTTTCAGGTTGGTGACCTAGTCTTAAAAGAGAACCAATAGAATCCTAACTTGTCGCCCCATCTAAGGGACAAGTTCATGGCAAACTGGTTAGGTCCTTATGTGATTGAAAGTAAAATAGGACCTGGAACATACCGGCTAGCCTCTCTTGATGGAATCAAGGAACTAGAACCCTTGAACATCAGTCATTTGAGGCCATTCCATATCTAAGAGAGCCATAGCCCAAACCAAAAAGCTCCAAGGATTCCCACAATCGCTTGGTCAATCCCAAAAATGCCCCAAAGGTGCCCATAATCCCTTTGGTCAAACCAAAAAGCTCCAAGGATTCCCACAATCGCTTGGTCAATCCCAAAAATGCCCCAAAGGTGCCCATAATCCCTTTGGTCAAACCAAAAAGCTCCAAGGATTCCCACAATCGCTTGGTCAATCCCAAAAATGCTCCAAAGGTGCCCATAATCCCTTTGGTCAAACCAAAAAGCTCCAAGGATTCCCACAATCGCTTGGTCAATCCCAAAAATGCCCCAAAGGTGCCCATAATCCCTTTGGTCAAACCAAAAAGCTCCAAGGATTCCCACAATCACTTGGTCAATCCCAAAAATGCCCCAAAGGTGCCCATAATCCCTTTGGTCAACCCAAAAGCTCCAAGGATTCTCGCAATTGCTTCGTCACCATAAAAAAAAAAAAAATCAAATCATCAAAATCATCAAAATCACAAAAAAATCTGCATCTCATTCTCATGCATACTTCATAAATCAAAGCACCAAATAATAGTTGCATTAACCATCACATCCATATATTGCATATTTGTTGATCATACAGGTCAAAGGCACCATGGACTGTCATTACTTGGCAAGCCCACCATTTTTCACATTTTCCATTTCGTAAACAATACAACAAAAATAAACATCATCCATTATTTTTGCCATATCATAGTCAGTTGTCTTCTAAATGTATCAAGAGTTTTCGTCATTCAGCTGTCTTTAGATTTCTAGCCAAGAACTGTACAAAGTCAAAACAGATGTTACAAAGGTAGAGTCATACTTGAAATACACCTTGTTACGTAGCATCCCATCACAAGTTAAAACACATAAAACAATTCCCAAGTTGTGTAAATGAAAGATGAAACTTGTAAAGCAATTCAGGATACCAAATAGTGAAAAGGTTATTTTGCTCATCCCCCTATGCGAATGACCCCAAGAATGCTGAGAGTTGGCAAAAGGACAAGAATCTTCCCTACCCAATTCCCCAAGAATCCCAAGTTCTCCAAAAGTTGCAAAACATCAAAAATTTGCAAACGTCAATACTCCAAAAATTGACATCAAATCCCACAAAGTGCATACATCAAAAAGCACAAGCAATAGTGATTCTCATCACTCCAAAATTCAAAATCCCTTGCTCAAAAGAAAAAAAAAAAAAATAAACAATGATTTTCATCACTATAAAAGAGCAAGTATCCCAATACAAATGAAGAAAAGAAGGGAGTCGAACTTGAATCCCTGGAACTCTCAGCATTCAAAAGGTCATGAGGTGAACCTCAGTACCGGTTTGGTGGATAGCCTATCGGTCACTGGTGGCAAACCTCCCACATGATGATATATCTGTCACATTTACTTGTGTGCAGATCAATGTTTGCATGTGGATGAGCTAGCTTATGGTATCCTAGATCGCAAAACAGATTAATCTGACTAAATACAACAAAGGAGTTAGTGGAGCTAATTAGGTGATCCTCAGTACAGGTTTGGTTGAAAGCCTATCTGGCACTGGCGGTATCCTGACAAATACCACATAAACAAACTCAATTGCACACACAGGGATGTGAAATAACTTGGTCAAAAACAAGCACGATTCATACCTTGTTCAAAAATCTTGTAAGATAACAGTACAGTCTTGGCTAGTTAGTTAAAACATCTGAGTCTCAGAAAAACTTAGCTACATTCTAAGCCAACTATTGTATATAATCCATTCTTACATCATAAAAAAAAAAAAAAAAACAACACATATACACAAAAGTCATTTACCACAACAATCACCTTGTACACAAAGCCATAAGTCCTGTACAGTCTATGGTGCCAACGCCAAGTTATCAACAAATCATTTCATCCATTCCATTCCATATCATATAAATCAGCAACATTCGCATTTATCATACCATATGCATCCATCAAAGTAAATTAACATGCATCCATCAACATCAAACACTATGCATAAAATCAAAAACATGACAAAGTGTATAAACCAAAATAAAGTCATTCATGTATATATATCATCAAAAATGCCCTCAGGCTACAATAAGATGGTCCTCTGACCTCACAAAAAAAATCAAAAACAACAAAAACTGCATCCAAAATGCACAAAAAATAGCAATAAAATTTTTGAACAAAGGTGCATTTGTGCCTGACATTCAATGGCTTACAAAACTGATGTCGGGGTCACAAATTGTCACTATCCTACTCCCTAAGAAGGCTACCATATCTGGACCGCTCCACGGGAGGATGGATTTTTGCCAATTTCATCCCCAAACGACATCACAAAAATGGTCAAAACCAACAAAAAGCAATAAAATTGCGAAGGGCCTTGGACATTCTTGGAATGAGTGGGGTCACAATTGTCACTATCCTACTCCCTAAGAAGGCTACCATAGCCGGACTGCTCCACGGGAAGACGGATTTTTGACAATTTCAACCCCAAATGGCGTCACAAAATGGGATAAAACCCACCAAAAATAGGTCCAAATGTTGGGAAACTGCATAAGCATTAAAAGAAAAACATCTGAAGGCACCCTCACCTAAGTCATCTTGGGTCAAGCGACTCATCACTTTTCTCATGAAGGTCATTCCCTCATCGACTCGTCGCTTGAGGGGGTAGTCACACTTAGTCACCAATCAACAAATACATACCCAATCAAGGCAATGACATGCATTCAAAGAATCATTGACAAAGACAATCACGCTCCTGCTTGGGGCAGCAAACAAGAAATAATCACAAGCTGATCAAACGCTTGGCATTCATGAATCATGAACTCAAGGTTCCCATAGACAAAAGGTTGCGCCCTTTGCCTATTCATGATTGATCAATGTCCAAGCTCAAGTCACACCTCACCAAAATAGGTTAACACTTGAAATTAAGTTCCTTCGCTCGTCAGAAGCAAGGATTCAAGAATGCATGCCCTTTCCATACTTGGGGCATCAAAAGTTGGTTAGGTTACTGAGAAACCCTAATCATTAGTGCTTTGGTTATCTATTTTTGCTCAGCATTACACCACGCACAACGCATCCCAAAAAGGGGCATCTGTAGACACCAAAACAACACCAATCCGATTATGTGACTGCAAACACTGATCGCATTGACACACACAGCCCCCAGGGCAGCCCTCAGAGGTTAAACAGTGGTCCTAACCACTCTCGTAGCAGTTTTGGAAGGTCAAAGGTCAATTTGGCACCTTTCAGGCACCCTGCTCTCTACTCATCTCACCCAGGGATGATTACAAACTGGTATTCGTCCCACCCTGAGTATTCGTCCCCCGGGGGTCGCGGACGATTAGCAGTATTCACCCCTGGGTGGGGCGAATTGCAGGTTTGACGGGCAAAAAGTCAAATCTTGACAAATGGCAGCTCAGACTCGCCACTTAACTCCTCCTTCCTTGCATGTGAGGGTAGGTGAGCATTTTTGAGCGTTAGAGGCTCTTACAGGGGCAGTCATGAAGTCCCAAATCAGGGAGGAATCTCCTCCCTCATAGGAAGGCATGATTGCCAAGTGGCACCTCTGCATGCCCATCCAAAGAGACCTGTCAGGTCTATAAAATGGTGAGTCTCCTCACCCCAAAAATATACAGAGAAGGAGCATTTTGAGCAACGAAGTGCTACCGTTTTACTACCTCACATCCCCTTTCGATTTGTGCCTTCTACATCCTTGATCTCTTTTGCAAAGGAGGTCATTGGGTGACTATTGGAAGTGCAAATCCGGATCCCAAAACCCGACACTTGACCACATTGTCCTACCAAATTTTCCGACAACACTCAATAAGAGGTTTTGGACCAATTCCAAGTGGATTGGTGCCGAAACAGAGCCCCAAACGGTGGGCGTCTTGCCCGCGGGTGCCCCCCGCACTGCTGCAGGTCTAATCGTCCCACCCCAGGAATGATTAGGAATCTATGGCAGATTTCCTTTCTATTATTTTTGCATTTGATTCTATGCTGCTTAAATAGGTTGTAGTTTAAATTTCATCTTGTTTTGAGCAATTTTGACCATGTTTCTATCATATCTTGTCTTCACTAACATGCAGGTGACATCGTCAAATTCCCAGTGACCGAGGCCGAATTGGGGAAATCTGACCTTCTGGGTCTTCCCAAAACACCCCCTTTTACCTAACCCCTAACTTTGCAGGTCACCTGGAGCCTCCTAGATAGGACATTTAGGGCAGTGTTCTTAACCATTTGTCTTTTTGGATGTCGTTTTGTTGCAGGTTTATTCGTCCCGCCCCGGGACGATTAGAAATTCATGGTGAATTTTTTGACTATTTCAATTGCAGTGTCCCTTTGGTAATGTCTTCATGCTTCTGTGAAACTTTCAGATCATTTTGATTCATTTTACCTATCGTTTCATTCATTTTTATGCATGCATCCTTCATGGGCTTTAGAGATCAAATGCTTCATTTTATCTACAGGTGCTACTAACTGTTTGTTGTTTCTTTGAACGTAGGATCTCGACATTGGAGGAGCAGCAAGGAGTGAAGATTCATCAACACAAGCGACGACGACATTTTGGTCCGCCCATTTTACATGTGGGCACGCGGAAGAAGGATTCCTAATACATGATTGTAAACGAAGCAATGTTAACGCTCCTAGCCCCTGAAAAGGGAGGAGACGTCTTGTAACCGAGATTTAAAAGAGTATCAATAAAAGGGTTGTGCATTCCATACTTGCTTTTGTTTCGTTTCAATTCATTCATTTCTCTTCCTTTCATGCATTTTCAATTTCTAGGAGTTTAAGCGTTATCTTTTGCTTCGCATGCATCGCAATTAGTGTTTCCTTTTCGTTTCCGTATCCTCGTGCTTTCAAGGGTCATGGATGAAGAAACATGGGTACATGAGAAAAATCATTTAAGGAAGGTGTACGAATTCAGTGTATAGTTTGAACAACAAATTATTAATTTTTTTAATTAAATTAAAATAATCACACAAAATATTTAAAATATAAAAAGAAATAAGTCTTCCATGAAATTAATCCCATACATCTAAGGCATCCCAACTATAACTTTCACAATCTATATCTATCTATCTATCTATCTCTCTCTCTCTCTCTTTATATATATATATATATATATATATATATATATATATATATATATATATATATATATATATATATATATATATATATATATATATATATCGGGCTCATTGATGAAGAAACTTGAGTAGAAGAGAAAACTCATTTGAAAAAGATTTATTAATTCAATATATACATTGAGCAACAATTTATCAATTTTTTTAAATTAAATCCAAAAAATCAGACAAAAAATTTTAAATAAAAACAAAAAAATGTTTTCTACAAATTTTATTCAATATATCTAAAATAATCCAACTAATATATTCATAATCTTAAAAAAAATAAGCCTTCATAATTTAAACTATAAATATAAAATAGCATTCAAATGATTATAGTTACACCTTAAATAAAAATTTCATCATCTTAAAAAGTAAGGAATATGTTGTCTTAATTTACACTAGCAAAACCATAAAAAAAATCATTCCATGGAGCGGTTAGGTCGTGTGGGCTTGGTGGTCTCAAATAATCATAGGTTTGTAGGGTATTAGATTAGACAGTTGGGCAGAGGTGGGTCTCAGGTTAGAAGTAGTAGATGAAGAAAAGAATCCTCTCAGACCTTTTAACCTTGATACTCTGTCTTGGGTCAATATCCTTAGAGGGCAGCAACAATCTCATAGGTAGGGTTTCAATATTAAACCTATAAACAAAGAGCTCCTAAATTCGAGACGAGCTAGAATAATTTGAGGTAGATCAAGACAACATGTATTTGATGGGTAAATTCATCGAGGTCAAGCAAGAACTAGACTCTATCAAAAAATAAGCATGGAAAAAATGGAAACCCTTCATCCATATAGAAATAGCAACCTTACCTTTACAATTATTTTGGGTTAAACTCAATTGTCCAACTAAATATTAGATCATTTTTGAAGAGGACTATTATTTTATGACTATATAGGACATTTCTTGAGAAAATGAATTCAAAGGTTTGATGTGTTAACTCAAAGTATTGATTTGGCCCAACTGTAGATCTATTTTCTTCACCGACCAATTCAATTTTGGAACAATGAGAACTTAGCAGGTATTGATAGAGCTATATGGTTACAATATATCCTTGTAGTCTAGCTAGGTTAAGAATGCTCTATGTAATATCATGTATAAACATTAACCTGAGTTAAGAAAATTTAAAAACCATCAAACTCACATCTATATATAGCTCTTGGAATAAACTAATAGAATACAAAAACTTAACAAATTGATGTGATATTTTTAATAAAATAGGATATTATAGAATTAATTATATGTTCAACCGAAACAATAAAACTACTAGGAGATAGGTTTGGAAATAAATAGTCATCAATGAGGAAAAAAATCCCATCAATGAAAGAAATACTAATGATGCCAAATGTTCAAATTGCAAGACAAGGTTGGGTCACTAGGAGGAGCTACTCATGGAAGGTGAAATTGAATATTCAAGCAATGAGGTAAATCAAACACCTCTTTATTTCAATATTAGAAATAAATTTCCTCTCTCCAATCAATTTTCATACTTTTCTGTTGTTGGTAAGGTCCATTTCACTCAGAATAAGGATTTAAATATTATGGAGATCTTCCAAAATCCTATCCAAAACCCTCAATATCTAATAAGGGTTATCGATTTTCATAATGTAACTAAATAAATGGAGGAAGAAAACAAACAAACAATCAATAAGTATTAGAATGATAATAAAATAATTACTATAAACCTTAAAAATTTGACTATGGATGTTGATGAGCACCAGAAATGTTCATATTTTGTACATATTTCTTGGATCAATATGCGGTTGTATAATAAGGATTGTGTACTTTTATGAATGATTATATAGATATTTGATATAATTATGCATGTTATCTAATTTGTGTGCTTTTAGTATATTTTGTGGAATTGCAGTTGATTTAGTTATATTTGGAACGGTCAAGGTCCTTTTGATGGACCTGGCACTTTATTTCATTAGGAGCCAATGTAGAGAACATAGGTGCCTCCCTGCAACCGAGAGGCACCAAGGGAACAAGAACCTCCCTACGGTCAGAAGGCACCGATTGCATACAATCACCTCCATGCAGTTGGAAGGCGTCGATTGCATACAAGCGCCTCCCTACAGTCGAAAGGCATCGTCTGAATGCAAGTGCCTCCCTACAACTGAAAGGCGCCAACCAAATGCAAGCACCTCTCTATAGCCAAAAGGCACTAATAGAGGGTAAGCACCTCCCTACAACCAGAAGGCACTAATAAAATGTAAGCGCCTCCCTACAACCGAAATGTGCTAATGGAAGGCAAGCACCTCCCTACAACCGAAAGAAGCCACTGATTCTTTGCCTGTTGACCGGAGTTGAATGACATGGATGGTGACGACTAGTGCATTTCTAGCTCTGCATCATGTAGAGCTAATTTTGATATAGCACCAACGTATCCGAACGTCTTACTGATGCCAGGAAAAGCATGAACCAAAACAAACACGTCGCCATCAGAATAGAATGCCAGACATCAATTGCATTTGCCAGATTGTTCTAATTTAGTCTAGGAAGAATCGACTGTTGTAACCACTTCTATAATAGAAGTTCTATGGGTGTGTTATATAAACACATGCAGATCGTTCTGAAAGATATATGGAATTAATTAAATAAAGATCTACTTTGAATTGCATAAGATAGATTGTAATACATTGATAAATATATTCTAGTTCCAGAAGTTCTAAGCATGCGTTCGATCGAGAAGAAGCTACTGGAGCCTGGGCCCACTCCAAGCCATTATTTCTTCTCCATTTCTTTTTTATTTATTTATCAGTTTATTGCTTTCATAGAAATGTTCATCAATTTACTAGTTCCAGTATTTGCAGTAGGTTTATTTCCAGGAATGTGCATTTGATTTATTTTTGTAGATTTATTTTTGTTCTTCTTACGTAATTTATTGAGGAGTGCGAGAATGATTGACAACCATCTCAAGAACACCCCCCAAATGTAGGATTAGTAGATTCACCTCCAGTGGTATTGTAGTAACCTAGTTTCGACTCTTCGCAAGTTTACGAAGCTCCATGGGTTGATAATTAAATGCACGGGCATGTGACAAAAATAGGAAACCATTCACCTTGTTTGGCCCACAACATTTATGGGGAAGCATATTAATTAGATTACTTACAATACCTTGAAACCTTCATCTGACCTTGCATGAGTTATTCAATAAGAAGAGGACCTAATGGTCACTTTATAAGAACTAATCCATCAGGATCTAAGTCGGCCGAGCATTTTGGATCTGAGTTAGACTTTCCCGACCTACCAGCAATCCATTGGAGTGAGGAATAGCACTTTGTGCAAAGTGCTGCATCATCCCATCAACAAGGGGAAGAACGGATCATCATAAATCCCCTGTTTAATAGGACTCCTCTAGAGGAAGCCCTATTGTGGAAGGTTATGGAGGATCAGATGATCTCGCCAGACAACCTTAGAGCATTGACTCAAAAAGTTTTAAATGACCGAAAGGCCATAAACGCTGCATTAGAAACCACATTTCCCAAAAAAATGGATAACGATGAAGTCTCATCTGGATTTAGTTTCCCAATAGAGGAGGGAGTAGGAGATACCAAAATTAAAAACATATACCCTGCTCACCTCCCATCCTTCAGAGGACACCCGACTGAGGACCCTGACCTATTTTTATTCAATTTTGATGTTTTGTGCAGGTTTGTGGATTACAAATCAAACAGGTAGAAGTTGAAATTATTTCCTTCTACATTAGATGATCCAGCTCTGCGATGGTTCATCGGTCTGGGAGACAAACACATCGCCACCTAGGACTAGATGAAGACGCTCTTTCTAGAGAAATATCAAGATTTTGAGAGAGCAAGAGACTCCAGGGAGGAGGTCCTGAGCATGACACAAAGAGAAGATGAGTCTCTCAAGGATTATTGGGAGAGATTCAGCTTTAATCTTCAATGGTCCCCTCACTCAAAGCTATCTGACAAGTCCCTCAAAAGCATCTTCTTGAGGGGACTTACCAATGAGTCATTGGAGGCTCTCAACATGATCTTTGGAGGTGATATCTATCAGCATGCCATAGATGACATCTAGAAATTATGCCGGAACTACTTGAGAAGGCGAAGCAAAATCACCACTAGGACCATGAAGGCGACTACTTCAGTCACCAAAATAGAAATAGGCAACATTTTGGAGGATTTGAAGAGCGAAATGCTCTCATATATAGCATTGTAGATGGATACGCTACTGTTAGAAAATAAGAAACAAGAAAATCATGTAGCATTAGCCTATTTCTGCCCAAAATGCAGAGGAAGACATGCAAAGAATGCATGCCCAAAAAACAAGGTCAGAGTATGCGTAGTTTGTAGGCTGAATCATAAAACTTGATTGTGCCCACAACTACCCAGTAACCAGGAGGTGACTAAGAGCACGGAGGCCTACTTCATAGGAAATAGGAAGATTTTGCCATATCCCCCCATGGGGAATATACCAACCGTAATGCCATCATATGGGGGAGGGTCATATATGCACCAAGGACCCCCTCAACCACCTAATATGGGGTGGTGGGGACCGTCACATTGGACGAATGCACCCCCAGTAGAATTCCTGAATCAGCAGCCATGGATGCCATATCCATATCCTAGGCAATAGTGGAGAGGCCACAATGCATGGAATCAGACTCCATAGAACGCAACTCCTACTCACATCCAATAGAACTTGTCAAGCATTGTCAACAGCGAGACCTGCGTAGCTACCAGCACAACTGATAGTAAACCTGAACAACAAAGTAAATCATTCGGCATACAACATAGAAGGTGAGATGTACCATATGTACAATATTCAGCTTAGATCAGGTAGCCATCTAGGAGTAGAGACTCCGCATCTAGTAGAAGAGGAGGAAGAAATGGTAGAGATACCTCCACTAGTAGAAGAGGAGGCAAAAATAGAGTAGACACCTCTGGTAGAAGAAGGAAAAGCACTTGAGAGAGTGGAGGCTCAATTTCCTAGCCGACTGTAGGAACAGAGGAAAACAACACAATCGGAATTTGATATCTTATCGAGCTTGAAGAATCTCACAGTGACAATCCCATTATTTAAAGCAATTCAAGATGCCTCCATTTACACCAAGGCAATTAGAGAAATGTGTCTAAGGAGACCGGGACAAAAAGCTACCCAAACTATTAACATCATGGGTAAACTAGCAGATCTAATGATGGGTAGAACACATCATCCGAAGTATGCAGACCCAGGCAACCCAGTGCTGACCATAAAAATTGGAGGACATTCCCTATCTAACACACTGGTTGACCTCAGGGCAGCCATCAACGTGATGCCTCAAGAGACCATGCAGAGGCTGCGGCTCACGAACCTAAAGCCAACCATGACAGTGCTGTAGTTAGCCGATCGATCAACCGTGTCACCAAAAGGAATGCTGGAAGATGTGATCATAACAGTCAGTGCATGGGAATATCCAGCTGACTTTCTAGTTTTGCAAACCAAGACCAGGTTGGGCGGTTACCCGCTCATTTTGGTGAGGCCATGGCTGGCAATAGCTGATGCTTACATCAGTTGTCGGGATGGGCTAATGATCATATCCAATGGGCAAAATGTCAAAAGGCTGACCATTTCACTACCAGCTTAGTCTATGGAATCGACAGAAGAACCCAGGATCATCGAGCAGGGAACTATGGAGTTGTCCATAATCCAGCCGATGATGACCTTGGAGGAGGTGGCAAAAGAGGATGAGGATGGTGCTATAGTGGAGTTTCTCCATGGAGAATCGTCCACCCCCGCACCTAGATCACCGTTGACTGGAACCCAAGATCAGCACATCCAACAAATACATGTTGGGCCAGGAAGGACATTAAACGTCAATAGCAGGTTGACGCCCACACAGTTAGAAAAATTGGAAGAGCTTCTAGTGAAACACTAGCAAGCATTTGCATGGGACTATGTAGATATGCATGGCATCAACCCAAAAATATGTACCCATCGGATTTATTTAGATGACCAGGCAACTCCTAGTCGGCAGCCACAGAGAAGGATGAACTTGGCAATGAAAGACATTGTTAGAGAAGAACTACACAAAATTCTGGCTGTCGAATTCATATATCCAATTTTTGACAGTGAATGAGTATCACCATTAGTGGTGGTCCCCAAAAAGAACAAAAAATGGTAGATCTGCATGGACTACCAGGCGTTGAACAAGGTGACTAAGAAAGACCACTTTCCACTTTCGTTCATCGATCAGGTCTTGGACACACTCTCAGGAAGAAAATACTTCTCCTTTCTGGATGGTTTTAGTGGTTACAACTAGATCTAGATAGGGGAAGAAGATCAAGATAAAACAACGTTCACCTATCCATGGGGAACGTTTGCCTATAAGGTATTGCCTTTTGGACTGTGCAACGCATCGGCCACCTTTCAAAGGGTGGTGCTTAGCATATTCTCTGATATGATAGGAGATGGGTTGGAAGTATACATGGATGACTTCACCGCATATGGAGAAACTTTCAAGGAGGTAATGACAAATCTGGAAAGAGTGCTCGACAGGAGCAAGGAAAATCATTTGTCCCTAAGTAATGAAAAATGCTTTATGATGATGCAGGAAGGCATCGTGTTGGGACACCACCTCTCTGCGGAAGGAATAAAAGTAGACAAGAGGAAGATCGAGGTCATCAGAGACCTACCTAGCCCTAGAACGCAGAAGGAGGTAAGAAGTTTCCTTGGATTAGCCGGGTACTATCGATGATTTATCACCAAATTTAGTAAGATTGCCAAACCACTACACACCCTACTTTCTAAGGATGTAGAGTTCAATTGGATGGGAGATTGCAAAGAAGCATTCCAATTGCTGAAGGAAAAATTGATATCTGCACCGGTCTTAAGAGGACCGAATTGGGCCATACCATTCCATATTTACTACGATGCATCTAACGATGTGATCGGAGCAGTCCTCGAGTAGAAAGACGACAAAGAATTCTACGCCATCTATTATGTCAGTAAAAACTTGGTGGGAGCAGAGCTCAATTATACAGTGATAGAGAAAGAATTCCTCATAGTTGTCCATGCAATAAACAAATTCCATCACTATATAATGGGATACAAGGTCTTCGTCCATACGGACCACGCGGCTATCAGGTATCTGATGAGCAAGCCGACCATTGGTGGCAGAATTATCAGATGGCTGTTGCTATTGCAGAAATTTGACATCACTATAGTCGATAAACTGGGCAAAGACAATGTCATGGAAGATTTTTAATCTAGATTGATACCAGCAGATCATCAAGTAGTGGAAGATCAATTTTTGGAAGATCAGTTTTTGGATGAACTTCGTGGTATGCAGACAAAAAATTACTTGGCCACCAGAAGGACCTCACGTACTCTCTCCTACAGAGAAAAGCAGGCGGTCATAGAGAAGAGCGCATCATTCCTTTGGATGGATGGTCTCCTATTCAAAATAGGATGGGACCAAATTATAAGAAGATGCATAGCAAAATAGGAGTTTTCAGAAGTGCTCAAGGCATGTCACGATGAGCCATGCGAAGGACACTTTGCAGGGAAACGAACTGCCTACAAAATCCTATAGGCTGGGTATTTTTGGCCCACTCTGTTCAAGGACGCGGTAGCATATACCAGTAGGTGTGATGAGTGCTAGAAGATGGGTAGACCAACCCATTGAGATGAAATGCCCCTATAGCCCCAGGTACATCTGGAACCTTTCAATAAATGGGGCATAGACTTCGTGGGACCATTTAATCCACCTTCGATGGGAAGGAGGTTTATTTTGGTCTGCATAGATTACATCACCAAATGGGTGGAAGTGCAGGCATTAAGGGACTCAAAGGAAAGAACGATCACCAATTTATTATTTGCCCATATTTTCACACGATTTGGGGTTCCTCGGGAGATAACAACAGACCAAGGGCCCCAATTCACCTCCAAATTGATTGAGGAGATGATGGAGCAGTATAGAGTTTGGCACAACAAAACCATGCCCTACCATTCGTAGGTGAACGAGCAAGTATAAGTGACAAACAGCGAGATAGAAAACATCCTGACTAAAACTGTGTAGCAACACAAGAAATATTGGGCCACACGGTTGCCGGAGGCAGTTTGGGCATACAACACCATGTGGAAATCCACCACAAGATGCACACCTTTCCAACTGGTCTATGGAAAAAATGCGATGATGCCCATCGATTTCAAAATAAAAACTCTTAGGACGGCTTCAGAATTAAATTTGAGCTTGGATGAAGCTCAAAAACAAAGTATTCACCAGCTAGATCAGCCAGACGAAATTTTACTGGATGCTTTGCAAAGGACAAATATTATACAGAAGTAGAGAAAGAAGTGGCATGATAACCACATCAAGCTAAAGAAGTTCTAGGAATGGGAATGGGTACTATTGTATGATTCTCGATTCTAGGAAAGGAAGGGCAAACTTATACAGAGGTGGATGGGGCCGTATGAGGTGGAAGAGCTCATTAGGAATAGGGTTGTGCATGTTAAGACAATTGATGACAACAACACCATGTTCACAGTCAATGGCCACCGACTACGCCCCTATAATATGTTTGAAACGTTACAGGTGGAATCTAGAGTAGGCATGGGGGAGACCCCATCTTGCTAGATCTGGACCGAACTCTCATAGGTGAAATGGTGGGCACGAAAGTACTCACCCAATTTGTTTAGTTAGTTATGGTTTTTTTAATGTGTGTTTTTTTGCAGGGATGACGCCCGCATGCAAGTTGCAGGCATCCTAATCCAGGGCCTAACAGGCATGGAATGCATCTAACTACATTTATTTTCCTTTCTTTTTTGGTTGCTTTTTGCAAGTGGAGGACCTAACAGCATGAAGGATAGGTATCTGGGAAACCAGGCCTGATTCGGCTCAGCATTCTGACACCATCTCATAGATAGAATCTGGGTAGTGTGAAAAAACTGAGAAGGTTTGATCACCCTTTTTCCAATCAAATCGCCCATCCATAAGAAGGCACCTTACTGCACCTAGAAGGTGCCAAGCCAAGAAGAAGGTGCCTTACTATAGTCAAAAGGCACTGAGTCTAGTCAAATTGACGTCCAAAAGAAGGAGCCTTACTGCACCCAGAAGGCGCCAAACCAAGAAGAAGGTGCCTTACTACAGTCAAAAGGCGCCGAGTCCAGAAGAAGGCGCCTTACTGTAGTCATAAGGCGCCCATCCAGAAGAAGATGCCTTACTATAGTCAGAAGGCACCCATCCAAAAGAAGGTGCCTTACTATAGTCAAAAGCTGCCCATCTAGAAGAAGGTGCCTTACTGCAGTCAAAAGGTGCCCATCCAGAAGAAGGTGCCTTACTGCACCCAGAAGGTGCCAATACAAGAAGAAGGTGCCTTAATATAGTCAGAAGGTGTCCATCCAGAAGAAGGCGTCTTACTACAATCAGAAGGTGCCCATCCAGAAGAAGGCATCATACTACAGTCAGAAGGTGCCCATCCAGAAGAAGGTGCCTTACTAAAGTTAGAAGGCACCCATCCAAAAGAAAGCACCCAATAAAAAAAAAAAATCCAGCCTAATATGCGCCTTCCAACATCAGGAAGGCACATTCATCCAGTCGAATACGCCTTCCAACATCAGGAAGGCACATTAATCATGACGAATGCCTTCCAACATCGGGAAGGCACGAACCAGAAGGAGGCACCCCCCCCCCACATTGGGAATATGCATGTAGGCAAGAGCGCCTCCCACCAATAAGAAGGCACCAGAAGGCACATTCATTCGAAGATGAGCATCGAAAACATTGGGAAGGCGCTACAAGGACACCATCCACATGGGGAAGGTACCAAATAATCACACGAATAAACAACATCAAATGACCATACCCCTCCCTCATGTCACAAGTCAGAAAATTAGCGGCTACCACAACAACTAGAACGTCGAATCAGGTACATGCATATTAAATCAAATATTTTATATAATTGTTTATAAATACGCAGTATCGAAAAAATATAGCTGTCATAGAGATCGTACCCCCCATAACTGGAAATGCGTGCCAATGATAGGGCACCTTCCATAACTGCTAGGGTTAGGCGTCTTTTATATAAGAAGGCACCTTCCTGAAGAAGGAAGGATAGAAAAAAATACAGCAAAATTTTCCATGGGAGGAAGTTCTAAGAATCACGCGATCAAGAACAATGAACCCAATGACACAGATGGGATCAGAGGGGTAGTAAAGACCCAATTCAAAGTCGAGGTGTGGTTCAAATACTGCACCCTAGTCAATCAAGGCTAGGATGTGGAGGTAGCTAGAGAATTCACCACCTTTTTGAGGGGTGATGTGGCCCAAGTATGAGGGATGGAAATTCCAGTCACTCCTGAGTTCATCTCACAGGCGACTGGATTGCCTCTCACGGGGGAATGTATATACAAGGGCATAGTATTAAAAGTATACACTGAAATACTATTTTCGAGAGAAAATGTGTAGGTAGATAGGGAGGGGTTACTCAAAAATAGCCTCCCCATGAATATGCAAAATATTTTCAAGCATATTGCTTGATTCTTCACATGCACAAGGAAGTATACACATCTGCTCCTTAATCATGTGCACTTCCTCAATCACCTAGTGCATGGAAGGAAATTAAATATACCCTTCTACCTGGAAATTTCTCTGAAAGATGAAGCAGCTCGGTACTAGAAAGGGTCATCGTCTGCCTTATCCCACCATGGGATGATATCAGCATTGGTCCACCATGCAGGAGAACAAAGACAGAACTATGATGCAGGGGGAGATGGAGACCAAATAGGGCAACATAATGCGGTTTCCGAATTAGGGCAAGGCAAAGCATCCCCTTTAGAGGAGATAGCAAACATCAAGCAATTGGTGTTGCAGTATTTTCTAGGAGGAGCAGAGCAGTCATCGGTGCCTGAAGACATAGAGGATAGAGGGCATTCCCCAGTGCCCGAGTATGAGGAGGAAGGAGTGCCACTCGTTGGTGGTGAGGACAAACCAGTTCCTAGGAGGAAACGTCCACGGTGATTCCTCTCGATAGAGGAAGAACAAAATGACATAGTGATAGACATTTTTGCTCGAAACCTCTAAGAATTAACGAACCAGAGCCCACAGAATGAAGGAACTTCTGAGAGCAACGACCAGATCGATGCAACCTTGGAGGATGCGCTCGACTAGAAAATTGATTGCTGGATGGCACAGTAGATTCTAGAGGATTGCGAGAACCAGCATCAAAAGGAATTGGAGGAAAAGGACAGACAAATCACTCAGCTCGAGCAGTTGGTCCGATAGTTGTAGGAGGAAAATAAAATACTTCAGGACAAAAGAACAACAAGACAGGAGGCATCCACATAGACTGATTGGGCACAAGCAGTGCTGACAAACTCTCCCACATCTACCAAATGAGTATTCTCTTTTGTGGAGATTCGATCGGATGCCCTAAAGAGTAGCCCAGAGGTAGGGGAGGATTCCTCTGTTTTCAGGTGTGACAATGAAAGAAGTCCTACAATGCCCCCTATCATTGTCTTAAGTGACACAGAGCAGGACGAAGGCCCCCAATAATAGATACGACCAAAGGATACAGAGGACCTCCCTAGGAATTAAGAGGGAGAAGAGCCTGAGGGGTCGACACCAGGAAGATAGGAGAATGAAGGATCACCCCCAAAGATAGTAGCACAACCAATCCTTCAGAGTAAAGAGAAGTCCCCAAAGGAGAAATAAGAGACCCCGATCCAAGCAGCCACATTTTTCATAGAATCTAAGGCAAAGAGACCCAAGATAGCTCGACAGAAGACAAAAGTGACCTTATTTGAGTCAGAGGATGATGAATGGGACATGCAACCATTTGTCAAAAGGCAAAAATATTTTGAGCGGCTGCGCAAAGAAATGAAGGCATCCAAGGCGGCCAGGAAGGCATCCTTGAGGATAAAAGGAGATTTTGGCATTTGCATCAATCCGATAGAAGACATCCAGTTTTGGGACATCTATGGTTCATCCCAAGGGTGGCCTTCCATGATAAGGAGGTACTTGGAATAGTGGGGAGTATACGGCCCACAATTGGAGGATGCTGTAATTGCAAAGGAGAATGCAGGGCTTACCCCTAAAGTGGCCACATTATACAAGGCCCAAGTAGTGCCTTCCAGAGGGTATAACTTAGATATCCCTCTGGCAGATGCCAAACCTCCTGATGATGACCTCTGGCAAGCTGTCGAAGCTACATTTCAATCGACAGGAACAACGCTGGCTATACCACCACCAGTGGCAGCAAGAACAAGAAGGGGACAATTAATGGCCATAGTTTCCCATAGGCAAAGGTGAACCACACCTTCACATGCCGACATGAAAATATAGACTCGGGCCATAGGGGCAACCGAATCCTCCAAGAGATGGCGACGATGAGAAGTCCGAGGGCTACCTGTAGTTTGGATGCCACAAGGGTGTGGCATATGTTAGACGTGGGGGGATGATGAGCACCAAAAATTCTCATATTTTGTACATATTTCTTGGATCAATATGCGGCTGTATAATAAGGATTGTGTACTTTTATGAATGATTATATAGATATTTGATATAATTATGCGTGTTATCTAATTTGTGTGCTTTTAGTATGTTTTGTGGAATTGCAGTTGATTTAGTTAGATTTGGAACGGTCGAGGTCCTTTTGATGGACCTGGCACTTTATTTCATCGAGAGCAAATGTAGAGAACATAGGTGCTTCCCTACAACTGGGAGGCACCAAGGGAACAAGCGCCTCCCTGCAGTTGAAAGGCGTCGATTGCATACAAGTGCCTCCCTATAGTCGAAAGGCATCAATTGCATACAAGCACCTCCCTACAGTTGGAAGGCACCATTTGAATGCAAGCGCCGCCCTGTAATCGAAAGGCGCCAACCAAAGGCAAGCACCTCTCTATAGCCGAAAGGCGCTAATAGAGGGTAAGCACCTCCCTACAACTGGAAGGTGCTAATAAAATGTAAGCGCCTCCCTACAACCGAAAGGTGCTAATGAAAGGCAAGCACCTCCCTACAACCGGAAGGAGCCACTAATTCTTTGCCCGTTGACCAGAGTTGAACGACATGGATGGTAGCGGCTGGTGCAGTTCTAGCTCTACGTCATGCAGGGCTAATTTTGAGATAGCACCAACGTATCCGAACGTCTTACTGATGCCAGGAAAAACATGAACTGAAACGAACACATTGCCATCATAACATAATGCTAGACATCAATTGCATTTGCCAGACTGTTCTAATTTAGTCTAGGAAGAATTGACTATTGTAACCACTTATGTAATAGAATTTTTGTGGGTGTGTTATATAAACACACACAGATCGTTCTGAAAGATATATAGAATTAATTAAATAAAGATCTACTTTGAATTGCAAAAGATAGATTGTAATACGTTGATAAATATATTCTAGTTCCAGAAGTTCTAAGTGCGTGTTCGATCGGGAAGAAGCTGCTAGAGCTTGGGCCCACTCCAAGCCAGTATTTCTTCCCCATTTATTTTCTATTTATTTATCAGTTTATTGATTTCACAGAAACGTTCATCAATTTACTAGTTCTAGTATTTGTAGTAGGTTTATTTCCAGGAATGTGCATTTGATTTATTTCTGTAGATTTATTTCTATTTTTCTTATGTAATTTATTGAGGAGTGTGGGAATGATTGACAACCATCTCAAGAACACCCCCCAAACATAGGATTAGCAGATTCACCTCCAATGGTATTGTAGTAACCTAGTTCCGACTCTTCGCAAGTTTACGAAGCTCCCTAGGTTGTAATTAAATGCACGGGCATGTGACAAAAATAGGAAACCATTCACCTTGTTTTGCCTACAACAGATGTATGGAATGAAAGTGATCTAGGTAGATCATCAATGCAATAATTATCCAAAAAGAATCATCCCTAATAGTGGCCAATGGAACTCAAACAATCTTAAATTTTGAGAGAGGGAAGAAACATACCATGAAATGTAAATTATGAATATAGCATCATGGAACATAGGAGGTTGAAATCCCCTTCAAAACATTTACTGGTGTATGCCTTAAGGCATGAACATAACTCAAAATATTTCCTTCTTCAAGAAACTAAATGTGACAACAATAGAGTCGATAGTATTAAGGCTTTAGTGTGGAATGAGGTAGATATGGTTGTTAGTGAAGTTGTTGTAAGCTCTATAGGTTTAATATATATTTAGGACAATAAAAGGATAGAAGAACATATATTGGTTAGCACTAGGTGGTTTATCATAATCTTCTATTATAACTTATTCACTAAATTGAATTGGTTAAAAAATATCTACATACCAAATACAGTTGCAAGGAGAAAATACCTATGGATAAACCTAAGTCCACTAAGAGATACTTTCAAAGGAATACCTTGGAACTTATTTGGGGATTTCAATTCCTTTCTCAACTCTGTGGATAATAAATATGAATCTCTCTTTCATATAGTCAGAATGCAAGAGTTTAGATATTTTGTAAACTCTAGTTAACTCATGGATATGGAGTGGGGAAGGTTCAAATCTATATGGAGTAATAAATGTTGTGGAAATCAATTAATTCATATCAAATTAGATGGATTTATAGTTTTGTAGGAGGGAATTACTCTTTTCGTGGAGCTATCCTAACCGCTCTTCCAAAAATTGGATCATATCATAGCCCAATTATATGGAAGATGTTAGAGGAAAATAGAAAATTTAATAGCCCTTTTAGATTTTAGTTAATGTGGCTTAAGCATGAAAAATTTAGCTCTTAGAGTGGAGGAATGGTGGTAAAAATATATATCAGACCTTAAACTAAGTTATATATAAGACAATATTATAAGCATCAAGTAAAATTTGAAACTTTAGAATATAATAATGTACAGGAACCTATTTTATAAGAAAATAAAACTCAAATGACAATTAATAGACTTAGAGAAATCTATTTTCCAAGATGAGACAATGGAAGATACTAAAATAAAATAAAGGGAACTTCTGTTAGAACACCATATTTTTTGGTAAATGAGAAATTTCATTGGATATAAAAGTCAAGAATTGATGGTTAAGGGAAGGAGATCATATTTCAAAATGTTTTCATGTATTGAGCCTCCCTCTTTGCAATTGTAACAAGATAAAATAAGTTCTAAAGTAGGATGGATACTCAACCAAAAATATTGATGAGATGAAGACTAAAGCAATGAATTTTTTTGAAGAGATTTTATGCCTTGTTAAAGTTACTAGTGAGGTATTGATGGAAGGACTGCTCTATCATATACCACAATTGATCAATAATAATATAAACTAGTATATTTTAGGTCCATTCTTAGAGGATAAAACCAAGAATATTGTCACTGATATTGGATGGGATAGAGCATCAATCTCAGATGGGTTCCCTACAATATTATTTCAACACTTTTGGTATGTGGTGGGAAATGAGATAGTAAAATCCATCAAGGAAGTTTAGAATTCTCATATAATACCTTTGGATGTTATCACCACTTTTTTTGTGTTTATTTATAATATAGATGAATATATACATTTTCAATAGTTCAGACCTATAAGCCTCTATAATATGGTCTATAAAATCTTCACCAAAAAATGTTCTAATAGGCTTAAGGTTGTCCTCCTTTTCATTATAGATATTAACCGAGGAAGGTTTTCGAGAAGTTTTCAAATCCTATATGATATTATAACTATTCATGAAGTTATCCACTCCATGGACAAGAGCAAAAATATTGGAATGCTCTTAAAAATAGACACGAATAAAACCTATGACAAAGTGTTTGAGAAGTTTAACTTACACAAGAATTTGATAGATCTCATCTTTAATTGTATTTTTAGTACTAATTTTTTTATTTTTCTGAATGGGAAAGAATTAAGCTATTTCAACAACAAAAGACGTATTCACCAAGGTGACCCCTTATCACTATACTTGTTTGTAATCCTAGCAAAGACCCTAGGAAGAAGTCCTTTAGCAATAGTTCAATAGGGAAACTTTGGAGATTTCAAGTTGGCTTCCATAGTGGATCATGTCTCTCATAAATAATTTTTTTATGATACTATTATAGTTTTTAAATCATCTATCCCTCAATCCTATGAAATAAAGTTCATCCAAGATAGTTATGAGAAGATGATAGGGCAAAAAATTATCTTTGTTAAGAGTAAAGTTTATTTTCTGAACACCCTAGAGAGGATATAAAGAAGAATTACTCATATATTTGGTTATAAAATTAGAGATCTCCTAGTATCCTTCCTAGGTATGCCACTCTTCCATGTTAGAATGAAATTTGAGATCTGGAATTCTATCTTAGAATGGTTTTAAAAAAAATATGTCTAGATGGATGGGGAAAATATTGAATTTCAACATTTCAAATTTTTGGAAGTGTCAAAAATTGTCTTGAATAGATATAATACACCTTCCTTTGGTTAGGCTTAGAAGACAAGAAGAGGTTACCTTTTGCAGCCTAGGAGGAAGTATGCTTCAAAAAGGAGTATGGGGGGTTAGAATTTAAACATTTGAAACTAATGAATGAAGCTATCATCAATAAAATGGGATGGAAGCTCTTGAAGAATGACCATCTAAGTTATCCTAAAGGTTAAGGATCTTAGAAAATGATTTGAATTTCTTAATTCTATAGAAGTACCAATAATATTCTCCTTCTAAAATAGTGTGATATAGTGTAAGTATATTCTCTAACAATGTATTAGGTGGAGAATTTGGATTGGAGAGAAGGTGAATTTTTTCCAATATTTTTATCTAAAGAATCCACCCTTGGATGAAGACCAAGAGTTTAATTGCTTGAAATCAAAACTATTTGAGACTATAGAAGCTCTAGTTAAAGAATTCCTAGTCATCCAAAGAGAAATACCAAGATCAAAAGAGGTAAATTTAGAAGGCTTGTAAATATTTTTTTGGTCTTCCCTTTAAAACCAATGGGAGGTTTAGGTTCCTTTGTATGGAGTAAGCAAAGCAATGAATAGTATTCAGTTAAGTTTGGATATTCTATTCTAGATAAGAAAGGGCTAGGTTAAATCCTAGTAAATAAAGTGTGGATAAAAGGTCTAATTCCAAAAATAACACTTTTTTATAGTTAGTAGTTCAAAATAAAATCTTAGCCATCAATAATTTATGTGAAAGAGGCTTCAATATTATTAACAGGTGTTCCCTATGTGAGAAATATAGTGAGACAATGTATCATCTATTTCTAGAATGTGATTTCTCTTATAGTGTTTTCTATCATTTATTTAACAAGTTATTAGTTTTTTGGGTTTTTCCAAACATATTAGCAAATGTATACCTCTATTGGACCTCACCTTTCAAAATCAAGATTTTAGACTCTTTATGACAACTATATCTCTCACACCTTTTATGGGGGTTGTGGCATGAATGGAATAATATAATATTTAAGGAGAAACAATGGGAAGCTTCATATGTTATTCCTATAATTGAATGTTCTATATTATAAGGTAATGAATCTCAAGGAGTACAATGTACCAATATTGTGTTTTAATTTGTAGAGAATGAGGAACTCCAATGATTGTAACCAACCCAGTCAATGACCTTCTAAGGAGGAAGTCAAATGGTCTCCCCTACCCCTAACTAGATAAATATTAACTTTTATGTGGATATTATCCTCATATTTGGAGATCCCTTAGGGTGCCTATTGTGAATATCTCACATATAACCCTAATTTTGGGGACCCACTTGAAATTTTTAGTAAACTGGACTAATGGTATATCATGATGCAGTTTGGTTTCTCGCAATTGACCCATGATGCTTCTTCTTGGATATAAAAAATAAAGGGATCATTTTGGATAAACAAAATGAGTGTTTTCTTTTGTTTGGTGTTATTGATTCTTTTATCATTATTGGTGTTATTGTATTTGTTGTTCCTTTTATAGTTTTTTTATTTCATTATTGTTGTTGTTAATTTGTTATAGTATTTGTTGTATTTTTTGTGTGTTAATCATTTATGTGTGTTTTTGTTTATTTGGTCCTTCATTTATTTTATTTTGGGTGTTAGGGTTATGTTATTTTAAGTTTTTTTTATTTATTATTTTATGTTAGTTAATAAATTTTCTCAATATACCACAAGGACCTTGACATAATTTTTGTAGCTACAATTCTCTTTACACTATGTTTTTTTTTTTTTTTAGTGAAAAACCCCTTGCGGAGCCGCCTTGGTCTAAGAGACCACGCACAGGGGGGTACTACACTGTCAAAGTCACCCGAGGGTCACACCCGACCCCTGCCCACACCAACATTATCAATTGGATTTTAGATACCCAATTCAGCTTTTTGGTAGGGTGGAGATTTGAACCTGGGACCTCCCTTGGAGGATTGCCCTCTCCTCTCCAACTCACCTACAACACCTGGGTTACACTATGTTTTAATCACAATCATGAATCTATTATTGGTGTATAAAATATGTTTTTCTATGTTTCACAAGGGGAAAATCCTTGGGAATGCAGATAGGATATGAGTCAAGGCAAGGATGCGGACCTCAAATATGACATGAGCCAAAATTGAGCATGTGGCATCACAAGGTGACTGATAGGGATTTATGACATGGTGAGGTATTTGAGAGGCCTTCATATTGTGTGCCAAAATGGAGAGATCGTCCAAAGGTAGTCAACTAAAATAAGGTGAAATATGCCTTATGAAGAACTGAAAGGAAGAAACACCATGAATGCCGGATAATTGATTTTCCCAAACCAAATTAAAATAGGTTCCGCTCATCGATGGCTCACACATGGCATACCAATTATCCAAGGCTTGTAGGGAAGGCTACAAGGTAAATGCTGACCATGACTAGAATGACAAAGGCAATTAATTTAATATTTGCAAATATCCATCGCTACAAAAATGTGTGATAACACCCCACCTAACAATTGTTAGAGGATATCAAGTGGTAGGGGCAAAAGAAGCATTTAAGTCATAGGTACATGGTGCATGAGGGCTCGGCGTGATAGTGCAAGATATGTTTAACTCCCATTGGGTTCTAGGAAACCCTAACCTAAATATATTGTTTATGTTTGAACGCCCAAAAGGAGAGATCAGTGTTGAAACACAATGAAGTTTTGAAGTGTCTTTGAGAGATGAGCACATGCTTGAAACAACTATAGAATGGAGGAGTAGATGGTACACGATGTAGGGAGTGACCAAGTTATGGTCTCATCGTAGGTGTTAAAGGAAAAAGTTGTATTTTATGGGTGCTAGATCCAGGATGAAGGAAATGAAAGTGGCATCGTAGAGGTTTGATTTCAACCCAAGCCTTGGGCATTGCGGTACGGGTAAGCCAGATAAGCCTTAGACCTTATCGACCTTGGTTCAAGTCATGTTAGTGCCACCCAAAGGAATGAGGGAGGGGATTTTTATATTTTGTTGTTTTATATCATATTTTAGTGCCTAAGGTGTCATGTATAACATTTTTATGGTTATTTAGTGAATATCTAAAGCCTTCGTATTTCTCTATGCTCATATGCCCTATTGTAAGGATTAGTTAATATTTTATCCTTCATAGGGTTATTTTTTTAACATTAAAATATGTGTGAATAGGGATAAAAGGTGAACTCAAATCAAGAAGTATATATAAGGAAAGTAAAGGAGCGTTGTTTTTAAAAGCTATTATTATTTTTATTTTGTTTCAAGAGTTTGAAAGGGCTAATAATTTTGTGGGTTTGTTTCACCTTATGATTCAATTTTTGGTCAAGAATTTTGAAACAAAAAGGCTCATGAAACCCTTAAATACCCATGGAGGTCCATTTTTGAGGGGCTAGAATTTCTGTAATGCAAGACATACTATTATGATCATTTTAATGCATATAGATCCAAAAACTTGCATCTTGTGAGGAAGACTAGAGGATACTTGCTTCTAAGGGTTTATATGTTTAATGCTTGATTTTCTTCTTTACTACATTTTGTGGACTTATATCTAGTGCTTAATGCTTTTAGGAGGTTACACTATGTGAAGGTTTATGAATTTAGGATTTATTTTCCTTAGATTATAGAACTTGATCTAATCAAATGGTGTTTCTACAGGTTTGTTTAGGTTGAGTTACCCTTAGAGTTTCTTGCAATCTCTAGTTTTGTAGGGTAGGGGAGCATGACTCCGTATTATGTTTACACTTATATTGCAGTTTTATTAGCTTGTTTTTAATTACTTATTTTTGCATTTTGGTCCTTGTTCTAGAATTTTTGCATTTCATTTCTATTTTTTTTGCATTCTGGTCTATGTTCCAGAATTTTTGCATTTCATTTCCATTTTATTTGCATTCCAAAATTTCTACATTTTTTTTTCCAGTTTGTTTGCATTATAATCTTTGTCCAAAATTTTTGCATAGCTTTTTATTTTGTATAAATAAGATAAAATCAATCTAGGATGGAGGGTTTCTAACCTACAATATCACATTAAATCAAAGATAAGAAATGGAGTGGATAATTCCACATCATTTTCTACTTTCATATATATATTCAAAGATGAAAGGAATGCCTAACTCCACTAACCCTAACACTTATATTAAGTGCAAATAAAGCAAATGAACACTTAGTTTCTAACTTGCTAATCTCCTGATTTCCAACTTTGCAATTAGTAGAGCATTAAATCTGAAGATAAAATTGAACCTACTAACTCCAAATGAATCTCACATTAAATACATGGAAATTAAAATAGTGGACAATTCCACACACTTTCTCTATTTGAATTTTAATCTCAAGATAAAATGAATCCACTAATAGGGATTTGGGGTAATACACATTAATGCAAAGATAATAAAAGAAGCGACACTTTATTTTATCAATTTGCACAAAGGCACATTTAAGTAAATTTAAGGAAATTCATCACATAACATAAATGAATTAAACCAATAGGCCCCTTGTTAAAAGTTACTTGCAAATCACTAGGTTATTTCTAGCACTTATTTCTGATTATTTAAATTTCAAACACACATGCAATTCTTATATAGCAAAACCTTGGAGGAGTTGTTTATTTTAACTCCTTTACAAGAGAGTTTTTTTGGATTAATACCCTGACTGTGATGGATATTTTGCAATTGGGTAAAATATCCACACAAAAAAATGGCACTAGAAGGAGTGCCCTTCGTAGCTTTGTGATTTACTTGCTTAATATCATTTTCATATGAAAGTACTTTTAGTTGCAGAAGCCTTTTGTTTTTTGATAGCTAACATGTGAAATTTTTTTTCAACTATGCTTTATTACAAGAATTTGGCTTTATAGGTTTTTTAGTTCTTTGTTTATTCTCTCAATTGTTGTGAGTTGTGAGAGGTCTTGTAGAACATGTAGCATTGGTGTAGATCACGTTACACAAGCAACACCAAAAAAATGATACACAGGTATTTTTCCTTTGAACAAGTCAAAGAATAAAACCTTTCATTACTTTCATGCCAAAAATAAGGATACAAGAGAAAATACCCCTTTATAATTTCGAAAATTCCCTTAAATACCTTGTTTTCCCTTTTTCCACCTAAAACCATTAAAATTCAAATTTGAATTTTTGGGGCAACTTGTCAAGGTCATAACGTCGCACTCGTTGACCCGATTGACTATTATATCATGTTTTCGGAAATGACATGAAACGAGCTAAGCATGGCAAGCCTTGGCACTCGCATCTAGCCAAAAATCCTCAAATTTGACCTCTAAGACCTTCAAAAATCTCTTGCAAGTTAAACTAGTTTTACAAAATTAAACAATTACAATTTTTTTCAGGTGATGCAAGATCACTCTTACACCACTTGATGCTCCTGCATCAGACACCGAGGGTAATTTTAAGAAGTGACCTTCACTTCTCTATTGTTGGAAGAAAACCAAGGCATTCAACCTCAGCCTCTGACAACCAAGAAGAATCTTCAAAGGTCTCCCTTTCCACTTAACTAGATATTCTACATACTACCTGTTTCTAGTACTTTTATCGATGCATGTATCCAGTATCTCTTCTATCTCTTCCGTATCTAGAGTAGATGCTGGAATATTCCATAATTCTGCTACTGGTCCCTCACCATTGTCTCCTTCATGGTATTCTACCAAATCTAAAATGTTAAAAATAGGTGATATGTTAAGCCCACTTGGCAATTCCACTTCATATGCATTGCTTGAATCCCATTTTTCTATGATTTTGCATGGTCCAAACTTCTTCATATTCAGCTTGTTATAGGTTTTAGCAGGAAACCTTTATTTTCTCAAATGGACCATAACTTCATCTCCCACTTCAAATTCCTTAAACCATCGCTTCTGGTCTGCCCTTGTCTTATATTGAGTATTCATCTTAGTAATATGCTTCTTCACTTCTTCATGCAAGCTCTTTAGATGCTCTACAAAGTCCTCAGCCTTAGCACTACACTTTTCCCTTGTATACATCTTCCTCAACTCAGAAACATTTCTTGGACTGCTCCCATATATTATCTGGAATGGAGATTTGTTAGTACTCCTATTGACAGAATTGTTGTATGAAAATTCCACCTATGGCAAAACCAAATCCCATCCCTTGGGCTTATCTCCTATCAAGCATCTCAATATATTACCCAAACTTCTATTCACCACATTTGTTTGTCCATCAGTCTGTGGGTGGTATGCAGAACTAAATTTCAAATTTGTCTTCAATTTCTTCCACAAGGTTCTCTAGAAATACCCAACAAACTTGGTATCTCTATCAGAAACTATACTCTTTGGTAGACCATGAAGTCGTACCACCTCTTTGAAAAATAAACCTGCAACATGAACTGCATCATTAGTTTTTTGGCAGGGAATAAAATGTGCCATATTTTAAAACCCGTCAACCACCACAAATATGGAGTCATTTCCCCTATGTGTCCTTGGTAGGCCAAGAACAAAATCCATGCTGATGTCCTCCCATGGTCTCTCTAGTACAGGTAATGGCTAATATAATCTAGTGTTCTATCTCACACCCTTCGCCATTGCCTGATTATCAATATATAGAACAAAATCTTTTGGAAACAAATAATGCCTCCACTTCTTTAGAGCTTGAACTATAGCATAAAACTCTTGATCATAAACTGATTACTTCTTCCTAGAATCATTGAGTTTCTCACTAAAATAAGCAATAGGTTTACCTTCTTGACTCAATACAGCTCCTATGGCACTACCACTAGCATCATAATCTACCTGAAATACCTTATTAAAATTTAGAAGTGCCAAAATAGGTTTCTCTATGACCTTATTATTCAACATATCAAAGCTCTTATCTTCTCCTAAGGTCCACTTAAATTCTTTCTTATCCCCTCTCATTGTTTCTATAAGAGGTGCACAAATACTACTAAAATTTCTAATGATTTTTTTTGTAAAAACTTGCTAGACCATGAAATGATATTACCTCAGTTATGCTTCTTGGAGTAGGCCATTCAATGATATCCCTCAACTTTTTTGGGTCCATTTTTAGGCCTTCGGTTGAGATGACAAATCCTAGATACACTAACTTCTTCAAAAAAAACTACACTTCTTCAAATTAATCAACAACTACTCCTTCCTCAGCTTCTCAAAAACCCTTCTGATATGCATCAGGTGCTCTTCTAGGGTCCTACTAAACATTAAAATATCATCCAAATAGAAAATGACAAATTTTCATAAAAACTCCTTCAATACCTCATTCATCAGCCGCATGAATGTGCTTGGTGCATTGGTTAGCCCAAATGGAATGACCAACCACTCATAAAAACCGTCTTTGGTCTTGAAGGTTGTCTTCCACTCATCTCCTTCTCTGACATGAATCTGATGGTACCCAATCTTTAGGTCAATCTTTGTGAAGTACTTGGCTCCACTCAAATAGTCCATAATGTCATCCATCCCTGGCAATGAAAATCTATATTTTATGGTGATATTGTTAATAGCTCGAGATTTTGTACACATTCTTCACTCTCCATATTTCTTTGGTGCTAGTACTATAGGTACTGCACATGGACTCAAGCTCTCCCGAATTAGTTCCTTTTTCAACAACTCTTGGACTTGCCTATTTAGCTCCTCACTTTCTAGAGGAGTCATTCTATGGGTTGCCTTATTGAGTAAACTAGATCCTCATACTAAATCTATATGGTGACTGATCTTCCTCACTGGTGGTAAACCCTCAAGCACATTATTTGATATAATATCCAAAAATTCTTCTAACAGACCTAAGACTTATACTGGGGTATCTTTGCATTCTTATTCCCTAACTCTAGGAATTAATGCATAGAACATATGCTCATGCTTCAAACCATCCAAAAAAATTCTTCCTTCAACTAAAAATATTCTAGCACTGCTCCATACCTTTTCTTCCACCTCATTTAGGGGCTTCAGATTATTGCACACTTCATTCTTTGTCAAGGAGTAAGTGTTGGCATGACCATCATGCACTGCACACAAACTGCCATGGCCTTCCCAACAACAAATGGCAAGAATCCATAGGTAGGATGTCATATAGGACCTCATCATGATAATTCCCAATATTAAATTTTACCAAGCATTGCTCACTAACCAAATCCCTATGGTCCTTCTGTAACCACACAATCCAATATGGATGCGGGTGTCTCTTCCTCTCTAATTGCAATTTGGTAACCATTCCTTCTGAAACTAGGTTATTTGTGCTACCATTGTCTATGATAATATTACAAATCTTACCTACACATTTACACCTTGTGTGAAATAAGCTCTTCCTCTGATCTAGGTCTCTCTCCTCATTCAACAAGGCTCTCCTTGTGATTAGCAGTTCTCTTTCTGCTTCTTCAGAGTGCTCAGATTTAGCAGCTTCATCAACGACCATAGCTCGGGAATTACCTTCAGGCCTCCTATTTGTCCTCTCTTAGTGTTTTGGAAACTCTTATGCTCGATGTCCTTCTTCGCCACAGTGGAAACAAGTTCCACAAAATCCTCCTCTTCCAAACCGTCGTCCAAACCTTCTTCTTCCTCTCTAGTAACTATTGTTTTAATCACGGGGCGATAAGCATTATCTCCCTTTTGGTCCTGACTACTGCTAGCTTCTCCATTCTTCTTATAATATTCATTTCATCCTCCATTTGTTCTTCCACAAGTTCTTCCACCATGACCTCTTCCTATTTGCTTTCTCTCAAACCTTCTATTCAGCTTCTCTTCAACTGTCAGGGCAAACTAGTAAGCATCCTCTATGGTGGTCATCCTAACCAGACTTAACTCCTCTTGAATACTTTCTCGTAACCCATTAATATAACGAGCTACTTTCTCCTTGTTGGCCTCTGAATGGCCTGTTATGATTACAATTTTATAAAACTCCTCTATGTATTCTTTGATAGACTTACTTGATTGCCTCAAATATTGCATTTTCTTTAGCAGATCCAACTCGTAGTCACCTAGAATGAACTTCCTCTTCAACTTAGCCAACATCCACTCCCATTTTTTTATCCTTTCTTTTCCTCTTTTATTTTTGTCTAGTTGCACTCCCTTCCACCATATGTTGGCATGACCCTTCAGCTTGGTCTTATAAAACTTGACCCTATCAGGATCTTCAACCTCCTCATACTCAAAGTATTCTTCCAAATCATTCATCCAGTCAATCAACTCCTCTGGAATAAGATTTCTAGAATACGTAGAAACCTCCATATTTGGTCTCTTTCCAATTTGAGATATGGCTCTATATAACCTAGCTTGTGCAAGATCTACTGCCTCTTCTTCTTCCTCAAACTGGTCCTCTTCTTCTTCAACTTCATCTTCACTACCTTCTTCTCTCCTTAGCTCAAACCCTCTATGCAACTCCTCTTGCAGAGCCCGAACTTGCCTCTGCAAAGCTCTAAAATCTTCCTCTGGCACCATATTTCTCCCACCACCATGGTTTCTTCATGGAGGAATTTTTTTCACTTCTCTCACAAACCTTAACCATATATCTTTGTGTAAACTGCCTCACGTTCGACGATCTATTTACACACTCAGGAACTCTCGCTCTAATACCACTTGGTGTAGATCATGTTACACAAGCAACACTAAACAAATGATACACAGGTATTTTTACTTTGAACAAGTCAGAGAATCAAACCTTTCATTACATTCATGCAAAAAATAAGGATACAAGAGAAAATACCCCTTTACAATTTCAAAATTTCTCTCAAATACCCTATTTTCCCTTTTTCCCACCTAAAACCATTAAAATTCAAATTTGAATTTTGGGGGCAACTTGTTGAGGTTATAACTTCACACGCGTTGAACCGATTTACTATTACAACATGTTTTCAGAATGAAATGAAACGATCTAAGTAGGGCGAGCCTTGGCTCATCATACCAAGGCTCGTGTCTAGCCAAAAATCCTCAATTTTGACCTCTAAGACCTTCAAAAATCTCCTGCAAGTTAAACTAGTTTTACAAAATTAAACAATTATAATTTTTTTTTGGGTGATGCAAGATCACTCTTACACCACTGGATGATCCTGCATCAAGCATATGGGTGTAGTATTCCCTATGGGTATGTGATTTATAATTCTTACGATGATCAATGTACTATTCTCAACTTTTGTACCAAATTGTACAATCGTACAGTATACCAAACTACTAGTTTGTGCCCAATGAACAACTTGTATGGAAGGCAATTCAACACAGTATATGATCCAAAAACATATAGTGATATGGATTGTAAGATTATACACTCAACCAATCATTCATATTCGGTTTATTAGGCTTCCCTACAAAGTTTTGTAACCAAACAAGTTGATTTCCCAAAACTACCAAATTGGATAAGTTGTCTTCAAACACTTGAATTACCAAATAAGGTAAGTTGTCTTTGTACAATTTGTATGAACTCTAGTGTATGATTTGTATAAAAATAAAGTACAAAAAACTTCTAAATTAGATACTCTACTGGGCCAATCTCTCTTAGATAGGTTTTTTAAGGTTTTAATATGTTATTTAATCCTTTCTCTGTAACTTGCAAAACATATCAAAAAAGTTTGAGAGAGATGCAAATCCAATAACAATGCCTAGAAATCATACACAAGGGTTAAATATGTCCTTTTTTATGTTTGCATCATCATAGATCATTCCAAAAAGCTCTTCCAGTTTCGTATTAGTCAATTCCACCATAATAAGTCCTAACTAACCTAACCATTCACCAAAAAGCACATGCAACACAATTAAACCACAAATTGTCATTCAACCATTTATAGAATTGTACACAACCCAAGAAAATATAATTGTATTCATGGTGTAGTATTATTTTGTCATAAAATCACTCACAATATGGCTAAAATAAAAAAATTATAGCTAGAACTCAAAGCATAATAGCATAACTTAGTCAGATTACAACCAAAAAATATCCAAACCTCCAAAATTGAAAATGAGGCTTTATATAACATTTCCCAGACTGTTCCAAAGTGGGTCCTAAGGTAATTATTTATTTACAACTGCCCATGCATAAAAAAATATATTAATTAATAATTTTACTAAGTCTAACACTTTAATTATCAAACCTATGCAAATTTTCAACATGAAATTACAGTTCCCATGCATTTCATTATATTTTAGTGCACCTTGTATGATTTTTCTTTGCCTTGTATGGTTTTCCCTCCTGGTTGTATGGTTTACTCCTACCTGTATGATTTGAAAAACTTGTACAAACTATCAAAATTTTCAAAATTTAGCAAATCCCTTTTGTCGTTTCCTCTTCTTATGGGAGGTGGATTTGATGCCGACATATGCCCTTCCCTTTATTTTGGTCAGTGTCCTTGCCGAATCACCTTTCTGTTTTCACTACATCTCATAACTCACTACTATCACCTTCAGGTCATTCACTTGGGATTGAAGAACTGCATTCATTTTTTAACTTGGTTGTATAGCTTCCCATTTCCACTACTTTCACCCCATGGAAATTAGCCTTCTATTTAGAAGTATTCAAGAATTCCATCATTTGATTTTCTCAATAAATGGCACTGATTTTCAACCTCTCCTACAAATTAGATTCTATTCGAGTCACCACCTTAATCTCTTCATTCTTCTTAGTAATTGTCTTCAGGTGGTGGTTAATATCAACCTCCAAGGCACGAACAATATCTTCGCTGGTCTTGAATTGCACTTGCTTCTCCAGCATCAAATTATTATATATTATTTTACCATTTTTAAGTTGTTATATCTCCTTAGCACGTGTTACCAGTTTCTCATTTTTATTAGCCAACTATGTTGTCATCTGTTCATCCTTTACCTTGAGTTGTGCCTCTAACTCCTTAATCCTATCCTTTGGTATTTGTGATATATGTTGCTTCTCCTCTTCAAGCAAATTAAGTCTAGTTTTAGACTTAGCCTTTATGCTTGTTATATCTTCCTCTAGTTTCTTTATTTTTTTCTATGTCGTAGCCTTACTCTTCTACAATTCTTCATCCATTGCAATCATTTTATTTTGAGTGGCTTTTGTCTCCTCCTTCTAAGATTCCTTGAGCTGATATATTTGTTCCAATCCTATGCTCAACCACTCTATCCAATGTGTTAGGAAGTTAAACTTCCTAAGAGTGATAGCCAATCCTATAGTAACTCTCTTGTACTCCAACTCTATCGTATTCATGGGACAAGTCAAATGATTGGTTGTATCTAGGTACAACCTCGTATACTGCCTGTAGTTGGTTCTCTCCTGGAAAGTCATCTCTTCTGAACATCATTGTTACCTCTTCCCTAGATAAATTCCATGGGTTTTGTACATGAATATCTATAATTATCTTTGTATGCTCCTCATTGTTCACCCATTATTTTATCTTCTCTAACTTGAGAGACACTTGTTCCTACCATAGCTTCAATTCTCTCATATGACCAATATAAAATTGTACTTTGGTACTATCTAAGGCATTTATTATATGATAGAAGAAGTATTCCACCTTATCTTCTACTCCTCATGTATCCTCCTTAGTTTCAATCCTACCAAACTGTGGTAGTTCTAGAAGATAGCTTATTTGTATTCTTCGCAATTCCCCTTCTATAGGAGTTTGTTCTTATTCTTCTTGCTCATGGTGGATAGATATTTTTCCAAGATCTTGAAGTGCTCTCTTTGTGTGTATATTTTCTCATGGTGGAGCTTGTTCTTCAATCTTCTCCACCTCCACATCATCTTGTATATTCATAATCTCTTGCTAAGATTGTTGTTGCTTTGTCTATTCCTAGGCTTATTTTTGTTCAATGGAGCTTTCCTATTGCTCTTTAGTCACATGCTCTTCTTCTTGATTTTGTTGTATCTCCATTGCTATGAATTTTTCAACAATAGGTTCTTATTTTTCCTTTGGTGCTTTCACCTCTTCTTGCGCATGACTTGGGTTATTTTGTTTTGAACTACTCCCCACCACAAATTTGAAAAGGGGCTTGTTATTTTGCCTAGAATCTTCCTTGGATGCTTCCATTCTCACTTCGGTTTACTCCTTTTCCTCCCGAGTGGTGTTTGCTACTTCATATGCTATATGCCCCACGTCTATATCCATCAAAACATTTGAATATTCCAATATTTCAAATTCATTATGTTAGAAAATATTTGGAGATACCACTATCTTCTTTGCTTATGCACAACTCCACTCATCCAGATCTATTTTCTCTTAATCTGACTATTCTTCCTCCTAGTGATCCTTCTATATAGGCTCATATTATTTTTATAGGATGATATTCTTTGTCGTTCTTTCCCATTGTTATATCATTCTTATTCGTATTAGGATTACTTGTCTCTCCATAATTTCCTCCCTTTCCTAAACTTACGGATGCTCCTGCTACCATTGCTGCATTACTTGTTGTTGAGTTTAGGTTCCAATATCCTTAGTATTCTTCTTTGAGGGTGTACATTTTCATCATTTTAAGGAGTATCTTGTGGTACCTCTATAGCCTACTACTCATTCTTTGTTCGAGACTCATCCAGAGTCTCCTTCTGAATATGTACTGACTTTGCCCACATAAAAATGGTTGGTTGTCCTGCCCTCACATTCCTAGGTTATTTCAAACCTAGAAAGAGGATTCCCAATTCTGTAACAACATTTAATAATAATCCAATGGTATGAAAAGTCATTCCAAAATTCTTCAATATTTTCTTCAATACTTCATGCATTTTTCTTTCTAGATAGGTATCCCAATCATATTTTATTGCCTTCATAATACCTTCTACATATTGGGCCATCTAGATTGACATATTTGTATCTCGTGTATCCCTTGAATGTTGAGCCATTACTGCATTCATAGCACAAGGCCAATCATCCCATTTCAACTGGATTTATTTAATTCCTCGAGTCCCTACACTCGAGATCTTTACAATAGTTGGTGACTTCACATCATTTAATAAAATGATGATACAATATGTCTCAATTAGATCAACCAACTACTTAACTATATTTGTATCATATGCTGACAATTTGAATGTCTTCCTGAATGCATATACCGTAACTTCTATTGTCATCGACCTATTTTCCACATTGATAAAGGTAGTTTTGGTCACAGTATTATATGTCTGAACCATCTGCAATAGACAGTTGTAGAATAATTTATTCTAGTGTGGTGGAACTTGTTCTATTATAGATACACTAGTCTCCTCAAATTGTTCCCTCCAAGTATGGTTCTTATTCCATTCATTATTCTACCATCACCTGCATGTTTGTCCTCCATGTTGTACAAATACAATATTTGTTATCTCCACCCGACATTCCTTAGGTCTACTATTTAGATCCTCATATAGATCTAAAACATATACCTAACTCCTAAATTACCTTATCAAGACTCTTTCTTGTGCCATCCTCTCCTCTAGGTATCTCGGTGGTGTTCTCCTTCTGTCAGCCCTCCAGTACCTCTGACCTCGCCATGGACTGTATCCTTATCTTCTCCAAGGATGAGTGCCACACCAATAGTTGGACTGATACTATCACCCTTGGTACTATTATGGTTGTGACTCTCTCTCATGTAGAGGTCTTGGTGATCGTTCGACCCTATTGGTTGCAATACTCCTTAATTGATATCCAAACTCTTCTACTGAGATCATTCTTCTATCATTCTCCTGATTAACTCACTACTTGAACATCACCATATTCATTATTAGAAGTGTTTCTAAAATCATACAATCTACTGTAGATCATACAATATGCCTTTCCTTATGTTTCTGTATGGTTTCTCCTCCAAAAACTACCTCAGATTGTACATTGTTCAATCTTCCACAATTCAATCTTTAGACTGTTCAGTATTAAAACTATTCCATGTGCCTCAAATAGTACAATTGCAACATGAAATCATACAAGGTTGTACCAATCCATACAATATCCTTCTTTGATTTCCTGTCTTCATGAAATCTATACAATTCCATACAATTTTGTACGATTTACTTAAAAATGACTAAAACAACCTAAAAAACTGCCTGAAATTACACAAACTTTTTCCGAAGACTGTACACTCCACAAAAAAATCATAGAGTACATCTTTTCAAACCCTTATCTACATAAAAATTATATTTTTCACTTTCCTTCTACAATTTATCTCTGACTCAGTTGTCGAGATGCCCCGATCTACCTTTTCAATGCTTTTTGGGAGCAATTTCTCAATTCTTCCACCCTTAGCATAATTTATCCAAAATCAAATTTTTTTTTGCTATCAAATACAGTCATACAAAATACTCCTTCCTTTCCCATGTCTTCTCCCTTTTTATTTTGATTGCTTTTGTTCAATTTAGGGTTTGTATCTTCCCTTTTTCCTGTAATTTCTCCACTCTAGTTCCTATCTACTACTTCTTCGAACCCTAATGTACATTTTTCAATGACCTAGTTTGTATTTGGATTCCGTATAATACAACTCTTCTTTATTTTCAACTAAAATTTAATTCTTCTTCAATGGAGTCAAACCCTTGCTTTTTCTCCCTTTCTTCTCCGGTTCGATTTCTTTGAATGTGAAAAGTTCTCCTTGGTGTAAATTAAAAATGGATTATAATTTATTTTTAAATTATTGATGAGTTTTAATGTCCATGTAGTTCTCTCCATTCAGTTGCACACTTTCCACCTTCATCCTCCTAAAAAAATTAAATTCTCTTTTGTACTATTTAAAAAATTGTAAGGTAAGCCTTCTATTTAAACTTGTTCATCAAACCCTAACTGATTTATTTTTAAAATTGTGCCACTTTGCATGTTTTCCATCCTCCTAGCATGGATGATCGACAACTCATCACTTTATTTGAAAAAACTTATATTTTTCCACTTTTTCTCCAACCACCTATTTTTCTTTTTTTTTTCATTCCTATTCTATTTACACTTACCATCGTGGTAATCGTATGATGACATTCACTTGTATGATCCCATAAGATTCTTCTCTTGGAGGTTTTATTGTGATGTTTTGAGCGGTTGTGTCGCCTGTCAGTACTTGATCTCTAGGCTAATTCATCTCCACTTGTGATGTTACTGAATTTCCTGCCCTTCCTCTACCATATTTACAATTTGTAATTGTAAAATTACATGTTGGAGTATCTTAACTTGGTGTCATTTTCTCTTGTCGCACAGGTGATTACTCCCTTGGTAGCGGTGTCCTTACTACTCTACTATAATTTGAGTGACTTCTCTACCTATCCCCTCGAATCAATTTTGGTTCTAGAATTAGCAATTGGATCCTTAGTTGTTCCTAATTAGTTTCATCTAAAAAATGTACTCTTCCTCTACCATAAAGGCCTCTCCCACGTGAGTGTCTTCCCCATTCTATTCCACTTGACATCAGGTTTATCTATACCAATGGTGATTCCTATCTTTCTTGGAGTAATCCTCTACCACCTACCACTCTTTGAGGTCCTCACAATATTAGTGGTGGTAATCCTAATGGATACTATCTTGCGGGGCTAAGTAAGATTCCTCTCATCCGTGGTAACCCTCATATATTTCTTATATAGTTCATTTAAGCTAAAGGTGTATCTCTTGGCCATATAGGAGTAGGGGGTCAGAACCTTCCTTGTCCTCTTCCTCCTTTTATTGTAACATCACCTTGTCCTTGATCATTTCATAGTCGAATGACTCCTCCCCTTACTGGCCAAAGTCTTAGGGGTCCTTCCCTATTCTTTCCTCCCATTGCTTGGTTATCAAGAGTTATCTCTACTAACTCAATGTTGTCTAGTGTACTTCTACTTATTCTTGTGCTTGGTGAAAATTTCCATAGTGCTATAATTCTACGATCCACATGTTCTAGGTGATGTTTCCATATTCTCTCCTTTAAGATTCTTTATGGAGATGAAGTTGCCAAGATCTCTCTATATGCGTCAAAAAATTTATCTTAAAACTTGAGTTATTATGATTCTCTTCTCTTTGCTCCACCCAATTTGTTTGTAAATTCATCAATCTTTCCAATATTTGTACTTCTCTCCTTTGTCTTCTCAACTATCGATAGACTATTATATATTCTTGCACATCAAGGTTGGTTTGATGTTCCTGTGATCTCCTTAGTTTCCACTATGTTGTTGTACGTGCTGGGGGATCATGATTATATCAAGGATTCTTGGGGTTCTCTGGGCAATCATCCTCATCACCGCATTTTATACTAGGTTCCATTACTAGCCAAGGTATTCCTTCATTACTATATTCACTCAAATCTAATCGTACATTTCCTTGTGATTTAGGTGACGTGGTTGCTTCCTTAATGTCTTGCCACAATATTTTTGTATCTTCATTCTAATATTCTCACAATGACACTGAGAGGGGGGGGTGAATCAGTGTAACTATTTAAAAACTTGAATCTGCAACTCTTAAAACTTAAAAATGCAAGCTTAAAAATAGATAAAGCAAGTATAACACAAGAGCATCACACAACACAAGATTTAACGAGGTTCACCGATGTGGCTACTCCTCAAATAATGACTGTTTGGACTACAATCCAAATCCAGTCTTTGCAAGGATTCAATATTTACAAATAGTTTACCAAAGACCCACCGGAAGGAGCACCAACCCCCGATTTTTCTGTTGCAACAGATAGGAGCACCAACTCCTTTTACCAAGCACCAACTTGGATTTCAATTTTTTAACAAAAATATTGACATAAAAATGCCTTCTCTTTTGCAAGACCCTCACTGGTCTATAGCTCATACAAATTAATCTCACAGAAGCATACAGAGAATTGTTAGAATCTCAATATCTTCCTTTTACAGTCTAAACCTCTCTTCTGATCTTTCAATAAAATTGCATTCAGGTTCAGGTTCTTGTTCTTTCACTGTACTTCGAGCAGCACTCTTACTCAACCTTATCTTTTGTTTTTCATGAATAACCACGGTTGCAAGAACCTCTCTTCCTATGCCTGTTCGAGTTTTTATATTTGATTTTCTTGAACGGCTCAATTTTTAAACGGTTCAAATTTTCCCTCTAAACTTTCATGCATTTTCGGCTGTAATCGATCCGTCAAATCCCCTCTGACGCGTTCTGCCTTTTCGCCGCTTTCTTACTGACATATTCTGACATTCTGCTCTACTGGTACTGACACCCTTTTCTATGCAGACTGACAGCCTTTCTGCATGTTTCGATGCTCTATGATTCTATTCTCCTAAACTCTACGTAACTGCCCTTTTAGCACTTTCACACTCTTTTCTATACTGCGTCGATCCTTCTATTCTACCCGCTACTATCGTGTCTGACATGCACAACCATCGAGAGGATTTCTTGTTTGTAGAGATTATCTGTAATACTGCGCTTGTGCCAGCTTGCTGCATCACGGCCCTGCAACAGCCGTTCTTTTCTTAAATGCATGCTTCGTAACTTTCCCTGTGACTCCAGTTAACTGCTGTAGTATTTTCTCTAATCTTTCACCAACACCTGTCACTGGGAACTGCAGATCTGACTCCAGTTAACTCTACCGTAACTGGCGCTATTTTGACACCTGTCACAGTGCATGTATCTTTGGCTTTTTCCCGCCAAGCTGTTACCTGTCGCGATATCGCGACATATCTTCCTTCAAGACCTTGTCTCAGCATGCACCCGCGAAAACATTACATGTCGCGATATCGCGACGTTTTCAGCCTCCTTCTACTTTACTCGGCACACACCCGCGAAAATGAGACATGTCACGAAATCACGACGCTTTTGCTGCATCGAGCTTTTTTCTGTCTCCTAGCCATGAAAATGAGACATGTCACGAAATCATGACTCATTCGGGCTTTTGCTGACGTCATCCTTAATGTCGTCATGAAATCGCGACGCTTCCGGCTTCCTGCGGCTTTTCTTTCAACTTGTCACGAAATCATGACACTTTCAGCTTTTGCTGACGTCATCCTCAATGTTGTCACGAAATCGTGACGCTTCCGGCTTCCTGCGGCTTTTCTTTCAACTTGTCACGAAATCGTGACACTTTCAGCTTTTGCTGACGTCATCTTCAAAGTTGTCATGAAATCGTGACGCTTTCGGCTTCCAGCGTTTTCTTTCACCTTGTCATGAAATCGTGACACTTCTCAGTTTTGCTGACGTCATCCTTCGCTTTGTCATGAAATCGCGACGCTTTCGGCCTCCGTACAATTCTCTCTTCATGTGGTAGCGAAATCGCTACACCTTTTTGACTTAGTAATTTTCTTTGCTGCGGCCTCTGAAAATCTAGCATGTAGCAAAATTGCTACAACTTTGTTGCCTTGGTGCTTCCTCTTGCTTCGACTTGCTAATCTTAGACTTGTAGCGAAATCGCTACCCCATTGTGTTCTGTGTTTTACACTTGTAGCGAAATCGCTACACCTATGCCCCTTGCATTTCGAATTTGTAGCGAGGTCGCTGCACCTTTGCACCTTGCATTTTGAACCTGTAGCGAAATCGCTGCATCTTTGTGCCTTCCATTCCGAACTTGTAGCGAAATCGCTGCACTCTTGCGCCTTGTATTTCAAACTTGTAGCGAAATCGCTACACTTTCTTGACTTAGTGCATTTTCTTTGCTTCAACCAGCGAAACTGCAACATGTAGCGAAATCGCTACAGTTACTCGACTTTGTCGTTTGCCTCCAACATGTCACGAAATCGTGATAGTTTCATCCTAGGCGCCGTTCTTCAAACTTGTCATGAAATCGCGACACTTTTTCAACTTTGCTTCTTTCCTTCCAAATATGTCGTGAAATCGTGACAATTTTTCATGAACTTTCTCTCTCCTTTTTGTCGCGATATCGCGACACTTTCCTTGTCTTTCTCTTTCGAACATGTCACGATATCGCGACACTTTCTCATGCACTTTCTCTCTCCTCCTTTTTGTCGCGAAATCGCGACAATTTTGCTTGTGCCTTCTCTCTCCTCCGTTATGTCGCGAAATCGCGACATTTTTGCTTTCTGCCTTCGGACCTCTCAACCTGTCGCGATATCGCGACATAAAACATGTCGCGATATCGCGACAGTTTTCTTACTTGTCTTTTTCTCGCAAATTTTTGAATCTGGGTCACTTCTGTTTTCCTTGAAAATCACTCGCACTTGATCCGACCGACCTCCGAACCGCATCAATCGCATCAATCTATCTGTGTTGACAACAATGACAATACTTTTGCAATGCTTTTGCTGCACCTTGCTCAACAATCTCCCCTTTGGAATTGTTGGCAACACATTGCAACCTTGCTCAATTTCTTCTCCCCTTTTGCCAATAATACCAAAGGGCTACTGTAGACTCCCCCTGAGTCTATGCACAACATTCTCGTGCATAAATAATTTTAATGCTCCCCCTGAGAATGTGTTCCCCATAGCTAGTCAATGCTTGGGAAGTGTGACTACTCCCAACTTACCCCTAAGGTATTCAAAAACTTCCTTGGGCAAAGGTTTGGTGAATATGTCTCGCTACTTGCTCTGTAGTTGGAACAAACTCCAATTTGACCTCTCCTTCTCGCAACCTTATCCTTCAAGAAGTGATACCGGATTGCAATATGTTTGGTGCGGGAATGCATTACTCGGATTCTTTGAAATGTTGATTGCACTAGTGTTATCACATTTGATCGAAATGGGATCATTGAAGTGAATACCAAGATCTTTCAATGTTTGTCTCATCCATAATATTTGTGTACAACATGTTGTTGCTGCAATGTATTCTGCCTTTGCAGTGGATAGAGAAACTGATTCTTATTTCTTGTTGTGCCATTCTACCAATTTATCTCCAAGATAAAATGCTCCTCCACTTGTACTTTTTCTGTCATCAATACATCCCCGCCCAATCTGCATCGGAATATGCAAAAAGAGTGAAGTCTTTTCCTTTTGGATACCATAGCCCATACTCCATAGTACCCTTGAGGTACCTAAAAATCCTTTTCACAGCTGTCACATGAGTCTCTTTTGGACTAGCTTGAAATCTTGCAACCATGCAAACAACTTGTAAGATATCCGGTCTGGTGGCTGTCAAATACAGCAGGCTCCCAATCATTGATCTGTACATTGTTTGATCAACATCTGGAGATTTATCATCCTTGCTCAACTTGCAGCCTGTTGTCATGGGGGTGCTGACTAGGCTTACTATCCTCCATAGTGAACTTTTTCAGCATTTCTTTCACATATTTAATTTGAGAAATAAAAATCCCTTTTTCAGTTTGATTAACTTGCAATCCAAGGAAATATGAAAGTTCACCAATCATAGACATTTCAAATTCTTTCTGCATTTTGTTTGCTATGTCTTTGCATGATTCATCATTGCTGCTTCCAAATATTATATCATCTACATAAACAACAAGTACAATGAAATTGCCATTTTCAGTTTTGATATATAAATTGCTATCCACCATACCTTTCTTGAATCCTTGCTTAGTGAGATAGCTGTCCAATCTTGCATACCAAGCTCTAGGTGCTTGTTTCAAGCCATACAATGCTTTCTTCAGCTTGCAAACAAAGTTAGGATTCTCACAAAGTTGAAAACCATCAGGCTGTTCAATATATACTTCTTCTTCAAGATTTCCATTCAGAAATGCTGATTTTACATCCATCTGATAAACTTTGAAATTCCTATGAACTGCTAAAGCCAAAAACAGTCTTATTGCTTCAAGTCTGGCCACTGGTGCAAAAGTCTCTTCAAAATCAATCCCCTCAACTTGAGCATATCCTTTGCAGACTAATCTTGCTTTATTCCTTACAACCTGTCCGTCTTCATTCAATTTGTTTCGAAATATCCATTTAGTACCAATTATGTTTTTATTTTCAGGCCTTGGTACTAATTCCCAGGTTTTGTTTTTCTCAATTTGATCTAGTTCTTCATTTACTGCCTCCATCCAACTTTCATCTCGTGCTTGCTTCAATAATATTTTTGGGCTCAATACTGGATAACAGAGAATAGTTATTTACTGCTCTTCTTCTTGTCTGAATGCCAACTGTAGGGTCCCCAATAATCTGCTCTTTGGGATGATTTTTCCGCCAGCTGCCTGTTCTGGATTTCCTGTTTTCTTCTCTTTCCAAATCATCCGAATCTGATTTCTGTCTCTCTTCCTTTTCTTGATCTTCATCTTCTTCAATAAATTCTTCATAAGTTGGGTAGTTTTCATTATGGCTGATTTCTTGTTTCCTTCCTTCATCAACCTTAACATCCGCACTCTCCACAATTTTCTTGAGTCTTTTGTTGTAGCATGTGTAGGCTTTGCTTTTTGTTGAGTAACCAAGAAAAATACCTTCATCAGCTCTATCTTCAAACTTGCCAAGATTGCTTTCAGTTCTTTTAATGTAACACTTGTTGCCGAACACTTTGAAGTATTTTGTCGTAGCCTTTTTGCCAAACCACAGTTCATAAGGTGTTTTGCTTTCATGCGGCCTCAACATACATCTATTCTGAATGTAGACTGCAGTATGAACTGCCTCTTTCCAGAACCTGTCAGCAATTTTGCTCTCAGTTAACATGGTCCTTGCCATTTCTTGCACAGTTCTGTTCTTTCTTTCAACTACTCCATTCTGCTGTGGTGTTCTAGCTGCCAAAAACTGTCTTCTAATCCCATGTTTTTCACAATATTCTGCAAACTCATCTGAAATAAACTCTCCACCTCTATCTGATCTCAAACATTTAATTCTTTTTCCAGATTGATTCTCAACAAGATTTTTAAAAGTTTTAAACATCTCAAAGGCTTCTGATTTAAATTTTAGAAAGAGTACCCATGTCATTCTGGAAAAGTCATCTATACACAGCATGAAATATTTGTAGCCATTTATGCTTTCCGTTCTCATGGGTCCACATAAATCTGTGTGAATTAGTTCTAACGGTTTGCTTGTAAAATACTCTTTTGCTTTGAAAGTAGATCTGGTTTGTTTCCCCTTTTGGCATGACTCACAAATGTTGTTTGAGGGTTTACCAATAGTGGGTATGTCTCTTACTGCTCCTTTTGAGCTGATCTTTACCAGATTATCAAAGCTTATGTGACCGAGTCTCTTGTGCCACAGCCAATTTTCTTCTTCCTGTCCAACCAAGCAAGCTCCTTCTAAAGTCTCCGAGAGAGTATACAAATTTCTAGAAGTTCTCAGTCCAGTGGCTATTAACTTTCCATTTTTTGTCTTTCTTACTTCACAGCCCTCTTTCTTGAAAAATTACTTCATGACCTCTCGTCACAAATTTGACTTACACTCAGTAAGTTATGCTTCAGACCTACCACAAAAAGAACTTCCTTAGAGTTGATTTTTCTGTCACTTAACTTAACTGATCCTTTACCCACTATCTTTGCTCCATCATTGTTTCTAAATTTTATAGAACCACCTTCGTATGTCTGTAGCTTATCAAACTTCTGTTTGTCTCCTCGTCATATGACTCGGAGCATCCACCGTCCGTAATCCAAGGTGCAGATTTATTCTGGGCTTTGAGAGCTGTTTGAACGATTAGAGATTCCTTGTCTTTCTTCGGTTGTTCCTTTTCTTTCCACTGAGATTTAACAACAGATCTGGTCACTTGTTTTACCTTCTCCCTTTCATTGGCTTGTGACAATTTTTTGAGAGATTTTCTATTTTGTTTTAATCCAATTGATTGATACTTTCTTCCCTGATATTTATTTCCTGCAAAAGAGCTACGACAATTTCTTGCAATATGTCCGAAGTTATGATAGTTATAACATTCTACAAAGATAATCTATCAAAGGTGAAAAAATATTTCTACTAGCAAAATTTCTTTGTTCTACATTATATCTACAACTTGAAATTTTATGACCATATGCATTGCATTTAAAACAATAACCAGAAAAGGAACGAGTGTACCAGGGAAATGGTTGTTGCCATGTGGAAGTAGGAGCCATGGGTCTTCTTCTTCTTTGATATGTGACTTTGGTGAATCCATCATTTGCAGAACTCCTTTCGAGCTTGGACTTATTGTTTTCTTTTGCATGATACGGTTTATCTTGATCAACCCTGATCTTGTCTTTATTCTTTATTGGTTCTACAGTTATAGCCTTTGAGTCCTTTGAGGATTCTCCTTCATCAAAGCCTAGACCAAATTTGATACCCGTAGGCCTTTGATTATTTAACATTTTATTCAGTTTTGCGGAACTGTCTTCAAATTTATGATGACAACTCAGTTTCCGATTCATCTCTTCTAGCTGCAGCCTTAATCCAACTATGTCTTCTTCTAGCTTATTGCACTCATTTATTTTCATGGTTAACTGAGCTTCAAAATCTTTAGACTTTTTCTTATATTCTTCAGTTTGTACTTTCAAACTGATTATCAAATTGCTAGCATCCTCAAATTTTCTTGAAATCTTTTTATTTCTTTTCCTTTCTGCACTTAACTCTTCAAGTGCAGCAACCAACTCACCTTCCAGATCTACCTCAGCCTCATCCTCTAATTTTTCTTCACACTCCTAGGTTTCCTCAGTTCTTTGTTCTTCAAAAGCCATGAACAAGGCTTCACCAGTTTCTTCTTCTGAGTCCTCACTGGAACTGTCTTCAGAAGAGTCAATATTCTTGGAAATGAAACTTTTCTTCTTGAAGTTCCTTTTTCTAAAATGTGGTTTCTTCTTCCAGACATTTCTTTCTTGGTGTGTCCCTTCATCATTTTTGTTTTTCTCATTCATTGGGCATTTTGCTGCAAAGTGCCCGATGCCTCCACAGTTAAAGCACTTGAACGGTAGCTTGCCTCTGTACTTTCCTTTTCCCTTTACTAATTTCCTAACAAAGTTTGCTTCAGTTTCATCTGTAGATTCTTCTTCCTCGTATTCTTGTTTAGATTTTATATTTTTCTCGTGCTTGAAAAGCCGCTTCTCTGTCTCGAGGGCTTAGTTTGTCCAATTCTCATTTCATATGTTGTTAGAGAACCATGCATTTCATCCATACTAAAAAAATTTAAATCTTTTGCTTCTTCTATGGCAGAAACCTTTGCATCAAATCTTTTATTGAGAGTTCTTAGTACCTTCTTCACAACAACTGCATCTTCCATCTCCTCGCCGAGTCCTCTTATTGCATTAATGATTCCATTTACTCTCAGCATATAGGCTTCTATGTTCTCATCATCAGTCATCTTTAATGCTTCGAACTGGGCACGATGTGTTTGCAGCTTAGCTTCCTTGATCTTGCTATCTCCTTCATGAATGCTTTGCAGTTTGTCCCATATGTCTTTTGCAGATTTGCAGTTCATGATGCGTATCAACTCACTGTCTACTAATCCACACATAATAGCATTCTTGGCTTTCGAGTTGTTCTCAAACTTTTTCTTCTCAACCGCATCTGTTGGAGGAACAGAGGGTATAGTGTATCCATTTTCAATAGATTCCCAAATGTCATAACCCAATGCACATAGATATGTCTGCATCCTAAGTCTCCAGAAAGAATAATTTGTTCCATCGAACAGAGGAGCTTTGTTAGAAGAGAATCCTTCACCACCGGCCATTGTGTATCTCCCAAGATCACCTTAGCTGATTAAGCTTGTACAGGAACCTTGCTCCGATACCAATTGATATTCTCACAATGACACCGAGAGGGGGGTGAATCAGTGTAACTATTTAAAAACTTGAATCTGCAACTCTTAAAACTTAAAAATGCAAGCTTAAAAATAGATAAAGCAAGTATAACACAAGAGCATCACACAACACAAGATTTAACGAGGTTCACCGATGTGGCTACTCCTCAAATAATGACTGCTTGGACTACAATCCAAATCCAGCCTTTGCAAGGATTCAATATTTACAAATAGTTTACCAAAGACCCACTGGAAGGAGCACCAACCCCTAATTTTTCTGCTGCAACAGATAGGAGCACCAACTCCTTTTACCAAGCACCAACTTGGATTTCAATTTTTAACAAAAATATTGACATAAAAATGCCTTCTCTTTTGCAAGACCCTCACTGGTCTATAGCTCATACAAATTAATCTCACAGAAGCATATAGAGAATTGTTAGAATCTCAATATCTTCCTTTTACAGTCTAAACCTCTCTTCTGATCTTTCAATAAAATTGCATTCAGGTTCAGGTTCTTGTTCTTTCACTATACTTCGAGCAGCACTCTTACTCAACCTTATCTTTTGTTTTTCATGAATAACCACGGTTGCAGTAACCTCTCTTCCTGTGCCTGTTCGAGTTTTTATATTTGATTTTCTTGAACGGCTCAATTTTTAAACGGTTCAAATTTTCCCTCTAAACTTTCATGCATTTTCGGCTGTAATCGATCCGTCAAATCCCCTCTGACGCGTTCTGCCTTTTCGCCGCTTTCTTACTGACATATTCTCGACATTCTTCTCACTGGTATCGACACCCTTTTCTGTGCAGATCGACAGCCTTTTGCGCTTTTCGATGCTCTATGATTCTGTTCTCCTAAACTCTACGTAACTGCCCTTTTAGCACTTTCACACTCTTTTCTATACTGCGTCGATCCTTCTATTCTACCCGCTACTGTCATGTCTGACATGCACAACCATCGAGAGGATTTCTTGTTTGTAGAGATTATCTGTAATACTGCGCTTGTGCCAGCTTGCTGCATCACGGCCCTGCAACAACCGTTCTTTTCTTAAATGCATGCTTCGTAACTTTCCCTGTGACTCCAGTTAATCTGCAGTATTTTCTCTAATCTTTCACCAACACCTGTCACTGGAAACTGCAGATCTGACTCACTGCTAACTCTACCGTGAATCGGCACTATTTTGACACCTGTCATAGTGCATGTATCTTTGGCTTTTTTCTGCCAAGTTGTTACTTGTCGTGATATCGCGACATATCTTCCTTCAAGACCTTGTCTCAAAGATGCACCCACGAAAACATTACATGTCACGATATCGTGACGTTTTCAGCCTCCTTCTACTTTACTTGGCACACACCCGCGAAAATGAGACATGTCACGAAATCGTGACGCTTTTGCTGCATCGAGTTTTTTTGTCTCCTAGCCACGAAAATGAGACATGTCATGAAATCGTGACTCATTCGGGCTTTTGCTGATGTCATCCTTAATGTCATCGTGAAATCATGACGCTTCCAGCTTCCTGCAGCTTTTCTTTCAACTTGTCATGAAATCGTGACACTTTCAGCTTTTGCTGACGTCATCTTCAATGTTGTCGTGAAATCACGACGCTTTCGGCTTCCAGCGGCTTTTCTTTCAACTTGTCACGAAATCGTGACACTTTCAGCTTTTGCTGACGTCATCTTCAAAGTTGTCACGAAATCGTGACGCTTTCGGCTTCCAGCGGCTTTTCTTTCACCTTGTCGCGAAATCGTGACACTTCTCAGTTTTGCTGATGTCATCCTTCGCTTTGTCATGAAATCATGACGCTTTCGGCCTCCGTACAATTCTCTCTTCATGTGGTAGCGAAATCGCTACACCTTTTTGACTTAGTAATTTTCTTTGCTGTGGCCTCCGAAAATCTAGCATGTAGCAAAATTGCTACAACTTTGTTGCCTTGGTGCTTCCTCTTGCTTCGACTTGCTAATCTTAGACTTGTAGCGAAATCGCTACCCCATTGTGTTCTGTGTTTTACACTTGTAGCGAAATCGCTACACCTATGCCCCTTGCATTTCGAACTCGTAGCGAGGTCGCTGCACCTTTGCACCTTGCATTTTGAACTCGTAGCGAAATCGCTGCATCTTTGTGCCTTCCATTCCGAACTTGTAGCAAAATCGCTACACTCTTGCGCCTTGTATTTCAAACTTGTAGCGAAATCGCTACACTTTCTTGACTTAGTGCATTTTCTTTGCTTCAGCCAACGAAACTGCAACATGTAGCGAAATCGCTACAGTTACTCGACTTTGCTGCTTTGCCTCCAACATGTCACGAAATCATGATAGTTTTCATCCTAGGCGCTGCTTCTTCAAACTTGTCATGAAATCGTGACACTTTTCGTCCTTGGCCCTTTTACTCCAAACTTGTCACGAAATCGTGACAGTTTTTCAACTTTGCTTCTTTCCTTCCAAAGATGTCACGAAATCTCGACAATTTTTCATGAACTTTCTCTCCTCCTTTTTCGCGATAATCGTGACACTTTGCTGTTTCTTCTGTCGCGATATCGTGACATTTTCTCATGCACTTTCTCTCTCATCCTTTTTGTCGCGAAATCATGACAATTTTGCTTCCATTCTCTCTCCTCTTTTGTCATGAAATCGCGACATTTTTCTTTCTACCTTCGGACCTCTCACCTGTCGCGATATCGCGATAGAAAACATGTCGCGATATCGCGACAGTTTTCTTACTTGTCTTTTTTTGCAAATTTTTGAATCTGGGTCACTTCTGTTTTCCTTGAAAATCACTGTACTTGATCTGACTGACCTCTGAACTGCATCAACTGCATCAATCTGTCTGTGTTGACAACAATGACAATACTTTTGCAATGCTTTTGCTGCACCTTGCTCAACACATTCGTCATTAGAAGATCACTTGGTGGTACTTGCAAATGTATGCTTGCTCCATCATTTCTTACACTATTTCTTTATGTTATCCCATCATCATCCTTAGGTTCTCATTCTAGCTCTTGTATCCTAGTTTTTCTTTGCTTATCCAACATTCGTATTGTACTATCCAATTCCTAGATGATTTTTTCTCTCAACCTTGCATTATGACCTCTCAATATCTGGTATTCCTCTTGTAGTTGTTGAATATGTAACCAAATTATCTATTGTAATAGCCCTATATGAGCCAATGGAGTAAGCCCAACCAATTATTCATTGATGGTCTCATTTATGTCTTCCTTTGGAACTTCCATTTAACTGAATCCTTCTTCTTCCTTCCACTTTATTGGGTAGTTTGCTCCATTTTACCCGAGGATACATCATATTTCTACTTACTCGGGATGCTTATTCTTACCTTCCCCTATTCCTAAGTAATAATATTATCTCCTAATGTCCTCTTTCATTTGGAGGAATCCTTTCTTCATATTACCCTTCTACTCATTTGGTCCCATCCACAAAGATGATATGCACTCCCAATATTCTTATTTATTTGGGTTGAGGTGCCAACTCTTGTTGTTATATGGTTTATCATGTCTCCTTCTCTTCTATGAATAATAGTGAGAGTCATGTATCATGCTCCTCCTGCGATGGACCTAGCTCATCTTGAGTCCTTCGTTGAGCTTCTTCTCACTCCTTTCATTCTATTTCTTCTAAAGAAATGAATAAGCATTGTACTTAGTAAGGATTCAAATTTGAGCTATTTATAGTGTCAGGTACCTCTATTCCATTCATGTTCTATAACCTAACTACTCCATTATTCATTACTTCAACCACTTTATAGGGGTCAAGTCATAAAGTCTTAAACTTACTAGGTTTTATTTCCCTCTTTACATTAAACTTTAGAACCAAGTCACCCAAACTAAGTTCTAACTTTCTCAAATATTTTTCATGCCATACCTTTCATCTTTTCTGAGCTATCTCAATTTCCTATTGTACCATGACTTTTATTTTATCTAATTTGATCAGTGTTGTCAATCGCTCTTCCAAACTTTATTGATCACCCAAGCGACGCTCTACCGTGACTCTCAAGCTTGGTATCAAGAATTCAACTGGCACCACTACTTCCTATCCATAAATTAATTAGAAATGTGTATGCTCTACTGTTGGTTTAAAGTTTGTTCTACATACCCAAAAATAGATGGTAGCCTTTCCTCCCAATCTTCTACCTCTATTCCATTGGTTTTATACAGATTATATATGAGGACTTTATTTGTTGCTTTCATTTTCCCATTAGCTCTAGGATAATATGAACTAGATAATGAGTGTAAAATCCTAAATTATATCATTAGTTTTTTGATGATTTTATTGACAAAGTGTCCTCCTCGGTCACTTGTTAGTTGTATCTGAATATCAAATCTTGTGATTACCTGCTCATACAAAAATCTTGTTGTACTTTTTACTGAGTTATTAGGTAATGTTCTTGCTTCGACCCATTTTGTTAAATATTCTATTTCCACTATGATGTATTTGTACTTCCTTCGTCGAGATGTCTTTAGTGGTCCTACAAAGTCCAATCCCCATAAATCAAATAATTCTTGGGTTTGCGATGGATTCAAAGGTATAATGTCCCTATTTACCGACTTTTGTGCCCTTTGGATAGTATTGCATACTGTCACATGCTCTTTTGCATCATTATATAGTGTGGGACACCATAGTCTAGTTAGTAATATTTTTCTAGTTGTTGCATCTAGTCCCATGTGCCCTCATGTGAAGCCTTCATGAGCTTCTTTCAATGCCACTTTAACTTCTTCTTTCATAACACATATTTGCAGGATACCATTGCTTCCCATATTATACAATAATTATGCTATCAATTGGTAGGGTGCTAACTTCATGATCATTTTATTTTTCTCAGTCGCCATCATTTCTTATGGAAACTCACCTGTGGATAGGTACTAGCCAATCAAATTGTACCATGATGGAATAACATTGATGGTGAATAATTATGCATCCAAGAATTCATCTATAATTCATGTTCTTGTAGGCTCTCTTCATCATATTCGAGAAAACTGGTCTACAATAACATGCTTCTTACCAGGTCTCACTACTACTCAAAATATGAACTCTTGTAGGTTGACGAGCAATCTATTGACCCATCCTTGTATCACCCATTTATTTATCAAGTAAAATGGATCTTGGTGATCTATGTAGAAAGCAAAGGGATTTACCAATAGGTAATACTAAACTTTTGGATTGCATATAGCATTCCAAAATATTCCTTTTCTATTGTACTGTAACTTCTCTCTAGCCTAGACAATAGGTGACTAGTAAATAAAATAGGATGATCCAGCCTGAACTATCCTTCTTGTGCCAAAGCACATCTAATTACAAAATTTTAAGCATCAATATAGACATGGAATTCCTTATCCCAGTTTGAGAACACAAAAATTGGACTACTCATGAGATTAGCCTTCAACTTCTCAAAAGCTCCTTGGTGCTCCTTTGTTCATATAAAAGAAATATTCTTCTTCATAAATGAATCCAATGGGTAGGATACATGTACATAATTCCTGATAAAACTTCAATAGTATCCCATAAATCCCAAGAAGGTTTTAAGTGAACTCATCATATGGTTCCTCCATATGTAATATATCACACAGATCTTATCGAGATCTGTTTTTAATCCTTTACTTCATATTATGTGTTCTAAATTTTTTTCATATGGTACCATTAGGTAGCATTTCCTAGGATTTAACGATATTTGTACATTTATGAACCTACTTATACATTCACTAAGGGTAATAATATGCTCCTTGATCTTCCCATAAATGGATAAATCATCCAAATATACTTTAAAGTTCCTTGTTGTCAACTAATCAAATATATACAGTATGATGCACTAAAATGTAGTTGGGGTATTACATAGCCTACATGGTATTTTATTGTATGTGTAGATGTCATTATATACAATAAATGTGGTATTTAGCTTATCCTCCTTGACTATACTGATTTAATTGTACCCTAAAAACCCATCCAAAAATAAATAGATCTCGTGTCCTATGACTTCTTCTACGATAGAATCTGTGAATGGAATAGGAAAGGGGTCCTTAATAGTTACTCCATTTAGCCTCCTAAATTCCACATATATTTTGATCTTGTCCACTTCGTCAAGGTGATCACTATGGATGATATCCATTCATTGGTTGTCACCCTGAAGATGATTCCTGCCTCCAATATCTTTTCTCTTTGTATTCACTAATGCAACATACTTTAGATTCATTCTATATGGTCTCCTCCTTACGAGTTGATAACAGACATTAGTGTAATATTGTGGACACATAAGTCTGGTGGTACTCCCTTTATGTACTTATATGTTTATGCAAAGACATCCTTATATTCAAAGAATATCTTAAAATTTGTTGCTTTCAGTACAAGATTCTAATCATCACCACAGTGAATTATCCTAGGTTCCTCATCCATTTCTAGATAGATGTCCACTATCTAAGGTCCTTCATATTTGATATTTTTTGGCTCACTTGATAATTTCTCTACATTCTTTCGATGTGTCGGTAGTGTATCAATCTCTATATCTCCTAATTTATACTCTGTAAATATTTTTGGGAATGTCCATTTATCTTCTACCTCCTTCTTTGGTTCTTGACTGACTTTTGGTTTATATTGTTTTTATTTGATCTCCTCTAAATCAATACAAAGGAATTTGGGTTGAGAAATTTTATACTCCTCCATTTTCCAATGGAGAAGTCCATTATCAGATCTATCTTCATCTTCACTACATTCATCCAGGTACATCATTCCTTCTCCATCAGGTTCATACCCTTCATCTCTTGAGGAATTTTTTGATTCGTCCATCGTGGCTACATCCTCATTGATTTTTAATTAGCTAGATTTATAATATATTTATGTTGTTACATTTTTAAAGCGATTTGATTATTTCCCTAGTTTTGATTAAATTAGGTTGCTCATATCCATCCTCTCCACAAGAGAGCATTGTATGTAGGCTTGTGCATTGTAATCACAATGAAATCCAAGACAAACTATTGGTCAACTATCACCACTTTTTGTGCTGTCAAGACTCCCTTTGTCGTGATACCATACTGGTTAGCACCATTTAATCAGAAGCTCTGTGCTCATAGAGATGGAGAACCTAGCTTTAGCCAGGTTATTTCAGGTATCATATTGATACTCGATTCTCTATCCATAATCACTTGTGTCAATTTGTGGCCTACGATATCCATATGAACTAATACAATTTTATTTCCCACATCTATCATCAATATAGCCAAATCCATGAATTGATCTTTCCTTTCCTTCTCCTGAATTGGTTGGCTCTATACTTCCATCACCTTATGCGGTTGTATTTCTTCCACCATTGTTTTATGAAATGCTAGAATAGCCTCCAACATGTTCAATAATTTAATCTCTACTATCATCTCCAAAACCTGTGTTGCTAGATTTTAAAAAATCACTCTCTTCTGATGTCTTTTTTAGTTCCTTTTCTTCATCTAACTTAACTTGTTTAGCCCTATGTGCTTCAACCTATAGTATTTTTTTTTCTACTTTCTAACATTGCTTTTCCTTTGCTAGCTCTACACATATGTGTAGTGCTTGCTTGCAGTGTTTCCTACCTATAAGGTGAAGGATAATGTTTTGTAGAATGCCCCCATTATTAAAAATTATGACACTATATGATCGACCTCCCTTTCGAGTCATACTGCAAATGTATTTATTCTCCTTGTTGATTGCCCTAGTTCAGCCTTCCACCTCACTTGCTATTTCTATAACTGCCACTTGTTACATATTGTCCGCTTTCTTGGGCCTTCACTCTCTCTTCCTACTTCTATATTTTCAAGACCTATGGATGTACTCTTGTATTATATGAACATAGCATCACCTCATATCCCATAACATTACAAATGTGACAATAGTTATCTCATAGATACTTTGCATTTGTATGCCCTTTGATTTTACATTTTGTGCACCAAATGTCAGTCCTGTCAGGTTTGCCCTTGTGTTATTTCATGATATTATCAAACTCCTAATGAAATTATGATACTATCATTTGCATAGTGTCATCTTCTCCACTATCTGAATCATTAGACTTAGAGTGAGATAAAATTCTTGTATATATCTATTTTGATTCACTTTCAAAATTATTTGTATGTTTTACAACTTCATATATTTTTGATGGTACTACCTTCAAATTTTTCTTATATTTTAGTATTAATCCATCAACAAACCACCACTTTACTAGGATATCTACCAGGGGTACCTACATCTTATCTACTAACTGATTTATTTTGTGATTGTATGATTTCACATCTTCATAAAATTTTTGCTTTGTCATGCAAATTTCAGTAACAATGTCTCCATAAACCTTTAAGGGGTAAAATTCCTCAATGAATTTCCCCTTCACTTGAGTCCAAGTCTACAACTTTTATATATTTTACCTCTTTAGATACCAACCAATCACCAATCCTCTAAAGGTAGTAGAAAATAAAGTTACTTAGTCATCTAGCCAATCTATATAATTTACCCTCTAAATGGTTATACAAGTTTCAATATGTCTTGTGGGGTCTTCCTTACCCTCACCTGTAAAATTTTGACATATCTACTTGGCTACTTTATTAGCCATCTTTGAAGAATCATGACTATCACTTGAGGCCTCCTATGGAATCTCTATCTGATTCCTCCTTAGGGTGTTTTACTACTATCATTATCAAAAGTTTCTATTCGAGGTATCTTATTTTGTTCCACCACTCATTTATAAAACTCACGTGTGTCTTCAATCTATGACCTCCTTCATTGATGTGAGGGAGATGGTCTTGGCCCTTCCTCTTGAGACCTCATGCCTTGTTTCTCTAGTGCTTGACTCTCATCCTTTGGACTCCCTTGTAACCCTTCTTTCACTTTCTTAGGTGTCACCATCCACTCTCCATCCTCTTGTATTGCCTCTCTATCAAATCTTGCCTCTACGCTAGGTGGTTCTACTTTCTCATATTTTATCTATATCAACAATGCCTCAAAATATCCTTCTTTGAATGTACAAACTTACTCTAGTTTTGGTTCATGTGTACTATGCTAAGAGTTAATTGCATTCTCTCTTCGATAATTCCTTGTTCTCCTTCTCAATGGAATATTCTATCATACTTCATGTCTCCTACGTCTTTGTACATTGGTGTTTGTCATTCACCTCTAATTTTATAGTATTCTTACTTTGTCAATTTGATCAATTTTAACAAAGATGCCAGATTCGATAAGGCAACTACACCAAATGTAGCACATGAATGTAGCATTCCTAGTGGGGAGTGTTAGAATTAATGTTAACTATGCCTTCCATTTTGATACTTGTCATATTCTCTTGATATTTTTCATATTCTAATATAGACCTCATAGCTATATATTGTAACCTACTTTATGTATAATATATCTCATGAGTTTTACCTCCTAACATTTGGTATCAAAGCTCTAGACATTCCCTAAATTGTGATCTTGAGGGGGAATTTCCCTCATGGAAATCCCATCCTCATTTTTTTCCCAATTTTTCTTTCAAACCAAGGAGTATGCTCTCCAACATTGATGAATCAGAAACCATAATTTTGAAGAAAAACCAATGGATGGCATTTTTTTCTTTCCTATGTATTCGTCCATAGAAGTAGTTTCTCCATGGAGAAATGAAAAATGGAATACATACTTAAAAATTTGTAACTTATTTTTATTTTTATTTTGTAGGCACAGTTAAGATTTGTATTGATTTTCTCCATAATGGTATATTTCGAGGGTTTCAGATGAACAAATATGGAGTTCGCATGCCTCGGTTATAGATTCATTGATAAAGGAAACTAGTGGTGCTCAAAAGCATTTAGTTGTGGAGGGAGATTTTTTTACAAGCATTGCAAACCAAGGAGGATGTTGTATTGAAGTAGCCCCATTGTGGTCAAGTTGTATACGACTATGGTGGTAATCACAAAAAAATGAGAGCCTACCCCGTCTTTTGTTGAAAGGTGTAAGAATACGTGACAAATGAGAGAAGTTCTTTTAATGATCCCCATGCCCTAGAAACCTGTGAATATATAATATGGTGTTAAATATGATGCAGTACATAAATATGGAGCCAATACTCTATGAAGATATGATGATTTTTAGTGGTACTTTTGTTGCGAAGACCTGAATGTGCCATTTCTAATTTTTGTGGATTAGTGTTTTTAGAAATTTTGTGGATGTTGAGCAGAAGCAAGATCGTCAGTAGGAATATGGCTCCTCCACTTGCTACCCCAATGTAAATATGGTTTGTCTTAAAATAGATATATGGCACAGGATCCAGAAGCTATCGTTGTTGTTCACTAAAAAATGGTGGTGTTGTTTATGTTAAATGCAAGTGACCATAAATGGTGACTTGCCTAAGAAAGTTACAATTTGTATGCTGATGTTGGTCTACCAGTAATTGTTCTTGTAAAAACACTTAAGTTACTATTTTTTTATGAGCAACGCATTATCAAGAATATGGTCGATTACAATTATTTCAATGATGGAACGGTGGGACACATGATGGAGGCTCTGCTTCTTGGGGTGGTAGAACGTATCTTAGGCATAGATAGGTCCTTGCAAGTCAGGTTGTGTTGATATTTTTATTGATACATCGATGCTACTATGGCCTTTTCTAGAGTTTCCACATGTGTAAACAACCAATCCATGTGACTTGATCAGGGTGTTTTTTTATTTTGATTATTAAATGTCGAAGGAGTAAGCATAGATCTAGTAGATTCATTATTTGTACCCCATTACCTTTACTATGAACAAATTAGGAGATCGTGCGATGAGGTGTTGGTGCTCAATGGTTGTGTTCAGAGAGAAAACAACATCCTCCATGCGAAGCACTCAAAAAATTAGGTTGTGGTGGTGTGCATGATGTGCATGATTATTTAAAACTAAAATAAAGTTTCCCAAATCGGTGATTGTTCGCTACATTCTTGTGATCCAAATAACATGGGAAGTGGTAAGTGGTGTATTTTTTTCATTTTTTTAGTCTATAACAATGGTGCAAACAGTTCACATCAGTGCATGGCGTTCAACGATGGGATCTATATGTTCATTTTTTTGCAATATTCAAGCGATGATAGACACCGATGACGTGTTGAAGTGATCTCCCAATGTGTGATAGAAATGTCATGGATAAATTCTAGGCTATATTGGTACTAAATATGTGGTTAAGGTGAGCCAATTAATTTTGTCCGCATGATATACGTAATGGTGTCATGGTTGCCCATCGTGAACACATGAAGATTTGTGCAAGCAACAAAATAAAATCTGGGTGTGAAACAACAATTTGTTTTTTTTTTTTTTTCTGAAGAGAGCTACGACTTCTACAATTTGTTTGAGATGATATTTTTCTTGGAGAGTGCAGTATGTGTGGTAGAGGTGTTAGAATTTTAACACCAGTGTAGTGGATCTGAGCAACCCCTGTGAGCATGTGAAATATCTATAGTTTTGAATCAACTCGTGCATCTGCTCTTAGTGTAGGTAGATGTTTGAGATAACGTGTATTGACCAAGGTAGAAGAATATGAAAACTAAGGCCCGATGCGGTTTCATGTTTTTATGTTTGTTTCTCAATTAGAAAATATGCCATGAAGATATGGCTACCTGGAGGCACGTTGGGTGATTCATAAGAACCCATTGCATCACCAAGCTTTGAATACCTTTTCAACTTTGAGTACAAGCCACAAGAAGTGTTCTATGTGTAAATAAATGCCAACATAATATATTTTTGGTGGGCAAGGTTCTAGATTCACCCTCCTTCCATTGGAGTTACGGTTGCACATGATGATGTTTGGAAGCGTGGTGGCACCCTTATTGCATTCTTTCTTGGTGGTGGTTTTCTTTTCTTGCCTCATTCCCCCTCCTAAAATTGATCACCATCAAAATTTCAAAAAATTTGTGAGTTCTCGTTGAAATCCCCGCAATACTAAAGCTTCACAAGAGTGCACTATTGTTTTGGAAATTGGGAATGCTTAAAAAGTGAAGAGCAATTTTATTTTTTTAATTTGTTTTCTTTTCATATGAAAGGGGGCCAAAGAATTATTTATTAGTGGGGGTTATTTTTTAATGATGGGGTTATTTTTGTAAACCCTCATTTTTAACACATGGAAAGTGGTTGTGCAATCAAAAATTTACCCATGTAATATTGTTGTTGGATTTTATCACATATGGAGGACTCATTCAAATATGACTATAGCCTTATATATAGTCGTTGGAAATATTTTTTCAAGTCAGACCCAATTGTGGAGTTCATTTTTAGTTTTCAAACTATTTTTTATGGTGTTCTTAGGCTCGAAGATTATTGTACCTTGGAGTGCACTCTCGGTTGAACTAGACACTCCCAAGGAATTTGTAAGTGATCCTAGTATCTAGTTACCTTATCTATAGCTCCTGGTGGATGTAGTGGCTAGTTACCCATACATTTTGATAGGATGATATGGTTACAATAAGAAAACTTACTCTAGGGACTATAGACATAGAAACCCTAGACTCTATCCAAGTTGTTTTTAATCTACTTATGAAGACTACAAATGAAGATACTTCAAAAGATTTTCTTCTTTATTTATTCTTCTCCTCCACATTTGGATGTATGGCTCTTTTTTATTGTAATTCATGGCTTGTATTTCCTTTAGTATTAAGGTGTATTTTTTGCAGAGCCTGAAAACTTCTAGATTGAGTTCATCATGAGGAGGAATTTGATATTCATGGTGAATCTAGTCAATGACCTATGAGAGGCAACATCCTCTAAGGATGACCTATAGAGGCAATAGACCCAGAAGTAGCTAACCCTGAGGCATCCATGATGACCTTGAGGTACTTATATGGCTAACATAGTGGCAACAGATCCAAGGAAGTGGCTGACCTTGTGGCAACAGACTAAGAAGTATACATTGTTGATCTAGCATTATTCATAGTTTGATAGTGAATCACAAAGAAGACGAGCCTAGAATAAATCATGTAATAAAGGAGGATGATAGGGTTCTTTTAGAGAAGTCAACATTAAGGGAGAATGTTTCCTAATGTTGAATTATTTTTTTCTTTAGTTAGGATAGTAAACATTAAGAAGGAATGTTAGAATTAATGTGCACTATGCCTTCTATTTTGACACTTGTCATATTCTCTTGACATTTATCATGTTCTAATATAGGCCTCATGCCTATATATTATAACCTACTTTATGTATAATATATATCATCAATTTTACCTCCTAACACGGAGGTGATTTATAATTCTTAGAATGATCAATGTACTATTCTCAACAAGTATACCAAATTGTACAACCGTACGGTCTACCAAACTACTAGTTTGTTCCCAATGAACAACTTGTACAAAATTCAATTCGACACATTATATGATCCAAAATCATACAATGACATGGATTGTATGATTCTAAACTCAACCAATCCTTCAGATTCATTTTTACAGACTGTCATACATAGTTTTATAACCAAATAAGTCAATTTTCTAAAACTACCAAATCGGATAAGTTGTCCTCAATCACCTAAATTGCCAAATCAGGTAAGTTGTCTTTGTATGATTTGTACAAAATATATTGTACGATTTGTATGAAAATAAAGTACAATCAAGTGATAAATTGGATACTCTACTGGTCCAATCTCTCTTACATAGGTTTTTTAAGGGTTTAATATGCCAATTAATCCTTTCTTCGTAACATGTAAATCATATCAACGAAGTTTGAGAGAGATGCAAATCCAATAGCAACACCTAAAAATCATACAGTAGGGTTCAATACATTCTTTTTGATGTTTCCATCATCATATATTATTCCATAAAGCTCTTCCAGTGTTGGATTAATCCATTCCACCATAATAAGTCATAAACTAACCAAAACATTCACCAGAAAGCACATGCAACACAATTAAGCCACAAATTATCATTCAACCATTACAGAATTGTACACAACCTAAGAAAACATAATTGTACTCATTTGTAGTATTATTATGTCATAACATCACTCACAATATGGCTGAACTACAATAATTATAGATAGAACTCAAAGCATAATAGCATAACTTAGTCAAATTACAACCATAAAATAGCTAGACCTCAAAAATTTAAAATGGGGCCTTATATAATGTTTCCTTGGCCATTTCAAAGTGGTTCATGAGGTAATTAGTTATTTGAAACCACCCATGCATAACATAAATGCATTAATTAATATTTTTACTAAGTCTAGCACCTTAATTATCAAACCTATACGCGATTTCAACCTGAAATTACATTTCCCATGCATTTCACTATATTTTTGTGTGCCTTGTATAGTTTATGTTTACGTTGTATAGTTTACCCTCTAGGTTGTATGGTTTAATCCTACCTGTATTGTTTACAAAACTTGTATGCATTGTTAAAATTATCAAAATTGAGAAAATCTCTTTTGTAACTTCCTCTTCTATTGGGAGGTGGATTTTATTGCCTACAAAAAAAGTGTATTCCGAAGCTAGCCTAACCTAAGTATATCACTACTAGGTCTAAAATCATAGGGAAACCCATCTTTCAAATCCTTTCTCCAAATTCCAGGAAACCTAGGAACAAGACTCAAGAGGTTGAAATACTACCTAGTATACTTGATATAGAGTTACCTTTGGTGTCATGTATGTCTAGTGTATCTACACCCATTGTCTCTATTGTTGTGGGCACATCAAGTGTATCTATACCCATTACCTCAACTACTTCTACTACTCCTTTAGGGCCATCATCATTGAACACCATGCCCAATCACCACTAGCTCCCTAGTATGGAGTATGTAATATTCCTTTAACATAGTCGAGGTTTCTCATGAGATACCCATATACATCAAGAAATATCTATCCAAGTTTAAATATTATGATGATTTGATAGTCAAATATCATATTCAGGTTTACAATATTTTTTTAATTATACTAAAAGTAGAACATGAAGATGTTGCTTGTAGACTCTTTTCAATGATTCTAGATCAAATATCTTATGAATGGTATATTAGTTTACCCATTGGATCCATTACTTCATGGGTTCAACTTGAAAACACTTTTTTTAATCATTTTAGGTCACCTTTGAATCCCACTATCATCTACCATCAATTTATGACTTCCAAAAAGGTACCTAATGAGTCGATTAGAATATTCAATCAAAGATTTTAAAAACTTTATTTTTGATCAAATCATCATTTTAACATAGGTGCTTCCTTTACTTTACAAATATACTTTGGGGCATTAGACCCAATGACTACCATGTTCGCTAGAAATCCTCAAGTTACTACTTTAGCCCAAGCCTACAAGGAAGCCATGGTCATAGAACAACAAATGACACCCCAAGGTATTGGGATAACCCATCCACATATGATAGGATATTTTGGTCCTTATAGTCAGTTTGTTATGATGAATGAATCAAGTTATGACACATCAAATGCCAATGATGAATGCCCTACCATACCATCAATCTTATCCATTTATATCCACTTATCCATTGATTTCCACATATTAAAATACTACATCCATTCTATCCACCACACTTCTACTCTTAGATAATCATCTGGCTACACAAGGTGTCAATGTGACCAATGCTCAAGATTTAGGAGTATTTCCTATGGCCACAAAACTTTAGAGCATGAACCCTTTTTTGAGTTAAAATATTCAGAATCAAACCTTGATGCCAAGTCTAGATACAACTAGTATTGGAAATCCTTTTGGACCTAGTACCATAATACCTCAACCAAAAGAGTCTAATTCCAAAATTGGAGAAGTAAAGAAAATGTATCTCAAGTTGAGTAATGATGTAGTCCACTTGCAGAAGCAAAATTCCCAAACTCCTTGTTCTAATAAAAATATCAATAATCATAGGAGATCATGGAATACTATGCCTAACAATGGGGATGCACCTAACCCCATAACTAACCAATTTTAGGCTTTTGTAAGCCCTAGTAGCCTCGATCCCATTATTAATATATCATATTTGGCTTGGGAAAAGGGATGTAGGTTGCATAAAACTAAATACCATAGTGTGGAATTGTTAGATCAAGGGCCCATCTTATTCTTGTAAGGGGAAGGAAGCTACTTTAGTCACTAAAATAGTTCACTATAAATAAAGTGATGAAGAAGAAGAGGATAGTAAAATCTTAGGAGAGGATGATAATGAAATCATAGAAGAGGAATTCCAAGTTGTTATATAGTTTGGAAAAGGGAACCATGGTTATTATACAAGAAGTAAATCCAAGACCCCAAAAACTTCCTCGACTCCACCAAACAATCTCCTTCTTCCTCCTGATACCAAAGTTGACAATAATCCTCCTCCCCCACATACTATTGAAACATCCAAACCTATGCAAAAGGTGCATAATTTTGAGAAGCCTACTTATGACATAGTGGAATATTTAAAAAGGACTAAAGCTAATAGCTCTTCCCTATAGGCTACTATATTTCCAGGTCATAAGGAAGCCTTGATGAAGGTATTATACCCTCCAAGCCAAACCCATGAGGTCAAAGATGTTGAGTCTCACTTGGTTTTATGAAAGGAGAAATGAGAAGTACCTCCTTTTCTTTTGATAGTTAGGATTGCAGGAAAAAACTTGTATAATTATTTAGTGGACTCAGGTGCTTCGAGCAATATCATGCCCCTTGAGATTTACCAAAGAATAGGTAGTAGACATGGTAGAAATACTTTATGATATTCTAATTTAAATTAATTCAGAATCTAGAATTCAACATCATGTTGATATTCTTGTGGTCAATATTATTGCTAAATATGACATGGTGTTGGGTACGTATTGGAGTAAGAACCTGAATGGTTACATTATTACTAATTCTTCCCACATGTGGCTACCTTGGAGGGGATTAGAAAACTAAATTTGGGTGGATATCAAGCCAAGAATTAAAGAAATTATTACTAAGTATAATAGGCATAATGAAATCTAATTTACTTAATCTGATTTAGGTATCTATAACTTTGACATAGAGGACTATCGAAGAACCTCAAAAATAAATCATTTCTTGTAGTCCTCTTAAAATGGACAATCTAGTTTGGATTCTCAGATTTGATGGATCTAATTCAAGACAAGGTGTTGGAGTTGGTATCAAACTTACATGTCTATGAAGAAAGCCTATGTTGGATGCCTATAGATTATAATTTCCATGCACCAATAATTTTTTGGAATTTAAAGCACTTATTTTTGTAATACAACTAGATATGAGTAAGAAATTCAAGTGTCTTAGGGTCTTAGGAGACTCTGAGTTAATTGTTAAACAAGTCAAAGGACAATATGTGTGTCATGACAAAAGATTGAGCCATTATAGGACTAGAGTTAGGGATTTGATAGATGAATTTGATGCTTTTAACATTTCCATTATCTCTAGAAAACGTAATTGGATGGCTGATTATATAGTTGTTGTAGCAAATACGCTCAATTCGGTTCACAATAAAAAGTACAAAAGGTTCCTATTGAACTAGTTTCCTATCCTTAAATACTATATAATATTACAAATCTGTAGCTATTTGAGAGTGATATGCATATCTTTAATTTTGTTACTAAATCTAGTATTTTTGAAAAATATGTGATAGATGAAAACCATATATGGCAAGAAAAAACAGATTTGGATAATAAAATAGTTTAGAAAACGAATAAGATATTGAAAGGACTTATCTCACTAGAAAAGTATTTGATATTTGATATTAAGTAAAAAGAGGTAAAATACTACCACTCCATAAAGAGTTATGTGATGTAATCAACTTAGGGAGTGTAGAAAATCCATAAGAGGTATTCATTACCAAGGCATGTACAAGTCATGAAAAATAATCTATCACTCATGCACTAAAGGAATATATGGATTGTATAGCTTTGAGATACAAGGAGTTGAAAATATATGATCAAAATATTATAATTCTCATGATTCCATTGAAACCTAACTCCAAGCCCTTTAGAAAAATATAAAGACCTGTCAATCCGTTGTTATATCCCCTAATAGAGAAAGAAGTGAAAACATTGCTAGATGCAAATATCATCTTTCCTATTAGGCACTCTACATGGGTTTCCAACCTAGTTTCTATAAGAAATAAAAATGGATAAATAAGGTTATGCATACATTTTAGAAATCTGGACAACGCATCTCAAAAGTACAACTACCCATTGCCTTCCATTGATGAGATACTACACATGGTAAATGGGTCAGAAATGATGTCATTTTTAGATGGCTACTCTGGGTACAACCAAATTATCATTCACCTAAGTGATAGGATGAAAATAAGCTTTACAACCAAATGGGAAACATTTGCAAATAGGAGAATGTCCTTTGGATTATTGAATGCATGCTCAAATTTCTATCATGCCATGGATTATGTAGTTAAAGGGTTTATAGGCAAGTGCATTATTGTTTATATGGATGATATTCCTATATTCTCTATGAAGAGAGAATACCATGTTAAGAATTTGAGAAAAGTCCTCTAAAGGTGTAGGGAACATGGGATCTCCCTAAATACAAGAAAATATATTTTTGGGGTAACATAGGGTAAGCTTTTGGGTATTATTATTTTTGAAGAAGGAATTTCTATTGATATTGAAATAATGGAAGCTATCCAAGAAATATCTCTTCCACTTAGCATGAAGGAATTAAGATCATTCTTTGGTAAAATCAATTTCATAAGAAAATTCATTACTAGATTTGTTGATATTACCAAACCACTAAAATATATGCTGATAAATGATGTTGGAATAAAATGGATAAATGAGAGTAAGGATGCTTTCCAAAGCATCAAATATGCTATTTATAGGACACCTATGTTGGTGAGTCGAGACTACTGAAAGCCCTTTTACATTTATATGTTTACTTCAGATCACTAATTCTTAAGTATCCTAACTCAAAAGGGTGAAGGTAATGTTGAAAATCCCATTGCTTTTATGAGTTCTCCTTTGAAATATGAGAAGCTGAGATATTCTAATTTAGACAAGAAAATGTATTCACTTTTTAAAACTATAAAAGGATTCAGACATTACATTGTACATAGTAATATTTTTGCTATTGTGCCTAACCCTACTGTCAAAGCTATGTTTCTGTAGAATTAACTAGGAGAGAGAGGAGTAAAATAGATTTCTACACTCCAAGAATTTGATCTTGATATCCAACCTATGAAACTAGTTCATGGTCAAGGATTGGTAAAATGAATTGCTGAAATTGATCCTCTAACATCATGCCAACATTATACTATAGAAGACATTACTAAATATGATTGGTATGTAGATATTATATATTTTTTATTGAACTATAAGTATCCGTTACATCTCACTTATACTCAAGGAAGAGCTTTACATCTAAAATATGTAAATTTTTTGATTAAATTTGGTGTATTTTATAGACAAAACTATGAAGGAATTTACCTTCATTGTGTGAACCAAGAAGAAGCAACCCATGTAAATGACTTCTATGGTAACTATGGATCTATACATGGGTGAGCCAACATAACAACATACCCGATTCTCAGAGCTGGATGCTATTGGCCTCATATTTTCAATGATGTACATGCTCATGTTCGATATATCCATACATGTCAGGTGATGACCAATAGAGAGAGAAACATAGCCATGCCATTACAACCTGTAGTGAAGATGAGGCCTTTTGCACAATGGGGGTTGGATTTTGTTGGGGTTATCAATCCCAACTCTTTTGATTCTCATAAATTCATCCTCACAACTACAGATTACTGCACTAGGTGGATGAAAGCAATCCCTACAAAACATGCTACTACTAATGTTGTCATTAAGTTTTTAGAGGATTGCATTGTAACTCATTTTGGAGTGCCTAATGCAATAGTAAGTGATAATGGTTCTGCATTTTGTTATATTCAAATTACAAATTGGACATATGATAGCAAGGTAAGCTTGAAATTTTCTTCCAATTATTATCCACAAGGTAATGGTTTGGTGGAATCTTCTAACAAAAACTTGTTGTCTATCATAAAAAAATTGCTTGAAAAGAATCCTAGAGATTGGCATGGTAAGTTAAAGTTTTCTCTTTGGGCTGAAAAAACTAGAATAAAAGAATCAATTGGGACATTTCCATATCATCTAGTCTATGGGTAGGACCCCATTTTTCATATCTTAGAAATAATAAGTAGATTTAAGCTCGAATAACCCACTTGATGCATATTGATAAGAAGAGAGAGGAAGTTATGTTTCACTTTGGTAAACATAAAGATGTAATAAAGAGGTGGTTTAATAGGAGAGATATAATTAAAACATTCAATATTTTAGACCTAGTTTTATTGAGGGACAAGAAACACAAAAAAAGAAGATCATGATAAATTTGATTGCTTGTGGTTAGGTATGTATCATATTTCTAAAATATTAGGTGAAAATACTTTTATATTAAAAACCTTGGATGAAGAGGAATTATCTTTGCCTGTTAATGGGCTGCATTTAAAGCATTATTTCAACCCATGAAATGTGTGATATTGTGTATCATATGTACATAGGTGTGCTTTTGCTTTTGGTTTTGTGTGTTGGTTTTATTTTTAGATAAGTTTATTTTTCTTCATTCTTGTATGTTTAAGTCATTTTCATGCTCCTATTTATTTATAATTTTGAGTAGTCCCATTTATTGTAGTTTTGGTTTTGGGATGGTTACTGATAAAATGGCATGCTTTCAGAATATGGAGCAACCCAAGAATCAAAAGGAACTAGGGTGAAATAAAATGAATCTATGTAGTGATTATTCTTGGTTAAGTGTACTAAGATGGTGGAGTATGAAACAATGGAATACTATGCCAAAGCTTCACTGTAATAAATCACATGAAGAGGCACTTCTTGGGATTTTGAAGGATGAAATCATTTTGGTAAACTGATTAAGGCTAACTTCTAACATGCTCATATTCAAATATTACATATAGGTTTGCAAAGTTCTCTATAAAAGAAGAATACAAGCAATGCAAAGATTGATCAAATCAGTCACCAAGTTTAAATAACTCCACCAGGGCTATAGAGACCTGACTATTAGTGGGGATTTGTTTAGAAAACATTTTGATAATAAAAAAAATAGGAATTGAAAATTTTGATCAAATTAGTCATCAAATTTGGATAAACCTCACCAGGGCTATGGATGCCTGACCAACAGTGGGGCTCTATCTAAATAAATTATGCTCAAAAGAGACTTTGCAAAATCTTATGCAAAAACAAAGTTTTATGAGAAACATTATATAGTCTAAATATAAACCATATGATCGAGTTTGGATGGTCCCAAGGTTTCAAATTGAACCACATTGCTCACATCATGCGAAAGCAAGTAATCCATTTGTTATCATATGAATCTATTGACCTCGTTTTCCTGGAATGTCATTGGATGGTGTATACTTTTGTAACCTTTGGTTCATTTAAAAATTGTGTTCTTTATCATAAATTATTGAAAGTATTTCACAACAGAGTCATAATTTGTTGTGACTATCTCATAAATAACCCTAATTTTGGGGATCCACTTGAATTTTTTAGTAAATTGAACTAATTAGATATCAAGATGCATATTGGTTCCTCAGAATTGACCCATGATGCTTCTGCTTTGATGTCAAAAATAAAGAGGTCATTTTGGCTAAGCGAAACGAGTGTTTCCTTTTGTTTGGTGTTATTAATTCTTTTATATGTTGTTGATGTTATTATTTTTATTGTTTATTTTATAGTATGTTTGTTTTACTGTTATTATTGTTAATTTTTTATAGTATTTGTTATCTTTTACGTGTGTTAATTATTTATGTGTATTTTATTTTATTTGGTCCTTCATTTATTTTATTTTGGGTGTTAGAGTTATGTTATTTTAATTATTTTTATTTATTATTTTATTTTAGTTAATTAATCGTCTTAAGATACCACGAGGACCTCGATATAATTTTTTGTAGCTACAGTCCCCCTCTACACTATATTTTAATCATGATCGTGAAGATATCATTGGTGTTGAAAATGTGTTTTTCTATGTTTCACAAGGGTAAAATACTAGGGAACACAAACAAGATACGAGCCAAGGCAAGGACATAGAGTGTAGACATGACACAAACCAAGACCGAGGATGTGGAATCACAAGGTGATCGACAAGGGTTGATGACGGGGTGAGTTACTGAAGGGATATTTGTATTGTGTGGGAAAAGGGAGAGACTGCCCGAAGGCAGTCAACTAAAATAAGGAAAAACATGCCTTATGAAGTACTTGAAGGACAAAACACCACGAATGTAGGATAATTGATTTCTCCAAACTAAATTAAAACAACCTCTAACCATTAATGACTCACACGTGGCATACCAATTGTCTAGGCTAGTAGGGCAGGCTATGGGGTAAATTTTGACCATGACTAGAATGATAGATGTAGCTAATTTAAGATGTGGAGAGATACATTGCTATAAAAAGGTAGGATAATTTTCCATCTGCAAATATTAGAGGATAATATGTGGTAGGGATGACAGAGGCATTTTGATCGTAGGTTCATGGTGAAGGAGGGCTTGGTGCGATAGTGGAGGACATGGTTAACTCTCATTGTGTGATAGGAAAACCTAACCTAAATGCATTGTTTATCTTCAAATGTTTGAAAAAAGAGAGTAGTATTGAAACACAATGAAGTTTTGAATTATCTTCGAGGGTCGAGCATAGGCTTGAAATGACTGTAGAATGGAGGAGCGAATGGTGTGCGATGTAGGGAGTGACCAAGTTATGATATTATCACAAGTGTTAAAGTATAGAGCCGTGTTCAATGGGTGCTAGCCACAGGAATAAGGAAATAAAAGTGACATCATGGAGGTTTGGTTTCAACCCAAGCCTTGGGTTTTGTGGTAGGGGTAAGCCATATAAGGCTTACCCCTTATTAAACTTGGTTTTAGTCACGTCAATGCCACCCGAAGGAAGAAAAGAGGGTATTTTTATTTTTTGTTGTTTTATAACAGGTGTTAGTGCCTAAGGTGTCATGTATAATATTTTTATGGGTATTTTATGAATATCTAAGGCCTTCGTAGTGCTCTATGCTCATATGCCCTATTGTAAGGGTTAGTTAATATTTTATCCTTCATAGGGTTATTTTTTTTAACATTAAAATATGTGTGAATAGGGATAAAAGCCAAGCTCAACAAGAAAGATATATAATGAAAGGAAAGGAGCCTTGTTTTTAAAAGTTATTATTATTTTTATTTTATTTTAGGAGTTTGAAAAGTTTGAAAGGGTTAATAATATTGTCAGTTTTTTTCACATTATGATTCTATTTCTAGTCAATAAAGTTGAAATGAAAAGGCTCGTGAAACCCTTAAATACCCATGGAGGTCCATTTTTGATGGGCTAGAATTTTTGTAATGAAAGACATATTATTTTGACCATTTTAATGCATACAAATTTGGAAACTTACACCTTGTGATCAATATTGAAGGATATTTGCTTCTAGGGGTTTATATGTTTAATACTTTATTTTCTTCTTTACTGCATTTTGTGGACTTATATCTAATTCTTAATGCTTTAGGAGGTTACACTATGTGAAGGTTTATGAATGCAGGATTTCTTTTCCTTAGAGTTTACCACTTGATCTAATCAAATGTTTTTTTTGCAAGTTTGTTTAGGTTGAGTTACCCTTAGAGTTTCTTGCAATCTCTGGTTTTGCAAGGTAGGGGAGCATGATGTCGTATTATGTTAAAACTTATATTCTATTTTTATTAGCTTAATTTTAATTATTTATTTTTGTGTTTCCATTTCCTTTCTGTTTGCATCCTGGTCCTTGTTCTATAATTTTTGTATTTCATTTCCATTCTATTTGTATTCTTGTCATTGTTCTAGAATTTTTGCATTTCATTTCCATTATGTTTGCATTCTAGTCCTTGTTCTAGAATTTCTATATTTTGTTTTCAGTTTGTTTGCATTCTGGTCTTTGTCCAAAATTTTTGCATAGCTTTTATTTTCAATAAATAAGATAAAATCAATCTATGAGGGAGGGTTTCTAACCTATAATCTCACATTAAATCAAATATAATAAATGGAGTGGATAATTCCACAATATTTATTGTTTTCATGTATATAATCAAATACAAAATAAATATCTAACTCCCATAACCCTTAACTCAGATTAAGTAAATGAACACTAACTTTCTAACTTGCTAATCTACTGATTTCCAACTTTGCAATTAGTAGAGCATTAAATCTAAATATAAAATTTAACATACTAACTGCAAATGAATCTCACATTAAATATAGATTTTAAAATGAAGTGGACAATTCTACGCACTTTATCATTTTATATTTTAATCGCAATTTAAGGAAATTCATCACAATGCATAAATGAATTAAACCAGCAAATCCCTTGTTAAAAGTTACTTGCAAATCACTGAATTGTTTATAATATTTGTTTATGATTATTTGAATTTCAAACACACATATGCAATGCTTATATAGGGGAACCTTGGAGGATTTGTTTATTTTAACTCCTTTGCAAGAGAGGGTTTTTGGATTAATACTCTAAATGTGATGGAGATTTTGCAATTGGGAAAAATATTCACTCAACAATGTCAAACTAACAATTTTCTTAAGCCAAAAATTTTGTTGGTAGGGACCCAACTTTATTTACAAATGGGAACGGAGAATATGGTTATTGAAGGGGACTCAATGAAAATCAAAGCTTTGAAAGAAGACCAAGAACGGAGCTAGATTGTAGCTAAGATGATTCTAAAGAGTGAAATGAAATTAGAAGAATGAAGAATGTGGCCATTCAACATGTGTATAGAGAACATAATGGAGTGGCCAACTTTTTGGTTAACCAAGGAGTGATATTGTAAAATAATAGGGTCTATAAATCTAGATTCCCTCCCCTTATTACAAATAATCCGTTCTCAAAGTCCAAGAACAGGCACCTATTAGAGCAGCAGGTTGGGAACAATGATTCTAACTATGATTTCAACGAAAAAAATTAATCTTCAGGGGTAGATCTATGTGGACCAGCCCTGTTGGTATATGCATACAAAGCTAAGTGCCCAAGGCAACAAAATAAAATTCATGGGATGCTGATTGGGAGAACTTTCACCAAATGGATGATATCTCTGGGGCTTCCACTCCCAAGGCCGATTAGAGGGAGACCATTGTCATGAATTGGACGTCCCCCTCACTAGAGATACTGGATAGCTTGCTGCCCTCAATTCTCGAGATCGAGATCAAAAGGTGTTGGCTGGTAGTAGGAGTGAAGCATAATTTCTTAAGGTGAATACGGTCATTTCATCAGGTGATTGAACGAAGAGTGCATGCAAAGTACCAGGTGGGTGCTTGGTGCTTGCATGCAATTGCTAAGTGATAGCCTTAAGCGGAGCACTATTGAGTACAGAATGGGGGATGATCTTGTGTAAACAAAGCCAATGGCTTAAAATTGGACGGGGATGTGAGGGAGTAGGTGGAGAGAAAAAGAAGATAAAAATGGAGACTCCAGCTATACCTGCAGTCAAACACTCGAGTTAAGCTAAGGATGATTGGCTCATCAGAGGCGTTGGATGCTGTTAGAATCCTACAGCATAATGGTTAGCTCTGGTTTATTGCTAGGGGTCTGAGTTTCTGGAGTTGCGTACTTGTTGGTTATGCATGTTATTCCGTTTGGCGGATAATATTATGTTGTTTCGTTTAGACAATATTTGGATTAATGTTGATATAATTCAGAGAGCAGTGGTAGTAGGTGGTGTGTTAGACAGTTGTTTGGTAATAGTTTTTGAGCAAGTGGTAGTAGGTGGTGTGTTGGCAGTTGTTTGGTAATAGTTTTTGAACAAGCTTTGTAGTGAAAGAAGAAATATCCGACAAAGCATTTTATACGGTTTGATCCTAAAACCCCTTTTATCTTAATGAAAAAATTCATTCAACATATCATATGCTAACAACTAGACTTGAGGTATGTGTAAAATGCTCCACCCTAACTAGGCATCGCTCTATAAAATAATAATCATTTAAGAAGTTTAAAAGAAAAAAAAAACTTCCAAGAAGGTGCTTACAGTCTCGAAATTCTTGTGCACGTGAAGACTGCGATTTCTTCTCGGCTTCGCTTGCAATCTTTTCGTACACTCCACGTGCAATTTCCCAGATAATTTTCATGTAATGCGGCAGGTTTTCCGTCACATATCCCATCTGAAATTAAATTATAAAGATCTTCTTCATAAAATTTTCATCGTGAATTAGACATTTAAGGAATATCAAGCAATTACTTAATGCCTCCGTGAGCTGCTTAAGCTCTTCAAAAGGTTCCATAAATGTATGTGTCATCTACCTAACATAAAACAGTCGTCCATTCGCCAAAAGCGACTCTGCTTGCACGGAATTCTGGCTCAAACATTGCACGCAGCCCAAAAAAATAGAACTCCACATGACGGCGGCGTACAAAATCCAACTGAATAGCTTCCTAATCTTTCCACCATCTACAGTACTAGACATCAATATCAAATCCATGAAAATTGGCAGTGAATTTTTTTTTCGATAATTTCACTTTCAGTTTGGGTGCTCACCTGGGGGACACTACTTCTACCTCGTTCTCGTGTTGATACTGCAAAATGTTTAAGTCTTGTATTGCATGTTCTATAAACTTGTCACAAATACTGCACAAGGTAACACCCTTGATTTCCATCTCCGTCTCCGTCTTTGAAATTTTCAAATACATCTGTTCATACATGAAAATCCAATATCATATCCATCACCAAAAGAATGGCTACAGTCAGAAACTGAAATTTTCAGAAACAAACAAATCCAGCACCTGCAGATACATAGAAATCCCAAAGCCGTAACGTTGAGATCGCCATTAATATTTCCTTCTTCCTCCTTCGCAATTAATATTTCCTTCTTCCTCCTTCAAATTATATCGGCCATATCAAAATTTAACACTATTATACAACTAATTCTGATTGTGTTCTAGCGGTTGTCAAGTTTTTTTGTCTTTTAATATTTGGAATAATTCACGAGTAGAAAGGTCTGCGTGATCTACAAGCGCACAGAGAATTCCTTGGCCTCGGATCTCCTAAATCAGCGTTTCTCTGCGTTCAACGCATAAAGGTGTGTGCAATCAAATCAAATGCAAGGACAAGCATTTATTGATATTCAAACAAAATTAGTGATGGACAAATATAGAATTCCACAACATATATTGAACTTTTACACCGCGTATGGTGAAGATAGACAATCCCCATATCTGGAACATCAAGCAGTTGAACCTCGCAGTAGCCAATCCCAGCGCAGCACTAGAATCGTGGGACCAAGCGGGTCTGCTTCATTGCTATGTATCACGTGTACCACCTAATATTTTTAGATTATTTGGAAGTACTTGGCATATTTGTCAAATTATGTACATGGAACGAAATTTAAGTCTAATCCCACACATGCCAAAAATAAATAATAAATATGTTTCCCTTATTTGGAATTACATGTCATACTCGTCAATGTATGCCAAAAACAAAATCAGGAATAAGGGGAAAAATTTGGCCTTTGCCATCCATGTCAACATTCTAGCTAGAACCAAAAGTATAGGAATCACATTAAGTCGATTACGGATTGTCTGTTTGATTAACGATTTTCAGGTTAGCTGAAATCTTATAATTGTATGCATTGCATTTAACGAAGAGAAAGTTAGGGTTATGGGTGGTTTATAACAAAAGATTAGAATTAGGGCTTTGGATGTTAGCTGAATTATGGGCGGGTTATGATTAATAATGGTATTAAAAGATTATAGGTTAAGATCAAGAATGGGTTTAAATGCAGGTTGAGAATAAATGTTAGTTGGATTAGAGTTTAAGATTAATTATAGATTATTGGTGAGTTAGTTTTAAGAATGAGTTTAAGTAAAGGTTTAGAATATATGTATATATAAATAAGCGTAAAATTTTTATTTATATATTGAATGTTATTAATAATTATAGTTATTTGCAATAGAATTTATTTGTAATATGCATTGATTTTTGAAATTAAATGATTTGATTGAATACAAATTGGACATATGGTTTTTAAGAGTGTTTCAACTTTCTAATTTTTTAAATTATTGATGGAAGATGTATGTGATCTAACTTTCTTAACAAATATTTTAAGACTACATGAGTGGAAAGATTTACCTAGGCATCCTTACTATGATTTTAATTTATTTAAATTAATATCAATAATTAATTTAAACAACTTGATCTAACCTTCTTTATAATAATTTTGAAATATATAAATTTATTAGCTTTTTGATGATATTTATTAAAGAAAATGCAACCACAAGATCTAAAATGAGCAAGCAATATTAAATATAGAATAATAGAAATATAATATGCAAGAAAAGTATACGAGAAACTTCTGTAATAACTCAAAAAATAGCCATAACAATGTAATATAATGGAGGTCTTAAACACTCCAAAAATTCTTGCATGATCTACATTGTATTTACCTTCTCTTCTCATCACTATGCTCTGTTATTCTATATGATCCTCACTTGCATGATCTCACTCAAAGGCTTATATATAGACTCATGTACATGTGGACTACATGCACATTTACATCATTGCATATTCTAATACTTGTGCATTTATGGACTACATGCACATTTACATAATTACACATTCTAACACGTGTACATTTATTACATTGCAAGAAGTAACTACTTAAATCTTAATCTAAGATAAACTCCTAATCTAATGATGTACCCAAGCTAGTACATTGGCATGTACAAAATAATGTAATATATTCCAACGCCTTTGTGTATTATATTTTTTGTATATGGATCTTCATCTTTTTCAACTCAATCAGGTTCCATTAGTTCAATTTGATCTACCTCCTATAAATCGATATCTAGATTTAGCTTGATAGTATTTTCTTCTATTTTCATATTAACATGATTTCTTTTATTTCTTCTTCTTCTTCTTCTTATTATTATTTCTTGTTTATGCATCTTCGCTATAGGTATATCTTCAACATGGTGATTTAGTAGATCATCATAATAAAATTGTCTTGGATTTAAAGGTTCATTACTAGTATTCTTTACTTTCTTCTATTTAATTCGTTGGAAGAACTAAAAAATAATTAATGATAAATAAACCATTAAACACTCTTCTTTTGAAAGAACAATCATATTTTGAGTGTTCCACCAAGTCTTGAATAGTGTTTCATGAAGATATCCAATTAGTGTCATAAATTTCTCTTCCTTTTCTTCCTTAAAAAAAATATTTATTTCAAATCTATAGGCAAGTGTTTGAATCCATCAAATATTTCTATTATGTTTTGTGAATAAAATATAAGTTCCTAAAATAGATCTTCCCTATTTTAATTAAATGCATTTCTAACTATTTCATCCATCTTGCTTTAAAGAATAAACCTTTTAATTTCTTTTGGATATTTGAGGTTGGCTACCTTATGTCTCCCTAGTTTAGTTTACCAAACAATTATTTGATGCAATTTTAAATTCTCTACTATTTATTTCTCCTTAGTTTTGAATGATAGACTAAGGATAATGTTGACAATATTTTAATCCCCTAGTTTCAATACTTTAATTTTTATGTTTTGTGGAATACCTTGTCTCTACTAAATATTTTGAATATGTCTTGATAGTAGGCTTAGATTTCTTTAGATTTTCCTTTGAGTTGAATCCCTAATGTTCAACTTCTATTTTTTCACCTTATTTCTCCTATTAATGAATAAATAGAAAGCTAAAGATAATTTAATGCACCTTCAAGTTTTGATAAGATTCTATAGTTGGATAATATAAGAAATAGTTTCTAATTTTCAAGCAATTCTAGTTTTTCTTCCTTTACCCTTTAATTTTCAATGGTTTAGTTTTCTAAATTTCAATGATCTAAATTTTTATGTAGTACTCCTTATATCTCCCTATTTGGAAATTTAGAAAATGATAATATTTGCAAAATAGTGCTTTGATTTTCAAGGTAGAAAACCTTATACCTCCTAGTTTAATTATTTATTAATATTATGATAATTGAATCTAAAATAATTCAATTTTAAAATAGGTTTTAAATATATAATCTATTTTCTTTAATTGCTTTCTAAACCATCAATGATTATTGTAAGGTTGTAATTTCCTTATACATCAATGTAATAATTAGCTAAACATAACCTTTGAAATAATGTACCTTATATCTCATTGCACTTGATGAAAAGCAAATATTAATTCATTGTAAATATACCTCTCTTTGATGTGATGGACTATGTGCTAATTGGTTTCTTCATTGACTATACTTTCAAACATTTTGAATGTTTTATTCTCCTCAGTATTCAAGGTATGACGATGTGCATTAAATGCTCTACATTCTATGGCACACTCTAGAGTAGTCTCTTATTCACTTCAAGGCTTTTTGACCTATGGAAGCTTGATATGTGTGCTCGTCTCAGGTAGTGCTATTAATACTTCTCTATCTCCCTTTGGAATGCATACCACATGGCATTTACGTTGCTCTTGAATGTAGATCTCCTTGTTAGGTGGTGTAGGGATGTTACAATATTTAGAATACATTTATTTAGGTGGTGCAAGAATTATCTCTCCTTATAAAATTTAAAGTAATAATTTGTTCCAAATGGTACAATATTCCTTTGTTTGGTCTGGCAACTGGAGGCTCCTTCCCTTGCATGTAACCAAGAACTCAATATCCCTTATCTCCTTAACGCTCTTGCCAACACCTTGTAATTTGTTTGGCTTCTCTTGCAATATAAGCATACTCTTTCCAATGCTCTTTTCCAAGTGGTTGTTCATCCAAGCTTCTCTTCACAGTCTCTTGGGTAATTCTCCATGCTCCTTGTATCTTTGTTACATTTTTTTTCTTGTATTATTCTCCTCATAAATTCCACCTTATTTATGTTTTGATATCATCGCTATTGGTGCTATGATATCCTTACTTAGTTTTCTTTCTTGTTACATATTCCTTTTGCACTATGAGTGCTACCTTCATGGGACCATGTCATCATATTTGGTGTCTTTAGATACCTTCAATAAGATAATTTTGAGCCTTTAGTTGAATCTTTTCCTTTTTTTTCATAGATTCTTTACTAGAGTTGATAATACTACTACTTGATAACTACAACTTTATGCTACTTTGGTGTCTTAAGAAACTTTAACTTTAATCTTCCTTTTGCTTCTTTGAAAAAGATAAATATGGTGCTATTATTGATTGAAAATAAATTGGTTGTAAACTAAGATAGAATACCTTAGTTGCTACTACATTTTGATACTTTCTTAGTCCCATTATGTGGTTTTCTTCCTTGTGTTTAGTAATATGGTACCTTCTATATTCCTTAGTGGTTGTAGTGCTACTTTTGTGACTTCTCCTATCTAAGATTTTTTGTAGATTTATCTATGTTTAATGGTGGATTCAATGTTACCTTCTCCTCTTTGGAAAATCTCTCTTAAGTCTCCTTGCTTGATAAACTTTCCAATGATGATTCTAAATTTTGTAATCATGCAAATAATATACCTTTTACATGGCTATGCTTTGCACTATTGTATATGTAATTTATACTTTAGAATGATGTCTTCTTTTCTTTCAATAGATAGTACAAAGTTGATATTATTCTTTTCCCTTGAAAAATGTATAACTTCTCTTTATTATGTGTATGGTTTTACTCCTTGTTAAAACTATCTTTTGCACTTACTAAATTAGAAATTTTTATTTTGCAACTTTAAACCTTGAATTTTGCGCTTAATAAAAATTAATAATAATATTAGTATAAATGTTCAATTAATGAACCTTTTGCATTAATTTTGCATACCTTTTTGATATCCGTATGGTGATCGATTTCTTGGTGATTTGGATCACCTAATTATTGCTTCAAGCTTGATAAATTTTCAGCTTTAATTTGTATTACTTTGCTACTTTAAACTAGTCTATTTTATAGCTCTTATTGTTATTTAAATTATCTCCTTAACTATCCCAATTTGTACCTTTCTCGATCCTTTAATTTACTACTCAATATTATGGTTTTGTGGCTTCAACTTTCCTTCAATTAGCCTTCATGAATTCTAACAATTAGCAGATATTAATGTTGCCCAAATACTGCCTTCTAACTATACTAAAATCTAAAAAATTTAGATTCTAACGTAGCTAATTTCTCCTTCTATATGTTTTCCTTAACTCTTGGACTTATGTTGTAAAAATAACAATCTCTTATTTTTATAATCAACCTTCAAATCCTATGTGGCTATCATAAAATTTATCTAATCTAGTGGTCCCTTATACCTTCTTTCTCCTCAAATTTCCTTCTCGAATTTTGACTTCCATATTGGCCTATTTGCTAACCTTATTCTCAAGAATCTAAATATCTTGAAGTCTTTGAGAACCCTTTCCAAAATTTGACAAACTTATTGCGAAATCTTTCTTTTTTTTGGTCTTATCATCGAATGATGATAATTATCCCAAATTCTTAACTATCAGGTACTCTTCCTTACTAGAAATATTCTCCAATAAACTTCTGCAAGTCTCCTTTAGCGAGGCTTCCCTAGAATTCTTATTCTTTCTCCTTTCAACCTTTCTGGAGATCTCTTCTCTTATATCTTTAATTTATCCAGCTTCTAAAATTTTCAATACAAATTTCCTAATCCTTTATCTTCAATATTTTAAATTTAGAAGTTCTTCAATGAGACCTTCCTCTTGGATATCCTCCTTCTAGAGCTTCTTTCTTCTTTATTCACTCTAAAGTCTTGAATCATTAGATTCCTATGAGGACCTCATCCTTTGTTCTCCTTAATCTTCAATGTGTAATGGGGTATTCTTTCTTGGACCTCCTCCTTGATCTATAATCTTCAATGTGGCTTCTTTGACCTCTTTCTCTCTTCTTAATCTTTTACATGGAATCTTTAATTTGTAAATCTTTCAATGGGACATTTTTCTTAGGCCTCCAAATATTTAATATTCAACTTGTTTCTTCAAGTGCTAGATTCATTCTAAATAAGATATTATTCCGATCTCTTGTAGGAAGCTTCCCAACTTTCTTTGAATCTTCTCTGCTTCCCAAATTTCTTTGAATCTTCTCTTTTTTGTAATAAAGTATTAGAAAATAATAATAGTAATTTCTTTAAATATATAGATAATTAATCTTCACTAGTTTATTTATCAATCTAGTGGAATCAATATTCAATTCTAGTCTTCATAATTTTTGAAGTGAGTAGAAGACACAATTTGATCCAACAACTTGATATAACACAAATTATCCAAAAATGTTGATTTTATTAATGAAATAAATGCTTTAGGTTACAAATAGTGAGTATTCCCATTCTTATTTCACAAACGTACAACAATCCTGATGATGTATTTTGAGGGCTCCTCAATGTAGGTGGGTTTCACATGTCATATATGCCACTGGTATTTTTGCTATTGATATTTTCTCTTTACACTTGTTCGGGACCTGCAAAAGAGAATTTATGTGCTGGAGGGCTTTTCTTAGTCAAGCCCATTTTTGAAGAAGATAAATCAACATTAAATATGTAGATAAAAGTGATGTAAACTGGAGAAATGACTATAAAAACATGAAAATAAGTGTACCTGATATATTTTGTTGGATATTTTGAGTAGATAAATTGTCATTGATGTCAAAGTTGCATGAGGTATCATTGATGTCAAAGTGTCATGAAAAACAAGGTAAGGTTGAAATCCCAAGTTCTACTCCATGGTTCAAAAAAAAAAGTTGGTTCAAAAGACTTAAAAAAGTTACTTAATTTAAAATATTTAAATTATTTAATATTTAATTTATTTAAATTGAATATTTAAATAATTTAAATTTAAATATTTTAATATTTTAATTAAACTCTCTTATAATGTTTTAAAGTTTTAAAGGTTTATCTTTAAGATTAATTAGTGGGCTAACCACTAATATCGTCAAACCTGGCATCACAAAACAATTGCCCATGTGCACCGATAACTTTATCTCAAGACTCCCTCGTCGACGTTTTTATCCCATCACCATTTCTTATATTTATAAAGGAAAAAGCTAAGGTTAAAATTAGTAGTATGAGGTTTGAGGTGTAGACTAATTGGCTCATCCAAACTCCATAAAGGGGCCGAGGTGCAAGGTTCAAATCTTGGGCCTCGCCAGACTGAATGCTTGTCCCTTTCCTGCAGTGTAAAGGGTTTAAAATAAGGCGACTTCCATGGCAGACAACGTAGAATACTGTGGCGGCCATAAAATCTGGACAGCCTGCCCAAATAATACTGTGGCGGCCATAAAATCTGGACAACCTGCCCAAATTCGTGGCAGCTACCGATTCCACCATGTTAAAAAAAAAAATTAGTAGTATGCGTGGATAAAATATAATGTGTCTGATTCAAAGAATAAAAACTTGATAATGTGGCATGTGTATAAGGTTTTTGAGCAACGATTAGGAGATATTATGAATGTAAGAACACTGTGACAAGATATCAAAAACATCGAATTTGAATATTGGTAAGGACAATGCACCGGAAAACATCCCAGTAATACGGTAGTAGACTATGATCTCACGTCTTTCGAGGTAGATAAAAGAAAGGAACAAAAAATGATAAATACACGAATTTTGAGCAAGCTGAGTCAGATGAGACCGTCTTGAGAAACATGACGCAAGAAGATGGAAAGTTAAGGATTGGTAGGAGGAGTTTCAGGTAGTACAAAAATAAGACAAAATTGATGACATGGTAGTGAGAGGTTAAATATCATATTTCGATATTTTGCTACATTCGATGTTGTAGACGGGTTGGTTACTATTGCATACCGTGGGGAGGAAGATCTTCATTTCGAATCCCTCGAAGTCCACTTTTGCAAAAGGGGAAAATCTTCTTCTTTTGTATTCAGCAAAGAAGGGTATCATATTGGAGTGGCAGACGCTTAGTTTCATATAGGAGTATAGCTTAGATAGTTAGGCTAAGGCTTGTGGAGTCTTAAATCGTGTGTTCAAAACTCCAAAGGGGAAAATCTTCTTCTTTTGTATTCAACAAAGAAGGGTATCATATTGGAGTGGCAGACGCTTAGTTTCATATAGGAGTATAGCTTAGATAGTTAGGCTAAGGCTTGTGGAGTCTTAAATCGTGTGTTTAAAACTCCTTGGTAGTAAGATGGTAAGGGCGCAATCTTTTTACATATAGTTGAGTTTTAATAAGGAGTTATAAGGTGAATAAAGTTAAATATTTTTATTTTAATTTTTGGTGATAATTGATGAATATAGTAGAGTTTAATAGGGAGTTATAAGGTGAAGAAAGTTAAATATTTTATATATATTTTTTTGATGATTAATGAATAAAGTTTACTATATTGAGTTTGGAGTGATAAGGTGTATTTGAGAGTTGTTATTTGTTTTGTATTGTTACCTAACCTCTTTGAGATTGGCAAAGAATTATTTGTGTTTTCTAAGGTCACTTCTACATCAAATAAAAGGTATGGGCATATTCTTATTTGGTTGAAATGATTGATTGAGATTTTCTAAAAATAATATTGGAGTGAAAAGGAGTGTGTTAAATTTTCCTTGTTTAGTGTATTTTTAATTAATGTTTCAAGGTTTTCTGGAATAAAGAGTTGTTAATAAAACCTTGTTTGATAAGCATTGTTGTTGAAGTGATTAGTTGAGTGAACTTGAACTAGAGGTTGTGGAAAGATCATGAGTATCATTGTTATGTGAAGTTGTCAAAGATCATGAGTATAATTGTTATGTGAAGTTGTCAAAGATCATGAGTATCATTGTTATGTGATATTGGTTGATAAGCATTGTTGGAAACATTTGAGTGAATGTTAATATGATTGGACTAGGGTTTGTGAGCAAGGATTATTTTATTGAGTGATTGGTTGAGTAGATTTGATTGCGCCTAGTCAATTGGATGTGTTGAAGTGATAGTTCAAGTTCTATGAAACAAATTGTTCTATATTATGAATTGAATTAAGAAAGAGATTGAGTGTTGATGAATTTGAAATATATTGAGTCTGTAACAATTATCTCTATGTTTTTAAAAGAGTGATTGAAATTAATTGAGCATTGTAATAAGTGTGAAGAATATTGAGTCTAACAATTCTCTTTATATTTCTAGGAGTTTGGATAAGTTCGAGTGAGGACTTCTTGAGCATATTTGGACAAGTTCTAGTGAGGACTTGTTGAGTATATTTAATGTAAGTATTAGTGAAGACTTGAGAGCAGATTAGGTAAGTTTTAGAGAAAACTTATGGATAGGCTAGTGTAATATTTTGTGGAATCTTACAAGGAAGATTTAAGACAAGTATTTGAGAAGACTTGTGAGCAAAGTTGATTGATTAATTTATTAAATACTTAGGTTAGGGTTTGAGGCAGATTTGAGATGAATTTAAGCTTTGTGTTAAGTCTTGAGGATAGAGATTAATGATAAATTTATGCTATACCAAAGGACTATGTTTAGTGTAGATCAAAGTATAGAGATTGAGGATAGATTTTTAAAAGACCTAAGGACCGTGTTTAGAGGATAAATATTAAGGATAAATTTGTGCTAGACTAAAGGACTGTGTTTAGTGTAGATTTGAGGATAGAGTTTGGTGCAGATTTGAGGATAATTTTGTGCCAGACCAAAGACAAAAATTGAGCAAATTTTTGTAGATTGAAGTACTATGTTTAGTATAGATATAACACAGAGTTGAGAGTAGGCTTTGGAGGTGATAGAGTATAGAGAAAGATAGTATCCAATGGATAGAGATTCATTAGCACGGGTAGTGAGGATAGATATTCTGAGTGAGGATAAAAGTCTTTAGTGGATAGAGATCCATTAGCCAGTGCAATAGGGACAACAATTCTTCTATAATATCACCAGCTAGAGCATAGGATAAAGGAGTTCTCCTATGGATAGAGATCCATAAACTTGATTACGATATTGGTGTCTCCTTTGGACATAGGTCCATAAATATTGTAATAGGGAAGGATTCCCAAATATATACATTGAGAAAATATTAGTGAAATATTTTCTCCATTGAGTAACCCACAATGGGTGAACCACATTAAATTGGTGTCTCTATTGTGTGTGATGATTTGTACATTAATTTATTTACTACTATTGATATTGCCATTGATTATATTAGATAATACTATTTGGGAAAGAAAAGTAAAAAGTGATCTTATATTGTTCACCCTCCCCTCTCAGTAAGCTTATATTCTTTATATTTGCTACTAAAGGCCTTCTGTAGGGTAAATTCATATGGCAAGAGGTGAATTGGAGTTTAGATTCATAGGGTAGAGGGTGAATTGAGCTACAAGTACTTTCTACTATAAATTATTTGTCTGAATAGGCTCTTAAGATGATATTATAATGTATGTATGGTGCAAATATGTTAGATTGTTTTCTGGTTGGATTTCAATAGAGTTTTTGTAAGTTAGCTAAAAGGGAGAGAGGTAGAATACAAGGGGATCCCTCTATTTATAGTTAAAAATTATGTCAAGAAAAGGGGTTAGATATACCAACCCTTAGAGTCACTCCATGCTAGAGTTAGGTTAGGGTTTGAATAGGTGTCAAACCCTTATGCCTTAGAGAAATATCTCTTTCTCACACATGTGTGAGGAAGATTTATTATTAACTAAGGTTAGTTAGATCCTAGGTTAGGTTAGGGTTTAGTTAGGGTATTTGGAAATACCCTAACTAATTTCATGTGCACACATATGTGGGAGTATGTTTAGGATTAATTTTGACTTATGGACCTAATTAAACTCGCTTAAGTGAAAAGTACATTTAATTAAAATTCAATGATGAATTAGATCACTAATCAACCTAATTAGGATTTTGGATAGGGATAAGGTCCCATGAAGACTAATTAGGTGTAGAGGTGGTCTTAATTTACCTTAACGGGATAATAGGTAGTCTCATTTTGGGTAGGAGGTGTTTTACCTAGTTTTGTAGGTTTAGGAGCCTAAGGATGACTAAGGTAGCTATGTTAGTCTACAAGTGTGTATGACAATGTTATACAATGATCTATTATAGCCTATATCAGTCTATAAGTGTGTATGTAGATGTGCAAGAATTTAAAAGTGAGCATGCATGACTTTTAGGTGTCTACATTTAGCCCTTTTTGTACTATGTTGTGTGGAACATAATTTAGTGCAAAAACATGAGATGAGAAAGTGTTGAGATGTTTTTAATTAAAGGGGAAGAAGGGAAGATAAGAAGAAGGGGAAAGGAATAGAAGGGAAAATAATGGGATCTAATCAAAGGTATGTAGTTGCTCGAAGTGTGACCATACAAAATTGATTGATAGACAAGAAGAGAATGAAAAATAAGAAGGAAAAATAATGGGATCTAATCAAAGGTATGTAGTTGCTCGAAGCATGACCATACAACATTGATTGATAGAAAAAAGAAGAAGTGAAAATAATAATAATGGGTGAATGCAAATGACGAGATGAAGGTGAATGGATGCATGTGGGTGATTGCGAATGCAACACGATGATTTGCTGATTTTGTATAATATTTTTTAATGTCATATTGGTTTTTTGGGATGGCAACTTGTGACTATTTTGCTTTTGCAACAAATGCAATATGGTCCAAATACAAATAGAACACATGTCTATTCAAATTTTTGCTTCTTATTGATTTATGAATGCATGGTGATACTTGTCAAACCATTTTATTTGGGTGGCATGGATTATTCAAAAATAAAATTCAATATTTGATCAAGACCAACTAAATTCCAGAGTGAAATCTCCATTATTGTGTTATTCAAATGTACCATTCAATATTTGGTCAGGGTCAACTAAATACTAGAGTGACATCTCCAATATTATGTGTGTGTCTCATTATTTAAAAAATGTTTGATTTGGGATGGAGTTTATCTTGATATAATATTCAAGAACAAAATTTGTAATTAAATGTGATATCTATAATTTGGATGTTTGATTATTTGGTTGAATATAAAGCAGATTTTGGATATGAATACCCCTTCAAATGAGGAATCAACAATGAGGTGAATGAAATGTGATGAAGTGATGATGAGGTGATTTATAGAATAAAATGGATGATAACAAGGATGAAAAATTAAATAGAAAGGTAGAAGGAAAGGTAATCTAAGGGTTGGAGTGAAAATTTGATGATTTTAGGATTAGGAGCTTCAATTCACATGGCAGGGGGTGAATTAAACCTAAATTCATAGGTTGGGGGGTGAATTGAACATAAATCATAGGGTGGGGGGTGAATTAGGTTTTTAGATGTTTTTATACTTTTTGATGTGGGTGGGGGGTCATTTACAGTGTGCGAGTTAGAGAGAAAGGAGTGAGTGATGGTTGGTGACACAGAGTGTTGTTAGTTTGAGGATTTAGAGGTAGTGATGGTGAGGGGACATACTAGAGCTGGAAACTAACATGGGATCCATCGATAAGTGGTCGCAAGTTGCTTTTATTCTATTTTGTTGTTTTCAAAAAAGTGTGAAATGAGGGGGGAGGTTTTTTCATAATTTTTGAAATTTGAAACAAAAGTGTTAAACAAGCCAAATGGGTGTCTAGATGTGTGATCAGATTTTCATTTTGATTAGTTTTTGTTGGATATTTTGAGTACTAAAAGTTAAATTTGTCATTGATTTAAAGTGTAGACACCAAAACAACACCAATATGATTATGTGACACCAATCCCTGATCGCATTGACACACATAGCCCCTAGGGAAGCCCCTAGAGGTTAAAAAATGGTCCTAACCACTTCCAAAAGCAGTTTTAGAGGTCAGAGGTCAATTTGGCACATTGCTCTCTGCTCGTCCCACCCAGGGATGAATACAAACTGTCATTCATCCCACCCTAGGACGAATACAAAATTTTCCCAAGGGTGAGGTGAATAGCAAGTTTGACTGGCAAAAAGTCAAACATCGGTAACTCTGCCAATTAACTGAGGCTTCAGTTCATGCAACTGCGAGGAATAGCTTTTATTCAAGAACAAAGACTTCAGTCATGCATGTATTTATTTTAGAGACCTCATGCAAGGATATTTTGAATCAGGGAATTAGCTTTTCTCTAAAAATAGGACAGTTAACTCAAGAGGCGCCCTCGCATGCGCAATACAAACAAGGAGACCCTAAGGTCTATAAATTGGTGAGTTTTCCCACCCAAAATATACACAAAGAAGAAGCATTTGAGCAATAAAGTGCTACCAATTTACACACCTACTTGCGATTTGTGCTTTTACATCCTTAATCTCTCATTCGAAATGGAGGTTATTGGGTGACTATTAGAAGCATGAATCCTAACCCAAAACCCAATTTTTCACCACAAATATTCCTAAAATTTGTCAACAAAACCCCATAACCAGTTTTGGACCCATCCCAAGTGGATTGGTGCTGAAATAGTGCCTCAAACGATGGTCGTCCTACCCCCAGGTGCTCCCCAAACTATCACAATCCTAATCGCCCCCCCGTGACGAATAGAAACCTATGATATATTTCTTTGGTTTCTATTTTGTATTTGATTCTAGATAGGTTAAATAGGTTATAGTTCAAATTTCATTTCATTCTGAGTAATTTTGACCAGGTTATTGTTATTTCTCGCTTTCACTAACTTGTAGATGGCACCAAAAATATTTGGATCTTAGAGGCAAAATTGGAGAAATTTGACCATCTAGGTCTTCCCAAAACACCCCCAATTAGCTAACCCCAACTTTTCAGGTCTTTTGGAGTTTCATAAGTAGGACATTGAACAGGGTGCTTTCTGAAAAATTGTCAGAGTCCTATTCGTCCCACCCTGGAGCGAATACAGATCTATGAGGAATTTTTAGACTGTTCTTTTTGTAGTGGTCTTTTTATAGTATTTTTATGTTTCTATAAAAATTTTATATCAATCAGAGGTTATTTGATATTTGTTTTATTATTTTCATGCATACACTGATAGTAGGCTTTGGGAAATACATGTTTCATTCTATCTGCAGGTGCTACTAATATTTTATGTTTCTTTGAATGCATGTTTCTGAAAGTAGAGGAGAAGGAAAGATCAAATAATCACATACAACAATGGCGGTGATGTTTTGGTCTGCCCATCTTACATGTGGGCATGCGGAAGAAGGATTGTTAGCCATGGATTTTGTGACAAGAAACACATTTGACGCTCCTATACCCTAAAAAGGAAGGAGACATATTGTAACACAATTTACAAAGTGTATCAATAAAGAGATTACCATATTTCTATTTATTTTATCTTATGTCAATTTGTATATGTTCTTTCTTGTTCTTTATTGTGGCATATTCCTTTTTGTTTCGTATCCTCATGCTTTCAGTGGCGATCACGGTGGGACCTCTATCCCTTGATTTTTAAAATTAAATTTCTGATTAAAGTTGCTTTTTCTTTTTATTATAGGTACCAAGTTTTCCAACACTAGACTATTTCAGAGCATATATTCAGAGCCATCTGACTTGGGCAAAGAAGAGGTAGAGGTGTTAAACACCTTGTGTAAATTATTTGCTTTATGTTTTCTGGTTATTTGCTTGCATAGGAGAGTTTGAATGCTTGCATGCTTCATTTATGCAACTTAAAAGGAACCCCACACACCACGTGGTAACTGAAAAAATAAGGCGTTTGTCATAAAACCCCAACCCTTGAGCAAGACCAAAGGTGGATTCCATCATCACTTTGGCTTGAGATATTGCATCCATTACCCCAATCACGATTGTTGCTAGACATAAATCCTGACGAAAGCTGACCAAGTGTAGCGGGGGTGATTCCCAGTGCATGAGGATAATTCTTCTATGGTAGGTGTCATAAATAGAGTGATCCCCCTTCAATACCGCCTATGTTCCACATACCATCTACTCTCATGTACCAATAGTTTCCCTCACATAAGGGTGGGTATATAGAGAGGTTGGTATATCAGTCTAGCAACGATATATCGAAGGGGTGACCATTTTTTGGGAGTCATAAGAGCCCTCATTTTTGTATTTAAATGTTCTTTCAAAAATATTTCAAAACAACATCATAACACACTAACCAGATTTTAGGGTGCACTTTTAAATCTTTAAATGAGATAACCACTGCATCGATTGTGTGTTTCCTTTTTGTTAAGTGTAGCATAAAAAATCCTAAAAGAGATAAAATCTACTCGTCTTTAGGAGCACTTCACCATGGTGTTCACTCGTAGCCAAGCCCAATCATGGGCAAGCACTGTAGAAAGTGCACCAAGGGGAACAAGTCACCTTCGATATAGTCTTGAGGACCTGGTCATCCCGCCTTGGCGACCTGACCCACAAGAGAGTCCACATCATGCCATAATAGAACAAGACTATAGAGGCACCTCTTGGAGAGGTACCCCCACTCAGTAGAGGCCCTTTCAAGAGGACAACCTACACGTAGCACTTAATGTCGACAAGAGACCTCCCTTAGAAGCCCGTTATGGGTGGCCTAGTGATGAAGTGCTTGAGCAACAGAGGGTCCAAATGGAGGAGCCACAGGATTTTGTCATCCCTCCTCTACCTCGCATTACTGTTATAAACACTAGACAGTGTCCATAGTATCAAGATTTCTAGGTAGGGCAAGACAATTCTGCCCACACCTTTTATGCATATGAAAGAGAGGATGAGGAAGATTATCACATTCCTCAAGAGTAGTACATAGTGTGGGAGTGATGTACTTCCGTGCTTGCCATCTATAAATATCACCCATCAAGGCTACAGCCTCAGATTAATGCAGCTAACCTCGACAGAGGAAAGCAACCCATAGAGGTCTCGAATCACCACGATCGAGGTAGACATATAGGAGAGGCTTCTAGGTTTCCTAAACAAGAGATTGCAGAACAAAGTGACTTGGCATTTTCCAAACAGACCGCCCGCCAAGCGCAAATCATGCAGCTTAGGCAATATCAAGAATAGTTAGAGCATCTTTGCTAGCTTAACAAAGAGTGCATTCAGTGTCAGACAACTGAACTATTGCATAACAATGTGCCTACAAAGGTTCCAAACCCTCGCATGCATAAAGTAGAAGTGTATGAGAGGCATAACCCTTTGGTACGAGAGAGGTCCATGTGACCTTATCAAGTATTGCCTCCAAGACCTCCTAGACCTGAGCGGGAGGCCACTCCTCGAAACAATGATGGGCACCCTTTGTGAGCACCTACCCATGTGCATAGGTCTCATCCAGCCACTCCTCATGAAGCTTATGATGAATATGAACAAGAAGAAGAGAGGTCTAAAATGCTCTATCAAGGCAGAGGGGGTGCTATACCCAACTATCTCTCAACGGGCCTCAAGATCCCCACAACCCACGATGGGAGCAAACTAAAGAGGATGAAATTAAATCCTCTGATGCATATAAAGCATTGTTAGAGCACTTAGAGTTTATGGAGATCAATAATTCTAGGCCCCAAAAGCCCACTTTACACCAACTCCGTAGTCATCCTGTGCATCCATCAGTGCCGGCACCTTCATACCCATAACACTTTAAGCTACCCCAGTTGGCACTCTTTAGAGGGGAGGAGGATGCCCAAGAGCATGTGACCAGGTTCTTAAGCCAATGCTTTGGCATTCAAGATAACGATGCTTTGTTGTTGAGAACATTTATAACTACATTTGTAGGCCCTGCCTCGGATTGGTTCACCCAATTATCAAAATATTGCATCAGTAACTTGGATCAGCTGGTGGACACGTTCCTCGAATGCTTCACCTTCAACACTATGAAAAATGCATCATTGAGTGACCTAGCTAGACTCAAGAAGTATGAGGAGGAGACCATGGTGGCATACAGGAACAGGTGGAGGATGTTGCTTTTGAAGCTGCCTTACCTTCTTCCCATGTTAGATCTGACCCAGATGTTCTCAAAAAGTTGCTTGAGATCAATATCCATGCTATTGTAGCTGCAGCAATATGCCAGTTTAGAGGAAGCTCTAGCGCAAGCTAGAGTTATTAAGGAAATTAAGATACAGGATGGCGAGATTTCCAAACCTAAGAAGAAAGAATGGACAAAGAACACTAAGCCAAGGACCACACAACCAAAACATGTTACGGTTAATCAAGTTGCCATCAATTTCCCTAAGCCTGCATAAGCAATGCAGCCTCAAAATGCTAACTATCAGGTAGTGCCTCCCAACAACTATGAGAGAGAAAATCAAAGGCAGGATCAAAATTAGCAGCGTCACCCTAGGCAAAAATTTACTCCTTATACAGAGTCCAGGGATTCTTTGTTTGACTGCTTGTTAGCGGTGAATTTTATCAACCTTCCAGAGATTCAAACTATAGATCCCAATGCACCGAAGCCTATCTCAAAACTCAACTCAAATCAACTCAGCTCAATCTCAATATCAAATCTGAAAACTCAACTCAATATTTGAAATGGATATGATAGAATGCTTTCTTTCAAGAACATGAAACCCCAACAATTGCCAACTATGCAAAGAATCACATAACAATGATACTCATGTTATTTTCACCATCAATTAGGGCTTCAACAACAATGCTATCAAACAAGGTTCAATCAACACCATTCAACTCAGAACACAAACATGAAGCATTTCACAATCAACATCAAAAAAGGAAACAAGTAGAACTCCTTTTCTCTCCAACATTATTTGAACAAAAAGCATCCATCAACTCAAATCACAATAGCACAAAACAAATTTTCAATTCATCAACAAAGAAGCAAGCCCAACACTTTAACCAAGTAAATAATAGCTTGATTATAACCAATTTAATGAAAGCTAATGTCAATATCAAAGTTACCCACTTAAGGTTTCACAACTTCACACAAGAAGCAATTCTAACCTTAAAACATCATGCTTTCATTTCCATAATCAACCAAAAGCACTCTCAACATTACAAGAAATATTTATCCCTTATACACCTTATTTTCCCCTTATAGTCTTATCAACAATAAACTTTATCTCTCATAAGAATGCAATAATATAATGCAAACAACACCTTAAAAACAATATTTTATCAAAATATAGCAAGCTTCAAACTCCTTATAACTCCTAAGCTATTTTTCTCTCTAATAAACTTCCTCCATCTACAAAATACACTAGCAAAAATTAATTTTGAAAATACCTTGGCCAACACCAAAAATCGTGCTATGGAGAAATTGTGCATGAACTCTAACACCACCCGCTGCATCCACTTTAATGAAGAAAAGACCTTTCACATTATTCGAATGTGGAACCTCCCATTCGGGTAGCACACCAATAGCCTAGCCACTACCGGTACGCCAAAGGCATCCGATGAGATTTGAACCTCACTCTGTTTCCCTTGTACCTTCTCTGCCAGGGCTAAAATAAACAATAGGCCTCCCTATCTTCTAACATGAATAGTGATGACGAAACCTTATGGCGGATACAAAACATGAACGGCGGATATCCGAACAACGGATCACGAAATCTCAGTGAAGAAGAAATCAAACATCAGATCGTGAAATCATAGCGAGCAACACTTTTTGAAAATGTGGATGGGATAATCTTTGATCTTCATCATGGGAGATTTATATGTATATTTCCCATAAACTCTTGATGTCGACGAGGATTTTAACACATCGGTGGAGGAGTTTAACACGTCGACGGAGGTCTTGGATAGCGCCCAAAAACTTAGAACATAGCGCCATCAAATTTAAGACATTTGCGCCATGGGTTAGGAGAACCCAATGCAAACAATAAATTAATATTTATTTAAAAATAATTAAAAGAAACCTTAACAAGGTTTTTAATTATTAAATAAATACTTCCTCCTGGACCCAAATGCATTAAACTAATGCATCCACCTGTAATCTTTAAACCTACCAACTGTCATGCCGTAACCTTCATCAAAACAAATTGTTTGACATCAAATCAAATTCCTTCAAGAGCTTCTTGACATCAATGACAACTTATACACTTGAGCAAAGGCAATGTACCCAAAGCACCCAAAATTTCCAACAATATCCCCCTTTTTCATTGATGGTAAACCTTTATTGAAAACACTTCTCAAGAGCCAAAACTAAAACCAACTGTGCTAACAACTGACCAACTATGCCCACAACTGAGAATCTTCCTTTGAAGTTTTGCTCCCCCTGACTTGAAGCTCTCCTCTTCACTTTGAAGCTCTCCCCCTTACTCATATCTCTCCCCCCTTTGTCATCAATGGCAAAGGGTCACCTTTGGGGCTCGGGACTAAGAATGAGCCTCTTAGCTTAGTCCCTCCCCCACCTCCTAATGAGGTGATTAATTCTAGGGTGGGAGTAAAACTCCCATTAGGCACTGATCATCATCAGTGTCTATAACTTCCTTTTCGGGCCTTCTCTTGAACTCTTTGCCCATATTCCTATTCTTGTTCTTGTTCTCATCCCTGTTCTTGTCCATGCCTTGATCTTTGGACCTAATCATGCCATTGTTCTTGTTCTTGTATTCTAGAATTTCAGCTCTACACTGTCTGATTATGTGACCTTCATTGTTGCAATTGAAACACTTGACGATGTTTTTTCTCTGAGGTAAACGTGATCTTTGAATCCACCAGTTTTGACCAAACTTGTTCTGACCAAACCTGTTCTGACCAAACCTATTCTCACCAAACCTATTCTGGCCAAACCTGTCTTGACCAAACCTATTCTGACCAAACCTGTTCCTCTTATTTGCCTTTCAATAAACTGCCTTGTGCCCAAACTGTTGACAAGAGTAGCAATACCCTTGAAAATAACTAGCAATTCTGAAACTATCATTTACCTTCTTCTCTTGAGCCATGCAATGTGAAGCCATGTGACCAAACCTATGACAAGCAAAACATCTGCCTTAAAACTTTCCTTTATTTGACCTCTTAGGTTCTAAAAACTTCTTCTCATTCTAAATTCTGTTTTCTATTTCTTTGCATCTATCATTCAAGGACTCCTTTTCTAAAATACTTTCCTCATTAGAACTCTCTTCCTTTTGGAGTCTCTTACTCGACTCTCCAACTTGTTCCTTATGTGAGTTGACAAAACCAAGGCCTATTTTATCTGTTGTCTTTCTTTGACCTTTGATGAGTGACTTAACATTTTTGGAGCTATCTTGAAACCTGTAAAGCTTATCCTTGTACTCTTTAGTTTCCTCTTTCAAAGAAGCCATTTTTTGTTCTAACTCACTATACTCAAGAACCTTAGACTCTAACTCATCCTTGTGTTCCTATGTCTTAGCTATAGAGAAGTCAAGAATTTTTATAAGATCATCTCTTTCCATATAACATTAATCTAACTTATCCTTGAGTCTAGCATTCTTCTTTATTTCATTTTTCAAAGCACTAAGAGCACTAATAAGTTCACCTTCAAGATCTACTTCACCTTCCTCTATATCTTCCTCTATTTGTTTGCTTTTTGAATCATCAAAGCCTTTTTCAGATTTCTTATCACTAGAGGTGCTACCCTTTTAAAAAACCATACATACATCTTCCTTATAGTTTTCTGAAGCATCCTCATACATACTAGAAACCAAATCATTATTTGTGCAATCATCCTCAAGGTCACCAAAGTTTCCACATATAAGACATTTCACGATAATGAATCTATGTTTCGGTTCTTCCTCTTTTTCTGATATGAACAACATCTCATTTTCATCATCACTTGAAGAACTTTCACTATCACTACTAGAACACTTACTTGCATTGTCTAGGTAGAAAATCTTCTTGTGCTTGTGAGAATACCTCTTTCCTTGATTTTTGTGCTCTTCAGAATCCTTGGTCTTAGAATCATGTTTATCTTCATCACTTTCATTCTTGGGAATGGTACAGTCAGTAGCATAATGACCAAACTTTTCACAATTGAAACATCTTATATTTTTCATACTTTTGTGCTTTCTAGAGAACTTGCCTTTCTTGTTGTAATATGTCTCTTCATCACTAGAAGAATCATCACTATATTGAAGCTATTTACCCTTGGATTTCTTGGTAGCCTTGAAAGCTGCCTCTTTCTTGACATCAACCTTCACTTGAATTCTCAACTCAAATGCTGCAAGTATACTATGGAGCTCATCCTGTTTCAAATTCTCCAAATATTTAGCTTCCTCTAGTAGAAATATTTTCACTAAATATATTAGGAAGAGATCTTAAAATCTTATCACAAACATCATTTTCAGTAAGCTCAAGACCTAAGTCTTTCATGGAGTTAACAACCTCATCCATACGAAGCATGTAGTCACTAATATTTTCATCATCATTCATCTTGAGTTGTTCAAACATACCTTTTAAGTGTCTCAACTTGGCCTTTCTGACATTTGTATCACCCGTGTGAACCACCTTCAACCGATTCCACATTTCACTAGTTGTCTTGCAGTGAATCACTTTGGTGAGATCTACTTTCTGTAAGCCTTTTAGGATTGCATTCATTGCTTTTGAATTGTTGTGATGTAGGAGCCTTTCTTCTTTAGTATTAGGACCATGTTCAAGAATAGTGTACTCATATTCAATCACTTCCCAAACCTCATTCCCAAGTGCCATTAGATGAACCTTCATCCTTGCACTCCAAAGACCAAAATTTGACCCATCAAGAATAGGTGCTTCATTGCCACTTGAATGATCCATTGTGTTCTTTACTAGCTTTTCCTTCAAGCTGTTAAACTTTTCGAAGGCACCGTCTCTGATACCAATTAAAGAACACAAGCTTATACTGAGATGGGGGGTGAACATTATAAGACCTCTTTTTACTTTTTCCTTTATACTTCAAAAAATTAAAGCAATATACCCAAAGCAATATCAAAGCAATGCACAATATCATCCACAAAGTGACACCAATTTTAACGTGGTTCACCCAAAATGGTTGGGCTACGTCCACAAAACTTTTATCTAAAAGTTATCTCAAAGTTATTTGGGAATCCTTCCCAATTACAATGTTTATGAGCCTTGTCCCAAAGGAGATACCTTCCCCCAATCAAAATTTATGAGCCTATGCTCAAAGGAGATACCTTCCCCTCTGCTCTAGAAATGATCCCTCAAAATATCAACTGCCTCTACCTCTTTCCAGCACGTGGAACTCCTTTCCATCAAAGACCTCCTATCCTTAATGCTTAGCCTAAGAGACCTCTGCCTTATATGATCATGTCCACAGCAGCTCAGCAACCTGTACCAAACATAATCAGTCGGTCTAGTACAAGTCTTCCTTTATCTGTCAGATCTGTCCAACTCTTGAACAAATCAATCCTCTACATTCAAGACTTCTTAAAGACTTGCCAAATCTGTCCTCAGGTTCTTCTCCTAGAACCAGTGCACCTCTGTCGTCAAGTTCTCTGATAGAACCATCAAACTCAGCTCACAAGTCCTCTGCTAGGACCTGTCCAAATCTGCTCACAAGTCCCCATCAAAACGTGTTCAAAACTACTCACAAGTCCCCACCGAAATATGTCCAAAATTTCTCACAAGTCCCCACCGAAACCTGTCCAAAAATTGCTCACAAGTCCCCACCGAAACCTATCCAAAAATTGCTCACAAGTCCCCACCGAAACCTATCCAAAAACATAGCAAACTCACCAAGAAAACTTTCTTAGTAGGAAATCACAAAGTGAATTGTTAGAGACCCAATGTGATTTGTCAAACTCATAGAAGCATAAAGAGAATTGTTAGAGACTCAATATGTTCTATACTCAACTCTCAATCTCAAAACTCAACTCAAATCAACTCAGCTCAATCTCAATCTCAAATCTGAAAACTCAACTCAATATATGAAATGGATAGGATAGAATGCTTTCTTTCAAGAACATGAAACCCCAACAATTGCCAACTATGCAAAGAATCACATAACAATGATACTCATGTTCTTTTCACCATCAATTAGGGCTTCAACAACAATGCTCATCAAACAAGGTTCAATCAACACCATTCAACTCAAAACACAACCTTGAAGAATTTCACAATCAACATCAAAAAAGAAAACAAGTAGAACTCCTTTTCTCTCCAACATTATTTGAACAAAAAGCATCCATAAACTCAAATCACAATAGCACAAAACAACTTTTCAATTCATCAACAAAGAAGCAAGCCCAACACTTTAACCAAGTAAAGAATAGCTTGATTATAACCAATTTAATGAAAGCTAATGTAAATCTCAAAGCTGCCCACTTAATGTTTCACAACTTCACACAAGAAGCAATTCTAACCTTAAAACATCATGCTTTCATTTCCATGATCAACCAAAAGCACTCTCAACATTACAAGAAATATTTATCCCTTATACACCTTACTTCTCCCTTATGGTCTTATCAACAATAAACTTTATCTCTCATAAGAATGCAATAAGATAATGTAAACAACACCTTAAAAAGAATATTTTATAAAAATAAAGCAAGCTTCAAAATCCTTATAACTCCTAAGCTATTTTTCTCTCTAATAAACTTCCTCCATCCACAAAATACACTAGCAAAAATTAATTTCGAAAATACCTTGGCCAACACCAAAAATCATGCTATGGAGAAATTGCGCACGAACTCTAACACCACCCGTTGTGTCCACTTCAACGAAGAAAAAACCTTTCACGTTATTTGAACATGGAACCTCCCATTCGGGTAGCACGCCAACAGCCTAGCCACTACCGGTGCACCAAAGGCATCCGATAAGGTTAAAACCTCACTCTGTTTCCCTTGTACCTTCTATGCTAGGGCTAAAATAAACAACATGCCTCCCTATCTTTTGACGTGAATGACGACGGTGAAACCTTATGGCAAATACCAAACATGAACGGCGAATATCTGAACAACAGATCACGAAATCTCAGTAAAGAAGAAATTGAACATCAGATCACGAAATCACAGCAAGCAACACTTTTCAAAAATGCAGATGGGATAATCTTTGATCTTCATCATGGGATATTTATATGCATATTTCCCATAAACTAAAGAACACAAGCTTATACTGAGAGGGGGGTGAACAGTATAAGACCTCTTTTTACTTTTTTCTTTATACTTCAAAAAATTAAAGCAATATACCCAAAGCAATATCAAAACAATGCATAATATCATCCATAAAGTGACACCAATTTTAACATGGTTCACCCAGAATTGCTGGGCTACGTCCACAAAATGTTTCTCTAAAAGTTATCCCAAAGTTCTTTGGGAATCCTTCCCAATTACAATGTTTATGAGCCTCGGCCCAAATGAGATACCTTCCCCTAATCATAATTTATGAGCCTCTGCTCAAAGGAGATACCTTCCTCTCAATCTAGATTTATGAGCATCTGCTCAAAGGAGATACCTTCCCCTCAATCTGGATTTATGAGCCTCTGCTCAAAGGAGATATCTTCCCCTCTACTCTGGAAATTATCCCTTAGAAGATCAACTGCCTCTACCTCTTTCCAGCACGTGGAACTCCTTTCCATTGAAGACCTCCTATCCTCAATGCTTAGCCTAAAAGTCCTCTACCTTCTATGATCACATCCAGAGCAGCTCAGCAACATATACCAAACACAGTTTGTCTGTCTAGTACAAGTATTACTCTATCTATCAGATCTATCCAACACTTGAACAAATCAATCCTCTACACACAAGCCATCTCAAAGACTTGCCAAATGTGTCCTTAGGTTCTTCTCAAAGAACCAGTGCATCTTTGTCCTCAAGTTCTCTGATAGAACTCTCAAAAATTAGCTCAAAATTCCTCTGCTAGGACCTGTCCAATTCTGTGCACAAGTCCCCACTGAAACCTGTCCAAAACTATTCACAAGTCCCCATCGGAACCTGTCCAAAACTGCTCACAAGTCCCCACCGGAACCTGTCCAAAACCTCAGCAAGCTCACCAAGAAAAACTTTCTTAGTAGGAAATCACAAGGTGAATTGTTAGAGACCCAATGTGATTTGTCAAACTCATAGAAGCATAAAGAGAATTGTTAGAGACTCAATATGTTCTATACTCAACTCCCAATCTCAAAACTCAACTCAAATCAACTTAGCTCAAACTCAATCTCAAATCTGAAAACTCAACTCAACCTCAATCTCAAATCACAAAACTCGACTCAACCTCAATCTCAAATCTGAAAACTCAACTCAAAATCTGAAAAGGATAGGATAGAATGCTTTCTTTCAAGAACATGAAACCCCAAAAATTGCCAACTATGCAAAGAATCACATAACAATGATACTCATGTTCTTTTCACCATCAATAAGGGCTTCAACAACAATGTTCATCAAACAAGGTTCAATCAACACCATTCAGCTCAGAAAATAACCTTGAAGCATTTCATAATCAACATCAAAAAAGGAAAACAAGTAGAACTCCTTTTCTCTCCAACATTATTTGAACAAAAAGCATCCACCAACTCAACTCACAATAGCATAAAACAACTTTTCAATTCATCAACAAAGGAGTAAGCCCAACACTTTAACCAAGTAAAGAATAGCTTGATTATAACCAATTTAATGAAAGAAAATGTCAATCTCAAAGCTGTCCACTTAAGGTTTCACAAATTCACACAAGAAGCAATTAACCTTAGAACCTCATGCTTTCATTTCCATAATCAACCAAAAACACTCTCAACATTACAAGAAAAAATTATCCACTATACACCTTATTTCTCCCTTATTGTCTCATCAAAAATAAAGTTTATCTCTCATCAGAATGCAATAAGATATTTCAACAACATCTTCAAAATAATCTTTTATCAAAATAACAACAAGCTTTAAAACCCTTATGACTCCTAAGTTGTTTTTCTTCTAACAAACATCCTCCATCAGCAACATACACTTAGCAAAAGATTAATTTCGAAAAAGTACCTTAGCCAATCATCAAAAATCGCTATGGATAAATTGTGCCCGAAATCTAACACCACCTCCTGCGACCACTTCATAATGAAAAACCCTTTCACATGATTCAAATGTGCAACCTCCCGTTTAGGTAGCATGCCAACAGCCTAGCCGCTACTGGTGTGCCAAAGGCACCCGTGAGGTTTAAACCTCACTCTGTTATGCTTGTCCCTTCTGTGCCAGGGAAAATAAAACACAGTCCTCCATTCCTTTTGACGCCAACTCATAGATGACAAGCTATATGGCGGATTCAACAAATGGCGAGACAATAAAACAAACAAAAGATTCGACAAACAACAAGACAATCGAAAAAATAGTGGATTATGAAGACGACAAAGACACACAAACGATCAGTGGATTACGAAGACGGTGAAGACACACAAATGATCAGTAGATTACAAATATGGCAAAGACACATAGACGATTAGCGGATTACAAAGACAACGAAGACACACAGTCGAACATTGGATTACGAAAATGGGAAAGACACATAGTCAAAAACACAGCGAGAAACTTTCTTTCAAAATTCAGATGAGATGCATTTGATTTTCATCGAGGGATTTTAATATGAATTTTACCATGGGCTCTTTGACGTCAGCGAAGGTCTTGGCTAGTGGCCACAAAGCTAAAACATATCGCCCAACTTGTTAAGACATTTGCACCATGGATTAGGAGAACCCATGCAAATAATAGTTTAATATTTATTTAAAAATAATTAAATGGAACCTTAACAAGGTTTTTTAATTATTTAATTAAATACTTCCTCCTGGACCCAAATGCATTAAACTAATGCATCCACCTGTAATCTTTAAACCTGCCAACTTGGAGTTTGCAAAAGACCTTTGAAACTGTCATGTCGTAACCTTCATCAAAACAAATTAATTTCAAAAAAGTACCTTAGCCAATCATCAAAAATCGCTATGGAGAAATTGCACCCGAAATCTAACAACACCTGCTGCGACCACTTCATGACGAAAAACCCTTTCGAGTGATTCGAATGTGGAACCTCCTATTCGGGTAGCGCGCCAACAGCCTATTCGCTACCGGTGCGCCAAAGGCACCCGGTGAGGTTTAAACCTCACTCTATTATGCTTGTCCCTTCTGCGCTAGGGAAAATAAAACATAGTCCTCCCTTCCTTCTGATGCCAACTCACAGATGACAAGCTATATGGTGAATTTGACAAACGATGAGACAATCAAATGAACAATGGATTCGACAAATGGTGAGACAATCAAATGAACAACGAATTATGAATACGACAAAGACACACAAACGATCAGCAGATTACGAAGACAGTGAAGACACACAAATGATCAGTGGATTACGAATATGGCGAAGACACATAGACGATTAGCGGATTACAAAGACGGCGAAGACACATAGCCGAACAACGAATTACAAAAACAGCGAAGACACATAGTCGAAAACACAACAAGCAATTTTCTTTCGAAATTCGGATGGGATGCATTTGATTTTCATCGAGGGATATTAATATGAATTTTACCATAGGCTCTTTGATGTCGACGGAGGTCTTGGCTAGTGCCCACAAAGCTAAAACATAGCGCCCACCTTGTTAAGACATTTGCGCCATGGATTAGGAGAACCCATGCAAATAATAGTTTAATATTTATTTAAAAATAATTAAATGGAACCTTAACAAGGTTTTTTAATTATTTAATTAAATAATTCCTCCTGGACCCAAATGCATTAAACTAATGCATCCATCTGTAATATTTAAACCTGCCAACTTGGAGTTTGCAAAAGACCTTTGAAACTGTCATGCCATAACCTTCATCAAAACAAATTATTTGACATCAAATCAAATTCCTTTAAGAGCTTCTTGACATCAATGATAACTTATACACTTGAGCAAAGGCAATGTACCCAAAGTACCCAAATTTTCCAACAATATCCCCCTTTGTCATTGATGGCAAACCTTTACTGAAAACACTTCTCAAGAGCCAAAACTGAAACCAACTGTGCTAACAACTGAGAAAATGTGCCCACAACTGAGAATCTTCCTTTGAAGTTTTGCTCTTCCTAAATTGAAGCTTTCCTCTTCACTCTGAAACTCTCCCCCTTACTCATATCTCTCCCCCTTTTTCATCAATGGAAAAGGGCCACCTTTAGGGCTCAGGACTAAGAATGAGCCTCTTAGCTTAGTCCCTCCCCCACCTCCTGATGAGGTGATTAATTCTAAGGTGGGAGTAAAACTCCCATTAGGCACTGATCATCATCAACGTCTATAATTTCCTTGTCGGGCCTTCTCTTGAAATCTTTGTCCATATTCTTGTTCTTTTCACTGTTCTTGTTCTTGTTCTCATCCCTATTTTTGTCCATGTCTTGATCCTTGGACCTGATCATGCCATTGTTCATGTTCATGTATTCTATAATTTCAGCTCTACACTATCTGATTATGTGACCTTCATTGTTGCACTTGAAACACTTGACGATGTTGTTTCTCTGAGGTAAACCTGATATTTGAATCCACCTGTTCTGACCAAACCTGTTTTGGCCAAATCTGTTCTAACCAAACCTGTTCTGACCAAGTCTGTTCTGACCAAATCTATTCTAATCAAACCTGTTCTGACCAAACCTGTTATGACCAAACCTGTTTTGATCAAACCTATTCCTATTATTTACCTTGCAATAGACTACCTTGTGCCCAAACTATTGACAAGAGTAGCAATACCCTTGAAATAAACTAGCACTTTTGAAACTGTCATTTACCTTCTTCACTTGAGCCATGCAATGTGAAGCCATGTGACCAAACCTGTGACAAACAAAACATCTACCTTGAAACTTTCATTTATTTGACCTCTTGGGTCCTGAAAACTTCTTCTTCTCATTCTAAATTCTATTTTTTGTTTTTTTGCATCTATCATTCAAGGACTCATGATCTAAAATACTTTCCTCATTAGAACTCTCTTTCTTTTGGAGTCTCTTACTAGACTCTCCAACTTGTTCCTTGTGTGGCTTAACAAAACCAAGGCCTATATTATCTGTTGTATTTCTTTGACCTTGGTGAGTGACTTAACCTTTTTGTAGCTATCTTGAAACCTGTAAAGCTTATCCTTGTACTCTTTAGTTTCCTCTTTCAAATAAGCCATTTTTTGTTCTAACTCATTATACTCAAGAACCTTAGATTCTAACTCATCCTTGAGTTCTTGTGTCTTAGCTATACAGAAGTCAAGACTTTCTATAAGATCATCTCTCTCCATACAACATTCGTCTAACTTATCCTCGAGTCTAGAATTATTATTTATTTCCTTTTCCAAAACACTAAGAGCACTAATAAGTTCACTTTCAAGATCCTTTATTTGTTTGCTTTTTGAATCATCAAAGCCTTTTTCAGATTTCTTATCACTAGAGGTGCTACCTTTTTCAAAAACCATACATGCATCTTCCTTATAGTTTTTTGAAGCATCCTTATACATAATAGAAACCAAATCATTATTTGTGCAATCATCCTCAAGGTGACCAAAGTTTCCACATCTAAGACATTTCATGATAATGAATCTATGTTTCGGTTCTTCCTCTTTTTTTGATATGAACAACATCTCATTTTCATCATCACTTGAAGAACTTTCACTATCACTACTAGAACACTTACTTGCTTTGTCTAGGTAGAAACTCTTCTTGTGCTTGTGAGAATACTTCTTTCCTTGATTGTTGTGCTCATATTTGATCTTCCCGTGATGCTTGTGCTTTTCGGAATCCTTGCTCTTAGAATCCTGTTTATCTTCATCACTTTCATTCTTGGGAACAGTACAATTAGTAGCATAATGACCAAACTTTCCACAATTGAAACATCTTATATTTTTCATACGTTTGTGCTTTCTAGAGAACTTGCATTTCTTGTTGTAATATGCCTCTTCATCACTAGAAGAATCATTAGTATCTTGAAGTTGTTTACCCTTGGATTCCTTGGTAGCCTTGAAAGCTGCCTCTTTCCTGACATCAACCTTCACTTGAGTTCTCAACTCAAATGCTGCAAGTATACTATGGAGCTCATCATTTTTCAACTTATCCAAATCTTTAGCTTCCTCAATAGAAGAAATATTTTCACTAAATCTATTAGGAAGAGATCTTAAAATCTTATCACAAACATCATTTTTAGCAATCTCAAGACCTAAGTCTTTCATGGAGTTAACAATCTCATCCATACGAATCATGTAGTCACTAATATTTTCATCATCATTCATCTTGAGTTGTTCAAACATACATTTGAAGTGTCTCAACTTGGCCTTTCTGACATTTTTATCACCTGTATGAACCACCTTCAACTGATTCCACATTTCACTAGTTGTCTTGTAGTGAATCACTTTGGTGAGATCTACTTTCTATAAGCCTTTCAGGATTGCATTCATTGCTTTTGAATTTCTGTGATGTAGGAGCCTTTCTTCTTTAGTATTAGGACCATGTTCAGGAATAGTGTACTCATCTTCAATCACTTCCCAAACCTCGTTACCAAGTGCCATTAGATGAAACTTCATCCTCGCACTCCAAAGACCAAAATCTGACCCATCAAGAATAGGTGCTGCATTGCCACTTGAATGATCCATTGTGTTCTTTACTAGCTTTTCCTTCAAGCTGTTAAAATTTTCGAAGGCACCCGCTCTTATACCAATTGAATAACACAAGCTTATACTGAGAGGTGGGGGTGAACAGTATAAGACCTCTTTTTAATTTTTCCTTTATACTTCAAAGTAGTAAAGCAATATACCCAAAGCAATATCAAAACAATGCATAATATCATCCACAAAGTGACACCAATTTTAACGTGGTTCACCCAAAATGGCTGGGTTATGTCCACAAAACTTTTCTCTAAAAGTTATCTCAAATTTCTTTGGGAATCCTTCCCAATTACAATGTTTATGAGCCTCGGCCTAAAGAAGATACCTTCCCCTAATCAAAATTTATGAGCCTCTACTCAAAGGAGATACCTTCCCCTCAATATGGATTTATGAGCCTCTGCTCAAAGGAGATACCTTCCCATCAATCTGGATTTATGAGCCTCTTCTTAAAGGAGATACCTTCCCCTCTGATCTGCAAATGATCCCTCAGAAGATCAACTACCTCTACCTCTTGCTAGCACATGGAACTCCTTTCCACCGAAGACCTCATGTCCTCAATGCTTAGCCTAAGAGATGTTTGCCTTCTATGATCATGTCCACAACAGCTCAACAACCTGTACCAAACATAGTCAATCGATCTAGTACAAGTATTCCTCTATTTTTTAGATCTTTCCAACACTTGAACAAATCAATCCTCTGCACACAAGCCTTCTCAAAGACTTGCCAAATCTGTCCTCAGGTTCTTCTCAAAGAACCAGTGCATCTCTTTCCTCAAGTTCTCTGACAAAAATCTCAAAAATCAGCTCACAAGTCCTCTGTTAGGACATGTCCAAATTTGATCACAAGTCCCCATCGAAACCTGTCCAAAACTGCTCACAAGTCCCCACCGAAACCTATACAAAACTGCTCACAAGTCCCCACCAGAACCTGTCCAAAACCTCAGCAAGCTCACCAAGAAAAACTTTCTTATTAGGAAATCACAAGGTGAATTTTTAGAGACCCAATGTGATTTGTCAAACTCATAGAAGCATAAAGATAATTGTTAGAGACTCAATATGTTCTATACTCAATTCCCAATCTCAAAAATCAACTCAAATCAACTCAGCTCAAACTCAATCTCAAATCTAAAAACTCAACTCAACCTCAATCTCAAATCTGAAAACTCAACTCAAAATATGAAATGGATAGGATAGAATGCTTTCTTTCAAGAACATGAAACCCCAACAATTTCCAACTATGCAAAGAATCACATAACAATGATACTCATGTTCTTTTCACCATCAATAAGGGCTTCAACAACAATGTTCATCAAACAAGGTTCAATCACCACCATTTAGCTCAAAACATAACCTTGAAGCATTTCACAATCAACATCAGAAAATGAAAACAAGTAGAACTCCTTTTCTCTCCAACATTATTTGAATAAAAAGCATCCACCAACTCAACTCACAATAGTATAAAACAACTTTTCAATTCATCAACAAAGGAGTAAGCCCAACACTTTAACCAAGTAAAGAATATCTTGATTATAACCAATTTAATGAAAGAAAATATCAATCTCAAAGCTGCCCACTTAAGGTTTCACAACTTCACACAAGAAGCAATTAACCTTAAAACCTCATGCTTTCATTTCCATAATCAACCAAAAACACTCTCAACATTACAAGAAAAATTTATCCACTATACACCTTATTTCTCCCTTATTGTCTCATCAAAAATAAAGTTTATCTCTCATAAGAATGCAATAAGATATTTCAACAACATCTTCAAAATAATCTTTTATCAAAATAACAACAAGCTTTAAAACCCTTATGACTCCTAAGTTGTTTTTCTTCTAACAAACATCCTCCATCAGCAACATAGACTTAGCAAAAGATTAATTTCGAAAAAGTACCTTAGCCAATCATCAAAATTCGCTATGGATAAATTGCGCCCGAAATCTAACACCACCTGCTGCGACCACTTCATGACGAAAAACCCTTTCACATGATTCAAATGTGGAACCTCCCGTTTAGGTAGCACACCAACAGCCTAGCTACTACTGGTGTGCCAAAGGCACCCGTGAGGTTTAAACCTCACTCTGTTATGCTTGTCCCTTCTGTGCCAGGGAAAATAAAACACAGTCCTCCATTCCTTTTGACGCCAACTCATAGATGACAAGCTATATGGCAGATTCAACAAATGGCGAGAAAATCAAACAAAAAACAGATTCGACAAACAGTAAGACAATCGAAAAAATAGTGGATTATGAAGACAACGAAGACACACAAACGATCAATGGATTAGGAAGACGGTGAAGACACACAAATGATCAGTAGATTACAAATATGGCAAATACACATAAACGATTAGCGGATTACAAAGACAACGAAGACACACAGTTGAACAGTGGATTACGAAAATGGCAAAGACACATAGTCAAAAACACAGCGAGAAACTTTCTTTCAAAATTCAGATGAGATGCATTTGATTTTCATCGAGGGATATTAATATGAATTTTACCATGGGCTCTTTGACGTCGGCAAAGGTCTTGGCTAGTGGCCACAAAGCTAAAACATAGCGCCCAACTTGTTAAGACATTTGCACCATGGATTAGGATAACCCATGCAAATAATAGTTTAATATTTATTTAAAAATAATTAAATGGAACCTTAACAAGGTTTTTTAATTATTTAATTAAATACTTCCTCCTGGACCCAAATGCATTAAACTAATGCATCCACCTGTAATCTTTAAACCTGCCAACTTGGAGTTTGCAAAAGACCTTTGAAACTGTCATGTCGTAACCTTCATCAAAACAAATTATTTGACATCAAATCAAATTCCTTCAAGAGCTTCTTGACATCAATGACAACTTATACACTTGAGCAAAGGCAATGTACCCAAAGTACCCAAAATTGCCAACATAAACTCTTGACATCGGCGAGGAGTTTAACACATCGGCGGAGGAGTTTAACACATCGGCGGAGGTCTTGGCTAGTGCCCACAAACTTAGAACATAGCGCCATCAAAGTTAAGACATTTGCACCATGGGTTAGGAGAACCCAATGCAAACAATAAATTAATATTTATTTAAAAATAATTAAAAGAAACCTTAACAAGGTTTTTAATTATTAAATAAATACTTCCTCTTGGACCCAAATGCATTAAACTAATGCATCCACCTATAATCTTTAAACCTCGCCAACTTGGGGTTTACAAAAGACCTTTGAAACTGTCATGTCGTAACCTTCATCAAAACAAATAGTTTGACATCAAATCAAATTCCTTCAAGATCTTCTTGACATCAATGACAACTTATACACTTGAGCAAAGGCAATGTACCCAAAGTACCCAAAATTGCCAACAATTGGGGCAGTTATATACTTTACCCAAATATTGTTCTATAGAGAGATATGTATGTATTACCAAAATAATGTAATAAGGGGGGATGCTAGAGTAATATTCCATCATTTGGGATAATTACCTATTTCCTACGTTAGGTAGATTTTATATTACCACATGGTAAAAAGTTATTTCTTGCTTTTTACCACATATATTTACTATTTGCTACTTACCATGTAGATATTTACTGTTTCAAATATCTAATGGTAAACTATGGTTAATTCCTAAATATCCTAGGTTAACAAACCTAAACCAAACTCTCTACCTCCTATGGCACGTTGGTTAGTGTGGATAGTGGGAATATAGTTTGATATACTATTTTTTAACCTATATATATTGCGTAGTATTTCCTAAGCTAATGTTAATGAATATTTAATTAATCAATTGTCTTACCTTTCCATTTTGATCACAGATATATAGCGATGGAAGTTAGGCATGTGAAGATAGTAGAAAATTTGGAGTGTTTGACTAGAGAGACTATGGTTGTTGGAGAGAAGTTAAAGGTTGAGATAAATAAGATGTATTATGTGATAGAGATGAGGGATGCTAAGAGAGAGGCTCACATGGTAGATATCACTGAGTTGCATATTGATGTTGAGTGATAATGGTAGGCACGAGATAATGTGGAGTGGGGGAGCTACAGAGTAGGTCCCTATAGATATGGCTACATTGTGGGAAGAGATAAAGTAGTTATAGACAAGTAGCAAAGAGATGTGGAATCATATGATGGAGGATATGGTGATGCGCATCTTGATTATGCATAGGATTCTACTACAATATTATGGTAGGTCATGGTCACAATCTAGATCATGATCATGAGCATGCAAATATTCATAGTAGAGTCATATGAGTACGATATTGATTACACAGAGATTCAAACTATAGATCCCAATGCACCAAAGCCTATCTCAAAACTCAACTCAAATCAACTCAGCTCAATCTCAATATCAAATCTGAAAACTCAACTCAATATTTGAAATGGATAGGATAGAATGCTTTCTTTCAAGAACATGAAACCCCAACAATTGCCAACTATGCAAAGAATCACATAACAATGATACTCATGTTATTTTCACCATCAATTAGGGCTTCAACAACAATGCTATCAAACAAGGTTCAATCAACACCATTCAAATCAGAACACAAACATGAAGCATTTCACAATCAACATCAGAAAAGGAAACAAGTAGAACTCCTTTTCTCTCCAACATTATTTGAACAAAAAGCATCCATCAACTCAAATCACAATAGCACAAAACAACTTTTCAATTCATCAACAAAGAAGCAAGCCCAACACTTTAACCAAGTAAAGAATAGCTTGATTATAACCAATTTAATGAAAGCTAATGTCAATCTCAAAGCTGCCCACTTAAGGTTTCACAACTTCACACAAGAAGCAATTCTAACCTTAAAACATCATGCTTTCATTTCCATGATCAACCAAAAGCACTCTCAACATTACAAGAAATATTTATCCCTTATACACATTACTTCTCCCTTATGGTCTTATCAACAATAAACTTTATCTCTCATAAGAATGCAATAAGATAATGTAAACAACACCTTAAAAAGAATATTTTATAAAAATAAAGCAAGCTTCAAAATCCTTATAACTCCTAAGCTATTTTTCTCTCTAATAAACTTCCTCCATCCACAAAATACACTAGCAAAAATTAATTTCGAAAATACCTTGGCCAACACCAAAAATCATGCTATGGAGAAATTGCGCACGAACTCTAACACCACCCGTTGTGTCCACTTCAACGAAGAAAAAACCTTTCACGTTATTCAAACATGGAACCTCCCATTTGGGTAGAACGCCAATAGCCTAGCCACTACCGGTGCACCAAAGGCATCCGATAAGGTTAAAACCTCACTCTGTTTCCCTTGTACCTTCTATGCTAGGGCTAAAATAAACAACAGGCCTCCCTATCTTTTGACGTGAATGACGACGGTGAAACCTTATGGCAAATACCAAACATGAACGGCGGATATCCGAACAACAGATCACGAAATCTCAGCAAAGAAGAAATTGAACATCAGATCGCAAAATCACAGCAAGCAACACTTTTCAAAAATGCAGATGGGATAATCTTTGATCTTCATCATGGGATATTTATATGCATATTTCCCATAAACTAAAGAACACAAGCTTATACTGAGAGTGGGGGTGAACAGTATAAGACCTCTTTTTACTTTTTTCTTTATACTTCAAAAAAGTAAAGCAATATACCCAAAGCAATATCAAAACAATGCATAATATCATCCATAAAGTGACACCAATTTTAACATGGTTCACCCAGAATTGCTGGGCTACGTCCACAAAATGTTTCTCTAAAAGTTATCTCAAAGTTCTTTGGGAATCCTTCCCAATTACAATGTTTATGAGCCTCGGCCCAAAGGAGATACCTTCCCCTAATCAGAATTTATGAGCCTCTGCTCAAAGGAGATACCTTCCTCTCAATCTAGATTTATGAGCATCTGCTCAAAGGAGATACCTTCCCCTCAATCTGGATTTATGAGCCTCTGCTCAAAGGAGATACCTTCCCCTCTACTCTAGAAATTATCCCTTAGAAGATCAACTGCCTCTACCTCTTGCCAGCACGTGGAACTCCTTTCCACCGAAGACCTCCTATCCTCAATGCTTAGCCTAAAAGACCTCTACCTTCTATGATCACATCCACAGCAGCTCAGCAACATATACCAAACACAGTCTGTCTGTCTAGTACAAGTCTTACTCTATCTATCAGATTTGTCCAACACTTGAATAAATCAATCCTCTACACACAAGCCATCTCAAAGACTTGCCAAATGTGTCCTTAGGTTCTTCTCAAAGAACCAGTGCATCTTTGTCCTCAAGTTCTCTGATAGAACTCTCAAAAATTAGCTCAAAATTCCTCTGCTAGGACCTGTCCAATTCTGTGCACAAGTCCCCACTGAAACCTGTCCAAAACTATTCACAAGTCCCCATCGGAACCTGTCCAAAACTGCTCACAAGTCCCCACCGGAACCTGTCCAAAACCTCGACAAGCTCACCAAGAAAAACTTTCTTAGTAGGAAATCACAAGGTGAATTGTTAGAGACCCAATGTGATTTGTCAAACTCATAGAAGCATAAAGAGAATTGTTAGAGACTCAATATGTTCTATACTCAACTCCCAATCTCAAAACTCAACTCAAATCAACTTAGCTCAAACTCAATCTCAAATCTGAAAACTCAACTCAACCTCAATCTCAAATCACAAAACTCGACTCAACCTCAATCTCAAATCTGAAAACTCAACTCAAAATATGAAAAGGATAGGATAGAATGCTTTCTTTCAAGAACATGAAACCCCAAAAATTGCCAACTATGCAAAGAATCACATAACAATGATACTCATGTTCTTTTCACCATCAATAAGGGCTTCAACAACAATGTTCATCAAACAAGGTTCAATCAACACCATTCAGCTCAGAAAATAACCTTGAAGCATTTCATAATCAACATCAAAAAAGGAAAAAAAGTAGAACTCCTTTTCTCTCCAACATTATTTGAACAAAAAGCATCCACCAACTCAACTCACAATAGCATAAAACAACTTTTCAATTCATCAACAAAGGAGTAAGCCCAACACTTTAACCAAGTAAAGAATAGCTTGATTATAACCAATTTAATGAAAGCAAATGTCAATCTCAAACCTGTCCACTTAAGGTTTCACAAATTCACGCAAGAAGCAATTAACCTTAGAACCTCATGCTTTCATTTCCATAATCAACCAAAAACACTCTCAACATTACAAGAAAAAATTATCCACTATACACCTTATTTCTCCCTTATTGTCTCATCAAAAATAAAGTTTATCTCTCATCAGAATGCAATAAGATATTTCAACATCTTCAAAATAATCTTTTATCAAAATAACAACAAGCTTTAAAACCCTTATGACTCCTAAGTTGTTTTTCTTCTAACAAACATCCTCCATCCGCAACATACACTTAGCAAAAGATTAATTTCGAAAAAGTACCTTAGCCAATCATCAAAAATCGCTATGGATAAATTGTGCCCGAAATCTAACACCACCTCCTGCGACCACTTCATGATGAAAAACCCTTTCACATGATTCAAATGTGGAACCTCCCGTTTAGGTAGCACGCCAACAGCCTAGCCGCTACTGGTGTGCCAAAGGCACCCGTGAGGTTTAAACCTCACTCTGTTATGCTTGTCCCTTCTGTGCTAGGGAAAATAAAACACAGTCCTCCATTCCTTTTGACGCCAACTCATAGATGACAAGCTATATGGCGGATTCAACAAATGGCGAGACAATCAAACAAACAACAGATTCGACAAACAACAAGACAATCAAAAAAATAGTGGATTATGAAGACGACGAAGACACACAAACGATCAGTGGATTACGAAGACGGTGAATACACACAAATGATCAGTAGATTACAAAGATGGCAAAGACACATAGACGATTAGCGGATTACAAAGACAACGAAGACACACAATCGAACAATGGATTACGAAAATGGCAAAGACACATAGTCAAAAACACAACGAGAAACTTTCTTTCAAAATTCAGATGAGATGCATTTGATTTTCATCGAGGGATATTAATATGAATTTTACCATGGGCTCTTTGACGTTGGCGAAGGTCTTGGCTAGTGGCCACAAAGCTAAAACATAGCGCCCAACTTGTTAATACATTTGCACCATGGATTAGGAGAACCCATGCAAATAATAGTTTAATATTTATTTAAAAATAATTAAATGGAACCTTAACAAGGTTTTTTAATTATTTAATTAAATACTTCCTCCTGGACCCAAATGCATTAAACTAATGCATCCACCTGTAATCTTTAAACCTTCCAACTTGGAGTTTGCAAAAGACCTTTGAAACTGTCATGTCGTAACCTTCATCAAAACAAATTAATTTCGAAAAAGTACCTTAGCCAATCATCAAAAATTGCTATGGAGAAATTGCACTCGAAATCTAACAACACCTGCTGCGACCACTTCATGACGAAAAACCCTTTCGAGTGATTCGAATGTGGAACCTCCTATTCGGGTAGCGCGCCAACAGCATAGTCGCTACCCATGTGCCAAAGGCACCCGGTGAGGTTTAAACCTCACTCTATTATGCTTGTCCCTTCTGCGCTAGGGAAAATAAAACATAGTCCTCCCTTCCTTTTGATGCCAACTCGCAGATGACAAGCTATATGGTGAATTTGACAAACAGTGAGACAATCAAATGAACAATGGATTCGACAAATGGTGAGACAATCAAACGAACAACGAATTATGAATACGACAAAGACACACAAACGATCAGCAAATTACGAAGACAGTGAAGACACACAAATGATCAGTGGATTACGAAGATGGCGAAGACACATAGACGATTAGCGGATTACAAAGACGGCGAAGACACACAGCCGAACAACGAATTACAAAAATAGCGAAGACACATAGTCGAAAACACAACAAGCAACTTTCTTTCGAAATTCAGATGAGATGCATTTGATTTTCATCGAGGGATATTAATATGAATTTTACCATGGGCTCTTTGATGTCGATGGAGGTCTTGGCTAGCGCCCACAAAGCTAAAAAATAGCACCCACCTTGTTAAGACATTTGCGCCATGGATTAGGAGAACCCATGCAAATAATAGTTTAATATTTGTTTAAAAATAATTAAATGGAACCTTAAAAAGGTTTTTTAATTATTTAATTAAATAATTCCTCCTGAACCCAAATGCATTAAACCAATGCATCCATCTGTAATCTTTAAACCTGCCAACTTGGAGTTTGCAAAAGACCTTTGAAACTGTCATGCCATAACCTTCATCAAAACAAATTATTTGAAATCAAATCAAATTCCTTCAAGAGCTTCTTGACATCAATGATAACTTATACACTTGAGCAAAGGCAATGTACCCAAAGTACCCAAATTTGCCAACAATCTCCCCCTTTGTCATTGATGGCAAACATTTACTGAAAACACTTCTCAAGAGCCAAAACTGAAACCAACTGTGCTAACAACTGAGAAAATGTGCCCACAACTGAGAATCTTCCTTTGAAGTTTTGCTCTTCCTGACTTGAAGCTTTCCTCTTCACTCCGAAAACTTCTTCTTCTCATTCTAAATTCTATTTTTTGTTTTTTTGCATCTATCATTCAAGGACTCATGATCTAAAATACTTTCCTCATTAGAACTCTCTTTCTTTTGGAGTCTCTTACTAGACTCTCCAACTTGTTCCTTGTGTGGCTTAACAAAACCAAGGCCTATTTTATCTGTTGTATTTCTTTGACCTTGGTGAGTGACTTAACCTTTTTGGAGCTATCTTGAAACCTGTAAAGCTTATCCTTGTACTCTTTGGTTTCCTCTTTCAAAGAAGCCATTTTTTGTTCTAACTCATTATACTCAAGAACCTTAGATTCTAACTCATCCTTGAGTTCTTGTGTCTTAGCTATACAGAAGTCAAGACTTTCTATAAGATCATCTCTCTCCATACAACATTCATCTAACTTATCCTCGAGTCTAGCATTATTCTTTATTTCCTTTTCCAAAACACTAAGAGCACTAATAAGTTCACTTTCAAGATCCTTTATTTGTTTGCTTTTTGAATCATCAAAGCCTTTTTCAGATTTCTTATCACTAGAGGTGCTACCTTTTTCAAAAACCATACATGCATCTTCCTTATAGTTTTTTGAAGCATCCTTATACATAATAGAAACCAAATCATTATTTGTGCAATCATCCTCAAGGTGACCAAAGTTTCCACATCTAAGACATTTCATGATAATGAATCTATGTTTCGGTTCTTCCTCTTTTTTTGATATGAACAACATCTCATTTTCATCATCACTTGAAGAACTTTCACTATCACTACTAGAACACTTACTTGCTTTGTCTAGGTAGAAACTCTTCTTGTGCTTGTGAGAATACTTCTTTCCTTGATTGTTGTGCTCATATTTGATCTTCCTGTGATGCTTGTGCTTTTCGAATCCTTGCTCTTAGAATCCTGTTTATCTTCATCACTTTCATTCTTGGGAACAGTACAATTAGTAGCATAATGACCAAACTTTCCACAATTGAAACATCTTATATTTTTCATACGTTTGTGCTTTCTAGAGAACTTGCATTTCTTGTTGTAATATGCCTCTTCATCACTAGAAGAATCATCAGTATCTTGAAGTTGTTTACCCTTGGATTCCTTGGTAGCATTGAAAGCTGCCTCTTTCCTGACATCAACCTTCACTTGAGTTCTCAACTCAAATGCTGCAAGTATACTATGGAGCTCATCATTTTTCAACTTATCCAAATCTTTAGCTTCCTCAATAGAAGAAATATTTTCACTAAATCTATTAGGAAGAGATCTTAAAATCTTATCACAAACATCATTTTTAGCAAGCTCAAGACCTAAGTCTTTCATGGAGTTAACAATCTCATCCATACGAATCATGTAGTCACTAATATTTTCATCATCATTCATCTTGAGTTGTTCAAACATACCTTTGAAGTGTCTCAACTTGGCCTTTCTGACATTTTTATCACCTGTATGAACCACCTTCAATTGATTCCACATTTCACTAGTTGTCTTGTAGTGAATCACTTTGGTGAGATCTACTTTCTATAAGCCTTTCAAGATTGCATTCATTGCTTTTGAATTGCTGTGATGTAGGAGCCTTTCTTCTTTAGTATTAGGACCATGTTCAGGAATAGTGTACTCATCTTCAATCACTTCCCAAACCTCATTACCAAGTGCCATTAGATGAACCTTCATCCTCACACTCCAAAGACCAAAATCTGACCCATCAATAATAGGTGCTGCATTGCCACTTGAATGATCCATTGTGTTCTTTACTAGCTTTTCCTTCAAGCTGTTAAACTTTTCGAAGGCACCCGCTCTTATACCAATTGAAGAACACAAGCTTATACTGAGAGGTGGGGGTGAACAGTATAAGACCTCTTTTTAATTTTTCCTTTATACTTCAAAATAGTAAAGCAATATACCCAAAGCAATATCAAAACAATGCATAATATCATCCACAAAGTGACACCAATTTTAACGTGGTTCACCCAGAATGGTCAGGTTATGTCCACAAAACTTTTCTCTAAAAGTTATCTCAAATTTCTTTGGGAATCCTTCCCAATTACAATGTTTATGAGCCTCGGCCCAAAGGAGATACCTTCCCCTAATCAAAATTTATGAGCCTCTACTCAAAGGAGATACCTTCCCCTCAATATGGATTTATGAGCCTCTGCTCAAAGGAGATACCTTCCCCTCAATCTAGATTTATGAGCCTCTTCTCAAAGGAGATACCTTCCCCTCTGCTCTACAAATGATCCCTCAGAAGATCAACTACCTCTACCTCTTGCTAGCACATGGAACTCATTTCCACCGAAGAACTCATGTCCTCAATGCTTAGCCTAAGAGATGTTTGCCTTCTATGATCATGTCCACAACAGCTCAGCAACCTGTACCAAACACAGTCAATCGATCTAGTACAAGTATTCCTCTATTTTTTAGATCTTTCCAACACTTGAACAAATCAATCCTCTGCACACAAGCCTTCTCAAAGACTTGCCAAATCTGTCCTCAAGTTCTTCTCAAAGAACCAGTGCATCTATGTCCTCAAGTTCTCTGACAAAACTCTCAAAACTCAGCTCACAAGTCCTCTGCTAGCACATGTCCAAATTTGATCACAATTCCCCATCGAAACCTGTCCAAAACTACTCACAAGTCCCCACCGAAACCTATACAAAACTGCTCACAAGTCCCCACCGGAACCTGTCCAAAACCTCAGCAAGCTCACCAAGAAAAACTTTCTTATTAGGAAATCACAAGGTGAATTTTTAGAGACCCAATGTGATTTGTCAAACTCATAGAAGCATAAAGATAATTGTTAGAGACTCAATATGTTCTATACTCAATTCCCAATCTCAAAACTCAACTCAAATCAACTCAGCTCAAACTCAATCTCAAATCTAAAAACTCAACTCAACCTCAATCTCAAATGAGAAAACTCAACTCAACCTCAATCTCAAATCTGAAAACTCAACTCAAAATCTGAAATGGATAGGATAGAATGCTTTCTTTCAAGAACATGAAACCCCAACAATTTCCAACTATGCAAAGAATCACATAACAATGATACTCATGTTCTTTTCACCATCAATAAGGGCTTCAACAACAATGTTCATCAAACAAGGTTCAATCAACACCATTCAGCTCAAAACATAACCTTGAAGCATTTCACAATCAACATCAGAAAAGGAAAACAAGTAGAACTCCTTTTCTCTCCAACATTACTTGAATAAAAAGCATCCACCAACTCAACTCACAATAGTATAAAACAACTTTTCAATTCATCAACAAAGGAGTAAGCCCAACACTTTAACCAAGTAAAGAATATCTTGATTATAACCAATTTAATGAAAGAAAATATCAATCTCAAAGCTACCCACTTAAGGTTTCACAACTTCACACAAGAAGCAATTAACCTTAAAACCTCATGCTTTCATTTCCATAATCAACCAAAAACACTCTCAACATTACAAGAAAAATTTATCCACTATACACCTTATTTCTCCCTTATTGTCTCATCAAAAATAAAGTTTATCTCTCATAAGAATGCAATAAGATATTTCAACAACATCTTCAAAATAATCTTTTATCAAAATAACAACAAGCTTTAAAACCCTTATGACTCCTAAGTTGTTTTTCTTCTAACAAACATCCTCCATCAGCAACATAGACTTAGCAAAAGATTAATTTCGAAAAAGTACCTTAGCCAATCATCAAAAATCACTATGGATAAATTGCGCCCAAAATCTAACACCACCTTCTGCGACCACTTCATGACGAAAAACCCTTTCACATGATTCAAATGTGGAACCTCCCGTTTAGGTAGCACGCCAACAGCCTAGCTGCTACTGGTGTGCCAAAGGCACCCGTGAGGTTTAAACCTCACTCTGTTATGCTTGTCCCTTATGTGCCAGGGAAAATAAAACACAGTCCTCCATTCCTTTTGACGCCAACTCATAGATGACAAGCTATATGGCGGATTCAAAAAATGGCGAGAAAATCAAACAAACAACATATTCGACAAACAGTAAGACAATCGAAAAAATAGTGGATTATGAAGACGACAAAGACACACAAACGATCAGTGGATTAGGAAGACGGTGAAGACACACAAATGATCAGTAGATTACAAAGATGGCAAAGACACATAGACGATTAGCGGATTACAAAGACAACGAAGACACACAGTTGAACAGTGGATTACGAAAATGGCAAAGACACATAGTCAAAAACATAGTGAGAAACTTTCTTTCAAAATTCATATGAGATGCATTTGATTTTCATCGAGGGATATTAATATGAATTTTACCATGGGCTCTTTGACGTCGGCGAAGGTCTTGGCTAGTGGCCACAAAGCTAAAACATAGCGCCCAACTTGTTAAGACATTTGCACCATGGATTAGGAGAACCCATGCAAATAATAGTTTAATATTTATTTAAAAATAATTAAATGGAACCTTAACAAGGTTTTTTAATTATTTAATTAAATACTTCCTCCTGGACCCAAATGCATTAAACTAATGCATCCACTCGTAATCTTTAAACCTCGCCAACTTGGAGTTTGCAAAAGACCTTTGAAACTGTCATGTCGTAACCTTCATCAAAACAAATTATTTGACATCAAATCAAATTCCTTCAAGAGCTTCTTGACATCAATGACAACTTATACACTTGAGCAAAGGCAATGTACCCAAAGTACCCAAAATTGCCAACATAAACTCTTGACATCGGCGAGGAGTTTAACACATCGGCGGAGGTCTTGGCTAGTGCCCACAAACTTAGAACATAGCGCCATCAAAGTTAAGACATTTGCACCATGGGTTAGGAGAACCCAATGCAAACAATAAATTAATATTTATTTAAAAATAATTAAAAGAAACCTTAACAAGGTTTTTAATTATTAAATAAATACTTCCTCTTGGACCCAAATGCATTAAACTAATGCATCCACCTATAATCTTTAAACCTGCCAACTTGGGGTTTACAAAAGACCTTTGAAACTGTCATGTCGTAACCTTCATAAAAACAAACAGTTTGTCATCAAATCAAATTCCTTCAAGATCTTCTTGACATCAATGACAACTTATACACTTGAGCAAAGGCAATGTACCCAAAGTACCCAAAATTGCCAACAATTGGGGCAGTTATATACTTTACCCAAATATTGTTGTATAGAGGGATATGTATGTATTACCAAAATAATGTAATAAGGGGGGATGTTAGAGTAATATTCCATCATTTGGGATAATTACCTATTTCCTACGTTAGGTAGATTTTATATTACCACATGGTAAAAAGTTATTTCTTGCTTTTTACCACATATATTTACTATTTGCTACTTACCATGTAGATATTTACTGTTTCAAATATCTAATGGTAAACTATGGTTAATTCCTAAATATCCTAGGTTAACAAACCTAAACCAAACTCTCTACCTCCTATGGCACGTTGGTTAGTGTGGATAGTGGGAATATAGTTTGATATAATATTTTTTAACCTATATATATTGCGTAGTATTTCCTAAGCTAATGTTAATGAATATTTAATTAATCAATTGTCTTACCTTTCCATTTTGATCACAGATATATAGCGATGGAAGTTAGGCATGTGAAGATAGTAGAAAATTTGGAGTGTTTGACTAGAGAGACTATGGTTGTTGGAGAGAAGTTAAAGGTTGAGATAAATAAGATGTATTATGTGATAGAGATGAGGGATGCTAAGAGAGAGGCTCACATGGTAGATATCACTGAGTTGCATATTGATGTTGAGTTATAATGGTAGGCACGAGATAATGTGGAGTGGGGGAGCTACAGAGTAGGTCCCTATAGATATGGCTACATTGTGGGAAGAGATAAAGTAGTTATAGACAAGTAGCAAAGAGATGTGGAATCATATGATGGAGGATATGGTGATGCACCTCTTGATTATGCATAGGATTCTACTACAATATTATGGTAGGTCATGGTCACAATCTAGATCATGATCATGAGCATGCAAATATTCATAGTAGAGTCATATGAGTACGATATTGATTACACAGAGAGGGATGGGGATAGAGTTTCTAGCAGCATTATCGAAAGAGAGTGTGGCTCATGTGGTGACTCAAACATCTAGGGTAGGAATGAAGTCTAGTAGGGTGGTAGCAACATACAAAGCGGTGTAGGGTATGGTGACTTATGAGGAGAGTGGAGAGATTATTGGTGATTGATAAAGCTGATGTTTTTGGTTTATAGGGATGTATTTTTGGTTTTTTTAGCCTATGGGTCGATATGATTATGGTTTATGAACTTACACCCATTTTGAAGCCTTATAGCATTTTTTATCTTGATATATATAGATATCTATTGTGTTGTGGCTCTTATATATATATATATATCTATTGTGATTTGATTTGAATGTGTATGTGATTTCTTGTGTTTTTGTTGCGTGAAATATTAGTAAGTAGATGTACCATGGATAAATATATGTATGTATGGTAGTATGTAAGAAAATGTAGTGTAGAGATATGGTGAAGTGATGCAATGGAAATGTATGTATATAGATGTGATGATCTATTATGTAATAAAAATAAATGTAGGTAAGATAGATGCAAGGATGCATGTATGTGAGAGATGAAATGCATAGAGGAAGTACTTGTATCATAACATAATATATGGTAATATTATCTACTCCATAATTTTAGGAATGTAGGATAGTGTAGTGTGTATGTAATAATTTTGACAATCATAGTTTTAGCAATCAAACCTCATGATAAACTAAGCGAGATCTATTGACAACTCATAACTAACCTAGCTAGGTCAAAGTCTATCAAGTACCTATGTGTGCAAATGAGTGATGTTAATTTATCCATTCTAAGGGAGGTAGGACTAACCCATTGTAAACATAGCTGAAATAGATAGCTCATCCACAAGCGTGCAATGATCTGTACAAAAGAAGGTCGCTAATATGATAAATGTATCACCACTTGTAAGACTATTCCACTGGAAAGTAGGTGCTTAGGACCTATTGTTGGTGATGGAAATAATCCCATGATGTTATGTTAAACGTAAGGACCCAAGGCGATTAAGCATAACAATTTGTGAATCTTGAGGCTTTTCCTTTTTTTTTTTTCCTATCATTTATGGCTTGTATTTTTGTAGTGCTCTTTTTTTTGTATGGGCATTGTCTTTTGTTTTCTACCCCTTTTTATTTTTGTTTTTGCTTATCCCTTTGTTTATCCCTAGGTTTTATGTTGATCCTACAAATTATCGGATGAGCAGGGGAAAAATTTCACTAGATGATGATATCTATAAAGGTTTTATCTTCCAAAGACTCAAACTTTGTTTAATATGTGACCTGTGTGATGGTCCTTGAAAGAAGTTGAACTAACCAAAGAAAATTGTAAGGAGTGTAATAACCTGTCATCTAGAGGTGACATTTGATTGGCTAAACTAGTGAATGGTCAAGAAAATGCAAGACACCATAGATCCTATAATCTCGAGAAAGGGAGTGGACATCCAAATGGTAATGCTAACAAGTGCATGTGTTATTCCTGCTTGGGGTACATTTCTATAGATAGAATATACAAACATAAATGAAACTAGAGAAGAAGGATGGATATGTGCAATGAATGTAATGTGATATGCATTATGAAATATCCATATCTACAAGAGAAAATATGCACGATGTATTTAGAGAATATTGTAAATCATGTGGAAATATGAACGTGTAGGATGATGATGACAAAAATAGAGAGTCATGATGATGGTTTTGTTATAATCACAATGACACTGAGAGGGGGGGTGAATCAGTGTGTTCTTTAAAAACTTAAAAGCAATTTAGACTTTTAAATAAACAGCAACAGATTAAAACAGAAATAATAAAAGTACTAAGAGCATCACACATAACACGGCATTTTAACAAGGTTCACCGATGTGGCTACTCCTCAAAATGACTCGCTTGGACTACCATCCAAATCCAGCCAAATGCAAAGCTCCAAATTTACATAATCATTCACCAGCACCAACTGGTAAGAGGCACCAACCCCTAAGTTTTATCTGCTACAACAGAATGGCGCACCAACTCCAATTTTTCCAGCACCAACTAAAGAGGCACCAACCCCTTTTTCAAGCTACAACTTGAAGATAATAATAAAAATTGCAGAATGTAAACTTTCACCTCAATTATCATGATCTGTTGTTTTTCTGTGATCTGCTGCTTGTTGGCATTCGACTGCTGCTGTGAAAAATGATTCGCACTTTTTCAACCACTCCTCTATATCTCTCCACGTTCTCTGCTACAACTTCATAGAAATATCACTTCTATAGCCAGCACACTATCATTTCACACTCGGAACATGACTTCTGCATACCGCATTCTTATCTTCTCTTCGCACCACTCACACTGCTGCACCCGAACTTCATACACATATATCACATCACGCATCACATTTAAACTCGAAGAACCCTTGCTTTTATAGAAGAAATTTTAGAGGCAAACCCTAGAATTTGTCAGCTGCCAAACCCTAAAATCCGTCGGCCCAGATTTAACTTTGTCGGCCTCAAACTCTTCTCCACCTTCGTTACCTTCCTGTAGATTATTGCCGCGAAATAGCAACACGTCGGCCCTTTTTAATTTAATTTAATATTCTAATTTAAATTTTTAATAAAATAAAAATTTAAACTAAATATTTAAAATTAAATATCTTCAACTCCGGGGCATATTTTTCAACAAAACGAAGAGCCAACTTGGGTTTTAATAAAAACCCATTTCAAGTCTCATTATCCACTGCATCCTTGGATCTGACTGCCTGTGTTGACAACAATGACAATCCTTCTTGCTCAACAATCTCCCCCTTTGGAATTGTTGGCAACACTCGTATACATTTTTGTAACTCTTCTCCCCCTTTGTCAATAATACCAAAGGGTCTGCTGCAGACTCTCCCCTGTGTCCATCCTCAATATTCTCGAGCACAGTTTGACTCCCCCTGAGTCCATCCTCACACTTCTCAAGCACAATTTGACTCCCCCTGAGTCCATCCTCAAACAGTCAAGTGCTCCCCCTGAGAAGGTGATCCCTGTAGCTAGTCACTTCTTAGGAAGTGTGACTACTCCTAATTTGCTTCGAAGATACTGAAATACTTCCTTGGGCAAAGGTTTTGTAAAAATGTCTCGCTACCGTTTCGTAGTTGGGACATAGTCCAATCTGAATTCTCCTTCTGCAACTTTTTCTTTCAAGAAATGATACCTTATAGCAATATGCTTTGTCCGTGAGTGCATTACTAGATTCTTAGAAATGTTGATTGCATTGGTGTTGTCACACTTTACTGATATTGGTTCACTAAAATTAATACCAAGATATTTCAAGGTCTGTTTCATCCACAAAACTTGTGTGCAACATGTTGCTGCTGCAATATACTCTGCCTCAGCTGTAGATAAAGACACTGACTCTTGCTTCTTACTATGCCATGCAACCAATCTGTCCCCCAAATAGAATGCTCCTCCACTGGTACTCTTCCTGTCATCAACACATCCAGCCCAATCTACATCCGAATATGATATAAGAGTGAAATATTTGCCTCTTGGATACCACAATCCATACTCCATGGTGCCTTTGAAATACCGAAAAATCCTTTTAACTCGTTGTTACATGAGTCTCTTTGGGACCGGCTCGAAATATGGCTACCATGCACACCGCTCGCAAAATATTAGGTCTCAGTTGCGTTAAATATAGTAAGCTTCCTATCATTGATCTATACATGGTTTGATCTATAGGTGGAGATTTGTCTTCTTTACTTAACTTACAGCCTGTTGTCATGGGAGTACTGACTGGCTTACTATCCTCCATAGTGAACTTCTTTAACATCTCTTTCACATATTTGATTTGGGAAATGAATATACCTTTCTCATTCTGATTAACCTGTAGTCCCAAAAAAATAAGACAGTTCACCAATCATTGAAATTTCAAATTCATTCTGCATCTTGTTTGCTAGGTCTTTACAAGATTCATCTTTTTTGCTACCAAATATGATGTCATCCACATAGACAACAAGAACAATGAGATGCCCATCTTCTCGTTTTCACATACGATTGTTGTCCACTAAACCTTTCTTGAATCCCTGTTGAGAGAGATAATTATCTAGCCTAGCATACCATGCCCGTGGTGGTTTTTTTAATCCATACAGTGCCTTCTTTAATCTGTAGACAAGGTTAGGATCTTCACTAATTTGAAAGCCATCTGGTTGTTCAATATAGACTTCTTCTTCAAGTTTCCCATTTAAAAATGCAAATTTAACATCCATCTGATAAACTCGAAGTTCTTGTAAACTGCTAGTGCCAAAAACATCCTAATAGCTTCTAATCTAGCTACCGGTGTGAAAGTCTCTTCAAAGTCAATCCCTTCGACTCGTGCATAGCCTTTGCAAACCAGTCTTGTTTTATTTCTAATGACCTGACCGTTTTCATTTAACTTGTTGCGAAATATCCATTTAGTGCCGATTACATTCTTGTTTGCAGGTCTAGGTACTAACTCCCAAGTTCTGTTCTTTTCAATCTGATCTAACTCTTCATTTATTGCCTTCATCCAGCTGTCATCTTTGCTTGCTTCATCTATGTTTTTGGGCTCAATGCTGGATAAAAGAGAGTAATTACTTATTACTTTCTTTCTTGTCTGAATGCCAGCTATGGGATCTCCAATTATTTGGTTTCTAGGATGATTTTTCTGCCAATTGCCCATTCTGAATTTTCTATTTTCTTGTACCTCTGAGCCATCCGATAAGTTATCTGCATCAGCTGTATCTATATTTTTTGTGTCATGTACTTCATATCCTTCAATGACTTCTTCGTAGATTGGATAGTTTTCTTGAAAATTAACTATTTGTTTTCTCCTTTCATCGAATTTAACGTCTGCACTGTCCACAATTTTCTTGAGTCTCTTGTTGTAGCATTTGTAAGCTTTGCTGTGTGGAGAATAACCAACAAACACACCTTCATCTGCTCTATCTTCAAACTTTCCAAGATTGTCATCTGTTTTTCCGATGTAGCACTTGCAACCAAATACTTTGAGATGTTTTGTCGTTGCTTTCCTACCAAACCACAACTCATATGGAGTTTTGCATTCATGAGTTCTTAACATATACCTGTTCTGAATGTATACTGCTGTGTGAACTGCTTCTTTCCAGAATCTATCTGCTATTTTGCTTTCTGCTAGCATGGTGCGTGCCATTTCCTGAATTGTTCTATTTTTCCTCTCTACTACACCATTCTGCTGAGGAGTTCTGGCTGCTGAATATTGTCTCCTGATGCCATATTTTTCACAGTATTCTAAAAATTCATTCGAAATAAATTCTCCTCCTCTGTCTGACCGCAAGCATTTAATACTTTTCCCTGTTTCATTCTCTACCAGTTGTCTGAAAGTTCTGAACATTTCAAAGGCTTCTGATTTATCTTTTAAGAAGAATATCCAAGTCATTCTGGAAAAATCATCAATGCACAGCATAAAGTACTTGTCCCCGTTTATGCTTTGAGTCCTCATGGGTCCGCATAAGTCTGTGTGAATAAGTTCCAAAGGCCTGCTAGTGTGATGTTCTTTTGTTTTAAACAAAACTCTGGTCTGTTTACCCTTCTGACATGAAGCACACATACTATTTGCAGGTTTTTTAATGATTGGAATATCTCTCACTGCTTATTTAGCGCTAACTCTTACCAGATTATCAAAACTTATGTGTCCAAGCTTATTATGCCACAACCAGTTCTCTTCTTCTTGTCCCATGAAACACACCTTCTAAAAATTCTGATAGTGTGTATAGATTGCGAGACGTCCTTGATCCGGTTGCTATTAATTTCCCGTTCTTTGTTTTTTTGACTTCACAACCCTGCTTCTTGAACACCACTTCATGTCCTTTGTCACAGATCTGACTCACACTTAACAGGTTATGTTTCAGACCATCCACATATAGAACTTCTTCTGACTTGATTTTCCCTTCACTTATTTTGATCGATCCTTTACCTATTATTTTGGCTCCATCATTATTGCCAAACTTCACAGAACCACCCTCATATTTTTGAAGATTTTCAAATTTCTGTCTATCACCTGTCATATGACTTGAGCAGCCACTATCAAGAATCCACGGTACATATTTATTCTGAGCTCTAAAAGCAGTATGCACTATTAAGGATTCCTGTTCTTTCCTGAGATGTTTCTTTTGTTTCCATTCTGTCTTAACTATGTTGTTGGGTTCTAGCTGAGATTTTACCTTTTCAAAATTTTGCATATATCCTTCAGAAGAACTACTATTATTTTTTGCCTTATATGGTTGAGTTCTTATTTTCTGAGGTTGAAATGAAACAGACATACTATGGCAATTTCTGGAAATATGCCCAAATTTGTGACACTTAAAGCACTCTACTGCATAATTCATTAAAGGAGCAAACGCATTTCTACTAGTGAAACTTCTTGGACCTATATTGTATTTGCAGTTAGCAATTTTATGCCCATAATTATTACATTTAAAATAAAAACCATAGAAATAATGAGTAAACCTGAAATATGGTCTTGGCCAGGTTGTTGCTGGAGCCTTGGATCTTCTATTCTTTTGATGTGTGACCTTAGTAAAGCCATCATTGTCAGCTGTCATTTCAGGTCTGGCATTATATCTTTCTTTTGCCTGATTCGTTTTACTTTCCACAGCCTATTTCTTGTCTTTGTTCTTTTCACTTTCAACATTGCTTGTTTTTGGTTCAGTTGATGATTCTCCTTTAGTAAATCCGAGACCAAATTTGATGCCTGTGGATCTTTGATCGCTCAGAATTTTGTCCAGTTTCATCGAGATTTCTTCACGTTTTAGATGATAGTTGATTTTTCGATCCAGCTCTTGTATTTGTATTTGGAGACTCACATTTTCTTCTTCCAATTTGCAGTAGTGGTCTATCTTCATAGAAACTTGTATTTCCAGATCTTCAGACATTTTCTTGTATTCTTCAGTCTGTGTTTTTAAACTGGCAATAATGTCGTTTGCATACTTAAGTTTCCTTGTCAATTTTTCATTCTTCTTTTTTTCCGATTCCCATTCCGTAAGAGCAGACACTAGCTCACCCTCTAAATCAACTTCAGCCTCAACTTCTTCAACTTCAGAGTTCATCCCCTCTATGTTCTCTGATTCATCTATTTCAAACTCCATAAAAAGAGCCTCACCTGTTCCTTCTTCAGAGTCTTCACTGGAACTGTCCTCTGAAGATTCTACATTTTGGGAGATAAAGCTTTTCTTATTAAACTTACATTTTCTGAAAATTGATTTCTTCCTCCATTCTCCTCTTTCTTGATGCTGAGTTTCTTCACCTTTTTTTTTGTCATTGAAAGGACATTTGGTAGCAAAGTGTCCAATGCCTCCACATCTGAAAAATTTAAGAGGTAGCATTCCTTTGTATTTTCATTTTCCTTTCTTCAGCTTTCTTACAAAATTTGCTTCCATTATATCTGAATCATTTTCTTCTTCAGATTCATGTTTTGTGCTTTTGCCTTTTTGAGCTTTGAATGCTGCTTCTCTATCTGTGGGATTAGAATTTCCTATTATCATTTCAAAAGCAGTCAAGGACCCATGCATCTCATCCATACTAAAATGATTTAAGTCTTTGGCTTCTTCTATGGTAGAGACTTTAGAATCAAATCTAGGAGGAAGTGATCTAAATACCTTTTTCACAATAGCAGAATCGGTTAATTCTTCGCCAAGACCTCTGATTGAATTTGTGATCCCATTGACTCTTTGCATGAAAGTCTCTATGTTCTCATCATTGTCCATCTTTAAAGATTCGTATTGAGCTCGGTGTGCTTGAAGTTTAGCCTCCTTGATCCTGTCATCTCCTTCATGAATTTTCTCTAGTTTATCCCAGATCTCTTTTGCTGATTCACAACTTATGACTTTGACTAGCTCACTATCAATTAGTCCACACATAATAGCATTTCTTGCTTTTGAATCATATTCAAATGCCTTTTTACCTGCAGTGTCTATTGGAGCGGTGGTAGGAGCTTTGTAACCATTGACTACCGCACCCCAGATGTCAAAGCCCAACGCACTGAGATAAGTCTGCATTCTAATTTTCCAGAACACATAGTTTGTCCCATCAAACATTGGCACTTTGTTCGAAGATAATCCTTCACCACTTGCCATTGTGTAAATTCCAAGATCACCTTAGTTGTTTAAGCCTCTTCAGGTACTTGGCTCTGATACCAATTGTTATAATCACAATGACACTGAGAGGGGGGGTGAATCAATGTGTTCTTTAAAAACTTAAAAGCAATTTATACTTTTAAATAAACAGCAACAGATTAAAATAGAAATAATAAAAGTACTAAGAGCATCACACATAACACAGCATTTTAACGAGGTTCACTGATGTGGCTACTAATCAAAAAGGACTGCTTGGACTACCATCCAAATCTAGTCAAATGCAAAACTCCAACTTTACATAATCATTCACCAGCACCAACTGGTAAGAGGCACAAACCCCTAAGTTTTATATGCTACAACAGAATGGAGCACCAACTCCAATTTTTCCAGCACCAACTAGAAAGAGGCACCAACCCCTTTTTCAAGCTACAACTTGAAGATAATAATAAAAATTGCAGAATGTAAACTGTCACCTCAATTATCATGATCCGCTATTTTTCCGTGATCTCGTCGCTTGTCGGCATTTGATCGTCGTCGTGAAAAATGATTCGCACTTTTTCAACCACTCCTCTATATCTCTCCGCGTTCTCTGCTGCAACTTCACATAAATATCACTTCTACAGCCAGCACACTGTCATTTCACACTCCGAACACGACTTCTGCATACCACGTTCTTATCTTCTCTTCGCACCACTCACACTGCTGCACCCGAACTTCACACACATATATCACATCACGCAGCACATTTAAACTCAAAGAACCCTTGCTTTTATAGAAGAAATTTTAGAGGCAAACCCTAGAATAACGTTGACTGAGAAACCCTAGAATTTGTCAGCTGCCAAACCCTAAAATCCTTCGGCCCAGATTTAACTTTGTCGGCCTCAAACTCTTCTCCACCTTCATTACCTTCTTGTAGCTTATTGCCGCGAAATAGTAACACGTCGGCCCTTTTTAATTTAATTTAATATTCTAATTTAAATTTTTAATAAAATAAAAATTTAAACTAAATATTTAAAATTAAATATCTTCAACTCCAGGGCATATTTTTCAACAAAACGAAGAGCCAACTTGGGTTTTAATAAAAACCCATTTCAAGTCTGTTATCCACTGCATCCTTGGATCTGACTGCCTGTGTTGACAACAATGACAATCCTTCTTGCTGAACAGGTTTGTCCAGCGTGTGGGGTGATGTAGTAACTAGGATGGGTGTAGGACTGATGGGTGTGGATAATACTACTTTGTAATTGTGAGAGGGAGCAATTTATGGTAATTCTATATGTGGATGATGTAGGTGCAATACCAGAGTATGATAACTAGTGGGCAACTCAATGTTGGGAGGTAGACAAGGAGTGGTTGATCAGTGGGTGCATCCAGGAAATGGCTTACGTGGGCATGTGGTGAGAGGCACTTGATCTAGGCCATATGGGGACCTCTTCATTGATGGAGGCAAAAATTGGGTAGCATGTCGAGTACAGTTATAGAGAGTAACAAAAACATCGATACGTAGTGTAGAGTAGCCTATGAAGTAGACTATGATGATGGAGGATGTGAGGGAGGATGTTGAGGCTGATATGGGTATTTATTATTTGATTAATGTGATATATTTCAATGATATTCATGATACATGTGAGATACCCATTAAGGACCAGGTGATACTTAAGACTTATGAGGATTTGTTAATGTTGCGTGAGATAGTATGATAGTTAGAGGGGTAAATTTATACCAGTAAGGAGGGTTGGATGGTAGATCAACATAGATGGAGTGAAGAGCATAGGGATATAGAGGATTGATTGGTGGTTTGTAAATGTGGTAGGTGCCACTAGAGAGGAGTTAGAGCTTCAGGTTTTTGAGAAACATGGGCGATATGTGATGATGAAAGCGAGGCATGAGAAGATAGTAGCAAATTTAGAGAATTTGACTAGAGAGACTATGGTGTATGGAGAGAAGTTGAAGGCTGAGATACATAATATGTGGTATGTGATAAAGATGAAGGATTTTGAGTGAGAGGCTCACTTGGTAGATATAATCAAGTTGCATACTAAGGTTAAGTGATAATGATAGGTATGAGAGAATGTGAAGTAGGAAATAGTTGTAGAGTAGATCCCTAAAGATATGGTTGCATTGAGGATAGAGATAGAGTAGCTACAAATGGGTAGCAAAGATATGGGGAATCATTTGAGGGAGGATATGGAGATGTGATCGGATTACAAGATCCTATTGATGATGGATGGGATTCCACTACTGGATTATGTTGGGTCATGGTCATGCTTGAGATCATTATTGTGAGCATAAACACATTTGTAGTAGATTCATCTGTGTACAACCTCGATTGCACAAAGAGAAGTGGGGATAGAGGTGCTAGAAACATTATTAACAGAGAGTGTAGCTCCTATGGTGACTCAAATATTCAGGGCAGGAGTGGAGTCTATTAGGATGGTAGTAGCACTCAAAGTGATGCAGGGTATGGTGACTCATGAGGAGAGTGGAGATACTCTTGGTGATTGATAAAGCTGATGTTTTTGGTTTATAGTGACATATTACTAATTTTTATAGCCTATGGGTCAATATGATTATGGGTTATGAACTTGTACCCTTTTTGAATCTTGATAGCATTTTTTATCTTGATATATATAGATATATATTTTGTTGTGGCTCTTATATATATATATTGTGATTTTATTTGAATGTGTGTTTGATTTCTTGTGTTTTTGTTATGTGAAATATCAGTAAGTAGATGTACCATGGATGAATATATGTGTATATGGTAATATGTAAGAAAATGATAATACTGTAGTGTAGAGATACAGTGAAGTGATGTAATGGAAATGTATGTAGATAGATGTGATGATCTATGATGTAATAAAAATAAATGCAGGGTAGATAGATGCAAGGATGCATGTATGTGAGAACTGAAATGCATAGAGGAAGTACTTGTATCATAACATAACCTATGGTAATGTTATCCATTCCGTAATCTCAGGGATGTAGGATAGTGTAGTGTGTATGCAACAATTTTGACAATCATAGTTGTAGTAATCAAACCTCATGATACACTGAGCGAGATATGTCAATAACTCATAACTAACCTAGCTAGGTCAAAGTCTATCAAGGACTTGTGTGTGCAAATGAATGATATTAATTTATCCATTCTGAGGTAGGTAGGAATAACCTGTTGTAAACATGGCTAAAATAGCTAACTCATCCAAAAGCATGCAATGATCTATACAAAAGAAGGTCACTAATGTGACAGATGTGTCACCACTTGTAAGACTATTCCACTGGTAGGTAGGTGCTTATGGCATATTACTAGTTATGAAAATCATCCCATGATATTATGTTAAACCTAAGGATCAATGAAAATGAAACATAATAATTTGTGATATCTAGAGGCTTTTCCTTTTGTTTATAGCCCATCATTTATTTCTTATATTTTTGTTGTGCTCTTTTTTTTTTGTATGGCCATTGGCTTTTATTTTCTACCCTTTTTTTATTTTTTATCATGCTTATCCCTTTGTTTATACCTAGGTTGTATGTCGATCATGCAAATTATCGGATGAGCAGGGTAAATTGTTTTCTAGATGACGATATGTATGCAAGGTGTTATCTTCCCTAGAATTAAAATTTATTTAATATGTGACCTGTGTGATGGTCCTTGAAATAAGTTGAACTAACCAAAGAAAATTTTAAGGAGCATAATAAATTGTCAGCTAGAGGTGACATTTGATTGGATAAACTAGTGAATGGTCAAGAAAATGCAAGATACCATAGATCCTATAATCCCGAGAAAGGGAGTGGACATCCAAGTGGTAATGCTAACAAGTGCATGTGTTATTCCTACTTGGGGTACATTTTTGTAGATGGAATATACAAACATGAATGAAACCATAGAAGAAGGATGGATATGTGCAATGAATGTAATGTGAGATGCATTATGAAATATCCATATCTACAAGAGGAAATATGCATGATGCAACTAGAGAAGATTGTAAATCATGTGGAAATATGGATGTGTAGGATGACAATGATGAAAATAGAGAGTCATGATGATGGTTATCCTAGCATGTGAGGGGATGTAGAAAATATAAGGAAAGAAAATAAATGAGAAAGTATGTGTGGTATTGATGTGTGTTGATAGAGAATCCAGATGAAATATGTTAAATAACATGAAAGTGCGAAAGTGTGATAGAGATGGGAATCTGAAATAACAATATAAGAGAAAGGAAAGGAAAAGATAAAATATAAATGGAGAATTAGTATAGTAATGTAGCCACTAAAAATATGACCATTCAAAAATGATAAGAAGGAAGGAAGTGAGGATATGGAAGGGAAGAAAATAGACAATACAAAATAAAACAAGAACTATGCAAAATGATGTGGATTGGGTCGCGAGTGACTTGGTGAAGTGACAAGATGACTTGGATTTTGATAGTTGTCATAGTTGGATGGCTATTGGAAGTAGTGAGGTGTAGGATAAAATGAATCTCGCAATCGGGTGGAAGGATGTACTAGCTGGCGTGGGGGGCTTTGGAGTTGAGTAGGTGAGGAATCTTGTTCAACATGTGAGTGAGTGTCATTGGAAACTATTTCTTGAATAATGGATTCAAATGTATGACATGCATCAATGTCATGCCCTGACTGATGACGGTAGATATAAAAGTGGTTCTCATTATAATCACATGACTTAGGGCATGAAGGATCAATAGGGTGTATTTAGGTAAGGCAATGAGACGCTAGTGAAATTTTTGGTGGAATGCTTAAGATAATGGTACTGATCGAATTGGCCTAGGATAGATATATAGGTTGGGTAGCAATCCACATGGATAAGGTGTTGTGGGAATGGGTGGTCGAGTAAGGGCACATAAATCAGATGTAGATGAAGAGGTGCATGAAGCCTGGAAGAAGGTGATGCCAATTGGGTCATGGTAGAATGACACGAAGATGATTGGTAGTGATAATGTCTCATGTGTAACTTGAGATTGTCAATATGGGAGAGAATATGTTGAATGTCAATAGGGGGAGGTGATGGAATTGAGGAGGGTGGATATCAAGATTCAAAATGGTATATGGAATGAAGGTATGAATGTGGGGAATGGGATGAATGAGATAAGGAGGGGTGAGAATGGAACTACTATTATAATGGTGTGATAGGCTAGAGTGGGAGGCTGGAAAGTGGTGATGGTGGTATTCAAAGGATTAGTGGTGTAGGGGATGGCTGTAGAAGATGACATTGACGAGATGGGGGAATGCGAGTGGAGGTAGCCTGAGCAGCATTATAGTAAAGGAATAAATTATAGGGTGAAATTCCATTTGGTAGAGGTGGAGGTAGTCCTATGGAATATGAATGAATGGGTTTAGTACCCCTGTTAGGGGGTAGTAGGGTGGTACAGGTCGGTGATCTAAGGAAGGAGGTACATATGGATCCTTGGGGTTGGCTAGGTGAGGTGGGGATGATTCCTGTGTGTGAGAATCTTATGGGTGAGAGTGCTCTTTCTTATCCTCAAAGAAAAATAAAGAGACTTGGCTATCTCCTAAGTGAGGTAAATAAGAATCATGCTTATATTAAGGTAAGCTATGGTGGGGTGAGCTGCGATGGTAATAATATGATGAGGTGAAAAGTTGGCATAACTACACTTTGTCGGGTGGTTGAGCTAGATCATTTGGGATAACTAATATGGAGGATAACATCCAGGGTCCTACATGGTGGAGTTGAATGTATGGTGGATGTGTTTATCTAAAATTAAGTACTATCATTGAAGATGTCACTGCTAACAATGTAAAACCTGCAAAAACAAAAATATCCAATATATATAAATGATATAAAAAGTAAAAGCGGTTATTATGTGTAACAAAAAGTGAGAGATAATGTGTGGGGTGTAGTGTAGTGTACGTATGATGTAAATTAGGACTTTTTTGTGATGATCATATGTACAATATTTGTAGTTATTTACATAGATAGGCTAGGCATTGAATGCGCATAGGTTAATGATGTTGATAGGCTTAGGTTCAATGGAGCCTTTGATGTTTGCTAATCAATAGGTACAGAAGCCAAATTTTTGAGTAATAATGTATGGGCCTAACCAGTTAGGAGTGAATTTATCTTGCTATGGATGGGGTTGTCTTGTGATTTATTGGTTTTACTTAAGGGCCAAGCCACCAATTTTGAATTCATGTTGATGTACCTTATTGTTATATTCATGAAAAATTTTATCTTGATAGACACATGTGTGTTTGATGGTGTAGATGTGATACTCATCCAAGAGCGTTAATTGATCAAGATGGGATTGAAGAGATGTGTCATAATTGATGAAGTATTTCATGGAGACTTGTAGTGAAGGTATCTCAAGCTCAAGGGGCATAATGGCTTCCGTGACATAAACCATGGAGAAGTGGGTTTTCCCAGTAGGTGTGTAGATGCTCGTACGATAATCCCACAAGGTAAGAGGTATTTGATTATGCCAATTGCGATGGGATTCTACAACTATTTTTCAAAGTATGGAGTAAATAGTTTTGTTTGTAGCTTCAGACTAGCCGTTACCCTACGGGTAGTACAAGGTCATGAAGCTATGGTGGATATTAAATTTGGTACAGATGGTATGAATAATTTTGTTTTTGAAGGACTTTCCATTATCAGAGAATATTTGAGAGAGAATGCCAAAGCCACATATATCATGATCTTGGCTCATGTTGTTTGGACAAGAGGGATAGCTTCGAACCACTTTGTGAAGTACTCAGTGGAAGTGATAATGAATTTATGGTTATTTTATGAGGTAGGTGTGATCTTCCCGATGAGATTGAGGTCCCATTATGAGAAAGGCCACATTGATTGAATTGGTTTAAGATATTACAAAGGAAGGTGCATGAGGTTGGCATGTTGTTGATATTTTATGCATTGCTTGACATTTTCATGCTTGGTGATACATTTTGTGATAGCCATACCACTGAAATGGCCACCACAAGTACCATCATGGGTTTCTTGTACTACTTGCTAGGATTCATGTGATTCAAGATAACTTAGGAGAATACCATCGTAACTGCGGTGGTATAGGGTGTCCCCCAGTAGTGTATAACGAGTGGCACATTATTTAATGCTTGGTATTGAGCATGTTGTATCTTGTAAGGTAGGAAGCCTAATTTGATATAATACTTAATTTGGTAAAACCAAGGATCATATGGTTCAGTTTGGACAATGTGAATGCTCTCATTATCTTTATAAGATAAATATGAGATTGTTGGTTTGGTAAGCGTATGAACAGACACATGTATGGTATCTAAAAGGGGTTTTGTGGTATCAATTATCTTAAGGAGGCCATTATGTCAATAAAATGATTGGAGGAATGTAGAGCGGATTTAATAGCGTACCACTTGAAATGGGCATGGAGTTGCTAAGCGATTTGCTTATATTGTTGGATAATGGGGCAACGATATTACCATATCTCCTAGACTTGGTTTATGATAAAGAGATAGTCTCCAATGATGTTATGGTACTGAATGTCCATGGAATGTGCATAATTTAAAATGATAATAAGGGCTTCATATTTTGCATTGTTGTTTGTGCATGGAAATCCTAGTTTGAATGAGAATAGAAGGGGCTCTCCATATGGGGTGAAGAATATGATGCCTACATCCCCAACATGTGTATAGTAGGAACTGTCAAAGAATAATGTTAAGTCAATAGTTATCTCAGGTTCAACATATTCTTTGGGTTTTGTGACTTTAAAGATGAAATCATCAACGATTTGAATTATGAGAGAGTGATTCTATGATAGTAGAGCCTTTGCAAGCTGGTCTACGATGACCTGTACCTTAATATATTTTTGTGAGATGAATTCTAGGATGAATTCAGTAATTAGCATAATCCATTTAGAATTATGAGAGTTATGATAACTCTTTTTCATCATGTAGCAGAGTGGGTTGTCATGGGTGATGATGAAGGTGGTGTGATTGAGCATGTAATGGTGTAGTTTTTGGATGGAAAAACTACAACCAAGCACAAATTTTCCATGTATGCATAGCGGGTTTCATAACTAACTAGTGTGTAGCTGATGTAATATATGGCTCCTTCATGATTGAGTTCATTCTTCTAAGTGAGTAGTGTGTCAAGTGTGAAGTTCATAGTAGAAATGTATAGAGTGAATGACAGTTTTGGATCTAAGGGAGACAAAATTGGTGAGGAGCTAAGGTAGGATTTGATGGAATCAAAATATTTTTGGTAGTTCTCATCCAAATTTAAGGTGACCCCATTTTGTAAGAGGTTATTAAATGGCTTGCATTTATTTGAGATTTGGGCAATGAAATGATGTATCAATTGGATTTTGCATTGCAAGTTGTGTAATTGTTTCAGGTTTGTGGGCAGGGGCATATCAAGGATGACTTTGACTTTGTTAGTGTAAAATTCAATGCCTCACTGAGAGATGATGAACCCTAAGATCTTGCTTGAATTGACACCAAAGATGCATTTCTATGGGTTTAAGAAAAAATTGTGGTCTAAAAGGTGATAAAATATTTTACGTAAGTCAATGAGGTATTGTGAATGCTCTTTTGATTTTGTGATAAGATCATCAATGTAATCTTCCATGGTTTTATGCATGTAATCATAGAAAATATATTTCATCGTGTGTTGATAGGTTACCCCAGCATTCTTGAGACCAAAAGGCATGACCTTGTAGTAGAAGGTCTCCTAGGGGGTTGTGAAGGAAATTTTGTGTTGATCAATAGGATTGATTTTTATTTTACTGTACTCAAAAATCCAACCATAAGGGATATCATTTCATGGCCTATGATGGAATCGACAAGTGAGTCAATTTTTGGTAAGGAAAATTTTTCTTTGGGAAAATTTTTATTTAAGTCATGGAAATCAGTGCTTACATGAACATCGCCAGAGAGTTTTGGGACTAGTACCAAGTTATAAACCCACTCGAGGTAATCTATGAGAATAATGAAACCTACATCAAAGAGATTTTGGAGCTCTAATTTTATGAGGAGAGAAATGGTAGGATGCATACGTCCCAAATTTTGTCTAATGAGTTTGACGTCTTTGTCTAAGGTGATATTATGAATTACTAGAAAAGGATCAAGTCGAGGCATATCCTTGTAGGACCAGGAAAAGAATCTAATATATTCTTTAACGAAAGTGGTGAATGCGATACACTCCTCTAGCAAGAGGCTAGCGATGATATTGACTATGTGTGGGTTTTTGAAATCATCTCCAATATCAATCTCAATAGTGTCTTCCAAAAGCATATGAGAGTCATCTCGAAGTCGTTCGGGGATTGGAATAAGATGGAGGTCATCGATAACCTCTAATACATCAAATTCATCATCTAGGTAGATGCTTGTATGGTGAACCCATGAAATGTGGGGTGGGGTGGAAGGTGAAGGAGCATTCACAGTATGAAAGACATGGGTTGAAAGTAAGAAATCATGCAATAGTGTTTTAGGTGAAGCATGTGTAAAGCCAAGGATAGCTGGGTTTAGTGTGTCATGAAGAATTGGCTGATGTGTGTACCAAAGTGGAGCAAAGAGGTCTGCGTTGACCTTGTTAACCATAGTCATGGAGGATGTAGGCGATGAAGATTATGATGATGAAGACTCAATAACACACGACCGTTGAAGCAAACTTAGTGGAGGATGCAAGATGAGAGGTGGAGAACATGATCGAGTAATGGATAAATGGAGTTGCCAATGTATAGGTAGTGATCTAGCCAAATTTTATAGTCATGGTGGAGGATATGTCATGTCATATTATAGATAGTTAGCATATAGAGATAATGTAGCAAATTGGTTAGTCAATTCATCGACACAACATGATGACATAGTATCAAATAAGGGTGTTTCTTGAAAGAAGTTGAATGGAATATCCATGCTGATATATTTCTCCAAGGTGTGTGTTAGAAGTAGGCAAGGGTGCAAGGAGATATCTTGAAGCTCATATTCAAGTGTGTGAACGGTGGTGGGGTGATAGCCAAAGCCATATTTATCTGTAGGTGACTATATGTGGGTATTTATGGGTGTGTAACCCTTGTTCATAATGTACTAATAGAAATCCACACCAATGAAAATTCCAAAGATAGTTTAAGAAAAAATGGGCATTAGACATGTTATCTAATATACCACAAAAGTTGGATTGTCGTGGTGGAGGCACTACAACTGGAAGTGACAAGTTTATTCCTGCATAAACAAAGTAGGCTTGATTATCAAGAGGACCTAATTGTATAATAGTGCTAATGCTTAATACTGAAGCTAAAGGGTGGTCGTAGTCACACATGGATTGGATAGTTGGAGGTCATACATGAGCATCATGAATATTATAGTCACCTAAACTAGAGTTCATAATGAAGATAGAGATATGAGGTGACATACAATATGGTGAATATGAATCGAAATAGGAGGGTGAGAGTCGAGACTCTCGTATTATGGCACCAGAGAGATGCAAATATTGGTCATCAATATGAGAAGCTTGTTGTTCTTGATCATGGTATTTAGCTACCGTAGGTGGTATAGTATGATCTGCATGCAATGTTGGACTATGAGGAGATGTGAATGTCCTCATATGTCAATGTTGGACTATGAGGAGATGTGAATGTCCTATTTTGTAGATGAAATGGAAGTGGGGGTGTTTAAGGCATAGGGAGGATGGAGGTTTCATAAAGGAATATGGGTGATATACAAAAGTAGGCCATTATGGGGGTGACAAAGAGGGTGTTGGCATTGGAGGTAGGTTTGTGGAAGAGGATGGTTGAGAAGATGTGGGTGGCTAGAGGGAAGGTGGAAAAAAAGGTATGGTAGCTATATTAGCTTCTACGGTAGTTGGTGAAAGTGGTACGAAAATTGAGGTATGTGTCCCTAATGTATATTGCAGTAATGAGGTTGACGTGGAGGGATATGTGAATGCTCCAACATATTTATGAGATGAAATAGGAAAACGTTATGTAGAATATGAGGAGGGTCCTAGTGGAAGGTCTATGATGTTGTAAAATCTTAAGGGGTCCCCGTTGGAAAGAAAATAGTGAAAAATTCCATCGTGGACATATTTGAGGCAGTGGTGTAATGTAGAAGGGATGCACTACATATCCCTAATCCATGGATAGTCGAGAAATATGTTGTACTACATCTCACCCTAAATGACATGGAATATGATAGAAATGGTGTGGATACCCACTCGGATAGGTAAGACAATGTAGCCTACTATGGTTTCACATGGAGCCATCGAATGCTCGAAGATCAAGCAATGCGATGGTGAAATGAACTAGTGGAATATGCATGTGGTGTACAACTACAGTTGAAATGATGTTGATAGAGTTACTAGTATCAACATGAACACACTTATAGGTGATATCATTTATGGCTGCTTAGATGTGAATAGGAGGGTCTGCTCCTTCACCTATGAGTTTAGTAATCTCATGATCATGGAAACTAATCAAGGTCTAAAGGTAGCACGATATTTTTTCCATGAAGTTAACATATGCATTTGTGTCATGGGTTTTAAGATCAATAGATCAAAGAATATCATTCAATGCCTCATGATGAGGTTGCAATTATTGAAAAAGATAAAATATGGATAACCTGGTAGGAGAGTTACACAATTGGTGGGTAATACTACCACAAATGGTAATGATATTTTATGATGGAGGGGTTGTAGAATTAGAAGTTTTAGGATACTATGGAGAGATAAATGGTGGCAGTGGTGAGACCATTAGTGTAGTTTGGCATGAAGGGTACCTTTAATAGTTAGTAGTGATGTTAACCATGCCAACTGCACTGCATGAAGGTAAATTTTGTTGGATGCTATTAACTTGTCTAGATGGCCCTCTAAGATTTGATTGATTTTGTTGGGTATTGATATCTCTATGCTTGGGTAGGGGGTTTTGGTAGATCCCCAAGTTTTTATTTTTTGGGTTGAGTTGGTTCAAGATCTTGATGGTACCCCTATCAATGAGGTCTTGGACAAGGCCACATAAAGAGCTATAATATTTGATATCATGACTAGATTGTCTATGGTATGCACAAAAGTCTTGCTCGATGTATACTTAAGGTTTGGATTGATTCAAGTCAAGAGATGCAATTTTGTGTAGGTTTATGTGTCCTGCATCATACAATCTCTAGAAAAGGGCCAAAGGCATAGAGAGTGGGGTGATATTACATTGAGGAGCCTATGGGTGAAGGTCATGAGTTTGTTGTGGGTGAGAAGGAAGGGACGAACTAGTTTGAAATGGTTTCTACTAAGGAGAAGGAGGTCATGGGATGGGTGATAAATCTAATGTAGCTATTACCATGTGATTGGCTTGTGGTACCCTGGGGAAAGGTTTATTAGGTGTATTTTTATTAAAGAGGAAACTAGAGATGTATGAGGGTTTTTGTCTCAAATTGATTTTTCCTGATTAGACTTTCATGTCCTTGATGACATTTACTTGTGCAATGGTTTCTTCAAAGGTGTAAATTTGATGAAGTTGAAGGGAAGTGGAGATATGCTTATGACATATTTTTGATAAAAGTGTAATAAGTTCAACAGTTGGGATACTATGATCTAGGTCATGTATGACTGATCTCCATTGAAAAAAAAACTCAATAATAGACTCATCATCAGCTTGTCATAGGGCATAGACATATGAGAAGCTTTTTCTTTTTGATTTTGATAGAGAAATGTTCTAGGAATGAATTGGCCAGTTGTTCAAAGGTGTAGAGGCTATGGTGTGGAAGCATGTTGTACAAATCAATGGCTTGTCCCCCAAGCGAGAGGTAGAAGATCCGTAACATGAGGGGATTGATACTATGAAGCTGGTAGCAAGCTGAAAAGTGGTTACTAACCTGTTCTCATGGATTCTATTTGCCTTTGTACTTATCAAACTTTAGGATATCAAAGCGACAAGGATAAGGAGAAATAGGAACTAAGGGATGGATTGGCTCATTCCATAGTTCATCATAGGTAGTATTTTGTAGGTCGTAGCTAGCGATACAAAGGTTTAGCATATTTACTTCATCTTGCAAGAGTTGAAGTTTAGATGTTATAGGTTCCAAGGATGATGTTAAGGTGGGTGGGGCCTGAGAGTTGTTGTTCTTCTCAGTAGTAGGAAGGGATGTATTGTAACTGATCCTGAGGAGATGGTTACTGAACAATGTATGGTTTCATAGCAAGTGTAATACTAGGTTGTAGAACAAACATATGTTGAGGATAATAATATTGTAGCTAAGGGGTGTGTAGTTGTTATATAGGTATATTTTGGAGAGGATATTGTTGTAATGGTTTAGTTGTAGGAGGAAATGACCACGATGGAGGAGGCATAAAGAATGTGATTCCAGTAGATAATAGTAAGGTGACTAGATAGTTGATGCTAAATATGGACTTCATGATGTGTCATAGGATGGAACATGTTTCTATCCTAAAGGATGAAAGCTGGCAATGTGAAACTGAGTAGAATAGCCTAGGGGAGTAGGATTATAGACTGAAGGTCATAGACCATAGGTGGGAATGAGACCTGTAGTCAGGATCCAAAATAGAGGAGGAGATGGTAATCTAAAGGTATAAGTGGATGAAGGTGGAATAGAAGATTCGGTAGAATGTGTCCCAATAGGATAGGATGTAGGAGGGAGTAATGAGAAAGGGGGAGGAGAAGCTTCTAAGGTAGGAACTTGAGAGGGTGAAGTGGTGAACGTGTACACTCTAGGTTGGGTGTAGGTAATCAATTTCTAATTTTGGTGTTGAATTGGTTGTGTTTGAAGAGGCAACTATGATATGATCTCGAAGGATGGGAACACTGGTTGTTGGGGAAGTAGTGGTGGTAACTATTGGTAAGAGTGTTGGTATGATGACAAAAGAAGCTCTTGTTGTTGCTACAAGAGAGGTTATTGTGATGGGATTTGCAAGAAGAGTTATTCTCAAAAATGGATTGAGATAGACTTTTAAAGAAGGGGTAAACAAAGGTAGGAGAGGTAGGTAATATCTCTTCTTCGATGGTTAAGAAAGAAGCAAGATGTCTTGGAGCTATATAGATAACATGATCACAAAATGTAAACTATGGATTGGGTGAAGGAGAATAGGGAAGAAGTGGGTCATCTTCACTATACAAGGTAGGAATCTCATTAGAAGAATAAATGTGTGCGAAAGATAGAAGTGAATCTATAGGTAGATCAACTATGAGTGTGTGGACCTTCCCTGTAGGAGAGGAAGATAGATATTGATTGGAAGGGGTGAAGAATACCTCCTCCTCAAGGTGTATTTTCTTGCATGATTGATTGTGTGTGGTGATAGTCATGGTGTCATGTGTGATGATGTGGGCTCATAACTATGTAGAAAACAAAATCAGAGGTTCTTGGTGTGATGTACAAGGAGTTTTTGAGTAACCCTATGATGTTTGACTAGTTTTTAGACTTCTAAGTAGGATTCACAGGTCAGGAGGTGAATTGAGGCCTGAATTATAGGTTGGGGGATAATTGATATCAAACTGTGAATATGTGAAAGCACGAGGATACATAAACAAAAAGGAGAATGCCAAGTATGATGTGTGTAAAACCAAACATAACGCTAAAAACCTATATATTGAAAATGCATGAAAGGAAATAACATAAACGAATCAACATGAGATAAAATCAATATGGAATACAACCCTATTTATTTATATGCTTTTAAAGTCATGTTACAATACGTCTCCTTCCATTTTAAGGGATAGGAGCGTTAAATATGTTTCTTGTCACATCCATGGATAGCCATTCTTCTTTCGCATGCCCACATGTAAGATGGGCAGAAAAAAAACATCACCACCACTTGTGTATATGAATGTTGACTCCTTGATGCTCCTCTAATGTCCAGATCCTATGTTCAAAGAAATAAAGAATAGTTAGTAGCACCTGTAGATAAAATAAAACATGCAATCCCCATGCCTTCAATTAGTGCAAGCAAGATGTAAATAAAATGATAACTAGCATAGCTCCAAATGAACTAAAAATTTGACAGGGGCATCAAAACATCACAAGGAAAACACTGCAAATGGAACAGTCAAGAAATTCATCACATATTTGTATTTGCTCCGGGGCAGGAATAACAGACCTACAACAAAACGTCAAAAGGCACTGTCCCAAATGTCATATATGGGAAGCTCCAAATCACCTACAAAGTTGGGTTTAGCTAATTGGGGGCATTTTGGGAAGACCCAGAAGGTCATATTTTCCCAATTTGGCCTCTATCACTAGGAATTTGATGATGCTACCTGCATGTTAGTAAAGGCGAGAAATGATAGAAACATGATCAAAATTGCTCAAAATAATGTGAAATTTAAATGACAACCTATCTAAGCAGCATAGAATCGAATGAAAAAAATAACAGAAGGGAAATATGCCATAGATTTCTAATCACTCTGAGGTGGGGCGATTAGAACTGCAGTAGTGTGGGGGGAACCCGGGGGCAGGACGCCCATAGTTTGGGCCCTATTTCAGCACCAATCCACTTGGGATGGGTCCAAAATCTCTTGTGGGGTGTTGTCAAAAAATTTGGTAGGATTTTGTGGCCAAATGTCAGGTTTTGGTTTCGGATTTGTGCTTCCAATAACCACCCTATGACCTCTCTTCCAAAAGAGATCAAGGATGTGAAAGGCACAAATCAAAAGGTGTGTGTGAGGAAGTAAAATGACAACACTTGATTGCTCAAAATTCTCCTTCTTTGTATCTCTTTGGGGTGAGAAGACTCACCAATTTATAGACCTAGAGGTCTCTTTGGATGAGCATGCAGAGGTGCCACTTGGCAATCATGCCTTTCCAAGGGAGGGAATATTCCTCCCTGATTAGGGGTTTCATGACTGCCCCTGTAACTGCCTCTAATGCTCGAAAACGCTCACTCACATTCCCATGCAATGAAGGAAGAATTAAGTGGTGGATCTGAGCTGCCATTTGTCAAGATTTGACTTTTTTCCCATCAAACCTGCTATTCACCCCACCCTAGAGCGAATACTGCTAATCATCCCTGGGTAGGGCGAATACCAGTTTATGATCGTCCTTGGGTGGAACGAGTATGGAGCAGAGTGCCTGAAGGTGCCAAATTGACTCCTAACCTTCCCAAAAACTACTGTGAGAGTGGTTAGGACCACTATTTAACCTCTAGGGGCTTCCCTTGGGGCTGTGTGCATTATGTGATCAATGCTTGCAGTCACATACTCAGATAGGTGTTGTTTTGGTGTCTACAGATGTCCCTTTTTGGGATGCGTTGTGCGTGGCGCAGTGTAGAGCAAAAATAGACAACCAAAGCACTAATGATTAGGGTTCCTCAGTAACCTAACAAAATTTTTATGCCTCAAGTATGAAAAGGGCATGCATTCTTGAATCCTTGCTTCTGATGAGCGAAGTAACTCAATTCAAGTGTTAACCTTTTTCGATGAGGTGTTACTTGATCTTGGACATTGATTAGTCATGAATAGGCAAAGGGCGCAACCTTTTGTCTATGGAAACCTTGAGTTCATGATTCATGAATGCCAAGTGTTTGATCAACTTGTGATTATTGCTTGTTTACTGCCCCAAGCAGGGGCGTGATTGTCTTTATCAATGATTCTTCGAATGCATGCCATTTTCATGATTGGGTGTGTATTTGTTGATTGTTGACTAAGTGTGACTACCCCCTCAAGCGAGGAATTGATGAGGGAATGAACTACATGAGAAAATTGATGAGTTGCTTGACCCAATATGAATTGTGTAAGGGTTCCCTTAGATGTTTTATCATTGAATGTGTGCGTTTTTCTGATATTTAGACCTATTTTTGGTGGGTTTGAACCCTTTTTGGGACGCCTTTTTGGGGATAAAATTCTCTGCAATCCGTCTTCCCGTGGAGTGGTCCGAATATGGTAGCCTTATTAGGGAGTATGATAGTGAGGATTTGTGAGCCTGATATCAGTTTTGGATGCCAAGAATGTCAAGCGCAAAGGCACCTTCGTTCAGTAATGTTATTGCTATTTTTGGTTGGGTTTTGACCCTTTTGGTGATGTCATTTGGGGATAAAATTCTCGACAATCCGTCTTCCCGTGGAGTGGTCCAGCTATGGTAGCCTTCTTAGGGAATAGGATAGTGAGGATTTGTGACCCTAACATCTATTTTGCATTCTCATAATGTCAAGTGCAAAAGCACTCTCATCGGGCAATTTTATTGCTTGTTTTGGTGCATTTTTGTGCAGTTTTTGCTGTTTTTGAAGTTTTTGCCCTGTATTTGTTCCTTGGTGGGATGAATACCAGTTTAGTATTTTCCCTAGGGTGTAACGAGTGCTAACCAGAGTGCTCGTCCTATGGAGGAATGATTATAGGCCTAAAAGCCTATTTAAGGGCCAAAACTAGGATTTGGGCTCATTTGCATTCAAATTTTTTGGCGATTTGGAGCTTTGAGGAGGAGGAGGCTGATTCTGCATAGCGAAGTGTTGCCAAAATTTTCTTGCTACCATGAGTGGACAAACTGGAGTGAGCGGTGGAGCCGAAGCGAGACCAATAAGTGATCTTCCTCATTATTGCTTGTATTTTGTTGTTACAGTTTTTAATATCGTAATTTATTTGTTGTTTCTTTTGTAGTTTGTTGTTCAAATTAAAAATGAAAACCCTAATTAAATGTATGTCGTTATGCGTGACTTGTTATTTTATGGCTTCATGAAAACTTAGGTAAAAACCTTAGGTAAACAAAGATCAAAAGTTATTTTATAACTTAGCTAAAAACTTAGTTGAAAATGTAACTGAAAAACTTCACTTAACCCTAGTTAAACAAAGATCAAAACTTAGGTTAGAAATGTAGGGTAAAACTGAGCATAAAACGTAGCACAACCCTAGTTATTTTTTGTTGTTTTTGTGTGTGTTTTTAATTTATCAGTTGACCTCTAGAGTGAAACCCTAGGTACTAACAAACCATTTTTTGAATTTTTTTGTTTTTTTTTTAATTTATCAGTTAGAATTAAAAACCCTAGGACTGACAAACCGTTTGTTGAATTTGTTTGATTGTTTGTTTTTAATTTATCAGTTAGAATTAAAAACCCTAGGACTGACAAACCATTTTTTTTTAATTTGTTTGTTTGTTTTTAATTTATCAGTTAGAATTAAAAACCCTAGGACTGACAAACCATTTTTTGAATTTGTTTGCTTGTTTGTTTTTAATTTATCAGTTAGAGTTAAAACCCTAGGACTAACAAACCATTTTTTGAATTTTTTTGTTTGTTTTTAATTTATCAGTTAGAATTAAAACCCTAGGACTGACAAACCATTTTTTTGAATGTTTTTGTTTGTTTTTAATTTATCAGTTAGAATTAAAAACCCTAGGACTGATAAACTATTTTTTTGAATTTGTTTGTTTGTTTTTAATTTATCAATTAGAATTAAAAACCCTAGGACTGACAAACCATTTTTTGAATTTTTTTTTGTTTGTTTTTAATTTATCAGTTAGAATTAAAAACCCTAGGACTGACAAACTATTTTTTTTTTAAATTTGTTTGCTTGTTTGTTTTTAATTTATCAGTTAGAATTAAAACCCTAGGACTGACAAACCATTTTTTGAATTTTTTTGTTTGAATTTTTGTGAATATTGTTGTTCGGCATTCATCTATTTTTATTTACATTTGTTTTATGCATTTTTGTATATTCATGTTATTGTTGTACTATTTTTCATTATTTTAATGTTTTTATTTTGTTTTCCTTTGCAGGTTGTGAAGATTTGGTACTGTGTGCCCACGGTTTTCACTAAAGCACGAAAGACACTGAATTTTGCTGACTGGGAGTGGCTTGATGCTCTTGGGCTCAAGCAGGTGACTTGACTAGAGCCTATGGTCAGGGATAGGGCCTATCTGATGGCCCTAATCAACTTGTGGGATCCCCAGGCCAACATATTCCATCTCCCAATAAGGGAGATGACAATGACCTTGGAGGATATCTATCAAATTTTGTGGATTCTGATAGATGGATTGTCGATCAAGACGATGTCGTGTGATCAATGGATAGTTGTACTGACATGATGCTTCAGGCATGGGGAGGATGTGGGTGTGGATAGTCTAGTGGAGAGGGCAGAGGGTGACTTCTATATTGGCAAGATTCTGGTTCGATGGTGGCTGAAGAAGGGGGTGTTGGAAGTGAGGCACGTAGGACTTATGGGCCTCATTTCCAATATGCTGCTACCTGATTCGTTAGGTGCGAGGTTCCCATGGAACTTGTTGGATGTGGTCTTTCGACTGGTGGAGTGTCCAACGCATGAGCCCTTGATTATGAGGTGGGGTCAAATGCTATTGGCATAGCTCTATGATGAGATATATGAGGTCCGCTACTAGAGGTGGAAGGGTATTGGGTGCAAATTTCTATTGCAGTGCTAGGATTGGCAGCACATAGCAATGGAGATACCGATGGGGTTGTCGTAGATGGCTCAGGTGAATATGGTGGATAAGGATATAGGTTATGCAACTCTATGGTGACGGTCTAAGGAGTAGGGGCAAATTTGGTGATGGGTAGGTGTTGTAGGGCACTATGCTAATGCCTTCAATCGGCTTACTCTAGGGGAGGTGTTCTGGCACCCCTATAAGGACTATCTAGCCTGGCCTAAGGCTATAGAGTGGCTACGATAGGTTTGCAAGGTGCAATGGCTGATTGGGCGGCATGTGACTGAGTAGGAGTTCTCTTACAGTCGGGTGACACGATAGTTTGGGGTGCATTAGGGGTTTCCTAGTGAGCCCATGGTCTATCGAAGCTGGGGGACGAGAGGACTTTGGCCTGGCTGGTCATTGCACCATTGGGCAAGGATTTTGATATAGTTATTGATGTCCTTGATGTGGATGACGTTGGGACTACCACAAAGTATGACCAGTGGTGGACACTACGATGATGGCAGGGAGAGGGACCACTGGGAGGTGTTGAGGTAGCAGTAGCAGGTGATGAGGGTGTAGAGGCACTAGGTGAGGGTTGGGGGGTTCCACTGGAGGATGTAGATATGGTAGAGATGTATGATTTTTTGAGGGAGGATTTTGGGGTTCCTGAGCAACCGAAGATGTAGGACATCCCAGAGCAGTGGGAGCTAGAGCAGGCTACTCTTCCAAATATTCTAATGCCCCAGGTAGTCTTGGAGGACACAAAGGTAGGGTTGGACACTGAGAATGTGTGATTGGTAGGGCTGCTCTAGAGGTGAGATGAGGAGCTCAGGGATGCACTACGGGAGAGGGAACTCCTATGAATGCAGCTAGTAGAGTGGGAGAACACACTTACAAAATATCACCGATGAGAGGGGGATACCGATGCTGTGTGGGAGGGGGATCTCCTATAGACGTAGCTGGCATAGTGCAATGAGAATTTGGCTATGTATCATCAATGGGAGATGGACTTGGTGCGACATCGGTTGGAGCTGGAGGTGGAGATTAGCCACCTCGGTGGGTGGATCCCTGTGTTTAGCGGAGGTGGATCATCACGTCGCTTGAGAGGGAGTGATATTGAGTAGTCAACATCTTCTTGGTGTAGGTGACTGGATGAGGGGGGCTATAGAATGCGTGATGTAGGGGATAGCAGTAGCCACCCTGAGGGGTCCCATAGGACCCACATCATGGGGTTCAGTTCCCATCGCATCGATCCTACGTGATCATGGTGGCCAATGCCCTAGGCTTGGGGGTTTTTGAGGTTTTGCTTTTGCGGGGTCAGATGACCGGTTACTGTAGCCTGCAAGTATTTTTGATTATATATGTAAAGATGACTTTATTTTGTTTATACACATGTCAGCATTTGATTTTATGCTCAATGATTGTTGAATGTGTATGTATGCATGTTAATTGATGTTGATGGATGCATATGTTATGATGAATGCAAATGTTTCTAATTTTTAGGATATGCAAATGGAATGGATGAATTAAATTTGTGATTATTGGCGGGGTCACCATAGACTGTTTAGAACTTATGGATTTTTTTCTTGGGTGATTGATGTGGTAAATGACTTTTTCTATATACATACTATTTTTGTATTTTCTAATTACAATTCAAGGATGACAGATTGCACAGGTGGTTTAGAATGTAGTTAATGTTTTTTGAGACTCATATATTTTAACCAACTAGCCAGTATTGTAATGTTACCTTACAAGACTTTTGGATAAGGTATGGATTGGACTTATCTTTGACCAAGTTATTTCACATCCCTATGTGTGCAATTGAGTTCATTTATGTGGTATTTGTCAGGATACCTCTAGTGCCAGATAGGCTGTCAACCAAACCTATAATGAGGATTACCTAATTAGCTCCACTAACTCCTTTGTTGTATTTAGTCAGACTAATCTGCGGTGCTATCTAGGATACCATAAGCTAGCTCATCCACATGCAAACATTAATCTATAAACGAGTTAATGTGACAAATATATCATCATGCAGGAGGTTTACCACTAGTGATCGATAGGCTATCCACCAAACCAGTATTGAGGTTTACTTCATGACCTTCTGAATGCTGAGAGTTCCAAGGATTCAAGTTTGACTCCCTTCTTTTCTTCAATTGTAATGGGAGACTTGCTCTTTTGCAGTGATAAAAATCACTATTTATTTTTATTATATATATTTTTTATTTTGAGCAAGGGATTTGAATTTCGAGTGATGAGAATTACTATTATATGTGTCGTTTGATGTATGCACTTTGGTGGTGATGTCAAATTTTTGGAGTTTTGACTTTTGCAAAATTTTATGATGTTTGCAAATTTTTGAGAACTTGGGATTCTTGGGGAATTGGGTAGGGAAGATGCTTGTCCTTTTGCCAACTCTCAGCATTCTCGGGGTCATTCACATAGGGGGATGAACAAGATAACCATTTCGCTTATGGTGACCTGGATTGCTTTGCAGGTTTCATATTTCGTTCACACAACTTTGGAATTTTTATGTGTTTTTTATTTTTTTTATTTTTTTTAATTTGTGTTGGGATGTTATGTAAAAAGGTGTGATCCAAGTAAAATTCTACCTTTGGAAAATCTCTCTGACTTTGTACAGTATTTGGCTAGAAGGCTAATGATAGCTGAATGACAAAACTCTAGATACATTAGAAGACCATTGACTATGATATGGTAAAATAACGTGAATGGTGGTTATTTTTGATGGACTGTTTACAGAATTGAGAAATGTGGGAACAGATGGATTTGTCGAGTAATTATAGTTCTATGGTGCCTTTGACCTGTATGTCCACAAATATGCAATGTATGGATGTGATGCTTAATGCAACTATTATTTTTGTGTTTTTGATGGATTGATTTTTTTTGCGGGTATGAAGATGAGATGCAAAAAGAGCTCTTTATTGTTGTGATGATTTTTAGCATGCAGGGAAATGAGATGCAAATCTTTGTTGTTTTTTATGATTTTATTGTTTTTGAATTTGCTTATTTTTGGGGTTGCCCAAGCGATTGTGGGAATCCTTGGAGCTATTTTTGGTTGACCAAGCGATTATGGGAATCCTTGGAGCTATTTGGGGTTGACCAAGTGATTGTGGGAATCCTTGGATCATTTTGGGATTGACCAAGTGATTGCGAGAATCCTCGAAGCATTTTGTTTGGGCTATGGCTCTTTTAAATATGGAATGGTTGCAAATGACTGATGTTCAAGGGTTCTAGTTCCTTGATTCCATCAAGAGAGGCTAGCCGGTATGTTCCAGGTCCTATTTTATTATCGATGACATAAGGACCTAACTAGTTTGCCATGAATTTGTCCCTTAGATGGGGTGGCAAGTTAGAGTTTTGTTGGTTCTCTTTTAAGACTAAGTCACCAACGTAAAAGTCCTTCAGGTGAACCTTCATGTTGTATGCCCTCTTAAGTCACTCTTGATATATACATAAATGCTTGAGAGCATTAACGTGTCATTCATCGAGCAACATAAGCTAGTCTAACTAGGCCTGCCACGTAGTGTCATCATCGATGAACTATTGCATTGATATGCACAGGGAAGGAATTTCCAACTCGAGAGGCATGAGAGCCTCGAAGCCATACATAAGAAAAAATAGAGTTGCCCCAGTGGGCATCCAAATGCTAGTGTGATAATCCCAAGGGCAAGTGGGATCTAAATGTGCCAATCCTTATGACTGTCTACGACTATCTTTTTGAGGATGGCAACTAGCATTTTGTTTGACGCCTCTACTTGCCCATTTGCCTATGGATAATAGGGTGTCAAAAAACTATACTAAATTTTGTACTTTGTGGTCAAAGCATGCACGTATTTTTTCTTGAATGACGTCCCATTATCCAAGATTATCTTGGATGGAATACCAAAATGACATATGATATTATGTAAAATGAACTTTGAAATGCGGGTTCCAGTCATAGAGGTAAGTAGAATTGCTTCCACCCATTTGGTGAAGTACTTTGTGGCCGTTATGATAAACGTGTGATAGATTGATGATGTAGGGGAGATATTTTTGATTAGATATAAACCCCACTACAAAAATGGCCAAGCCGATTTGAATAGATGCAAGGCCTGAGAAGGTACATGTGTCAAATTGGCATGGTGTTGTCACTTCATGTACTTCCTTGCATACATGCAACTAACTTGCTCTAAATATGGCCAGTAATAGCCCATGCAGAGAATGCGCTTTGTGATGGCCATACCACTGAAGTGGCCACCGCATGTACCATCGTGCACTTGGGTGATCACCCAAGTGGACTCTTGTTGGTCCAAGAAATGAAGGAGGATTCCTTCGTAGATGTGATGGTACAAAATTTCTCCTAACAAGACATGCTTTGCCACTTTCTGCTTGAATGTTCATTTTGCGGTATGCATCAATCCAAGTGGGAGGTTACCTAACTTGAGGTAGTCCCTTATGGGTGAATACCAATCCTACTATTCAGAAGCCTCGATGGTATGAACAGTCAATCCCTCTTGAATTTCATCCCTAGCAAAAGCTGAGCGGGAAAGAACTTGTAAGAATAGCGTTGTGTTGCTATTAAGGGGAGTAGGGGAGAACAAGGACCCCCAATTGGCATGATTCAGACAATCATGGATTCGAGAGAACATGTCCGGGGATGGTTCAATCTAGATCAGGTGGATTCTTGGTGTTAAGTCAAAGCTTGCATGCTCCATCATGGATTGCGATAGTGTTTTGACTTGAATGGTTGTCATATCACTAGAAATGTCTTGCAGGATTAGTGACCCCAAGGAGGCCATAGTGTCCGCAAAATGATTTGATGACCGAGGGAGTGCCTCGATGTCGTACCATTCAAGATTTGTTAGGAATTTGTCCACAAGGGCTTTATAGGCCTGCAGAACTAGACATTTACACTAGAATACCCCTTTAACTTGATTGACAATTAGTAGCAAATCACCAAAGATGTTCAATCATTTGATGTTCATGGTGATTGTTGGCTGAAGACATATGAGCAAGGCTTCATATTATGCATTGTTGTTGGTGCATAGGAAGTCTAATTTAAATGATAGAGGCATTGGAGCCCCTTGAGGTGTGGATAATACAATTCCCATGCCACCCCTTGCTCACATTTAGAACCATCAAAAAACACGGTTATATCAGCCCATGACTTAGGCTCATCAGAATCTATCGATTTTGAGACATGGAAAACCCCATCATTGGCTAGTTCTATGACTAGAGGTTGATCATCTTCAAGGGGAGCATCTGCTAGTTGATCAGCTATGACTTGACCTTTGATGAATTTATGTCCAATAAACTCCATGTCAAACTTCGTCAACAACATGATCCATTTCACCGTGTGGCTACTATGATAAGTGTGACTCATCATGTACCGTAATGGATTCTCCTTAGACACAACATACGTCATGTTGCTTAGCATGTAATGTCATAAATTTTTGGTAGCAAACACCACTGCCAAGAAGAGCTTCTCAATGTATGAAAAGGATTGAAAATCCAACTAAGTGTTCTATTATTTACAATTCAATTTATAGGCTCTAATGGCCCAAAATACATAACCAAACCCATCAAATCATGGATTTGATCCAATATGCTTAACCATAAGCTACAAAAGTGCAAAGGAGAATGCACGTAACTTTCTAAGCTAGGAGAAAGGAATAATGCTAACTATAAGATCCTTTTTAGCTATCTTGAAGTACACACTTCCTAGTTTGAGTTCACACTTCCTAACTAACACTCCTAAGTGACAACTAGAAGATAACTAGTGCCCACAAGTGCATGTGAGAAAGAGACTCACTTACAATATTAATTTGCAAGAAATAAACTATGCAAAACTAACTAGAAATTACTAGAGGGGTCATATGAGTGATCAAACATCAATCCTCATCATGCCTCCCCACAATAGAAGCATTGGACTCCAATGCTTTCAGAAGAGTAGGAAAGTCATGGGACATCTGATGAAAAGAAATCCAACGAGCCTGATGCGACAGCTATCCTCGTCGAGCCACAAGATATGAGGTGGTAGACCCCTAGCGAGTCTGTCGAATCTTTGTGTCATAGATCTGATCAGAATCCAATGGTAACTGAGAATCAGGAACCACGTCCACAGGATGACTGATAGTTGGTGTTGTCTCCAATGTAGAGTCAAAATACAACTTCAAAAGATCTACATTGACGACGTCATGAATTCCCAAGTGTGCGGGAAGATCAAGGTGAAAAGCATTCTCGAACACCTATTGAAGAATAGTATAAGGCCCATAGCGAATCGGTTTGATTTTACTATGAGTCTTATCAGAAAAACGTCGCTTGTCAAGATGCAACCAAACTTTGTCACCAACCTGAAATGGATGAGGAATTCGATGTCGATCCATGGCATTTTTCTGTTGTTGCTATGTCTTTTGCAAAATCTCAACCACCTTTGATTGCAGATTGTGCAAGTGCTGAATAAATGAGTGTGCCTTGTCTTGCTCCTTCTGAAGATGTGAAGTGACAGGAGAAGGCAAAGACAAAGGTAACTCATAAGGTGCCAAGGGCTGAAATCCCATACAAACCTCAAAGGGTGAATGACCTATAGAAGAATGTAGGGCCCTATTGTAGGCATGTTCAATATGAGTGAGACTCAAGTCCCACTTTGCTGGTGAAGCGTGATGATAGATTCGTAAACTTTGCACAAGGGTACGGTTTACCACTTCAGTCTATCCATCTGAACTGCGGATGATAGGCGATGGAAAAGTTAAGGGAAACTCCCAAAATTTTCCACAAAGAACGCCAAAAGTGACCCACAAAGCGTGAATCACGATCCGATATAATGCTGGTAGGTAGACCAAAGGAATGCCAAATGCTGTCAAAGAAAAATTGGGCTAAGTCTGCTGTAGAACTTGTCTTGCGGCATGGAATAAACTTAGCCATTTTACTGAATCTGTCAACCACCACGAACACACAATCATGTTGTCGCACTGTCATAGGAAAACCACTAACCAAATCCATGGAAATGCTTTCCCAAGGATGGGAAGGAATGGGCAAAGGCATGCCTAAGCCAAACTTCCTATTAGCTGGTTTTGAGCGACAACAAACTGCACACTGTTTGAGAAATCTCAACACATCCCTCCGCATTTTAGGCCAATAGAAAAATCTTTGCAAGTGATGAAGTGTTTTGTGCTTCCCAAAGTGACCACCATAAAGTGTAGAATGAGCTTCCTTAAGAAGTGACACTCTAGGCTCACAAGGAACACAAACCTTGTCCAATTTGTAAAGAAGTCCTTCTTTGATGTAAAAATCTTGGAAAGGACGCAAATTGGAAGAAGAAGGCTTACTCACTTGCTCAAATATTTTCCCAAAATCAGGATCCTGTGAATACTGATTAGGCCAAGTCTGAAATCCCAAGTGTGAAGTGGACATAACTGTTAAGGCAAGAGCGACAGGAGGCCTACTCAAACAATCAGCAAGAGTATTACTCTTCCCCTTTTTGTACTTGATCACCAAGTGAAATTGTTGGAGGTAAGAGGCCCACTTCATATGTCTTGATTCTTCAATTTTACTTTGAGATTGTAAAAACTTGAGAGGCATATGATCAGTGTGTACTACTGTATCTTTTCCCAAAAGATAATGTCTCCAGTACTTAATAGCTTGAACTAATGCATACAACTCCTTGTCATATGTAGAATAGTTCAACTTAGCAGCAGAAAAATTTTTTGAATGATAAGCAACTGGATGACCATTCTGTTTGAGCACAGCTCCTAAGGCAACTTTAGAGGCATCCGTTTCAATCTCAAAAGGTTGAGAGAGGTCGGGTAAAGTTAACACAAGTGTTGTACAAAGTTTCTTTTTGAGTTTCTCAAAGGCAATCTCTTGGCTTTTCTCCCAATGAAATGGAACTTTAGACTTAGTGAGATAATGCAATGGAGCTGCAAGGGTGGAATATTGAGGAATGAACTTGCGATAAAAATTTGCAAGTCCTAGAAAACTCCTTAACTCAGTGAGAGTTGTAGGAGGGGACCACTTAAGTAAAACATCAACTTTTATGGGATCTACCTGAATTCCACTTTCACTAATCACATAGCCAAGGTAAGAAACTGAAGTATTGCCAAAAGAACACTTGGAAGAATTGGCATATAATTGATTCTTCGCAAGAAGATCAAGTGTTTGTTGGATATGCCTAAGGTGTTCCTCCCAAGTTTTTGAGAAAATCAATATATCATCAAGATATATTATTACAAATTTGTCAAGTACATCACGAAATACATCATTCATCAACCTCATGAAGGTTGCAGGAGCATTAGTAAGACCAAAAGGCATGACCAACCATTCAAAGAGGCCCATCTTCATCTTAAAAGTTGTCTTCCATGTATCCTCAGCTTGGATACGCACTTGATGATATCCACTTTTGAGATCTATTTTTGAAAAGAACTTAGCTCCTTGAAGCTGATCTAATAAATCATCAATGCGTGGTAATGGATATCTATTCTTTACAGAAATTCTGTTCAAAGCACGAAAATCAATGCACAATCTCCAAGTGCCATCTTTTTTAAGAACCAACAAAATAGGTGAGGCACAAGCAGAAGTACTTTCCTTAATGAAACCCTTAGACAACAAATCTTCTATTTGCCTTTTTATTTCTTCATTTTGCAAAATAGATTGTCTATACATGGGTGCATTAGGTAGTGAAGAACCGGGAATGATTTCAATGTTGTGATTAATTGTGCGAATTGGAGGAAGAGACTTTGGCTCCTGAAATATGTGTGAATAACTTTGCAATATTTTATCCATTGAAGAGTGTTGCTTTGGAATGGATGTGGATGTAGAAGTGTTTTGAGAGCGAATGAAAATTAGAGCAACATCACCACCTTTTTTAATTACTCTTTTTGTTTGCTTGGAACTTAGAATGATGTTAGGAGTGTTGGTGCTTTTAATGAGAAAGACCTTACCATATTTTTGAAGTGTGTAGGTTCTTTTGAAAGCATCATAAACAACTCTCCTATCATATTGAAAAGGTTGTCCAAGCAAAATCCCACAACAATCCATAGGAGTCACATCACAAGTGACTTGATCTATGAAATGTGGGCCAAGTGCAAATTTTAATGTGCAAGTGTGAGTGATTTCTGAGCCTCTTCCACTATCCTTCCAACCCAAAGAATAAGGTTGAGGATGAGGCTCCATAGGTAACTTCAAACGCTCGACAATGGACCTCGCAATTAGATTTTTTTGTGAGCCATTATCCACTATACAATCTGTTGCAAAATTATGGAGCAAATGAGCTCGAGTGATGAACAAAGCATCACGAGCGCCCTCTGATGAACTTACATTTACCAAGGTAACCTCATTGAGCTTACCTCGTAATTCCGTGTATACTCTACTCTCTCCTACTGACTCAAGGGGACCTTTAGAAGCATCCTCCTCTTGAGTAGTAATGACTAAACTTTTCTTCTTAAGCTTGAAACAATCAGCTTTTTCATGACCCTTTTTCTTACAATAGTTACAAAACTTTTTAGAAGAAGAAGAAGGTTTAGAAGAAGAAGAAGAAGAAGAAGGAGTAGAAGCGGAAGGAGAAGGAGAAGAAGGAGATGGAGAAGAAACATTCTTCTTTTGAGCAAAATTCTTCTTTTGTGAGAAAGAATTATTCCCTTTTGATGAGTTTGCAACCACTTGAGGAGCAGGTGCGTGGAATGCCTGCGAGTGCGCTTTGAACTTGTCCTCCGCAAGTTGTGCCTGGTTGAAAATTGAATCCAATGTTTCCATAGAAACAAACATAATTTCTCTGTACAAGTGCTCTAACAAGCCACTTTGAAATTTGAGAATCAAAGCTGGAACATCATCCTCCACATTCACAAGTATCCTGTACCTGTTGAACTGAAAAATATATTCCTGTACAGTCATATTAGTTCCTTGCCTAAACCGAAACCACCTAATTACCAAATCCTTAGAATAATTGGAAGGATAAAAATTGGTTTTCGAGACAGTCTACAAGTTCATCCCAAGTAGTGAGTTCATCATGACCTCTTTTTCTTTCTACAAGGACTTTAGCTAAACCAGAAAGTTTTAGCTTAGCATAAGGAACCACATCTTCATCTGAAAGCTGAGAGTAAGAAAACCAAGAACTCATGTCAAGAATCCAACTATTCAAGACATCAGGGTTCCTGGATCCATCATAAAATGGAACTTCACAACGAACTCTCAGACGAGAATCATGAGCAGAAGTTGAAGCATTATGCACAGAAATGTCATTTACCTTCATGGCAAGATTACCAAGGACTTCTGCCATGGTAGTATCATTAGCTTTATCTGCTAAAGCATTTACAACATGGGCAAGTTCTGCCACTTGGGCAGCCAAGTCAGAAGCCATGTTCAACCGGGTATAAGCCAGGAGTAAAAAAATAAGAAAGCACTAAATCAAGGGAAAAATGGAAATTTTCCTTGTTACAATGGAGTGCCTCTGAATTTTGAAAATTACTCCTAAGGCTCAAAATTTGAAATTTTAAACTAACCTAAGGTGCAATTTATAATTTATTAATTTAAAAATAACTTAAGTAAAAATTAAATTTAATTAATCAAAGATTAATTAATTTTAATTAAGTTATTAAAAATTAAATTAATAAAAATAAAATTAACATGCAACCTTTAGAATAGAAAAAAATTTTAAATTGGAAAATTACAATAAACTTTTACCCGCATGCAACTCCAAAACTACCGATTCCCCAATGCATGCTTCCCAAGGCATGAATTTCAGTGCCTGTTCCTCCTCGGGGGTAGCGTAATCACGATGCCAAATTCTAGGCCGGGCGTGCAACAATAGTTTTTGAGCCCTGACGCTGGCAATCTATCAGTGCCATCAGGCCGAACGCTGTCCAGGTCCATGACAGCAGTGCTGTCACGTCTGACAGCAGGGTCAGGCGTGTGGCCTGACGCCCGAACGGCGAGCGCCGCCCTGACGTTGTTAGTGGACAGCATTGGCGGTCTGACCGAGGCGCCTAACAGCAGTGTTGTCATGCCTGACAACAGCGTCAGGCGTTAGGCCGGATGCCAAATGGGCGAACGCCTTGGCACTGTCAACGAATAGCGCTGGCGGTCAGGCCAAAACACTATCAGCCCTAACAGTGATGGTCGTAGCCCAAACGCTGTCGTGCCTAATAGCATCAAAATTGACAGCTATAGGATGTTAGCTACCGGTTGACTTCCTGCCGCAAGCCTGCATGTCGGGTGTTGTCGGGTGGTTCTGGCCGACCGCCTACCGTGATTCGGCACGTCGGGTGGTGCTGGCCGGCCACCTGTCGAAATTCTGCGCACAGCTTGGTCAATGAGCCCAAGGGCTAAAAAAAAAAAATTCTCTTTTTTTTTTTACAATAAAAATGTAAATTAATATATTCAAGGAAATATATATATTAATTTAAAATTTTAAGTTTTTCTAAAACAATGAATTTTTTTTTTAAATTAACCAGGGAGGCTAATTATTAAAAACAATGAAAACTTAAACTATTACAAATATGAGCAACCAGATCCCTTAAGTAGCTCTCCTTTCAAGATCCGGTCGACACACGACCAGCGTTTGAAAGGCAACCAGATCTAAGTCGACACACGACCTAGTATAGAACTCCTCCGAGCTCTTCAAGACTCCAAAATGGGGGGCGAGTAGGGTTAAATGGCTCCCTAATCCGAATTGCACCGTAGACTAGATCCAAACCCTTCCAAGGGATCTTGTAATAAGAAGGAAATCCGAGGTAAACTTCTCCTATACTCCTTGAGCATAAGGAGAAAGTTGGAACGAGGATTTTGACGCCTAAGGAACTTCCTTCTACGTATGGTTTTCAAGCTCCCCTTGAGCTTAAACCGAGTCCTCAATGAGAAAGAATTTCTCATAAAAAAATTTTATCTCCTATCCTCTCACCTCACAAGCCCTAGTGCAAACATGAACTAGGCTCTGATACCAATGAAAAGGATTGAAAATCCAACTAAGTGTTCTATTATTTACAATTCAATTTATAGGCTCTAATGGCCCAAAATACATAACCAAACCCATCAAATCATGGATTTGATCCAATATGCTTAACCATAAGCTACAAAAGTGCAAAGGAGAATGCACGTAACTTTCTAAGCTAGGAGAAAGGAATAATGCTAACTATAAGATCCTTTTTAGCTATCTTGAAGTACACACTTCCTAGTTTGAGTTCACACTTCCTAACTAACACTCCTAAGTGACAACTAGAAGATAACTAGTGCCCACAAGTGCATGTGAGAAAGAGACTCACTTACAATATTAATTTGCAAGAAATAAACTATGCAAAACTAACTAGAAATTACTAGAGGGGTCATATGAGTGATCAAACATCAATCCTCATCAACATATGCATAGTTAAGTTCATAACTGACCAGGGTGCAGCTAAGATAATAAGTAGCCTGTTCTTTGTGAAGTTAATTTTTTTTGGGCTAGCATGGTGCCCAGTGCCACCTCAGTAGCTGAGATGTATAAGTAGAACAAAAATCCTAGTCTAGGTGGTGCCAATACTGGTGGTGAAGCCAAGTATTGTTTAATGTTGTCAAAGGTTGACTGGCACTTGTCATCCCAGTGAAATGCTACACCCTTATGCAATAATTTGTTCATGGGTTGGCACTTGTTAGATAGCTACGCTATGAAGTGCTTAATTGACATGACCTTTCCTTGTAGGCTTCTGAGTTGCTTAATGGTATTTGGGGGGAGCATTTTAAGGATTTTCTTGACTTTGTTTGGGTCCACCTCGATGCCTCGCTTTGAGACTATGAAACCCAAGATTTTTCTAGATGTGACGCCAAATACGTACTTCTTGGGATTCAGTCTGAATTTATGTTCCATGAGGTGATCGAGGATCTTGCTTGTCATCGAGATGATCTGGGCACAAAAGAGATTTGGCCAACAAATCATCCATGTAATCTTCCAAATTTTTATGCATGTAATCATGGAAGATGTATGTCATGGCATGTTGGTAGGTGGAGCCAACATTTTTAAGGCCAAAGGGCATGACCTTATAACAAAATGTCCCCCAAGGCATTGTGAATGTCATTTTTAGTTGGTCCTCGAGATTGATATGAATTTTATTGTATCCCAAGAAACCATCCATGAGGGATAGCATTTCATGACCTGCTATAGCATCTACCAATGCATCGATGCTTGGCAAGGGGAAATCATCCTTAGGACTTACTTTGTTTAGATCTCAAAAATTAGTGCATATGTGAATCCTCCCGTCAGGCTTCTTGATGGGCACCATGTTGGACAGCCATGGTGGGTAATCCACATAGATGACAAACTGTGCATCCAATAGCTTTTGCAATTCATCTTTGACCATCAAGGCCACTGTTGGGTGCATCTTACATAGTTTTTGCTTAACTGGCTTGACTGTCGGATCAAGCGTTAGGTTATGCATGACTAGCTACGGATCTAGCCCTGGCATGTCTTTGTAGGACCATGCAAAAACCTCCTCTTTGAGAATGGCAATGTAGTTGGATTGCTCTTCATGAGATAAGATTACCCCCAGCTTGATATTCTATGGATTCATTGGATCCAAGCCAATGTCTATGTCAGTCCTCTCCTCGACTGACATGTGGGACCCGTCCTCCAACTGGTGTGGAGTTGGAATCAAGTGGATATCATTTACTGAGATCAAATCTGTGTTGGGAACCTCGGGTTCCTCCTTAGCATGGAAGATAACCTAAGTTGGATCTGGGGTAAAATGGAGCATTTCACCAAAATGCCAGTACTCTGATGGGCATGGTGGTGAATTGACATGATCCCAGTCTATGGCATCTATGTCTAAATAAAATGACTGTGTTGGATCGGCCAGATTGTGGATGGGGGTGGTTAAGTCAATATAGATCATGTTGATGAAATGATTTTTTCCTCCATTATCATGGGTGTGATGACTCAAACATTTTGGGTGTTCTATGTGCTCCAGATCTAGCTCTAGAGGTATCGATATGAATGGATCGGCCCTATGTGTGGATAGGAATACAGGGTCTGCCCTTGGCACTGATATCACTATAGGGTCTCTGGGCAGAAGGTGTTCTCTGTATGCCCAAAGTGGTGGATTCAACATTTGGTACCACTGTGCTGGGTCTACGTGCCACTCATGCCCTGGAACTATGCTTAGTTGTTCAAATATATCGTTAATCTCAAAGGGGTATTGTCACATATGATTGAGATTGGAAATCTCAGTTTCATCTTCATAATCACTATCGAATATCCAAAGGCCTTCATTGGCTCCAACAACTGTTCGTAAAATTAGAGGCTTGTCTTGATCGAGAAAATTTATTTGGCCCCATTGGGGTTGTTTTGCTCTTTGTGGTGGGGCCTGATTGTCTTGTGGTGGCACTTGCTCGATGGGAGCTGCCAAAGGGAACATTGCCAAGAGGCTTTCCTAATAATCATCCATGGGGGTCACTTGTGAGTGATTGCTATCTGATTCGAAGGGATCCCATGGTGCTACCTCATATTCTGACTCATCTTCTAAAGATCCTTCTTGACCTTGTCTATATCCCCTTTGGAGGTGAGCTCTCGAACTTTATCCTCTCTTGAGTGAAGGGAAAGGGTTGTTGAGGTTAACAAGGTTGGTGGTCGACCATGGGAGATAATCCTCCAATGTATATGTTGTTTAGGATTGGCATAGGGATCGAATGCCAATCCACCCTTGTTGCCTATCCCTAGGCCTTGCATGTTCTCTAAAAAAATGTCCAGGGGTAGGGGTTGGTTGAAACCTACTCCTGACTTGTTGTATGGCATCTAATATCTTGGTTGGCAAAGAACATGCACTCCTTGCTCATATCTGCCTAACCCATATCCGTGCCAATTGCATTGGCCAAGGTATCTCAAAGAAAAGTTTAGGTTGGAAAAATAGTTGACATCTTCCGCAAAGGGCTCTTCATATTCATCCTCTTGCATGTATGGTTCAATACCATGATCAAGGCCCCCATACATAAAGTTTGTCTGGTTTGGCAGGTAGCCTAGAGGAACAATAGTACCAATGGGGAGGTGAGGTCTCCCCATGTCCTACATGGACTCTAGTGTGGGTGTTGCTACAATATTCTACACCTGATACTCCCCCAGGATCGTACTGTCCATTTCAATAGTGATTTTTGGCAATTGAGGGGGAGGGAACGAAAGTTCTTCCAGAGTCCACTCCATGTCAGGTGAACTAGGAGCCTCGAATTTTGTTCTGCTAGGCATATCCTCAGTAGAGATAGTTGATACTGATGGCGGTGCCTCTTCCAGGGGTTTCTTCCCTATGTCCTTCTATGTGGCCACCGTAGGTGGCATCGTTGGTGAACGACCAGCAGATGAATATGGACCCGACTATGGTTTTGATGGGTTTTTCAATGGGGATGCCTACGAAATTGAACCCTATTTAGATGGATTCAACTAAAAATCTAAATGTGTTGATGGAAGGGTCGATTGCGGCATCAGCTACACCGCATTTCAATACTTGAAGGGTTCTAAGTCCGCCAGGACTACATGCACCTCCCCTTAAAATGTATACTTTAAGCACTGATGAGCTATCGAAGGGACACACTTCATGTCCCTGATCCATGGCCAAACCAGTAAGATGTTATAGGCCATATCACATTCCAAAATATGGCACAATGTAGGTATAGTCTTTTGTCCCACCTGGATGGGTAGGACAATTGTGCCAACTGTCAAGCATATCACATCATTGAATGCTCGTAGCGTGTAGGTGGAAGCCATGATGTGAGATGCTGGCGACTTTAGATGTTTCAATGCCACTATTGTGATGATATTACTGGATGATCCAGTGTCTACCAACACCCTCTTATACAGAATCCCGTTGACCCACACGATAATGTGTAGGGGTGGATCCGCCATATCATCAGCCACTAATTTCACTTCATCTTCTCAAAAGGTGATGACTTGCTCAGTGCATCGTTTGACATGTCCCACAAAGTTGTTGAAGGAATTTTATTCGTGGGGATACAAATCGATGGCTTTCAATATCTCCATTAGAGCCTCCCGATGGGGCGTTGATTGTTGTATGAGCTCATATATGGAGAGCCTAGCCAACGTGGTCCTCAAGCTTTGAGTGAGTTTGGTCTAAATTGTAGTCGTGGGTCTAGGTGGAGGAGGTTGTGTAAGATGTTATTACGATTATGATGTTGTTGGCACCTCTCCTATAGCTACCACGAGGGCAGCTACACTCGGATACCTCCTATTCTGAGTCACTATACTGATCATCCCTACATACCCCTACATGGGAAAATTTTGTGTGACCCCATTGACTTGTAGGGTCTTTGCCTGTGCATCATGGTCAGACAAGGGGTCCTTAAAGACCTCCATTTGTTGGTTCACAGGATTATCCATCGCTAATGTCTTGTTATCTATTAGGTCTTTCACCAAGCCCTTAAAATTCCAACATGCATTAAGGTCATGTCCCTTCCACCCATGTAATCTACAATACAAATATTCCCTATATCCCTTAGGTTTTTACATGTTGGGATCTATGGGTTGAATCTCAGGCAGTTTGATCAAGTTTGTCGCTAACAAGTGGTTAAACAGGGAGTCTCTAGACTCTATGTAAGGTATGAATTGTCGCCTAGGGTGATGATACTAATTTTGTTCTTGCCTTTGATTTTCTCATTCATAACTGTTAAGAGGCACCGCTTGATAGTTAGAATTTTGGGGTTGTGTTGCTTGTGTAGGCTTGGGGATGTTTATAGCAACCTGATTGACCGCAGCAGGTTTTTGTTGCATGGTCCCTATTTTGGTGTTATTAGACCATTCTTTAATCTTTGGCTTGGCTATCTCACCATCCTGAATCTTGATCTCTTCAATGATTATGGCTTGTGCAAGAGATTCCTCTAAAGTGGCATATTGCTGCAGTTGCAATAGCATAGATATCAATCACAAACAGCTCTTTGAGAACATTTGGGTGAGGTCGAACATAGGAGGGAGGTAGGGCAGCTTTGAAAGAAAATTCCTCCACTAGTTCCCATTGGACATCATGGTTTCCTCCTCATACTATTTGAAGCTGGCTAGGTCGCTTAGTGACACCTTTTTCTTTGTGTTGAAGGTGAAGCATTCGAGGAACGCATCCACTAGCTGATCTAAGTTTCTAATGTTGTGCTTTGGAAATTGAGTGAACCAATTCGAGGTAGGGCCTACGAACGTGGTGATGAATGTTCTTAACAAAAAAACATCATTATCCTGAATTCCAAAGCATTGGCTCAGGAATATAGTCACATGCTCTTGGGCATCCTCCTCACCTCTAAAGATTGCCAACTAAGGCAGCTTAAAGTATTTAGGGTAAGGGGGTGCTTGCACTGACAGATGCACACGATGACTATGGAGTTGGCTTAACGTGGGCTTTTGGGGCCCGGAAGTGTTGGTCTACACTGACTCCAAGCACTAGCAAATATTTATATGCATTGGAAGATTTAATCTCTTCCTCCTTAGTTAGCTCTTTTTGTGGGTTATGGGAGACTTGAGGCCTATGGAGGGGTGGCCAGAGAGCAGCTCCTTTGCATTGGTAGGGTGTTTCAGCCCGCTCCTCTTCTTATTCATACTCCTCATAGGCTTCTTGAGGAGTTTCTGGATGAGACCTATGACCATGGGTGTATTGCTCTTGAGGAATGTAATGATCTTCCTCGTGCTTCCTTTCATATATGTGAAAGGTGCGGGCATAGTTGGCTCGCCCTACTTGATTAGCCTTGTGCTCTGGATTTGGCTTTTTATTTCTAACAATGATGGGGGGTAAAGGAGGTATGACATAATCATGTGGCCTCTCCTCATGGACCCTATGTAGCTCTAGTGCTTCATCATGTGGTGGCCACTCATACCAAGCTTCTAAGGGAGCCTTCCCATTTATATTGAGGGCCACGTGTAAGGACTCCTCTTGAAAGGGTCTATGTTGGATGGGTGTATCCCTCAAAGGGGTGCCTCTATAGTCCCATTCCAAAATTGCATGATGTCGACTCTCTTATGGGTCAGGCTACCAAGGTGGTATGAACAAGTCCTTGGGGCTATAGCAGAGGTGAATTGTGCCCCCTTGCACACTCTCTGCATCTCCTACCCACGATTGGGCTTCGCTACGGGTGTACACCATGGTGGTGCTTTCCTACAAGATGCATATATTTTTATTTCCTGTTATGATTTTTATGCTACCCTAAATAGAAAATATCACACATACAAAACAATGATTATCTTGTTTTAAATATTAAAGGTGTGCCCTAAACTTGGTTTGGTGTGTTTTGATTTTATTTTGAAAGATTTTGTAAAGAACATTTAAATGCAATATGATGGCTCTTATGGCTCCCAAAAATGGTCTCCCCTTCGATATACCATTGCTAGGCCGATATACCAACCTCTCTATATACCTGCCCTTACGTGAGGGAAACTGTTGGTACATGAGAGCAGATGGTACATGGAACGTAGGCGGTATAGAAAGGGAATCATCCTATTTTTGACACCTACCATAGAAGAATTATCCTCATGCATTGGGAATCATCCTAGCTACACTCGGTCATCTTTCATCAGGATTTACATCTAGCAATAGTAGCGATCGGGGTTATGAATGTAAAATTCAAGCCAAGGTGGTAATGAAATCCACCATTGGTCTTGATCAAGGGCTGGGGTTTTACAACCATCTCCTTGGTTTTTATGTTGCCACGTGATGTGTGGGGTTCTTTTTATTTTGCATGAAATAAAATAAACATGCAGTGAAAATTTTTCCAAGCAAGCAAAGAACCAGAAAAACAAGAAATAGAAAATAGAAAATGACAGAAGGAGTTCAAGGCCCTTACGTCTTCTCTGCCCAAATCTGTTGGTTCTGAGTTTCTATCCTGAAACTGCATAGACAACTATTCGTCCTTGGGTGGGATGAATATCAAGACTGTATTCATCATAGGGTGGTGCAAATTCCCATTCGTCCCTGGGTAAGACAAATTCTAGCTCTGTATTCGCCACAAGTTGGAATGAACAACAGTCTAGCATTTGAAAACTCGGTACCTGCAAGAAAAAACAATCAAGTTTTGATCAGATTTTTGATATTAAAAATAGAGGACAAGGGTCCCACCGTGATCACCACTGAAAGTATGAGGATACAAAAACAAAAAGGAGAATTCCAAGTATGATGCGTGTAAAACCAAAATTAATGCTAAAAGCCTATATATTGAAAATGCATGCAAGGAAAGCACATAAACGAATTGACATGAGATAAAAGAAATATGGAATACATCCCTATTTATTGATATTCTTTCAAAGTCATGTTACAATATGTATCCTTCCATCTTAAGGGATAGGAGCGTTAAATATGTTTCTTGTCACATCCATGGATAGTCATCCTTCTTCCGCGTGCCCACATGTAATATGGGAAGACCAAAATATCATCACTGCTTGTGGATATGAATGTTGACTCCTTGATGCACCTCCAATGTCTAGATCCTATGTTCAAGGAAACAAAAAATAGTCATTAGCACCTGTAGATAAAATAAAACATGCAATCCCCATGCCTTCAATTAGTGCAAGCAAGATGTAAATAAAATGATAACTAGCATAGCTCAAAATGAATTGAAAACTTGACAGGGGCATCAAAACATCACAAGGAAAACACTACAAATGGATTAGTTAAGAAATTCATTACAGATTTGTATTCACTCTAGGGCGGGACAAATAGACCTGCAACAAAACATCAAAAGGCATTGTCCCAAATTTCATATCCGGGAAGCTCCAAATCACCTGCAAAGTTGGGTTTAGCTAATTGGGGGCATTTCGGGAAGAAACAGAAGGTTATATTTTCCCAATTTGGCCTCTATCATCGAGAATTGGATGATGCTACCTGCATGTTAGTAAAGGCGAGAAATGATAGAAACATGATCAAAATTGCTCAAAACAATGTGAAATTTAAATGACAACCTATCTAAGCAGCATAGAATCGAATGCAAAAATAATAGAAAGGAAATCTACCACAAATTTCTAATCACTCTGGGGCGGGGCGATTAGAACTGCAGCAGTGTGGGGGGCGCCCGAGGGCAGGACACCCACCGTTTGGGGCCTGATTTCAGCACCAATCCACTTGGGATGGGTCCAAAATATCTTGTGGGGTGTTGTCAAAAAATTTGGTAGGATTTTTTGGCCAAATGTCTTGTTTTGGTTCTAGATTTGCGCTTCCAATAACCACCCAATGACCTCTCTTCCAAAAGATATCAAGGATTCAAAAGGCACAAATAAAAATGTGTGTGTGTGGAAGTAAAATGACAACACTTGATTGCTCAAAATTCTCCTTCTTTGTATCTCTTTGGGGTGAGAAGAGTCACCAATTTATAGACTTGGAGGTCTCTTTGGATGAGCATGTAGAGGCACCACTTGGCAATCATGCTTTTCCAAGGGAGGGAAGATTACTCCCTGATTAGGGGTTTCATGACTACCCCTGTAACTAAATCTAATGCTCAAAAATGCAAACACACACTCCCATGTAATGAAGGAAGAATTAAGTGGCGGATCTGAGCTACCATTTGTCGAGATTTGAATTTTTTCCCATCAAACCTGCTATTCACCCCACCATGGAGTGAATACTGCTAATCATCCCTGGGTGGGGTGAATACCAGTTTTTAATCATCCCTGGGGTGAATACAGTCACATACAATACCAGGTTTTGTTTTGGTGTCTACAATATGATAGAGACTAAGCAATAACAAGTTTTGGATAGCCAAAAAACAAAGTGTTGAACTGTAAAATGTGCTGAAACCAGTCTATAATTATGCAAACAACATGAAACTGTAATCTATTCTAAATGTGTAAAATAAATTTTTTATGTGTTTTCATGTTTTTTTATGTTAAAAATATACTTCCTATGAAATATCATAGGCAGTGGGATGATAACTCTAGAAATATTAGGAGTGTCGTCAACACAGAACCTCCTGCAATACCCAAAGGTGCACATAATAGAACAGTGTTGCAATATGCAAATGGTGGCTTGTATGGAAGGCACAATTAAGTTATATCTTATAGGAGGGACTCAATATGTGCTAATGAGTCCAATAACCTCTTGCAAGAAGAGGTGATAATGTCTAATACTTTCTAGTTGCCCAACCAGGCTTTTGCTTCACTCTTGGGTAAGATTAGTTAATGAAGATAATTACTATATTCACTAATTATGTAAGCCTCATGAATGAAGATGTCTATACCTATCCCACCCCGAAGGCTCCTTTAAATGATGAATTTCATAAGACCAATCTCAAAAGTGGGGGATTTTACGATGATGAAATCCAAAAAACTGCTCTTGTGGGACTGCTAGGTTTCTAGGGGGTGAGATGACGAAGGGTAAAATTCCTACCTCACCAGTATTGACTGATGGATTGGGGATGAAATCCAATCTCACCACTTGTGTGTACTATGTGAGTGTGTGGGTTTTTGTTGTCTAACGATGATGTAAAAGAAAGAAATCTAAATATATGCCTTCTTGAAATGTAAATCTAGCCCTAGATGTATTTTGTAAGCAAATCTAGTTAAAATGCATCTTGAAATAAATATAATCCTATGTGCATTTTTGGAAAAAGAAACTAGGATCTATGCTATGACACGTGTAAACAAGCAATGTAAAGCATGTGAGGAGAGGGATTTGTGGAACCCTAATTTTGAAACATGAAAGAAATGTGAGAGATATTGTGCAAAAAGAAATTGGAAATCCTAAACTAATGATATGGAAAGAGATGTGCAAATTACCCAGAGGATTTGTGAAAGAAATAGGAAAATTTCTAATCTAAAATTATATGGAAAGAAATTTGAAAATTGCAATTTACCTAGAGGATTTATGAAAGAAATGGGAAGTCCTAATCTAATAATGAGAAAGGGATCTAAAATTTGCAATTTACCCAAGGGATTTGTAAAAGAAAAGGGGAAATCCTAATATAATAACAAGAAAGGAATCTGAAATTTAATTTTGTGAAAAGGGATTTAAAATTTGCATTAGTGAAACATGCAAAAAGAGATGTGAAAAACCCTAATCCTAAATGCATGAAAGAAATCTGAAATTTATTTTTGTGTGAGAAGGAATTTGAAGTTTCTTTGATGAAATATGCATAAAGATGTTTGAAAAACCTAATGCTAAATGTGACTTTTAGAATGGAAATTTTTAAATGTGATTTGAAAGGAAATTGATGGGATAACACAAAAGAGAAATGAGAAAACTATTTGACATGTGATTTGTAAAAGGAAATGAAAATGTTCTTGAAATAAGTGAAATGAAAGTTTTGATTTACATGTAGGTTTTTTTGAAAGGAAGAATTTGAAACTTATCTAATGCAAGAGATATGACTTCAAAAATTGACGATTCACAAAGAGAATGACACAAAATAGAAGCCTATCCTAATGATTTGAGCAAAAATAAATGCAATTCTGATTTAGATAAGTAAAGAGAAATCTGAAACATCCTCATACAAAAAGAAATGCAATGAAAGGGAATTTCATACAATGACATGATGCATTTTGTAATGAAATTTTTTCTTGCACATGAATGACAAACATAAAAGTTTAAGGAAAATACCTGGTTCCTTTTGCTCCAGATGGACTATTCTGAGTCTCTGCTATAGACCTCTACAATTTTGAGGGTTTTTGGAGCAATTATATTGGATTCACAGGGTAGGGCATGAATCAGATCTGAATTTTCATGTCGGGTGATGAATCATATTTAGGAGCTCAAAACATCTATTGTGATGACTTGAAGATATTTTCAAGGTTTTTAGAGTCTTTGTTCTATCCAGAATGATACCTGCAATAGCATAGAAAGTATAAAATTGTGTTATATTTCCAAAAATACTAGTCTAGCACAACTCTTTGTGGGGGTCCCATCGGGCATGCTAGAATGAAACGGGCATAAGATGCCATTTTATAGGAGTCAGTGACGTTGATTTGTAGGAGGGGTTGGGAGGAAAAGGTAAAGGAAAAAAATGAGGTAACACGAAGAAAAGTGGAGGAGCGGAGAGAAGAAGGAAAAAAAGAAAGAAGGAGAGGAGACAAAGGAAGGAGGGAGGGAGAACGGGGAGATTCGGAGCTATCAGAACAGTAAGAATACTTCACCCCTTGTTTTGTTGTTTTGGTTTTACCTCTGAAAGAGTATTTGTTTTTGGAATGAATAGTGTCATCTTCATTCGCTGTTGTTGTTCCTATATTTGTCATTTAAGGAAGAAGTGACTATAGGATGTTCTCCTCTACCAGTCTGTAGCAGCCCAAAAATGTGGTCTGTCATCAATGTTTGTCTATTTTCGGTCGCTCGAACCCGGTGATCGACTAGAGATGGTAGGACGGTTGGGAAAGAGTATACCATGATAGGATGACGTCTCAGATAGAAATTACTAGGTGAAGGTTTTCTTCCATTATCTGAGTTACACCTGTGCTACCACGGAACCGCTCGTTGAAGAACCCAAGCTATCATTGTATTTTGAATAATTCAATACATGATAAGGGATTCCTGTTGATTGACACCATCTAGGTGAGTAGGATAGATCTGATGTCTTTACTTGATGGCTCAGTCCTTTCTACAAATGATTGCATCTGTTCTAGAAATCTTGAAATGTGTCATTGGTGGTTGGAAAACAAATAGAAGTCATTCTATTAAAAGAGGTTTGAAATGATTATAAATGTACATCTATCGACACTAGAATTTATTTTTGTTTACCTCCTCTATCCTTGTGGACGCTAAGAAGCATGGGCCAGACAGTGGTACCCGGTCAGAATATTACTGGATTTAAATAAATTTAGGATTAACAAGACCTTTAGAATTTTGCTTTTAATCCCTTAAGTATACTAGCGAAGGTGAATTATTACCTTTTAGAGAAAAAATGGTGGTAGTCACGACAATAATACACTTGAGATACCTTTTAGTGCATGGTAAAACCTCACCTCAGTGGAACTTAGGTGTTAGCTCAGTATAGAAGCTTCTATAAGCCGTATAAATGAACCTGACTGTAACTCTCTAATTACATCAGATAAAATACTAGCCAGTGTAACGTGAATCTGTTGCGGAGTGTGAGGTAAACAGTAGTTGGGATGCCAGATTAATGATTATTATTTGGGTCAATTATTGAAATAATATATCCAAATGATGCTTTGATAGATGGTCCAATAATGTTCTATTACTGCCTTCGGTTGATATTGGAAAAGTATTTTGGTTAAAGCTTGAAAGATGAAGGTTTAATGGTATTGTTATTGCTTTGGCTAGGTTCTGAAATAACATCTTTAAACAATGCTCTGGCAGACGCCAAATTATTGATGTTAATATTTGTTGAAATAATGTTTTAAATAATGCTTCGATGGATGCAAAAAAAAAATATTAATAATGTTTCAATAATGCTAATGTTGAATGTGGAAAAGATGGCTTTAAATAGCATTATGGTTGATGACGGAAAAATGTTTCAATAGTACTGATGTTAGTTGTTGAAATAATGTTTTAAATAATGCGTTGATGAATGGACGTATAATGTTTTTGGTAATGCTTTGTTAGAAGATGGATTGAAGCTTTAAAGCAATGCCGATATGACATCGAATTTGGTGGTATTAAATCATGCTATTAAATCATACTGAGCTAGATGTTGGACCAATGCTCTTGACATCGTTTTGGTTAGATGCTGGAACAATGGGTTATTTTGTACTTGATTGAATGAGGTTGTATTATTGCATTGATAATATAAGGAAATAATGCCTTTCGCGTAATGAAAGGAAGAATGTTTAAAGTTTTGGTAGCATCGTGTGATTTTTAATAAAGCTTGGAAGTCATTGTTTCTTAAAAGGGAAAACGGTAAGATTATTAAGATTTATATCTATATAGACTGCCTTTGAATATATTGGTAGAGACCCAAGATACATATTTAATTAAAATGGTTAGTTGTTGGAGTATTGTTTTATTTAAAACTACTTTGGTTCAGATAGAATTATTGATTTATCGATTGCAAAGGTAAATTAAAAATATATTTTTTAAAGGCGTTATCATAAACTATGTGGGATTCTTGAATGTATGAGAAATTGAACATCCAGTAATCTATAGATACGTTGTGTAAGCACGTAGTGTTCGTTTAATATAGTGAAAGGTAGACTAGACGATATAGAGCTACTTGAAGATAACTTCTCTTATGGGTGGAAAAGTTCTGGAAGATTCAACTTCTCTTATGGGTGGAAAAGTGCTGGAAGTTATATTTCTTTCTCAAAAGTATAGGAGTTGACTCCTTACTCCTTTGACATGTAAACTCTCAATCATTGAGAGTGGAATAAGGGGTCCCCTAAGAGTGCTTGTACCCAATGTTAATTCATTGAGGGATGATCCTTTAATGGTGTGAGGATATAGGGATTATGGAATCTCTATGTGTTTTCTAAGGATAGTATTGGAGTAAAAAAGGAGACGAGAGGATTAAAATAAGTCCCTTAAACTAATTGTATTACAAGTGATTGAATAAAAAATATGAAAAAGGATTTTGAGGTTGAGTTTATTCCCCGTGAGGGTTCTTAGGGTAAATTTTTTGTCATGTGGTTATGTGCATTGTATACTTTGTCTCTATCGTCTCTCTATACTCATTGTTGAAATTACTAGTGCTTGGCACATTGTTCCTATTTTAGCATAAGGAATTTGTTGCACTTTCTTGATTTATACTAAAGAACCTAATGAGAATAATAAATATAAGGGATATATTCTATTTTTTTCCCTACAAAGGACATAGATAGACCCTAAATAAGGGAAGGTAAGAAAGACCCCTTAAGATGATAAGTAAGAATCAGACTAAAAAATACAAGAAATGCATGATCATAAACTTGAACCTTATTCTAGTAGAGATCATACTTATTACTCAAGCATGACTAAGAGACACATTGGATGAGACTTATAACTTAGGCTAGCTCATTGAGGATATGAGACCGATAGATAATCTAGATCATGAAAATATGAGACTTAAAACTTGGGCTAGCTCATTGTTGGATAATACTTCACAAACAATAAATTATAGTTATGGATAACCCTGTGCCATTGTAGCTAACATCGTAAAAGTATAGCCCAATCCATTTGCTCTTACAACTATAATGGGGATTCTAATTTACCATTCTAATTTATGTGTAATATATTCCAAATCCATTTTAATTATTTCTATAGTATAAGTACCTATCCATATGAGCACATTGAAATCTCGATATTTTCTTATTTTAATATAAAGCCTTTTTAATCCTTCATAATCATTAATTTGGGTAGAGATATATCCTTCTTCTAATTATACCATTGCATAGCGGGACTATACAAAAATCATAACACTAAGTGCATTTTGGAGAAATAACCATGTCCTTGTGCCCACAACTAAAAAGAAATTATTTTCAATCTTTTGATATAACCAAGATACACAGCTAATTGGACAAAAAGTATGATAATTACCAGTCTCACATTCGATAATATTATTCAATAGTAAAAATTAAGAAAATAAAAATTTCAATTAAATAGTCATAAATTCAATTAATTTTTCTTTATTATTTAAAATTCTTTTTTTTTATCATAAAAACTCATTAGATAAAGAATTATTCTTTCTCTTTGAAAATAAATATCATTACAAAAATTTGATAGATAACTCATTGGTGTAGATAGACAATAAAAATATCCCAAATACTCCCTCTAATAATGGATAATGTATATGAGATTTTATCCTCGTAAAAATCGAGTAAAAAAATTTCAAATAAGATCTACTTACTCGTAAGTTATTTAAATATAGATAACTTATATAAAAATTAGTTATTCATCTTAGTCTACGTTCTTAAGGAGAAAGAAAGAGAGAGTTTGTACTCATAACACAAGTATGCTTTTTAATGTCCAAAAATTAGAAGATCTTACTAAATGAAAAAAGTAGAGCATATCTCAACCTTTTGAACCATCTTTCATCTATTTTCTCTATTTTTTATGAGGAATATACCTTATTCCATAATTTCAATGGAACAATATACTACTAATTTCAAATTTCTATTTACTATCCTCTCCCTTTTTACCTTTTTAACATAGAGAGGACAGCTTACACATTGAATAGATTTACAAAATCCCTATCCAATACTACAAAGATATCAATTCCATTGAATATCCTCTTTGAAAAAATCAAGAGCAATAGTAGTAGACGACTTTGTAGAGGGGAGGGAAACCATACTCATTCTCTCTATTTAAAATGTGAAAACACATATACAAGAATATTTTAAGTACCATAAGGCACAAATGGGAAATAAATATGGATTGGAGGATCAAGGAATGGAAGAGGGAGAAATACAAATAGATGGATAAAATTAAAGATGGATGGAAGGATAGAAATATACCTTATAAAAATAATCTCTTATTGAAGCTATATATCAAAGACATTAAGACATTCAAGATGATATTATTAGCAATTGAAGCTATATATCATAGGCATTAAGACATTCAATACTATCATACTTATACAAGATCATATTATTATGAAGATATCTCCTTTTGTAAAGTTCAAATGAAGAAATCCCTTTATTTAGCTATTTTTTTGAAGAGAGACGAATCAAGAAATCCCTTTATGTAGATCTTGTTTTTAAAAAGAGAGTTTATGATATTTTAAAGAACATCTCTTTACCATCCTCTATTTTTAAAGGGACCTATCATGATGAGGGTTTATACCTCTCATGATAGATTATACCTGAGGGGTTCCAAATCCTTTTATATAATCAAGACCTTTGTTTGGAACACATTTAATACCTTTAATAAAATTTAATAGGTCATTTTCTCCCTATATTTTAAAATGGATTCAGAAGTTTCAGAGGGTATCTCTAAAATCAATTAAAATTGACTTTCTCAAGATTGTTGGAAAAACATGTGCTCAAATTTTTTTAGTATGAATATTGGATGGAACATAAAGCCTATGTTTTTTGTGAAATATCTCTTTCCCTATTTTTGTTGGACCCTATATTCATATAGCTCTCAAGCTACCTTTCCAAAAAGTTTTATTATAGCATCTATAATAGCCTTTGATTTAGGTTGGAATCCCAACAAATACACAACTATAGGAATTAACTTATCTAATTTGAATAATACTATTAGAATATGTACTAAAAAATCCTCTTGTAATAGTACATGCTCCCATAGCAATTACATATTTTGGTTCGGGCATTTGTTCATATAATCTTACTAAAGAAGGAGCCATTTTCATGGTCACAGTGCCTGCTGTTATAATGAGGTCAGCTTGTCTAGGACTAGATCTTGGCACCAGACCATAACGATCAAAATCGAATCGTAAACCTATTAATAAAGAAAAATCGATGAAAAATAGCTAGTGCCATAAAGGAGTAGCCATAAATTGGAGATTCTGGACCAATAAAGATATTGTCAATAAATAATAATACATCTTGCTTATTTATATCTAAAAAATATTATTCCATGGTTAAATAAGTTAACCCAACTCTCATACGAGCTCTTAGTGGTTCACTCATCTAACCATAGACCACATCTACTTTGTATTTTGAGATATTTTATTCCTAAATGACTCCTGATTATTTCATTTTTAGGAACACCTCCATATATAAGATTAAAGAATCAAGAGTCATTCAGGAATAAAATATTTTAGAATCCAAAGTAACTCTAGGCTATGTTTATATGAATGAAACACCAAGAGATCATATGAGAATCTAGTTAAGTACTTTAACCATGGTAAAATATTTTTGAGATATAAATAAGAAAGATGTACTATTATTTATTAACAAAAAAAATAGGTAACAAAGTGGCTTTGTTACCTATTCCATTAGGTACCGCGGATTTTTTGGTACACCATATTCATGCATTTACTATCCATGTGACTGTATTAATACTACTTAAAGGTGTCTTATTTGCCCGTAGCTCTCGCTTAATACCCGATAAAGCAAATCTTGGTTTTCGTTTTCTTTAAAATGGACCTAAGAGGGAAGGAATATGCCCAATATTTTGCAAGGATCATGTTTTCCTAGGGTTATTCTGGATGTACAATGCAATTTCGGTGGTAATATTCCATTTCAGTTGGAAAATGCAGTCCGATGTTTGGGGTAGTATAAGTGATCAGGGAGTGGTAACTCATATCACGGGAGGAAACTTTGCACAGAGTTCCATTACAATTAATGGGTGGCTCCGTGACTTTTTATGGGCACAAGCCTCTCAAGTTATTCAATCTTATGGTTCTTCATTATCTGCATATGGTCTTTTATTTTTAGGTGCTCATTTTGTTTGGGCTTTTAGTTTAATGTTTTTATTCAGTGGTCGTGGGTATTGGCAAGAACTTATTGAATCTATTGTTTGGGCCCATAACAAATTGAAGGTTGCTCCTGCTATCCAGCCCAGAGCCTTGAGCATTGTCCAAGGACGTGCTGTAGGAGTAGCTCATTACCTTCTGGGTGGAATCGCCACAACATGGGCGTTCTTCCTAGCAAGAATTATTGCAGTAGGATAATGGCTAGGAGGATTTGAAAAGCATTATGGCATCAAGAAATATAAGGAAGAGTAGTATGTCTCCATTTGGTCCAAAGGAAAGGTATGCATTATTGATCTCTATCATTCCTTTCTTTTCCATTAACATTTAGTTGAGTTTCAATTATAAAATGATCCTCAATTTTTGGCTTAGTCTTAATCTGTAATTGAGAAGGGATCCGATCATTCATTTGAATATTTTCTGTACTTCTATTATCTGGTCGAAGTTCAGATTTTTTCAACCATTTTATCCTTTCCGTCACTAGTCTTATCAATTCTTTGATACGTTCTCTAGAAAGCCGTATAAATTCTTTGATACGGCTTATTAATTCTTTGATAAGTTTTATAAAAAGCTGTATCCATTCTTTGATACGTTTTACCAATGTTCTGATTTTTATCTTTATTATCAAAAGTTTAATACGTTCTCTCAACCGTATTGTCAATTCTTTGACACGTATTATCAATGCTTTGATAAAAATATCATTGGTAATATTAATTATTTGATACGTCTTATAAATTCTTGGATACATGGTCCGTAGAATTCCTTTGAATGGACTTGGAACATATCTTCATTTTTTTAGTATAAACCATGTCAGAAAAAGGTTTTTCAGTTAACACGATGGGATTCATCGCTAAATAACCAGTATCTCCTTCAGAGTGCCCCCCTTCACGCCAAGGTCTAAAGCGAAAGGGAGATAGAATCCTTATTTGAATTCCAATTTCCCAAAAGTCTTCTGGGTATTCTGTTTCTGAATATTCAGAACCGTCATAATCGCATATGACATACGTTTCTCTACCCCAATCCTCCCAATTTTTATTCCATTTATAGAATTGAAAAAATAATGCATGAATAATGTTTCTCATTATTATGAAAAAGGTTATTATGATATATTTTTGATAAGTCATCAAAAGAGTCCATTGGGGGATCTATTTTTCAAAGAAATAGAATGAAAAGAAATACAGGTGTGGGAAAATCCAAAATATCCACATAGAGTTAAAAAATTTAAAAGTGTTTGTTAGAATATAAAAAAAATTAATTTAAATTTAATCTCATTTTTTGGATTTTACTATTTGTCAAAAAATCAAATGGTGATATTACTTTTATCTATTGATCGCTTAAAGATCGCTTAGATACATTCTATTTCTCTCTTTTATACAGAGAGAACTTTACCTCCTAATATTAATCCAGGATCAAAGAATGAGAACTTTACCTCTCTTTTATTGATTTTTAATGGTAGTAAATAAAATTGTTTCCACACCCATGAATAAGAAATCTTGGATCAAAGAATGAGAAATCATAGATTAAATAATGAGAAATCATATATCAAAGGATGAGAAATTATAGATTAAATAATGAGAAATCATAGATCGAAATGTCGAATCTTAAAAAATTATTGTTGTCATATAACATTATATTTACAAGGTTCCTATGGTAAATCACTGATTATTTTTATCTTTCCTACTTTGGCTCTATAAGAGTAAAATATATAGAAAACATAAAACCATAAGATTTCATGCATTCTTAGTAAGCATTATATAATAATCCTAGGGTGGTTCTCTTAGTTGATGGATTTTTTTTTGCATAGTTTTTGAAGGATTAAAATAGGGTATGTAGCATCTACACAAGGAATAAAAGTATGGTATACGTCATTAGTCTAATCCTTTGTAAGAGTTACCTACAATAACTAAATTGTGAAATATATTTTTTTATTCAAAGAAATTAGTTGTTTCTAACTTCGCTTTACCTTAATTCAATAAAAATAATTTTGTAAAAAAACTTTTGGTAAATGTGATGCCTTATTATGACTAGGGGTAACAATCCTTTTTTGTTCCGCATACCCATAGAATTTTGAGAAATACGTACATCTATAGAAAATATTTTCTTAGAGAGAATAATGTTTCAAATGAATCATACTCATTCATATACATTGGAGGTCCATTGATGAAAAGGGACTAAATAAAGTTTAAATCCAATTCTTATAGTTATGGATATAAGCACAATCAAAATTCTTGGGGAGTTATACATTCATGTATTTATAATACCATTGAATATTTATTGAAGCTTAATATTCTCTTCATATAGAACATATATCTAAGAAATACCATAAACCAAAATAGAAGGAATAGGTTCATTCATAAGTAAATATTTCATAACAGATTCATTACACTTTACATCTTTCTTGGTATATCTAGATAATAGATATTAACATAAACTCAAGCAATATACAGCTACTAATATAGTTACTAAATCATTAGCACCACATAAAAATATACCTCCTAGAGTAGTTTTTAATATGAATAACAAAATTTTTTATAGCAATTTATATACATTGAATGTATTCCATGGATAGAGGAATACATAGAGTTGAACATAATAAAATGAAAAACTAAAATATTTTCTTGAAATTGTTTGTCTAGAAATTACTCAAAAAGTTGATCAAGTTCTTCTCTGCATCAAAATAGCAAGATTGCTATGCTTAGTACTAAAATTTTTAAAGTGATGAAATAGAACCAAGTTGTATCTTTTTATCAAAGATTAAATTAGTCATCATAAGAAGAAAATGAACACAAATTAAAATAGATAGAGGTACCTAAGGAAATTGGATCCAATTTATATGGGACGCCCAAAACTCACCCGGATATCATTAGGTTGGATGGAGTGGATTATGTTCTCCTCTTATAAGAGCAAGAAATATCTTCTGAGACCATGATTGCAATTTTCATTATACATGGATTTCTCCATGTATTGATTTCAAAATCATTTTCATTCCCAAGTGTATTTTATTTTATAGGATCATGAATTGATCTTGGCAACTGCTCAACAAGCATTTCATTGATCAAATAAGTTTTCTATTTTTTTATTATCCTATATATTTTTATAGTATTTAACCAAGGTATTTATCCAAAGAATATCTAAATACCAAATTCATTTTCTTTATGAATGAGTCTTTGAAAAGAACGAAGAAATGAATTCTCGTTCTTTTGAGAACGATTTTGTGAAGAGTTCCGAACCTAATTCTTCTCGAACTACGCGTATCGTACTTTTATGTTTACAGGCTAAAGTTTTAGCACATGAAAGTAGAAGTATATACTTTATAGAATATAAACCATCTTGATTGAAATATCCACTATAGTGAAGAAAATTTCTTTAAATTTGGTTGAATCCATCAAGGATATCATCATCTGATAAACTGGTCCAAGCCAATTTACTAATTGGTCGCCCTGAGATGTCGCAGAACCTTTCTTTAGCTAATAATCCTATTATGGATCTAATAGGGGCTATTGGATCAATTTCATTTGTAATGATATTGGTAATTGATGTAAATCCAGTTGCAAGAGGTCAAAACAAAATACCTCCCATTACATAAAAATAACGATAAATGAAAATAATGTGTAAAACCCTCCATTTACATAAAAACTGCAATAAATAAAAATAATCAGTAAAACTCTCCATTCACATAAAAACTACAATACATGGAAATAAACCAGTAAATAATTTGTTTACTCATTCTTGGATTCACTTCCCATTTTACAATGCAATACCAAGGGAATATATATCCCCAAAGAAACCCTAAAAGAAAACCCTAAAACTTGAAGCCCTAAAAGAAACCCTAAAAGAAAACCCTAAAGCTTAAAACCCTAGAAATAAAAAAAATTACTATTTTCAGCAAATTATTTTTTCATAAAAATTTGCCTTTTTAGTAATTACCATTTTCGACAAATTATATTTTGCGTCAAATAATTCCATTTTGAGTAATAAAAAAATACTTTAAAACTTTTTTTTTTTAAAACCCTCTAAAGATAGGCTCTCGCATCATTCTCCTTTGGTTGAAAAGAACTTTGCTTCTGTGAGTTTCTCTGATCAAACTCATAATCGCTCTCCATAGAGTGTCACACATCTGCAAGTACTCCTCAAAGTACCAACTCCTTCTAAGGTTTTGAAGCAGAGTTGCATTAAAAAAACACATACAATCCATTGAAAACCATAAATGATAAAAGGAGCCAAAGCTTTCCATTAAAATGAGGATCCCAAAAGAAGAGCCCTCTTACCATTTCAAAAATTCCACTTATGCCCTATTTTCCCCTTCTTTCCCACCTAAAACTTGAAATTTCAAATTTGAAATTTGGGGCAACTTGCGAAGGTCATAACTTCGCGTTCATTGACCCAATTGACTATTACAACATATTTTCAGAAACGGCATGAAATGATCTAAGAGGCATGATCTTTAGATATTTGAAACAAGGCTCATATTTAGCCAAAAATCCTCAATTTTGACCTCTAAGACCTTTAAAAATCTCCTATAAGAAAAACTAGTTTTACTAGTTTTACTAGTTTTACTAGTTTTTACAAAATTAAACAATTACAATCTTTTTTGGGTGATGCAAGATCACTTTTACACCATTGTATGCTCATGCATCAGACACCTAGGGTAAATTTAGAAGTGACATTCACTTATTTGGAAGAAAACCAAGGCGTTCAACCTCAGCCTTTGACAACCAAGATGAATCTTCAATAGGCCTGCCCTTCCACTTAACCAGATATTCTGCATACTACCTATTTCTTGTGCCTTTGCCTACATGGGTATCTAAGACCTCTTCTATCTCTTCTATCTCTATATATGGGAATAATACACAATTCTATGACTGGTTCGCCATTATTGTCACCTTCATGATATTAGCAAGGTATTTTTAACTTGTTGTAGGTTTTAGCAAGAAATATTTCCTTTCTAAAGTGAACCATAACTTGATCTCCCACTTGGAACTCCTCAAGTCGTCACTTCTAGTATGCTCTTGTCTTGTACTGAGTGTTCATCTTGTTGATATGTTGCTTCAATTCATCATGCAGGTTCTACAAGTGCTCTACAAAGTCCTCAACCTCAACACTGCTCTTTTCCCCTCTGTTCATCTTTCTCAACTCGAAAGCATTCTTTGGGAAAATCCCATATACAATATGGAATGGGGATTTATTAGTACTCCTATTGACAAAATTATTGTATGTAAATTCTGCATATGGTAAAACCAAATCCCATCCCTTGGGCTTATCTCCTACCAAGAACCTCAGTAGATTACCCAAACTTCTTTTCACCATATTTGTTTATCCGTTAGTTTGTGGGTGGTATGCAGAACTAAATTTTAGGTCTGTATTCAATTTCTTCCATACGGTCCTCTATAAATACCCAATAAACTTGGTATCCCTATCAGAAATGATACTCTTTGGTAGATCATGTAGGTGTACCACCTCTTTGAAAAACAACCCTGCAACATGAACTACATCATTAGTTTTTTGACAGAGAACAAAATGTGTCATCTTTGAAAACCTGTCAACCACCACAAATATGGAGTCATTCCTCCTCTATGTCCTTGGTAAGCTAAGAACAAAATCAATGTTGATGTCCTCCCATGGCCTATCTGGTATAGGTAACAGCTGATATAATCTAGTGTTCTGTCTCACACCCTTGGCCATTTGGCATACTCTGTACAAACTTCTTCACATATTGCTGCAACTATGGCCAATAGTAGTTCTCACTAACGAGGGCAATGGTCTTATCTCGACCAAAGTGTCTAGCTAACCCTCCACTGTGCTTCTCCTTGACTAGATTCTCCCTTATTGAAATCCTTGGAATACATAATTGATTTTCTTTGAACAACATCCCATCTTGTATTAGAAAATCCAACCACTTAGTCCTGTCTAAAGTAACAGGCGCTAAGAAGCTCTCCAAGCCTTTACAAAATTAGGATCTTTAGGTTACAAACCCTTAAGTTCATCAAACCCTATAACTTCCACCTTCATTTCTATTAAAAAACACTACCTTCTACTTAAGGAATATGCAACTCTATTTGACTTCCCACTCCTATGCTTTAACACAAAGGTATAACTTTGTAGAAACTCAACCCACTTTAAGTGCCTCTAATTTAGCTTCCCTTGGCTATTAATATATTGTAAGTCCTAATGATCAATATACAAAATAAATTATTTTGGCAACAAATAATGCCTCCACTTCTTTAGAGCCTGAACTATAGCATAAAAATCCTGATCATATACAGAATACTTCTTCCTAGCATCATTTAATTTCTCACTAAAATAAGCAACAGGTTTACTTTCTTGACTCAACACAGCTCATATGGCACTACCACTAGCATCACAGTCTACTTGAAATACTTTGTTGAAATCTGGAAGTGCTAAAACATGTTGTTCTATGACCTTTTTCAACATATCAAAGCTCTTATTTGCTCCTAAGGTCCACTTAAATTCTTTGTTATCCCTTATCATTGTTTCTATTAGGGGTGCACAAATACTACTGAAATTTCTAATAATTTTTTTGTAAAAACTTACTAGACCATAAAATGATCTTACCTTAGTTATGCTCCTTGGAGTAGGCCATTCAATGATAGCCCTCACTTTTTTGGGTCTATTTTTAGACCTTAAGCATAGATGACAAATCCCAGATATACTAACTCCTTCACAAAATTGCACTTCTTAAAATTAATCAGCAACTGCCCCTCCCTCAAATTCTCAAAAACTCTTCTCATATGCATCAAGTGCTTTTCCAGTGTCTTAAAAAATATTAAAATGTCATCCAAATAGACAATTACAAATTTTCATAAAAAAATCTTCAATACCTCATTCATCAACCGCATGAATATTCTTGGTGCATTTTTTGGCCTAAATGGCATGACCAACCAGTCATACAAACTCTATATGATCTTGAAGGTTATCTTCCACTCATCCCCTTATCTAAAATGAATTTTATTGTACCCACTCTTTAGCTTAATCATTGTGAAGTACTTGGTTCCACTCAAACAGTCCATAATGTCATCCATCCTTGGCAATGGGAACCTATATTTTATTGTGATATTTTTAATAGCTCAGGAGTCTATACACATTCTCCACTTTTCATATTTCTTTGGTGCTAGTACTGTAGGTAATACACATGGACTCAAGCTGTCCTGAATCAGTCCCTTTTTTAGCAACTCTTGGACTTGTATGTTTATCTCCTCACTTTCTACAGGAGTCATTCAATGGGATGCCTTATTGGGTAAACTAGATCCTGGTACCAAATATATATGGTTACTAATCTTCCTCACTAGTCACAAACCCTCTGGTACATTATCTAATATAATATTTAGAAATTCTTCTAACAAACCTGAGACTTCTACTAGGGTATATTTGTATTCTTCTTCCCTAACTCTAGGAATTAATGCATAGCACATATGCTCATGTTTCAAACCATCCAAATATATTCTACCTTAAATTAAATAGATTCTAGAGTGCATCCCTATGTGTGAACAAGATATTTGGCAAGTGACTATGTGAGGGTTTCATCTGGGTTGAGTGCAAGAAGCTCTAGAGGTTGGTTTTTAGGGCCTTCGGGCCCTAGCGGCCAATATTTTTGTGGTTTATGATCAATATTTTAGCAAGAAATGTTGCAAGGGATACAAGATGGGTTAAAAAATTATCTTTCAACAAATCATACTATGAACTTGAGTGACAATGGCTTCAAATTTGCTGCACAAAAGAAAAATGAAAACCATACCTTTCCACGACGTCTAGGGAAAGGATTAAAGAGATCACGAAACAAGTTTCAAGCAGTTGATCAAAAAATGGATCATATATCCAGTGAATTTGGTGCTAAGGTGCACCCACAAAATAATTCTACTGTGAAAATCCCTATCAGGGGTAAGAATTTCAAAGATAGTCCCAAAAATGAATTTTAGGGATGCCCTTCATGGTGGATAGCCTCAGCCCAATGCTAATATCAATATTAGGGCTTCCCATAAACCTCTAATAATGCCTAAGATTGATCTTAGAAAAATGAAGTCAGGATGTCTTAAAGCAGCTGATGGAAATCCTATTGTTAAGCTTGATATGGGTAACATTCAGAATGGCATTGAAGATTTGGAAAAAAGAGGACTAATTTGTTGGTTCATGGGTTTTCATTTGAGTCTATCTGCTTTCAAAGTCTAAGCTGTAAAAAGCTAGAAAACTAAAGGTGAGTTACAAATCTGTATTTATCCAAATGGTTATTTTCTTTTTTTATTTGCTAATAATGAAGATAGAGAAAAATTTTCAAGGGGGTCCTTGGTTTTTGGAAGGGCAGGGCTTTTCATGAAGCCCTGGCATTCTAAATTTAAAGCCACAAAAGAGATGCCTTATATAGCTCCCGTGTGGGTTAGACTCTTTGGCATCCCCATTGAATTTTGGAATCCAACTATTTTTCTTCAATTGGAACCTCTTTAGGAACTTTTATGATGATTGTTGATTGTAATCAAAATTTTAAACATATTATTTATGCTTGGATTTGTGTTTTAATAGATTTTGACAAACCCCTACCTAAAAAGATCACATTACAATTTGGGGAAGACACTTGGGAGAAAGTAGTGGACTATGAGAACATTCCTTTTCATTGTAGAATTTGCCATGAATATGGTCATTTGGCCGATGCTTGCCCAAATAAAATTCCTGATCAAAAGAAAGAAGATATAAACTTAGCAAGTTTCCAACTACCTAAGAAGAAGAACACTCAGAAAAAACCAGTTATGAAGGATCAATCAAAGTCGTCTACTAATATGTTTGAAATCATTTCCACAAATGATGTCCCAAGTGAGGAAGAGGAAATAATGGAAACTGAAATCTTAGAAACACAATTTAAATATGAAGGGAAGAACTCAGAGACAAACCAACAAATCAAAGGTTTTCAACAGAAAAAAAGGAGAAAATTTACACAAGAAAAACAATATTTCAAATATCAAAACTTCAAATAATGCAGGTCCCAAAATAGACTCCGTTGAACCATCTAGTAAAATTTTGGCTATGTACGAGCATTCTTATAGGTTAGAATCCATCTTAGATTCAATTGGAATAAGTCAAGAAACAGGGAAAACAAATTGAAGATGGATTCTAATAAAAAATTAGGTCACAAGACCAATGAATATCATATGGTAAAAGAAGGTGAAACGCTTGTAGAGGAAGGTAAGGTTAATGCCCTTCCCAAAAATTTTAGCCCTTGTATTAATGAAGATCATCACTTGGAATATTAGAGGACTCAAAGGGAGTTTAAAAAAAAAAATGAAATTAGAAGAATGATTCAGATAAATCATCCACATCTTATTTTCCTTCAAGAAACAAATATGTCAATGGAGGATATGGACTTAATTACCAGTAAAATTTGGCCTGCTGGAAAAGTGGTTTCCCTCAGGTCCCAACCGAAATTGGATGGCATTTCTTGTCTTTGGGATCCAAAAGATGTAGTTATTCACCATATGGTTGGAATTTGGGGTTTGTTGGCTATAGCTATTCAAAGTAGACATTCCAACCAGATTATGCTCTACATTACTGTTTATGCTCCGACTTCTTTGGAGGAAAAAAAAGATAGTGGAAGGATATTACTCATATTATCTCTTATTTTCCTAAATCTTGAATCTTGATCGGAGGAGATTTCAATACCATCCTCTCTCTGGATGAGAAAATAGGGGGAAATAGAAATTTGGACAAAGTCACTGACCTCATGAGCGAATATATTCCAAACCTCCATCTTGTGGATATCCAACCAGATAATGGCCTTATGAATTGGTCTAAAATAAGGCAAGGCTTAGCTTGTATAATGGAGATATTGGATAGGTTTTTGCTCTTTAAAAATTTCTTAATCCATGGTCACATTCCTAAAGTGAAGACTCTTAATAGTGCTGGTTCAGATCATTGGCCAGTCATGGTGGAAATGTGGAAAAACAATGTGAGTTTCTCTCCTTTTCATTTTAAATTAATGTGGCTTAGAGACATTTCCTTCAGACCTCATGTGCAACAATGGTGGAAGGAAGGTAAACCTAGGCATGAGACTAAGATGTTTTGTTTGGCCAAAATACTACAATATATTAAATCCAAAATCAAGACTTGGAACTGGAAAGAGTTTGGGGATGTTCATAAAAAAAACTTGAAGTTATTGCTCATATTGAAAATTTGAATAAGAAAATCTATTTATATGACCTCGCAAAGAAGAGAAGTGCAGATGAAATTAAACTCACAACTCAGTTAGAGGAATGGGAAAAAAGAGAAGAAATCTTATGGAAGCAAAAATATAGAATTCAATAGCTCAAAGAAGGAGATCGAAACACAAATTTCTTCCACAAATATCTTCTAGCTCAAAAATATCACAACTTTATTTATTCCTTAAAATCATATTTTGAAGATGTTTTTTATACTTGGGATGGCATGAACTCTATTGTTGTTAATTACTTTTCCAATATTTTAGTTGCTACTCCTCTTGACTTAGCTTCACAACAAAATGTTCTTCAAGAAATCCCTTGTCTTATCACTTCTGAGGATAACTCTATTTTAACTACTCCTATTACTATCAATGAGCTTCAATAAGTAGTTTTTAAAATGCAAAAAGAGAAAACCCCAGGTCCTGATGGTTTTCCTATTGAGTTCTACTAAGAGTTTTGGGATATCCTTCATGTTTATTTATTAGAGTTGGTGGAAGAAGCCAGGAAATCCAAAGAAATTTTGAAGGTTATCAATAAAACTTATAGTACTCTTGTTCCAAAAGCTTAAGACGTTGATCATATATCAGCTTTTAGACCTATTTCTTTATGTAATGTTCTTCTCAAAATCATTACTAAAATCATGGCAGAAATGTTGAAGACTCTTTTGCATAAGATTATTTCCCCAGAGCAAGGGTGTTATGTGGAAGGATCTAAAATAGTAGATGAGATAGTTCTTGCTTAGGAAGCCATCCATTCCATGGATATGCAAAATTCTCCTTCCATGTTCATTCGGTTAGACTTATCCAAATATTATGACAGAGTGGATTGGCACTTCTTTATCAAAGTTTTGAGACAATTTGGTTTCTCTAAGGATTGGATGGATTGGATTATGGGATGTATCTCTTAAGTTTCCTACTTAGTTCTTATCCATGGCACACCTTCTTAGTATTTCCTAGCTTCAAGAGGTATTAGTCAAGGTGACCCTCTATCCCCTTATTTATTCATCATTCTTGTTAAATGCTTAGGTAGGACTATAACCAAAAATAGGGAAAAAAACCCTTGAGGGAGTTACCATTGCTCATGGAGCTAGACCTATCTCTCATATTAAATTTGTGGATGACTCTACTATTTTAGGTAAAGCTATAGTTAAGGAAGAGTCTAATATTAAGCAAATCATTGGCTATTTTTCTAAGGCTACTGGGCAGTTGATCAACGAAGAAAAATCTAAAGTTATTTTCCTTCACTGCTTTGCTAGACAGGAATCCATGGTCTTGGATAAATTAAGATATAATAAGACATCTCTTCCAATCACTTAGTTAGGTATTCCCATAAATATTCAAAGGTAGAAAAATAAATATTGAAATTGGTTGTTGGACAAAGTCAAGAAGAAAATTGGAAAGTGGACCAACAAGTGGCTTTCTTCTGGGGGTAAAATCACCTTGGTAAAATTAGTCCTTCAAGATATTCATATTTATGTTTCTTATGTTTTGAATATCCCAAACGTTGTTCTTCGAGAATTGGATCAAATCAGTAATTATTTCCTTTGGAGTGGTACTAAGGAGAAAATAAAATGGGCATTGGTGAAATGGGATACTTTATTTCTTCCTAAGAGTGAAGGGGGGTTAGGATTTTGGTCTTCAATTAATAACAAAAAAAGCTTTAGTTGCTAAATTATATTGGATAATGTTGCATAACCCCAATTCTCTTTGGGCCAACTGTATTCCTTAGAGTGAAGGGGGGTTAGGATTACGGTCCTCAATTAATAACAACAAAGCTTTAGCCGCTAAATTATATTGGAGGATGTTGCATAACCCCAATGCTCTTTGGACCAACAATCTCCATGCTAAATATGCTGAGAACAAAAGTCCTAAAGACCTTGTTCACTATCAACTTCCTACCAAAGGTTCTCCAATTTTAGCAGTTCTTAAGACTGGTGAGGATTTGATAAAGAAAAAATTATTTTGGATCATTCATAATGGTCAACATGCAAATTTTTGGACAAATTCTTTGGATGGTCACAAGACTTTGATAACTCAGTTTCCTGATTGGAGGCCTTGGATGGAGGAGCTTCACTGAGCTAATTGGATAAATGTTGCTAATTACTGTCGATACCATACTGGTAATTCAAAGGTTGGTAGATATTGATACCTATTGAGGACTAGCCTATTCAAATCCCAAAAAGGTAAAGAAAATATATCCAAGGCATCTTTCATATGAGATCCCTCTCTTGGTCCCATGAAAAAGATTGTTTTGGATAGAACAACACTACTAAGGGTGAGTATTCAGTTGCTCAAGGTTATTTGACCTTATGCTATAATAATCCCAACCATTCTTCTAGCATCTTTTCTTGATTGTGGGCTCAAAATATCTGGCCTAAGGTGAGGTTCTTTAATTGGATTTTATTGCATCGTAGGGTGCTTACTGGTGAGCAACTTATGAAGCATGGTTTTCATGGCCCTTTTAGATGTGAAATGTGTGAAGAGAATGTAGAAAATATCAACCATATTTTTATTGAGTGTACTTTAGCCTTTGAGCTGTGGAGGAGAATGGCCACTTTACTTGTCTTACAATGGTCCCATTTTTTTACTTTTGAACAACTTTGAAGGGATGGGCCTAATCAAGAGGGTTTTGATCATTTTAATAGGTAGTTAGTTTGGATGGGTTCTACCATTATTCTTTGGAATATTTGGAATGAAAGGAACAACCAAATTTTTTATCAAGATAGGAAGGATATTCACTATATTTGGCAAAAGACCATAGCCAACTTAGTTGAACCAGTCCATCATCTCCTTAATCACCCCCAAAAATCCCACCAAATATGGGATCAAGTGATGCAAATATTGAATATTAAACCTTCTAAGGGTAACCAACTTAAAGGGAATGTGAGTATTAGTAATATGGAGAGGAATAGAAATTCACAACCTCCTCCTAAGGATTTTGGAAAAGTCAATTTTGATGGAGCCTCTAGAGCGAACCCTGGAAAATCTAGTGTGGGAGGAATTGGTAGACTTTCAGATGGCTCCCTGGTTTTTACTTTTTCTAAGAATTTGGGTATTGTTTCCAATAACCTTGCTGAGGGGTATGGTATCCTCAGAGGCCTTCAAGAGGCTACTAAGGTTGGATGGGAAAATGTGTTATTTGAGTTTGACTATCAACTTATGATTAATCTCTTGAAGGATCCTTCTAAGAATCATAAGGTGGATTGGAGAATAAAAAGAATTATTGAGAAGATTTAGTTAATCCAAATGAGATTTTTGAAAGTTGATTACAATCATGTGGTCAGAGATCAGAACAAGAGTGTTGATGCTTTAGCTAATTGGACTTTGGAAAAAGGTGATCTTACTTTTTATGGCCACCATCCTATCTGGTGGGCTTCTCAAATTAGGAAAGCTCTTCTTTCTATCATTTATTTGGATGGCTCCAGTTCTGAAGGTACCTAGTTTCTTCTTGTTTTTTTTTTTTTTGCTTCTCTTTGGTTCATTCTATTTTTTTAGTTCCCTAGCTCATTCTATTCTTTATTTTGTTTCCTTTGTTGATTCTTGCCTTAATAGTCTCCTAGTCTAGATAGGTCATTGTTTTGTTCGTTTTTTATTTTTTATTTTTTATTTATTTATTTATTTATTTTTAGTTTTTTAAGTTGGGTGGTTGTTTTGTTTTGTTTTATTTTTGTGTTATTTGTGTTGTTTTTTGTTGTTCTTGTGTTTTTGTTGTTTTGTGTATTTTTTTTTTTTTATGTTTTTTGTTATTGTTCTTGTTTTTTTTTCATTCTTGTTCTTGGGTTTCTCTTTTTTTGTGTTATTTCGTGTTTTTATGTGTGAGTGTTTTCTATGTTTTTTGTTTTTGTTTATTTTCTGTTGTTGGTTTTTTATTTTTGTTTTTATTTTATTTAAAAAAAAAAAATAGGTTTTGGTTGTGTTTATTTTTCATGGTTTTTTTTTTAGGTTATGTCTTTGTAGTGTTCTGTTGTTTTTGTCTTGTTTGTGTTTTGTTATGTGGTTCTTGTATTTTTCTATGTGGTTTGTGTTGTGGTTTATTTTATCTTATTGTGTGTGTTTGGTTGTGCTTTTGTTTTTGACACACTCAGGGAACATATTTTTTATTTTATTTTATTATATTTGTTGTTATTTAATTATTTTTAAATTGGTTTTGTGTGTTTGTTTGCTCCTTGAGTATGTCAAATGTGGTAGGCCAGGTCCGATTCTTGGGTATTTTTGGTGGAATGGATACCCCTGCCTCATTGGGTCTTACGCAAAAGTGGCATCCCTTTTAGAATTTTTTCCACAAACTAAAAAAAAAAACTAAATAGATTCTGGCACTACTACATACCTTTTCGTCCACCTCCTTTAGGGGCTTCAACTTATGGCGCAGTCCATTATTTTTCAAGGATTAAGTGTTGGCACGCCCATAATGCATTGCACCCGATCAAACTGCTACAACCTTCCCAATAACAAATGGTAAGCATCCATAGACAGGATGTCACATAGGACCTCATCACAATAATTGCCAATATTAAATTTTACCATGCACTGCTCACTGACCAAAGCCCTATGATCCTTCTACAACCATGCAATTCAATATAGATGTGGGTGTATTTTCCTCTCTAATTATAGTTTGGTAACCATTCCTTCTGCAACTAGGTTATTCATGCTATCATTATCTATGATAACATTATAGACCGTACCTGCACATTTACACCTTGTGCAAAATAAGCTCTTCCTCTGATCTGGATCTTTCTCCTCATTCAGTAAGGATCTCCTTATTATCAATACTTCTCCACTTTTTGCTTCTTTAGAGTGCTCAGATTCAACACCTTCATTAGCAATAGTAGCTTGAGCATTACCTTTAGGCCTCCTATTTGTTCCTTATTGGTGTTTTGGACACTCGTATGCTCGATGTCCTTCTTCTCCACAGTGAAAACAAGTTCCACGAAATCCTCCTCTTCTAAAACCTTGTCCATACCTTCCTCTTCTTCTCTGATAACCATTATTTTGGTAGTTATTATTCTATTCATAGGGGCAATAAGCATTTTTTCCTTCTAGTCTTGGTTGTTTCTTGTATCCCAAATTTTATTTTGGTCCTCATTCCATCCTCCATTTTTTCTCCCACCAGTTCTTCCACCGTGACATATTCCTCTCTGTTTACTTTAAAACCTCTTGTTATACTTCTATTCTACCTTCAAGGCAAACTGGTAAGCATCTTCAATGGTGTTCATCCTGACCAGACTCAACTCCTCTTGAATACTTGATCTTAACCCATTAATATAATGGGCTACCTTGTCCTTTTTGGCCTCAGAATGGCATGTTCTAATCAGGATATTATAGAACTCCTCTGTATATTCTTTGACAAAGTTACTCGATTGTCTCAAAACTTGCATTTTAATGAGCAGATCCAAATCATAATCAGCTAGAATAAATTATCTTTTCAACTTCTCCACCATTCGTTCCCACCTTGTTATCCTTTATTTTTCTCTTTTTTTTCTATCTAGTTGCACTCCCTTCCACCATATGCTAGCATGACCCTTCAACTTGGTATTAGCAAACTTGACCCTCTAAATATCTTCTACCTCCTCATAATCGAAGTATTCCTCCACGTCATTGATCCAGTCGATCAAATATTTAGGGTTGATATTTCTAGAATACATGGAGACATCAAACTTTAGTCTCTTTCCAATCTGTGATTTGGCCTTATACAATATGGATTGTGTAGGATCTACTGCCTCTTATTATTCTTCTTTGAACTTGGACTCTTCTTCTTCAAATTCATCTTCACTCCCTTCTCTCTTTGGCTCAAACCCTCTATGCAGCTCCTCTTGCAGATCTTGAACTTGCCTTTGCAAAGATCTAAAATCTTTTTCTAACACTATATTTATCCCACCACCATGGTTTCTTCATGGAGGCATTCTGCTCACTTCTCCCACAAACCCTAACTATAGATCCTAGTGTAAACTATATCATGTTCGATGCTCTATTTACACACTCAGGAACTCTTGCTCTAATACCACTCGAAATAGAGTTGCATTAAAAAAACACATACAATCCATTGAAAACCAACAATGCTAAAAGGATCCAAAGCTTTCCATTAGTTTTATGCTAAAAATTAGTATCCCAAAATAATATCCCTCTTACCATTTCAAAAATTCCACTTATGCCCTATTTTCCCCTTTTTTCCCACCTAAAACTTGAAATTTCAAATTTGAAATTTGGGGCAACTTGCAGAGGTCATAACTTCGCGTTCATTGACCCAATTGACTATTACAAAATATTTTTTAAAATGACATGAAAAAATCTAAGTGCAATGATCCTTATATTCTCATGTCAAGGCTCATGTCTAGCCTCAAATCCTCAAATTTGACCTCTAAGACCTTTAAAAATCTCCTGCAAGAAAAACTAGTTTTACTAGTTTTTACAAGTTTTTACAAATTTAGACAATTACAATATTTTTTGGGTGATGCAAGATCACTTTTACACCATTGGATGCTCTTGCATCAGGTTTTATATCTCAAACCTCCTACAAGCACTACACATAGTGCCAATTTATTCCTTCAAGGTTTTAAAATAGCAAACCTCCTACAAGCACTACACAAAGTGCCAATTCTTCCCTCTAAGGTTTTTAATTAAAAAAAACCTCTTGCAAGCACTACACAGAGTGCCAATTTATTTTTTTAAGATTTTACAAACCTTTTGCAAGCACTACACAAAGTGCCAATTCCTCCTTCTAAGGTTTTATATAAAAAACCTCCTACAAGCACTTACACAGTGTTAATTTCTTTCTCTAAGGTTTTACAAACCCTCTGCAAGAACTACATAGAGTGCCAATATCTTTCTCTGATGATTTTACATAAAAAAAACTTCCTGCAAGCACTTACACAGAGTGCCAATTTTTTTCTCCAAGGTTTTACAAACCTTATACAAGCACTGCATAGAGTGTCAATTTTTGTTTTGGAGCCTCTTTGATCTCCTCTCATTTTCTTTTTTCTTCTCTTCTCTTTTCTCCTCACAACAAGATATAGCTTGCTCTGATACCAAATGATGTAAATCCTGTTGCAAGAGGTCAAAAAAAAAAACCTCCCATTACATAAACACTACGGTAAATGAAAATAATATGTAAAACCCTCCATTTACATAAAAACTATAATAAATGAATAAAAAATATAGTACATGGAAATAAACCAGTGAATAATTTATTTTCTCATTCCTAGATTCACTTCCCCTTTTACAATGCAATACCAAGGGAATATATATCCCCTTAGAAACCCTAAAAGAAAACCCTAAAACATGAAGCCCTAAAAGAAACCCTAAAATAAAATCCTAAAGCTTAAACCCTAGAAATAAAAAAATTACTATTTTCAGCAAATTATTTTTCATAAAAAATTGTCTTTTTAGTAATTACCATTTTCGAAAAATTATATTTTGCGTCAAATAATTCCATTTTTAGTAATAAAAAATTTACTTTAAAACTTCTTTATAAAAAACCCTCTAAAGATAGGCTCCTGCATCAGTAATCAATAAAGCATCTACCATTTTGGTTCTAACCATGAGAGATTTCATTTTAATACTAAGAAAAAAAATAGAAAAGAGGAACAATTCTTTGATAATTCAAGAATACATACCATATATGGTGCTAGGAGTTAACTATTTTCTAATATAACACAACCAAACATGGAGAAAAACACAAAATAAAGTAGAATTAAACAACAAATAATAGCCTAAAAACAATAAACACAAACCTTTACGGATTTCATAGATTATAATACCTTTATAATATAAAGGCTAGTGATACATATCACCATACAAATGACATGTATCACGTGGAAAGAACACATGTCAAATGTAAAAAATAAAATGTGCACTTTCCTAAAAAATAAGTCAACATTAGATACATTCCCCCTTAATGTTCACTTCCATTACAACATACATAGAGCATTTTGCTAAACTTGGGTAATTTTTCAAGTTCGAGTGACGTAGTGAAGATGTTGGGTACTTGATCTTGAGTAGGTACATACTCTAACTATATGATATTATCTTGGACCATTTCTCTGATGAAGTGATGATGGATATCAATGTGCTTTGTTCAATCATGGAAGACTAAATTTTTTATTATCTTAATGGTACTTTGATTATCACAATATATGTGTGTTGGACCATCTATGAGTAGCCCAATATCATTAAGTAGTTATCTCAACAAAATTGCTTCCTTATTTGCCTCAACAAAATTATTCCTTATACTCTATTTCTATTGAAGAAAATAAAATTATAAGTTGTTTCTTGATTCTCCATGATATAGTACCCTGCTCCAACTAAAATCCATAACCAGTAGTTGATCTTCTAGTTTCAAGACAACTAGCCCAATTTGAATCTATGTACCCAATCAATGAAAAGTAATTACATGTTGTGTACATAAGACCATTATGAGGAATCCTCTTAAGGAATATTAAAACATTCTAGCTATTATCCAATGACTCTTCTTAGGCTCATGCATGAACCTATAAATAATGTGAACTAAATAGGTGATATATGGTCTAGTTGAAGTTAAGTAGATCAAACTTCCAACTAGTTATCTGTAAAGGATTTCATAAAACTTTTCTTCATCATAACTATTAATCAATTTCAATCATATTTCCATGGGAGTGTGGGATTTTTGACACTCCTACATGTGAAAAAACTCCAGTAGAGATTGAATATATTAAGCCTTGGAGATGAATATAATGGTAGACTATTGCCACACGTTTTTGCCTAAGCAGTAGTGAAGGAGACCCAAATTAGTAATTTCAAAATTTTTACATAAGTTCTCTTTAATAAATATTATTCCATCTATGTCATAACTTGTAATGAGAATATAATCCACATATAATATCTTATAAATTATGTGATTATTCCAATGTTTCACATACAGAGTATATTCTACTTTGGATCTAGTGAAACCAAGGATGATGAAATAAGAATCAATTTTGGTAAACCAAGCTCTTGGTGCCTGCTTCAATCCATATAGATATTTTTTTAATCTAAGGATTTTATTGTATTGGACATTGACTATGTACCCTAGTGGTTGGTAAACATACAATTCTTCTTTCACTGCACCATTAAGGAAGGAAATTTTTACATCCATTTGATATATAAGCCAATGTATTTGAATAGCTAAAGCAATAACAGTGTGGATTTTAGTTATTTTTGCCCTAGGAGCAAAGGTCTCCTCATAAGAAATTCCTTCTTGTTGCTTATAGACCTTAGCTACTAGGCAATCCTTGTAGCGATCTAGTGAGCCATCTAATTTATTCATTTCCTTGTACACCCATTTTATGCCAATGATGGATTTGCTTAGGGGTATATCAACTAACTTCAATGTGTGATTCTATTCAATGGAATCCAACTCTTGTTCCATAGGAAGAGTCCTTTTAGGATCAACAAGTGCCTATTTTATATTCAAATATTCTAGTTGATGAGGACTTTGGTGATGAGGATGAACAAACACGAACAAAAAAAATGCCAAAGAGTAATTTCAATTTTTTTTTAATAATAATGCCAGCCCAAAGGGGCAAAAATTACATTGCCAGACTTGTTCAATATTGGAGCCCAATCGAAGATCCTCTTTCCAAATCCAAAATCCCCTTTTAAAATCTACTTTCCCGCCCAACTGGTGGCTGAAAAAATTTTAAATTCTACTTTCTCACCCAACTGGCGGTTGATAAAATTTTAAATTCTACTTTCCCACCCAACTAGCGGCTGACAAAATTTTAAATTCTACTTTCTTGCCCAACTGGTGACTGAAAATTTAAATTCTACTTTCCCACCCAACTGTCGGCTAAAAAAATTTAAAATTCTACTTTCCCACCCAACTGACGGCTGACAAAATTTTAAATTCTACTTTCCCACCCAACCGATGGCTGGAAAAATTTTAAATTCTACTTTCCTACCCAACTGGTGGCTGACAAACACCAAGGCAAAACACTTAGAATTTTTTTTTTTAATTGTTGCAATATTGCTCTACTGCCACTAGATGCTCCTGCATCAGAAACCTAGGGTAATTTTGAGAAGTGACCTTACTTCTTTATTTTTGAAGGAAAACCAAGGCAGTCAACCTCGGACTTGGAAAACCAAGTCGAATCTTCTACAGGCCTTCCCTTCCATTTCACCAGATATTATTCATACTACCTCTTTCTTTTACTTCTATCGATGCGGGTATCCAAGATTTTCTCTATCTCTTTTGTCATTGGAACCTATTTTGGAACACTCCACCACTCTGTAACTGGTTACTTAGAATTGTCACCTTCATGATACTCTACCAAATCATAAATATTTAACATAGGTGATATGTTCAATCCACTAGGCAAATCCACCTCATAAGCATTTCCTAAATATATTTTTTTTTTTATCCTACATCGTCCAAACTTATTCATTTTTAGCTTGTTATATCTTTTATCATAAAACCTCTCCTTTCTCAGGTGTACTATGACTTCATCACCAACTTGGAACTCCTTAAACCTCCTTTTCTGATCAGCCTTTGTCTAGTACTGAGCATTCATTTTATTGATGTATTTTTTTACTTCTTCATGCAAATACTTCAGGTGCTCTACAAAGTTCTCAACTTCAACACTATTCTTTTCTTCCCTGTCCAACTCCATCGACTTAGAAGAATTTCTTGGACTACTCCCATATAAAATCTTGAATGGTGATTTACCAATACTCCTATTGAAAGTCCTATCCAAAGTAACTAGTGTTGTACAAGCTCTCCAAGTGTCAGCAAAATATGGGTCTTCATGGTACAAACCCTTAAGTTCTTCAAACCCAAAAAATTTCACTCTCATTGTTGTTAGCAAACTATTTTCATCCATCTCATTTAGTAACTTTAATTTATGGTGCACTCCTTCCTTTGGTAGGGAGTAAGTGTTGACATGTACATCATGGAATGCATAGTGATAAAACTTCCATGGTATTCCTAATAGCATATGGCAAGCCTCCATAGGCAGGATATCACATAGGATCTCATCCTAGTATCTCCCAATATTAAACTTGAATAAGCACTATTCATTGACCAATGCCCTATGGTCCTTCTACGACCACACAATCTGGTATGGATACGAGTGTATCCTCCTTTCTACCCGTAACTTAGTAACCATTTCTTTAGAGACCAAGTTATTAGTACTACCATTATCTATAATAACATTACAAACCTTACCTGAACATTTACACCTTGTGTGGAATAGGCTCTTTCTCTGATCTGGTTCCTTCTCCTCATTCAACAAGGTTCTCCTTGTAACCATAACTTCTCATCTCTTTGCCTCCTCAAATATCTTTGATTCAACTCCTTCATCTATAATAACAGATCTAGAATTACCTAATGGTCTCCTATTTGGCTTCTCTTGGTGTTGTGGACACTCATATGTCGATGTCCTTCTCCATAGTTGAAACAGGTTCCACAAAACCCTCCTCCTTCAATTCCTTGGCCATATCTACCTCTTCCTCTTGGGTAGTTGTTTTTCTTACCATGGTATCTATAAGCATTATATCCTTTTTGGTCCTGACTACTACTATCTTCTTCTTTATTCTCATCTCATTCTCCATTTATTATTCAACTGGTTCTTTCTCCATGACCTCTTCCTTTATGTTTACCCTCAAAACTTCTATTCAGCTTCTCTTCAAATTTTAGAGCAAACTGGTAAGCATCCTCAATGGTGCTCATCCTAACCAAACTCATATCTTCTTGAATACTGGTTCTCAACCCATTGATGTAACGGGCTACCTTCTCCTTGTTAGCCTTAGAATGGTCGATTTGGATCAAGATATTATAGAACTCCTCGATGTATTCTTTGATAGACTTTAATGACAGTCTCAAAATTTTCATCTCCTTCAATAGATCCCATATGGTAATCCTCTATTTTCCCCTTCTATTTCTATCAAGTTGTACTCCTTTCCACCAGATTCTAGCATGACCCTTCACTTTGGTCTTAGTAAACTTAACCTGGTTAGTATATTCAACCTCCTCATACTCAAAGTATTCTTCCAAATCATTGATCCAGTCAATCACTTCCTCTGGATCAAGATTTCTAGAATACGTAGAAACCTCTATCTCTAGTCTCTTTTGAATATGAGATATGGCTTTGTATAACCTAGATTGTGTAGGATATACTACCTCTTCTTCTTCCTTGAATTGGTCATCTTCTTCTTTGACTTCATCTTCATTGCCATATTCTCTCTTTGTCTCAAACCCTCTACGTAGATCCTCTTGTAGATCCTAAAATTACCTCTATAAATCTTTAAAATCTTCTTTCAACACCTTATTTCTCCCACCACCATGATTTATTCATGGAGGTATTTTGCTCACTTCTCTCACAAACCCTAACCATAGATCCTTGTGTAAACTACCTCATATTTGACAATATCTTTATAGTCTCAGTAACTCCTGCTCTGATACCACTTGATCAAGATGAATGAGATCTTGATGAGGATGAAAAAATAAGAACAAAAAAATTCCAAAGAGTTAAATCAATTTTTTTTAATAATAATGCCAACCCAAAGGGGCATAAACTACATTGCAAAACTTATTCAATTTTGGAGCCCCCAATCGAAGATCCTCTTTCCAGATCCAAAATCGCCTTTTAAAATCTACTTTCCCTACCAACTGGCAGCTGACAAAATTTTAAATTCTACTTTCCTCCCCAACTGGCAGTTGACAAAATTTTAAGTTCTACTTTCTCGCACAACTGGCAGTTGAAAATTTAAATTCTACTTTCCTACCCAACTATCAGATGATAAAATTTTAAATTCTACTTTCTTGCTCAACTAGCAGCTAACAAAATTTTAAATTCTACTTTCCCGCCCAACTGGCGACTGACAAACATCAAGGCAAATCACTTGGAAATTTTTTATTTTTTTTATTATTAATGCAATATTGCTCTGATACCACTGGATGCTCCTGCATCATTTGCTTATTAGATTACAATTCACTTGGTTTCTTAGGGTAGAAGGTTTTTTACCTATATAAGTGGGTAAGTGGATTTGGGCTACATCTATGGTAGATTGAAACCACTTAGGTAAAGGATTTTATGATGTGGCATTATAATTAAATGGATTAGATGTATAAGGGGGAGGAGAACAAGGATAATGAGTGGGGAGGTCTTCATGTTGAGGAAGGCTTTGACTTGTGATGGAAGAGGAAGGATCAGTTGAAGGAGTTTAGAGCAATTGTTTCCCCAATTTTTTGAAATTAATAAGCCATATAAGAAGTATTTGGTGAGGAATAATCACTGAAGCTAAAATCCCTAGAGATAAAAATCCTCTTATAAATAGGCTCATATAATTTATAGGATTTGGTACTTTCACTATAGCCAACTAAGATGCACTTTTGGCTCTTACCATCAAATTTATTTATTTTCTGATGAGGGATGTGGACAGAAGCATCACATCCAAAGACTATAAACTATCACATAATGGGAGTCTTTCCACTCCATAATTCCTTTGGTGTTACATAATGCAAAGCCTTAATGTATAACCTATTGGTCAAGTATATAGTAGTAAGGATAACTTCTCCCTAAAATTTGTTTGATAATGCAACAAAAACTAGTATAGATTTGCTCCTATTTGTGATGGTTTGATTTTTCCTCTTAGCTACACCATTTTATTGAGGTGTATAAGGAGTTTTGAATTGCATCCTTATCCAATGATTCTTACAAATACTAAAAAATATTTAGATATGTATTATCCACCATTCTCCATCCTCAAGGTGGAGATTTGATAGTCACTTTCTCTTTGAATAAGTATCATTATTTCCTTAACTGTATCAAGGGATTGCAACTTATATCAAATGAGATAAATCTAGATTCTCTTGATGTAATCGTTAATGAAATTGATGTAATATCTAGCTCTAGTATGAGAGTGAATAAACATTGGCCCACAGATGTTTGAATGCACTATTTGTAGTGGCATGTTGGCTCTCCAAGCCCTCATTATCTCAAAAGGTTGTCTATGGTGTTTGGAAATAGTACATGGTTCAAAAAAACATTTATACTATTTTAAGTGAGGAAGTCCTTTGACCAAAATCATTATTTCCATCATTTAAATATTATGAAAATTTAACTGATCCATTCTTTCATGCCACATATAATCCAAATAGAAAGTAGTATTTGTATGCAAATATTATTGAGTCACATATTGGATAATAAGGTAGTAGACACCTTCCCTTTTTATTCCATGGTTTTGACAAAGTCATCTAGTTCCTACATGTAGCACTTGTCTTTGTCAAAAAATATAGTATAACCCTTATCTATAAGTTTCCCAATAGAAAGGGGACTCCTTTTGAGTCCATGTGCATAGAACACATCCTTGGAAGGGATGTTATTCCCATTGTTTAAATCAAGTGGTGCTTCTCCTACACCTTCAATGCAAGGATCTCATTCATCTCCAAAAATAATGAACTAGTTATGGGTAGGTTGAATCTTGATCAACCAATCATGTTTTCCTATCATGTGTTTTGCTACCCCTGATTCTATTTACCAACAAACTCTATCTTGAATATTGATTTGATTTATTTGATATAAAGTATTTAGTTTTTGGTCACGTTGATCCCTTTGATTTATATATCTAATTATTTGATAGCAATCATTTCTTGAATGACCTCATTTTCTACAATAGTCACACCTTTTTTGGTTGTTGGGTTGATTTTATTATTTTTGTGGCCTATAATTTTGAGGTCTTCTATTTTGATGATCCTCTTAGGGAGGTATTGATTGTCATATTAGTTTTTTATGTGATTTTTGTTATGGTTGTTGATGGTATTGTTGTTACTATTGATTTTATTGTTGTGGCTACTGATGGTGTTGTTAAATATATTGGTGATTTTTATGTTTTTGATACCTTTATCTACCTCTATAATGCTACTGATGTGGACCTCTATTGGGTTTATGCTAAAAAATTATCCTTGTGGTAAATGCTACTATTGTACAATTAATCTCTTCATCTCTGATAAGTGCTTGCTCATGTTGCTTAACAAGAACTTCAATCTCCTAAAATGGAGCAACCAATATTTTACCATTTAAGTTTAAAATGGTAGAATATACATGAAGTTCTAAAGGTAGACCACATAGCATGATAGGAACCAACTCACTATCAAGAAGTGTTGAACTAGTAGCTACAAAATCATTTATAATAGACGTCACTTCCATGAGGTAATTGGTAAGTAAACCTCTAATAGAAATATTATGCAACTTATGTTTTAAGTACAAGATTTTATCTTGACTAGGACTATCAAATAGTCTTATTAATGTATCCCAATATTATTTTTGTGTAGTGGCAACCCTTACTATTTCTCTACATGGAATTCTAGTTGATATCTTGATTAAGTTTAATGTAATATTGATTTTTTTTTTTTAAATACTGCTCTAGTTACAACATTTGTAGGTGGAGTCAATAAAGGTTTACTTTGTTGTCTATCCCTCACATAATGACACTTATTATTCATCATTAATATTGATACCATTTCAAATTTCCAATTTGTAAATTAATATAATCCTTCAAGTTTTTTGTGAGACCATTAATGATATTTGTTGATGACATCATTAGAAAATAGAGGGATCTCAACCAAGGAGGTAACTATGAAGACAAGTACCAAGAAAGAGACCCTCGAAAGAGTCTAAGGTTCACCACTTAATATCCATGATGAATGGAGGGTTAACTTAGATCTTCCACTCTGAACCAACAAGTGTTTTCAATAGTAGAAGGTATTCTCGAATAAAAGTGACCTATTCCATCCTAGGAAAAAAGTGGAAAAATAAGTGGTGGTTAAAATATTTATTATTACAAGGGTGCTTGTTTGCTTTAAGAAAGAAATTTCATAATTTTATGTGCCAAATAGAAATTCAAGTGTGTATATGCAAAATGAAAACTACTCTTGATTAACAATATAAACCCCAAAGGCAACTAGAGGTATAGCAAGCATAGACTTCAAATGTAAGGTAAGCACAATTGATATGTAAGCACAATATAGCCAATACAATGCCACAATGAGAACTCCACAAGCAAGATGTAAGGGTCCCTAAAACACCCCTTGTGATGATGATATTATTACAAAGCTAGTTAAAAAATACACTCCAAATTGCGTCTTCAATAGTGGTACAATTTCAATGCCTTAATGAGAAAAATGCTTCTAAATTGGTCAAATACAATGAAACAATTGCCTCAAAATCCCCTCAAAACAAAAAAAATAGAGATTTTTTCATGTTTGACAAATGTTCAATCTAGAAGAGTCGGAGACTACCAAAGGTGCAATATATTTTACAAGGTCAACTACGAGCCACAATTAATAAGTAAATGATCACAAAATTGAAAAATGACTACAACAATGGATCAAGCTCTTAAAACATTTCCAACGAGTATATCTAAGGGTATATTGATGAAAGTATAGGTGCTCAAAAATACAAAAAAAAAATACAATACCCCTCTTGGGAGTAAAAATATGTAACAACTTTTTCAAACAAAAAATATTCCTTCCTTTTGAACAAAATATTCTATTTTAAAATTGGTTACCTACTTCGTATATTTAATGAAAAGTAGGCCCTTATTTAAAATAAAAAATATTCCTTCCAAAAGAAAATTCAAAAGAAAAATTTAAAAATATTATTCCCCATCTGTTGTTTTAAATTTTCATCATTTATATTTCTCCTTACTGGTATTTGAGCCTCAAAAATCAGACTCATGGATTTTTAATCCCTTTATGTGTAAGTTTCAGCATCGCTACTCCATTGTTTCTACCCTAGGGTTTGGTAAAAAACAAAAGGCCACTAGATCTATCAGGGTTCAAATACAACTGAGTTTTTGGAGATTCATTTCACAATGGGAGAATCAAATCGAGATCTATGTTGGAGATCACACTAATATGGATGGTGAACATGTTGTCCAATTACTGTTTATATTGTATATATACCTCTCATTCACTTATTAATCTAGCCCTATAGAGATGTTTTTTGGAGCACAAGTCACTACCAACCATTTCTGAGTCCACTGTTGCTAGAGTGAAAACTAGAAATAGGTTAGCTCTCTTCACCAGTGTATCCTCCTAAAATAAACTCTCTACTATGATCTATGAGAGATCGATGTTGTTAACAAGCATATGAGTGCACTTGCTATGTGAGGGCTAGATCATAAAATAGTTACCAATAATAAGTTCTTCCTACCAATATTTATATAGTCTTGGAGAGGTTTTAGGTTGTTTTCATGGACCAAAGACCAAAAAAATATGGTTACATCATATGAGCAAGGAAAAATAAGGGGGGTAAGCTAAATTGCAACACAAGAAGTTTGGATGTGCAAAGAGCATAATTCTATTACAAATTTATCTAGAAAAAATATTTGCATGCCTTGTAGATGAATTTAGAAACATGGAAGATAATAAGGGTTTCCAAATTGTAAAAGTAGTAATTTTACTTTGTCTAATTACAAATAAGATTAGTATAGACAATGAAAATTGGTACATCATTATATTTAAAACCAAGATCAAGGACACGTTAGATCCTATGCTTTTGAGATCAGGATGGATGGAAATGCAAATCGAACTCTCATTGTACAAGTTTCATATGTTTAGGTATCTTGAAAAAACAATTATGGATAGGAAGATATAAAAAGAGTTGGGGAGCCCTTAATAGTGATCTAGGCCTCTATTGGCTCCAAAAAAGAGTTTGTGCATGAGGCACGTGAAAGCTTGTGTTTTATCACAAGCACACAACAATTGCAACTACTTGTGGATTCCTTCCACTTATAAGGGTTTATACTACCTCAAAAATCACCAAAAGTGATGTGCAATATAGAAATATAGACAACCACAATAGAGCCCTTATTGCACCCATCACATTTTATTTCCAAGCACCACATCCCTGTGGCCTTCGATCTGCACCCTCTTAGTTGTATTCTAAAACTTGGTCACCAATTCATAGCTATATTTTTCAGCATAGATCCAAATGAGAGTTTTTCATTCACATTCTAGAGAATGAACGCCCTATAAAACAAAGTACACATAGTAGAAAATGAAAAAACTATGTGGGTGAACACCAACATGTAATTGTTTTTTGAAAGCAATGGTTTCCTCTCATGCATCAACTCATTGCATAGGGCTACAAAAATTATGATGTGGTACAAAATTACTAGCTCTTCTTATGGAAGCATATCCTAGTAGTGAGTGGATCCCATTAAAACTCCATAGTTAAGAATGATGGGCTAGAGTAGGACTAGGATGGATGATCTCTTCAGAAGTCCTAGTTTTGCACCCTCTTTTTTTATATAATGAAAAGCATTATTTTTTCAACATAGACTCTCCCTAATCTCTTGCTCTCACATAGATGAGGAGATTTCTAGTTTTTTATTCACTTAGAAAGTGGAAAGTATACTCTCTAGGATCTGATACCAAATGCTATGACTTAATTACATAATATTACACAACCAAACATGGAGGTAAACACAACTTAAAGTGGAGGAAAACAACACACAATAGCCTAAAAATAATAAGCACAAACCTCTAAGTATTTCATAGATTACAATACCTTTGTTTAGGGTTTAGGGTTTAGGGTTCTCAAACCCTAGAGCAATCTCAATCTTCAACTTCAAAGGAAACTTCAATAAGCATGAAAAATAAACTGGTTCACTCTCAATCAACAACAATGCTTATTGAAGAAGTGCATAACATTACTCATCAACTCAAAAATGAAGACTAACCCAATCCTTTTCACTCCAAACTTGTTTATTCAGAAAAACAACCAATCACTTAATTATGGAAGAATGTGCCCATACCTCTTTGTTGATGAAGAAGGAACTTCAACAATCTGTCTTAATCACAATTACTCTTTTCAATTTCAAATGTTAGGTAGCAACAAACTTTCTCAAAATCCCCTTACAAATATTTTTCACACAAAAATAATAATCCTTAAATACACCTTATAATCTCCACACTTTAATCAAATAATTTTCAAATCAATTTGAAACAAATGTACCTAATCCTTATCACTCCTTTTAAAATATATATATATATATATATATATATATATATATATATATATTAATTTCCACTAAATCATATATATCAAAAGGATATTATTAATTCAAAATAAAACCCCTTATAAACTAGATCAACGGGTATTGTACCCAATGAACCCCCGGTACAGGTAACGAAACCTTTTCCTGAGATTGGAAATCCAGAACATATCGAACGAAAAGCACCTCATTGTGTGGGTGAGCCCTCAACCCCAGCCATCAGGATTCAAGGGGGAAAATCTATAGAACCTGAGGGGGACAACCCCCATCTATTGCAGACGTCCTGACACCTATGGGAAGATTTTAATCAAGCTAAGATAAATAAAGAAGAAATTAAACTTCAAGTATCAGATGAACATAAGAGACTGGAAAATATCAATATCGAGATTTTTGAACTAGAGCTATTTTGGGATGAGTATCCCTAAACGGTAATATCCGAAGAATAAATTCATGTACGAATCTTAGAGGAACATCAAGAGTGGGAAAATTGCCAAAAAGAAAAGAAAAGAAAAGCAAAGAGAAGAGGTGAAGAAGAGAGGAAGATTTTGATTTTTCAAATAGAGAGGGCCAATACTTTTCTTAAGGTGGAGGGCTGGTGCAGGGCTTTTCCACTCAACCAAATTTTTGATCCATTTTTTTAATGGCAATTTCCGTCACTTTCAATTGAAAAGCTATTACAAGTTGAGTGGAATAGGCCCTATTCGAATCTAAGGTTTCCCATCCCAAGTTGCTTTCCCTTGCTTAGACTAGTTTTATGGGAACATCTTGAGAGTAGAAAATCCAATCGAAAAGAAATGTTGTTGAAGGCAGCCCTTATTGTTTGAGTTAGTAAGGTTCCTGCTAGCCCACCCTTTATTAGTTTTGTTTAATGGAGAGAAGCTTACCAATCAAAGGTAGACTTTGAAAATAGAAACAATAAAGGATGGTGACACATGTCACCATACAAATGACACATGTCATGTTGGAAAGAAAACATGTCAAGTGCAAAAAAATAAAGGTACATATTATAATTTTTAACGTGTAGTTGAAACCAAAGATAGAAATAACATTGACAAAATTTGAGAATATGATATCTACATTTTTTCATTTTAAGGTGAGTGATTTTTAGAGATATAAGAAATTATTTTCCATATTATACATAGTGAATGAAAGGATCCTTTAACAAACAAATAATTTCCTTGAATCTTTCATGAAAATAAGAGAATATGTTTGATATTTCGATCAAAATGAGTTTTATTGGAAAAATATCTATAGGAAAATTACTGTAAAGGATGTAAAGGTAAGAAACAATATTTTTCTCTAACAACATAAGACTACGTAGGTTGTAATAGGTGTGAATCCACTTTTTCAATATATTTCTTAAGTGTACATATTTATTTATGGCATGAAACAACTTGCCATATAAATCTAGCTTACTAATCGATATGCACAATCAAATTGGTTAGATCCATCCCATGCCAATTTTTAGTTCTATTTTTTTTTTCCATTGATCAAAACCCATACTCAACCAAAAATATTTAGAATGGGTTCTTATATTGAAAGTCTCTTTTATTTCCATTATGTGCAATTCACCTTGGTTAAAAATAATTTTTATTTTACTCATATTTATGTGTTTCTTAATCCCATTATTTTCCCTTATAGAGAATAAGATGATTCGATGGTATACTCCAAGTATTTTCTTATTAGATTTCCTCATAATTTATATTATAATTTCCATTTTGATAATTAATTAATCCAATTGGAAAAGGATTCTAACCAAATAGATATTATTCAATTTCGTTGGATACTTTCCATTGGACTTATTTCATTGACAATATTTATTACTACTTTGGTTGCTTGGCTAGTTACTCAAAATTTATGATTGTAGCTTTATGTATGGTTCTCTATGGATATGATAGGCCGACATAAAATATATCCTCAAGATATTTCCACCATGTAGAAGTAAAAACACACAACCTATATGTTTGAAGGAAATTCCATTGGGAGGAATCTATTTGAAGTTGAAAGACTCTAGAGAAAAGTTAGTTATCTTTATTCAAAAGGATACTTTTATTAATTTCCACTTAAGTACATAGAAGTATATTCTCAAAAAAATTCTACCATGGAGAAGTAAACTCTATGGCTTGGTTTTCAATTATATTTTTTGAAATTTTTGTTGAACTATATTTTTTAATAGACTTCTTAAGCGCATTTTTTCTTCGTACCACTATTTTATTGACAATATTTCTAATATGTATGTGTACATATACCTACATAGCTATTGCATGCCCTGCTCTTTTTATTTTGTTATGGTTCTATAAAAAAGAATAATTTTTGAATAAGAGCTCTTTATATAAAAAAGATACTTGTATTTAATAGGATCCAGAATAAAAAGGAGAGAGAGGTATCTATGGGAATTGGATCTAATTTATATGGGTTTTGTAGGACTCGATCTTGTTAGATAGAGTGGACTATCTTTTCATCCAATAAGAGAAAGAAATTTCTCCTCAAACCATGCTTGAAATTTTCATTGCACACCCCTTTATCCATGTATTTATTTCATAATCATTTGCATTTCCCCGTAGAAAATATTCAATAGGATCATGAATTGATCTTGAAAATTTCTCAATATGCATCTCATTAGTCAAATAAGTTTTCTATTTTTTTATTCTATATAATTTTCCATAAATTAGTAGAGGTATTTATCTACAAAATATCTAAATGCCAAATTCATTCTCTCTACAAATAAGTCTTTAAAAAATAATAATAATAATTTTCATTCATTTGATAAGGATTTTGTGAAGAGTTTTGAATTTAATTTTTTCCTTTATCATACTTTTATGCTTACAGGAAAAAGTCCTAGCACATGAAAGTTGAAGTACATACTTTATACAATATAAACCATGAAGCTCTAGGATTAAATATTTTTAAAAGATCACCTTCATTCACTCTACTAAAAAATAAATTATGTTTGTTTAAACACATATTATGATTAAAATTTAAGGCTATAGAAGAAATTACAGGATAACATGCTCCATATCCCATTAGTTCTAGTATCATAAGCACCTATCCATAAGAATGACCATTAATTTGATTAATTACTCTACATGCTTTATGAGAAAATATACATATATGTTTAGCCCAAGCTTGTATTTATAGACTTGGAATCGTATTTATCATTAAAATTCATCCTTCCCAATCTAAAAATACTATTAATAATAATATTTCTTATCAATTTTTTGATGTTTTTTAATTTCTTATCATTTTTTGTCATATGTTCCCAAAAAATGACAGTAGGTGCAAATTCCCCCAATTTGTGGTTTACCATATAATTTTTTATATAAATTGGTACATGTTCCTTTCCATTATGAAAAAAAAATGTATGACCAATCATCAGGTCACTATTATCTTCTTTTCTCCCTTCTTGTTTAGATTTTCAATTTTCCTTAATAAAAAATTAGCTACAAAAGGATTTTTTCTTAGTGAACGTGTCATGGCCAATTACCTTTCTTTTGAATTACCTTTCTTTTTGTTGAAAGAAAAGATAAAATGGATTTCCAACTATTCCTACTTACGTCGACGAAGGATTGAAGCATAACTATATATATATATATATATATATATATAGATATATCTATTCCTCTTCCGACTCTTCCTTCCAAGCGCACTATAACCCCAGGGGGTCACGGGTTTTTTTCTACCAATTGGGGCTCTTCCTTCGCCACCTCCATGAGGATGGTCTCCAAGGTTTATAACTACTCCTATTCATAATACAAACATACGTAATATACATATTTTGTCTTAGTTTAGTGAAATCCAAAAAATTATTTATTTCTCCGTGATTGTGGGATTGACAATAACACATTGTGCCATATATATATATATATATAATAATTCAATGGCACAACATGCTATTGTAAATCCTTCCAGTTAGAATATTATATTGACACAATAGGCTATTGTCAATACCACAATCACAGAGAAATAAATGAATTTTTGGATTATAACTATATTAAGGAAAAATTGAAGCAACATAAAGAGAATATCCTTAGCGTGTTTATAGCATATAATAAAAATAATAATATTTTATTATTCATTAATAAAATCTTGTACAAAACAAGATTTCATTTTTTCTTTAAAAGTCTCTTATTTCATTGAGATATAAAATGTTCTATCTTTACCCATATATAGAGTCTCACATAGTTTAGAAAAATTATGACATAGTATAGTACGAGAATACCAATTAATAAAAGAGTATACTATATGAGAAAAATATAGAAAATCGAATATATATTCTTAAATAGTGGAATAAAAAAAAAATAGTAGTTATAGTAGATCCTTAAATGTGATATGTGAATGATTACGTTGAGAGTAGGTCCTTTAGTCACAATAGTCATTTCCAAAGACATAAGAGAGCTATATCTCCTAGTCATCCCTTTGCCAAATCATTGGCCATACATATGGTAATCCAACTCTGTAATTATGTACATCGACTGTGGATCTCTCTAGCCCAATAATCATTCCAAAAATTGCACTTTTTGGCCTAATATCTTGTGTTGAAAATAGTTGTGTCAAGTTTTATTCACTAAGAATTATCCTAAAAATTATTTCCAAATCATCAAAGTGACAAATTACACTATTTCACTCAATGGTATAGACAACCATGATAATAAACACCCTTATACCATGTAAAATTATGATAATCTAAATTTTTATGTCAGTGGAAGTGGGAGTCCCAAAATGAACTGGGATTAAAGGCCTAAGTACTTGTGGCATCATCACCAGCATTGGAGTAATGAGATCCTCAAGAATGAAAACATGCACATCTAACATATTTCTATCCTTTTGGCTTTTTGATTTCATGTTTATTTAAACATACATGAAGGTGGTGGTCTTTGCACCTCCTTCCCTAATTCCTCCATGAATCATCTAAGTTTTGCAATAGATCTACTCCATCTTGAGTCCCTACATTTTTATTCTGATGTGGAGGTGATCTAAAATAACCATGGTTTCATGCCATTCATTTAAAAATTTAGTGGAAATTATTATAAAATATCTTAGGATTTCACCAAATATTGGGATAATGGGTGTGTTGTAGTCAAGGGGCTAAAATTCAAGGTCAATGCATGCCTTCTTGTAGAGGTAAGGGAGTTACCTAATCATGGGAACTTAATTCATTGTGACATACACTCTTTGGTAGAGGAGCTCAAACACTTCATTGGTAAGAGAAGAAATTTGGTGAGAGACAAAGAATAAATGATGAAACATGGGCTTCTGGAGCCCTAAAACAAAGTTATTATTCTAATAATGCAATATTTTATAGTGGATGAAATTAATTTTGCTCTAAAATAAATCAATGTGCTTAATGACTTTGTGAGATCGATGGAGCTATTAGTTGATAGTATTAGGGATGGATCTTCAATCCACCTGAAGCACTAGGGTCTTCATATGATCTTGTATAAGCACACGCTATAGAAATATGTCCAAAATACTACCAGTACTACCATGAATAATATTAGAGTTGGGTCTAGTCATCATAGTCCTCAAAGGATCACTATGAGAGAGGAAGAAGATAAATTATCTATTGATATAGGTAAATCAAAAGGAAAAAATACTTTGAATTTATCTTCTATTAAAATCAAACCACAATACCAGTCTTCTAGATGTAAAGCCTCACCAATAAAGCAAAAAATCTCTATTAGTGAACAATATTCTTTCTATGATTCTCCTTCCTAGCTCAAAAGCTCGAAGTTTAAAGTTGGCTTCTCTAAGGCTCTTTCTCTGAAGGAGGATGATTTTTAGCTGAATTCTAATATTGACCCTTTAGTCATTCTAGTGGAAATGCTTGAGAATGCATCCATGGATTTCAACAAAACATGGACCATATTTCATCAAGTGGTCAAAATGGCCAAAGTAATTAAATCGGACAAGAAATAATGTGGTAAGGCTATTAATGACACCCTTGCAAGCTATAGAAAATAGAATATGTCTGAGTAATCAAAACCACTATGATTTTCTTTGATGTTTTCTCATATTTCTTTAGTCTCTTTGATATCTACTTTTGTTTGTCTTGTTTTCCTCATTTTTTTTTTGTCTAGTTTACTTTCCCCAAAGTTGATCTTTGGGACTGATGGTTTTGTGTAAATATTATATATTTTTTTATCATTATTGGTAACCTTGTGAAGGTAACCTCTTTTATTACCTTGTAAAATATTTAGGGTACCTTTCAAAACCCTTTTTCTATCAATAAAAAAAATCTCCTTAAAAATATCATAAATATTTTTGGAGAACTTAGCTCATTTTTTAAGGAAATCTAGAAGAGGAAGATATATTTGAATAAAATTCTTTTGTTATTATAAAAACCCACTATCCAAAGAGTTAATATTTCTTTTTTAAACTCAAATATTATTCCAAAAATTGATAAGCAACTCATTGGGCTGGATAGGCAATAGAAATACCCCCTCAAATAATGTATACGATGTTTTATCCTCATATGGATCAAGGAAGAATATTTTGAATAAGATTTACCTACATATAAGTTATCTAAATATAGTTAACTTATATACAAAAATTAGTTATTCATGTTAGTCTTTTGAATTCTTGAGGAGAAATAAAGAGAGATTTTGTACTCATAACTCAAGTATGCTTTTTAATGTTAAGAAACCAGAGGATCTTACTAAATAGAAAAATTAGAGAATCTCTCTCCCCACTTTTTAACCCTTATTTCATATATTTTATTTATTTTTTATGTGGAATATATATTTTGATGTTACTTAAAATTCTTATTTTAAGATGACTAATGCTTTTAATTTATTGATTAATAATGATGATAAATTTTGCTTTTTCAAAAGTATTAAATATTATCGTCCCCTAGTGTGCGCCCCCCCCCAAGTTCAAAAGAGAAAATTATGTTTGACCAAGGAAACTTGACTTGACCATGAGATACATTAGTTTAGTGTTGAGAAGATTATGATAATGTAATATGAATTACTTAGGGTGGCATAAGGATAGAATTGTTTAGGGGGAAACAAAATCATATTTACTATTGATGATCATATTGGAAATCTTTAGACTTGTAATCGCAATACTTTATATGATAACCCAGTAAGAAAGACTTGCATATTTGGTGGATAGTATGAAGCCACCAATAGTAGGAGGATGGGATAAACCTTATGTGTATCCTTTTAAATGGGACTAGTTTTACATTTTTGTCCCAAAAAACATGTCCAAAGAAAATGGAAATACTTCTATGTAGTGATGTTCCTATTGCATCAATGATTTTTCCAAGAAAAAGTGCTTCTTTGTTATAATGGTAGTTTAATTATTAGGTGATGCTTTCACCACTTTAATAGTGTGTTTTATTGTATGATGGAACTTTCACCTAATTATGTTACTTTTGCTTTCCAATGGCATTTTTCTATTCCACTTATTTAGGCTAATTTTTAGGTTTAGATTTGTATTCAAGATGAATATGTTAACTAATTAGTTGTCTTGTTTATGGTTGTAGGATAGGATTCAAACACTATATTTTCAATATCATAGGACACATTTGCTAAGAATATATTGGCCTTTTTTTACTATGTTGGTGATGCACTCCTAGAAATAGCATGATTGTATCATATAGACCTAATACTAAAGGTAGATTTCAATTAGGCCCTTTGAAAAACCTGGAGTAATGGCATTAAGAGGTGAATTTATTTTAACTATCATGCATAGAGTTGGTTGTGATGCTAATGGATGTCTAGATTATATTGAGGGTACCCATGAGGAACTCCCATGTACATGAATCAAATTAAATAGTAGAGAATAAAGTGGCTCATAGGGGATGTATAGTTCTAAGTCATGCCATGTATGCTAAAGGATGGTTGGATAAATAGGAGGTCCTCTTATCAACTCTAATGTTAGGGATTTTTATTGGGGATACTAGTCAAAGGGTAATTCACTAGTACTAAGAATATATTATCATAGATATGCTAGAGAAATAGACCATTTTTACATGAGGCCCTATGAATTTTAGTTTATTGTACAACAAAACCTATAAAATGATGTATATAGAAGGAATATGACTATCATGTTGTGCATTGCTCTAGATGTGGATCTAGGAGCACATAGTAATCATTCATCTATTAAGTTTATTAGGATAGATGGTAAACACAAAGGTACTAATGGCATAAAAATAATATTATTAGATAGAGGAGGTAGGGTAGGATGAATAATATATGACCTATGCTAAGAGTAGATTACATCATGCCCCTATAGGAGTAATGTTGTCTAGGCAAAGGAAAACTATCAGTTGGCATGGATAATGTAGAGGAGATGACTAGTGGGACCATTGGGAGAATAGGGGATATTTCATTTTGATGCATGGTATAATAGTTTAACTTATATTAGGACATCCCATGGACCTATACTAGTATTATCATTTGACATAGAAGCAATAGTCTAGCCTCTTACCAAATCCTGACTCACATCCAAAGCCTAATTTGTATGATTCAATCATTCCAAATATTAGAGCCAATGACCCAACATCAATGATGGATATTGTTATGGTATTATACCATCCATATAATGAGGTTTATAGTGGAAATACTAATGATGGATAAAAGGTTATGTCCAAAGAGATGATCAAAGAGACCCAGTGTACTATATTACCGCTAGTTAGATTGTTATATGAGATTTAATAGAGGGGATAGAGACTACTACTAGTAGCAACATGAGTAGCTATAATAATAGTCATTCCTATGACCATAGTTAGGGAGATAATACCTAGTTGGTCACCATATTCCTACATAGAGGTAAATAGTTGCACTAATCCCATAGGTGGCTAGTCTAAAGCTTATATTAGCAATAGCCTTAGTATAGCAGGATGTGACATAGGTCAATATGACAACATAATTATAATAGAGGGACACTTTGGTGTAGTATACATCTATGATATATTCAATGAATCTTAGCTTGACTATAGATAATAATATAAGTAACATGAAGGTCTAGTGATATTTGGACCTAGTGACACCAATTGATCTAGATATTGCTAGATAAGATGGCTACCATACAGCACCACTCGATAAAGCTAACATAATTGTAGGTGGAGTTGACATTGAAGGTTAAAATATAAACCTAATATTACATAATATAACAAATAGTAGTGCCAACTAACATTACCTACCATTATAATGCAAGATCCAAGTGACATGGGCCCACTCATACTTTATGATCTTACAACTAGTAGGAGTATGAGGAGCCTCAGATAACAACTCATAAATTTAGTTTCTAGGTTACCCTTATGAGGGAAAATTAAGTATTTATTGTATTATAGATGATGATTATGATTGTATAATTATGATTACAATGTATATAAATGAATTTTATGATCCATGAATTTTATGATATAGTTATTGTATATATGATATAAATGGGTTTTACGATCCATTATAATATATGAGAATAGATGAATGTATTTATATTTATGTTATTTAATAATATTATATTTATAACTGATGAATAATTATTTGACCTTGTTATGTTATGATGATGCTATGAGGATGTTATTCTAAGAATATGGTTATATGATAAGAATTTTAAATGACAAGGGTTTCCAACTATATTTTGATATCAAGATGCATAAATTACATGTTGTAAAATAGATGTTGTATTATTCATGATGATATTTTTTATGATAAAAGTATGTACAATTATATACAAAATAGACATGTCCAAGGGAACATTAGATAATTACATAATAAATTGTTATGATATAGATGAAAATGTGGATAGGGATACTTTAGATGATTCCAAAAGGCATTACTATGATAAAATATAGATATATTATTTTTAATGCCCTCAAACATATGTCAAAGGAGTATTTTTTATTTTTTTATTAAAAATTTGTAAATGGAGTAGCCTAAAACCAAATATTTTTGAGGATTTTATAGATGCACTAAACATCAAAATACCTACATCTAGAAAAATATCACAAAGGACTTATGTTGATAGATTTTATTTGACAAACTTCTAAAGGACTTTTGCTTTACCTTTATACAATTATCATAAAGGAATTTTTCTTTGTCTTTAGATAAATATCATAAAGGATGTCTATTCGTAGATTTTCCTTTATACAATGTCATTAAGGTCTTCTAATTTGAGACTTACGTTTGAAGCAAATGCTAGATAGGATTGGTGAGATGTGTTAAATGGTCATGGATTTTACCCAAGAAAAAGGTCATAGATGACTTTTTATACTTGTGATATGATACTACTTTTGATAATAAGTCATGTCCATATGTTAGGATTATCTAGGGAATTAATTCATTATGGATGTGATGCATATTTTTTCCATGCATATATGTGATTGAGGATAGTTTTGATGATCGTACATAGACGATTAGAACACTCTATTGAGTACATCCAATATTTTACATGGATCCAAGAGCAATATGTCTGGATTTAACATGATAGGAGATATGATATATTTTTATTAACACCTATAAACCTCATATTTTTCATCACGTGGCAGATGTGAGATAGAATATGAAGAGAGAGTTTATTATCAACACATGTAAAATTCATGGTATTCATCATATGATAATAGAAAGCTTAGTTGATGCAAAATATAGAAGAAAAGGTTGTATTAAAATTTCTTTACAACATTGTATTAAAATGTCTTTACAACCTTATCTACCTTAGGGATTGCTATTTAAAAAAAGTAACTTCCTGTTGGTTTCATTTTTTAAGCATGAATATGTGAGGTTGAAAAGGTTATTAAGGACATGATGACAAATCTTATATATGGTTAGATAAATATTATCTAAGTACATATATAGAGATTTTTAATTATCCAAAATTTAGCTAATATAAAATATAGCCCTTTCACTATGTTAGTCATCATATTATGTCAGCATATCTACTAAGATAATGTATGGCAACTATATATAGAAATAAGGGCATAAGGAACATAGGTGGTATAAGGACAAGATGAAACAAAGGGTAGGATTTTAGGGCACCAAATGTAGCTTGACAATAAAAATCCTAATTAAAAATCATATCCTTCCTCAAGATCTTGTTGAATATTTGGTATTTATTAGCCAGTTGGGAGAGAATCTCTTAATAGCTTGGATTTTCCTTAAAGACTTCAATGTTGAGTCAAAATATGATGATGTGGCATATCGACAATAGCTAATATTTTATTACAATAATATTTGATGCCTCATTGAGATACAATAAACCTTAATAGTTTTTCTAATGTTATTTCAAATATGTATGCTTTAGGTATAGTTTGTACTCCCCAAGTTGCTCAAAAAATGTCCTAAATATGAAACATGGTCTTGTTGGTTTCAATACTAGCCAAGAAGATTGTTGGGATAAGATTCCATGATATCAAGTGTCATATTATGGAAGATGTATGTTATGGCTCACTAGTAGGCAAATCCTACATTTTTAAACCCAATGGGCATGACTTAGTAGCAAAAGGTTCCCTATGAGGTGGTGAAATATGTTTAATTATAACTAATTATAATTTTAAAATGATAATAATAAATATTATAAAAGTGAAAACATGTTCTTTTAATCATATTTTTTATATTTCTAATTATCTATATTTTCTTGTAGAATGATTTAATAAAAAAATATATTAATTAACAACATTAAAATAGGACAACACAATATTCTTATAAAATTTAAAAATCTAATTTTAATTTTCAGAAACAATATTGATTGTATTTAGCACAACTTGCATCCACCTACAACATACTAAACTTTTATTTTATATAAAGTTATAAAATTAATGCAAATTTAGTTGAAATCATGTTTTCTAAATTTTTTTATTATAATTTGTAGGTTTAAATTAAAAATTGTAAAACAAATATTATAACATGTTTTTTTTATAATTAAAGGTGAGGATTTTGAAGGGCTTCCACAACCCAAAACAAAAACTCCCACAAGAGACCAAATATCGAAACCCACATAGGGATTCAAATATCTAACAATAAAAGTCCACATGTGGCAGAAAACACCACACCAAAGACCCTCCAAAAGAGGGATTCAAAATTTAAAATTTGAAAGGACCCGCTCCAACTAGATTTGACATATGAAATCACTAGGACTATCAAATAGGCCAATAAAAACATAACCCAGGGATAAACAAGAAGTAGGTTCCTAATACTACCAAAGCACATGGATTGAAAAATACAACAAAACCACTCTCCAACATGTTTCCAAATAGCACAACCACCTAAGAGCTGAACACAAAACCCAGAAAGGAGCTCCACAAAACAAGAAAACTATTCAGGGTCAGGAAATATTCAAGATAAAATAGGAACCTAGGTGAAAAAACTTGCCAAACCAGGTAAAACCAAAGTGTTAAAGAAGAAAAAATCTTGAAACTTCTGCTACATACAAAACTAACCAAAACTAAACAGTTGCCACTGAATAGAGGTTTGCAAAACCTAGGCCATCAAAATCCAAAATGGCAAAGGAGCATGACTCCTCGTGAAACCACACAACCAAATATTAGGGAAAGTAGAGAACATCCACCTAGTATTTAAGAAGAAGCCATGAAAACCACCTAGGCAAAACAACCTCACACCTAGAAGAAAAAGTCATGAAATAATTTTTTCTACATAAGTACTTCTAGGATAAAGATCAAATGGGAATTATCTGCATCCATAGGAATCGAACACTAAAAATTTCATCTTCCATGGTACATGGGAATCAAACACTAAAACTCCCATCTACCATAGGATATATGTCAACACCAAAAAACCCTACCCTTGGATAGATGCCTACCAAAAAAAACATAAACCAAGAACCAAATATTTGCTACAATATATCAAAATCAAAATTCTTGAGTGGTAAAGAGGAAACATCCCTAAAAAATAAAATCCTTGGAACCCGGAGATTAATCAAAACCACCATTGCTAGATCTAAAAATTGAAATCTCTGCTAACCATCGAAGAAAGGGAATTGATCCAGAAAAGGGAATACTAGCTAGATTTTTCCACCGCATTACAAATCACCCCACATGGTTTGGTTCAGTGCCCTACTCACTACTAACACCAAAAAAATATAATGGAAATAAACTAACCAAAAATCCTCTAGTAGTTGCAATACCCCAAGCAATGCTACCCACCAACCAAACAGAGCAACATAGAGCTAGAGTCAACTAGGAAGTCAATAGGCAGGGCTATTTTTTGCATTAAAATTGTCCAAAATCACCTCTATACTGCAATGGGTTAGTGTTGGTCGATGGCCTTAACCCCTAAGCCAAAATTTTATAAAATAACCTAACTCATAAGAGAAATAGAACAACCCAACCAGAACCCCAACAAATAGTGAACCTTGGTCATAAAACCACCTAACTAAAGTAGAGATAATGAATGACAATTCCCAGTAAGGAAGAACAAGAGGCCTCCTAATCAGGGGATTATAGGGCTAAGGAGCACCAATCAAACACCACAAACCGAGAAAAACCATTGGGAAACATCCACACTCAAGAATAATGAAAAATAGTTCTATGCATTCAGCATAGTACCTAAGTGGAAAATAGGAAGGAGCCCTATAATATGAAAGCCATGGAATATGATGATCAGGTGCAACCACCATTACTAGAGCTAGAAATTGAAAACTCAACCAACCACCAAAGCAAATAAATTGAGCCAATGAAGGGAACACTAGTGAGATTTTTCTACAGTATTACAAATCTCCCACAAGGTTTGGTTCATTACCCTACTCACTTATGACACTAAAAAGGATAGTGAAAAATAAACTAACTAAGAACCATCCACTAGTCGTAATGCCCCACACAATACCATCCAATAGCCAACTAGAGAAACATAGAGCCAGAGCCAACAGGGGATTTAACAAGAAGGGATATTTACCATGTTAAAACAACCCAAAATCACCCTGATGTCCCGATGGATTAGGTTTGGTAGATGGTCCTAACCCCTAAGCTATATTTTCAAAAAATTGCCAAACCCATAAGAGATAGTGAACATCCCAACTAGACCCCCCAATAAACACTGAACCCTAGTCACAGAACCACCCAACCATGGCATAGACAACGAATGACTAGTTCCAATAAGGGAGAACATGAGGCCTCCTACTCAAAGTATTTTAGTGTGCAATAGTAGGATAATGAGGCCTATAATCAAATATTATAACATGTTCATACTATTTATTTGTCTAATATTATAATTAAAAATAATAATTTAATGACCATGTCACTTCTTTTATCAATTACAATATTATTATTTTTATTTTATTTTTATAGTATTGAGAATTAGACATTTTGAGAAGAAAAATAAAATTCACTTGTCAAGGATAAAAGAGTCAAATCTTAAATAAAATTATTATAAATTATTTATTACAATAAGGTTTGACTCCAACATGAATAGGGTTGTGCACTGCACTCCAATAATATTCTATATTACTATATGTCATAAACATTTATACCTTTTCTTTTTCTTGTAAAATATAATTCATGTCATTATTTTCAATCTATAACACTCATCTACAATCCTTGTTCAATTTTATGTAAACACACTCTTTTAATCTGCAATCCAAAATATTGTATTTGTTGTTAGGTCAACAAAACCTTATCCAACATGCCTTTTTATCACAAATATATATATATATATATTTTTTTTTTTTTTTTCTATTAAGTATTTTCTTCAAATTTCTTGAATTACTTTTTGCAATCAAATCCTTAACATCATTGTGATTAATAAATACAATCTCACCTGGCTAGTTGCATTCTAAAATTTCAATTTCATCAAGATGAAGATGAACACCATGATTAGCTAAATTAGCTACTACTTCATTTCATTCTCTTTAAATATTTTTACATTTACAAGAGATTGCCTCCAATAATAGGTTATGAACACCAATAATAATAGTTTTTTATTAGGTCAATAATATTTTATTTATCCAATCTCCATATCCATTTTTTTATATTATTCATTATAATTTGTGAATGCCCCTCAATTGAAATATATTTTCATCCTTTTTCTATTGCAATTTTAATCCCTATAAAAATTATCTTAGAATTTGCATAGATTTTAGTTAAATTTCCATATAATTCTAAGCAAATGTAGAGAATTTTACCTTTATTATTTAAAAATCCACCACCTCCACTAGATTTTTCTAAAATAATTTTACTTTTAGTTTTTTCAAAAAGCACCATGAAAAATTATTTTCATAAACATAATTTTTGGACGATTTCATTTTACCATAGATTGAGGTATATCCTTTGTTTTAATTCAATTATCACAAATGACTATTCCATGTATGTTCAAATGCTATTACCAAGTTGTTACCACCTATTTTTATACACTTGATACTTCCCATGATTAGCACCATATTTGTAGATATTCTACAAGAGATGCAGTAACATGATTTCAATATTGAGCATGCCCTAGCAAGAAATAACAAAGTGTTGGAGATCACTGACAATGAGGCACCAGACCCCACCATAATAGTCTTGGAGAAGATGACAATTTCATCAGCCTCCAACAGTATCAACCAGTTGAAGAGTCTGTCTGGCCTCATCAGTGCAGCTTCGTTGATTTGTGTGATTCCTTAAATCTTCTGTTTTATAGCCGGCAGTTCCGGGGGCACAAGGAGTCAAAGGCAAAATCTAAATATGATGGCAAGAACGATGATAAGAAGTTAGATGAGGACTACAAGGAAGACTGCTTGGCCTCTTGGCTGTCCATTCTATGGGATGTTTTTTTTTTTGACCATATTCTATTATTTTTATATGGGCACAAGCTACTCTGCATGGTGCTTGCATGATTAGTTTTTGTCTTTGTTAGTTCTTTTTTGCGTCTTTCTTTTCTGATGGCCATAATATTAGGCTTCCATAGTTTAGTTTGGCTGTATTCTAATGGAAGAGTAGGTCTTGGCCATTTTTGTTGTCAGTTTAAACTTTTAGGGCTTGGCCTTTGTCCAGTTGGTCAGTGGACCCTATTTTGTAAAATGGTTTTGGGTCAACCAGTTAAAACCCGGTGTTAATTATAATATTCTCTTACTTACCAAAAAAAAAAATATTGAGCATGCTTTTGGGATTTATGTTTAAAAAATTATCATTATTTTCATAGAAATTAATTCTAAAACTTAATGGTAGGGCAAATCCTCCATATAATACATAATACTTTAGCTTTTAAATAATTAATCCAATATTTCATCAACTCTTTCAATGTTGATAGAGCTACCTGATGTATTTTTATACTTTTGAAAATGTAACCTCAAATGGTGTGAGCAAAGGGATAGTGAGAGAGTAAATGGTATAATATTTCTAAATCCTTCTCACACAAGATACATCCATGATATCCTCTTATTTATATATTCTATTCTATATGAATCTTACTTTGAGTTACTAACCAAAGAAATGTTGATGTCTTAGGGAAATCCTCTAATGACCAAACATTATTCCAAGAAAAGACTTTCAAAGTATGAAATTTTTGTTGTTTTGAATCCTCATATCCTAATTTGATCAAGTATACTTTGATAGATTCTGAACCAAAAATGTGTTTGAGTTCCTCTTCTTTAACTAATTTACGAAAATAAATACATGATCTATAGTTGTTACTCACATTAATATAGTATTTAACATTTATAAATTTACAAGCTAGGTATGCATGAGCCAATGGTTTCCATTTTGATTCAAATATAAGAGGATAAAGATTCAACCAAGCATCCAACCAAAAAATTGCATAATCCCTTTATTTATTGACCATGTAATATGTTTGTTTAATAATTGTAAACTATCTGATATGAAGTTCCATGTTGATGATCATTTATGTAGAGTTATTTTCCTAAATAATTCTATTGCATCAAGAGAACCTATATATTTTTGAAGTAATATTTTTTCCAAACTCTTTCTTATGCATAGACTCCAACACGTCCCTACACCAAGAGATATTCTAGGTATTTTTACATGTAATATTAACCATATAGATGTCCATAAAATATTATCTAGTTGAAATAGATAGCATGATCATTTTGAGATCATCTAGTCATGTACAAGCTATTTAATTGAGTGTTGAATTCTTTGTGTATGAATGTTTGAATTTTCCTCACTAAGAGGAAAGGCTATTAAATTATGTGAAAACAAAATTATTTCATTGTGTAAATATATTCTTAAACAATTCTACCAAATATATTTTCTTTATTTATTGAAAGAAGGGATTTTTAAAGGGTCATCAAACCTTTTATAAATGAGAAAGAACCTCAAAAAGAGGACATTCAAATATCATCCCAAAAGCAATAAAGACAAGAGCCCCCATGATCCAACCATAAGACATGCTACCAAACATGTATTACTACTAAAAATATCTCACACAAAGGAGAATGTGTGCTAAGATATTGATATGATATAACACTCATTATTCTTAATTTGAATATCATCAATAAATTTGCTAAAATATTAACGTGAGTAATTGCTAGGATAATTTTGAAAGGGTTTATATCATTTGAGACATTTCTTGCATGAGATGGTTATTTCTAGTTTGAAAGAGTTGGAAAATATTTGTTGAGATGTCAATGTTGCAAGTTGAAGGGAGACATTAGTTTAGGCTAAATATGCTTATAGGAGTAAAAAAATAGAGCTTCTATCATGAAATAAGAGGAATTGAATGCAAACTTTTGATGAAATAATAGATTTTTATTTCAAAATTAAAGTGTAAGAATTGTTCTAGTAATTAACCTTAACCTAGTTTTTATGTGAGAAGTGTTTGATGAGGAAAACCTACTCTCCTAGGGTTTGATGAAGAAAAACTGCTTTACGAGGATGGCAGTATCTTTTGGAGGAGGTCTAAAAAATTAGAGGAATACCATGATGGCATCGGGTCTAGCACACAGAGTGCATACTCGTGATGTTTTTTCATTTGAAAATGACTAGAAGGAACATTATTTCCCAGTGCATGTCAGGAACTGCTTGTTAAAGAACAATGGATGTTTGGATTGATGTGAAGCAAGGCCAGTTCTAGTGGTTCAATCAGACTCAGTGGTGGAATATGTGGAGTATCTAACCAAACATGCCCTTATTTCTAAATTTTTGGGCATCCAAATTTCTCTCCCCTTTGTGGAGGCTTGGGTGAGGAAGACTTAGAATCTTTAAGGTGATGTGGAGGTGATGCTGAGTGCGAAAAACTATTTTATGTTGGTTTTATCTTGTATTGCATATTGTAACAAAGCATTTTAAGGGGGCCCTTATTTCTATAACCAAGTGGGATTCTTTATTAAAGCCTAGTATGTGGGTTTCAACCCGTCAAACGAGTGATCGTCTTGGGTTCCAGTATGGGTGTGGCTTCCATGGCTCCCATTGAAATTCTGGAGAACTGATATGTTGCATAATATTGTCCTTCTTCTTAGGAAGTCGGATGGACCATCACAACAGATAATGTATAAAAAGGTAATCTTTGTTGCTCGTATTTATGTTGAAATTGACTTAAATAATCCTATTCCAGATCCTATTGAAGTACAGTTTGGATTAATTACATGGGTTCAAAAACTTGACTATGAAGCTCTTCCATTTCGTTGTCGGGTTTACCGTGAATATGGCTACCTACAAAGAAAATGCCCTAAGTTTGTCCTGCCATTGGATTCAAATCTTGGGCCCTCTCGGTCTGGAAAAATTTTGGATAAATTAAAATCCCCTATAAAGGAATGGGAATGGGATAAGGAAGGTTTTTTCTTGTAAAATCTTGAAACAGAGGACGAAGGGCAAACAAAGACCTAAAGGATAACCAACCAGATGCTCTACTCAACCGTTATAAAATATTAGATGATCTTGATAAGTGCATGGAGATGCCTAAAACATATGTACCTGATGAAAATATAACAGAGCCAAATCAGATGTCTCTTCTTGAGGTGTAACTTAAGGGATCAGATCTAGGGGGTTTAAATGAAGAACAAAATTATTTGGATCTAAGTATAGAGGACATTACTGGGTCTAGCCCTATAAGGGAAATGATTTTGGAAAGTGGTACAGATTTAGTTATGGCCTCTACTACTTAGGCACTAATGCAATCATCCTTGGACTAAAAAACTCCTACGGTGTTGGGATTGTAGCAGAAAATAATTTAAAAAAATTGAATAAGAATATGAAGGTGGGTTAGAAGAAGGACCAAGATAAAATTAAGTTAATGGGGTAGACTTTGGTAGATTTAGGCTTTGTGAGAATATTGGACTCCCATTTTTATAAATACCAAAAATGATTATCCTCTCATGGAATGTAAGGGGGTTGAAAAACATCCCAGAGAAAAATTTATTCGTAATTTGGTTCATGTGCATTCTATGGATGTGGTGTTTATTCAGGAGACTAAATTGGATATTGATAGTATGTTCAATATTTCTCCCAATTTGTGGATAAGGAGGCAATTCCAGTGTATTGGTACATGTAGATATGCTGGTGGTATCACTTGTTTATGGGATCCAATTAAGATATCCCCTCTTACTTGTATTTTTGACAGATGGTCTATTTCAATGGTCGGGCATGATAATGAATCTGGTGAAACCATCCTACTTACAAATGTGTATGCTCCTATTGATTATAATGGTAAAGTGAATTTTTTGGAGCACATTTTATTTGAGAGAAGTTTGGTTCCCATGTACCCATGGATTTTGGTTGGAGACTTCAACTCTATCACTTGTCTAGAGGAGAAACATGGTGGGGTGGACCGTCTCAAGCCTTTTTCTTCTATCTTCAGTGCTTATATCCAGGACCTAAACTTGGTTTACATCAATCCAGATAATGGGATCTTTACTTGTCACAATATAAGATGTGGGGAAGCTTCCATCTCGGAGATACTGGATAGGTTTTTGATATCTAGTTATTTGATGGGTAATAATAGAATTGCTAGTTCTATGATTCTGGAGGGTAGGGGATCTGACCATTGGCCTATCAAACACTCTACATTGGAGTTAGAGCTAAAAAATAATCCCTTATTTAAGTTTCAACTTATGTGGCTTCATGATCCCAAGCTTCATGATTTCATGTGAGGCTGGTGGACCACTAGAAAACCTCCTCATGGCACCGCTATGTATTCCTTTATGAAGAAACTACAATTTGTAAAACATAAATTGAAGAGATGGAATAGACTGATTTTTGGGAACCTTTCCTTCGCTAAGCTGGAAAATCTTAGAAGGATGGAAGAACATTCAAGGAATATTAGAGATTAGGTATATGAAGGAGCTTCTTGCTGAGGAATTTGAGGCTACGAAAGACCTTGCTAAATGGGAATTAAGGGAAGAATTTTTTTGGAAATAAAAATCTAGAGTATATTGGCTTCAAGAAGGGGATAGGAACACAACCTTATTTTATAACTCAATTAAGGCTTGTCATAATGGTAACCTAATTACCTCTCTTGTGAATTCTTAAGGTGCCCTACTCTCTTCTTTCAAGGATATTTTAGAAGAGACTAAGAGGTATTTTTTCTCTCTCTTCAAGGAGGACTCCCTATCAGATGATGAGAATGGAAAGCTTATTCTAAACTGTATTCCAACAATTATTTCTAGAGATATGAATGAGCACTTGATGGGTCCAATTTCTCTTTAGGATTTGGAAAATGTTGTATTCAAGATAAAAAAAAAAAGGAAAAGCCCCAGGCCTAGATTGATTCTCGATTGAGTTTTATCAGGAGTTTTGGGATTTAATCAAATTTGATCTTTTGGAGGTGGTCCATGAGTCCCAAAAGAGCAAAAAAATGCTAAGGGCCTTAAATGCTACCTTTTTGGTGCTTATACCCAAAAAAGAGGGAAAAAATTCCTTGGATATGTTCAGGCCTATTGCTTTCTGCAATGTTGTGTATAAGATCATCACAAAAATTATTGCTAAGAGGTTGAAGATATGGTTGAGAAAAATCATCTCTGAGGAGCAAGGAGGGTTTGTTGTTGGATAAAAAATATTGGATGGGGTTGTTATTGCTACAGAAGCTATTCACTCGATGGAAACTTCTAAGGAGAAAACTATGTTCATTAAGTTGGACATGGCCAAAGCCTATGATAGGGTCAGATGGTCCTTTATTCAGAAAGTTCTTGTTACTTTTGGATTTGAGGAGGAATGGATTAGATGGGTGATGAGCTGTGTTTCTTCTTCCTCATTATATGTTGTTGTTAATAATGAGCCATCATAGTTGTTTGAGGCCTCAAGGGAATTGAGGCAAGGAAATCCTTTATCTCCTTATTTGTTTATCATTATGACAGAAGGGTTAGGAATTCTAGGTAATGCCAAAATATCGATGGGATAAAATGAGTGATCCATTTGTGGATAAAGTTTCTTTATCAATAAGATCTTGGACCACATGTATAAAAACATGATAATATCTAATTTCATGACCTCTCATTTTGTGATAGGGGTATGAATGATCCTCTCTATATAGTTTATATCTAGGCCTATTCAGGTTGAACAAGGGTCTATCTCACAAGATGATTATTTTTTTTTCTTGCAGGTTGTCAAATATGGTTGACATGAACTCAGATAATGGAGTCTAGGTACGATGGTGATGCTTTAAACAAGGTGAACATGGTTGACTCATTTTATGAGGCCGTAAGGCTATATTTATCTTAGTCATATATTTAGGTTTCTCTTATTGACTCCCATATATAGGTAAAAAATTCTAAAATATGTGAATTTGTTGATTGTTGATTGAAATAGGATTATCGACCTGAAGATCATTCCTATCGATCATATCATGTACTAGGTATTTGAACATATGGCACATCTACACATCGTACTCATTTTACCTATGGTACTTGTAGTATATGTATTGAATATATCCTTTAGGATTTGGAGCATTTGGATTAATAGGCCAAATTTTAGGTAGATTAATTGCTTTTGTTGCACAAAGATGCTCAAATAGAGAATTCATGGTCTTGCCCTTGATTTGTTTGATACTTAACATTGGACTGCATAGGAGGAGGTTGGTCCTAACAATCAAGGGGTTGATGTTTTGAATGACTCAATAGTAACTCAATGCTTATGAGTCAATTCAAGATCTATTGTAAATCATTGTGTTGGTGACTCACTTATAACTCTACATTGGCTAGCCTATGCAACTTATGTTATGAAAATAGTGGAGGCGATGACTGGATGGCTATTGAGGAAGCTGGTGGTGGAGGTGAATTGGGTATGGGATCCAGGATACAATTTAGTAGATGTGTATCAAAATTCCTCAATTTCAGAGCATATGTGGATGCTTCATGATGATTGGGGCTAGTGAGTATATCCACATGTTCTTGTGCCAACTCAAATTTTTTAGTTGTGGAAATTATATTATACCCACTTTGGTCTAAGGGGTACACCTATTATTGATTATGTGGAGATGTTGAGTGAGGTGGAGTAGGTGTGACCAAATACATTGATGGTAACACTTATGGTATGTATGGAATATTCAATGGAGTCGTAAGTTGCATAGATGTATTTGGAGGCAGGGTTATGCATAGTGGTGAATATTAACAAATTGGGCTAATATTTTAATTTCTAAAATTGGAAATTGGTGAATATTAACAAATTGGGCTAATATTTGGATTTCTAAAATTGGAAATTGGTGAATATGAGGACTCTTGATGACAGCCATTCATCTAAAATTTTTAGGACCATGTTTTTCTTAGGGTCAATTCACCACAATATATATCCAAACATAGGCATATTTGTACTTGTTGGAAATATCTTTTTGATCTTGATATAATGGTGGTGTTTTTATGAAGTTATAAGGTGATTTAATAGGTCAAAATATGTCCCAAAGATGATATTACATTTTAGGGCTTCAAATACCCCAAAGTTTGGTGTGAAGATGATTGATTTGATTTGCTTTGAATTCACAATGATTCACCTTCATTTTGATTAGGATTCACCATTTTTTTCAAGTAAATTTTGAGTCCAACTCCTTATGCATAATCCTATTTTGAGGACTTTGGTTATCTATCATCACATTGATCATTTACACAAACTTGTGAGAAGATGTATTTGCATTTAGATAAGTCATGGCTGCCTCATCAACTTATATAAGATGATCTGCTTGGCCTCCATGTTTGGGGGATGCATCATAAATGCTATCAATGGGTGGCAACTTGGTAGGAGGATGACCTAGATCCTTGATCGACTTGATGATATGCATGAATGTAATGTTGGGTACTATGCACTCATATATTTCTAGGTGGGTCAATTGAATTATGTTCTCAAGCATGATATGATTTGATTCATCTATATCAATTTTGGGTTACTCCTTGTTAGTAGGAGTGGGAAGGTCTTCTACAGGTGTATTGATGATATCTATGGGAGCATCTATATCTATATCTTATAACTCTTTCTTGCTTTAAGAAAAAAATTATGGTAGTGGCAGTGGTGAAGGTAGATTCACAACTAAACATGGGGTTGAATATAGACTCTAGATATGGTCATTGGGTTTAGTATCCAAGTGCATGGGTGATATAGTAGGCTCCTATGGATGATCCACCTATTTATAATACTTGAGGGGGTTTAGGTCGGTAGAAACCAAATAGATCTTACTTGCATCAATGTATTTAATACATTTATGCACTATATATGGAACACAATCCATGGCTCTTATCCATGGCCTTCCAAGTAGTATGTTGTACTATCTTGAACCCTCTAAAATGTAGCATAATGTAGATACAATATTTTTTCCAACTTGGATGGGGAGGACTATTGTACCAATTGTAGGAGATAAAGCATCGTTAAATGTTTGCAAGGTGAATGTGTATGCTGCAATGTACAAATATGGAAGTTTGATATGTTTAAATGTAGTTGTGGTAATAATATTTATTGAGGAACGTATGTCAACCAATACTCTCTTATAAGGGAGACTATTGATACTCATGATGATGTGCAAAGAAATATTTGGTAAATTGGCAAGTATCTATTTGATATCATTATTTTGAAAGGATATAACATGATTATTGTGCATTTGCATGTATCCCATAAAGTTTGTGAAAGCATCAAAGTCGTGAGGTTGTACCTCGATTAAAATCCAAGATCCTCATGAAAGTTTCATGGTGTTTGGAGGACTATTATAGAAGCTCACTTATGGTAATATTGGATGATGGTGCATGTAAAATTTACACAGGCCTACTTTGGATTGATAACACTTGTTGTATGAGAGTCCTCGATGGTGAAAACCATGACATAGAAGGGATGTATACCTCCATGTTAGGCCCTTTGGTAGGTTTATTATGTTTGGTTTGGGCCTAGAATCGATGTTGGCTAACTGAATAATCCACTTGATCATGTGGATAACCTATTGGTGCTCTCCAAGTAGATTTACCTCGGTGGTTGGGTCCTATGAGTGGGGGGTTGACCTCATGATGACTTTCAAGGCATTTGGAGGAATGATGAGATCCTTAGGAGAGTAACAAATGTGACTACTATTAGGACATCGTGTAGGAATGATGAGATCCTTAGGAGAGTAATGGATGTGACTACTATGAGGACATCATGCAATAATGAATAGATCCTCATACCTATAATGATGACTCTTAGGGCCTTTCCTTAATTTTTCTACTTTTTTGGCTTGTGATTGATCTTGGCTATGCATGGTTGTCATAATGTGTTGACTATGCAAACTCTAAAGGAAACCCACAATAAAGAAAATTTTGAATTTCAATTTTTTTTTTGGATGTTGTATACCAAAATTATTAGTGCAATGAGCTGATCACAATGGGCTAGGACTCCAAAAAATGACTTCCTAGTCAAAATTTGTATTTTTGGAATATTTGGCCAACTAGGGCTCGTGGAAAAATGCCCAATTTTAGGAATTTTTGGGAAATTTTAAGAAATAAATATTTAGGACTCAAAATTCATGTTTGATGTGCATAAGGGGCTAACTAAGACAACAAAATAATTTTAGCAATTTTTGGGGTTGTCTAGGGCTTTTTATGACTATTTTAGTGCAATTTTACCCTATTTTTGGCTTTATAATCACTCAAAAATAGAGTAATCATAAAACCAGCATAAATTTTTTGTTATATCTTTGATTTGCATGATTTTTGATCCATTGGATGTAGAGTAAAAAAGTAGCAATTTACTTTTTTTGAAAAATTAAGGTTTGGTCCTAGATCAAGGATCTTATGTTAATTACCCAAACAATAAAGAAACACCCAATGTAGACAACATGATTATCTCTTTTAATTTTTAGAAACACAATCAAATGATCAAAGAAGCATACAAGTAAACAATGTGATTATCTGCTTTAAGTTTTAGATGTGAATCCCTAAGTTGTTTGGTGTGTTTAGATTTGTTGTTTTGCAAAGAGACCTTGTGTCATGTGTTTTTCTCTTGTTGGATGATATTATTATGTTAAAAGGATTTCAAGGTTTGATCAATCATGTGATCCAACGTTGCATAACTTTTATTATTAAACATGAACCATTCACCAATATGCAGAAATATCAAATCATTCATCCACAATATATTATCCACAATAACAATCCACAAATGAGAGAGAGATAGATAATACCCTTAATGTAGGGCAACACCAATAATAATCCTTAAGGAATGAATAACTCCACAAGATCTCCCAAGATGAGAGGCCACTTCGTGGGCATGACGATTACATAAGATTCTTCTTCAATGATATGAATGATTACAATGATAAATATCTCTTCTTTATATATCCATATTCTTATTCTACTTTGGAGAGCCTACTACTAATATTATATTATATTATAATATAATATAATATAATATTATAATACAATAAACCTTGGGTTATGTGTGGCCCATGCCAACCCTTATACAATATAATAATATATCCCCAAATATCTATTCCTAGGTACCCTACCATGCCACCCTCCTTACAAATGTTTCATCCTCGAAACATATGAATAAATCTGATAGTATGATTTGCTAAGCAATTTTAGCAATTGGTACCAATCTCGATCATCCATCCATCCAAGTGAAACCCAATGATGCTGGTATGCCATTTTGTTACTTGAGTATCCAAATCTGCTTCGTTGGCTCCACGCTTCGTTGTCGTATTTTGATAACTTGAATGATGGGTCCACTTGTTCCTTGATGTTGATGAACCATGCTAAAAACCATGATCACTATGCTTTCTTTGCCAAACACTGCCATAGTTGGTGCCCTGATGATTACATGTAGAACCATAATATTGTTGCCTTGAACCATGTCTCCAATATTGTTTCCGCTCATGGTGGTGTGGATGGCGATATGGTGCAACCTTTACTTGATGTTCTACCTTCTTTGACTTCTCAACATTTAGCTCCATTATTTTAAATTCCTCTACACATTTTTCTTTCATGTTCTCTTTGTTTGGTGTGTCCTTGTTCTCTTCTATCAAAGCTTCCTTGGACTCTATTACTATTATTTCCACTGAATTAGTTTCTACTACTTATTCCATGGACTCTTTTGCTGCTACGACCTTCTTGGATTTTGTTTCAGGTTCTTCAATTTGTTTCTCTACAACCGCTTCTTGATTTTCCTTGGATCCCTGCTCCTTAAGTTGAGAAATATCTTGTAATGTTATCTTCTTTTTCCTGTACCATAACTTCATAAACTTCTTTTGCACATTAATGTTAACAGTACCCAAAGAATCTAACCAAGGATAACCAAGAACAATATCCTTATCATCCATCTCAATAGCATAGAAATCTAAATGTAAAACATATTTATCCATGGTGATCTTTAAATCTTCAAAAATCTGAACATTCTCACCCTCTAGCTGTATGTCCTTGATTTTTGTTGCTTGAACTTGCAACTTCTTAGCCAAAGCAATATTAATAAAATTATATCTACTACTAGGGACAATGGAAATAATAACCTGTTCCTTTTGAATGCTTCCATGAACCTGCATAATAGACTTTTTAGATTCAAACAAATTCCTTTGTCCATTTTCTAAAATATCTTCTACCAAAGGTATGGTTTCCTCTGTCTGCATACTGACATCTTTTTTATCTTACCTGACCTTTTCCTCTTTCTTCTTGAGTAATTTTATTTCTTTTTCTTAGTCTTCATTCTGTTTCTTTAAAACTTCACATTCTCATTTTATTGCATTCCGCTCATTTTGAGTTTCTTGTAGTTTCTTTTCATCATCTTCGATGATATCCATTAGGTAATCTATATAATATGGATCCCATATACTAAAGAATTCATGCTCTATTTCATCCCAAGTATATTCATTATTCCTTTATTTACAAAATTTTATCCACCAAGACAAAGCTTTCCCTTTAAAACATATATCCAGGAAGGATTTCTCAAAAGAAATATCATGATATGGAGACCTAAACGTATTCCACCATTCCCTAACATTAATATCATCTTCTCCAGAAAATATTTCTAGCTCCATAAGTTCACCTCCAGATAATGCAAATCTAGGGTTTCATGAAAATATATATCATGCCCTAATGAAAACTAGGGTTTTATGGAAATAAATATCTTTCCACTAATTTGAAGCTAAAATTCCACATATACAACTAGATCTGCCATTTTTCTGCCAAAAAAATAAAGTGCAACTGCTTTTCTTACACGAAATAAACAAAGTTTGTCTTTTGAAAAATTCGTGACTTGAAAATTCGTTTCTACCCTTATTCCAGATGATTGACTTCAGAAGGTCATATCTCTCTCAATACTGCTTGGATTCCTTCATATGACCACTCATTTTAAAGCTCTTCAAATTCTGCACCAACGGATCCAAGAATCGCCTGAATCGGATACAATCTCGCAGAGATATGGCTTCTGAAAGATGAGACGTTTTTCCACAAAAAATCTGCGAAATTCGTCACTATCCTTGTTCTGGATACTAACTTCAAAAGGTTGTATCTCCCTCAATACTGCTCGGATTCCTTCATATGACCACTCATTTTAAAGATCTTCAAATTCTGCACAATTTGATCCAAGAATCGCCTGAATCGGATAAACTTGCACAGAGATATGGCTCCTGAAAGATGAGATGTTTTTCCAAAAAAAAAAAATTGCCCTAATTCTAGGGTTTCACACAAAAATCCCCACTTTGCCAAAATCATTGCTCTTATACAATATAATAATATATCCCCAAATATCTATTCCTAGGTACCCTACCATCCAATGGATGTATATTAAGACATCCATCGTTGGTCTCGATTAGTGGTTGGGGATGAAGTCCAACTCACTAATGTTTAAATGGAACATGGTGTGTGTGGTTTTTTATGCTTAAAGAAAAACAATATATCACTCAATGAATCTTCAGTAAATGCATAAAGAGTGTTTCACTTTTAGAAATATTGCATAAATAATGGAACCTAAAAAATGCATGTCCTAAATGATAACCTACCCATTAGGTAGGTCACAAGCAATCAAACCACTCATATGCATTCCTACTTAATTTTTTTTCTATTATTATTATTATTATTATTATTGTTTTTGCAATTGTAGAAAAGTGAAAATTTACCATTATACCTTTCAATAAAATAAGGGAAGCGAAGAAAAACCAAATTTAAGCAATTTTGAATAGTAAAAATGCAAAGTGAAGGTTTAGGCACTTACCTTGATAGCCTAAGATCCTATTTTTTCTAGAATTTTGAGTAGAAAACCCTATGTTTTGTGGCCATCCTAAGGTGGGATGGCTACAAATTTGGGGGTCATACCTGCTTGGAATGGCTACTATGGCCATCCTTGGGTGTTCCAATTAGGAAATAAGGTGTCTTTTTAGGATAGAACCAGTACCTGCAACATTCAAAGGACATAAATAGGGTCAAAAATTGCAAAAAAAAAATTGTATAGGGGTCCATCGTGATCACCACTATATATAAGAAAAATGGTGAACCTAGCAAGGGAAAATGAGATGCATCTATTGTTCTACTTGATTTAAGCACTACGAAAGTGACACTTCAAAAAAGCATAAAATGACACATATATGAAATAAATGGGTGGTTCTCCTTATATTAATATAAATGTAAAATAAATGGTTACAAAATATCCCCTTGAGAGCTCTAAATTGATACATTCAATACGGTAATCAAATGATCAAATCCTTTCAATAATCCAAGGTGTGCTTCTAGTGTCTTCCTCGCACTCACGATTGAGGTGAGAAGGATTTCGAGGCTGCTACAAAGTGTTCTTTCACTATTATAGCTTGTTTCTCATTCCTTATACACTGTAATACATGTATATGTATACAAGAAACTGAACTTGATTAAAATCATGTGTGGATTAAAATGAAACCATGAAGGTGCATGCATCAATAACCTTGAAAGAGGAAAAATGAAATTGAATATTTAAAATTACTCCAACTTCTACAAAATTTTAAATCCATGCATATTATGTTATTTTTAAATAATGTAATTTAAAACAACAAGGAAATCATGCTCATATTTGTGGTCATACTAGGGTGATCCATTCAGACCTACAAATCACAAAAAGAAAAATAACTGAATCAAAACAACTCCAAATCAAACCAAATTTGAAAATAAATCATATAATCTAATATGGAATGATCCTACATAAAAACTATAACACAATTGCGTTCCAATTCTTTGCCATCCTGGGGTGGGGCGGTTAGGACTATCATAATTTAGGGGTCATCATGGGGTGGTACGACCACCAAATCTAGTGGTTTCTACCACTAATTCCTATGGGATTTTGTCTAGAGTACTCCTAGGGGTATTGTCATAAAATTTGAGGACCTGATTCACTCGAATGGGTCAATTTTGTAAACAGATTGCACATTTTATGATCACTTGAAAACCTCCTTTGCTCGATGGATATCTCAAGCGAAATCACATAGTAGGTTGGGGATAAATCTTGGAAACACTTCATTGTGAATGTTTTTAAGACTCCTCTACGAAATTGTGTGGAATTGATTCACTTTATAGCTCAAGAGGGCACATGGAAAAATGGGCATACAAAGCCATACGATGCCAGGGTCACTATTTATCCCAAATGTTGCCATGCATTGGAGTGGGAAGAAATATCCCTTTATGGCGTCCAATATGCAATGTATCATGATAGTTATGCACCCTCTCACTAGCATGATTGAATAGGTAGGATAAAGTGCAGTTTTTGGATGCCATTTGTCCCAATTTTAATTTTTGAGGGTCAAAGGCCATGGTCGTCCCACCCAGGGATGGCTGCTAGTGATCATACTTGGGTAGGATGACCATGAAATGTGGTCATCCCAAATGGGGACAACCATAGCTACATGACCCAAAAACTCTTAAAAGTGGGGTAGGACCTATCAAAAGTGGTTAGGACCACTATATAACCTTTGAGGGTTGCCCAAGGGGGCCATATTGTGTCGATTAGCTCATGTCTTGGCAGTCTAATCAGATTGACATGATTTTAGTATCTATACTACCTTATGGTACTTAGGGTCCTTTGTGGTCAATCATGTTGTCCACTAGTTTCCCCTCTTTGCAAAGTACTCGAATTTATCTCCACCAAATCGACATTGGCTAGGTGTCCTTCATTCCTTCGTGCTTTTGGTATAAATCATTATAATGCTCTTATCTAGTGATGTGCACATATTACTGATTTCATCCAACATATTTCTTCAAAGTGATATTTTTAAGGATAAATGACCAATGCCACCCTATAATAATATAAAAAACAAAACTATGTACTCGAGTCACTACCACTATCCATTATATATACTAACCATACTATTGGAAATTCACTTATTCGTTGAAATCTTCTTACTTCCCTTATTTACCTTATTAATTACTGATAGGCTATCTCATAGGCATATGGATATGGTCGAGGATGAAGTTCTTCTATTTGTACTAAGAAATCATCACTACCACTTTATTGGTCACTATCTCTTACTAGATAGGGCATTCCCCCAATACTTAAATTACTTTATTATTCATGTAAGTTTCCTTAGGGATCAAGAGATGTGAGGTCTTGATCAATATCTCACCATACTACCTAAACTCCTTCTCCTATGACTAGTGGTTCATGCATGAGCTCTCTTATTTCAACTTGTTATAATTTCTTTCCATGAGAAATTATACCTTATTGTTGACTTCCCCTTTCTTGAGGTACTTCCTTGCGACTCTTATTGCTTGCACTAAATTCCCTTTATCATGCAACCTATTTCTCATCATGTTGTTACATGGTGTTACAAATTCTTACATTATGTGCTTGTAATACCTCTTACACCTCCTACAACTTTTATTCTTAATGTCACATTCTTTGTTGCATCATACCTATATGGGCCAATAGAGCGAATTCTTCTAACTCTTCTTCTCTAGCTCCACCTTCAGTTGAATTTGGAATTTTTATATCGAAGGTGTTTGTTCTATCCTCATACTATACCATAAATTGTATCATGCACAGACCTTATCCAATGCGAGGCAACTCTTTTCATTATAGTTGTGGATACACTACTTCTACCAATTGGTTGACTTCTTCCTACTACTCCCAACCAATTGCTAACAATACTAGTTCTTCATTCCATTCTTCCTCTTCCTCTACAATTTATGAAGAGCATAAGCTTATACTAAGAGGAGGGTGAATAGTATAATACCACATTTTACTTTTCTTTTCCAATAAATATTATTTAATGTATAGATACCAATATCAATAGTGGTAATCAAAGCAATGCAAAAATCATCGCACACAATAGAGACACCAAATTTATGTGGTTCACCCAATTTGGGCTACTCCATAGAGAAAATATTTCACTAAAATTTTCTTAATAAATCTCTTGGAAATCATTTCCCTATTACAATGTTTATGGACCTCTGTCCAAAGGAGACACCAATCCCATAATCAATTTTTGTGTATCTCTATCCATAGGAGACACCAATATCCTAACTCTGATCTATCTGGTGATATTCTAGAGGACCTCTGCCTCCAATTACCTTAGAAAATGGATCTATATCCACAAAATACACCTGTTCTACCTGCTTTTTCTAGAGACCTCTATCCTAAAATCTATCTCCTCCAAATATCTATCTCAAATTTGCATTAAACATAGTCCTTAAGTCTAGCACAAATCTATCCTCAATATATGTATCTGGTCTGACATAAACCTATCCTTAAATTTGCACCAAAATATGTCCTCAAATATGTACTAAACACAGTCCTTCGATCTAGCAAAAGTATATCCTCAATCTCTATGCTCGAGCCTTAACTAAAATCTTGAATCAATATCAAATCAACTCTACTGGATCTACCCCAAATCTTAACTCAAGGTTTGAACAAATCAATCAATCAACTCTTCTTAGAAGTTTTCTCAAATAATTATCTTAAATATGCCTTGTAAGATTCCAAAAAATCTCATACCAATTTGTCCTCAAGTCCTCTCTAGAACATGTCCAATATGCTCAATAAGTCCTCTCAAGAACTTATCCAAATTTGCTCTCAATCTGTATTGTAAGATTCCACAAAAGCCTACTCAAATCTATCCATAAGTCTTGTCAAATACTTACTTCAAATCTACTCAACAAGTCCACACTGGAACTTTTCTAATATCATAGAAACATAAAGAGATTTGTTAGAGACTCAATATGTTCTACACTCATTACAATTCTCAATCACTTTCAATCATGCTCTTAGAAATATATAGAGAATTTTTAGAGACTCAATATGCTTCACATTCACCTCAATAATCAATAACTTACAATCACTCTATTATAAATATATAGATAATTATTAGAGACTCAATATGCTACACACTCATCAATACTCAGACTCTTTCTCAAAAAAATTCACAATATAGAATAATTTGTTTCATAGAACTTGAACAAACACATCACACATTCACTTGACTAGGCTTAACCAACTCTACTCAACCAATTACTCAATGAAATAATCCTTGCTCACAAACCCTAGTCCAAGCATATGAATACTCACTCAAATATTTCCAACAATGCTTTATCAACCACTCTCACATAACCATGATACTTATGTTCTTTCCAAACCCTAGTTCAAGTTCTTCATCCAACAACTCACTTCAACAACAATTCTTATAAATAAGGTTTTATCAACAAATCTTAATTCCAGAAAACCTTGAATAAATCAAAACACTCTCAACAATGCTAACCAAACAATCCTTTTCACTCCATATTTCCATTCATAATTTTCAACAATCACTCACTAAGAAGAATATTACCATACCTTTTTTTGGATGTTAAAGTGCCTTTGGAAAAACCTATCTTAATAACAATTTCCTTATTTCCAATTTCAATTTTTATACACAACAATATCACTTCAATACTGTCTCAAAAATATTCCCTTAGACACAAAATAATAACAACTCAATTTATTCCTTATTTCTCCCTTTAAAAACAACACTCATCATAAAATACATGAAAATAATTTCTTTGATACACCTTATAAAATCCAACTTAAAATAATATCCAACACAATTAAATATCAACCAAACACCTTACAATCCTTTTAAAACCTTTGAGCAAATAACATTAAAAATTTAATCTTGCAAAATCTTTAAAACTCACTTGCAACCTTAGAACAAAATAAAAATATGCAAAACTTAATTTTTAAATGCCCAAACTATATTCTGAAATTTTCATCGACCAATTATCAAAGCATACCTCTTTCTTCCCCAAAAGGGGATTTTGCGAGATTCAATCTGTTGTCTCCTCTATCCTAAGTGCCTTAGCGCTTGGGAGCCCACCGCGTGGGCTACTAAGGCCCACATGAAGGAAGGATAAGGTCCTTCCTCTTATGCCTCTGTCATCGTCTTGTTTTTCATGAATTTTGCATGCTTTCTCTCTTCCTTGGATGCAATGCAAATTATAAAGCTCTCAATATATTTCAAGGCATGGTGATTTTTGGTGGTGTGAGAATTCCTTCTTTTCTACACGTTTTTTAACTTCTCCACACATCGTCATTATTTCATTCGAAATATAATTTTGAATTCTATTTTCAATAACCCACCTTAGGGTTTTTAACATTAGCTTAAATTAAGTTATAATTAATAATTAACTTAAATAAGTTTATAAGTTAAATAAATTAACTAGAAAATTTATTATAATTATTTTTAAACTTCCCTTGTATAATATTATAAAATAATATTATAATATTATTTATTTGGGTTTTTTCTTGTAGTTTGGACCTCATCTGACTTCCTGGAACCGGGTCTTGAAACTGAAATTGAAATGGATGCTACCAACTGAAACTACCACTAACTGGTGTTGTTAGTTCAACATCAATGACCACTTACTTTTGACATCAATGACAACTTATCACTCAAAATATCCAACAATCTCCCCCTTTGTCATTGATGGCAACCCAAATTTGTTTTACCAAATCTTAACATTTTTCCTATTTTGCTCCCCCTGGGAAACTGCTCCCCCTGACTCAATGCTCTCTCCTTCAACCAAATATCTCTCCCTTACTCAAATCTCTACCCATTTGATATCATGGAAAAGGGTTACATTTGGGGCTCGAGGCTAATAATGAATCTCTTAGCGTAGCCCCTCACCCACCTCCACTTGAGATGGTTAATTTTGGAGTGGGATTATTTCTACTCCTAGAAAGCATTGATATTTACCTTTATCTTCTTTCCTTCTCATATGATTCTTATGATTTCTTTGATTGTTCCTATTCCTATTCCTAACCATTTCCAAATTCCTATTCCCGTTCCTATCCATATCCACATTCTTGTTCATGTTCCTGTCCATGCCCATATTCTTATTCATGTTTCTCTCCATGCCCATATTCCTATTCCTATTCCTGTTCTTGTTCTTGTTCATGCTTGATTCTGGAATGTTTCCTCTACACCATTTTGTTATATGTCCATAATTATTGCACTTATAACACTTAATGTCATTATTCCTTGGAGGTGTAAATATTTTAGTATTTTTCTTAATGAATCCATATCCTTTTCTATCATGAGCCCCACAAGTATTTGCCTTATGACCAAAATGATTACATGAGTAGAAATACCCATGAAAAAGTTGACTGTTTCTGAAATTCCCATTTTCTTGTCTTTCATGTATCCTACACTATGAAGCCATGTGTCCAAACCTATGACATGAGAAACATATTCCATTGAAATTTCCTTGTCTTGACCTCATTGGTCTCTTAGTCTCTCTTAACCTATTTTGATTGTTGTTCCATATATTTCTTCTGTGTACATTGTTCCTTTCCTTGTTGAACTTCCTGTTGTCCAACTCATCCTTAGATGTCTCACTTTCTCTTACACTATCTTCCTCTGAAGTTTCTTCTTTTGAAGTTTCTTCTTCTTAAGAACTTGAGGTTGACTCTTTTCTTATTTTTTTTATCTTGTTCAAAACCAAGACATGTTTTATTTGTTGACCTTCTTTGTACCTTGATCATATTATCCAAAATATTTGAACTCTCTCCAAACTTGTGTAGCTTACTCTTGGATTTTTCTAAATATTCCCTTAGTAGAGCTACTTCTTGTTCTAACCTTTCACATTATAAGACCTTTTCTTATAACTTATCCTTGAACTTATTTGTCATAGCTATTGACCTTTTTAGATAGTATATAAGCTTTCTTCTCTGTTCATCGGATTCTTGAAACTAAAACTCAAGTTTAGAGTTTTACTTTCTTACCTTCTTTACTATGTCAAGAGCATAAATAAGTTATGCCTTAAGATCATATCCTTATTTATCTAATTCCTCCTTTATTTGTTTACCTTTATCTACATATTCATTTTCTTTTGACTTGTATTTTGTAGGATCACCTTCTTATTATTCTAGTGCCATTAGAAGATTTTCTTCTAGTCCTTCCAGTGCATCCTCATATTCATCATCACTGAAACTATAACTATTCCTTGTACAACTATATTCAATATGTCCAAAGTTACCACATCTAATACACTTGAGAATTATTGGTGATATTTTCTTGACTTCTTCCTTTTCTTCAATCATAAATAGGACTTCAAATTTATCATTATCTGATAAACTAGCATCACTATCACTTGAGTACTTACTTGCCTTATCTGCATAGTAGCTCCTCTTTTATCTTTGGAAGAACTTCTTCCCTTGTCTTATTTGTCCATCCTTACCTTTATTTTGGTTCCTGTGATCCTATTTTTATTCATCATTGTTATTTTTAGCTTCTTGACAATCAGTTGCATAGTGACCATACTTTCCACAATTGAAATATCTAACAACTTTTGTATCTTTAAATATTCTTGAATCCTTATTCCTTTTGCCATAATTAGCTTCTTCATCATTGTATGACTCATTTCTTGATTCTTACTTCTTACCCTTTGTCTTCTTAGTAGCTTTTAATTTTTTTTCCTTCTGGATATTAGGTTCTTTTGTTCTTAAATCAAAGATTGTATGAACACCAAGCAACATATCTCTTGTCAAATAATCACCATCCTTTGATTCTTCTATAGCAAAAATATTTTCACTAAATATTTTTTGAAGAGATCTTAATACCTTATCACAAACATCTGATTCTTCTATCTTAAGTCCAATTCCTTGCATAGCATTAACAACTTCATCAACTCGAAGTAGATAAGTACTATTTTTCCTCATCCTTCATTCTTAACTCTTCAAATTTCCCTTTGACATTTTGTATCTTTGCTTTCTTGACACCTTTTTCTCCTTCATATATACTTTGAAATTTATCCTAAATTCCTTTTGCATCTTGACAATGCATAATATTTATGGACTTTGTGCTTTGAAATAATTAATCCAATAATTTATCATATCTTTCAATGTTTATCGAGCTACCCAAAGGTTTTTCATACTTTTATAAAGGTACTCCCAATGGTGTGAGTAAAGGGACAATGAAAGAGTAAATGGTCTAATATTTCTAAATCCTTATTACACAAAGCACATGTAAAAGGTCCATGCTATAATATTATTTATATATTCTCTCAAATAAGAATATTAATTTGATTTGCTAACCAAACTAGATATTTTATCATGAAATAAGAGGAATTGAATACAAACAAAATTCTTAGACATTGTATTGGAGAGTAACGACAATTTTCTAAGATGTTTGAGTCAGATATGTTTGGTAAAAAACTAGATATTTTATCATGAAATAAGAGGAATTAAAGAAATATTTTCTTCAAATAATATGATTAAAAAATACCTAACAAAGGAATTGAAATGTGTTTTTGGATTCTATAATACCAACATTCAACATTAATTTGTGTTGACCTAAATATAAACAATACTTAGTGAGATATTTCAAATTTAACATAATTCAACAATGTAAATTTATGCATATGATACCATCTAATTGAAGTATGCATATACTTTGGTTTTTGGAGAAAAAGAAGTTCAATTTGATTAGTGAAAAAAAGGTGTTGAATAATTTTTCAAAAGAAATGAAAATTTATTTTCTTTACTCCACATTCATTGTGGTAAGCATTTTAGCTCCTTAAATACAATTTATATTCCTTTTTAGATAAAGTTGAATTATGAATGGTATTGCCCACATTTTTATTTTGAAGATGTGAAAATTTTATTTAATTCAAATTACTTGAACTTGACATAAAATGTTGCATGATGCCACAACACGTTTTTATAGTTGGAGATAAATTGTTTTTTTCCAAGTATAAGGGCACTTATACTTGCTAGAAATTATTCTTTGATCTTGATCTAATAAGCTTTAAATTTTTCAATTTTATGTAGATTTAAATTGATTATTAATGCCCTAAAGACATTTTCCAATTCATAGTTGTTGAAAGGTGACAACTATTCAACATGGAAAATGAAGTTAAAAATTCATCTAAATATGAAGGATTTGTGGGGAGTGTTTTTAACTACCATAAAAATGTATAATAAAAACCAAAATTAATACAAAAACTTGATAAAGCAAAATTAAAATTCCATTTTCTCTAATGTTGATTTTTTTAATTTAGCAAAAAACCCCTTGCAGAGACGCCTTGGTATGAGAAACCATGAACATGGAGTTCTACACTATCAAAATCACCTGGGATTCACACTAGACCCCTTACTACACCAAAATTATCAACTAGATTTTGGGTACCAGATGTGTGTTTAGTAGGGTGGATATTCGATCTAGGGACCTCCCTTGGAGGATTGCAGTACCCTCTCTAACTCACCTACAACACATGGGTTACTCTAATGTTGAATATATATAATGATATTTTATTATCATTTTGTGATGTAATAACCACTAAATATGCATCCAAAAACTAGAATTACATTAATATTTGAAAATAAGTAGTGAAAAGTTAGAGTTTTTTATAAAAAAAATACAAATATGAGAACCTCACTTCAAATACCAAGTTAAATTGTTAGTGATGATGTGTTTATTTCAATTGTATTATGAGCACTACCACCTATATTCAATGTTCTTGTGACAAATTTGAATGTTACTAATCAAAGTCTAAATTTTGATATTCTTCTCAATTTGCTTTAATACTAAGAAACAATTTGAGAAACTAAATATGCTTTAGTCATGCATCAAAAAGGAAAGAAGCTTATGTAGTCAAATAAAGGTGGTGCACCCCTAATAATAACTAACAATAATTGAAATAAAAAAGGTATAACCAACAATAAGGACAATGATACTTTTCACATTGTAATGTCGTATGTTATAATTTGGAAAATAGGTACATACAACACTTTCCCACAAGATTATTTTAATAAGAACTAAAAGAATGCATAAAGAGTCACATGGTCTAAGTCCCCAATGGAAAATCCAAAATACACCTCAATGTCAACATGGCAATGTAGTAGAGGATACCAACTCTAAAGGAGGATACTATATCTCTTCTACATAAGCTCAAAATGTAATCATAAAGTCTAGTCCAATTTTATGTGTCAATATAAGGGATGGCAATAATATTACATGCCAAAATAAATGATTAGTGTGCCCTGACCATTATTCCTTTATTTTTCAAGTTACTCTTGGAAATAATTCTGCATAAAACCACTTCTAGTATTGGTGATATTTAGGTATTCTTTTGGGCGGGAAAATGAGCTCTGGCGATTTTCTCCTCTGAACCAGGGTTTCTGGATCTTCGAATTTTCTTGGGCATCTGGTGGGTTGCCGTAGTGTTTTTCTGGTTACTGTGGATCTGAACGCAAGTCTGTTGTCCCAGGAGGGTCCAATGGGGACTCCTCCGGATCCTCTCACAGGGAGAAAGAGCTCTTATGCTGAAATGCTAAAAGATAATTCTCCTTCTTCTAATGACGAAGCTCAGAGAAATGCTCTTCATATGCTCTTCAAGAACGCTGGAAAGAGATCATCAGGCCAACGAGTCAATGGATGCCTTCCGCAGTCCGAATCAAGGCCCAAGATTGTCATTGAGCCAAAGATGGTCGAAGACACAATCTTATACAGAGCCAACCATGATCTGATCTGTAAATTCATGGGTATTCGCCCTACCCTAAATTTCTTGCACACCTGGGTCAGGCAAAACTGGGAGCCTCACGGTGAGTACTCCTTATGGTTTATTAGCAACGGGTATTTCATTGTTAGTTTTTCTTCTCTGTCCGATAGAAATAGGGCTTTTGAATCGAAAAAGAGGAACCATGGTCCGACAGGGCTATTTGTTCAACCCTGGAGAGTGGGTTTCGATCCTCGTATTGAACCCACGGCTGTTTTGGATCCGTCTGTATGCTCTTCCAATGGAGTTTTGGGGTGAGCAGGTTCTGGAAATGATCGAGAACTCCCTTGGAAGACATTTGGGTGTCTCCAAAGACACCATAGAAGGAAACACAACTGTTTTTGCAAGAATTTGTGTGGAAATGGATATTAGCCAACCTCTACCGGCAGAGGTGGAACTTGAACTGGCAGGACTATCTTGGATTCAATAGCTAGATTATGAGGCTCTGCCCTTCAGATGCAGAGTTTGTCACAAATATGGGCATTTGGCCCGGTTTTGTCCAAATAATTTGAACACAAAAATGGAGGCCCCGCTTGGAATGCCAAATCGTCCCAGGGAGGGTAGGTCAACTCTAACCAAAGAACCAACCAGTACCCCTCAAGGTAAAGATGTTCAGAAAGATGGCTTTGAACAGCCTAAAAGAAGGAGAAAGCAAAAGAAAAATGGTAAGGAGCAAGCACAACTCAAGCCAGCTAATAGGTACGAAATATTTAAGACATTAGTGGACCAAGAGGATCAAGTTATGGAAGGTGTGGATGCGAACACTGAAGCCAACAACACCCCCGCTCATGCTTCTCCTTCATCTCCCACCGCCACAGAATAGGTAATTGAGTACACTGAGTTACCGCTGTCAGAGAATGCAGCGGCATTGATACTGCACACCCAAGCGTAGCCAATAATCAAGGATGTCAGCATGGGAGTAGCAGAAAAGAACAGAGAAAGGCCAACCCTAGGGATAACTCAGGTGGAAAAGCGATCAAAAAATAGCATTTCTCAAGGAGCGGGTAGAAAATCAAATAAGGACCTGCTAGCAGCTCAAGGAGACAAGCTGATCACTGGAGGATCGGTGAGGACAATTGATTCTTACTGCTCTCAAGGTTTTCAATGATTATTCAATCATGGAATGTTAGGGGTTTAAATAGTAGAACCCATCAATCTGTTGTTCAAAGACTCTTAGGAAAATGTAAAACAATTTTTTTGCTTATCCAGGAGACAAAAATGTCTTTAGATCTTATGTGTAAAACAGTTAATAGAATCTGGAGGGGCGCTGGTCATATGGATGTGGCTGCCCAAGGTGCCTCAGGGGGGATAGTTACTCTTTGGAACTCTCTGGAATGGACTGCAATAGAACATATAGCTTGGAGGGGTGTTCTCACATCTCATTTTAGGAATAATGTCACAGCTGAACATGTTTTAATCACAAATTTTTATGGGGCTCAAAACCTTGATGGCCAGAGGCTCCAATGGAAAGTTGTACATAACATGAGGACCTCAAGGGAAGATTTAGACTGGATTATTGCTGGGGATTTTAATGCTAAATTATCTTCTAGAGATCAGGAAGGGGGAACCCCAATTTTGGACCCAGGGGATCGACTTCTGATTGCCCAAGTCCAGGCCTTGCACTTAGTGGATATTAAAGGCCCTGGAACCTACTTTACTTGGACTAACAAGAGGAGGGAGCCACATAGCAGGAAGGTAAAGCTAGACCATTTTTTGGTCTCAGAGGAGGCATTTGTAAAATGGAATACTAAATTCCAGATTTTGGAGGGTCCAGTTTCAGATCACTTTCCCATTTTGTTGGAGGGAGGGACTATGACAGGGCAGCATCACAAACCTTTTAAATTTGAGAATTTTTGGTTACAAAAAGAGGATCTTCGAAAGAAAATTCAGCAGTGGTGGGAAGAAGGTCGTCTACCTTTTGGGACAACAATGTTTAGATTCCACAAACAACTTCATTTTGTCAAAGTTCAATTGAAACAATGGAGGCAAGCTAACAAGTCAGATTTCCAGCTCCAAAGAGCTCCCTTGGTGGCCAGATGGGATGAGGTTCAAAAACACTTTAGGGAAGGAACAATTACAGAGCAGCTCAAAACCGAGGATGATGCCTTGCGTAAAGCGGTTGAGGACATTGATAACCAAGAGGAGACTTATTGGAAACAGAGAGCAAGAACCACTTGGTTATTAGAAGGTGATAGAAATACCAAATTTTTCCATCGGTCAGCTTGTGCTAGGAGACAGATGAATAACATGGAAGCCCTTCAAGATGAGAATGGACACTCCTTTGATACTCTTCCTGGTATGCATTCCCATTCAATGGATTATTTTTCTAAACTTTTTAAGGAAAGTATGGAGCAAGATGTAGAGGCTCAAAATGAAGTTATTGATGTCATACCCTCTGTTATCTCTGAAGAAGAAAATCAGACCCTTCTTAGACCCATTGATAGAGAAGAACTGAAGAATGTGGTCTTTGGAATGAGCACCGGAAAATCTCCAGGACCAGATGGCTTTCCAATTGAGTTTTTTCAGGCCTTCTGGGATACTTTGGAGGAGGATGTTTTGGCTGTCACAGAGGAGTCCAGAGGTAATAAAAGAATGCTTAAGGCATTAAATCATACCTTCATCACTTTAATTCCTAAAGGGGAGGAGGGGGCTCATATTTCTGATTTCAGACCTATTGCCTTATGCAACGTGATTTATAAAATAATCACAAAGATAATGGCTGAACGGCTAAAACCTCTCCTTCATAACATTATCTCCTCTGAGCAAGGGGGTTTTGTAGAGGGTAGACAGATCTTGGATGGGGTGGTTCTTGCTCAGGAGGCAATCCATACAATGCAAAAATCTGGTAATAAAGGAATGTTCATTAAACTAGATATGTCAAAGGCTTATGATAGGGTGGAGTGGAGTTTCTTGTCAAAGATGATGGCAGCCTTTGGTTTCTCTCAGGACTGGATAGATTGGGTCATGAGTTGTGTTTCTACGTCGTCTTATTCTGTTTTAATCAAGGGTCTTCCCTCGCAACCTTTTGGAGCCACCCGTGGTCTTCGTCAAGGGGACCCTTGCTCTCCCTATCTTTTCCTCATTTTGGTTGAAGGATTAGGTAGACTTTTCTTGAGGAGAAGACATCAAGGCTTGCTAACAGGTATCAAGGTGGGTGAGGAAGTTTTGACTCACTTACAGTTTGTGGATGATACAGGATTGGTTGGAGTGGCCAGCTTCAGGGAAGCTAGAGTTATCAGAGATACTCTTAATGTCTACCTTAGGGCTTCAAACCAAGTCATCAATGATAAAAAATCCAAAGTGGTCTTTTTCAATCTTGATCAAAGGCTACAGGACAGAGTTCTAGAGATCTTGGGATTCACAAGGACTTCTCTTCCAGTGGTTTACTTGGGGGTTCCTTTGCATTTCAAAAAATTAAAAATAGATATCTCGGAAGGATCTTTTGGATGGTATCAAAGATAGAATGAATCATTGGTCTCATAAATGGTTAAGCTATGGGGGTAGATTAACTTTCTTACAATCAATCATTCAGGCCATGCCAATTTATAAATTCTCTATCCTGGCTGCCCCACATACTATATGGAAAGAGTTGGACAAAATGGCTAGAAGATTTTTATGGGAAGGAGTAAAAGGGGAGAGGAAATGGGCCTTAGTTGGTTGGGATAAAGTTACCCAGCCCAAGGAAAAAGGAGGGCTGGGACTGAGAAGATCCAAGCTAAATAATAAAGCTTTGGCTGGAAAGCTATACTGGAGATGGATTTCCCAACCAACCTCCTTATTCAGTAGAATCCTAACTAGTAAATATTTGGGTCATGTTCACCCCAATGAGGTGGGCCGTTTCCCTTTGGATGGTATTGGATCCTTAGTGTGGCAGGCTCTCAAGCTTGGATCTCAGGTTATTAAAGACCAATTGTTTTGGAAAGTGGGGAGAGGGGAGAAGGCACGTTTTTGGACTGATTCTTGGGACCAGTACCCACCCATCATTGCTGAGTTCCCCGAATTACAACCAATTAAATCCGCCATAGAAACCAAGGGTTGGGTCCAAATTGAAAGTTATTTCAACACTAGTCAGCTGGGGGAATATAAGTTTAAGAAGTTTAAGAGGTTGGAGGAGTGGCCAATTTCAATCCCTCCGGAGCTGGCACCCATCTTGACCAAAATCTTGACAGAAAGGTTTCTCACAGGGAGAGACGAGGAGGATGAATTAGCTTGGGGCTATGGGAACCTGGGTGTATATACAGTGAAGGACGGATACGACAAGATCCTCCCAGAGCCTCCCCCACATTCATTTTTGGTTGAGGATTGGAGAAAGATTTGGCACTCCAAGGGCTGGCCGAAAGTAAACTTTTTTGCCTGGCAGTTTATGCACAATGGAATTCTCACTTTTGACAATCTCAGATGTAGAGGAATCATCGGTCCATCTCAATGTGTTTTATGCCACAAGAACGAGGAAACAGCTGATCACCTGATGTTTGAGTGCCCTTTCACGCGTCAGATTTGGAAGCGATGGTTCTCTCACTATAAACTCCAGGTTAATGGTGACTTGAATCGGACCAATATTTGGGAAATATGGAAGAGGGGTAGATTTAAATCTAAAGCTCTTCGAATTGGTTGGGAGCTTGGCTTATACTTCATTTGGTGGCAAGTGTGGTTGGAGAGAAATGCTCAAATTTTTAGAGAAACTTTTTCCTCGCTAGATGGAGTTTGGCAGGTCATCTGGAGCAAAGCCACAGAAACTGTTGTCGTCTATGCTAAAGAGGAAACTCAGGTTGGTCCTGGGCCAATGGAAGAGGGAGTTGAAGAGCAAGAGAGACAGGACAGAGCTAGCTGGAAACCACCCCTAGAAGGTTGGATTAAAATCAATACTGATGGAGCTACAAAGGGCAATCCGGGTAGTGCCAGAATTGGAGTGGTTTGCCGGGATCATGATGGTTCAGTGCTCTATTGGGAACTGCAAGGCTTGGGAAGAGCCACAAACAATGAAGCAGAAGCCATTGCTATCAAATCTGCTTCTATCTGGGCAGTTAATCAGGGCCACAGGAGGATAATTCTCGAATCTGATTCTCAAATACTGGTTGGAGCTCTAGACTGCATGAGGAACTTTGCTTCGAAAGCATGGAGGTTGAGGATTCTGGTCTCTCAAATCAAGGCATTATGGAGGGAATTAGATGATGTGATTCCCATTTATGTGAGTAGAGATTTAAATAAAGCGGTCGATTTCCTGGCGAAGATGGGTGCTGAGAAAGAGGTAGGGGTGCAGCTGCACAGTGACATGCCTTTGGAGGATGAGGTGATTAGGCAGGGTCTTGAAAGATCATTGAGACAATGAGCAAAGAAAATGCTAAGGGTGGTTTTTGTCGTGATATCGCGACCTGTTGCGCCGTCACGGCCTTTGGAGGGAAGCTGTCGTGATATCGCGACGTGTTGCACCATCACGGCCTTTGGAGGGAAACTATCGCGATATCGCGACATGTTGCGTCGTCGCGGCCTTTGGAGGGAAGCTGTCGTGATATCGTGACATGTTGCACCGTCGCGGCCTTTGGAGGGAAGCTGTCGTGATATCGCGACATGTTGCGCCATCGCGGCCTTTGGAGGGAAGCTGTCGTGATATCGTGACATGTTGCACCATCGTGGCCTTTGGAGGGAAGCTGTCACGATATCGCGACATGTTGCGCCGTCGCGGCCTTTGGAGGGAAGCTATCACGATATCGCGACATGTTGCGCCGTCGCGGCCTTTGGAGGGAAGTTGTCACGATATCGTGACATGTTGCACCGTCGCGGCCTTTGGAGGAAAGTTGTCGCGATATCGCGACATGTTGCACCGTCACGGCCTTTGGAGGAAAGCTATCGCGATATCGCGACATGTTGCACCATCGCGGCCTCTGGAGGAAAGTTGTCACGATATCGCGACATGTTGCGTCGTCACGGCCATGGGAGGAAAGTTGTCGCGATATCGCGACATGTTGCGCCGTCGCGGCCACTGGAGGAATGTTGTCGCGATATCGCGACATGTTGCTCTATCACGGCCAAGGAAGGATTGTTGTCGCGATATCGTGACATGTTGCGATAGTTGTCGCGATATCACGATGTTGTCGCGATATCGCGACATGTTGCTCTGTCGCGGCCAAGGAAGGATAGTTGTCGCGATATCGCGACATGTCACGATTTCATGACATGTTGCCCCATCGCGGCCAAGGATGGATAGTCATCACGAAATCGTGACATGTCACGATTTCGCGACATGTCGCTCCGTCGCGGCCAAGGAAGGCTAGTTGTCGCGATATCGTCGCGATTTCGTGACATGTCACGATTTCGCGACTTGTTGACTTTTTGCGGTCAGAGGTGAATTGTGTCACGTTTTCGCGCCTTGTAATCTTGTGCTTTCTTTGTTTTCGGCTGGGAAGTGTCTACTCCCAATTGTAACTGATCTTTGTTTTAATACAAGTTTTTTTCAATATTTTCAAAAAAAAAGTATTGGTGATACCTATTAGCATATTAGTTAATATACCTATCACAAAACTAATAATATTTATATGACTGGCCTCACAAATAACTTATTATATGTGAATCAACATCCTAATCACTATTTGAAATTTGAATTTGATAAAATAGGTGACAAGAAACATTCTCTCTTTCAATATAAATCTAGATGTTTTTATAGATGTTGCTTGCACTGCATGCATTTTTATTGGTAGATAAGATACTATAGCATTAATACCAGGTTTTATAGTTTGACCCAAAACCTTTTACAAAAATTAACCCAGGGCTGTTGATGAACATATCCTTACTAAGGATCCTATATATGTAAAATCTACATGCTACCAAAGCTATTACATTCGGTAAGGCACATAGCCTATTATCAAAAAGAAACTTCCCATAAAACATTTTGGGTATATCCCGAGAAAACACACATGCATCATAATTAAAAAAAAGAAACAGACACAAAGCCCTTCCTTGAGACAATAGAGAAATAAAAAGCTACAGACACACATAGCAGAGTACTAAAAAAAACTCCCACAAGCTTTGTATTGATAGTTACTCTTAATAATTCTTTGGTAATTGTTTTCTTCCATATATGACATGCTTTGGTACCACATACTATCTTGGCCAATCAGCCTTGGAGAAGTGAACCTGTTGGCTATATTTATGGTGGTGGCTATCTGGTGGTCCACGTGGCTTTGGTTCAAAGTTTTATATTGTCATTTCTTTCCTTCCCTATGATTATCAACCAACCTCAAATTACTAAGATTAATAGGAGCTATGTTATTTGACATGTGACTATCCTCATTAGTCTTTATGGTATTTCTAAGAAACATCCATGAAGACTGACAACTCAGATAATTTTTATTGTCAATCTAATTCAAAAAAGAGACAGGAATACTCCTAGCCTTCGAACTTACAGTGCCTTCCCTATTGGTAAATTTGACTATCATTCTTGGAATTCTTGTTGAATAAGCTCCTCTACTTCACTCGGGACACCATGTTCCCATTTGAAAAGTTTGTCACCATCGACACCCAAATTGGCTAGCTTATCAGTAATTTTGTTAGCTTCCTGAAAGACATGTTGGGCTTTTTTATCATGTCTTCCCTGGAAAAGGATCCTATCCTCTTCAAAAATTATTTTAATCCTCCAAGGAGGTGTTTTCCAATTATTGAGGAGATTTATAACATGTATAGAGTCTCCTTCTACGATAAAATTTCCTTCTAAGTCTTGAGTCATTTGAAGGCCTCTCCACATAGCTCTAGCTTCAACTTCATTGTTCGTCCTTGTTCCCAAATATTTGGAAAATGCAAGCATCATATTCCCATTATGATATCACACAATGCCACTAGCGCTTGCTCTACCAGGATTATCCTTATCTGCTCCATCATAATTTTGCTTAAACCAACCCGTAGGAGGTGGAGACCACTTAAAATTGGAGACCACTTAACAAGGTTAAGCTTAAATATTGAGCAATATTGGTCTCCTACAGATGAGGTTTATAGCTATCAAAATGGATAAGGTTCACATTCTCGTTGGCAAAGTATAGGATCCTGGAAATGATAGTTTGATGATCATGGATAGACTCATTAAAGACTCTATGGTTCCTTTCTAACCACACCTACCAAAGATAGTGATTGAGACAAATTTTCCACATGTATCTAAGTATTTGGCTTGAAAAGGGGTAAGGCCACTAGATGAAAAAATCAAGTACGATGACTGGTTTAACCCATGAAATATTGAAGGCTTGAAAAACCCCACTTAGGACAGTCAATGAAAAAGGGCACTCAAGGAAAATATGATAAATGGTCTCCCAATTAGCCCTACACAGATAACAATGATTAGTGACACAAATACCTTTATGCATCATATTATCAAGGGTTAGAATTCTTTCTTGGATAACCAGCCATGAAAAGATTGCAATTTTTGGAATTAAATTTTTTATCCAAAATAAGTCCTTTTGGAGGAAAAAATCCTCATCATCAAGCAGAAGCTTGTAAGCTGATTTAATAGTGAATTGCCAATTTTTCGTAGGATCCCAGGTCACTTGATCTTCCTTGGGTCTCATGGGTATAAACTGTTGCCCAATAATTTTACAAAGATCATTTGATTCCACTTGAAATCCTTGAATTATTATTTATTTCCACTTCATTCTACCTCCGTCCTCAACCATATAATCAAAGACTTTTCTGCCAATGAGTTCTTATTAACTACATGCATTGATATTATGTATTAACTTGTATTTTTGTTGTGAGACAACCAAGATCTAGTAATATAGGAGGATGATACTAAAAACATTTAACATAGGCATGTTGGACACCATATTATTGGTTACTTTAAATAATTTCTATAATCATGCCATAGTGAATAGTTTTTTCATGTTGATGAGGATTCATTATATTTGTATAATTTTCTTAAAAAAATATTATCAAGTGATAAATCCCATCCATGGATTTAATTTTCAAAAACTCTTAATATTTTCATTTGTTTGTTTATGATCTTACAAAATTAATATGGGTGTATTTATTGAATATGAAGGATGAATTCCATTTTCTTAATATTGTGAAGATCATGTGGAAAAGTATATTGGTCATCACATTTATGTTCTCTACTTATATCGAGGAAAGCACACTACTACTAAGTTTTCTACTTTCTTAAAGGATCATTTCATTGAACAACAAATTCCAACTACCTATACACCTCAATAAAATGGTATTACAAAGTCATAATCATACTAATAAAGATATAAAATAAAGCATGCTAAGTAAATCCAAATTGGAGTCAACATTTTAGATAGAAGTAATTTGTACTATAAATTATTTATTAAACTAGTCATCCATTATTGAATTGAATAGTGTCACACTTGAGGAATCATGGATGGACACTAATCACACTATTTTACATATTCAACTATTTGGATGTAATGTTTTCATCTAGATTTCAAAAGAGAATTGCATGAACCTAAATGAAAAACTTTGAAATTTATTTTTATTGAATTTAATGATGAGGTAAAGTTATATTACCTCATGCATCATGACACCAAGAAGTTGTATATATTTATGATATTATGTTTGATAAGAAGAATTCATGTAAAGTTTCTTCTAAGGCATGTGATTTAGATGAAGTACCTATTATATTATCTAATGATGATGATGTCTATAAAAGATATTATGATGATGAATATTATCCTATGGGAGTTGAATTATAAGTACCATATAACCCATCTTCTTCAAGTGCCACTCATAGTCCTATGTGGTATCTAAATATAATTCCTAATTCAAAGTTTGATGGTGTACTACACACTTCAATTGTAGGGCCAAAAACACATATTAGAGTTTAAAATGAGGTGATATTAGACCTTATGAGTATAACTATATAGAAATTCAAACCATGTATGGTTTAGAAATATCTTACATTAAAATAGTTGAAGAATTCCATGGATTTCATATATCAAATATTTATGAGAATGAGACATGACAACGTATTGATATTCCACCTAGATGAATACCATCAATTATTAATGAGTATTTAAGATCCAATATAAATTTGATGGTCCTATTAACAAGTAAAAGGCAATGCTTGTTGTGAAAGGCTATACATTGAAGGAATGAATTGACTATCATGAAACCTTTGTACCAACAACAAAGATCAAAATTATTTAGATGGTATCTATAATTAAAAATATATGTGTATGGTAGTTACATCATGTTAATGTAAAAACTACATTCCTTAATGATGACCTTAATGAAAAACTACATATAGCATAGCTAGAGGGATTTGTAATAATAGGTTAAGAAACAAAAGTATGAAGACTAACGAAATATCTATAGGGGCATAAGCAAGCTCCCAAAATAAGGTATTTGAAGGTTAGTGAATTTATTGTATAACATGGATTTTTTTTTAGTCCTTATGATCCAAATATATACTTCAAATTACTAGGAAAATGTCATAATAATAATTATACATGTCAACAATGTGTTCATCATCTAATGTTTAAAGAAGTTGATTGAAAGAACCAAGAGATACATGAAAAAATTGTTCAACATGAACAATCTTAGGTTTATTAATTATTATATTTATTTGAAGGTTTAACAAACATAGAATCATCTTTTTCCCATAACTATTGCAATGGATATAGGGTTACAAATATTTTCAAAAATAATATATCCATAGGTAAACATAAATATCTACTTCAATTTATTGAAAATATGATTAGTCTAGATATTGGTTATGTTGTTAAATATATTTCACAATTCATGCAAGAACCAAGGGTTTCATTACAAGACAAAAAAGTAGGAACTCAAGTATATCCATGGTATGACTAAGTATGGTCTAGAGTGCAAGAAGAAACACCAACTCCTCTTGAAAGGATTCATAGATGCACACTATGCAGGATCCACATGTAGATATGTATTCTTTCTAGGATCTATTATGATTTATTGGGAAATTAAAAAGAAACATGTTGTTGTTTGATATCTTTCAAAGGAAAATATCATGTTGCATGAGGATATATCTACAAGGTGACATGGTTATCTAAAATCTTGTTAGGAATGGATATTCCATACAAGTAAAACCAATAATCTTGAAATACAACAATCAAGTAGTTCTAAAAATTATTTATAATATAGTTTTTCATGAGTGCACAAAGCGCATTGAATTTTATTCCTACTTCAATTGTGAACATGTTCAACAACATAATATACAACTTTAATTTTATACCATTGTAGATTAATGTATAGATATGTTAAGAAAGCCTATTGTATTTGTTAATTTTAAATATTTTAAGTTTTCCTTAAATGTACTTTGATAAAGAATTAATGTAATTGAGGGTATGTTATGCAAATTTTGTAATTAGTTTCAATTTTATAAGGGTATTTATAAGTTAACTGCAACTTGAGACCTTTTTTTTTTATTCATGATTTATATACATAATTTTTACATCAATGCAAAGTTATTGTAGCTAAAATATATTCATAACATTTTTTATATTAGAATTACTATTTTTGAATTAGAGATTTTCTATGTTAGTGAAATTATAGACCTCATATTATATAGTATCTTGTATATATAATTTAAAAATAAAATCAATGGATTAAATTGGCTAATTTTCTACTATTACTAAATAGATCAAATTAATATTTATATTAATAGACCCTAAATAAAACTAAATGTATGTGAGAATTTAAAAATATAACATCAGAAATTAAATGAATGACAACGAGATAAATTTTAGGGATAAAACTATCTTAATAAGAAAATATATATTTTAAACAACATGATATAATTTATAATGGATTGCAAAGACTTTTCTTAATTAATATGTTGATATTATGCTAAAAATTATTTCTATAGCAATAGTTTTATTAAATCAATGTGTTTATTTTTGAAGATTCATTGGCCATATCATATAAAAAGAATTCAACTAGTGTTATTTGATTAGAAATGAATACATTAACTTGATATTGGTATTACATGCCTTAAGTTAGAGTATCATAATTTATTTAACAATATCATTTGTCAACTACTTACAAGTATAAAAACCCTTCACTTATTTAGTTACTTATTTATAGATATCTTAACCATGTTATTTTATTTTATTGAGCAGGGTTTTGAAAGGGTTGCCATTTCATTTTTATATAAATTTAGTCACTTTTTTTTGTCGAATAACAAGGGATTGTAATCGGGTCCCCTACCCTTGAAAAATTACAACTCTCTTCTTTAGAACTTGAGAGCTTATTAATAAATACACTTCTCATCTCAATTGAGATGCTATATCTAGAAACCTACATCATTTTACATAAAATATGTAAATTCTTAAATTCTTAATATTCATTTTTTGGATCTTTTCAATTATATGTATGAATACAATTATTATAGAATTAGCATCTTTCTTGACATTTTCCTATAGAAACCTTCACAATGCCAAAAATTCACCTCTACTATATATTAGTAGAGTAATATTTCCAAAATATCACACTATCATAGTCCAATTTACCAAATATGGATTGCTAGTTTCCTTCCTCACTAAAGTCCTAGCCCTTCATTCCTCTTCCCATAATTTGAACCCTAGCTGACATATATTTGCAATTTCATATTTCATGAATTGAAAAATCATCACTACCATTGTTTTGAATGGTTTAATTCATAGGTCAAATATCCATAAATATTGTTTTAATTATTGTATAGGACCACTCATTCTAAAGCTATTCAAATTATGCGCAAGTTGGTCCAAGAATAAACTGGAACAGATAAAGTTTTATAAATATATGGCTCCTAAAAGATGAGATATGTTTTAGAAAAAACCCTAATCATTCACACATTTTTTATTGTAAATAGGGGGGAAAATCATCGCAATACGTGTGGGTTCCAAACCCATAAGCACACCAACAAAAAAATAAGTGGTTTTAGTTGATCCAGCCTTCCACCCAACAACCTGACCTATTACCACACTACAATCAACAACCCAACCTATAGTTGTAGTTCCCTTAGTTTATTTGGTCTCAAAAAAGCCTTCCACCCAACAAAGCCTACCCTTCCATTCTCCTTTAGCCTAAGAAACATTCCACACTCCTTCAACCTTCCCATTCTTCCAATCAGTATCCCAACCTTATGTTGTAGCTCCTTCAGTCGGTCCAACCTTCCAAACTCCTTCAGACTTATCGACCTTCCATGTTCCTTCAGCTATCCCAACTTTCCACCCAACATGCCAAACTTTCATTGTAGTTCCTTCAGTCAGCCCAACCATCCACTCACATTTAGCCAACCCAACCTTCCATGCTCCTTCAATATTAACACTCCAAAGATCAACTTATAATTCAGCCTTCCACACTCCTTCAACCTTTATATTTGTTGATCATTAAAGCACCAAACTATTTTTCAATCTCCTTAGGGGGTAACCTCACCCGATGCCTGTCACAACTCACTTGTTGGGACTTCCTAAAAAACATTAATTAATCCAAAGGATCAACTAACACTTACATTTTAACATTGACCAAACCTTACTAATGCTGCCAATTATTAAGAAGATGGTCTAACTGATAAAACCTAGGGGATAGTAAAATCTAATTACTCTATAAAATCCCTAATTTAAAAAATTATTACACTCTAGTAGCTTAATTAGAAGGGTTTTGAATGTAATTAGGATTGTGGTAAGGTTTTGGGGAAAATAAAATAAGGCTTTTGCAAAACGATTAATTTGGGAATTATCTTTTACAAATGTGACTTAATTAGGATACACTAATTTATTACAAATAAGTGTCAACAAAGATTTATCTATTTTTAAATTGGGACCAAAAATGACAAGTTCATAAATTAATAATAAAAATGTACATATTTGTCTAGTGGATGAACTATTCTCCATTCCACATGATTCCATCCCAATAGTATTAATGCAGCTTTGGAGTTGCACTTGGGAAAAAGGGAATGCCTAAATTGAGAAAGGTACTCCAACCTTACCCTATGTTATCTTGTTCCTAATTTTTAAATGATAAAAAAGAATCTCACTATTTGGGTGAACTGCAAAAATGTTTCATTTTTAATATTTTATTAATAAATCCACTCTCTTTCTCAAAAGGAAGGAAGAGTTGGGAGAAATTATAAAAGGGGAGGCAAGCAATGAAATAATGGGGGAAGTGGGGATCTTGGGCTTAGGTAGTATGCTCTCTACCTTGCTAGAAGAGAAACCAAAAAGCCCTAAGAGAGTACTAATCCTTTAACAAATGGTAATTTCCCATTATGAGTGATATAAGAGGAAAATTTTGAGATTAAACCATGAAGGAGCGAGTCTATGGGCAGTCATGGATGAAGCTATGGAGACCTTTGGAAGTAGGATGTCATAACAAATCCACTCTGGCAAGATGATGAGGTTGGATCTCTCTACTGCATAAGCTGCAATTTAATTTGATATAGATCTTGCATATATTTAGAAAGCTTTTATCCTCTCATGCTTTCAAAAATAATCTAGGTTATGCTTCTAAGGTTAATTTAGGCCTACACGTCTAAATTTGCATTCATACACATGATTTGGGGATAATATTATTGGTTTGATTATTGATCAGTTCATAGGTTTGCTGTAATTTTTATATCAATGATTTTTGAAAACCCCATTAAACATGCATTGGATTAAGGGTCCTAGTTAAGAACTTGTGGGATTAGCTTGCTATCAATGAGTTTGGGGGCTTATGGATTTGATCTAATGAGCGTAATACCATATGGATAATTTGGGTGGACTTATACTATTTAAATCAAATGAAGGTCATAATACTAGGTGTGATTATTTAATCTAAACTAGGGGCACCACTATATAAACTACAAGTTGAATAAAATAATCTTACCCTAAGACGGGGGGTGAATAGTATAAGATAAAACTTTTTAATTTTCTTTCAAAATTAGTATTATCCAATATTATGAATTGTAATAATGAAACAATGCACATATCATCACATACATAAGAGACATAGATTTAACATTGTTCACCCAATGTGGGCTATGGCCACAGAGAAAATATTTATTATAAATTTTCTCAATAAATATCTTGGGAACCAATTCCCTATTACAATGTTTATGGGTACCAATCGAAAGGAGACACCAATCTCCTATGCTCAAGTTTGTGGACCTATATCCACAGGAGACACCAATCCACTTTGATTTGGTTTTTGGTCCTCTATATATAGGATACACCAATCCCCTTTTCTCTAGTTTGTGGACCTCTATCCATAGGATACAACAATCCCATTTGGTCTAGTTTGTGGACCTCTATCGATAGGAGACACCAATCCCTTTTGCTCTGGTTTGTGGACCTGTATCCATAGTTGACACCAATCCCCTTTAATCTAGTTTGTGGACCTCTATCCATAGGCAACACCAATCCCATTTGATCTAGTTTATGTACCTCTATACACAAGAGACACCAATCCCCTTTGCTCTGGTTTATGGACCTTTATCCATAGGATCCACCAATCCTCTTTGCTATGGTTCGCAGACCTCTATCTACAGGAGGTACCAATCCCATTTACTCTGGTTAATGGACCTATATCTACAGGAGACCTCAATCCTCTTTGCTCTAATATACTCCAAGCCTTTACATAATCCTTTATCAAGTCTGCTTCAAGACCTATTCTCAACTCTGCTTAAATCTGCTCCAAACCTACACATAAGGCTTGCTCAAATCTGCTCCAAGACTACATAGAAGGCTTACCCACAACTCTACTCAAGTTTGATCCAAGCCAACACACAATTATTGCTCACAACTCTGCTCAAATATTTTCCAAGTCTACACACAAGGTTTTCTCAAATATACTCACAAAAAAATCTCAACCTGCTTAAAGCCTACTCACAAGGCTTGCTCAAATCTACTCAAAAACCTACTCAAACCTACCTCAATAACCTACTCAAATTTTCTTAAAAACCTACTTAAATATGCCTCAGTAACCTGTTCAAATTTTCTCCAATAACATGCTCAAATATGCTCACAAATCTTTCTCTCAACTCTACTCAAAACCTCATACAAACAATTCTCATATCTTTCCAACTCTTGCACATAAAAAATGCTCATATCTTTCCAAATCATTTTTTTTGGTAGATAATATACTATAGCATTAATACTGGGTTTTACAGGTTGACCCAAAACCTTTTACAAAAATCAACCCAGGGTTGTTGATGAACATATCCTTACTAAGGATCCTATATATGTAAAATATACATGTCGCCAAAGCCATTACATCCGGTAAGGCACATAGCCTGTTATCAAAAATAAACTTCCCATACAACATTTTGGGTATACCCCAAGAAAACACACATGCATCATAATTACAAACAAGAAATAGACATGGATCCCTTCCTTGAGATAATGGAGAAACAAAAAGTTGCAGACACACATAGCAGAGTACTAAAAAAAACTCCCACAATATTTGTATTGACAGTTACTCTTAATAATTCTTTGGTAATTACTTTCTTTTGCATATGACATGCTTTGGTACCGCATACTATCTTGGCCAATAAGCCTTGGAGAAGTGAACCTGCTGGCTAGATTTATGGTAGTGGCTATCTGGTGGTCCACATGGATTCGGTTAGAATTCTTATATTGTCATTTATTTCCTTCCCTATGATTATAGACCAACCTCAAATTACTAAGATGACTAGGATCCATGTTATCTGACATGTGACTATCCCCATTAGTCTTTATGGTATTTCCAACCAACATCCATGAAGACTGATAGCTCAAATAATTTTTATTGTGAGTCCAATTCAAAAAAGATATGGGAATACTCCTAGCCTTCAAGCTTACAGTGTCTTCCATATTGGTAAATTTGACTATCATTCTTGGCATTCTTTTTGAATAAGCTCCTCTACTTCACTTGGGACATCGTGTTCCCATTTTAAAATTTTGTCACCATCGACACCCAAATTAGCCAGCTTATCAAAAATTTTGTTAGCTTCCCGAAAGACATGTTGGGCTTTCCTGTCCTATCTTCCTTGGAAAAGTATCCTAGCCTCTTAAAAAATTATTTTAATCCTTCAAGGAGATGTTTTCCAATTATTGAGGATATTTATAACATGCATAGAGTCTCCTTCTACAATAAAATTGCCTTCTAATTCTTGAGTCATTTCAAGGCCTCTCCACATAGTTCTATCTTCAGCTTCATTTTTCATCCTTGTTACCAAATATTCAAAAAATGTAGGCATCATATTCCCATTATGATCTCGCACAATTCCACTAGCACCTACTCTGCCAGGATTTCCCTTAGCTTCTCCATAAAAATTAAGCTTAAACCAATCAATAGGAAGTGGATACCACTTAACATTGGCTCTAGGGTTAACTACCCTAGGCACAGACTCATCTATCAAGGTTAATATTAAATATTGAGCAATCGTGGTCTCTTGCAGATGAGGTTTACAACTATAAAAAGGGATAAGGTTCACATTTTCATTGGCAAAGGATAGGATCCTGGAAATGATATTTTGATGATTATGGATAGACTCATTAAAGACTCTATGGTTCCTTTCTAACCATATCTTCCAAAGATAGTGATTGAGACAAATTTTACACATGTATCTAAGTCTTTGGCTTGAAAAGGGGCAAGGCCACTGGATGAAAAATCAAGTATGGTGTCTGTTTTAACCCATGAAATATTGAAGGCCTGAAAAGCTACACTTTGGACAGTCAAAGAAAAGGGGCACTCAAGGAAAATGTGATAAATGGTCTCCCAATTAGCCCTACACAGATAACAATGATTAGTGATACAAATACCTTTACACATCATATTATCAATGGTTAGAATTCTGCCATGAAAATACTATAATTTTTGGAATTAAATTTTTTATCCAGACTAAGTCCTTTTGGAGGACAAAATCTTCGTCATCAAGCAAAAGCTTGTAAGCTTATTTAACAGTGAACTGCTCATTTTTCGTAGGAGCCCAGGTCACTTGATCTTCCTTAGGTATCATGGAGATGAAATATTGCTCGAGAATGTTACAAATATCATTTGATTCCAATTGAAATCCTTGAATTCTTATTTGTTTCCACTTCATTCTACCTATGTACTCAACCATATAATAAGAGACTTTTTTGCCAATGAGTTCTTCTATGATATCTCTAATTCGGGCTAAGTTAGGATATTGCATCAATGGTTCATCCTTAGCCCACCTGTCATTCTAGCAATTTATCCTCTCACCATTGCCTAAAACCCATCTTAAACCTTTTTTGATGATTTCCTTACAATTAATAATTGCTTTCCAAAAAGCAGAACCTCTGATTGGAACTGAGTCACTTAGAAATTCCATATTTTGAAGATACTTTCATTTGATGATAGTTGTCCATTCATTTTATTCACCAAAAATGATATGCCATGCCTAATTAGGTAGTAAACCTAAATTTATATGAGCAATTATCCTCAGACCTAAACCCCCATTTTCCCTGGGTCTGCAAACTTTGGTCCATCCTACAAGGTGTATCCTTTTTTTTTCCTTTGATCCAGTCCATAAAAATTATTTTTGGAGTTTCTCAATTTTCTAGAAAAGCTTCATAGGGGCTTTGAAAACAGATACGAAATAGACTGGAATGCTCTGAAGAGAGGCCTTAGTGAGGGTCAACTTTCCTACTTGATATAGAAGATGACCTTTCCATCCAACACGTTTTTTTTTAATTCTTTCAATAAACCTGTCCCACATTGACTCTCTCGGAGAACCAATGAAAAGAGGGAGACCAAGATACAAAGTGGGGAGGTTTGCTATATCACACCCTAAAATTTTTGTAATCCTTCCTTACCTCTGAATGGGGGTGTTCAAGAAATATAACTTGCTTTTACTGAAATTAACTTTTTGACCAACAACATCCTAGTAGAGTTGCAGGATGTATTTAATTATTTTAGCCTCAACCACCGATGCCTTAGTCAATATAAGAGTATCATCAATGAAGTTTTGGTGATAAATAGCCCTAGTGAGAGATGCTACCTTGATTCCCGATATTAGCCTTAAACTACAAGCATTTTTTTATGGTTTTGCCTAAATCTTCTGCCACAATGATGAATAACATGGGGCTGATAGGATACCCCTATCGAATTCCTCTGCTACTTTGAAATTAACCAGTAGTTTTTCCATTAACTAGAATCGAGAACGATGCTTTAGAAATACATTCTTTGATCAAATTAACCCATTTGTGGTAAAAACCAAACTTAAGGAGGACAAAAATCAGAAAGTCCCAATTTAGCCTGTCAAATGCTTTGTTCATATCAATCTTGAGGGCAAAACAAACCTGTTAATCTTATGAGCAAAGTGCAGAGCTTCATGAACTGTGATAACTCCATCCAATATTGACCTACCCTAGACAGAGCTTCCTTGGCATGGATCTATGATGCGGGGCAAAATATCTCTCATTCTATTTGCAATGGATTTAGTTAGGATCTTGTAAGAAACATTGCACAAACTGATTGGCCTAAAGTCAACCATAGATTCAAGGGTTTGCTTCTTAGGAATTAGAGAAATAAAAGTAGAGTTGATACCTTTTGGGATATGATTTCTTGCTTGGAATTCTATGACAGTAGAAATTACATCCTCACTTACGATGTCCCAAAAAGCTTTATAGAAATGAAGGGGAAAGTCGTTGGGTCCCGGGGCTTTGTCTGGCTCCATGCTAAACAAGGCTTCCTTAATTTCCTCATCAGAAAATGGATCTAGAAGCTTAAGGTTTATATCATCATTTATTATGCTATGAATGGATTGCAAAATAATATCTTTGGCCTCCTCATTGCATTGCGATTCCTGACCAAGGATAGAATTGAAATAAGTTACTGCCTCCTTTCTGATTTCTGTTAAGTCTTGAGTAATAGAACCATCTGCTTTTTTTAAAAAAATTATCTTGTTATTGCTTCTATTTCTAAGCATGGTGACGTGAAAAAACTTGGAATTTGAATCTCCATATTTCAACCAAAGATCCCTTGATTTTTGCCTCTAATAGATTTCCTCATAGGCCAAAATGTTATGAAAATATGTTAGTTTTGTTTGTTCCTCCTACCTAGTAGTTTCATCAACATCACCATGTTGGATCCTCTGATCAATTATCTTCAAACTTTCAAAAACCTATTTTTTATTTTCAAAGAGGTTCCCAAAGAACTCTTTGTTCCACATTCAAAGCTTTTCCTTAACAAACTTTAATTTTCCAGCAAGTTTAAAAGCTACACTACCCATGACAGGCTGCTACCACCACTGACTTAAGTTATATTTGAAACTGGAATGCTTTATCCACATAGATTAAAATCTAAAAGGTTTCTTGAAGGACAAAGATTTAGGGATCTCCAACAAAATGGGATTATGATCAGAGGCAATTTTAGGAAGGGCTTGCAGGGTAGAATCACCGAACAAAGTTGTAGCATAATTTTATAGAAAAAACTTATCAAGCCTTTCTTGAATGATATGACACCCTATCTGCCGATTGCTTTAGGTATAATTCATTCTAATTTTTACATCCATCAACATGTTGGAGTTCACAAAGTCATTGAATTCATCCATGCTCTTGATAGGTGATCCATTTCCACCCATTTTTTCTGAAGGGTAAAGAGTAATGTTAAAATCCCCAGCCAGAATCTAGGGGAAATTATGGAAGATTTCACTCAAATTGCCTAAGTACTCCCACAGTAGAGCTCTCCCTTGAATTCAAGACGGGCATAAATATTTGAAAGGATCCATGACTTGTTGCTATTTATTTCCTTAAATAAAACACTAAGAACCATATAATATTTTTGAATAATGGTGCCTTCTACTATATGGGGATCCCACAAAGTCATAAGGCCTCCAAATGCTCCTCTGGATGATTTGCAAACCATATCCCCTTGATTCTAGATTTTTTTTGCTATTTTTTTTTACTGAATCTCATCAGTTTTTGTTTCTTGCAACATGATAATAGTTGGATTCACTTGATTTCTTATTGCACTAACTTCCCTATGTTTGGGCAGGCCATTGAGGCCTCTCACGTTCCATGAGAGGAACTTCATTTATATTGTTTGGGATTTCTTCCTCTCCCCCTACCTTGAGGGGGTTTTCCTAATTTGTTGTCTTCAGAACCCGGAATAACCTATTGAAACAAGGTTCTCTGTTTTCCATTGGCAATGTCATTATTAGTTTTAATATTTTGATGCTCAACATTTGATATTCTCCCTCTTCTTTTTACACTACCAAAATCTATAGGAGACTTCACAATGCTCCTGGTTTTCTTAGGAATTAACTGACGGGAGGTAATTTGTTGCAGAAATGGACTGCCATATTACTCTGTCTGAAGAGTTTCACATATCTCCACCTCTACATCCAAATATTCTCACTTTTTCTTGTATTCCATTGGAATGTGGTATAGCCCTTTAGTAGGATTCACTTGGCTCCTAGTGATGATGTTAGGAAGATGAGATTTTTTATTTTCCAATGCCTCAACTTTCTTCCTAAGTTCTTTAGCATTAGGGTTTGGCTTTGGGATGCCCAATGGGCTTGAAGTATTTCTAGCAATGGAGTTTAAGGATCCTGACTTGGATATGGATTCTAGAGATCATGCATTAGGGTTTGGATTTGTGATGTCCATGAGGCTTACAGTAATTTCAGAATTAGGGTTTGAGGATCCTGACTTGGATGGGGATTCGAGAGTCAGAAAGGTTAACCTGAAGGTGCTGGGCTTCCATGTCTTATGATAATCCTCCTACTACCATATTGTATAGAATTGAAAATTTATTTGAAACTAGAGGATTGGAACTTACCTAAGTATTTTGCTTGCCAACAACCTGTTATATCTTTCCAAATATTACATGTAAATTTTTTTTATCTATTCCAAATTTTGCACACAAAAAATGCTCATATCTCTCTAACTCTTGCACATAAACAATTCTCATATCTTTCCCAAGTCTTGCATAATGATGTCATCAAGTGTTTTATCTATTGTTCAATATGCTTACGTTAACCAGAGCAATTCAGACATATTCTACCCAACATTCTTTTATCTTCATGAACATATAGAAAATGATATGCAATAAAAAAATGCCCAATATGTTCTTCATATTCACATGTCTCACATTTATTACATTTTAAATGTAGCTCTAGTATACTACTTAAATGACCTATTAATTTTTGATTTGCACCTTTACTTCAAAACCAATCACTATGCATAGATCTTTCCTTTTTCATCTATTCACAAAACCAATCATGAACAATGCACAAATTTGCTTCTCAAATATGATCTATTAACCCTTGCATACTTGCTTCTAATTTTCATCAAATCAATGCACAAATTTAATCACAAATTTGACCTATAACCTTTCATCAATTTATTCCCAATTTCAAACAAAACCAATGCTCAACTTTGCTCTCAAATTTAATCCATACTCTTGCACATGCATTCCCAATTTCACTCCAAAACCACTTCACAAATTTACTTTCAAACCCTTGCTAGTATATTTTAAAATTCATTCAACAATAATGCACAACTTTGTTCTCAAACCTTAGCACATATATTTCCAATAATGAACATAAAATTAATCCCTATATCCCCAACTATATGACATAAAAATATTTTATTAAAAAAAAAATCACCCTTTGGAAAGGAATCAAATCACCATACCTCTAAAACTACTTTGATGAAGATGTGTCCTCAAAAACTGTCTCAAAAATAATGTCCCTTTCTTGTGCCACTTCAAAAACTGGTTAGTAAATCCCTTTTTATATTTTAATTAGATATCAAATTTTTTAATTAAAATCCTTTATCAAAATATGATCCAAAATAATACCTTATATTTCTCTCACAATATAAATCTTCGTTAATAACACAAACTCTTTTTTTTTATCTTTCTATGATATACCAAAATTACAAGTAACAATAATCATAAATATACCTTATTTATCCTTTATAAGATATCCAAAAATACAAATAACAATAATCTTAAATACACCTTATTTATACTTTCTAAGATATTCAAAAATTATAAATAAAAAAAACCTTTGTTACACCTTATTTCTCCTTTACTTTAAAAAATTATAATCTGAAAACAATACACCAACACTTTATTTTTCTTCAATATTAATCCAAAAATTTTAATCAAGATTTTAGTACCTTTGGTGCTACTGTGAATCGAACCTCCAAACTCATGATAAACAAATTTCTCTCAAGCACATTGACCAGATGCACTACCATAGTGTCTGAGACCAAAGGAGGGGTACATTTTACTTAAACCATGTTCTATGCACTTTCCAACACAAAAACCACAAAACTAGCAATGACGGGAATAAAAAAATGACCTTGAACAAAATAGCACTCTGCACATAGTCCACAACTATATGGGCTACCCCAACAAGTGAGATGTCAAATATAAGTAATAGTATTTGTTTCATTCTCCTCTCTTCTCCATAGAAAAACACAATCAGTGTTCACGGGGTTCGACCCCTTGATCTTGTGCCTAGTAAACTTCCATGGAGATCCACACTGCTAGCTGGATTATCCAACAAATAAACTTATAGGTGTGCAAGATAAAATTTGTATATCCATGCCTCATTTTTTGTTGCCTTATCCTCTTATATAATAAAATTATGCTTACCTTGAATAATTCTCTAACCTTTTCAACTACACATCCTTCAAGAATATTTTTATCTTGAATAATATTCACCCTTTTACATCAATGACAACTCAATATACTTAATTTTTCCAACAATCCCCCCTTTATCATTAATGGCAACCCTTAAAAAAAAAAAAATTTGCTATAAATGGATTCTAGAATTACTCCCCCTAACAAGTTGCTCCTCCTTGTTGAAATCTCTTCCCCTTACTAAAATATTTTCCTCTTATTGAAATATCTCTCCCCTTGACATCAATGGCAAAGGGATCCTTTTGGGGCTAAAAATAAAACACTTAGCTCATATCCCTCACCACCTCCTTTTCTTTAGGTAAATTAATTTTGGGATGGGAGTAAAGGTACTCCCAAATTACAATGCTCTTCTTATTTTTTAATCTTTTTCCTAACTTTTGAAGGCATACCTCTTTGAACATTTTTAGCATCCTTTTCCTTGCTTGTCTTTGGAGGTTCTGAAAATTCTGATCTACACCACTTTGCTCTATGCCCAAAATTATTGAAATTGTAACAACTAATGTTGTAGTCATTGAAAGGTTCAAATGAATTCTTGGTGAAGCTATAATAATTCTTACCATAAACCTTACAATGTAAATATTTATGAAAAAAATTATTGAAATTGAAACACATGATGTTGTAGTCCTTGGAAAGTGCAAGTGACTTGAAATTTCTCTTGTTGAAGCCATGATCATTTTTATCATGAACCTTGCAATGTATAGCTTTATGACAAAAATTATTACATGAGAAACAATAAACATGGAATAAATATTCATCTTTTCTTGATCTCATGGTTCTTTATTTCCTTTTCTTGTCATGGTCCTTGTTCCTTGATGATTCTTTGTTTGCTTCCTCTTTGATACTACCACTTCTCAACTTATCAGTATAAGTCTTAGGATGTTATTTAATTACATTATTTGATGATTCTATTTCTTTTGAGCTTGACTCCTCTTCTTGTACCTCTTGACCTTCCTCATAACCAATTCCAGTATTCATAAATGGATATCTCTTCCTTAGGACTTTCCCTGGGTTTTTTGGGTTTTTTAGGTATTTTTCCTTGGATTTCTGAAATTTCCTAGGTTTTTTTAGGTGTTTTCTTGACATTTGCTCTTGGAGGATATTTAGTTGCAAAATATTGGGTCTTTGGGAAAGTGGTATCATGAGCATTTTTGCACAACATACTTTTGGTCTTGGGGAGGACCATGTGCTTTATTCTGTGACTCTACTTTTTGGGATTGGTGTTATGGATCTAGTGGGATTTTAGTTTCTTTCATGGCCTACCTAGGAGGACCTCTGGTCTCCTTGCTGATGTGTCCTTGTAGGACTTCCTCATCTATTTTCCTAAAAATTTTCATTGGTGGTGTTGAAGGCTAACTGGTATTTTTTACCGCATCCTTTCTATATGGGCTCTATCATCTGTAGTTTGGTTTCCTTGTGACTCCTTCCTCTTAGGTTCCTTGGGAACTTTCTCATATATTTTATATAGTGTGTTATACTTCTACTACTTCCTCTACTAGGCTGGTATCTTTGAAGGCTTCCTTATTCACTACATGAGGACTTCATGGCGTGTGGAGTTCCTCAAAATGCTGACCCATTTTCTAATCTTGTGAACCATTGCATGAGGATTTTGTGGTCTAGGGAAATCCTTGGATTGCTACTTCATATTTTAGGCTTTCAAGGGATTTTATTTTTATTAGTTTGTATGATCCTATGGCATCCCTAGTTCACTTTCCATCCTAGTTCTTTTACCTTTAACTATTGAACCATACCTTCTTCAACTTACTTTACCTCTTCAACCTTCACTTTTAATTCTATGAGATCTTATAGGAGCTTTGTATTTGTTTCCTCATCCTCTTCAACTTGATCCTTGAATTGCAAATTCTTCTTTCTAACCCTTTTCAATTCTCCAAGAGTAGCAGTAATTTCCTCTTCTATGTTAACCATGGTTTCTTCTTCATTTTATGAATATTTATCTTGTTATAGGTATTTGATAACAAGAGTATATTCGTTCTCTTATTCTTGGATTTCATTCTCTTCTATGGACAAAAATAGGATTTTTTCCTTTTCAGTATCATATAAGATTTCATCACTTTCACTGGAAGTACCGCTTTCTTCTTCAGTAAAAAAATTGCTCTTGTGCCTTTGAAAAATATTCTTCTCATGCTTGCCTTGACCATACATATTTTTCTTATAATAAAAATTTCTTCCCTTCTTTTTATTGTAATCATTTTCTTCTTCACTTCTACCACCTCCATTTTGTGGACAATTAGTTGCATAGTGACCAATGTTACCACACCTAAAACATTTCATAGTCTGTATACTTTTGTGTTTTCTTGGATCCTTCTTATTTCTTCTCAAAAATTTATCCTCTTATTCACTACTTGATTCATCACTTGATTCTTGTATTTATTCTTTTCCTTCTTTGAAGCTTTGAATGTTGCCTCTCTTTTTTATGTATGTTCTTTTTTTGTCCTCATATCATAGTCTATGAGAGTTCCATGTAGCTCATCCATAATTAAATTTTTGAGATCCTTCATATCTTCTATTTCTAAAACTTTTGCATCATACCTCATAGGGAGTGACCTCAATATTTTTTAAAAAATACTATATTCCTCAATATTTTCTCCAATTCCATGAATAGTGTTGACAACCTCATCAACATTAAATAGATACATAGCAATATATTCATCAGATTTTATTTTCAAGTCTTCAAGCTTCCTTCTGTGTGTTTGAAATTTTACCATTTTGACCTTGTCATCTCCTTTATATGTTCTCTATGAATTATCCCACAAATCATTTTCTAAAGTACATTGTATGACTTTCACAAACTCTGATTCACATAACCCACTCAAAATTGCATTCATTTTTTTGGAATTATCTTCATATGGTTTCTTACCACTTCCATATGTATGATTTGTATATGGTGTGAATATTTTTTCAACAGATTACCGTGTATCATATCCATGTGCCATAAAATAAGTCTTCATACTCATACTCCAAAAAGTATATTTAATCCCATCAAACACTGGGGCCTTATTTTATGAAAATCATTCATTATGAGCCATGTGTGTTCTTGTAAGATCTTCAATATGTTAGGATTTCATGAAAGAACTCTCTCTGATACCAATTTAATAACACAATATTATACTAAGAGGGGAGTGAACAATATAAGATAAAAAAATTTACTTTTATTTCAAAAGCAGTATTATCCAGTATTATCAATTGTAATAATGAAACAATGCATAGATCATAAAACACATAAGAGACATGAAATTAGCGTGGTTCACCTAATGTGGGCCACATAAATGGAGAAAATATTTCTTATAAATTTTCTCAACAAATATCTTGGGAAGAAATTCCTTGTTATAATTTTTATGAGCACTAATCGAAAGGAGACACCAATCCCCTATGGTCAAGTTTATGGACCTCTATCCATAAGAGATACAAATCCCATTTGCTTTGGTTTATGGAACTCTATCCATAGGAGATACCAATCCCCTTTGCTCTAGTTTTTAGACCTCTATCCACTGGAGATACTAATCTCATTTCCTCTGGTTTGTGGACATCTATCCACTAGAGAAACCAATTCCTTTATCTTTGGTTTTTGGACCTCTATAAACAAGAGACACCAATCCCATTTGATCTGGTTCATTAACCTCTATCCATAGGAGATACCAATATCCTTTTTTGTGGTTCATGGACCTCTATCCATAGGAGACACCAATCCCCTCTGCTTTGGTTCATGGACCTCTATCCATAGGATAAAACAATCCCCTTTACTCTAGTTTATAGACCTATATTCATAGGATACCTCAATCCCCTTTGCTCTAATCTACTCCAAGACTTTAAAAAAGTCTTGTTTAAGTATACTCCAATACATGTTCTCAAATTTACTCCAAGCCTACACATAAGGCTTGCTCAAATATGCTCCAAGCCTACACATAAGGCTTGCTCACAAATCTGCTCCAAGCCTACACACAAGTTTTGCTCATAACTCTACTCAAATATAATCCAAGCCTACACATAAGGCTTACTCAAATATGCTCAACCTGATCAAATCCTACTCACAAGGATTACTTAAATCTTCTCAACAACCTACTCAAATCTACCTCAAGAACCTGCTCAAATCTACTCAAAAACCTACTCAAATATTTCTCAATAACCTACTCAAATCTACTCCAACAACATACTCAAATCTACTCCAATAATCTACTCAAATTTACTCACAAATTTTGCTATCAATTCTTTTGAAACCCTCATACAAAAAATACTCATATCTTTCTAACTCTTGCACATAAACAATGCTCATATCTTTCTAACTCTTGCACACAAAAAATGGTCATCTATTCCAACTCTTGCACACAAGCAATGATCATATTTTTCTAACTCTAGCACATAAACAATGGACATATCTTTCCCAAGTCTTGCATAATGATGTCATCAAGTATTTTATCTATTCTTCAATGCGCTTTCCTTAACTAGATAAATTCAGACATATTCTACCCATAATTTTTTTATCTTCATGAACATATAGAAAATGATATGAACTAAACAAATTCCTGATATGTTCTTTACATTCACATGTATCACATTTATTACATTTTAAAGGTAGCTCTAGTCAAGTACATGATAACTAACCTGGTAATTGGTAATTTGCACCTTTAATTCAAAACCAATCACTATGCATAGATCTATCCTTTTCCAACTATTCACAAAATAAATTATGAACAATGCATAAATTTACTTCTCAAATCTGATCTATTAACCCTTGCATACTTGCTTTCAATTTGCATCAAATCAATGCATAAATTGAATCATAAATCTAATCTATAATCTTTCATCAATTTATACCTAATTTCAAACAATACCAATGCACAACTTTACTCTCAAATGTGGTCCATACTCTTGCACATGCATTCCCAATTTCACTCCAAAACCACTTCACAAATTTTCTTTCAAACCCTTGCCAGTATATTTTCAAATTAATTCAACAATAATGCATAACTTTATTCTCAAACCCTAGAAAATATATTTATAATTTTATTCAACAATAATGCATAACTTTGTTCTCAAAATTTATCACATATATTTCCAATTTTTTTCAACAATAATTCAACATTTTATTCTCATACCCTAGCACACATGTTTCAACAATAATGCACAACTTTATTCTCAAAACCTAGCACATATATTTCCAACAATGCACACAAACTAAATCCTTATATCTCCAACTGTATGACATCAAAATATTTTCTTCAAACATACATCACCCTTTGGAATGGAATCAAATCACCATACATCTAAAACTACTTTGACAAAGACGTGTCTTCAAAACCTATATAAAAAATAATTTACCTTTCTTGTGCCACTTCAAAATCTAGTTAGTAAATCTCTTTTTATCTTCTTAATTAGATATCAAAATATTCTCATTAAAATAATTTATCAAAATATGCTAAAAAATAATACCTTATATTTCTCTAACAAGATAAAGCTTCATTAATAACACAAACCCTTTTTATTCCCTTTCTATGATATGCCAAAATTACAAGTAATAATAATCATAATGACACCTTATTTCTCCTTTTTAAGATATTCAAAAATACATATAACTATAATCTTAAATACACCTTATTTATCCTTTCTAAGATAATCATAAATTGTTGGAATAACAGGTGGGCTAAGGATGAACCACTGACACAATATCCTAACTTAGCCCGAATTAGAGATATCACAAAAGAAAATTCTTCAATTATATGGTTGACGACAGAGGTAGAATGAAGTGGAAACAAATAAGAATTCATGGATTTCAAGTGGAATCAAATGATCTTTATAACATTCTTGGGCAATAGTTTATCCCCATGAGACCCAAGGAATATCAAGTGACCTGGGTCCTACGAAAAATAGGCAGTTGACTATTAAATCAGATTAGAAGCTTCTGGTTGATGACGAGAATTTTTTCCTCCAAAAGAACTTACTTTGGATAAAAAATTTTAATCCCAAAAGTTGCAATCTTTTCATGGTTGTTTATCCAAGGAAGAATTCTAACCATTGATAATATGATGCGTAAAGGTATTTGTATCACTAATTGTTGTTATCTTTGCAGGGCTAATTGGGAGATCATTTATCACATTTTCCTTGAGTGCCCTTTTCCTTGACTATCATAATTAGTGTTTTTCAGGCCTTCAATATTTCATGGGTTAAACCAACCACTGTACTTGAATTCTTTGTCCAGTGGCCTTGCCCCTTTTCAAGCCAAATACTTAGATACATGTGGAAAATTTGTCTCAATCACTATATTTGGTAGGTGTGGTTAGAAAGGAACCATAGAGTCTTTAATGAGTCTATCCATGATCATTAAACTATCATTGCAAGGATCCTATCCTTTGCCAACAAGAATGTAAACTTTATCCCTTTTGATAGTTGTAAACCTCATCTGCAAGAGACCACGATTGCTCAATATTAAATATTAACCTTATTAGATGAGTCTGTGCCTAGGGTAGTCAACCATAGAGCCAATTTTAGGTGGTATCCACCTCCTACTGGTTGGTTTGAGCTTAATTTTGATGGAGCGGCTAAGGACAATTATAGCAGAGTAGGCACTGGTGGCATTGTGTGAGATCATAATGGTAATATGATGGTTTCATTTTTCAAATATTTGGGAACAAGGACGAACAACGAAGCTGAAGCTAGAGCTATGTGGAGAGGCCTTCAAATGACTCAAGACTTAGAAGGCAACTTGATCATAGAAGGACAAAAAATCCCAACATGTATTTCGGGAAGCTAACAAAATTGCTGATAAGCTAGTAAATTTGGGTGTCGATGGTGATCGACTTTTCAAATGGGAACATAGTGTCCTGAGTGAAGTAGAGGAGCTTATTCAATAAGAATTCTAATAATTATAGATGAATTTACCAATAGGGAAGGCACTGTAATTTCGAAGACTAGGAGTATTCCTATCTCTTTTTTGAATTGGAATCACAATAAAAATTATTTGAGTTGTCAGTCTTCATGGATGTTGCTTGGAAATACCACAAAGACTAATGGAGACAGTCACATGTCAGATAACATGGCTCCTAGTCATCTTAGTAATTTGATTTTGGTTGATAATCACAGGGAAGGAAAGAAACGACAATATAAGACTTCAAACCAAAGCCACATGGACCACTAGATAGCCACCACCATAAATCTAGCCAGCAGGTTCACTTATCCAAGGCTGATTGGCCAATATAGTATGTGGTACCAAATCATGTCATATACGAAAGAAAGCAATTACCAAAGAATTATTAAGATTAATTGTCAATACAGAGCTTGTGGGAGTTTTTTTCAGTACCCTGCTATGTGTGTCTACAACTTTTTGTTTCTCCATTGTCTCAAGGAAGGGATCCGTGTTTGTTTCTTTTTTGTAATTATGATGCATGTGTGTTTTCTTGGGGTATACCAAAAATGTTGTATGGGAATTTTCATTTTGATAACAGGATATGTGCCTTATCATATGTAATGGTTTTTGCGGCATGTAGATTTTACATATATAGGATCCTTATGAAGGATATGTTCATCAATAGCCCTAGGCTAATTTTTGTTAAAGGTTTTGGGTCAACCTATAAAACCCGGTATTAATGCTATAGTATCTTATCTACCAAAAAAAAGATATTCATAAATTACAAATTACAAAACCCTTTACTACACCTTATTTCTCCTTTACTTTCAAAAATTATAATCATAAAACAATACACCAACACCTTATTTTTCTTCAACCTTAATTCAAAATTTTTAATCAAAATTTTAGTACCTTTGGCGTTGCTACGAATCAAACCTCCAACCTCATGACAAGAAAATTTCTCTCAAGCACCTTGAAAAACTGCACTACTATAGTGGATAAGACCAAATGAGGGGTGCCTTTTACTTAAACCATGTTCTGCGCACTTTCCAACACAAAAACCACAAAATTGGTGATGACAAGAATCGACACAGTGACCTACAAAATAGCACTCTATGCACAACCCACAACCAGATGGGCTACCCTAGCGAATCAAACGTCAAATGTAAGTAATAGTATTTGTTTTGTTCTCCTCTATTATCCACAATAAAACACAATTGTTGTCCATGGAGTTCAACCCCTTGACCTTCTACCCAAAAATCCTCCACACAGATCCACACTGCTAGTAGGATTATCCAGTGAAAAAACTTATAGGCGTGTAAGATAAATTTTGTATGTCTATACCTTGTTTTTCGTTGTTTATCCTCTTATATTTTTATTTTTCACATTCATAGAGAAAACAATGTATTTGATTTTATTTTTATGTCATTCGTTGTGAATTTAAAATGTAAATAAATCACCATATTTATATGCTTCCAAATGGCTTATGAAATTATCACGTCGGCTTTAAAAATAAACTCAAACTTCTTCCAGACATTAGCGTAAAATACTTTAGGTTATAATATTTAAATTAAATATTATAACTTTACCTTTTAAGCCCTTTTAGTAATTAAATCCTTTGATTTAATATTGCACATATATGTCCCTACCTTGGTCCTTGGATTTTATAAACTTTTTCCCTCATGTCATTTAAATATTTATTTAAATCCTTTGTTTCAATCCTGGAACCTTTATAATATATTTAAATCTTTTGTCCAAGCATCCTTAAACCTTTGTCTTTTCCTTTATAATATTTAAATATGAAATTTAAATATTATAAACCTTTATTTAATAAATATTTTCCTTGCCTTGTTCCATCCGAAATATATGCTTACCTTGAATAATTTTCAACCCTTTTCAACTACACATCCCTGAAGAATATATATGCCTTGAATAATATTCACCCTTTGATATCAATGACAACTCAATATACTTAATTTTTCCAACATAAGTGGCCAATTATTTGAACACCACTAGCAGAGCTTTGGCCGTCGCTTGGTGGTTAAGAGCCTTGGGTAGGGTAAACCCCTATGTACAGTATGAAGCATGATATATAGGTAATATGGGATATATATCTACTTTCCCAGTGTCACTATTGCTTAGAATTATGAAAACAAAATCGATAGGGGAGCAATCGACTATGATCACTGTCATTCAAAATCTATAAACAATCGATTTCGACATTGATCACTCATAATATTTTTTAAGATCAGTAACATTTGAGGACTGTCCCTTTCCTCCTGAGATAAATAGAAGCCATGACGAAGCCTTCACTGATATCTATTTTCCAATTATATTCGAATTTTTAAACTATTTTTTGATGTACAGATACTCAAATTTCTCTATTTTACAAAAGTAAATCGATTACACTTATTTAAGTAAAACTATGTTCTGGATTCCAATAGGACTCAAATTCAATCTCCAAATACTTCCATTTTCTAATTGGATGCATGAATATGCAAGGTTAAAGATTAAAAATATATTTCTTTATTCCAATAAGTCTAGGGATATATCTAGAGGGAGATGACTATGGTAAGCCTCTCATTACCATAACCTAATTTTATTTGAAAAATAATGGATATATATGATTAGGTTATGTTCGCATGCTATGGAATGTATAGGGCAAAGGGTCGATATCCCCACTATGTGCTAGGTGAACCTACTTATAGTTCAAAGGCATTATCCAAATCACCAAAATAACAAATCTTCCTTGATTTGCACTGAGCTTGTTATTAAGAATTATATGGATTCACTCCAAACCCCTCCCCTTTGCAATTCTTTACGTATGTGTCCAAAGAGTATCGGTTTATACTAGTACAAGGGCATGTACCAAGGATATAACCATGGCAAACAAAACCCCTCCATAGAAAAATAATCCATAGTGTAAGGTTTAGAATGCCAACGAATTGCATCACCTAGAGTAGTAGTATCCATCATGTAATATACTTGGGTTGAAGAGTAATTTCCCTTTTATGGGTGACTGGAGGGATTGTCCCTCATCACTCCTATGGGAGACAAAAGTAGGCTTTAAATGAGGGTATCCCTACCTATAAAGGTAATCATAGTGGTAGTCACCTTAGCTTGAGAATATAGCTTGTGATGGATGTATAGTTTATCGATCACCAAATGAGTTGTGTTTTGTGTTGATTATCCACTTTTTAGTAAAATAAACTACTAATTATTAGATTTTGCAAACCTACCAAAAAGGCTAGCCTAAAAGAACAAGGTTAATAGTCGTACATAGTAGTAGCAATTGGCTACTGCTAGAAGGGGTTTATTAACCTAAGTTAAGGTATTTGAAAGAAAGGCTCTATGCGCATAGCTCTATGTTCAAACCCTAAATCGTCATGAGAGTAAATGACATAAGCATCAGTAAAGGGATGCTTGAGGGCTGGAAAATTGATGTTGTTAAAAGAAATTTATCATTAACTATAATGTTAAATAGGGAATTTTGGGAGAATATTATAAATCATAGGATATATTTATAATAAATATATAATCTCGCTTGATAGGTTACAAGATAAGGGAATTTATCCGGTTGAGGCAAGTTGTACCCAAAATTTGGGTAACTATGGTATAGGTTTTAAGTTATATAATCTCTTGATAGATTACGAGGACCAATTTTTGTTTAATGTGTAATATTGTGTGATATATTACAAGATTAATTTATGTTCAAGGTGTAATATTGTGTGATAGATTACAATATTAATTTATGTTTAAGGTATAATCTTATATGATAGATTACAAGATTTATTTATGTTTAAGGTGTAATATTGTGTGATATATTATAATATTGATTTTTGTTTACAGTGTAATCTTCTATAATAGATTACAAGGTTGATTTGTATTTATGGTGTAATCTTGTCTGATAGATTACAATATTAGTTTGTGTTTAAAATGTAATATTTTATGATAGATTACAATACTGATTTGTGTTTAAGGTGTAATATTATGTGATAGATTACAAGGTTGATTTGTGTATAAGGTGTAATCTTGTGTGATAGATTACAAGATTAGTTTATGTTCAAAATGTAATCTTGTGTGATAGACTACAAGGTTGATTCATGTTTAATTGTGTAATCCTGTGTGATATATTACAAGATTGGTTTGTGTTTAATGTGTAACCTTGTGTGATAGATTACAAGGTTTTTTTTTTTTAAGGTGTAATATTTTGTGATATATTACAAGGTTGATTGGTATTTAAGGTGTAATCATGTTTGATATATTACAATATTGGTTTGTGTTTAAGGTGTACTATTTTGTGAAAGATTATTTTGTGTTTAAAGTGTAATCTTGTGTGATAGATTACAAGGTTGATTTGTGTTTAAGGTGTAATCTTGATTGATTATCAAACTGCATGAATCATAGGATGATCCTATCGATGGGTTATGAGTGCTATATTATGACTATTAATAAAACGACAATATGGTGGAGACTGTATAAATTATAAAACATGAATGAATGTGGAAATATTAGATATGGGATCTAATCTTGGAGAGAGTATGGGATCTCTCCATGTGTGGTAAAACCTTAGATAATTTTTGTACCATATTAGAGTATATTATATAATTGTATCTAGGTTGGGGAATAAATTTGATATTAATTTTTGAGGGAAATATGGGGTTCCGTCTTGGAAACTGAAAAAACTTCTCCTTAATATAAAACTGATGATCATTCATAAACATGTATACATAAGGGTTTGTGGGACCCTTATGTATTGTATTGATGGATTAGAGAAAGGAAATGTGGAATTTTATTATTTGCATCATGATTTAAAAAGAAATAAATTGGGTCCTTTAAATTGCATATTTGAGTTGGAAAAGGATCTATGGGATGCCTTTCTATACTTGTATTCATGACTAGTTAAGTTTATAAAATTAGATGAGAAACATATTTTGGATGCTAGGTTTATTCCTTGTGAAGGTTCCTATGGTATATGTTGTGTACCTCTATTTATGGTTTACAATTATTGTTTTGCATGGATGTTATCTTTGCTTCCTATTATGGTTATTTAGATGGTGTATATTGAATAAAATAGAAATTAAATGTTATTTTATTTTCAATGGGATGATGAATTTATATTTTTATAAGATGATCATTAGATTGTTGTATGATGTATAATTGCGTTAACAAGAAATGTTCCATGGATGATAATGGGTTATGATTGAATTGAGCTTATAATAATTGATGCCTTTGTGTTTTCCAATGAATGGCTCTTTTGTTATGATGTAATTATTGATACATTAAATCACGAGAAAGTCTTAATGTGAATAAAGTAACCTTTATATATTTTTTAATAATACATGCATGACATTCCGTTGCAATTAATGGAATTAGGAAGTAAAATTAAAATGAGATTCAATTCATTAAGTAACTAAAATTCCTAATAAAAGAATATGTAGAAATAGTTAAACCAAAGGATCATACATATAATTATGGGATGTAATATTGGATAGGATTTGGTCACTCATAGCATGAGATTTTACACTAACAATGTCAAAATCCTCTCGGTTACTTACTATCCTGGATGATGTTGATTCAAACATACTTGGCTAGAACTTGACATGTTAGGCATGTATAAAAAAAATTCTATCTCAGGTTTGGTTGGTAACATGGATTTTTACAATTGGTATCAGAGCCCAGGCTAGTTAATGGAATCTTATGATAGGTTTAGACTAGCAAAGAGAAGGGTTTTTTTTATAAAATTATAATGGTTCTTGATGAACTTTAAAATGCATAGTAAGGAAAGAATAAGTGCCTATAAGCTACTAATGTGCAAATAATTTCTTCCATGCCTTTATTCATTAGTGAATCGAGAATTGAAGGGTGAGGAAACCTCACACAACTTGTGAAGTACCAAAGATGCCATTGAGAAAAATACTTGGCACTTGTGGTTCAAAGCTAAGCCTCTTCCTTACTAAAGTTTTGTATGGAAAATAGATTCAAAAGTTATCAAAAGGGGAAAAGCTTAGATTTTGTCTCATATTGTGGAGATTAAAAGTTGAATAGAACAAGGTAAAATTGTAGACATTGGAGTGTCTATGAGGGTTTGTGTGATAACCCCCTTAACTTTCATTGTGTGATATGGGAAAAAATTTAAGCTTTGCAAATGATTATGGTTCTATATTTATGATAGGAAATTTAGTCTTCAAGGTATACACCTAATGTATGGGTTGAAAGAGACCTAACATGAAACTAGCTTAAGCTAGAAAGGGAAATGGGAGGTCCTATTGAAATAGACAAGAGAATATCCAAGAGCATTGTATGTTTGATAACTTGTTGGTCTTAATAGGAGTATTGACCACTGCTATCCATAGGAGAGACATTGACCATAATAATTACGTGAAGTGTAGCCTTGGATTTACTTGAGTATTCAGCTTTAAAAAACCACAAAGAGACTGTGCTAAAGTAATCCCTTGATCATAAGCTTAGCTATGATATGTACAAAAGTTTCCAAAACTATAGGATGTCAAAATTTATCTATGGAGAAACAAACCATAGGGTAATAGGAAGGAAATATTTCATTCAAAGTTTGAAAATGGTAATACTATCTTGAAATAAGGCAAGAGTTAGGAAGAGATCATGAGATCCATAAAAGAATTTTTTTATTTATTTATATTTTAATCAATGTTACAACACACTCATGATTTTCAATCAAAGGATATGGTGTAGGAAATGGCAGAACCAATATTGAACATAGAAACCGCCCACATATCAATAGAACCATATTCTATAATGAAATCCCGATATGACAAAGGAGAGTAGGGATGGTGAAACTTCATATTTAAGCATGGAAATCACCCAAATATTGATAGAGACATATTTTGACATGAAATTGTGGTGTGAATACCCCAATTATCACCACAACATGAGACTTCATAAACCTCTCCATGTATCACAACTCCAAAAAAATGTATGCCACCCAACCACCTAGGCAGTGGTTAGGTTTAATAAAGTGCACTACATTATTCAAATAGGGGTCAGGTTTAATGCATGTGGTATTATTACCCACAAAGTTAAACTAGGGAATAAATATTCAATAGTTGTTTGAAGTACCGAAACCCTATATTATTTATAAAGGAGGATAGAGTCCTAATGTTAAGGGTTTTTGAAGTAGCAATGTGATAAGGAATGATTGCAAGTATGATAAACCTAGTCAAGAAAGAATTTACAAAGTCAACAAAAGAGTAGCTATTGGAAAGTATGTGATCATAGGAAGAGTTCATGAAAGGTAAGAGTTACCTTAGAATTCAAAGTAACTCATAAGAATCCCTTGCATAAGGTAAACATGCATCTCATTGAAGTAAATGATCAAGTAAATATGTATACTAGGAAATAGTTTCCTGTATGACATAGGATGAACTAAAAAACTGCATCAAACAATGAAATGAGTTTAAAACTAAACTCAAATTAGCATAAACCAATGACTAGAGAGCCATAACCATGTTAGATTTATACGCAAAAAATGCACAACTATGTTAGGTGAGTTATGAATACAGGAATGCATTTTTGACTTCTTGTCATGCGATACTGGTAAGCCATGGACTAATCTTCCCATATTCACCAGTAGCTACAACACAATGTGGGGAAGGGATAACCACAAGAGCAATTAGAAGAATGAACCAGGGTATAGGCCAAGTAACCTCTGGAAAAACTGCCCCATCACCTTCTCCAGCTGAGGGTTTAGGGCAGACACATAATAGTGTTAGGATTGAAGGGTAGTAGCCTTAAGGATTACAAAAGTGGCTGAAATTCACCCATTGTATAATTTAAGGATAATAATTGTAACCCAAGGTTTTTTTTTTCTTATATATATATATATATATATATATATATATATATATATATATATATATATATATATATATATATATATATATATTTAAAATATTTATACAATGGGTGATTTAAATTTTAGCTCTCACTAAGAGTTAGACTAGATGGTTCGAATACTTGAATCTTCTTATTTTTCTTATTCTGAGTAGTGGTTCAAAAAGTTCCAAATAACAGGTAGCTTTTGAAAGGTCCTAAGTAGTAATATTGGACTAAGTACCCTATCCGACATGTTGATCATTTGAATTTCATCTACAATGACTAGATATAAGGTGAAAAATATCTTGGAGAGAAAGTAGATGTATTTTGGGATTCCTCTGTATATGAGTCTAACAAACTTAACTAAAGAAAATATTATTCTAGTTAATATTTAAAACCAAATTAAATGAGCAATGTTAGATATTAAAATTTTTAAGATGGAAACACTCTTAGGAGGTATAGATGAGGAATCTATCCTTAAAGAAGAGTGTTGGATCCCCTATTAATGTAGAAGAAATCATGTTCTAATGATTGGTATGACACCTTACATGGGGTAAATATGGTCATATGTACTATCCACGAGTGATAGTATGATTGGGTATACATTGAAAGAAATATGAAACATTTTGCATGGTACCTTACAAGGGGTAAGTATGACCATGAATATCAATATGGCAGCATGAGCATAGTAAATATGATCATTGCTATTGGGTTTTGTTACTCAAAGACTACACATGTTCAAGTTCTTCTCTTCCACTATTCAGTCACTAGTGAATCAAAGTGGAAGAGCTAATAGAACCCTCCATATTTTATAAGTCTTAAGTAGTGTACCTTAGGCTCTTTTGAGGAATGCACTTTATATTTTTATCTCTTGAGATACAATCTTGCAATAGAATGATAAAAAATGAGTACCAGGGAACATCAAGAGTGATGCATTGTTGGTGGTAAATGGGTTTGCCATGATGGTTTCGATATATATGGGTATCTTGAAGGAATAAGTATGAAATTGTGACTTTGTCTTTGGTGACACCTATGTATATTAAGTTAACTCATAAAAAGGAGCTATCAAGGCATAATGTGATACTTCTTTGTGATAGTTTTATATGCATTTAATTAGATAGACTGCGTCTAGTTTATTATTAAAAACAAAAATTCATGTCATTTCTATGGAAATATAGTGTAGTTATTTTGTTACAGTACTCTATTATCATCGACTATGCAGTGATAGATGCTTTGAATACTTATTTTCATGATGAAAAATGTGTATTGATGGTGTTTTAAATACTTGTTATTGATGCAATATGGATGTTTTATCGCTTTAATAACATGGTACTATTGATAGTTTACACTTTTGTAGGTCTAGGTACTCTCGAGGATGGAATATATTTCTCACCATTAGGATTGAGACACTGGAAATAATAAAAAGGATGATGATTCTATCTGAATTGTAAAATATTAATGCTGATTTTATTAACTCAGCTAGGAACTAATGAGAAATACAAGGGATTGTGTTTAATCCAAGGGGGGAGTATGTCACAACCCACATGTTGGGACTTCCTAGAAAATATTAATTGATCCAAAGGATCAATTAATACTTACATTTTAACATTGACCAAACCTTACTAATGTTGCCAAGCATTAATAATACGGTCTAATTGATAAAACCTAGGGGATAGTATACCCTAATTACTCTATAAAATATCTAATTTAAAAATAAATTACACTCTAGCATGTTAATTGGAAGGGTTTTAAATATATTTGATATTTTGGTAAGGTTTTGGGGAAAATAAAATAAGGCTTTTGCAAAAGGATTAATTTGGGGAAATTATCTTTTACAAAAGTGACTTAATTAGGATACACCTAATTTATTACAATTAAGTGTCCACAAATATTTATCCAATTTTAAATTGGGCCCAAAAAGGACAAGGTAATAAATTAATAATAAAAATGTGCATATTTATCTAGTGGATGAACTATTCTCCATCCCACGTGATTCCATCCCAATAGTATTAATGCAGCTTTGTAGTTGCACTCGAGAAAAATGAATGCTTAAATTGAGCAAGGTACTCCCAGCTTATCGTCTCTTGTCTTGTCCCTAATTTTTAAATGATAAAAAAAATATCATTATTTGGGTGAACTCCAAAATGGTTCCCTTTCAAATATTTTATTAATAAATCCACTCTCTTGCTCATAAGGAAGGAAAAGTTGGGAAAAATTATAAAAGGGGAGGCAAGCAATGAAAGAAATAGAGAAAATCTTGGGCTTAGGGAGTATTCTCTCTACCTTGGTAGATCATAAACGAAAAACCCTAAGAGAGTACTAAGCCTTTAACAAAGGGCAATTTTCCAATATGAGTGATCTAAGAGGTAAATTTGGAGATTAAACCATGAAGGAGGGATTCTATGGGCAGCCTTGGAGGAAGCCAGGGATAATTTTGGACGTAGGAGGTGATAACTAATCCACTACTGCAAGATGATGAGATTGGATCTCTCTACTGCATAAGCTATGATTTAATTTTATCTAGATCTATCATATATTTAGAAATAATTTATTCTCCCATGCTTTCATAAATGATCTAGGTTATTCTTCTAAGGTTAATTTAGGCCTAAGCATATGGATTTGCTTTATTATACCTGAATTGGGGATAATATTATTGGTTTGATTATCAATCAGTTCAAAGTTTTGTTGTAATTTTTATATCAATGATATTTTAAAACCCCATTAAACTCATGTTGGAGTAAGGGTCCCAGTGAAGACCTTTTGGGATTAGCTCATCACCAATGAGATTGGGGGCTTATGTATTGGCTCTGATGAGTGTGATACCATATGGATAAGCTAGATGGAACCATGTTATTTAAATAAAATGAAGGTTATAATACTATATTTGATTATTTCATCTAAACTAGGAGAACCACTCTACAACCTATAGGTTTCCAATTAGTTAATCACCACCAGTAGAGCTTCAACCATTGCTTGGTGGTTAAGAGACTTGGGTAGGGTTGTTAAGAGTCTGAATTACCATAGGGTAAGCCCCTATGGTCATTCAATATCTTTCAATAATAGATTTTGATGTCGATAACTCAGAATCTATCTAAAGGTTAGTAACATTTCAAGATTACCCCTTTCCCCTTAAGATAAAGAGAAGCAATGATAAAGCCTTCACTGATATCTATTTGCCAAATTTTTTCAAATATTTAAACAATTTTATAATATAAAAATAATCAAATTTATCTATTTTACAAAAGTAAATTGGTTACACTTATTTAAGTAAAATTGTGTCCTAGATTCCAAGAGGACTTAAATCCAATATTCAAATACTTCCATTGTCTAATGGGATGCATGAATCTGCAAGGTGAAATATTAAAAATATATGTCTCTGTTTCTCTAAGTCTAGGGATATATCCAAAGGGTGATTACTATGGTAATCCTCTCATTACTATGACATGAGTTCCTTTGAAATAGAATGGATATATTAGATTAGGTTATGGTTGCGTAATATGGAACGTACAGGGTAGATTTTCGATGTCCCCATTAGATGTTGGGTGGACCTACTTATAGTTCGAAGATATTCTCTAAATCACAAAACAACAAATTTTCCCTGATTTGCATTGGCCATTCTAATAAGAGTTATTCCCCCTTTTGCATTTTTCTATGTACATGTCCAAAGAGCATTAGTTTATGTTGGTATAAGGGCATGTGCCAAGGATATAACCATGGTGAACCAAACCCCTCCATTGTCAAATAATCCATAGTGTAAGGTGTAGAATGCAAATGACTTGCATCACCTAGAGCAGTAGTATCCACCACATAATATAATTGGGTTGAAGAGTAATTTCCCTTTTATAGGTTACTGGATGGATTATCCCTCATCACTCCCATGGGAGCAACCGGTAGGCTTGGCTTTAAATAAGGGTAACCCTCCCTATAAATCTAATCATAGTTGTAGTCACCTTAGCTTGAGAAGCTAGCTCATGATGGGTGTATATTTTGTATGTCACCGAATGAGTTGAATTTTTTGTTGATTATCCACTTTTTGGTAAAATCAACTACTAATGATTATATTGTGCAAACCTACCAAAAATGCTAGCCTAAAAGAACAAGGTTAATAACTATATATAGTACTAGCTTTTAGGTACTTCTAGAAAGGGTTTATTAACCTAAGTTAAGGTATTTGAAATAAAGGCCTTATGTGTATAGCCCTATGTTCAAACACTAAATCCTTATGAGATCAAAGGACCTAAGCATTAGTAAAGGGATGCTTGAGGGTTGGCCAGCAAATTTTGTAAAAAGGAATTTATCCTTAACTATAATGTTAAATAGGGAATTTTGGGGGAATATTATAAATCATAGGATAGATTTATAATCAATCTCAAACCTCATTTGATAGGTTACATTATAAGGGAATTTATCCAGTTCAGGCAAGTTGTGCCCAAAATTTGTGTAACCAGGGTATAGGTTTCAAGTCATATAATCTCTTGATAGATTACAAGGACCAATTTGTGTTTAATATGTAATATTATGTGATATATTACAAGGTTAATTTGTGTTTAAGGTGTAATATTGTGTGATATATTACAATATTAATTTGTGTTTAAGGTGTAATATTTTGTGATAGATTAAAATATTAATTTGTGTTTAAGGTGTGATCTTGTGTGATAGATTACAAGATTAATGTATGTTTAAGGTGTAATATTGTGTGATAGATTACAATGTTGATTTGTGTTTAAGATGTAATCTTGTGTGATATATTGCAATATTAATTTGTGTTTAAGGTGTAATAATGTATGATAGATTACAAGGTTGATTTGTTTTTAAGGTGTAATCTTGTGTGATAGATTACAACATTAGTTTGTGTTGAAGATGTAATCTTGTGTGATATATTACAAGATTGATTTGTGTTTAATGTGTAATATTGTGTGATATATTACAAGGTTGATTTGTGTTTATGGTGTCATATTGTGTGATAGATTAAAATATTGGTTTGCGTTTAATATGTAATCTCGTGTGATAGACTAAAAGGTTGATTCATGTTTAAAGGTGTAATCTTGTGTGATAGATTACAATATTGGTTTTTGTTTGTGTGATAGATTATAAATTTGATTTGTATTTAAGGTATAATATTATGTGATAGATTACAAGGTGGATTGGTGTTTAAGGTGCAATATTGTGTGATAGATTACAATATTCATTTGTGTTTAAGGTGTAATCTTGTGTAATAGATTACAAGACTGGTTTGTGTTTAAAGTGTAATCTTGTGTGATAGATTACAAGGTTGATTTATATTTAATGTGTAATCTTGTAGATTACAAGTTTTATTTGTGTTTAAGGTGTAATCATTTTTGATGATCAAACTGCAAGAATTATTATTCAAATGACAATATGGTGGGTGTTGTCTAAATTATGAAACATGAAGGAATATGGAAATATTAGATATGGGATCTAATTTTGGAGAGAGTATGGGATCTTTCCATGTGTGATGAAACCTTAGAAATTTTTTGTACCATTTTAAAGTATATTATATAATGATATCTAGGTTGGGAAATGAATGTGAGATTCATTCTCGAGGGAAATATAGGGTTCCCTCTGGAAAATTAATGAGACTTCTCCTTAATATGAAACTGATGATCATTCATAAACATGTAGACATAAGATTTTGTGAGACCCATATGTATTGTATTTATGGCTTAGAGAAAGTAAATGTGGAACTTCCTTATTTGCATCATGATTTAAAAATGAATAAATTGGGCCCTTTAAATTGCATATTTGAGTTGGAAAAGGATCCATGGGATGCCTTTCTATACTTGTATTCATGACTAATTAAGTTTATGAAATGAGAGGAGAAACATATTTTGGAGGTTGGGTTTATTCCCCATGAGGGTTCCCAAGGTATATGTTGTGTACTTCTATTTATGGTTTGTGATTATTGTTATGCATGGATGTTATACTTGCTTCCTATTATGGTTAGTTAGATTGTGGATATTGAATAAAATTGAAATTAAAATATATTTTATTTTCAATGGGATGATGCATTTAGATTTTTATAAGATTATCATTAGATTGTTATATGATATATAATTTTGTTAACAAGCAATTTTCTATGGATGAGAATGGATTATGATTGAATTGAGGTTATAATAATTGATGGCTTTGCATTTTCCAGTGAATGGCTCTTTTGTTATGATGTAATAGTTTATACTTTAAATCATGAGAAAGTATTTAAGTGAATAAAGTAATATTTATGTATTTTTTTAATAATACATGCATGATATTCCACTACAATTAATGGAATTATGAAGTAAAATTGAAATGAAATTCAATTTATTAAGTAACTAAAGTTCCTATTAAAAGAAGAGGTAGAAATTTTTTAAACCAATGGATCATACATATAATAATGGGATGTAATGTTGAATAGGATTTGGTCACTCCTATTATGAGAGTTGATACTGAGCATTTAGTAATTGTCTCGGTTACTTACTACCTTTCATGATATTTATTCAAACATACTTGGTTAGAACTTTACATGTTAGGCATGTACACAAACAAATTATACCTCAGGTTTGGTTGGTAATTTGGGTTGTTACAATGCCTCCTCCCCATTGTATTTTAAATATTTCTTATAATTCTTCAATTTAGTCATATTGACCTATTAAGTTTCATAGATATCTAAACCTTGGTATGGGTTACATCAACTATTTATCCCAACCATTGAACCAAGGACCCACTGACAAAATAGTTGAGTTAAAAACATCAATTTTTATAAGGGGTCATAGTCCCCTCATAATAGGGTTTGAACTTGGGTATCTTGGATGAAAATATATGTTTTTAATACTATTGTATCCATCATGGGACTATATCACTTAACCATGGCACAATTTGATCAAATTAATGAATATTAGTATAGTGCCTTAACACTACCTCTTTGTCCAAAATTTACCTAAGTGAATGAGATACGCCTTTTAGACATTGGCCATGAAATTTTATGACTTAGAAGTTGTTGTCTTAGAATAAACCTTTGGATATGTCTATTTAATATGTGCCTATCTAATATAACTAAATGAGGGGTTTGCAAACTAAAGTAATAAATGTGAAAGGGTTAGAAAACTAATATGAAAGTGGTGCAAATTTGAAAACATCAAGAGACATAATGTAGAGAGATTTATAATTCAAAAATATATTAAATCACCTAACCAAAAAACCTAATTTCCTTATGCTTTTGAAAAACTAAACATGAAGAACTTTAAGTATTGCTAAGTCATTCTAGAACTACAATGATAAATGAAGGAATAAATACATAATGTAGAATAACTATAGCATAATTATACATTCCTAGCTATAACATAAATTTTTTACTTCTTAGTAAGACATACATACAATTTCAACACAAGAAATGAGCAAGAGTTAAGATATCAATCCAATATTCCTTCCAAAGGCATATGGCCTCAACCAATATAACTATGTCAATTGTAAATGCCAAACAAATCACCATCAAAATGGATTACATTTTGGTATATATAATTATAATTACCATTAGTTATACTATCATCACATTTCAAGGAGTGGATTGCAGGTCTGAAAGGTTGTTGCTATTTGTGTGCTCTCTCCATCAATTCATATTGTTTCAACTGATTTGGCATTATGTCATTGAATTGACTTCCTCTTATTCTATCTTAAGGAGTGTTTCCACTGCATATTCATCTAGTGAACAAGATATTTTCATAGTTTTTTTACTCTATTTTTCCCACTACGTTCTTATCTATAGTAGTACATGTTCCAGTCAAAGAAGCTTGGGGTTGTTATAATAATTTGATAGCATATACACTTATTGGGGGCACATTTTATTAGTTTGATGCACATTTTTGTTTGATGTGCCTTTTAGATTTAAATATAATATTTTTAGATATTAGGTTCTCTATTCATCACTACCAAATATTTTTATGCCCCATGCAAACATAAATATTTATTTTCTAGCAACTCTCGTTTGAAACCTTAGGTTGGTGAAGTACATTTCCATACATCAGATGCAATTCATGCCTTACATTTTTATAATTATATATTTTTTTTGAGTCAAGTTCTTATGATGATCTTGCTAATGTAAGAACTCAAAACCATCTGGTATTTATGCCTACCATGCCTAACAAGTTTTATTATTTTTCCAGATGTTGGACTATTAGACTTAGTCAATTTCTTGTTTTAAGGAACTAGATACTTTATCAAGTCATGTTGGAACTTTTATGCTACCCTATTTATATTAATAATATTATCTACCTGGGGTGTTGCACACAAAACATAAAATTTTAATTTTGCTTTTCCTAACATCAACACTCAAAACTATCCAGCATGTTACTTAACCAAAAACTAGTTTTGGCTTGCTTGATTCAATCATCAAGTTCTAGGTATTTTCATTCTAGTAGCCTAACATAATTACCCTAGGATATTTTGCAATTCTCTGATACTTAGAATTTTTTTTTTAAATTTCTTGTATTCTTTGTCGTTCTCTAATATGACCACTATTTTATATATCCAACAACCTCACTTAGCAAATATGTAGGGTATTTCATTGACAAAATTCATCTCCCTATCTAGATATGGATGTGGGTGGAAAAATTCACCCACATAATTGGTGCCTCACAAGGGGATTTTCTACTTGTAGAAGCATTGAATCCATCTAGCCTTATGCACTTGGGCGATGAAGTAAAAATTGAAACACAAAAAAAAAAACAAATTCAAATTTTTCTTGCATAAGGGCCATCCTCTCATATGATATCTAGTTATAAAGTCTCATATGTATTTTTGGATTGTTATTGACCTTCTAGAGCTGCTCTAGATGTTTATCCCTATTGACTAGAAACTTGGGCTACTGAATGATCTGCTAGTAGCTAAAATAGCCCACACATTTTGTTCCATGTTCTTTGTAAGGGAACACTTATTGTCACAAATTCATGGAGATTTTTTTGTAATTTATGGTAGCAATTATAATAAGGCTCTTTGTATCTCTACATCAACTATATAGTATTTGTCAGTAGAATAGCAAGCCTATGAAAGAATACAGTGAATTTATATATCATTAGAGGCTTAGGAAATGTCATTTTCACTTTCATCCTTGACTCGTTGGTCTAAAATTTGAATCAACTACTGCTTAGTGTAGAAAATCAATTGGCTTCCCAAAATATTAGAAAATCAAGCTCTATGAGTTCATCAAATACCATATTCACCTTTTTATTGCTTTCCTTGAGGGAATTAATCATGTCTCCTCCCTCTATAATAGTTGTCTTCTTTTAATGACCTGATCTATATGAAACTTGGATTTATCTAGATAAATTTGTGAGAATTTAATAAATTTGGGGTATTCTTATTTGGTTTTGAGAATTTTTCAAGCAAATTCTTCTTGTTGTTTTTTGATCAACAATTCTTCTTTAGCTCTGGTGAATTCTTCGATTATATTTTGGATTCATTTCATAATAAGAGGAAATGCATCCATTACAACATTATTGGTCTTCATATAGTATTAGCTCGTAAATTTTTTTAGAATATATTTGGATATAATTTGGTTCTTAGGCTTCCCCTTTTCCTTATCCAGTTCTACTTGTACTACTACCAAAATGTCTTCTTGTATTTGGAGCTTCAATTTAACTTGTAATTCCTTTCCTTGTTCATGCACTTTATTGTGGTCTTGCTACAATTGCTCATTCAACTTTTGTATCTCTTCATCCTTATATTGTAACTATTAATCCATAGGATATTTATCTATTATCTATTTTATCTCCAAAATTTCATTCTTGAGACTATATTTCTCTATCTTCTTGCTCAATATTTGCTCCAATATTTTGATATTCCTTTCATATTTTGGAGTCTATCTATATTTTGCATCTCAAAGGTGTTGTATTTATGCACCTTGAAATTATAGTCTTCTATTGTCATATCCAAAAATATATTTTTTATTATTAGGTGTGTAATCATCTTGATGTGTTCTCCATCAATTGTATCTACAACATCGTATATTTGGGTGGTCACCAATTCTGTTTCATATTGCAATTGTTGTTGCTCTATTAATTTTTGTGCATTTGCTTTGATGTCTTGAGTAAGTGAAATTTTTTTGATAGAGGATGTTTAGTAACAAGAAAATATATGAAGATATTTACATTCAATGGATTTAATAGTTTTTGCTTCATAAATGCTTTTATATTTAAATTAATTGGCCTCTAATTTTGTTGAAATCGCTTAACATTACGCAATAATTCAATGGTGTGTTGGAGTGTCTCTTTACTATAGACCTTCAAGTCATCATAGATCCAATAAATGATATTATTGTATTCTCTAAATAGACTTACCAACTACTACACTTCTTCTTTTGAACATCTCACACCAGTATTTAAACTCTTCACAGGATCTAGTTGAACCTCTTTGAAATCTCGTTCATTGACCTTAATTTTTTGCCAGTTGGCTAATCACTCTTATCAAATAAAGTTTTGAGGGTGATTATTCCTTTAGTAATATGGTTGTTCTTTAGATGATACTTTGTTAGTTCTTTGATTACATTTGAGCAATCCATTTCTAGAATTAATAAATCCACTATATATCTATCATTGTTGAATACTTTATAAATAGTTTTCTTATCATATATGGATGGCCTAAATGTAAACTTGATAGATCTTGAGTTTTTTCTAAAGTAAGATGTTGGGAAAAATTTAGCTCCATGAAAGGCTAGTCCATCAGCTTGAATATTCAATTACCTAGGAATTGATTTTATATTTAATGCATCAAAGCCTTACAATAGGTGCCAAACCCTATTTGGGTAAGCTTTGAGGTAATTTTGCTTACTATTACACTTATTTATAACTTGGTTTATCACCAACTCAAAATTTGTATAACTAGTCTTTTATTCCCATATTCTCTGCTTGTTTAAGCCCAATACATAATATCTCATATTATGTTGCATTATTTGTACAACTGTAATTCAATCTACATGATAATATTTTAACTTCTCCTAATGGTGAAATCAATAGAATACCTACTTTAGTATTATTTTTGCATCTAACTCCATCAAAATAAGTCTTCTATACTTCCCTCCGCTAGAGATTTTCTATTTATATGCTAGAGATTTTTTTGGCTTAGAAATAGAATAAGTGTCAATCTTTGTTTCAACCATAGTATTGAAATTATTAAGTGAAAATTTATCTTGAGTTTGCAATTCATTTATTATTTCCTCCACTTGATCAATATTTTCACTAATCATACCAACACTACTATCCAGTTGTACCTCACATTAAATTTTCCCTATTAGGTAGGTGTATGGATTTTTCAAAATTTCTTTACCTTTCTACCCTTGTGAGGAATATCCATGTGTGAATATTACAAGGACAAATATCTACCCATCTTAGTAGTGAATTCTAAGGAAAGACACACTAAAATAATGTTCTAAATCCACAACCACTAGTTCTTATATTATTGTTATTTGAAATATTCTATATAGAACCATGTAAATGTCATTGATCACCCCAACTATATTTACAAGAGTCTCATCCATTTATAACACTCCTAGAATAGAACGAGTATATTCCATACCCATTTCCTTGCATATTACTTTTGGCATTACTATTGTTGTTGCTTTGGAATCCACCATGAAATTATGCACAATCCATCCTTCCATATATAGAGACATATAGAGAGGTGGTGGCCTATTTTTACTAGCTTTGAGAGTAGGTATGGATTGTGCCAAATTAATTTATGGTTGTTGCTTATCTTTGAACTTGATAGATTTTAATGATGCTCTTAAGAGATTAATTTATCTTGGCATCATCAAGGCATCATACATGTTCGAATTGGATGGTATCTTCTTTAGGTCTTCCACTATGTTCAAGATATAATATTTTGACTATATTTTTCTACTTTCTCTAGCTCATTGAATTTCTTTTGGTATTCTTGTGTTGCTTAGTTATAGAAGGATATCAAAGTTTATTTCTAAATCACTCTTATGTTTCAACCTATTTTCCTTACATTGGCTTAGGTTGTTACTTCAAAGGATCTAGTATAAGTTGTTAATTTAACAAAGCTTGACATAGTGCTTGCTTTTTTGGTTTTTTTATTTGTTGGGTTGGAACTTTGAAGGATCTATTTTTTTGGGGTCTACCTATAACAATTTATTCCTAGATCATGTTAGCACTAATATCAGCTCTTCCTCTTAAACCATTACATTTTGCTCTTCTACCCATAACATATTTATCTTCTCCTTTTGTGCTCTTTATATTTTCAAGTTAATTCTTCTTCATTTTATATTGGTGAATCATGCATGTAATTTCACCATGTGGGTCATTGGAAGTCAAACATTAATAGTCTACCTTTGATGTAGAGGTAGAGGGAACTACTTCCTTGTTATTATATATTGTCGTAGACTTTGCTCTAGAATTACTAGTGGAGGCTCCTTTATATTTCACCATGTAAGGAAATCTATTAGGATGGAAATTCTCTCTTCTTCTCTTCTCTTCATGTTAGTAATATAACTAGTTAAATTTCTCAATGTTGTCATGATATCATTTATACTAGTAGTCTGGGGATCTGGGGTAGGTAGTGTTGATATAGTGAGAGGTATAGGTAATGTGGGAGTTGGTAGAGTTAAAAATATTGGTGCAAGCACCAAGGATACAATAGGAATATGAGGGATTAAAACTGATATCTACTTTTGAAGCTCTAACTATATGATTTCCCAAAAAAATCACATGGTATTTCTAGGGTGATGTTTACCTATGGCTATTAAAGTGTTCTTTGCTACCACAACTGCTTGAAATATTTCCAAAAATGTCAAAAAATTACACTCACAGATCATCAAAATTAAATATATGTTGAAGGTCTTGAAATAATAATATAGTTCTTGGGCATCTATTGGCCTAATTCCTTGTGGTACCCTTTTCTAGGTTCCTCTAAATTTTATGTTGAAATATATTACTACCTCTTGTGGGTGCCTTTGAATGGTGGTGAACTAGGTTGAAAGGGAAAATACATCTACTTGCTCATTGAATTATTACACCAATATACTAGCAAGTTGAGCCCAAGAATTGATGCAAACATCCTGAAGATTTTAGTACCAATTTATTATCATTTATTTTGATGATATTAGTAACATCCTTATCATCATCTATTCATCATGAATATTATGGAACACAACCAATGATGCTAAATATTGGTAGTGCTCATAGGTTATTTTCCTAGTATCATCATATATTGACAACGCTTTAAGAGTTGTAGGAGGAATAAGATTCTGGTTTGGCAGGTAAAGTGGACTAGTATGATTCCAATTTGGGAAATTTTGCAAAGGATAATTTTGATACATTTTCTATGATGTGGTTGAGTGAAGTAAATATGGAGATGAGAAATGAGTAGATTTCTAACTTCTTGTAGAAACAATAGAATATGGAGATGTAGCTGGTAATAAATATTTATTTCTTCAAAATGTTAGAGCTAGTACTTCAACAAATAACACTAGTTCTTCTAATTTTCTAGCTATTGCTTGCATGAGCATAATCTTACAATAAAATGACAATTGTTTTATCTAAAAATGTTATTTTAGTAGAGTTTTCAAGAGATAGGATTTTGATTTGCTAGAGCAAAATATCACCAAAATTCTACTCAATCAAGATGGTGATATTTTCATCCCAAAATACTCTTGGTAGTGTGATGGGTAGATTTTCTCTTGAAGCATGCCAAAAATCTTAGCACATTATATAGCTTCTAAGGAACTTGATCTTTGATAGGAGGAATGCTACCTAATCAAATAATGGTAGAATTTGGGTCACACCAAGTGTGCCAAAATACTCTTGGTATAAATTCTACCTAAGCGAATAAGGTGCACCCTCAAAACCATGGCTTCTAAGTCATCCAATATCATGGCTAATGTGTTTAGGGTGCATCTCATTCACTTAGGTAGATTTTGGAAGAATACAATATTGTATTTTTTTCAAATTTTGAAGGGGCATCTGAAAGAGAAATTAGATAGCAGAATCCTTGTAAAAATTCTCAAAATTTAGCCAAGTACGAACATGGATTAATCTACTTGAAAATATTCACTAAATGGCTCCAAGCACCAATTGACATACTAAAGAGGATCGATTATCTCAAGGTAATGATTCAATTAGTTAAATGTATTAATCCACTTGTAAATGAAAAGTTATTCACTTGTAAAAAACAAGTAATTCATTTTTTAAACTATAGAAAACTACTCCAAAAGTCACATGTTGGAAAGTCACCCTTATTATTCTCATAGGATAATTCCATAGTATCACACAATAAATTGCAATATATCAAATATAAACTTCACTCAATAACAATAACAATATCATTGAAATATAATTGAAAAATGTATCCATTTTAAGCAATGCATAAATGCAATGTTTCTTTGGTACATATTACAAGTATTTGGCTTTAATATATACATACATGAGACTCCTCATATGTATATGACTCTTGACCTTTATAGTTACATAAACTCCCTATCTCCTTATATTGACGAGAGATCTAACTCTTCACATTTCTATCTTACATTATTTGGTATGAAGACCGTTTGCCTTCAATCTCTTATTGCATTTTGGTTTATTTTGATGTTTGTACTCAATTAGGTTTAGGTTCTAAATATATCCCTCTGAGTTATCACTTCTTATTTTGAAGAAGTAACCAAAGAATTATTTTTCTAACTTTTTTAATGTTTTATCATGTTCTTTTGTCACAAAATTCTTATGTTCAATAAAATGCCTCTTTTGATATTGTTATTTTAGAAAAAGTTGATCCAAATATTTTTGTGCAATTTCTATTACATCCAAAAAAAATATGCCACTTTTATAGGATCCAAAGTCTTCAACTTTGTTTAGTCTATTAAAAAGACATCTATTATTGCCATTGATGGTTTTGAGTTCCACCGTTATTCCTTTATATAACAATTGTGATACTAAAGTTAGATTATTTATTTTGGATAGAACATAAAGCAAATTTTCTAAGTGTGAAATTTCATGATCCTTGCACTTGATAGAATTTATCATCAACTATATTAATTGGTATGATTGCTTTTTCTTGAATGGAATAAAACCAAAGTAAGTTGCATGTTATATGATGGATAGATCATGAATCATTGTACCAATAACTCTCTTCAGATTTTATTTTTGGCTTTGTTTGTAGTTTTGGTGTTTTTTTGTATCATAGGAGCATGTTTGTGATAATATATTATTTGTATTCAAAACTATTTCTTCAAAATATTTTCTTATTTGAACATACATTATTTTGAAAAGTACCTCTTTGATGCACTCATTTTATTCTTTCGCAAATTTCTTCAATTTTAGTTACTTTCCTTTGATGTACAATCCCTTATTGCTCCCAAATTAAATTTTTGCTTCAATTATTCTCTTTTCTTTTTGGGATTTTCAATTTCAATTTTGATATTCTCCTTCAATCAATTATCTTAATTATTTCTACAAAACCTTTTATCTCCAAATTTTCAATTAAATTTTTCTTCATACTTTCTTCAAAAAATTTCTTCTTCAATTTTTTTTCTTCTTCTCTTCTTCAATTTAAATTTTTATTTTCTTGATTATTTCAATCTTTCATTCTTTTCATTAATCTTCTTCAAATTTATATTCTTCTTAAATATTCTCCCTTTTTTAATTAATACAATTTTCTTATTCAATTCAATTAAACTTTAATTTTATTCTATTTAATTTATCAATCTTAAATTTCAAGTATTTTCTTTTCTTCAATTTCAAAATTTTATTCAAATAATTGTTCATTTATTAAATCAATAATCTTCTTCGTCTTTAACTTCTTATAAATCCCTTCAATTCAATTAATTTCTTCTTCAAATTTTAAATCTTAAAGTAATCAAATTTCCTTCAATTATATAATAACTCCAATTAGTAATATTGTTCTTTAATATAATTAATTAATTGTCTTATTATATCCCCCAATAATGCTTTTTACAATAACTTTCTTTCTTCCAAATAATTTCTCCCTTCTAAATTATTTTACATAAAATTTAAATATTATTTCCTTCAAGTGCACTTCATTTTAAAAATTATGTTAAAAAATAAAATGCTAATGCAAATTAAACATGTATATTATGTGGCACTTAATATCTTTTTCTAAACTAGGGTATCATTCTTTGGTTATTTCACTTTCCTAAATAGACTTCTACCTTGTTGAGAATTATAATAAGCTTTGTCCAATATGATTATATCTTATGGTCATTATACCAACTCACTCACTACATCCATGCTACTTGGTGTACTTCTATTATAGATGCTCATGCTTTCATTTTATCTCTTGTGCTTTGTTCTAAGGTGATACCAAAGCACACTTCAAACTTGTTCCTTCAACTCTAGATTTTTATTCATAGCATAATTTATTCCTAATGCTCACCGATAGTCTTTTCCTTTCAATTGTAGATGCAAATTATTCTTATATAAAATTTATCTTCATATTATTTAATATATTCTTCTCCTTCCTGTGTTGTATTCTCATTGTTATTTACATTGAATATTTATTCTTATTTCCATGCTCTCACTGGATGCTTATCCTTTCTTCATTTTTCTCCACCATCATAATATAAAAATAACACTTTGGAATTTTTCAAAATTTGGGTGCAACTTATCAACTCATATTTTCTCACTTACTATATGTTCTTCAACCAATGCTCTTATGGTATGGTTTAACTCTTTGTAATAGCTACAATTAATGTTCTTCCTTGCAACTACCTCCAAGAAGCTTCAAAAATCTTGTCTGATTCTCCAACCATGGTTCTCCAACCATGGATATACCTACTCTTATCTCAAACTCACATTCTCTCCACCTTGGATATCTAATGAATATGGATTTGATAACACTGCTAGAAAATCATCCTTAGTAATATCACTAGTTAAATTTCTCAATGTTGTCATGATATCATTTATACTAGTAGTCTGGGGATCTGGAGTAGGTAGTGTTGATATAGTGAGAGGTGCAGGTAATGTGGGAGTTGTTATAGTTAAAAATATTGGTTTAAGAACTAAGGATGCATTAGTAAGATGAGGGATTAAAACTGGTGTCTACTTTTGAAGCTCTAACTATGGGATTTCCCAAAAAAATCACATGGTATTTCTAGGGTGATGTTTACCTATGGCTATTAAAGTGTTCTTTGCTACCACAAATGCTTAAAATAATTCTAAAAATGTCAACAAATTAGACTCATAGATCATGAAAATTAAATATATGTTGAAGGTCTTGAAATAATAATATAGTGCTTGGGCATCTATTAGCCTAATTTCTTGTGGTACCTATTTCTAAGTTCCTCTAAATTTTATGTTTAAATATATTACTACCTCTTGTTGGTGCCTTTGAATGGAGGTGAACTAGGTTGAAAGGGAAATAAATCTACGTTCTCATTGAATTCTTAGTCCAATATACTAGCAAGTTGAACCCAAGAATTAATGCAAACATCCTGAAGATTTTAGTACCAATTTATTATCTTTTATTTCGATGATATTAGTAACATCCTTATCATCATGTCTACATAATGAATATTATGTAACACAACTAATGATGCTACATATTGGTAGTGCTCGTAGGTTATTTTCCTACTATCATCATATATTGACATTGCTTTAAGAGTTGTAGGAGGAATGGGATTCTAGTTGGGCAGGTAAAGTGGACTACTATGATTCCAATTTGGGAAATTTTGAAAAGGATAATTTTGATACATTTGCTAGGATGTGGTTGAGTGAACTAAATATGGATATGATAAATGAGTAGATTTCTAACTTCTTGTAGAACCAATAGAGTATGGAGATGTAGGTGGTAATAAAGATTTATTTCTTCAAAATGTTAGAGCTAGTACTTCTACAAATAATACTAGTTCTTCTAATTTTCTATCTATTGCTTGCATGAGCATAATATTACAAGACAAATGACAATTTTTTAATCTAAAAATGTTATTTTAGCATAATTTTCAAGAGATAGGATTTTGATTTGCTAGAGCAAAATATCACCAAAATTCTACTCAATCAGGATGGTGATATTTTCATCCCTAAATACTCTTGGTAGTGTGATCGGTAGATGCTCTCTTGAAGCATGCCAAAAATCTTAGCACATTAGATAGCTTATAAGGAAATTTATCTTTGATACAAGGAATGCTACCTAATCAGATAATAGTAGGATTTGGGTCACACCAAGTGTGCCAAAACACTCTTGGTCTAAATTATACCTAAGAGAATAAGGTGCAACCTCAAAACCATGGCTTCTAAGTCATCCAAAATCTTGGCTAAGGTGTTTAGGGTGCATCTCATTCGGTATATTTTGGATGAATAGCATCTTGTATTTTTTTCAAATTTTTAAGGGGCATCTGATAGAGAAATTAGATAGCAGTATCCTTGTAAAACTTATCAAAATTTTGCCAAGTACGAACATGGATTAATCTACTTGAAAATATTCACTAAATGGGTCCAAGTACCAATTGACATACTAAAGAGGAGCGATTAGTTCAAGGGAATGATTCAATTAGTAAAAGGTGTTAATCCACTTGTAAATGAAAGTGATTCACTTTTAAAAAGCAATTAATTCACTTTTTAAACTATAGAAAACTACTCCAACAGTCACATGTTAGGAAGTCACCCTTATTATTCTCATAGGATAATTCCCTAGTATCACACAATAAATTACAATATATCAAATGTAAACTTCACTCAATAAGAATAACAATATCATTGAAATATTATTGAAAAATGTATTCATTTTAAGCAATGCATAAATGCAATGCTTCTTTGGTACATATTACATGTCTTTGGCTTTAATATATACATACGTGAGACTCCTCGTATGTACATGACTCTCGACATTTACACTTACATAAACTCCCTATATCCTTATACTTACGAGAGATCTAACTCTTCAAATTTCTATCTTACATTATTTGGTATGAAGACCCTTTACCTCAAATCTCTTATTGCATTTTGGTTTATTTTGATGTTTGTACTAAATTAGGTTTAGGTTCTAAATATGTCCCTCTGAGTTGTCACTTCTTCTTTTGAAGAAGTAACCAAAGAATTTATTTTCTAATTTTTTAATGTTTAATTATATTCTTTTGTCACAAGATTCTTATTTTCAATAAAATACCTCTTTTGATATTGTTATTTTAGCAACATTTGATCCAAATATTTTTATGCAGTTTCTATTACATCAAAAGAAAATATGCCCCTTTTTTAGGATCCAAAGGCTTCAACTTTTTTTAGTCTATTAATAAGACATCTATTATTGCCATTGATGGTTTTGATTTCCATTGTTATTCCTTTATCTAGCAATTATGATACTAAAGTTAGATTATTTGTTTTAAATAGAACATAAAGAAGATTTTCTAATGTACATTCTGAATATGGTAGACTAAGTGTGAAATTTCATGATCCTTGTACTTGATAGATTTTATCATCCACTATATTAATTGGTATGATTTATTTTCTTGAATGGAATAAAACCAATGTAAATTGCATGTTATCTTATCGATAGATCATGAATCATTGTACCAATAACTATATTTAGATTTGATTTTTGGCTTTGTTTGTAGTTTTGGTGTTTTGTTGTATCATAGAGAATGTTTGTGATAATATATTATTTGTCTTCAAAAATATTTCTTCAAAATTTTTTTCTTTGAACATACATGATTTTGAAAAGTACCTATTTGATGCACTCATTTTATTCTTTCGCAAATTTCTTCAATTTTAATTACTTTCCTTTGATGTAGAATCCCTTATTGCTCCCAGATTAAATTTTTGCTTCAATTGTTCTCTTTTCTCTTTGGGATTTTCAATTTCAATTTTGATATTCTTGTTCAATAAATTATCTTAATTATTTCTAGAAAATATTTTATATCCAAATTTTCAATTAAATTTTTCTTCATACTTTCTTCAAAAAATAAATTCTTCAATTTTTTTTCTTCTTCTCTTCTTCAATTTAAAATTTCGTTTTCTTGCTTATTTCAATCTTTCATTATTTTCATTAATCTTCTTCAAATTTATATTCTTCTTCAGTATTCTTATTTTTTTTAATTAATACAATTTTCTTCTTCAATTCAAACTTTAATTTTATTCTATTTAATTTATCAATATTAAATTTCAAGTATTTTATTTTCTTCAATTTTAAAATTTTATTCTAATAAGTGTTCATTTATTCAATCAATAATATTCTTCTTCTTTAACTTCTTATAAATCCCATCGATTCAATTATTTTCTTCTTCAAATTTTAAATATTTAAGTAATCAAATTTCCTTCAATTATATAATAACTCCAATTTGTAATATTGTTCTTTAATATACTTAATTAATTGTCTTATTATATCCCCCAATAATTCTTTTTACAATAACTTTCTTTCTTCCAAATAATTTCTCCCTTTTAAATTAATTTACTATAAATTTAAATATTATTTCCTTCAAGTGATCTTCATTTTAAAAATTATGTTCGAAAATAAAATGCTATTGCAAATTAAACATGTATAATAGGTGGCACTTAATCTCTAAATTTCTAAACTTGGGTATCATTCTTTGGTTATTTCACTTTCCTAAATAGACTTCTACCTTGTTGAGCATTATAATAAGATTCATCCAATATGATTATGCCTTATGGTCATTATAACAACTCAATAACTACATCCATGCTACTTGGTCTACTTCCATTATAGATTCTCATGCTTTCATTTTATCACTTGTGCTTTGTTCTAAGGTGATCTCAATGCACACTTCAAAATTGTTGCTTCAACTCTAGATTTTTATTCATAGCAAAATATATTCCTAACGCTCATCGATGATCTTCTCCTTTCTATTGTAGATGCAAACTATTCTTATATAAAAATTATCTTCATATTATTTAATATATTCTTCTCCTTCCTATGTTGTATGCTCATTGTTATTTACATTTAATATTTATTCTTATTCCCATGCTCTCACTGGATGCTTATCCTTTCTTAATTTTTCTCCACCATCATAATCTAAAAATACACTTTGGAACTTTTTTATAATTTGGGTGAAACTTATCAACTCAAATTTTCTCACTTACTAGATATTCTTCAACCAATGCTCTCCTGGTATGGTTTACTTCTTGGCAATAGCTACAATTAATGTTCTTCCTTGCAACTGCCTCCAGGAAGCTTAAAAAATCTTTTATGATTCTCCGATGGGGAGCCCTAGATTCACCATCGAGGTCTCGACCCTCTAGGCCATTAATCACCCACCTGGAAGAATACCTCCTCAGAATCTGAAAAGTCAGCTCCTATCCCCCTTCATGACTGAACCTTCACATATTTTACCCTAACTAGAAACTGCCACCGGGTCAATCATGGGAACATGCATTGATGAGTTGTCTGAACGTCTCTAACCTCTGGGCATAGCATTCGAGTGGTCGCCATGCTCAGCAAGCTTACCGGGCAAGAAATCATGCATTAATGAGGCCTTTGACCACCTCGAGAAACACCATCTAGGAACGCATGCCTTTTCAAATCATGAACCAGTAGTATGTCGCGATATCATGACATGTCGTGATATCATGACATTTTTCTTCCTCGCTACCTTTCTCTTCTTTGGGTCGCGACATATTTCCTTTTCGGCTCTTATTTCTCCTTTTCGGTCATGAAATCGTGGCATCTTTCCTTTTTGCCTCCTCTTCACCTCTCGGGGCACGAAAACACAAAAACACGACATGTCATGATATCATGACATTCTTCCTTTATGCTTCCTTCTCGCCTCTTTGGGTTGCAAAATTGTGACATGTCATGATATCATGACAACTTTGCTCTTTGCTTTCTCTCTCTGTTTCGGGTCACAAAATCATGACATGTCACGATATCGTGACAATTTCCTTCTTTGCTTTCTTTCTACTCCTTTAGTTGTGATTTTGTGACATGTCATGAAATCGTGACATTTTCTTCTCTGGCCTTTCCTATCTTCTTTCAGTTGCGATTTTGTGACATGTCATGAAATCTCGACATTTTTGCTTTGCGCCTTCTATCTCCTTCCTAAGTCATGAAAATGTGACATGTCACGATATCGCAACACTTTTTCTCCTTTGCGCCTTCTCTCATCCTTTGGTCATGAAAATGTGACATGTCACGATATCGTGACACTTTTCTCTCTTGCGCCTTCTCTCATCTTCTGGTCGTGAAAATGTGACATGTCACGATATCACGACACTTTTTCTTCTTGGCACCTTCTCTCGTCCTTTGGTCGCAAAAATGTGACATGTCACGATATCATGACACTTTTCTCTCTTGCACCTTCTCTTGTCTTTTGGTCATGAAAATTCTACATGTCACGATATCGCGACACTTTTTATCTCTCTACAAAAACTTCACGATATCGTGACACTTTTCCTTCTTTGCCAACATGTCGCAATATCGCGTGATGGCAAGCTGAGATTAGATCAACAAAACTTTTAAATTAATTTTGCTGCAAATAGCTTAATACAGTTTTCCAATACAGTTTCCAGGCATATTTCTCTTTCCCCTTCAATCCTGAACTCACCATTCCCCCGTCCTTACAATTTTTTTGAGTTTTTATCGAGGCCTCGATCCTCTAGGAAATTAATGCCCCCGCCCCAAAAAAAAATCAAATTCGATTTTTTTTCCCCCTCTGTCGAGTTTTCAAATTTTGCCATAAATGGGCAACTGCCCGATCCACCAAGAAGCTTGCATTAATGGCCCCTCCTTAACCTGCACCCGCTGTTTTGTTCGGACTATCCTCTACACTACTGTCTCGCCCATAAAGCCATCACCTGTAATTGTTGTGTTTCCAGAAATAAATAAAAATAATAATGCGTGGCCAACACCACTCTTCTCAATTTACGTGGCCTTCATCTTCGACTTAATACATGTATACTTTCGTGTGTCAAATTCAACATTACCTCCAACTAGTTGTGTCACCTTTAACACATGTGGTAGCCACGTGTCTATTCCCGCCTTGCCTGGCCATCTGCGTGTTTACTTTGGTTTGTCTTTTCCCTGGTCGTGATATCGCGACATGTCACGATATCGTGACCCAAACTGCCCCATACGCCTTAGTCTGCTAAAATGCCACGATATCGCGACATGTCATGATATCGCAACATGTCACGATATCGTGACCCAAATTGCTTTTGCCTTAGCCTTGCCCTTGGGAGCCACGATTTTGCGACATGTCATGAAATTGTGACATGTCATGATATCGCGACTCCCCCTCACTCCTTGCCTTGCCTCATCGTTGGGAGCCATGATTTCATGACATGTTGCGAAATCGTGACATGTCGCGATTTCGTGGCTCCCCCTCGCTCCTTGCCTTGCCTTGCCTTTGGGAGCCACGATTTTGTGACATGTCACGAAATCACGGCTCCCAACGGCGAGGCAAGGCAAGGAGCGAGGGGGAGCCACGAAATCGTGACATGTCATGATTTCATGACATGTCATGAAATTGCGGCTCCCAACGGTGAGGCAAGGCAAGGAGCAAGGGGGAGTTGTGATATCGCGACATGTCACGATTTTGTGACATGTCACAAAATCGTGGCTCCCAATGGCAAGGCTAAGGCAGAGGCAGTTTGGGTCATGATATCGTGACATGTCATGATATCGTGGTGTTTTAGTAGACTAAGGCGTAGGGGGAAGTTTGGGTCACGATATCGCAACATGTCGCAATATCGTGACATGTCGCGGTATCGCGGCCAGGGAAAAGACAAACCAAAGTAAACACGTGGAAGGCCAGGCAAGGCAGGAATAGACATGTGGCTGCCACATGTGTTAAAGGTGACACAACCAGTTGGAGGTAATTTTGAATTTGACATGCGAAAGCATACATGTATTAAGTCAAAGATGAAGGCCACGTAAATTGAGAAGAGTGGTGTCGGCCATGCATTATTATTTTTATTTATTTTTGGCAACACAACAATTATAGGTGATGGATTTATGGGCGATACAACAGTGCAGAGGAAAGTTAGAACAAAATGGCAGGTGCAGGTTAAGGAGGGGCCATTAATGCAAGCTTCTTGGTGGATTGGGCAATTGCCCATTTATGGCAAAATTTGAAAACTCGGTCGAGGAGGAAAAAAAAATTGAATTTGATTTTTTTTTGGGGCGGGGGCATTAATTGCCTAGAGGATCGAGGCCTTGATAAAAACTCAAAGAAATTGTAAGGACGGGGGGATGCTGAGTTCGGGATTGAAGGGGAAAGAGAAATATGCCTAGAAATTGTATTGGAAAACTGTATTAAGCTATTTGTAGCTAAATTAATTTAAAAGTTATGTTGATCTAATCTCGGCTTGCCATCAAGTGGTATCATAGTGGGAGCTCCTGAGCGTGTAATAGATCGTCGGAAGAGAGGTAGTTACACCAGGATCTGTGGAAGGATTTGTAAAAAAAAAAAAAAAAAGAATGCCTCCACAAAGAAACCGTGGTGGAGTAGGAAATGTGGTGTCGGCCGAAGACTTTCAAGCCTTGCAGAGACAAGTTCAATCCCTGCAAGAGGATCTACGTAGAAGGCACGAGCCCGGAATAGATGAGGGAAGTGAAGATGAAGTTGATGAAGAAGCAGACCAGTCTAAGGAAGAAGAAGAGGTTGTGGATCCTGCACAAGCCCGATTGTACAAGGCCATCTCTCAGATTGGAAAGAAACCAAAAATGGAGGTTTCTACATATTTGAGAAACCTAAATCTAGAAGAGGTGATTGACTGGATAAATTATTTAGAAGAATATTTCAAATACGAGGAGTTTGAAGACCCTAATCGGGTCAGATTTGCTAAGACCAAGGTGAAGGGTCATGCCAGCATTTGGTGGAGGGGAATACAGTTGGAGAGGAACAGAAGAGGGAAGGAAAGAATAACAATATGGGACAGAATGGTGGAAAAGATAAAAAGATAGTTTATTCTAGCAGATTACGAGTTGGATCTGCTAAGGAAAATGCAGATTTTGAGACAGACAAACAAAACTGTCCAAGAATACATCGAGGATTTTTACAAGATCTCTATTAGGACTGGACATTTAGAGGCAAACAAAGAAAAGGTAGCCCGTTATATCAATGGGTTAAGACTCGGTATCCAGGAAGAGCTGAGCCTAGTTTGGGTAAGCACCATTGAGGATGCTTACCAGTTTGCCTTAAAGGTGGAAGAAAAACTGAATAGGCGATTTGAAGGCAAACAAAGAGGAAGGGGCCGAGGTGGAAGGACTGGTGGGAGAACCAATGGAGAAAAGTATAAAGATCTAAAGAATATTGGTGAAGCCAGTAGCAACCAGGATCAAAGGGAAGAGGATGTTTATCAGATCCATGATCAGAACAGCTACCCAAGAGGACGGTGTGGATCTGGACAAGGGTTTGGAAGAGGAGTATTTCGTGGGACATGTTTCCACTATGGTGAAGAAGGACATCGGGCATTTGAGTGTCCAAAACATCGAGAAAGGACAAACAAGAGGCCTGAGGGTCCAACCAGGGCTGCTATGGCAGAGGAAGATGTTGAGTCTGAACATTTGGAAGAAACAAAGAGAGGGGAAGCAATGATCGTAAAGAGAGTCCTATTGAATGAGGAGGACACAGATCAGAGAAGAAGTCTATTTCGCACAAGGTATAAATGCACAGGAAATGTTTACAATATTATTATTGACAATGGTAGCACGGATAACCTGGTTTTATAAGAAATGGTTACCAAGTTACAATTAGAGAGGAAGAAGCACCCACATCCATATCAGGTCGCATGGTTACAGAAGGACCATAGGGCTCTGGTCAATAAACAGTGCTCCGTTAAATTTAATATTGGAAATTATTATGATGAGGTCCTGTGCGACATCCTGCCTATGGATGCTCACCATATGTTGCTAGGGAGGCCTTGGCAGTTCGACCAAAGTGCAGTGCATGACAGCCGTGCCAACACCTTCTCATTAAAAAAGAATGGTGTATGCCATAAGATGAAACCTATGAAGGAGATGGATTAAAAGGTGTGTAACAGCTCTAGGATCTGTCTAGTTGAAGGGAGAAAATTTTTGGATGGTTTGAAGCATGAAAATTTGTGTTATGCAATAATTCCTAGAGTTAGGGAGGAGGAATGCAAAGATACCCCGGTAGAAGTCCTAGATCTGTTGGAGTTTTTAGATATTGTATCAGATAATGTGCTTGAGGGTTTACCCCCAGTAAGGAAGATTAGCCACCATATAGATTTGGTGCCAGGATCAAGCTTGCCAAATAAAGCTGCACATAGAATGACACCTGTAGAAACTGAGTTAAACATACAGGTCCAAGAGTTGCTGGAGAAAGGATTGATTAGAGAGAGTCTTAGCCCATGTGTAGTGCCTGTAGTACTAGCACCCAAGAAGTATGGAGAGTGGAGGATGTGCACAGACTCTTGGGCAATCAATAAAATCACTATCAAATACAGATTCCCATTGCCAAGGATGGATGATATCACGGACTGTTTAAGTGGAGCTGAGTACTTCACAAAAATTGACCTAAAAAGTGGTTATAATCAGATCCGTATTCGAGAAGGAGATGAGTGGAAGACAGCCTTCAAGACAAGAGAGGGCTTGTATGAGTGGTTGGTCATGCCGTTTGGGCTATCCAATGCACCAAGTACCTTCATGCGGCTAATGAATGAAGTACTAAAAGAGTTTCTGGGAAAGTTTTTCATTGTTTATTTAGATGATATATTAATTTTCAGCAGAACCCTGGAGGAACACCTGATGCATATCAGGAAGATTTTTGAAAAACTGCGGGAGGAGCAGTTATTAATAAATCTAAAAAAGTATAATTTTGTCAAGAAAGAGTTCATCTACCTAGGGTTTGTAATCTCAGTAGAAGGTCTAAAAATGGACCCAGAGAATGTGAGAGACATCATCGAATGGCCTACCCCAAGAAGCACAACAGAAGTAAGATCATTCCATGGTCTAGCCAACTTTTACAGGAAGTTCATAAAGAACTTCAGCAGCATCTATGCACCTCTCACGAAAACAATGAGAGGGGATAAAAAAGAGTTCAAATGGACATTAGGGGCTGAGAGGAGCTTTGATGCATTAAAGAAAAAGGTCACAGAACAGCCTGTTTTGGAACTCCCAAATTTTAACAAGGTATTTCAGGTGGACTGTGATGCCAGAGGCAGTGCAATAGGGGCTGTACTGAGTTAGAAAGGCAGACCTGTTGCTTATTTCAGTGAGAATCTAAATGATGCTCAGAAAAAGTATTCAATTTATGACCAAGAATTTTATGCTACAGTTCAGGCTCTGAAGAAGTGGAGACATTATTTATTGCCAAAGGAGTTTGTGCTATTTACTAATCATCAAGCTTTACAGTACATTAACAGTCAAACAAAACTGAACCAAAGGCACATGAAGTGGGTGGAGTTCCTTCAAAGCTATACCTTTGTACTGAAGCACAGAAGCGGGAAATCAAGCAAAGTTGCAGATGCCTTGAGTAGAAGGCAGAATTTACTGATTGAGATGACAGTGGAAGTAGTGGGATTTGAAGAACTGAAGGGTTTGTACCTAGAAGATCTGGATTTTGCAGAAGCTTGGATGGCTTGCTTGACACCTGTTACTGTGAACAAGACAAGACGGTTGGATTTTCTAATCCAAGATGGAATGTTGTTTAGAGGAAGTAAATTATGCGTTCCAAGGAGTTCCATGTAGGAAAACTTAGTCAAGGAGAAACACAGTGGAGGACTGGTCGGACATTTTGGCCGGGATAAGACAATTGCCCTGGTGAGTGAAAATTACTATTGGCCGCAACTACAACAAGATGTGAAAAAGTTTGTACAGAGTTGTAGAGTATGCCAGATGGCAAAGGGTAGAAGACAGAACATGGGATTGTACCAGTCGTTACCAGTACCTGAGCGACCATGGGAGGACGTCAGCATGGACTTCATCCTCAGATTGCCAAGAACACAGAGGGGAAATGACTCTGTATTTGTAGTAGTTGATAGATTTTCTAAGATGGCACACTTTATCCCATGCCAGAAAACTAGTGATGCAGTTCACATTGCAGGGTTATTTTTCAAGGAAGTGGTACGACTTCACGGTCTACCGAAGAGCATTGTTTCTAATAGAGATACAAAATTTGTTGGTTATTTTTGGAGAACTTTGTGGAAGAAGTTGAAGACAGATCTGAAGTTCAGTTCTGCATACCACCCATAGACTTATGGACAGACAGAGGTGGTAAATAGAAGCATGGGTAATTTACTGAGATGCTTGATAGCAGATCAACCCAAGGGATGGGATTTAGTTTTATCGTAGGCAAAATTTGCATATAACAGTTCAGTCAATAAGAGCATAAATAAATCTCCATTTTAGATAATATATGAAAGCAGCCCAAGAAATGTGTCTGAACTGAGAAAGTTGGATAAGAGAGAAAAGTGCAGTGCTGAGGCAGAAGAATTTGCGAAGCATATGAAAATTCTGCATGAAGAAGTAAGGAAACAAATTATAAAAATGAATACTCAATATAAGACAAGGGCAGACCAGAAGCGGTGGTTCAAGGAGTTCGAAGTAGGATATGAGGTCATGGTACATCTCAAGAAGGAGAGATTTCCTACCAAGACTTATAACAAATTGAAGATGAAGAAGTTTGGGCCATGTAGAATACTGGGAAAACGGGAGTCAAGAAATGCATATGAAGTGGAATTGCCAAGTTGGCTTGATATTTCACCTATTTTTAATATTTTAGATTTAGTGGAATATCATGAGGGAGAGAGTACAAAGGTACCAAGTGTAGAATTATGGCAAGTTCTAGCATCTACTCCAACCATAGACGAGGTCGAGGAAATATTAGACACTCGTGAAGGCAGAAGCACCAGAAACAAACAGTATTTTGAATATTTGATAAAGTGGAAGGGCAGACCTATTGAAGATGCAACTTGGTTGCCGAAGACGGAGGTTGACCGCCTGGGTCTTCCCCTAACAAAATAGAAGTGAGGATCACTTTTTTTTTATTTACCCCGGGTGTCTGATGCAGGAGCATCCGATGGCAATGGAGCAATCTTGCATCCTCCAAATATTTTTTTCTAAGTTTTTTTTTAAGTACTCTGTGTTTTGACTCATTTCAGTTCTTTTCTAAAGTTGAGGTTTTGTAAAGCAAGGGAAAGGTCGAAGTTTTACAAGGCAGGTTGGGGAGCCGTGAAATCGTGACATGTCATGAAATCGTGGCTCTCATAGGCAAGGCAAGGCAAGAGGCGAGGGGGAGCCGTGAAATCATGACATGTCACGAAATCATGACATGTCGCGATTTCACGGCTCCCCAACCTGCCTTGTAAAAATTTGACCTTTCCATTGCTTTATAAAACCTCGACTTTAGAAAAGAACTGAAATGAGTCAAAACATAGAGTACTTAAAAAAAATTAGAAAAAAATATTTGGAGGATGCAAGATTGCTCCATTACCACCGGATGTTCCTGCATCATCGCGACACTTTTTCTTCTTTGTGGTATTTTGCCTTTCTTTGGATGCTCATACATTAGACAACCGGGGTGGATTGAGAAGTGACATTCAATTATGAACTATTTTGTCACCTTCTTTTTAACTGGGGCTGTACAAGCTCTCCAAGCTTCAGCAAAATCTAGGTCTTTAGGGTACAAAACCTTAAGTTCTTTAAACCCCACAACTTACACTCTCATTGTTGTCAGCAAACTCTTTTCATCCATCTCTTTCAGTGGATTTAGTTTATGGCGCACTCCTTCATTTGTTAGGGAGTAAGTGTTGGTACGTCCATCATGGACTACACGGTGATCAAACTTCCATGGTCTTCCTAATAGCATATGGAAAGCATCCATAGGCAAGATATCACACATGACCTCATCCTGATATCTCCCACTATTAAAATTTACTAAGGACTATTCATTGACCAATGCCCTATGGTCCTTCTACAACCATGCAATCCGGTATGGATGCGGGTGTCTCCTCCTCTCTAGCTGTAACTTAGTAACCATTTATTAAGAGACCAAGTTATCAGTACTACCATTATCTAGGATAACATTATAGACCTTACCTGAACATTTGCACTTTGTGCAGAATAGGCTCCTCCTCTGGTCTGATCCTTTCTCCTCATTCAACAGGGTCCTCCTTGTGACCATAACTTCTCCTCTCTCTACTTCCTCAGAATTTTCTGATTCAACACCTTCATTTGCTATATCTGCTCTGGCATGACCCTTAGGTCTTCTATTCATCCTTTCTTGGTGTTGTGGACACTCGTATGCTCGATGTCCTTCTTTTCCATAGTGGAAATAGGTTCCACGAAATCCTCCCATTCCAAATCCACATCCAAATCTACCTCTCCCTCTTGTGTAGCCGTTGTTCTGATCATGAGGACTATAATCATTATCTCCATTTTGATCCTAACTACTACTAGCTTCTTATTTCTTCTCATCTTGTCCTCCATATATTCTTCCACTAGTTATTTCTCCATGACCTCTTCCTCTTTGCTTACCCTCAAACCGTCTGTTCAGCTTCTCTTTGACTTTGAGGGAAAACTGGTAAGCATCCTCAATGGTGCTCACCCTAACTAGACTCAACTCTTCTTGAATACTATTTCTCAACCCATTAATGTAACGGACCACCTTCTCCTTGTTAGCCTTTGAATGGCCAGTTCTGATGGAGATCTTATAAAACTCCTCTTTGTATTCTTTGATAGTTTTGCTTGACTGTCTCAAACTTTGCATTTTCCTTAGCAGATCCAATTCATAATCTGTAGGAATAAACTATATTTTCAACTTATCTACCATTCTATCCCATCTTGTTATTCTCTCCTTTCCTCTTCTATTTCTTTCTAGCTGTACTCCCTTCCACCAGATGCTAGCATGGCCTTTCAACTTTGTTTTTGCAAACTTGATCCGATCTGGATCTACAACCTCCTCATACTCAAAATATTTCTCCATATCATTGATATAATCAATCAATTCCTCTGGATCTAGATTTCCAAAGTATGCAAAAACCTCCATCTTTGGTTTCTTTCCAATCTGGGATATGGCTTTGTATAACCTGGCTTATGCAGGATCTACAGCCTCTTCTTCTTCCTCAAACTGGTCCTCTTCTTCATCAACTTCATCTTCACTTCCTTCTTCTCCTTTGGGTTCAAGCCCTCTGCGTAGCTCCTCTTGCAAGGCCTGAACTTGCCTCTGCAAAGCTCTAAAATATTTTGCTGGCACCATATTTCTTCCACCACCATAGTTTCTTCATGGAGGCATTCTACTTGTTTCTCTTACAACCCTTCCACAGATCCTGGTGCAAGCTGCCTCACTTTTGGTGATCTGCTCACACACTCAGGAACTCCTACTCTTCCATAGATCCTGGTGCAAACTGCCTCACTTTCATGGATATTTTCACACACTCAAGAAATTCTGCTTTGATACCACTTTATGGGATGCCCAGATTCACCACCAAAAATCCAGATCCCCTCTTCTCCTTTTATCACCAAAAACAAATTACAACACTAGCCCGTAGGTGTAGTTTTTTTTTTTTCGAGCACTTGATGGGGAGCCCCAAATTCACCACCGAGGTCCTGACCCTCTAGGACATTAATCACCCACCTAGAAGAATACCTCCTTAGAATCTAAAAAGTCAGCTCCTCTCCCCCTTCATGACTGAACCTTCACATATTTAACCCTAACTGGAAACTACCACTAGGTCAGTCGTGGAAACATGCATTGATGATTCGTATGAACATCTCTGACCTATGGGTGTAGCATTCGAGTGGCCTCCATGCTTAGTAAGCTTATCGAGCAAGAAATCATGCATTAATGAGGCCTTTGACCACCTCAGGAAACACCATCTGGGAACCCGTGCCTTTTTGAATCATGAACCAGCAGTATGTCATGATATCATGACATGTCACGATATCGTGACTTTTTTCTTCCTTGCTGGCACTTTATGGGGATGCCAATATTCAACACCAAAAATACAGATCCCCTCTTCTCCTTTTATCACTAAAAACAAATTACAACACTAGCCCGCAGATGTAGTTTTTTTTTTTTTGAGCACTTGGTTGGGAGCCCCAGATTCACCATCGAGCTCCCAACCCTCTAGGCCATTAATCACCCACATGGAAGAATACCTCATTAGAATATGAAAATTCAGCTCCTCTCCCCCTTCGTGATTGAACCTTCACATATTTTACCCTAACTAGAAACTGCCATCGGGTCAGCCACGAAAACATGCATTGATGATCCATCCGAACGTCTCTGACCTCTAGGCACAACATTCGAGTGTCTACATGCTAATAAATATTATCGAGCAAGAAATAATGCATTAATGAGGCCTTTGACCACCTTGGGAAACACCATCTAGGAATGCATGCCTTTTCAAATCGTGAACTAGTAGTATGTCACGATATCATGACATGTCGTGATATCATGACATTTTTCTTCCTCGTTGCCTTTCTCTTCTTTGGGTCACGATATCATGACATGTCGTGATATCACAACATATTTCCTTTCTGGATCTTCTTTCTCCTTTTTGATCTCAAAATTACGACATGTCATGATATCGTGACATCTTTCCTTTCTGCATCCTCTTTGCCTCTTAGGTCACAAAATCGTGACATGTTGCGATATCGTGACATTCTTCCTTTCTACTTCCTTCTCGCCTCTTTGGGTCACGAAATCGTGACATGTCACGATATCACGATAGATTTGCTCTCTTCTTTCTCTCTCTATTTTGGGTCACAAAATTGTGACATGTCACGATATCGTGACAGTTTCCTTCCTTGCTTTCTTTCTACTCCTTTGATCACGATTTCGCTACATGTCATGAAATCGTGACATTTTCTTCTCTGGCCTTCCCTGTCTTCTTTTGGTCACGATTTCGTGACATGTCATGAAATCATGACATTTTTACTCCGCGTCTTATCTCTCCTTCCTAGGTCATGAAAACGTGACATGTCGTGATATCGTGATACTTTTTCTCCTTTGCGCCTTCTCTCATCCTTTGGTCACAAAAATGTGACATGTCACGATATCGTGACACTTTTCTCTCTTGCACCTTCTCTCATATTTTGGTCACAAAAATGTGACATGTTGCGATATCATGACACTTTTTCTCCTTGGTGCCTTCTCTCGTCCTTTGGTCATGAAAATGTGACATGTCACGATATCGCGACACTTTTCTCTCTTGCGCCTTCTCTCGTCTTCTAGTCGCAAAATGTGACATGTCGTGATATCACGACACTTTTTATCTCTCTTTCGACATGTCGTGATATTGCGACACTTTTCCTTATTTGCAAACATGTCGCGATATCGCAACATTTTTTCTTCTTTCTGGTATTTTGCCTTTCATTGGATGCTCCTGCATCAGAAAACCAGGGTGGATTGAGAAGTGACCTTCACTTTTGTACTATTCTGTCACCTTCTTTTTAACTAGGGTTGTACAAGATCTCCAAGCTTTAGCAAAATTTGGGTCTTTAGGGTAAAAACCCTTAAGTTCTTCAAACCCCACAATTTCCACTCTCATTGTTTTTAGCAAACTCTTTTCATCCATCTCTTTTAGTGTATTTAGTTTATGACGCACTCCTTTTTTTAGGGAGTAAGTGTTGGTATGTCCATCATGGACTACACGGTGATCAAACTGCCATGGTCTTCCTAACAGCATATTGCAAGCATCCATAGGTAAGATATCACACATGACCTCATCCTGGTATCTCCCACTATTAAACTTTACTAAGGACTATTCACTAACCAATGCCCTATGGTCCTTCCGCAACCATGCAATCCGGTATGGATGTGGGTGTCTCCTCCTCTCTAGTTGTAACTTAGTAACCATTTCTTAAGAGACCAAGTTATCAGTACTACCATTATCTAGGATAACATTATAGACCTTACCTAAACATTTGCACCTTGTGCAGAATAGGCTCCTCCTCTGGTCTGATCCTTTCTCCTCATTCAACAGGGTCCTCCTTGTGACCATAACTTCTCCTCTCTCTACTTCTTTAGAATGTTTTGATTCAACACCTTCATTTGCTATAGCAGCTCTGACATGACCCTCAGGTCTTCTATTCATCATTTCTTGGTGTTGTGGACACTCGTATGCTCGATGTCCTTCTTTTCCATAGTGGAAATAGGTTCCACGAAATCCTCCCCTTCCAAATCCACATCCAGATCTACCTCTCCCTCTTGGGTAGCCATTGTTCTGATCATGAGGACAATAATCATTATCTCCCTTCTGATCTTGACTACTGATAGCTTCTTCTTTCTTCTCATCTCGTCCTCCATATATTCGTCCACTAGTTCTTTCTTCGTGACCTCTTCCTCTTTGCTTACCCTCAAACCATCTATTCAGCTTCTCTTCGACTTTGAGTGCAAACTGGTAAGCATCCTCAATGGTGCTCACCCTAACCAGACTCAAATCTTCTTGAATACTAGTTCTCAACCCATTGATGTAACGGGCCACCTTCTCCTTGTTAGCCTTTGAATGGCCAATTCTGATGGAGATCTTATAAAACTCCTCTATGTATTCTTTGATAGTTTTTCTTTACTGTCTCAAACTGTACTTTTTCCTTAGCAGATTCAATTCGTAATCTATAGGAATAAACTATCTTTTCAACTTATCTTCCATTCTATCGCATCTTGTTATTCTCTCCTTTCCTCTTCTATTTCTTTCCAGCTATACTCCCTTCCACCAGATGCTAGCATGGTCTTTCAACTCTATTTTTGCAAACTTGATCCGATCTGGATCTACAACCTCCTCATACTCAAAATATTCCTCCATATCATTGATCCAATCAATCAACTCCTCTGGATCTAGATTTCTAGAGTACGCAAAAACCTCCATCTTTGGTTTCTTTCCAATCTAGGAGATGGCTCTGTATAACCTAGCTTGTGTAGGATCTACAACTTCTTCTTCTTCCTCAAACTGGTCCTCTTCTTCATTAACTTCATCTTCACTTCCTTATTCTCCTCTAGGTTCAAGCCCTCTATGTAGCTCCTCTTGCAGGGCCTAAAATCGCCTCTGCAAAGCTCTAAAATATTTTACTAGCACCATATTTCTTCCACCACCATGTTTTCTTCATGGAGGCATTCTGCTTGTTTCTCTTACAACCCTTCCATAGATCCTAGTGCAAGCTGCCTCACTTTCGGTGATCTGTTCACACACTTAGGAACTCCCGCTCTTCCACAGATCCTGGTGTAAACTACCTCACTTTCGGTGATCTGCTCACACACTCAGGAACTCCTAATATGATACCACTTGATGGGGATGCCCAGATTCACCACCAAAAATCTAGATCCCCTCTTCTCCTTTTATCATCAAAAACAAATTACAACACTAGCTCGCAGGCATAGTTTTTTTTTTTTTTGAGCACTTGATGGGGAGCCACAAATTCACCATTGAGGTCCCGAACCTCTAGAGCATTAATCACCCACCTAGAAGAATACCTCCTCAAAATCTAAAAAGTCAGCTCCTCTCCCCCTTCGTGACTGAACCTTCACATATTTTACCCTAACTGGAAACTACCATCGGGTCAATTGTGGAAACATGCATTGATGAGTCGTCTAAATGTCTCTGACCTCTAGACGTAGCATTCGAGTGGCCACCATGCTCAACAAGCTTATCGGGAAAGAAATCATGCATTAATGAGGCCTTTGACTGCCTCAAGAAACACCATCTGGGAATGTGTGCCTTTTCAAATCATGAAACAGTAGTATGTCGCGATATCATGACATTTTTCTTCCTTTTTGGTACTTGATGGGGATGCCAAGATTCACCACAAAAAATCTAGATCCCCTCTTCTCCTTTTATCACTGAAAACAAATTACAACACTAGACCGCAGGCGTAGTTTTTTTTTTTTGAGCACTTGATTTGGAGACCCAGATTCACCACCGAGGTCTCGACCCTCTAGGCCATTAATCACCCACCTAGAAGAATACCTCCTTAGAATCTTCAAAGTCAGATCCTCTTCCCCTTCGTGATTGAACCTTCATATTTTTTACCATAACTGGAAACTGCCATCGGGTCCATCATGGAAACATGAATTGATGAGTCATCTAAACGTCTCTGACCTCTGGGCGTAGCATTCGAGTGGCTGCCATGCTCAGTAAGCTTATCAGGAAAGAAATCATGCATTAGTTAGGCCTTTGATCACCTTGAGAAACATAGTCTGGGAACACATGCCTTTTCGAATCATGAACCAGCAGTATGTCGTGATATCGTGACATGTCATGATATCATGACATTTTTCTTCCTCGCTACCTTTCTCTTCTTTGGGTCGCGATATCACGACACTTTTTCTCTCTCTGTCGACATATCGCAATATCGTGAAACTTTTCCTTCTTTACCAACATGTCGCGATATCGTGACACTTTTTCTTCTTTGCGGTATTTTGCCTTTCGTTGGATGCTCCTCCATCATTCTCCAACCATGGATATACCTACTCTTCTCTAAAACTCACATTCTCTCTACCTTGGATGTCTAATGAATATGGATTTGATAACACTGCTAGAAAATCATCCTTATTATTCTCATAGAATAATTCCATAGGATTACACAATAACTCAAATATCTCAACTACAAATTTCACACAACTATAACAATCTCATTGAAATATTATTGAAAAATACATCTACTATAAGCAAAACATAAATGCAATGCTTTTTCAATATATATTATAGGGCTTTACCTTCAATATATACATGCATGAGACTATTTATATGCACATGAATCTTAGCCTTTATACATACATAAACTCTTCATCTTATCATACTCACTAGAGATCTACCTCTTTACATTTTTCTCTTACATAAAAATAAATCCCACACATTTACATAAAGACAAAATTTGTCATGGTTGCTCATAAAAATGACACTTTATCCACATAGCTCACACTTACTAACATGACACCTCACAAACATAGCTCAACACTTATTTACAAGACACATACTATAAAATCAAATACTAAACACACAATCTAGAATATTTACATGACTAAAATATCCAGATGGTCCAAATAATGTTCCAATGTACCAAATAATATAGTACCTCCAACATTACAAAGGAAAATTGAAGTTGTGTATCCCAAGGTAAATCTTCTAAAAAGTGATATTTTGGCATGTAGTGGCACACTAAATTTTTTTAAAATCCATCTAATCCTATTAAAGGTATAATTGGATGCATGTAATATTTGGTGGTGCATAATTTTGCTAAAGATATCCCCAAATATTTACTTTGACTAAGAGTGATTATTTCGCATCTTAGGTATCTCAGGAATAAACTTTTAGTATAAATAGTGCCCTAGGTAACTTATTATATTCATCTTCTTACCATTAGATGTCAAATTTATAATTTAAAATACCCATATAGTATTTTGACTTCATGATATTTAAAAAAATTGTAATCCCTTAGGCATTCCATTAGTACAAGTGCCCTTTTGGATTGTTAAATGTGTGACAGTTGTGTGATAGCCCTTCTATCCCATATTGTCATCAATTTACCAATTTTATAATATAATTAATGGATGGATTACGATGTTATTTGACTTCTCATGTGTTGATTGATCACACACTTTATTCACTATGGTTTAAACTTGTATTTGGTTGAATTACTTATATCCTTAAACTTTATACTATTTTTATTTTTGATCTTTCCTTTATTTTATTTTATTTTCAATTCATGTTTTTATAGGCTAGAGTAAGAGTATTACACAAGAAAAATGGAAAGTTGACATAAATCCAAAGGTTGGAAGAATCCACTACAAGTCCCTTCCAACTTTGTTGAAAATTGAACTGGGTTGCAAACATTAATTAGAAGTTAAGATAATTCTTTGCTTCAACATAGTATTTGGAATACCCAATGGCACTAACCATAATTTTTCCACAAAATTACAATTAATGTCTTTATTTTTACCCCACAATTGCATCCATTATTACTAATGAAGCAATTGGATGAGATTTGATTTTTTAGTAAGTATAGTTTAATAAAGTGATTCACTCTCAAATTCATGATAATTCATTTCAATTCAATGAAGCTTCTAAAATTTTACTAAGGCACTTAAACTAGCAATTTCGCTAAAATTCTAAAGAATTTACTATGTTTCATCAAGCAACACACTTGAAATATTTTCAACTTTTACAACATGAATCTAGAGTGATTTACTAAGGCTAAGGGCTTGATTTTTTAGTTTTAATCTCAAATTAGCTATGAAATGTATCACTTTTTGTTACCTATGCTTGAATTTTTTAGGTACTTTATGAATGGTAAATTTGATATTAAATTCAAAACTTAAATTGTTTTGGAAAGGGTATTAATTCAACCCCATCCAAGAATCATCAAAACTTAAATGTAACCAAGTATGTTCATATTCCCCTAATAGAAAACACTTAAAGCATATTATGAGTCATTCTACCAAAGATGAAATCAATAAGTGATTCTATTGAAATTAGTGGTTGATTCGCTCTAAAATTGTAAAATAACTCTAACATAGTTTTAACATGTGATTAACTAAAAAATACAAGTTTTTTCCTCTCTCCCTCATGACAAGGCAATTCACTTCAGTTTCAAGGATGATTTTATATAAGTGATCCACTTGTATCCATTCTTGATAATTTTTTCTAAGTCTATACTCAATGAGAAAATTGCTCAAGATTAACAAACAAATCATTGACATTTTTAAGCAAAGTGCTCGATATGTAAATTCTTCAAAATCACTTTCTACTAGTGTAGCACCTTGAAATTATGTGTGAATTACTTTGATTTTTTAAGGAAATCATTCCATAGGTGATTTTTTGAATTTTAAAAATTTTAACTCTAAAAAATTATCCATGAATATATGTAAACCTGAAAAACACACCATAGTGTAATAAAATAAAATGCTATATTAAATTAAAAGAGTCTCTTTTTTATAGATATTACCCCTTTTATAGGGAGTTTTAAAAAATTGATATATTAAAATAAAAAGAGATCACTTTCACAATTTAAGGATGGTGTATTTGTTCTTCATGTTACAAGCAAATATTGGTGACATGTTGGAGTTATGCTTAATGGGGTTGAGTTTATTTGAGTCTCTTCAAAGACATACACACAATAAAAAAAATAATATATTAGTAGCACCTTATTATATGATGAAAAACATAAATAGAAAGCTCAACTAAAGCTTAAAACAAAACAAATATATGAAAATATCTTACTCAAAAATCTTGCAAAAATTTTGGTAGTATTTCATTAAGTAAATTCTTAGCTTCCTCTAATTTTTCCATGGGAAGGGATATTTATAGGTAATTTGGGTTGGGGTGAGTGGGATGCCATGTGGACTCCACATGGACTCCACATAGGCAAGGGTAGTTGGGGAAAAGTCTAGAGAATGTGAGGTGGAAGGGTTCATTTATGTGGCTTGGGAAATGGAGAGGTCTAGAAGAATGGATATTATTTTTAAATTTGGTTCTAGATACATAGGGGATTATGTGGGGAATTTAAAATTCTTAAAAATGATGAGATGGAGTTATCACATTTAATTGCCTTGGGGTAGTATCCTAGGGGGATGGGCATGTCATTTAAAAATTAGTTTTTAAAATGCCAAGGAGGCAAGTTTAATATTTTTAAATGTAAAGTGTATTAAAGTGGGTTGTCTTTGAGCCATGTGGCTTTAATGCACTTTTTAATTTTAAATTCAGATTTTTATTTTAATGACATGGAAGGAGAGTACCTCATGAGGTGGTACATTAAATTATGGGCCATTTTTAAATTCTTAAAAAGGAAAAACTTATAGGCTTCTAGATTTCTCATTTAATGTGGTGCCTAGAACATGTCATAATTATGTTTAAGGGGCTTTAACTAGTATTTTAATTAAGAAGCAAGGGCTCTAATTCATGACCGACCTGAGGCCATAATTTTGCATACCTTCCGGGAAGCAAACATGGCAGCTGATAGGCTGGCAAATGAAGGCATTGTAGCAGCAAATTTGATCACGTGGACTGAAAATCTTCCTCATGCAGTCTCAATGGTGATAGATAATGAAAAACTTTAGATTGGAAGGCTCAAAGTGGATCAATGACAGAAAATGGGGGCATTTAAAAAAAAAAAAAATTTGAACCTTATAATGGATTTTGTCATATTTGTTTTTTTTGTTCATGTGAATAGTGTTTTTTGCAGCTGGTGGGGCACTGATATAGGTTTTTTATCTACAAATTCATGCATGGGAAAAATCTGCTTTGGCCTCAAGTATTTCCCAAGGTGTGTTTGGATTCGATGTCGCAAAAAGGCCCTAGCAAGAAATAACAAAGTGTTGGAGATCCCTGACAATGAGGCACCAGACCCCACCATAATAGTCTTGGAGAAGATGACAATTTCATCAGCCTCCAACAGGATCAACCAGTTGAAGAGTCTGTCTGGCCTCATCAGTGCAGCTGTTGATTTGTGTGATTCCTTAAATCTTCTGTTTTATAGCCAGCAGTTCCGGGGGCACAAGGAGTCAAAGGCAAAATCTAAATATGATGGCAAGAACGATGATAAGAAGTTAGATGAGGACTACAAGGAAGACTGCTTGGCCTCTTGGCTGTCCATTCTATGGGATGTTTTTTTTTTTTTTTTTTGACCATATTCTATTATTTTTATATGGGCACAAGCTACTCTGCATGGTGCTTGCATGATTAGTTTTTGTCTTTGTTAGTTCTTTTTTGCGTCTTTCTTTTCTGATGGCCATAATATTAGGCTTCCATAGTTTAGTTTGGCTGTATTCTAATGGAAGAGTAGGTCTTGGCCATTTTTGTTGTCAGTTTAAACTTTTAGGGCTTGGCCTTTGTCCAGTTGGTCAGTGGACCCTATTTTGTAAAATGGTTTTGGGTCAACCAGTTAAAACCCGGTGTTAATTATAATATTCTCTTACTTACCAAAAAAAAAAATATTGTATTAATATATATATATATTTTTTTTCATTTCCTATGTAGGGAGGAACAATTAAAAAGGGTAATTATGGAGATCAAAATTTGGGCTTAATAATATTTTTAATAAATTAATAGTGACATGTGGGGGTGTAGGTGAGTCATGTAATGTTTTATTATTTTTATCATTTTTGTTGTTTTTATAGGTAAGCAAAATACTTCCAAAATTTAATTGTTTATATTATTTAATCTTTAATGTTTACAAATATTTTTACAAGAGCTTTATTAGATATTCTTAGATATTTTTAAATTAATTTTATGTTTGTAAAATTTATTGAAAGTAATTTTTATTACTTTGTTATTTTATTAAAAGTATTAAATTTATTAATTTTAAGTGTCTACAAATACACCTTTTTATAGTGTGTTGTTTGTAAAAACAACATAGTGTAAAAACTTATGTTAAAATTTTGGTGTTTGATTGCCCGAGTAAAATATTTATCCCTGTGGGAGTATATTTGGCAACCCCATCAAGTGGTGAGTGCATAGGTGAAGGCACAAGGCTAAATATGAGCCACTTGATAGAGTTGGGGAAGAGAAGGGGTAATACATAATAATAATAAGGTGGTATCCAAGGGAAGATGTAAAAGGAAAGTGGAGAAAGTGGAATGCAACCACAGTAAAAGCATAAGAACTAGAAAGTATCGAACCACACAATGATTGTGAATGAATAAAATTTGTAGACCCTAAGGAAGATAGAAAGAAATATGAAGCCCAAGGGGGTGAGTGTACAAACGGGTGCCCAAGGATGCAATGTGAAAAGTGTATAGCCTAAGGAGGTAAATGTAAAAGGGGTGTGGAAGGCGGTAATTGTAAAATAGTTAGCCAGGGAGACAAGTGTAAAAGAAAACAGCCAAGGGGGCAAATGAAAAAGGTGGAGGATAAGGAAGTCTAGGAGGATATAGGGGGAGGAAAGATAGTGGGTAAGGAAATGAGGGGTAAGGAAGGAGGTTATATAGGAGATGCAAGGAATTATAATGCAACCTTGAAAAAGAATAGACCCATACAAGAAGGGACCACATGTGCACTTTATAAAAAAATTAAAAAGTAAAAAAGAATATGTGGCCTAAGGAGGTAAGCTAAAATTGCATAGCGCAATGGGGTGAGTATAAAATAAATTCCTAAGTAGGCAATGATAAAAAAAAAGGATGCCCAAGGAGGTAAAGTGTAAAAAAAAATGTGCCCAAGGGAGCAAAATATAAAATTGGTGCCCAAGGGACCAAAGTGTAAAAGGGTGCCACATAAACCCAATACAACCACCCTATATTCCATAAAATACCCCACACTTGATTCCCCGTGATACCTTTTAAATTTTATCTATACCCCACATGGCACTATTTTATGTTTTTCTTGCCTTTTTGGGTATTCTCATTTTCACATAGCCTCTTTCAATGACACCCTTTTTTTCATATAGCCTCCTTAGGCATCCTTTTCACACTCATCCCCTTGGGATATGCACTTCTCACTAGCCTCCTTTAGCTACCCCATTTTTTACATCGACTCCTTGGGCATCCTTTTTTTATTCTCACACCTCTCTAACATATTTCCCTCTAACACCCTCTCTAACATATTTTCCTCCAACATCCTCTGTACCACCTTTTTTTCCAACACCATTATGCCACCTTTTCTTCCAACACCTTATTTGAAATATTTTCTTCCAACACCTCATCTAACCACCCTTCCTCTTGCATTTTTATCCAATACACCATGATCCTTTTTAGACCTGGCTATACCCCTACATTGTACTGCTTCTTATATTTACTCACCTCCTTGGTCAACCCCTTTTTACACTTTGCCTACTTGGGCACACTTGCTCACTTCACCTTATTGGGCATAAATTTTTACACACTGCCTCCTTGGGCATCCTTTTTTTGACATTACCTCCTTAGGAACCTATTTTAAACTCACCCCTTTGGGCTATACACTTTTATCTCACCTAATTAGGCTACTTATTTTTTTTACTTTTTACCTTTTTTTAACATAGTGCACATGTGTTCCCTTCCATTTTGGATCTTCCATTTTTCCATGGTTGCATTATACTTCTTTGCATCCCCTTGAAAACCTCATTCTACCATCATATTTCTCCCTAGGAGTTTGTATCTAACTCCCTTTCCTCTCCCCTATATCCTCCTATCCTTCCTTATCCCCCATAATTTTTACTTTTCCTCTTGGGTATTTTCTTTTACACTTGCCTCCTTGGCCACCTCTTTTACTCTTACCCCCTTCCACACCCCTTTTACATTCACCCCCTTGGGATATACACTTTTCACATTGCCTCCTTGGGTTCCCCTTTTAAACTCATCTCCTTGGGCTTCACATTTTTGATGGACTCCATAGGTTATACACCTTTCCTTATTTCACATTGCTTGTGTGGTTCGATACTATCTATATTTGATGCTCTACCATGGGTGCATCTACTCCCCATAATTTTTATTTTTCCACCATCCTCCCCTCCCATTTTGCTAGGTGGTCTCACTTGACTGCCTCTAAGGAGATGGTCCTCCTTTCCATCTATCACAACCTTCTCTTATTTTTCCTTCCCTTATATTTTCCTCCCTCTTTCTTTCTTTCCAATTCTCCACTTTTTTCAAGTGTCTCATTCTTTGCCTCGTAACGTCACCTACACACTCACCACTAGAGGGGGTCATCAAATATATTCTCACAGGGATAATCATATCACTGGGGCAATCACATAATAAAATTTTGACAAACATTTTTGCACTATGTTATTTTTATAAACAACACATTGCAAAAAGGGGCATCTATAGACATCAAAAATTGGAATTTTTGATAACACACTAAATTACAAATTAATATAATTAAATATACCTTTTTGTCATTTTACAAAATTATAATTAATCTCTATATACCTAAATTTCCTAATATTCCCTAGCAAAACCTAAGTAATATACCACAAATATCAAATATAAATAATAAATCCAATTTCTAATACTTACACTTACAAAATAAGAAAAACAACAAAATCACTAATATAAAATAATAATAATTCCTAATCATCTCCATATGCCATTAATAATTAATTAAAACCCACATTATGTTAATTAAATAAAATTAATATCACTATCATTACCCTCTTAATTAGTCTCCTTGCATAGAAAACAACAAAATAAATAAAATAATAATAAGCCTAATTAATCCCAATTAAAATATTACTTAAAGCCCCTTAAACATAATTATATCATGTTCTAGGCACCACATTAAATAAGAAATCTAGAAGCCTAGGAACTCACCCCTTTTTATTCATAGCACAATTTATTACTAACGCTCACTGATGATCTTCTCCTTTCTATTGTAGATTCAAACTATTCTTATATAAAAAATATCTTCGTCTTATTTAATATATTCTTCTCCTTCCTATGTTGTATGCTCATTATTATTTACATTTAATATTTATTCTTATTTCCATGCTCTCACTGGATGCTTATCCTTTCTTCATTTTTCTCCACCATCATAATCTAAAAATATCACTTTGGACTTTTTTTTTAAATTTGGGTGCAACTTATCAACTCACATTTTCTCACTTACTCGATATTATTCAACCAATGCTCTCCTGGTATGGTTTACTTCTTGGAAATAACTATAATTAATGTTCTTCCTTGTAACTGCCTCAAGGAAGCTTCAAAAATCTTGTATGATTTTCCAACCATGGATATACCTACTCTTCTCTCAAACTCACATTATCTCTACCTTGGATGTCTAATGAACATGGATTTGATAACACTGCTAGAAAATCATCCTTATTATTCTCATAGAATAATTCCATAGGATTACATAATAACTCAAATATCTCAACTACAAATTTCACAAAACCATAACAATCTCATTGAAATATTATTGAAAAATACATCTACTATAAGCAATACATAAATGCAATGCTTTTTCAATATATATTATAGGGTTTTATCTTCAATATATACATGCATGAGACTATTTATATGCACATGAATCTTAGCCTTTATACTTACATAAACTCTTCATATTATCATACTCACTAGAGATCTAACTCTTTACATTTTTCTATTACATAAAAATAAATCTCACACAATTACATAAAAACAAAATCTGTCATGATTGCTCATAAAAATGACACTTTATCCACATAGCTAACACTTACTAACATGACACCTCACAAACATAACTCAACACTTATTTACATTACACATACTATAAACTCAAATACTAAACACACAATCTAGAATATTTACATGACTAAAATATCCAGATGGTCCAAATAATATTCCAATGTACCAAATAATATAGTACCTCCAACATTACAAAGGAAAATTGAAGCTCTGTATCCCAAGGCAAATCTTCTAAAAAGTGATATTTTGGCATGTAGTGGCACACTAAAAAATTTTGGAATCCTTCTAATCATATTAAATGTATAATTGGATTCATGTAATATTTGGTGGTGCATAATTGTGCTAAAGATATCCCTAGATATTTACTTTGACTAAGAGTGACTATTTTGTACCTTAGGTATCTCAAGAATAATTTTTTAGTATAAATAGTGCCCTAGGTAACTCATTATATTCATCTTCTTACCATTAGATGTCAGATTTATAATTTAAAATACCCATATAGTGTTTTGACTTCATGATATTTTAAAAAAATTGTAATCCCTTAGGCATTCCATTAGTACAAGTGCCCTTCTGGATTGTTAAATGTGTGACAGTTGTATGATAGCCCTTCTATACATCTTGACATCAATTTACCTATTTTATAATCTAATTAATGGATGGATAGCGATGTTATTTGACTTCTCATGTGTTGATTGATCACACACTTTATTCACTATGGTTTAAACTTGTATTTGGTTGAATTACTTATATCCTTAAACTTTATTCTATTTTTATTTTTGATCTTTCCTTTTTTATGTTTTATTTTCAATTCAAGTTTTTATAGGCTAGAGTAAGAGTTTTACACAAGAAAAATGGAAAGTTGACGTAAATACAAAGTTTGGAAGAATCCACTGGAAGTCCCTCCCAAATTTTTTGAAACTTGAATTGGGTTGCAAACATTAATTAGAAGTTAAGATAATTCTTTTCTTCAACATAGTATTTGGAATACCCAATGGCACTAACCATAATTTTTCCACAAAATTACAATTAATGTATTTATTTTTACACCACAATTGCATCCATTACTAATGAAGCACTTGGATGACATTTGATTTTTTACTAGGCATAGTTTAATAAAGTGATTTACTCTCAAATTCATGATAATTCACTTCAATTCAATGAAGCTCCTAAAATTTTACTAAGGCACTTAAACTAGCAATTTCGCTAAAATTCTAAATAATTTACTATGTTTCATCAAGCAATACACTTGAAATATTTTCCACTTTTACAACATGAATCTAGAGTGATTTACTAAGGCTAAGGGCTTCATTTTTTATTTTTAATCTCAAATTAGCTATGAAATGTATCACTTTTTGTTACCTATGCTTGAATTTTGTAGGTACTTTATGAATGGTAAATTCGATATTAAATTCAAAACTTTAAATTTTTTGCAAAGGGTATTAATTCAACCCCATCCAAGCATCATCAAAACTTAAATGTAACCAAGTATGTTCATATTCCCATAATAGAAAACACTTAAAGCATATTATGAGTCATTCTACCAAAGATGAAATCAATAAGTGATTATGTTGAAATTAGTAGTTGATTCACTCTAAAATAGTAAAATAACTCTAACATAGTTTTAACATGTGATTAACTAAAAAATACAAGTTTTTTCCTCTCTCCCTCATGACAAGGCAATTCACTCTAGTTTCAAGGATGATTTTATGTAAGTGATCCACTTGTATCCATTCTTGATAATTTTTTCTAAGTCTATACTCAATGAGAAAATTGCTCAATATTAACAAACAAATCATTGACATTTTTAAGCAAAGTGCTCGATATGTAAATTCTTCAAAATCACTTTCTACTAGTGTAGCACCTTGAAATTATGTGTGAATTACTTTGATTTTTTAAGGAAATCATTCCATAGGTGATTTTTTGAATTTTAAAACTTTTAACTCTAAAACTTTATCCATGAATGTATATGTAAATCCGAAAAATACACCATAATGTAATAAAATAAAATGCTATATTAAATTAAAAGAGTCTCTTTTTTATAGATATTACCCCTTTTATAGGGAGTTTTAAAAATTTGATATATTAAAATAAAAAGAGATCACTTTCACAATTTAAGGATGGTGCCTTTGTTCTTCATGTTACAAGCAAATGTTGGTGACATGTTGGAGTTGTTCTTAATGGGGTTGAGTTTATTTGAGTCTCTTCAAAGACATACACACAATAAAACAAATAATATATTAGTAGCACCTTATTATATGATGAAAAACATAAATAGAAAGCTCAACTAAAGCTTAAAACAAAACAAATATATGAAAATATCTTACTCAAAAATCCTGCAAAAATTTTGGTAGTATTTCATTAAGTAAATTCTTAGCTTCCTCTAATTTTTCCATGGGAAGGGATATTTATAGGTAATTTGGGCTGGGTGAGTAGGATGCCATGTGGACTCCACATGGACTCCACATAGGCAAGGGTAGTTGGGGAAAAGTCTAGAGAATGTGAGGTGGAAGGGTTCATTTATGTGGCTTGGGAAATGGAGAGGTCTAGAAGAATGGATATTATTTTTAAATTTGGTTCTAGATACATAGGGGATTGTGTGAGATATTTAAAATTTTAAAAAATTATGAGAGGGAGTTATCACATTTAATTGCCTTGGGGTAGTATCCTAGGGGGATGGGCATGTCATTTAAAAATTAGTTTTTAAAAGGCCAAGGAGGCAAGTTTAATATTTTTAAATGTCAAGTGTATTAAAGTGGGTTGTCCTTGAGCCATGTGGCTTTAATGCACTTTTTAATTTTAAATTCAGATTTTTCTTTTAATGACATGGAAGGAGGGTACCTCATGAGGTGGTACATTAAATTAGGGGCCATTTTTAAATTCTTAAAAAGGAAAAACTTCTAGGCTTCTAGATTTCTCATTTAATGTGGTGCCTAGAACATGTCATAATTATGTTTAAGGGGCTTTAAGTAGTATTTTAATTAATACTAATTTTGTATTAATATTATTTTATTTATTTTTTTAATTTCCTATGTGGGGAGGAATAATTAAAAAGGGTAATTATGGAGATCAAAATTTGGGCTTAATAATATTTTTAATAAATTAATAGTGACATGTGGGGGTGTAGGAGAGTCATGTAATATTTTATTATTTTTATCATTTTTGTTGTTTTTGTAGGTATGCAAAATACTTCCAAAATTTAATTGTTTATATTATTTAAGCTTTAATGTTTACAAATATTTTTACAAGAGCTTTATTAGATATTCTTAGATATTTTTAAATTAATTTTATGTTTGTAAAATTTATTGAAAGTAATTTTTATTACTTTGTTATTTTATTAAAAGTATTAAATTTATTAATTTTAGGTGTCTACAAATTCACCTTTTTATAGTGTGTTGTTTGTAAAAACAACATAGTGTAAAAACTTATGTTAAAATTTTGGTGTTTGATTGCCCGAGTAAAATATTTATCCCCGTGGGAGTATATTTGGCAACCCCCTCAAGTGGTGAGTGCACAGGTGAAGGCACAAGGCTAAATATGAGCCACTTGATAGATTTGGGGAAGAGAAGGGGTAATACATAATAATAATAAGGTGGTATCCAAGGGAAGATGTAAAAGGAAAGTGGAGAAAGTGGAATGCAACCACGGTAAAAGCATAAGAACTAGAAACTATCGAACCACACAGTGATTGTGAATGAAGAAAATTTGTATACCCTAAGGAATATAGCGAGAAATATGAAGCCCAAGGGGTGAGTGTACAAACGGGTGCCCAAGGAGGCAATGTGAAAATAGTATAGCCTAAGGAGGCAAATGTAAAAGGGGTGTGGAAGGGGGTAATTGTAAAATAGTTGGCCAAGGAGACAAGTGTAAAATAAAACGTCCAAGGGGTCAAATGAAAAAGGTGGAGGATAAGGAAGACTAGGAGGATATAGGGGGAGGAAAGATAAGGGGTAATGAAATGAGGGGTAAGGAAGGAGGTTATCAAGGAGATGCAAGGAATTATAATGCAACCGTGAAAAAGCACAGACCCATACAAGAAGGGACCACATGTGCACTTTATAAAAAAGGTAGAAAGTAAAAAAAATTATGTAGCCTAAGGAGGTAAGCTAAAAGTGCATATCCCAATGGCATGAGTATAAAATAAATTCCTAAGTAGGCAAAGTGAAAAAAAAAGGATTCCCAAGGAGGTAAAGTGTAAAAAAAAAGATGCTCAACGGAGCAAAATATAAAATGGGTGCCCAAGGGGGCAATGTGTAAAATGGTGCCACATAAACCCCATACAACCACCCTCCATTCCATAAATTACCCCACACTTGATTCCCCATGATACCTTTTAAACTTGTCTATATCCCACATGGCACTATTTTGTGTTTTTCTTACCTTTTTGGGTATTCTCATTTTCACATAGACTCCTTCGATGACACCATTTTTTACACATTGCCTCCATAGACATCCTTTTCACACTCATCCCCTTGGGCTATGCACTTCTTACTAGGTTCCTTCAGCTACCCCCATTTTTTACATTGACTCCCTGGGCATCATTTTTTTCTTCTCACACCTCTCTAACATCTTTTCCTGTAACACCCTATCTAACATATTTTCCTTCAACATCCTCTCTACCACATTTTTTTCCAACACCATTATGCCACCTTTTATTCCAACACCTTCTTTGACATATTTTCTCCCAACACCTCATCCAACCACCCTTCCTCTTGCATTTTGATCCAATGCACCATGATCCTTTTTAGACCTAGCTATACCCCTACATTGCACTACTTTTTATCTTTACTCACCTCCTTGGGCACCCCTTTTTGCACATTGCCTCCTTGGGCACACTTGTTCACTTCACCTCCTTGGGCACAACTTTTTACACCCTTCCTCCTTGGGCATCTTTTTTTTTGCATTACCTCCTTAGGCACCTATTTTACACTCACCCCCTTGGGCTATACACTTTTAGCTCACCTCCTTAGGCTACACATTTTTTTTACTTTTTACCTTTTTTTAACGTAGTGCACATGTGGTCCCTTCCTATTTGGGTCTTCTCTTTTTCCATGGTTGCATTATACTTCCTTGCATCCCCTTGAAAACCTCCTTCTACCCTCATACTTCTCACTAGGATTTCATAGCTAACTCCCTTTGCTCTCCCCTATATCCTCCTATCCTTCCTTATTCTCCACAATTTTTACTTGCCTTCTTGGGTATTTTCTTTTACACTTGCCTCCTTGACCACCTATTTTACTCTCACCCCCTTCCACACCACTTCTACATTCACCCCCTTCAGCTATACACTTTTCACATTACCTCCTTGGGTGCCCCTTTTACACTCATCTCCTTGGGCTTCACATTTTTTTGATGGACTCCTTAGGTTATACACCTTTCCTTATTTCACATTTTTTGTGTGGTTCGATACTATCTATATTTGATTCTCTACCATGGGTGCATCTAGTCCACATAATTTTAATTTTTCCACCATCCTCCCCTTGCCTTTGGCTAGGTGGTCTCACTTGACTTCCTCTAAGGAGATGGTCCCCCTTTCCATATATCACAACCTTCTCTTATTTTTCCTTCCCTTATCTTTTCCTCCCCCTTTCTTTCTTTTCCATTCTCCACTTTTGTCAAGTGGCTCATCCTTGGCCTCGTAACCTCACCTACACACTCACCACTTGAGGGGGTCATCAAATATACTCTCATGGGGATAATCATCTCACTGGGGCAATCACACAATAAAATTTTGACAAACATTTTTGCACTATGTTATTTTTATAAACAACACATTGCAAAAAGGGACATCTGTAGACATCAAGAATTGGAATTTTTGATAACACATTAAATTAGAAATTAATATAATTAAATATACCTTTTTGTCATTTTACAAAATTATAAATAATCTCTATATACCTAAATTTCCTAATATTTCCTAGCAAAACCTAAGGAATATACAACAAATATCAAATATAAACAATAAATCCAATTTCCAATGATGATGCATGACCTTATCTAGAGCTAAACTAGGTACCAAAAGATAAGTTCTAGAGGGCTCCAATGTTGTATTTTTTTTAAGAACATACCAAAACACAAAAACACTTTCATTATTTATACAAGATCCTTTTTTTTTACTATATACTATGAAATACATATAATTATATAAAATATTTTGACTAAGCAATATTTTAAAATTAAATACATACCTTATCAAAATAGGTGATGTATGATTCTTCAAAGGAGAGGAAAACCTATAGGATGATCAATGTTGGAAGGTTAGAGGTGCATGAAGGATATCCAAAGATATGGAATGAATTTATTTTTATTTCTCTCTCTATTTTTTTTAAACAAAGGGGACTAGCATTTGTATTTTTTAATCCTCTTCTACCTTAGTTGCATCCATGAGAGATGTTTAAAACCAAGTTTTTATTTGCAAGGCTAACACACTAGAAACCACTTTTCGTTATAGCCTTAGCCCAATGGAAACTTAAAAGAGGTATTTTGACCATTTAACAACCTTTTATTTTCATAGGACATACTATTAATTATTGTTTTTCATGGAAGAGGAGGCCTCACCCATAACATACATATTAGACTATGAAATAAATTGAGTATAAAACTCTTATTTGGTTAGTGGATTGTGTTACAAATTCAAACGATGCTTTTTCAACACCATTCCTCATATTTAACCATTCCTTAATCCATTTAAAAGATACATTTTCTTTAACTTATCACTACTATTCTATAGGATTAAGGTGAGGAAGAAACTTCACTATTTATAGATAATTGACAATGTCATCAAACCATGGTGAGTGTTTAAATTTTTAAACTAGATTTTAATATAGAAAGGCATCATCCATGTGATCTTCCTCACTTACAAAATTCAATCTCGACAAAAAATGTACCATTACAATAGCTTTTATAGGTTTATCAATGATATTGATACCAAATTCTTGTAATAGTAGTAACCATTGGATTACCTATCCATTCACTAAGGGTTTTTTCATTGAATATTTAATCATATAATTGTTAGTGTGTACATATATAGAATATCCTCAAATTTAATGACAAAATTTATTGATGGTATACACTTCTGCTAAGAATTATTTTCAATTTTCATGTAATTTTTCTTAGCCTTAGACAAATTTTAACTAATGTAATAAATAGCATAGGATTTTCTAATTTATTCTTCCTCTTGACCAAGAACTACACCTATGGTAGTGTTAGAAGCATACATATGAATCTGAAATGGAAGATTCTTGTTTGGTCCCCTTAAAAATTGTGTGGAAGTAAGATTTTTATTTACAGTATCAAATTCTATTGGACACTCTTATGCCCATTTAAACTCAACATCATTGACAAGAAGAGAAAAAAATGGGGTAGTGATTTTACTAAAATTTTCAATGAAATGCTTGTAGTAGATTGCATGTCCTATAAAGATTCAAACAACTATTTGTGTCACTGGAGAAGGAAATTGGGTTATCACTTCTATATTTTTAGGATCTAATTTTATTTATATAGTAGAAATATGATGCCCTATAGCGATACCTTCATCCATCATCATAAAAAAAAAATCATGGCTTAAGGAAATTTTTTGGGTTTTATGTTTAGTGATAATACTTTCAAGTTTGTGGAGTGCCTCATCAAAATTTTCTCCATAAATAGTGAATTCATCCATATATACTTCTATGCACTCATCAGTTACATAAACAAAGACAATGACAATTACTCACTAAAAAGTACTAGAGAAATTACATAGTCTAAATGGTAGAAATTGATAGGTAAACATTCCCCAAGGGCAATTAAATGTGGTTTTATGTTTTTTTTTTAAATAAAGGGGTACAAATTTATTGATAAGAAGACAAGATAATAGAGTAAAACAAATCCCCCATCCATGGCTCAAGTAAGCAATAAAATACACTAAAACCACCAGACAGGTTAAAAACCCAAAGAAGACAGCAAGAACAAACCACATTAAGTCTGAATATCCTTTTGGATCAACTCCCAAAGACACTGAAAGTCTCCAGATGGGAGACTCTCCTAGTTATCCATAACCCAAGGACCCAAAATATTAGAAGCCCTTTTGGCCAAATAATCAGCAACCCCATTCCATTCCCTTAGAATGTGCACAAAGGAGATGAATTCAAAATATTCACTAATTTTATTGTTTAAAGTATTAACCAAAATTTGAGAGTCAGAATCATAGATGCTCCTACACCAGCCAAGAGAAAACCCTCTTTGCAAGGCCTCTAGAATCGCAAGAGCTTCCATAAAATTCTTGGAGTGAACATCTTTATAAATGAAAAAGAAAAATTTGACCACACCAGTAGAGTCTCTCCCAACACCACAAATTCTAGCATGTCCAAAATTAACCCTAGACAATCCATCAGTATTAATTTTTAAAACTTCTCCAAGGGGTGACCTACAGCTACTATCCCTCCTAACTTTCTTGCTAAGCTAATAAATCCTTCTATGGTGAGAAGAGTTCAATCCAACCCCAAAGAGACCAAGGGCCTACTGTACCTTCTCCTCCCTAGATTCCAAAAGAGGGTTCACATCACATTTTCTATGGATAGTTTCCTAAACCATACCTAGGATCCTTTTCTAGATCTTTTGAACAACCAAATGACTACTATGAAAGATGTGATGGTTCTATTTGAGACAAATATACTAGATGATGCAAGAAGAGCCCAAATTCCAAGCCACCTATAGGAAGGGAGCATTGGACATAGGTCTTCCTAGAATACTCCAAAAATCCACCAAGGAGAGCACATAAAAACAAGGATGGTTTCAAGCACTCCACCAATAGTACCAAATGTATCTACCAAGGGAGCATTGAAAAAATAAATGAGAAGAGATATCCTCATTATTACCATAAAGGATACAAATAGAGGGACCATAAAATACCCTCGTATTCAAGTTCTCTCAAGTGAAGCATTTATTACAAGCTACTAGCCAAAGAAAAAGTTACATTTAGGCTAAACAAATCTGCTCCACATATTTTTCCACCATGTGACAAGGACGCTCATGAACTTCTACATATCAAGAACCTGGTAGCTAGAGGCTACAGAGTAGGTTCCCTTAGAATCAGGGCTCCAATCCAAACTATCTTTATCCCTAAATGAAGAATAGGACCTCTTCATAAGAATACAAGCAGGAACATCTTTGTCATCAGCCAAACCCCCCTAGGGCTATTCCTACAGATATTTCCACTTTTACATCTCTAGATTACCAAAAGACTAGATTTTTTTAAAGTCCTCCACATGAGACCAACTCACTTCCAAAAAAAAATGCTTAGGGAATGTAACCTGGAATATTGAGTCAAGATAGGAGGGTGGCCATCCCAAGAATCCTCCTAGAAAAGAGCATCTAATCCCCGATTGCAAATCAGGAAGAAATGATGCAGGAGCATCCGGAGGTGGCAGAGCAATCTTGCATCATCCAAAAATATATTTTTTCTCTAAGTGCTAGCGAGCAGATAATTTGTTGCAATATCGTGACACTTTTGGAGAAAAGGTGCCAAGGGGCCAAGTCATCATGATATCGTGACACTTTTGAAGAAAAGGCACCAAGGGGCCAAGTCGTCGTGATATCGTGACTCTTTTGAAGAAAAGATGCCAAGGGACCAAGTCCTCACAATATCGCGACACTTTTGGAGAATAGGCACCAAGGGGTAAAGTCGTCGCGATTTCGCGACACATTTTGAGCATCAGCGCCAGGGGGAAGAGTTGTCACGATTTCGTGACACATTTTGCGGACAAGCACCGAGGGGAAAAGTTGTCACGATTTCACGACACATTTTGAGCAAAGGCGCCAAGGAGAAGAGTGGTCGCGATTTCGCGACACATTTTGAGCATCGGCACCAGGGGGAAGAGTTGTCATGATTTCGCGACACATTTTGCGGACAAGCGTCGAAGGGAAAAGTTCTCATGATTTCGTGACACATTTTGAGCAAAGGCACCAAGGAGAAGAGTGGTCACAATTTTGTGACACATTTTGAGCATCGGTGCCAAAGGGAAGAATTGTCGTGATTTCGAGACACATTTTGCGGACAGGCACCAAGGAGAAAAGTTGTCATGATTTTGTGACACATTTTGCAGATGGGCACCAAGGGGAAGGGATGTCGCGATTTCATGACCTGAAGGAAGAAAACGAGTGCTGAAGGCTGAGAAGTCGTGATTTTGTGACATGTCACATTTTCGTAGCTCGAAGACAGAAATATAGTGCGGAGGGCTAGGATGTGATTTCATGACATGTCACGGGTTCACAGCCCGAAGGAGAGAATATGATAGGTTGTTCATGACTCCACTCAGACAGGCAGCTGCAGAGGTCATTGCAAAAGGGCATGTTGCAGCAAACTGCAGGTGGCTACAAAGCACTCCTGGGAATGATGACTCAGTGGGTCGATGGACAGGTGGCTGCAGAGCACTCCGCCATTACATGCCATGATGATTCAAGGCACCTGGCAGGAATATGTAGGCGGTGACAGAACATTTGTGTGGGTGGTTAGAAACCAACTTCGTAGTCTATGTAATGAGGTCCGAAGGGGGTCGGGTCTACGATATGAAAGATCTCAGGAATTGTAAAGGGGGTTGGCCATTTTTTTACTCGATATTTCGAATTTGAAAGCTCTGTTAATGAAAATTTGGTGATTTTTTTGCATGTTATTCCAGTCCTGCATCAAGAAACCTTGCTTAATTAAATTAGCCCCTCTTTTTAGAGTGTCCCAAATAATTGAACCTTTCTCAACCAAACTAACTCTAGGGATATCACCCTCAAAAATACCTCTCAATTACTTATAAGATAATATTTTAGACCAAATCTGATATTGGGAAGTACACCATCTCTAATAAAGTTTCTTAGCCATTTTTTATCTAGAAAGAGTCACTTGTCGTAATCCAAGGCCTCCCTCTTGAACCGAACTACAAATAGAATCCCACTTAACCAAATTCCATTTAGATTGAGCAAGTTTTTCAAACCACAAAAACCATCTTGAAAAAGCATCCATGTCCTTGATGAAATGAGAGGGAGATATTTGCACAAAACATCTATTTATGGGTAAAGCTTGAAAAAAAAAATTTAAAATCAACACTCTACCTACAAAGGAGAGCCATCTAGCGATCTAGTGATTCACCTTCCTTCTAAAATTATCCAACATAAAATGCCAAGAAGATCTAGGCAGAGGATGAGATGGAGTCCTGACCTAAAATCTTAGAATTCGAGCAATCCTAGCTTGAATAATAGGAGGGGTATTGAAGAATAAAATTGAATATTTATCCTCATTAATAAACTATCCAGAAGCACCAAGATATATGTCAAGAGACCATATAATGTTGTCAACTTTCCTAATAGTGGTAACTCCCAAAAAATTAGTATAATCAATAAAGTAAGTGTGGTAAAGAGGTGGTGAACTACTATCCCACTTCCAACCCTGAATGAAACCATGTCTAACCTAAGACTTGAGAAATATTCCCAACCCTTCCACCATAATGATAAAAAAATAAAGAGATAGAGGATCTCATTGCCTCAATCCCATCAAGGCCTCAAACAACTCCAATGACTCATTATTAACAAGAACATAAAATGAGGAAGAAGAAACACAACTCATAATCCATCTAATATAGTCCTCCTAAAATACAAAATCAATAAGAACTTTCAAAAGAAATGACCATTTGACCCGATCATATGCTTTGTCCATGTCCAACTTAATGAACATAGATTTCTCCTTAGAATTTTCCATCGAGTGAATAGCTTTTGTAGCAATAACAACCGATCCAAGATTTATTAGTCAGTAACAAAACCACCTTGCTCCTCAAAGATGATTTTACTCAACCATATCTTCAACCTCTCGATAATAATTTACGTAATGATATTATACACAACATCGTAGAGAGAAATAGGCTTGAACATATCTAGGTAATTCTCTCCCTCTATTTTTGGAATAAGAACCACAAGGTAGAATTTAGGAACTTTAGCACCTTTTTGTTCTTTTGGGACTCATGGACCACCTCTAGAAGATAAAATTTGATTAACTCCCAAAAATCCTGATAAAACTCAATCGATAATCCATCTGGGCCTAGGGATTTCCCTTTTTTCATATTGAACACAATAGTTTCCAACATATCAAAGGAAATTAGAACCATCAAATGCTCATTTATTTCTCTATAAATAATCGAGGGAATACAATTTAGAATAATATTTTCATACTTTTCATATGATACTGAGTCCTCCTTAAAAAGAGAGGAAAAATACTTCCTAGTCTCTTATGAAATATCCCTAAAAAAGAGAGAAGGGCACCTTGAGGATTCACAAGAGAGGAAAACAAGTTACCATTACAATGAGCCTTAATTGAGTTAAAAAATATATTCATGTTCCTATCTCCTTCCTGAAGCCAATCCACTTCAGCTTTATATTTCAAAAAATATTCTTCCCTCATCTCCCATTTAGCAAGGTCTTTTCTAGCCTCAAATTACTTGATGAGAAGCTCCTCTGTGAGTCCATGATATTTGATCCTCCTTGAAGCTTCTTCGACCTACCTAAGAGTCATCAACTTAACCAAGGAAAGGTTCCGAAAATTTAGACTATTCCACCTCTTTAATTTATGCTTAACGAATTGTAACCACTTCATAAAGGAATACATAATGGTGCCATGAGAAGGTTTTCCAATGGTCCACCAGCATCACATGAAATCATGAATCTTAGGACCCCAAATACACATAATTTTAAACTTAAAGGAATGATTATTATTTATCCCAAACTCAAGAGTAGAGAGTTTTATAGGCCAAGGATTAGATCCTCTACCCTCCATAATCACAAAACTAGCACTTCTATTATTACCAATCCAAAAACTAAAGATCAGAAACCTATCCAGTTTCTCTGAGATGGAATCTTTTCCACATCTTCTATTGTGCCAGGTAAAGATCCCATTATCTGTATTTATGTCAACCAAGTTCAGGTCCCAAATATGAGGACTTAATATAGAAGAAAAAGGCTCAAGACGATCAACCCCATCGTGTTTCTCCTCTAGACAAGTGATAGAGTTGAAATATCCAACCAAAATCCATGGTTACATGGGAGCCAAACTTCTCACAAAGCCAATGTTCTTCCACAAATTCACTTTACCATTGTAATCAACAGGAGCATATACATTTGTAAGTAGGATGGTTTCACCATATTTATTATCATACTTGATCATCGAAATAGACCATCTACTGGAAATCCAAGCAAGAGGAGAGATTTTAATTGGATCCCATAAAAAAGCAATACCACTAGCATATCCACATGCACCAATACACTAGAATTTAACCCTTATCCATAACTTGGAAGAAGTATTGAAGATATTATCAATAGCCAATTTAGTCTCCTAAATAAACACTACATCTCGAGAATGAACATGAACCAAATCATGAACAACTTTTTATCTGGGAATGATGTTCAATCCCATTACATTCCATGAAAGGATAATCATTTTTGGGAGTTAGAAAAATGGGAGTCCAATGTTATCACAAATCCTGACTCCATCAAAGTCTCCTGCATTAACTTAATTTTGTTGTGGTCTTTCTTTTGACCCACATTCATATTCTTATCTGAAGCACATTTTTTAATTGGTTTCTTCCGCAATCCCAATATCGTAGAAGTTTTGTAGTCTAAGTATGACTACATCAATATCTGAGTAGAAGAGGACATAACTAAATTTATGCCACTTTCTAAAATAGTTTCCCCTCTAGGGCTAGAGCCATGCATACCACCTATACTCAGAACCACAACCCTGTGTTCTTCATTTAAACCCCCTAGATCTGATTCCTTAGGTTCCACATCAAGAAGAGATATCTGATTAGACCATGTTATATCTACATCAGGTGGTGATATTTAAGGTATCTCCATGCATTGATCAATATCATCTAGTATCTCAAAATGGTTGAGTAGAGCATATGGCTAGCTATCCTTAAAGTCTTTTTTTGCACTTATTCCTTTGTTTAGAGGTTTTACAAGAACAAAGCCTTCCTTATCTTGATCCCCTTCCTTTATTGGGGCTTTTACTCTATCTAAATTTTGTGCAGATCAAGAGGACCTAGGATTTGAAGCCACAAGTGGGATAAACTTAGGGAATTTTCTTTTTAGGTGGTCATATTCATAATAGATATGGCAACAAAATGAAAGAGCTTTATAGTCAAGTTGTTGAATTCATGTAGTTGATCCAAACTGTATTTCAATAGAATTTGGAATAGGATTGTTTAAATCAATTTCAACATAGATATGGGTAACAAAGATTACCTTTTTATCCATTTTTTGTTGTGATAGTCCAACTAGCTTCACAAGAAGAAGGTCAATCATATGCAAGATGTCATTTCTCTAAAATTCCAATGGGAGCCATGAGAGATAAACCCACACTAGAACCTGTGAAGAATGTTATTTTGACAGGATGAAACCCACATGTTAGGTTTTAAGAAAGAGTGTCGCTTGGTTACAAAAGTAGGGACCCCCTTCAAATTGTTTGTTACGATCTGCAAGACAAGAGAAAACCACAATAAAATAGCTATTCCAACTTGGCCGCACCTCTACATCACCTTTAGGGTTCCAATTATTCCTAACCCAAGACTCTATAAAGGGAAGAGAAATTTGGATACCCATAAATTTACCAATAAGTGCATTCTTGGTTAAATACTCTATATCTTCTACCACTGAATCTAGTTGAACAACTAGAAACGACATGGCTTCACGTTGTTCCAAACATCCATTTTTCTTTAACAAGTGATTCTTGTCATGCAATGGAAAATCCTATTCCTTCCAATATTTTTAGATGAAAAAACATCACTAGCATGCATGCTTTGTGACGGGCCCGATGCCATCACAACATTCCTCCAATTGTTCAAACCTCGTCTAGAAACTTCTACCATATCCTCTAGTTTTTTTTATTCAGATCTGCTAGGTTTTCTTATGAATATCTTCATCATCAATACTCAAACCACTTCCAAGTAAAGGTGGTTTTATGTTGGTCTTTAGGGCCCATGTAATTTTTTTATAGATAGTAAAACCTATTGGGAACTAGATCTAATTTATATTTTAGGCACAATGACCACCTATTGTGGTTGTAGAATGCATATAGTATCCATGCCTTGTGTGGACTATATAGTTTATGAAGTATAGAGAATATGGTATGTATCTCTATAATGTGACCTCCAAGATATTTATCAAATTTAATTTTTTATTTGTATGTGATCTTGGTAGAAATTTTACCTAATCTAACTTAGACTAGTATTTTGGGTCTACAAAAATGGATGAGAGGAAAGCAATAAAACTAACTAACATAGACTACCTGGGTGATGCACCAAAATTACAAAGGTTCTTTGTGTGTTGATGGAATGAATGAAAATGGTCATCAATCATACAAATGAAAGTGAACACAATTCCAAAATAGCACGTCTAATTTCTTATAAAAGTTGTGAATGAAATATGACATATAATAGTCACAACTTCTCATACAAATTTACACATACACAAAGACAATGGAATAAATCAAGTAGTGAAAGCTCTTTTATATATGTGTTAGAAGCATCCAAATACATATATTGGAATGAAGGGATTCAAAGGGTTTATACATGAATATACTTAGAGCTTGAGTTTTTATCAATACACAAGAGAGAGAGAGGGAAAATATTTTTGTTTTGGTCCACATGTTAGGCATGAAAACATCATTCTTCCTCCTATTAAAAATTACAAAATTAACTATTAATTCAAAACTCAAAATTCTATTCTATATTGTATTGAGCAAGAATGTCTATCTTATTTGGTTTTTTGAGCTTGAGCTACTATGTTACATACATTTCTAGTAGATCCAAAGGTTATCTAGGGTATAATCACCACAAATACCTTGTAGTTATAGTGGTGTTTGTTAGAGGTGTCACTAATGGGACTCATCTATGTTTGGAAATTCAATCTTAGGTATTGTTAATTTGATATTTTTGAGGATACCTCATTGTTAAAATTGAGATGGTGTGAGCCCCATCCTTGTTCCCATTTGGCTACCAAGTTATTGTTCTATTCAATCTTTCTCTACATATGGTTTGTGTCTACATTCCTTGACCTTTGCCTTGGTTTCTAGTGGTTGATTATTGTAGGATCTAGTAGCATCCTTCATCTTGAAACTTCTTTTTAGGGCTCAATGGATCTCGTAGCATTTACTTCATATTAGTTTTATTGTAGGATTATAGGGGCAAAGGGCTATATTTGGATGTAGTGAGAAATTTACTCAAGATTAATTAGAGTTTTTATTACTACCCTTTTGATCACTCCATGGTCTAGTGAATGTCACTCTTATTTTTGTCCCACTTATTGTTTGATTTCTTGATGCTCTAAACTTGTATTTGTATGGGGATTATTATACTTCTCCATTTGTAAAGTGTGTATGAGCTATTCCATTTTTTTAGTTGGCCAATTTATTTCCATTTACCTTTTTCCATGAACATTGAGGCGACCTTGACATGGCCTATAAAGCTTAGATAAGCTTACTGACATTATGCCTACACACCTTCTCCTATTTATTTTCTTCCTCCTTGGTCCTTGGGTTTTATTTGATGTTATATTGCTAATATAATTTATAATAGTACCAAGTAATATGAAGTGCTATAAACTTAGTTACCAAAAGAGGATACCCCATATTTTAAATTCATACATTTGATTGATGTATGAATCTATGTATATGAAGTAGAAATAAATATTTTTAATAATATAGCACTTTTAGTTACCCTTGAAAAGTCTTTGAGGTTCCTACCTATGGTGAGGTTTGAATTAGTTACCACTAGAAATGCTATAATACACTATCAATATGGTCTAGGTGCTTAACATAACCTTGTGGCATGGGGATATTTGAATTTTCTAGAAACTTTAAACATAGGCCTTCTCTTATTAGATGTTTTAGTATTTTCTCAATATCAACTACATGATATATAGAAGAAGATTTAAATTCTCTCATATTGCTTGGCTCTAGGTAGAAAATCAACTCAACATTCCCCCCTTAGGCTAAATTTTGATGAGGTAGTGGATTTTCACTATAATTTTCTAAATCATAGAGAATTCTACTTGTAGAAGGCAAATAACCTAGAAATAGTAGCCTTATATATTAGATGTTGAGTCTAATTGAGGGAGTTACTAGGAATTTGTGGACTTACAAGGATGGAAGGCATATTTCATTCTTTAAGGGAAGGTTTGTTTTGAAGCTCATGACATATTTTATGCAAATATCCTTTTTATAGATATATTCCAATAAGTAAATTCATTCAAATTCCCTTACCCCATTGGTCCTTCCTTCCTTCAATTCTCCTCTAGAAATCTATTGTAAAATGATCCTTTCCACATAACCAAATCAGTAAAAGGAATGGATATCTATTGTTTTACCTCATGTTTATTCATGGTATTTATTCCACCCTTTTCTATTTGAAGATGCTTGTAACTCGTTACTTGTGCAACCCTCCCTTAGATCTACATGTGAACCACCTAGTGTGCCTTCTAAAAATCTAGCTCATGCAAGTATTTTGACTTGTTCCCCTTTGATTAAGCTACTAACTACTTTATTCAATATCTTTACACACAACTTTTATGAACTTTATTTTAAATATCACTTATTTACAATATGATACATGAATTTGACACATTTTTTCCTACTAGATATTTATCATGGAGCTCATCCATTAAAACCTATTAAAATCAAATATAGGAAAATAATCTTCTATCATGAATCCTCTATCCACTCCATGAATTTTATATGTTGTTTAATAATCTCATTAAGACATTCAATATTATATTCAACTAAACATGCATATTTCTCTTTGATCATGTTTATGTTATAGGCAATGGGTTTCTCCGTATAGAGTTGAACCTTCCTTACCGTATAGTGAATCACCATGTGAGTACACTCTAGGAATAAGTATTTCCAATATTTGCAATGAAATCCCTTCACAACCATAACATATACAGTAGAGGAATATATTCTACTACAATTTTTTGAATCATCAATACATCCAAAAATATGTGTAATACCATTGGGATATCATTCCCTACTCCTATTGCCTAAACCAAGGTCTCATCTAGCTATAGTATACCGAGATTAGTCCATGTTTAATCTATTCCCATTTCATAATAGACATCCTTAGGCATGACTATCGTAGGAACCACAAAATTCACCACACAATTATGGATGATATAGACTTCCATACATAAGAATATTAAAAAGGTTAGAGGCTTAATATTACTCAGTCATGGTGCATATTGAAATTAAACTAGACTCCAATATGGACCTTCATGTCTACTTAGAAATACATTATTTAGGTCATGTTCATGGATTAGAAAAGCATCATGCATGTTGAATCTTAATGGGTTATTATTCAAATATTTTAAAATGTTGAATATAATGGATTTTAGCATCCTTCTCTCCTAAAATGGCTCCTCTAACCTCCTTTGAATTTTTTGGCTCCCCCTTGGTTATTAAAATCTAGTGCATGTGTCTTTTACTTCATTTGGTCAGTTCTACTAAATTCTAATATTACACTTAGAATTAGTGGGTTTACCTCCTATTATCCCCTATGATTCCTCTATTACTTCACATGAGGACATTGGGTTGTATCTATATCTTATCATATACCAAAGCTCTAGTCCAACTAGAAACATTGTAGGACTTACCTTCATCCCATGTCACTAATGTTTGTTCTAGTGATTTGATTCTAGAAATTTGAGTAGACTACCCTAGATTTTGTAGAGTGTATTGGTGGTAGATGGTCTAAACCATTGGTTATACCACCTATTGATATTCCCCATAGATATAACCAAAAGAATTTAAATATGAACATTTCTAGGTATCTGAATCCTAAACATAGTTCTTTTGAGTTAGTGTGACATCTCTATTTGGGTTATACAATAACTACTATAATGGGATCAAGGTAGACACAATGTGTTGCTCTAGGGATTATATTTTATCAAAATCTTAAAAATTCTATGATGGGTACCTTTGATAACCATTTGGTTTACGTTGGTAACCATGCTTACCCATTCAAAAGGGGGTTTAGAGAAATCTAGGTATGGGAACCTTGGGGTATTATTTTATCATTTCAATATTATGATTTCATTGGATATATCCCTCATTATTCTTTAACACATTAATATTTTTAGATTGAAATTTAGTACATGGTTGATTTTAGAGTAGAGAGGGAGTCTATACTAGGATCAAACTTATAGTGAGGGATGGATGGAAATTGGTAGGATATATAGTGAGTGGAGGGTGATATGGCCATTGGATATTTGAGAACAACATTGGGATCCTATGTACTAGCCTTTCTATTTGTATTAGGTTCCTTTTGATTTGAGTGGTTAGCTGATATACCTCTAGCAAGGTATTTCCTCCTCTAAATTTTGCCATCATAGCTATATTTAAATAAAAATCTGTTAGATAGTAAAAAAATCATATCAAGGGGAATCATAATTATTTTAGGAATAATGTATTGATTCTTATGGAACCTAGTGTTAAATTCATCCATGGATTTCATATGATATCTTTTGGTAGTTTCTAGTTGCTCTAATAGGGACACCCCATCTGTCTTTTCTTCAAACCTATCTACCAACAAATTGACAATCTGGTCCTAGTAAGTGATTAAGTGTAGGTTGAGTGCAATGTATCATTCCCTTACCTTTCTATTGATAGAGGCTATAAATAGCCTATGTACAACATTTTGTAAATCAATATTGTAAAAGGGTCACAAAATAACCATGTACTAGATATGCTATGTTGGAGTTGTTACATATTTCTTGATAAATAATGGAAAGGACATTAGTACCAATAATGTAATATCATCCCATGTATAAAATGGTATTGATGTTTGTAATGGACCTCTACCATTCCATAGTGGTAACCTTATGTATTTTGGATTGTGTGGTGCAATTATATTCTACTATTAGCCTATCCTATGACCAATATTTAGCGATGGAAATATCAACTAAAAATACACCCCTGAATTGGACCTTATGATAGGTGTAAAGCTTAAAAATTTCTAGGTTTACCCTCAAATAATGGAGTTAGAGTTCAATGAATCCTTTGAATAGTAGAATCACTAGGTGAAATTTGAATATGGATTAAAAATTAGTAGACTAAGACCTTCTGTTGAGTCTTAGTATAATATTATAGTTATGGGATGAATACTGTGTGATTCATCCCATTGAGCATGCTATTTTAACTATTATGAATTGGTTATTTTTCATGCTTTGGGCACAATAACCACTTGCTATGATTGATAGGTGCATCTAATGTTACTACCTTGGATGAAGCATATAGTTTGGGAAGTTGGAGGAACATGGGATGTGGTTCCATAAAATTACCTCCTAGAATTTAATTAATTCTAGATCCTTGTTTAGATATGATATTAGCACATATTTTATCTAATATAACTTATAGTAACAAGTTTAGTGTACGAAAAGGGATGATAGGAAAGAAATAAAATGAACTAGCCTAAACTACAAGGGTGATTTACTAAGAACTACAAAGGTTATATGTGTATTGATGGGATGAGTGAACACAATTATAAATCATGTTAGTGAAAATGAACACAATTCTAGAATAAAACATCTATTTTTTATGAAACTTACCAGATAAATGACATATATACTAGTCATAACTTCTCATAAAAATTTACACATACACATTGACCAAGGTAGAAATCAAGTAGTCATAGATATTTTATATATATGTTAAATGCATCCAAATACATATATCAAAATAAAATGGATTGAAGAGCTTGTACATGAATTAATTTGGGTCTCATGTCCAAATCAATAAATAAGAGGGTAAGAGAAAAAATAATGTTGGCTAGATACTAAGCATGAAACCATCATTCTTCCTCCTATTCTAAGTTATAAAATCAGCTATATATATCACATAACTCTAAATAAAAATTAAAAAATTCCCTCCTAAAGTGTCTTGACCAGAAATTTCTACCTTATTTGGTTTTTGTGATTGAATGTTGCATATATTTTTGGTAGATGCATAATTAATTTTGGGTCTAATCACAATAATGCCTTGCATGCAAAGTGGCATTTGTCAAAGTTGCAATTAATGGAAATTATTTATTCATGGAAAATCAAGGGTAGGTGGAGATAATATTAGTTTATTTAGGAAGGCTCATTTTTTATCTTGAGGGAGTTTGGTTCCCCTCATCATACTCAATTTTGCTACCAAGTTTGTTTATTCAAATTTTAACTAGATACAATATTTGCCTATGTTACCTAATCATTTCCTTGGTTTTTTATGACCAAGACCTCATGTATGGCATGAAATTTGAGATACCACCATATTTCTAGTTTTTCCTTATCCCACTATATCCTATTACTTAGGGATTGAATAATAGTCTTTGATTGTAGCCTTTAGCTTGAAACTCCTTTCAATGGCATAGTGATTCTAATAGCATTTTCTTCATACTAGTTTTGTTGTTGTATTTCAATTTGGGTGGAGGTCTACCTTTGGATGTAGTGATAAATTAACTCAATATTAATAGAAATATTTGCTACTACCTTTTTATAATTCCATAGTCTAGTGAATGTCACTTTTCTTGTCACCTTGTTCCTTGCTTTATTTCTTGATGCTCTAATTTTTTCTTCATATGAAAAATTTCCAAACTTCATTTGGTGAGTGTGTTTACTATATTTCCTTTGTCTAGTTTTGCCAATTTATTCCCCTTTTTCTTTTTCCATGAAATTTTTAGTGACCTTCATATGGCCTAACAAGCTTAGACATGCTTACTGACCTTGTGCCTACACATCTTGTCCCTTTTATTTTCTTCCTCCCTTTTCTTTGGGTTTTATTTTATTATTATATTATTTGTTCCAATTGTAATATCACATAGGCATATGATATGTTACAAAAAAATTACCAAAATATGATGGCTCATCTTCCATATTCACCCATATAATTGAATGATGGATCCATTCCTACTAAGTAGATTGAACTCTACAAATAATGGATCTCTTTTGGTTACCATCAAAAAGGATTTGGGGTTCTTTCTTATAGTGATATCTATCTTAGTTACCACCAAAAAGGCTATAATACTCTCTCTGTATAGTGTGGGTGGTTAACATCACCCCATGGAATGAGAAGCCTTGAATTATTTTGATGTAGGTATTTTTTTACTGACTCTCAATTTTGTCTTAGCATCAGTGTAGTGAACCTAATCACTAATTTATATTATATTTTACAATTATATTGTATGAATTATTTATATGCAACCTATTAATGAAAAGGTGGACATGAAGGGTTATACCCATTTATATTATAACCCTTATATATATATATATATATATATATATATATATATATATATATAGATATATATATATATAGAGAGAGAGAGAGAGAGAGAGAGAGAGAGGGAATACACAAAATCATCCAATATTATTATTAATATATCTCCCATATATAGCCTTTATATATTTTTCATAATATACTTGTTTGTACATTATAAGTGGTATTAGAGTCAAACACATCCAATTGTTGAAATATGTAAGTTTAAAAAATCTAATATGAGTAATACCTATCTACAATTCTAAAATATACCAAAAAAATACATAAATCAAAATATGAAAAAATAATTACATAGATTAGACAACATAGGTAAAATTCTAGAATATATTAATGCCCAACTATTAGAACTCATTAACTAGACCAGTAAAATAACAATAGGGTTGATAATGACCATGTTGAAGTTAACCAAAATGGTTTCTTATTTTCTAAACCAATACAAAAAAATCAAGATATTATTTTTTACAAAATTGAAGGAATCCACTAGACAAAGGGACTTAGACTCTTCTTCTATGTTACAAAGTGTAGATTATCTAAGTGACCACACAAATTATCCAAGACTAGAGGAACTCATGTATAAAGCTAATGGCCCTAAGAAGAGAGTTTATTTTCCCTATTCTTCCTAAAAGTAAGGACCAAATTTATGCGATGTAAGTATTTGTGGAAAGTAAATCAAAATATATAGCCAAATCTCATGAATTTTGAACACCATTCTTTGTTTTTAAGGATCAAATTTTGTTTCTCATGGAAATTGAACCAAGGAAAAAACATATACCAAATCACCATGAATATTGGTAAGAGAAGAAAGAAGAAAGAGAAAAATGATACCTAAAGGTAGGCATATCCTACAAAACAAAAAACTTCATGAGCATATTTTTTTAAAACTAAACAATATTTCAAGTCTAGATCTATAGCTTAAGGTGAATGTTCACTCATGCAAGTAACATTAATCAAATATTCCAAGTTTTTCAAAGATTTTTTTTTTCTTTCTTTCTTCCTTGCATAATTGTGCAAATATACCCCCCTATGCTAATAAATTTCATTCATATTTTTATTGGCTCAATAAAGTGCACGGATTTCCAAATATTATTGATAAATTTTGAGAATTAGGAGGCTCTATGCATCCCTTTATAGGTGTTTTTTGAAGAGGATGATAGTTGATTTTTATTTGAACCAGATTTTTTATAGTGTAGGCATTATCTTCTTAGATCTGATTACCCCAATGACCATCCAACTCTATATTTTCCTCTTATTTTATCAATAAAATCCTTGTTCCAGGACCTTTCATGAATACAATATATGCTTGATTTTAGTGCTTTTGTACCTTAGCACATGGTCATCTAATTAGCATAAAATTAACTTGTTAAGACATTTTTTTCAAGCATCATACTTGTTCAACTTACACATGCCAAAAAATAACCTCAGTGGTACACCTATTTTTCAGTCTTCCAAACTCTTGGTCAAAGTATCAAGGGTCCATCTCATCCACTTAGGTAAATTTTAAGAATCAAGAGTATTTTTTGTACACCTAGTAGTACCCAAGGGTCTCACTATGCTTAGATTAGAAGTCAGGTGTCAAGTATATAATAGTTAAATCCATACATTTAGAAGCTATCTAACATGTGAAGTGTAAATAAAACTCCTACTCACCATGCTAATAAGAGTATTTTTGGCATACCTAATGGGACCCAAGGTTCTCACTATCCTTTGATCAAAAGTCAAACTTCTAGTGTATAATAGTCAAGTCTAGTTATTTAGAATCTATCTAAGGCGTGGAACGTAAAGAGAACATCTACCCATAGTTCTACCAAGAGTATTTTTGGTATGCCTAGTGGGACCTAAGGGTCTCACTTTCCCTTGATTAGGTAGCATTCCTTTGTAAAGATCACATTTCACAAAATGTTATAGAGAGTGCCAAGAGTATTTCTAGCACATAACACCCAGATGATTCAATATCACAATGAATAGTCTTTAACTCATTAGCAGAGATTGTATGTTCACTTGGAAAATTTATTAAAATAAAATGTAAAATAATTTGGTGAATTTTTTAGAAGGAAAACTTAGAATCAAATGGTAAAAATACCAAAAATACAAGATAATATTTTGTATACAAATAAAATTTCTTTTTAAATTTAATAATAAATTTTTGAGAGCCATTATTGGATAAAATTGCCTAACCTAGAACAATATTGGGTCACTTGACCTCCCAGTCCTCCATGAAATTCTATAGGCTACACTTAATTTAGTAGCCATCTATGATGGTAGTGAGAAAAATACTTATGAGTATTGTCAAGATGTCTCAACCTTGGTCATTTTGTGCAATATCATAGATGAGAATTTCATGATAAGTCTACTTGCTCAATCCTTGTGGAATAAGGTATTGCAATGGTAGAAATATTTAGAGGATAAAATCATAAAAAAATTGGCTAACCTAGTTGAACCATTAATCCTTGTATTTTATGACCTAAGGGATATATTTGGATTACTTTTGTTGTTTTATTATATTAAAATATGCCCTCATGAAGCTATCTTATATTTTAAGATCATATTCAAAATATTATGGGATACAATTCTTGGGATATTAAGCTATCACAAGCATAGGCCTATATCTTCTATGTTAGAGCTCTATATTTAGAGTTGACCCTACAAATACAATGCTACCATGAGAGAAGATTTCCATAGGTTTTTTAGATGGATTTGAAGGCTGAAAATATGTTTATCTTAGTAGGAAAAATCCCTCCTAATCCATATAGGCTTGACACCCCATTATAGAACCAAACATATTTACAACCCTTCAAATCATTATTGCCTCTATTAGTTACTCTGGTGGATGTAGTTCCCTTAGTTCAATACTCAAATAAAAAAGTCATATTACATTGAAGTGCTTGACAACTTAGGAGATAATAGATATCATCCAACATCTTACGAATAAGATTCTAAAAATTAAAAAATAGAGGGATAAATTTTATCCATATTTACATGAGCTCAACACTAGGTGAACATAACCAATTAAATATTCCTTCAGTGGTGAGTCATCAATAATAGGATGTTCTAGCCCTCAACATGGGCCAAGACCATTCCATAACAATAGGGAAATACCATGTAATTTACCTAGTAACTCCATTTGTGGTTGAGTATGAGTTAAAGTAGAAAAGGGAGTATCACTCAGAAGAAGATGGAATAAAATTAAACTAGAGGCTATAAGAGGATTGTGTGAAGAATATAGATTCAAAGACATGTCTTTTAAAATTTTTATGTAGATATTTTCAAGAGAGATAATATCAATATTTAGGGTTATGCATAAGGGGTTGGACTTGAAATGTACTTGTAAAAAAATGGTGAATCCTAATCGAAATCAAGGTGAATCATGGTGAATCCTAAGAAAATCAAATCAATCATCTTCACACAAAAATTTTAGGCATTTTAATCCCTAAAAAGGAAGGTCATATTTGGGACACATTTTGACCTATTAAATCACCTTATAGCTTCATAAAAACACCATCGTTAGATCAAGCTCAAAAAGAGCTTTCCAATAAGTACACATATGCCTATGTTTGGATATATATTGTGGTGAATTAACCCTAAGAGAAAATTTATCTTTAAAACTTTAGGTGAAATGGCCAACGTCAAAGGTCTTCATATTCGCCAATTTTCAATTTTGGAAATCCTAATATTCACCCATTTTACAAATATTCACCACTATGCATAACACTGACTATATTACTCATACATATTGAGAGATCTACAATAAAATGAAATAAAGGGATATAGAAACCTTTGGTTAAAAATAGCAGAAAGAAGGCAAGGTTTCAAAAATAATGTTCCACAAAAGAAAAATTTAAAAGAGGTTTATTTTGTCAAAATATCTCTATAAAATTCAATGACATGCACCATGACTTTACCAAAATCTAAACCAACATATGGAAAATCATATTTGAGTAGTAGAAATATTGGTTCTTCCCCATGTTATCTATTAGTATACTTGGAGGGATGGATATTACACAACTACCTAATAGATCAAAATGTTGAATTCACTATCACACCAAAGGATATTGTGATACTATGAATCTCAAGTATTTTAACATATTGCATCAAGTTATCCAATTCAATCAAATGCAATTCAAAGCAATAGAGATATCTACGAAAATGCCATTGATACTACAAAGGATGTCTGATATATCTATAATTCATGATATTATGGTGGTGAAGGTTCCTCCTATATTTGGCATGATACTACCAAAAAATTTCTTAGTACAAAGAGGTGGTCACATGGGGCATGACAACACACATATAATTGTGTTGGGTGTCAATAAATTGGTCAAATTTCACTTCAAAATTAGTAGGCCCTTTCACATGTAAAAGTATGAATAGTACATGGTAAATATGTCTCAAGAAGTTCTTAAGTTTGTCCAGATGGATATTATCAATTGGATAGAAGATGCATAGAGGTCAACTTGTAATGATTCAATTTCCATAAAGTATGATCACATGTTATAATTAAATTCAAATATGGATTGGTACACAGTTGCAAAGATATGTAAGAGAAATGGTATTCAAAATCAAATATAGAAAATTTACGAAATTCGTACTCTCTTAGTTTCTAAACATTAGGGAGATATAAGGAATTCTACTTCATAGTTTTTCGAATTTAGAAACTTAATTTTTTTTTAAGAACCTAGCAACTTATAAGAATGTTTACTTCAAAATGTTGAAGGAATTCAATGGATAACTATATGGATTTCATGTTTAGAAAATAAAAATTTAATGTCATAAAACTTAAGATAAATAATTTGCTTAAAAAATCTAAAGGAAGGATGGATCTAGTCTTAAAATTTATTTGTAATAAAGCAATAAAATAAAACTTAAAATATTTAAATACTAAATAGATGCAAGGATTATTCAAGCAATTAATAATTTAAAATATAGTACTATGACACCTCTAGATATTGGTAGCATAATGTACATGGCGTTGCTTACACTCAAGTTTCACAAAAAAGAGAATATGAAACAAAAGGAGATGATTCAATATATTAAGAAAAAAATAAAAGTAGATGAATAATTTTTGGAAAAAATATTTCATTCTTCTTGTAGTATTGATATTCCAATTTCATCTAGCTCAGAATCCTATCATGATGCTTTAGGTGAATATTTAGAAGTTTCTATACAGGAAAATAAAGTCATATGGTTCTAATAACAAAGGCAACGAAAAGAATCTTACATAAAAATATTATGACAATAAGGAAGTTCAAGAGGTTGGTAATATTAAAGTTGCAAAGACTGAAGAACATGAAGCTAAACATATAGATGAAGTCAAGCAATAATAAGAAGAATTTGATAAATAATAAATCCACTACAAAGTCACTTCAAGAAAGACCATATTGAAAACTAAATTTTTCAATAACAAAATATTGTAGTACAAGGGCAAATTAGAGTATATTATATTACTTGAAACTTTCTAATGTACCTCCTTGGTACCTACTTGTAAATATTAGATTAGGATTGTGTCCTAGATTATAAAGTGAGTAAATATTTAATGTAATGTAATAATGTGCAAGAAATGCACATGTTTCATGTAAATGAGTGTGCAAGTTTAAAGAGTATAAATGTGCACAAGTGTCTCATATGTAAGTGTGCATATGTGTTCTTATATTATGAAGTGTTATGTGAAGAGTCATTTCCAAGTATACATACAAGATATATGTGTATGCAAGTATCAAGTAGAGAAGCCAAGAGCCATGAGACTTGACATAAATAAAGGAAGAGTCAAGTAACCAAAGAGGTATACTTATCCCCCTTAAAGTTGAGAGGACTGACTATACAGTATCTTAGCTTTATATATTGAGCTTTAGCCATGCCTTTGGTGAAGATATCTGCAATGTTATCCAAAGTGCTACAATATTTAAGCTCAACTATCTGCTGCTCCACCATGTCTCAAATGAAGTGATACTTCATATTGAAATTATTTTATCTACTATGATGGATTGGATTGTATGCCAACTAAATGGCATTTATGTTATACAATATAGTCGAGTTGGACCACTTTGAATTTCTCCAATTTCTTCAAGGATTTTTCTCAACCATAGGGCTTGAGTACTAGCATATGTGATGGCTATATACTCAGCCTCAATAGATGACAATGCTACAACATTTTTTTTCTTGGAACTCCGAGTGATTAGTACTGACCCTAGACTAAAATAGTTCTCTGATGTAGATTTCATATCATCTATACTGCTGCTCGAATCACTACCATTGAAGCCGACTAGTTTCATAGAATTACATTTGTGGTAATGGATTCAAAAATATAATGTACCTTTTACATATCTTAAGATTATTTTAGTTGCTTGTAGATGCATCTCATATGGACTTGCCATAAACCTTGAAACTAGAGTAAAAAAATATTGAATATTGAGCCTTGTGTTGGTGAGAAACACCAGACTCCCAACCATGCTCCTATAAGTGGTCATGTCAACCTTTGGTGCTCTGCAATCCTTGCTCAATTGGATTCCATGTCCAGTTGGAGTTGCAACTGATTTGCACTACTATATGGCAAATTTTCTTGATCATGTCTCGAGCATACTTGTGTTGACATATGAAGATCCCCTTATTTGATTTATGCACTTCCATGCCTAGGAAGTATCACATTAAACTGAGATCTTTCATCTCAAACTACTTCATCATGGAAATTTTGAACTTCATATTCATTTTAGTGTTACTACCCATAAATATTAGATCATCCACATACAAATAAACCATTAGAATGTCTACACCATGCTTTAGGTAGTACAAAGTTGGTTCACTTTTTCTTCTATTTAATCCATACTCGTTGAAATAGTCATCAATGCATGAGTACCAAGCTCTTGGTGCTTGCTTGAGGCCATAAAGTGCCTTTTTCAATTTTTAAACAAGGTTCTCCTTTCCTTGTTCTTGAAAGCCTTGAGGTTGTTTAACATAAACCTCCTTAGTAAAGTATCCATTCAGAAAAGCACTTTTCACATCCATGTGTTGAATGTTCCATATTTTGTGGGCAGCTAAGAAAAGAATTGATCTGATTGTCTCTTCTTGTGCAACAAGAGCAAAAGTTTCCTCAAAGTCAATGCTAAATTTTTGAGTAAAAACTTTTGCTACTAATCTCACCTTGTGCCTATCAATGCTTCCATAAACATTGTATTTGGTCTTGTAGACCCATTTACATCCAACACACTTTTTTCCTTTGGGTAGATATAGTAGCTCCCATGTATCATTATTTTTTATAGAGGTTATTTCCTCTTCGATGGCTTCTTGCCATACATTTTGAGTACAAGTATTCTCATAGCTAGCTGGTTCTAGCTGTGCACTAGCCAATAAATCATAATTGACTACATATCCCTTAGGATCATGGGAGTCATCATCCCCATACAATTGTAAATTTTCAAGTTGTTGCAAAATTGTATTCATTTCACTAGCTTGGCTTCTAGTGAATATTCTCTGGAAATTTTGATCCAGCATTTGAAAGGATGGATGATGTTGTAAAGTTCTTTTTCCTCTTGATGGATATTCACATTCAATGTCCATCAGTGAAGAGCTTACTGATCTCTATGGAGAAGGACCTAGAATGGTGGTTGAAGTACTTGATGTAGTACTTCTCCTTGGGCTTGGAGGGGGTGGTGTGCCTTTTGTTTTCTTGGGATACACTTGTTGTACCTACTGTACTTGTGAAGAATTTACATCTTGGAACTCATCATCAATAAAAATTATTTGATGACCCCATTCTCCCCCTTCATCAAAAATTACATCCCTGGAAAGTACAATTTTATGAGTCTTGGGATTGTAGAGTCTATATGCTTTGGTAGACTCACAATACCCTAAAAATATACAGGCTTGAATTTTGGTATCAAGCTTCTTCCTTTTATCATCAGGAATGTGCGCATATTCTAAAGAACCAAAAAATTTATAGTGCTTTACATTGGGTTTCTTTCCATACCACCCTTCATAAGGAGTGATGTCATCTAAACTAGAAGTTGGACTTCTATTTAGAATGTATACACTGGTTCTTACAACATCAACCCAGTACATACTAGTTATATTCTTAGTCTGAAGCATCGTTCTTGCCATCTCAACTATGGTGTGGTTCCTTCTCTATGCCACACCATTATGTTGTGGGGTATAGACAGTGGTGAATTGCCTTTTGATCCCACTTGCTTTACAATATTTCAAGAATTCTTTTGAGGAGTACTCACCTCATCTATATGTCCTAAGAAATTTTACAAAATAATCACTTTGTTTCTCTACATTGTTTCTAAAATTTATGAAGTAATAAAAAGATTCATCTTTATGTTTCAATAAATAAATCCAACACATTCTAGAGTAATCTTCTATGAAAGTGAGAAAATAGGAATTGTTTTTTATACTATTTATCTACATTGGACCATAGATGTCTGAATGCACTAACTGATGTGGATAGTTGGATCTCCACACTTGTCCTTTTGGAAACTTAGACCTTGAGTGCTTTCCCAAAGCACATTCTTTACAAACCTCATTATATTCATTGATTTTGGGAAGTTCTGTCACCATAGCTTGATAAGTTAATGGTTTCAAGCTAGTGAAATTAAGATGACCATATCACAAGTACCAAAGTACACTTGGATTAGTTATAGCTACATTTGAAAGTTGATATCCCCCTAGCTCACCAAATTTGAGAGGGAATAACCGATTCTTGGTCATTGGGACCTATGTTATGACACGATTACAATTGTTTTTACCAAGAATGATACATTTTCTTTCATCAAAAAAAAGTTTGTAATTTTTCTCCATCATTTACCCAATGCTTAGAAGATTGTGTTGGAGCTTTGGAGTGTATTATGTCATTCACTTTCTTTAGGCCTTATTTTTTGGGAACCTTCATGGCTCCAATTCCTTCGACTTGCAAAGCTTTATCATCCCCTAACTTGATGTGGGATTTATAAGTGGAATATAGAGTAGCAAATATAATTTCTTTACCACTCATATGGTTTGAGCAACCAGTATCCAAAATCCATGTGTCATTTAGATATTGTTCTAATTGTCCATATGAAAGAAAAATATTGGAGGTATCATCTTCTTCACCATAATTTCCATATTGACTACTGTTGTCTTGAGAAGATTTTGACCAGAAGTCACGAGCAAAGTGACTTGTATTGCCACAGTTAAAACAAGTTGTTTTGGACTTGTCACTTCCTTGTCCTTGATTTCCACTTTGTCTTGGATTTCCTCCTCGATTTTGGTTTCCACCTCTGTTCTGATTGCATCCTTTTTTAGAGTTGCCTCCTCTATTTTTATTGCCTCCTCTGTAGTTGCCTATGCCTCTACCTATTCGCTGGACTCTACCTTGACCTCTTCCATGTCCTCTTCTAGTATTTTCATTGGATGTGAAGGCTTTATCATCGCCTCCATAGCTAGTTTAATGAGATTCCTATAATCTCTCTTCATGAGACATTAACGACCAAATTAATGCATCAAATGTTAAAGTGGAAAGATATTTTGACTCTTCTATGATTACGGCTATGTGATTCAATATTTGAATAAGTGTTCATAACACTTTATTTACAATTATTTTAGGCTTAATTTATTTTCCAAGAGTAATCGTTTTATCAACTATTGCTTTCATTCTGATGCAGTAGTCACAAATTTTTTTGTCTTATTTCATTTTGAGATTTTCAAAATCTCGTTTTAGTGTTTGAAGCCTCACTTGATTGACTTGATCACTTCCCTAGAATCCATATTTCAAAGCTTTCCATGCATCTTGTGCAGTTATATAAGTGGCTATTATAGGTAATATACTCTTCTCCAATGCTACTTGGAGATGATAAAGAGTAGAGGAGTTGCTATTTTGCACTTATTTCTTTGTCTTATTATTTGTGACACTTAATGTTGCCCAGTCTATGGGTTCGGTGTAACCCTATTCCACTATGTCCCACAAACCTTTCCCTATGAGTAAGGTCTTCATTTTGATAGACCAATACTCGTATTCATACTCATTGAACTATGAAATTTGCAAATTGTTATGTGAGTCCATTGTTACTAAAATACTCTTTTTATTTCTCAATTACAATAAAGCACTCTACTTTTTCAAAGAAATAATAAGGAAGAAAGAATAAATAAGATATTACAAATTTAAGTCAAATCTGACTTGATTCACTCTTTCACTGATTTATTATTCCTCTTGTTGTGGCGCTGCTATTTCTTGATTCACGAATTTTTTTGCTACTTGTTCTTCATCGTTACTGATCAATATTATCTCAGGTGATTCTGGTTCTACAATTTCTACTGAATTACTGTAATGAGTATATTTATATTCTTGTGGTGCAACTTCTATGGATTCATATTTCTCAAATTTACTCCCAAAGGAGTTATCTTCAGATTCTGCATTTTACCTTGAGTCTGGATGCCTCTGGTGTGCTACTACTGCATTATGCAACTGACTAAACACAGTATGAAGCACATAAGCTCTTAATTTTTCATCAAATATTTCATTATTCTCTCTTACCAAAAGTGCACAAAGTGCATAAGAACATCATGTGGAGTGAATCATGAATTTTACCCTTCAATTTACCTCTTTTTACAAATTCCTAGTCTTCAATGTTTTGCCTCTCTCAGAATTTTACAAAGAAATTGTCACAATTTTCCACCTTTGATTCCTCTTACATAAATTGCCTCTTAGGCAATGTTATTTTTCTCCTTTTATTGTACTAAAAAGATATCTATATTTCCATTTAATAAAAAAATAATAATTTATTTATATATATTTTTTAAATTATTATTTTAATTTATTAAATATAATATAAATTATTCTTTTTAATATATAAAAAATTTAGAAAGAAAGAAAAACTTTTTTTTTAATTTTCAAGCCTACAAGAGTCAATCCTGTGACTCCTCTCACTAAACAAAGACTTCTTACCAACTCGGATCCCATTGTCGATGGGACTCAAGAACCATACACCTATATTTCTAAGCTTTTGGGACAAGTGTACCAAAAAAAAATTAAAACCATTGTCACTGCCGGGTTTCAAACCTGCGACCTGCTAGGGGCGAGCACCTTAAGGCTATATCCTTGAGCTAGTCAAGCTGTGTGGCCTGACGAGGATCCAAGGGAGGCTTGCCTCATTTGTTTCATCATGGCCTATGCAAAAAAACAAAAAAAACTTGTGTTTTTATCCCACATTCGTTGTACAAAGGGGAAATAACATTATATTATCAAAAATATGCACAAAGCTTATCGATTGTCTTTGGTCAATTAGTGACCGCCATTTTGTCGACTTCCTTAGCCAATATCCTCTTGCCATATCACCCTAGTTTCTCCTTTATCTGTTACATCACCTACCACAGCACCTTACATCCTATCAGCTCTCCTTTGGTCCACATGTCCACGTGTTTGCCTCACTGTCTGCTCGCCACATGTTCACCTCTAGTTTACATTCTACCAAGTCACCTGGGGAATCATGCTTGGTGTTCTCTAGTCAGCTTGTCAACCTCAAACTACGTGCTCTCTATGGGCCTCCTCTTGACCTCACCTTGGTTCATGCTTTGCGAGCCCTCTTGACCTTCTCAAGATACATGCCTCGCTTGTGGGCCTCATTGGGCCACCTCGAGATTTGTGTCTATCTTGCCTTGAATCCCTAGACACCCTCTGCTCTGATACCAGATATAGAACCAAAAATTTAGGAGCTCAAAATATAATCTCTGATATTCATTAGCCTTGAAAGGTTTGAAAATACATTGCTTAAATACATAAACTAATAACCAATACTTATAAATCTTAGGAGAAATATTAGGGAGGAAGAAAAAAATAGAGGAAAGGAAAAAGGGAATTTGGAGTCAAACTCTTCCTACCATCCATGATGTCCAATCCTGATGACTCGGTTGTCGTCCAAGGAGGTCAAAGGGTAAGGTCCAAAGCTTACAGTTGTAAAATAATTTTTTACCATTTTACCATTTTAACTTCCAAAAATACTACAATGGCTATATATTACTCCATAGAGATCATAGCCAACATAACCCACATCCGTTACATCATATTATAATAGGGTTTTATGGTACATTTGTAAAATTAAGAGGAGTAATAAAGATTGTATACATTTGGGCAACTAATAGTGTAAGTTGTGCTACATGCTTTGTAAATGTATGATCCAGGCTATTTACATTCATATTGTAGCTTATTAATTAATGTTATTTGATATATTATTAGCCTTGATATATATATTAGCTGGTTCATACTATTTTTTTCACATTATTATATTTATATTATTATATTATGGCTATCATATATTTGATCCTGTAGAATTTATATTGTGATATTTAAATTAATATTAAGGCTTCAAAAACCATCATTCTGTATAAAATATAAATTAGATTCATCTAAATTTTATCTAGTTGGAATAGTGAAGTAACAATTACTACCTTCTAATTCTAAGAAATTAGCCAAAGAAAATGGATTTTATAAACTCAAAAAAAGCATTACAAAATAGCAAAAGTTTATAAATTTGATAATATTTTGATTTCTCAAAAGAGGATTAATTCACTCAAGTGCTAGTTCGCTCAAGTACAAATTTTATGGTAAGTTTCAAATGGATTCATGGAGCAATCCACTAGTAAAAGGGGTTTATTGGCTCCAAGAAGTGATTCACTCTAGGAAAGGTGTTGATCCTCTTGTAAAATAAACAAATTCACTTGCTAAATAAAGGAAATTTTCTCAAGTAGTTGCAAAGGTAAATTCCGAGTTAACATTCTATTTCACATTTGGAAATCTAGAAATAAAATTATCTTCAAATAGGTTGATCTATCTCTAGATTTTTCTTTTGCTGACAAGCTCAAAGTTTTTCATGATGTGTGGTTTTAGATTTATGACTAAGCTAAAAATGTGGCTATGGAGGTGGAACACTTGCAAGCCTTGATGATATATTGGTGTAACACCCCATGTGCTGTTAGAAGGGTGGTCCCAGATAACTCATTCCACCACCAAGCCCATTCACACTCCCATAAGTGCCCAGATAATGCCAAATTCCAGACTCCTAAAAGCAAAACTAATGATATTAGGGATAATATACAACAATAGGATTCATAAAATGCGTAGCTGCCTACATCGATGACCATTGATGGATGGGGTATCTCAGTTAGCTAGGAGAATATCTCTAGTTGGTCATGTCCTCCATATCCCATTAGTCATGCTTCAGTATGGAGTTACGATCACTTTGATGGGTGGGGTGAGCCATCCACTTTGATGGATAAGGAGATATAAACAAACAACTCAAATCCATAATATCTTTCCGGTTGTAATTAGTCCTTAGTTTTGTTGTTTTGGCTATGGGGCCAACTATATTTTATGTTGTATTTATTAATCCACTATTAGGATTAGGTATTTTCATTAGGGGTGTAATTTTTCTCCACCCACAATTTTTTTTTTGGTTGTAAATGACTTTTATTTATGAATTAAGTGAACTTTTCATGAAAAAAATTAAAAGACACATATACCAAAGCAAATACTTTTAAAATAAATATTTTAAAACTACACTCTATGAAACCCATATTGTGCTTTGATCACATGAGACTATAAGAAATTGAATTCATGAATTTCATGAATGGTATTACTCTCCTAGTTTTCTAAGTGTGCATCCATTGTGGTTTAGCCAATTTATCTCATCTTATCATCTGTTTATCAATTTCATAATATAATGAATGACAAGACATTGATGTTATTCAACTTCTCATTTTTTAAATAATCACACAATTTCCTTGCTATGGTTTAAATATCTATTTACTTTAATCACTTGCATCCTTAATCTTTAATATATTTTTATGTCCATAATTCTACTTTTGTGTGTTTTTGTTTCTCTATTTTAATTTCAATGCAAGTTAGCATAAGTTAGTATAGGAGTTTTTCGTTAAAAAAGTAATAATGAATCTACTTAAATTTAGAATTTGGAAGAAGTCATTATCAATCCATTCCATATTTGTTCAAACTAAAATTATGACACAAATTTTTATTAGAAGTTTGAACAATTTTCCAATTCAATAATCAATCATAGAAAAAAGCCCCATTGCTTAACATTACTTGTGATAGAACTTGGTGTACCTAAAATTAATTTTAAAATTTACATAATTCATAGTTTAATATCAAATATTTAATATCAAGATCATAAAGTAGCATTATACAACTTAACATTATACATTTACTTCTTGGTAAGAGTGAAAATTGACTCTTTTCACAAAAAGTCAAGGTATCTAACCATTGATATCCTATAATTTTAATATATAGTATTTAAATAAAATATTATTTTTGGTTCAAAAATAAATTATAATATAAGTATATTTTTAATTGGTTATATGGGATTGAAAGGGACCCACTTGTATTACATCATCACCATGTAGTGGTATTACAACAAATCTTGGATATTATACATGTATCATTTGACAAGATTTGAACCAATATCTCATTCAAATGTTGTTGAATTTAACAGGGTTGACTAATGTCACTTGATTATAATATATACATATTATATTATATGTAAATGTAAATAGGAAAGTGGGCTTATTCCATTTGACAATGATTCATATGCATTAATATTAGGATGAAATATTATTTAAAATAAATATAAATTATATTGTGCATTTTTTATTTTTTATTTGAAAAGGGTTTTAAAAATGAATTATAACATGTTTATATTGTTACCTATATCTAAATCTTAGAGTAAGTTTAAGTAGGGTTATTTAATTTGTAATAAAAGAATCACATGTACTAGGGATGTGGTTCTTAAGAAAATATTGACATCTACGTGAGTGTGGCCTATGGGTAAGGATGCAACTTGCATTATCGGTTATATAACCTGGTTAAGTTCCCACGTGGATGTGTATAAAAAGTATTACTCAAAATAAAAGTATTACTATAAAAAAATTGACTGTAATTTTCTATATAATAAAAACATTAAAAATATGTAAATGATTATTTTTGTTGATAAAAAATTAATATAATAATATGGTCAACATACTTATTCTAAAGTTTTGGAACTTGACATTAATTATATATAATAATATTTTAATTAAATAAAATATTTTCATTAGTTAGGTAGCAAAAAAAATTTCTCATTATTGTGAAATTGAATAATATATTCTTGCCCTATGAGGGCCCAATGGAGACACCTCCAAATCCTCTTTTAGAGATACATAGTTATTTTATAGATTTTTTAAATAATACATCTCCAACAGAGACTGAAGAAGCACAAAAAATTGCATTAAAAATACTTTTTACGACTACTAAAAATAGATCAAAATCAACGAGTTAATGGATGCTTTGCCATAGTCAAAATCAAGGACAAAGATTGTCATTGAGCAAAGTATGGAAGAAGAATTTTTTTTATATAGATCCAATAATGATTTGATTTGTAAATTCATGGGTATTCACCCTACCCTAAACTTTTTGCATTCCTGGGTCTGGAAAAACTGGGAGCCTCTTGGTGAGTATTTTTTGTGGTTTATTAGCAATGGATATTTTATTGTTAGTTTTTTTTCACTTGCCAATAGAAATAGGGCTTCCAAATAAAAAATGAGGAAGCATGGTCCAATAGGATTATTTTTTCATCCCTCGAGAGTGGTATTTGATCCTCGAATTGAACCCACTATGATCCTAGTTTGGATCTATTTATATGCACTTCTAATGAATTTTTGGAGTGAGCAGGTATTGGAAATTATAAACAATTTCCTTGGAAGATATTTGGGTATTTTCAAATACACAATGAAAGGAAACACAACCATTTATGCTAGATAATGTGTGGAAATGGATCTTAGACAAACTTTGCTAGCAAAGGTTGAACTCAAACTTGCAAGACTATCTTGGATTCAACAATATATTATGAGGCATTGCCCTTCAGATGTAGAATTTATCATAAATATGGGAATTTGACCTGATCTTTCCCAAATTATATGAACATAAAAATGGAGTCTCCTCTAGGAATGTCAAATCTTCCTATTGTGGCCATTCCACAACTTACCCCAAAATTGGGAACCCACCTTTATTTTTGTATTTTTTGAGCTTTTTGGTATCCTTGGAGTGATGATTTTGATAGGTCCCATCCTTGATGTTTGCAATTCTATTTCCAAGGTTCTCTGTTTTGATTTAGGTTGTAGTATAGGTTCCAAGGTTTGGATGTGGATCAATTTCTCCTTCATCTTCTTCTAAAGTATCTGGTATGATGGTTAGTCTTTGTTTCATGAATTTGGTTTTGTGATATTTTTATAAATTTTATTGTTTTACATTTAAATTAGTTAAAACATTTGAAATTTTTTTTGTATTAATAAAATAAAATAAAAATCAGATACATATATATATATATATATATATATATATATATAAAACAAAAAACAGGTATAGATATATATGCCTATTTGTATACATTATAAAACATAAAAATAAAAATAAATTAATAAATACAAAAATAGTAAAAAAATAAAAATAAAAATAAAAAAATATAAAAATAATAATTTAATGTTGTTTTGCTTTACTTTCTTTACCCGATGTGTTATTACTTTGTAATTTAAAATTATATGGGATGTTGTTACATTATGTTTTAAATTTGTATAAAGGTAAATTAATGTGCACCATTGTGTTTTATGATTGTAGGGTAGCCACGACAGTACACCCTAATCATGACTAGCAATGTGTGGGCAAAGGATGTGATAGATCTGCATAAAAACTTAGACCTATCATTGAATGGATGCGTAAACATAGTGAAGGGAAACAAACCTAGGTGCAAGTTAACTAGTGGATTATTTTAACCTATGGATGATTGGATGTCATTCGACAGAGAGTGGATATGAGAGTCGTAGATAGGGGTTGTGAACGAAGACAACTCAAACTATGGACTCCATAGGTGGACCACCTAGTGCAGTAAGGATTGGCATGTGATGCATTACCATAAGCAGAATAATATGGTGGCTATCAAATTAAAGATAGAGATTGTGAAGTTCTGTTTGGAGGCTATGATATCATTGTTTAAGGTTGTAGATAAATTTGAAAGATCTTGAAACCCTATGGAGAAACATACTCACACCCTCAAACACTAAGGGTTAGAATGTAGATCCAATATACTGCTAGTGAGCTCATTTATACGATAAAAATAATGGATAGGGAGAGTTTATAGTGTCAAAAAGTGACATAGCAGAAAACTTGAATATCAAGAGTAGCTTAATGGTTGGCCATAGTATTTCATATTGTGCACAAATATGAAGATTGGGCACTACTATCAAATATCATTTCCTATAAGGAAATGATATTTCAAATTTTTTATTGTATATATGATTGACATCAGAGCCTTCATAATGGTGGTTGGATTTTTTTTGATAGCCACAAAATGGAAGTTTTCAAACATAAACAATGTGGAAGAAGATTGGAAGGCTTTTGGACTATTGCCAACATTCTATTCTCATTGTTGTATGTAAGGAAATCAAATTTTGAATACATTAATATTTTATTGCACATCCTTTACATATATTAGAATATTTTTATGGTGTTTTATGCAAGAATCTGGTTGCATCATAGAGATAGTTTAAATGCATGTCTATTTTTTCTCCTTATACTCTAGTCATAACTGGATATTTTATTGTGTAGATGCAGTTCTAACCTGATTGTGTTTTATATTCAGGATCTAATTTTTTCTACAACGTATGCCAAATCAGGGTTTTGTAGTTTATCTTTTGTCATTTTCTGTGTTCTAGTCCATATTCCAATTTTTTTATTTTTTTTATTTTTTTGTATTTACATGATGGAATCAGTAGCTGCCACGAATTTGGGCAGGCTGTCCAGCTTTTATGGCTGCCACAGTATTTTGTGTTGTCCACCCTAGAAGTCGCCACATAGATCTTTGCATAGTCCGCCCCTATAACCACCATGCCATAATCATTTTAAACCTTTTACACTGCTGAAAGAACCAGGAAAGCGACAAGCATTCAGTCCGACGAGGCCCGATATTTGAACCTTGGACCTCTTTTTATTTTATTTTTAATCCTTTCCTTTTTGCATTTTTTTTAACATTAGTCAAATAAAATTGAAAAAAGAAAAATTAAAATCCTAAAAATAAATGCACGAATGTGTAGAATAAGATTTAGCGATTAATCTTATGCAAGTTCAATTTCATTTTGAAACCATTTTGAAATTATAAAAATTATTCAAAGTTTTTATTTAATAAGGATTTCTATAATTTTGAAATTTGACATAATTTCACATTTTGAAGATAAATCAAATTTCAAGCTTTGCATATTCATTTTGCAAGTAATAAATTAATTTTCCTTTATGAAAATTAGAATTTTATTAAAGGGGAGTAATTTATATGGCATTCAAAATGCTAGTTTATTTAAACAAATAAATTAACTTATATTTATAAAAATTCTAATTTCATTAAAGAAGAGTAATTTATTTGTCATATCATAGGCTATTACATTCAAAGTTAGTCATTTATTCATTTTATTTTTATGTTGAAAGAAAGCTAAAATAAATCTAATCATCATTTAAGGTTCACATTTTAGAGATAAATTTTTGTCTTCTATTTCATACTCAAAGCAGGGTTTAAGGAAGATAAAACTTGTTTAAAATATTCTTAACCAAAAGAAGATAAAATCTACTTAACATACATCAAGATAAAATGAAATAAGGCATTTTCATCATGGTCATATGAGGGCCAATCACATTTTATTTTCTTTTAAGTTTCATGAACAATCAATAGGATAACATAACAAAATAATACCAACACAGGCTCTTTGCTAACAATTATTTGTAAACCACTAAGGTATTCCTAGCACTTATTTTATATATCTTCACTAACATGCATGCATACATTAAGTAAAATAAACCTTGGAGAAATATTGATTTCTTTGCAAGAGAGGGTTTTGTATCAAAATCCTAACTATGAGTGTGGTTTTACAATTAGTTAAAATTACCACTCAATATTTTGGTGTTGGAAGGAGGGCCTGTATTGGTTTAATTTACTGTCATTTAGATGCTAAATTGTTTATGTTTACTTGAAAGGTATTGGTCTTGACTAGCAAGGCTTTGTTGACTTGTGATCACTTTCGTTGATTCAAACATTCTCTAATTGATGATGCATTGATGCTAACATTTTGTGAATTTAAGAATGTTCTTTAATTTCATGGTTTAATTGATGCATATATTTTTTTTTATTCTAACATGATGATCTATATGTTAAAAATTTGTTTTTTTTTAGTCATTTTGTGCTTCTTTGCAAGATATATTTATTTGACTAACAAAATTTGATACTAAAGTTATATTCCTAAAGGTCCCCTAATGACAATGTTTACTCCAAAAGGAATGGCATATTGGATAGAGGGTTATTATAGTTCCAAAAATATTCCTACCCACCAAGTACCAAAAGGTGCATAATCTTATTTACCTTAATTTATGCATGATGTGGATCAAGCCAAGGAGCATATTCAGAGATACAAGGACGTGCTAATTTATTTGAAAATTATGCATCAATATGTTACTTGCAGGTTGTTTTCATACCCATTGTATGAGGTTGTATTTTATTGGTACATCGACTTACCTCAAAGTGCTATCACTTCTTGAGCTCAACTAGAATAAGTATTTCTCAACTATTTTGGAAAATTGATTGACCCAGTTGTGATATTGAATCAATTTCTCACTATCGGTAAGAAATCTAATGAGTCCATAAGCTAATTTAATGAAAGGTTTCATAGGGAGTATACCAATATGGATACACGTAAAATTATTTTAGAAGAAGAAGCCATTTAAATATACATGGGATACTTAGACCCATTGATTGCTAAATTTCTAGGACAAAGTCTTGAAGATCCATCCTTGTCTAGAGGATCCTTACCTAGAGTCTACAATGTTGTAATAATATTAGAATAATGGTGGATGGTTCACAATTAGACACCACCCATGAGTCAGGTTGATGCACAACCTTATCCCAAGATGAACTATTCTGTAGGAGGTATGGATTCCAACCAATACCAACCATATAATCGAGCACCCTTTAATCAAATGATGTCTAACGTTAAAAATCAATGGGATGAAGTTGAATATTCAAATTTTACAACCACCCTATATATCATCCAAGAGGAGGTGCAAGTTTTAAAATCAATATCCACCAATGAGGATTGTGGTGAACAAGCCCATCAAGATGTAGAGATTGACTCAATGTTGAAAATGTATGAGCCTTTAGAAATAAAGAGATTATAATAATTATTTATATAGGATGATTGGGATAATATCATAAAGCATGGAAGCATAGTTGAAAAAGAACCAATAGAGGAGTCTTACGACTCTACAAAAGGTATGATATATTTTCATCATTTTTTACAGAGGATAATTATTATAATGAGCAAGAAGGCCAATATGTTCTAAATGATGACCTGCGCTTAGAGTCATTATTTACAAGTGGGGATTGGGATAATCATAGAAAACTAAATGATCCATATTTGGAAACAAATGATACCTCAAAAGTGGATGAATATAAGTTTTAAAAGCAATCTATCATTGAATTTAAATATTGTGAAGTAAGTGGTTGAACATCATACCCTAGTTTTAGAAGATGATTGTTGTTGGTGGAATAAATGAGAGGACTTCTCTTCTCTTTCTAATGAAGCACTCGATTCACCTGATACGTAGGACAAGTTGCAAAGGCTAGTTCTAGAGCTTAAAAGAAACACCACTCAAGTACAGGAACAAATGCCTCAAGATGCATATATTGATAATTCTACAAATCATCCTCATGAGACAAAGGTCGAAGATACTAAAAGTGATATTATTTTAGAAAGTGGAGGGGTCCTAGAGTGGACTGGTTTTGAAACATGTGACGAATCAGGACCTTCCACCAATTTGGATGAGATGATTAAAATTGATGATCAAAACCTTCAACATCCTCAAAATGATGAACCATTTGTAGAAGTAGAGAAGGTTCCAAGACTCAATTATTTTGAAGATGAGTTTATTGAACACCTTGCAAAAAGAGAAAATGATGAAATGATAAATATTTTCTATGATCCATTTGTTGTGGATGAAATAGGGTAATATCTCACTTTGTTCTCATTTGAGGGGCAAGAAATTGAAAACCTAGTTTCACCTAAGGATCCTATAATATCTATGCCACCTTAGATAGAGAAAATTCTAGAATCTGAATGGTTTGGGTTTGATATCATTGATGATCCAAATGAAAATGTGGTTTTATTTGAAACAACTCAAGTGGTTGATCAGGAAGACATGTTACTTAACACATCCCTAAATAGACAAGAATTATGGTTTGAAGAGGATGGATATATTTTAAATTGGGTGCCTAATTTTGGTATTTTTGATAAATAGATCATGGATGAAGATGAAGGGATACAAGATGAAAATTATGGATATCATGAGAAAAAGGAAGAAGTTACAAATCCTCTCCAAGTATTGGTAAATGGAAATGTATAAAATGTGGAACCCCACATTTTGTGCTCCATAATTCAAACTCTAGGTGAATGTTTACCTAATGGTATTTTGGATTCAAATTCTATCAGTGAGGAAATGCCATGTGTGGTCGATAAATAATTTGAATTATCTAATCCTCACACCACTATTAAGAATTCTTTGATGAGTGAAATGAAAGAAAATGCCTTTGAGTTACTAAATCAAATTCACCAACAAATGATAATGGAATTCAGGATAAAAACTTATAATGATCCTCATTTAGTAGATATCCTAGATGCTTGCAAGTTGTTGCATAAGTTTTATTGGCCTACAAACATAGAAAATAAATTGGCTTTGAAATTTATAAAATAGGCTCGTACTTGCAAAATCTCATATTTGAAAAGGAATGCCTAGTTATAAATCATGAATCAAATTGTGAAATTTGCATTCTACGGAATATGTAAGAAGTAATTGAAAATTAGTTATTGTCTTATGGTTTGATGAATGGAATATCCACTATGAAATTGTTAATGGCACTAGATTAAAATGGTGGAGTGAAAGAGGTAAAATAACAAGTTTTGTATTGTGTGGCTTAATATTACTTTTTTTGGATTCCTGTTAAGCTTGGTGTGTATATCATGATACATGTCTTTTAAAATGTGCTAATCATATTTGGTATCCAGAGAAATGATAGCCCAATACTTTTCCATCAACTTGTAAATTATTGTATATAGATTTTTGTTGTTGTGTGTTTGCTTTTAGTTTTTCCTAGTGTGGTGTTTTTGTGTGTAATCTAGTGTTTTGGCAAGCTTTGCTATTCATTTTCTTGTCAATTTTTTCTAGGTTAGGTTTTGGTTTGTTTTAGAGTGTTGCATTTTGGGTTCCTTCCCTTGGTTTATGGTATGTTTTGTGATAGCTATGAATTTATGATCTCTTGAATATTTTTTTTGCTCCTTTGACATGAAGGGTGAATCACCTACCATGTGGACCAAGGAAAATGAGATGAAATTGTTTAGTAACCACTCCTAGATTTTGGGACTAAGATAGTAAATTTTGGAATACTGAATCATTTTGCTAAAGCTACATACAAATATATCATATTAAAGGGCATGCCTCAAAATATTTAAGGATGAAGTTATTTTGGTTTACAAATTAAGGTAAAAATATAATATGCTCCATACCTAAATTTAAATACTATCTAACCCATGGGGTCCATCAATTTTTGCAAGGCCTTATTAAAAATAAGAAAAAAATAAGAAAGAAAAACATGTTAAAATCAGTAACTAGGTCTAGATAAACCCTATCAGGACTATGGATGCCTGAATGGCAGTAGGGCTCTATCTAGAATTTTTTTTTCAAAAAAAGGTATTGCAAAATATCAATTAAACCATGGGTAATGAAGATAAATTCTAATGGGACTATGAATGGTTAACTGGTAGTAGGGCTTTGTCTATAAAATTTATTTTAATGGGTAATATTTATATAACCTAAATTCTAATCAAGTTATGGAATCTATATGGTTCTCAAGCATGCAAAATTAAATCATTTTCACACACGACAAGCCAAAAAAAATGTTCATGTGTTTCCATTTGAATTTATCTACCCCACCTTCTATATGTCGCTAGATGGTTTGTCTTTCTGATCTTTGGTTTATTTATTTTTAGAACTGGGTCCTTCACTCGGAATGCTCAAGAGTATTTTCCAACAGAGTCACCATTTTTTGTGGCCATTCCATAACTTTCCAACATAGGTTGAACTCAAAATTGTAGGACTATCTTGGATTCAACAATTTGATGGGGGACTGAAAGACGAGACTCCACGAATTCCAAATTTTTCTCTATTAATCTGGAAAACACTTACATCAACAGCCTGCAGGCTTTACAATAACCAGTGCTCGGCTTGGTTTTCTCTAACTACACTCCCTCAGTCCGTTCTTTGATCCACCACCACCGGATCTATTACAATCATCAAGTTTTTATCGAGGTCTCGACCCTCTAGGCCATTAATGACCCACCTAGCAAAATTCATTACAAAAACTTGCAAAATTGGCTTCCCCCACCGAGTCTTCAAATTTTGCTCTCGTAATTAGCAACTACCCCGATCCACCATGAAAGCACGCATTAAAGAGACCCTTGACCTACAACAGCCACTTTGTCAGAAAGTTCATTGGGGACTGTTGCCTCTTTTTCTGTGCACGTGGTCATCTGCATGTTTCTTTCTCATTTGTCTTCTACTGGTCGCGATATCATGAAATGTCACGATATCGCGACCATTCTACCTTCGAGCCTTTTGGTTTGTTTTTCATCGTGATATCACGACGTCACAATATCACGACCATACCACATTTGCACCATGGTTTCATTTGTTTGTCACGATATCATGACGTCGCGATATCGTGACGTCACGATATCGCGACGTCACGATATCATGACCATCCCACCTCTGCACCATGGTTTCGATTGTTTGTCATGATATTGCGACCACCTTCTACCTTGCCCTAATTTCTTCATTGTCATTGCGATATCGCAACGTCACGATATCGTGACGTCGTGATATCACGACCACCTTCTGCCTTGCCCTGCTTTCTTCTTTGACATCATGATATCATGATGTCACGATATCGTGACAAACTTTGGTCCTTGCCTTGGTTCTTTCTATGATGTCGCGATATCGCGACAACCTTCTGTCTTTGTGCCTTTGCTAAAGAAAAGAAATAAAACAAAATACTTAGAGAAATTTGGTTTATGTAAGATTACCCTGCTATCGCGGATGCTCCTGCATCAGACACCCGGGGTAAATGGAGAAGTGACCTTCACTTCTGTGCTATTTGGTCCACGTATTTTGTAACATCTCCAACCGTGCACCTGCCTCTGTAGCCCGCTTGAACCCTGTCTCCTGGCAAAAAAGTTTTTGCCTTCTACCAGAAAAATTCTAGCACTGCTACACACCTTCTCGTCCACTGCTTGTAATGGCTTTAACTTGTGGTGCACTCCATATTTCGTCAATGAGTACGTATTTGCATGACCATCATGCATTGCACTTCGATCAAACTGCCATGGCCTTCCTAACAGCAAATGGCAAGCATCCATAGGGAAAAAATCACATAGGACCTCGTCTTGGTACTTCCCAATATTGAATGTGACTAAGCACTTTTCACGGACCCATTCTCTGTGGTCCTTTCGCAACCAAGCAATCCGGTATGGATGCGGGTGTCTCCTCCTTTCTAGTTGTAACTTAGCAACCATATCTTTGGAGACTAAGTTATCAGTACTTCCATTGTCTATAATAACATTATAGACTTTACCTACGCTTTTGCACCTCGTGCAAAATAGGCTTCTCCTCTGCTCTGGTTTGTCTTCATCAATCAACATGGCTCTCCTTGCGACCAAGACTTCTCCTCTCTCTGCCTCCTCAGAATGTTTTGATTCAACATCTTCCTCTGCTACCGCAGCTCTAGCAGGACCCTCAGGTCTCTTGTTCATCCTCTCGCGATGCTGGGGACACTCGTATGCATGATGTCCCTCTTCTCCATAGTGGAAACAGGTTCCACGAAACACTCCTCTTCCATACCCACGTCCAGATCTACCTCTTCCTCTTGGGTAGCCATTGTTCTAAACTTGGGGTTTGTAATCATCACCTACCTTCTGCTCTTGGCTGTTGCTAGCTTCTTCTTTCTTTTCCTCTTTTCCCTCATCTTTTCTTCCACCAGTCTTTCCTCCATGCCCTCTTCCTCTTTGCTTGCTCTCAAACCTTTGGTTCAGTTTTTCTTCAACCTTCAAAGCAAACTGGTAAGCATCTTCAATGGTGCTCACCCGAACTAGGCTCAACTCTTCCTGGATACTGGGTCTCAACCCATTGATATAACGGGCCACATTCTCCTTGCTTGCCTCTAAATGGCTAGTTTTGATGGAGATCTTATAAAACTCCTCTGTGTACTCTTGGACAGTTTTGTTCATCTGTCTCAAACTCTGCATTTTCCTTAGCAGATCCAATTCATAATCTATAGGAATAAACTGCCTTTTTAACTTCTCTACCATCCGTCCCCATTTTGTTATTCTCTCTTTTCCTCTTCTGTTCCGCTCCAGCTGTACTCCCTTCCACCATATGCTGGCATGTCCCTTCAGCTTGGTCTTGGAAAATCTGACCCTCTCGGGATCTTCAACTTCTTCATACTCGAAGTATTCTTCCAGATCATTGATCCAGTCGATCAATTCCTCCGGATCTAGGTTCCCGAAATACGTGGAAACCTCCATCTTCGGCTTCTTTCCAATCTAAGAGATGGCTTTGTACAACCTGGCTTGTGTCGGATCTACAACCTCTTCTTCTTCAAACTAGTTTTCTTCTTCATCCACTTCATCTTCACTGCCTTCATCTCTTCTTGGCTCCGATCCTCTACGCATCTCTTCTTGCAGGGCTTGTATTTGCCTCTACAAAACACAGACATCTTTCGCTATCACCATGCCTCTCCCACCAAAAGGGTTTCTTCTTGGAGGCATTCTGCTCACTCCCTCACAAGCCCTTCCACAGATCCTGGTGTAACTGCCTCATGTCTGGCAATTTTTTACACACTTAGGAACTTCTGGCTCTGATACCACTGATGGGAGACCGGAAGATGAGACTCCACGAATTCCAAATTTTTCTCTATTAATCTAGAAAACACTTACATCAACAGCCCACAGGCTTTACAATAACCAGCGCTCGGCTTGGTTTTCTCTAACTACACTCCCTCAGTCCATTATCTGATCCACCACCATCGGATCTATTACAATCATCGATTTTTTATCGAGGTCTTGACCCTCTAGAACATTAATGACCCACCTAGTAGAATTCATTACAAAAACTTGCAAAATCGGCTTCCCCCGTTGAGTCTTCAATTTTTCCTCCCGTAATTGGCAACTACCCCGATCCACCATGAAAGCACGCATTAAAGAGACCCTTGACCTGCAACCGTTGCTTTGTCAGAAAGTTCATCGGGGACTGTTGCCTCTTTTTTAATGCACGTGGTCATCTCGTGTGTTTATTTCTCATTTGTCTTCTACTGGTCACGATATTGTGACATGTCATGATATTGCGACCATTCTACCTCCGAGCCCTTTGGTTTGTTTTCTGTCATGATATCACGACCATCCTGCCTCTGTGCCATGGTTTCATTTGTTTGTCACGATATCATGACGTCACGATATCATGACCATCCCACCTCTGTTTCATGGTTTCGATTGTTTGTCATGATATCATGACATTGCGATATCGCGACCACCTTCTACCTTGCCCTGATTTCTTCCTTGCCGTCATGATATCGTGATGTCATGATATCGTGACCACCTTCTACCTTGCCCTAATTTCTTCCTTGTCATCACGATATCGCGACGTCACGATATCGTGACCACCTTCTACCTTGCCTTGCTTTCTTCTTTGATGTCACGACATCATGACGTCGTGATATTGCGAAGTCGTGATATCGTGACAAACTCCGGTCCTTGCCCTGGTTCTTTCTATGATGTCACGATATCACGACAACCTTCTGCCTTTGTGCCTTTGCTAAAGAAAAGAAATAAAACAAAATACTTAGAGAAATTTGGTTGATGCAAGATTGCCCTGTTGTCGTCGGATGCTCCTGCATCACAATTGGATTATGAGGCATTGCCCTTCAGGTGTAGATTTTAGCACAAATATAAGCATTTGGCCCGATATTTCCCAAATAATACGAACATAAAAATGGAGGAACCTCTAGGAATTTCAAGTATTCATGTTGTGACCATTCCACAAATTACCCCAAAATTGGGGACCCACCTTAATTTTTGTATTTTTTGAGCTTTTTGGTATCCTTGGAGCAATGATTTTGATAGGCCCCATCCTTGATGTTTGCAGTTCTATTTCCAAGGTTCTTTTTTTAAATTTAGGTTGTAGTATAGGTTACAAGGTTTGGACGTGGATCAATGTCTCCTGCTTGTCTTCTTATAAAGTATGTAGTATGATGGTTAGCATTTGTTTCCTAATTTTGATTTTGTGAAGTTTTTATTAACTTTATTGTTTTGTATTTAAATTAGTTAAAACATTTGAAATAATTTTCATATTAATAAAATAAAATAAAAATAATATATATATATAGATAAAAAAAAAAAGGAAAAAAAAAAATATAGATATATATGCCTATATTTATACATTATAAAACATAAAAAAAAAAAGATAAATAAAAACAAAAATAATTAAAATAATTAAAAATAAAAATAAAATAAAGAGATAAAAAATTATAAAAAATAAAATAATTTAAAGGTGTTTTGATTTACTTTATTTACTCGAAGTGTTATTGCATTGCAATTTAAAATCATATGGGATGTTGTTACATTATGTTTTAAATCCATATAAAGGTAAATTAATGTGCTCCATTATGTTTGGTGATTGCAGGATAGCCAGGATAGTACATGGTGATCATGGCTAGCAACGTGTGAGCGACATATTTGGATAGATATGCATAAGAACTTAGACCTATAATTGGATGGATGCATAAACCTAGAGAAGAAAAAACCTAAGTGTGGGTTAACTAGTGGACGATTGGATATCATTCGATGAAGCATGGATGTGAGAGTCATAGATAGCGGTTGTGAATGAAGATAGATCAAACTATGGAATCCATAGGTGGACCACCTATCACAGTTAGGATTGGCATGTTATGTATTACAAAAAGCACAATGATGTGGTGGTTGCTAGATTTAAGATGAATGTGGTGGAGTTCTGTTTAAAGGCTATGGTATCATTTTTCAAGGTCATAGATTGATTTGAAAGAGATTTAAACCCATTGGGGAAACATACTCACACTCTCAAACACTGAGGTCTAGAATATAGATCTGATATACTACTAGTGAGCATATTTAGATGGTAAAAATAATGGATAGGGAGAGTTTATAGTGTCAGAAAGTGACATAGCAAAAAATCTAAATATCAAGAGTAGCTTAATGGTTGGCTATAGTATTTCATACTATGCATAAATTTGAATATCAAGCACTACTATCGAATCTCATTTCCTATACGATAATTCAATTTCAATTTTTCTTTATTGTGTATATGATTGACATCAGAGCCTTCCTAATGGTGGCTAGATTTTTTTTTATAGCCACATATTGGAATTTTTGGAACAAAAATGAGGTGGAAGAATATTGGAAGGCTTTTTGGACTATGGCCAAGATTCTGGTCTCATTGTTGTATGTAGGGAAATAGATTTTTGAATACAATAAGATTTTATTGCACATCCTTTACATGTATTGGAAAATTTTTATGGTATTTTAGATAGGAATCTCGTTGCATCATAGAGATAGTTTGATACATGTCTAATTTTTCTCCTTAGACTCTCATTATCTAATATTTTCTAAAACGTAGGCCTAATTAGGGTTTTGTAGTTTCTCTTTGGTCATTTTCCATGTTTTGGTCTATATTCAAAAAAAAATTATTTTTTATTTTTTCTAACCCTTCCCTTTTTGCATTTTTTTAACCTCAATAAAAAAAAATTAAAATCCCAAAAACAAATGCACGAATATGTAGAATAAGGTTCAACGATTCATCTTATGCAAGTTTGATTTCATTTGGAATCCATTTGAAAATTATAAATATTATTCAAAGTTGGTTTTTTATAAGGAATTCTATAATTTTGAAATTTGACATAATTTCACATTTGGAAGGTAAATCAAATTTCAGGCTTTGCATATTCGTCAAGCAATAAATTAATTTTCCTTTATGAAAATTAAAATTTTATTAAAGGGGAGTAATTTATATGGCATTCCAAAGGCTATTTTATTTAAAACAATAAAATAAATTCTCTTTATAAAAATTATATTGTCATTAAAGAGGGTTAATTTATTTGTCATATCAGAGGCTATTACATTCGAATTTAACCATTTATTCATTTTATTTTCATGCTCAAAGCAAGCTAAAATGAATCGAATCATCATTTAATGTTCACATTTTTCGAGAAAATTTTTAATATTATATTTCATACTCAAAGCAGGGTTTAAGAAAGATAAAACTTATTTAAAATCTACTTAACCAAAAGAAGATAAAATATACTTAAAATACATCAAGCTAAAATGAGCTAATGCATTTACATTGTGGTCATATGAGGGTCAATCACATTTTATTTTATTTTAAGTTTCATAAACAATCAATAGCATAACATAATAAAATAATACCAACACAAGCCCCTTGTTAATAGTTATTTGTAAACAACAACTAAGGTATTCCTAGAACTTATTTGATATATCTTCACAAAAATAAACGAACACATTAAGTAAAATGAACCCTGGATAAATATTTCTTTCTTTGCAAGAGAGGGTTTTGTATCAAAATCCTAACTGTGAGTGCGGTTTTAAAATTGGGTAAAATTACCACTCAACACTTCCTAAGGAGGTTAAGTCAACAATAAACAAAGAAACAACCAACATTTCTCATGGTAAAGAAGCACAAGGTGATGTTTTTGAACAGCCCAAAAGGATTAGAAGGTAAAAGAAAAAATATGGTAAAGAGTAAACCCAACACAAACCCTCCAATAGGTATGAGATATTCAAGACACTAGTGGACCAGGAAGAAGAACATGGAAGGATTGGATGAGAATAATAAAAATAATAACATCCATTTGCAAACCCCTCTTTTACCTCCTCCCATCCTAGAGTAGGTAATTGAGTGCACTAAGTTACTGCAATCAGATATTGTAGGGGTATTGATAGTGCATAACCAAGAGTGGTTGATAATTAAGGATGCCATCATGGGTATAGTAGAAAAGAAGAAAGAAATCCCAACTCTACTCAGGTGGAAAAGAGATGAAAAATATCATCTCTCAAGGAGTTAGTAGAAAATCAAATAAGGAATTGATAGTAGTTCAAGGATAAAAACTGATCATTGGAGGATTTGTGAGGCAAATAGATTTTTAATGATCTCAAGTTAACCAATGATTACACAATCATGGAATGTTAGGGGTTTAAAAAATAGAACCCATCAATATGTTGTTTAAAAACTTCTAGAAAAATGTAAAACATATTTTTTACTTATCTAGGAGATGAAAATATCATTGGATCTTATGTATAAAATAGTAAATAGAATTTGGAGGGGTGTTGGTCATATGGAAGTGTTTGCCCAAGGGTCCTAGGGGGGATATTTTCTTTTTGGAACTCTCTTGAATGAATTAAAATAGAATATATATCTTGGAGGGGTGTCCTCACATCATATTTTAGAAATAATGTGATAGCTAAGCAGGTTTTAATCACAAATTTTTATGGGGCTCAAAACCTAGATGGTCATATGTATCAATGGAAAGTTGTGCTTAACATGAGAGTCTTAAGGGAAGAGTTAGAATGTATTGTTGTTGTGGATTTTAATGCTAAATTATCCTCTAGAGATCAGAAATGGGGAACCCAAATTTTGGACCCAGGGGATCGACTAATGATTGCACAAGTCTAGGCATTACACTTGGTGGATATTGAATACCCTTGAACCAACTACACTTTGAATAATAAGAGGGAGCCACATAGCAGGGAAGTGAAGTTAGATTATTTTTTGGTTTTATAGGAGGCATTTGTGAAATAGAATATACAATTTTAAATTATGGAAGGTCCAGGTTCATATCATTTTTCCATTTTTTTGGAAGGGAGGATCAAAATAGTGCAGTATCACAAACCATTTAGAATTAAAAACTTTTGGTTACAAAAAGAGTAACTTCGAAAGAAAATTCCATATTTGTGGAAAGAGGATCACCCAAAATATGGGACAAAAATGTTTTGATTCCACAAGCAGCTTCATTATGTCAAGTATCAACTAAAGTAATGGAGGTCAGCTAACAAGATAGACTTCCAGGTTCAAAGAGCTCCATTACTAGATATATGGGATGAGGTTCAAAAACACTTTATGGAAGGAACAATTAAATAGCAACTTAAAGAAGAGGATGACACATTGAATAAAGTAGTCGAGGACATTGACAACCAAAAGGAGACCTACTGGACATAGAGAGCAAGAACCACTTGGTTATAAGAAGGTGATAAAAATGCCAATTTTTTCCATAAGGCTGCTTGTGCTAGGATACAAATGAACAATGTGGAAGCTCTTCAATATGAGAATGAACACTCCTTCGATATAATTCCAGGTATGCATTTCCATTCAATGGATTACTTTTCTAAACTATTTAAGGAAAATATGGTGCAATATGAAGAGGCTAAAAAATAAGTTCTTGCTATCATACCCTCTGTTATATCTAAGGGAGAAAATTAATCCCTACTTAAACCTATTGATAGAGAGGAACTGAAGAAAGTAGTATTTAGAAAGAGCATTGAAAAAACACTAGGACCAGATGGCTTTCCAACTAAGTTTTTTCAGGTCTACTAGGACAACTTGGAGGAGGATGTAATGGTTTTTATAGAAAATTCCAAAGGTAGTAAAAGAATTCTTAAAGCATTAAATCATACTTTCATTACATTAATTCCAAAAGGGAAGGAGGGGGTGCACATTTCATATTATAGACCTATTTCCTTATGCAATGTCATATATAAAATAATCACAAAGGTAATGGTTGAGCGGCTAAAACCTCTTCTACATAGCATTATCTCCTTGGAGCAAGGGTGTTTTGTAGAGTGCAAGTAGATCTTGGATGGTGTGGTTCTAGCTTAGGAGGCAATCTATTCGAAAAAAAATCTGGTAATAGAGAAATGTTCATAAAATTGAATATTTTAAAGGCTTATGATAGGGTGCAGTGGAGCTTATTGTCAAAGATGATAGTAGAAATGTGTTTCTCTCAATATTTGATAGAATAGGTCATGAGTTGTGTTTCTACTATGAAATACTCAATGTTAATCAAGGATTTTCCCTCACAATGGTTTGGAGCTACTCGAGGCCTTTGTCAAGGATATCCTTGTTCCCCCTATATTTTTCTCATATTGGTTGAAGGTTTGGGTAGACTCATATTTTAGGAGAAGACAACAAGATTTTCTCACATGTATCAAGGTGGGTGAGGAATTTTTGACTCACCTACAGTTTGTGGATGACACAAGATTGGTGGGAGTGGCCAACTTCAGGGAAGTAAAAATGATTAGAGATACACTTAATGTCTACCTTAGGGCCACCAACCAAGTCATCAATGATAAAAATTCAAAGTGATATTTTTCAATCTTGATCAAAGGCTTCAAGACAAAAATTTAGAGATCTTGGGATTCACAAGTACTTATCTCCCAATGGTATAATTTGGGGTGCATTTGCATTTTAAAAAACTAAAAATAAATTTTTGGAGGAATATTTTGGATTGTATCAAGAAAAGAATTAATCATTGGTCTCACAAATGGTTAATTTATGGGGGTAGATTAATTTTTTTACAATTAGTCATTCAGGCCAATTTATAAATTTTCTATCCTTGCAGCCCAACATACCATATGAAAAGAGTTGGATAAGATGGCTAGAAGATTTTTATGGGGAGGATTAAAGGAAGAGAGAAAATGGTCCTTAGTAGGTTGGGATAAAGTAACCCAACATAAGGTAAAAGGTGTTTTGGTATTGAGGAGATCAAAATTAAATAATAAAGCTTTTGCTGGAAAGCTTTAATGGAGATGGATTTCTCAACCAAATTCTTTGTTCAATAAAGTTTTAACTAGAAAATATTTGGGATAGGTAAACCAAAATGAGGTGGGTCATTTCCCTTTGGATGGTAATGGATCCTTAGTGTGGCAGGTTCTAAAGTTAGGATCTCAGGTAGTGAAATATGGATTATTTTTAAAATTGGTGAGAGGGGAGAAGGCACATTTTTGGATAGATTCATGAGATCAATATCCACCTTTGCCCAATTCTAAAAATGGTATTTCTTGGGAGCCATCCCCTAGGGTTTGTTTAAACTAAATTTTGATGGTGCAACCAAGGAGAACCTGAGAAGAGCTAGATCTAGAGGAATAATCAGGGATCATCAAGGAAATCTGGTCAAGGCCTTCGCTAAACCATTGGGAATCAGAACTAATAATGAAGCAGAAGCTAGAGCCCTTTGGAGAGGGTTGCAAGCAGCCCAAGAAACTCAAGGTAACTTGATGATTGAAGGTGATTCTATGAACATCATCAACCTGTTAACCAATGGCAAAAAACATCCATGGAGAATCGAGGGAGTCATCCATGAAGTGAGTATCCTTTTTGCAGCAAGAAAGAACAGGAGGGCTCGTCACATGTACCGTGAGGCCAACATGATAGCTGACAAATTAGCCAACATAGGTGTTGATGTTGGTAGTTTGGTGACATGGACACAAGATGTCCATGTCACCAAAAGAAACCTACCCATTAAGGAGAAAGATGAATGGATGTTCTTTCTCCATGGAGTTGGTAATAACTATGGGGTTTCCATATAAATCATACCAAATTGGAAATGAAGGTAACATGGTATAAACCTTAGAATATTCCGACAAAGAATAGGAAATGGGCAAGAAACAGGTTTCACAAGTGCAAAGTTCCAAACTTCAATTCTTGTCAATGTAAGTAATGTTTACAGTTATGTTTAAGTATGGGTGTGCTTTGTTTGTAAGGTGTTGTAGGGGATTCAACACAATTTCTGGTAAGAAATTTTCAAGGATGACTAGGATATACAATCTTAGCAGAATGCTGGATATTGTAATAGGTTTTGGGTTAACCTGCAAAACCCAGTAATTAATGAAGACTTTTATTTACCAAAAAAAAAAAATTCCTAGAAATGCAACCGATAAAAACAACCATGAAAACTAGGGGTTGGTTTAAAATTGAAATTTATTTCAACACTAGTCATCTGAGGGGTTATAATTTTAAGCAGTTTAAGAATTTGGATGAGTGGCCAATTTCAATCCCTTTGGAAATGACACCCATCGTGACTAAAATATTGGTAGAAATATTTCTCACAGGTAGAGATGATGAGGATGAATTAGCTTAGGGCTATGGGAGACTTGGTATATACACAGTGAAGGATGGATATGATAAGATCCTTCCATAGCCTCCTCCTCATGCATATTAGGTTGAGGATTGGAGAAATATTTGGTAGTCCAAGGGTTGGTAAAAAATAAACGTTTTTGCCTTGCAGTTCATGCATAGTGGAATTCTTACTTTTCATAATATTAGACATAGGGGAATTATTGGTCCATAACAATGTGCTTTATGCTACAAGAGTGAGGAAACATCTGACCACTTGATTTTTTAGATTTTTTAGTGCTCATTCATGCATCAAATATGGGAGAGATGTTTTTTATCTTATTAAATTAAAGTTAATGGTGATTTGAATTGGATTAATATTTAGGAAATATGGAAGAGGGATAGATTTAAATATAAATATATTTATATTGGTTGGGATATTGGATTAAACTTCATTTGGTGGAAAGTGTGGTTGGAGAGAAATGGTAGAATTTTTAGAGAAACCTTTTCATCTTTAGATGGAGTTTGGCAGGTCGCTTGGAGTAAAGTCACATAAACTATGGTAGTATATGCTAAAGAGGAAAGTTGGGTTTTTATAGGGAAAATGGAGAAGGAAGTTAGAGTGCAAGAGAGGCAGGACAGAGCTAGATGGAAACCACCCTAGAATGTTGGATTAAAATTAATATTTATGGAGTTGCAAAAGGTAATCCAAGTAGAGTTGGAATTAGAGTTGTTTGCAGAAATCATGTTGGGACAATGCTCTATTGGGAACTACAATGCTTGGAAAGGTCCACAAACAATGAAACATAAGCCTTAGCTATCAAATATGCTTCTATTTGGGCAACAAAACAAGGTTACTAGAGGATAATCCTAGAATTGTATTCTCAAATAATGGTAAGAGATATGGATTGCATGAGGAACTTTTATTTGAAGACATGGAGGTTGAGGATTCCTATCACAAAAATTAAGGAATTGTGGAGGGAATTAGATGATGTGATTCCAATTTATATGAGTAGAGATCTAAATAAAATGGCATACTTCCTGGATAATATGGGTAATGATAAGGAGGTAGGTATTTAGTGGCATAGTGACATGGATATTTTGGATGAGAGGATTAGGTAGGTTGGTGAGCAAATTTAGTGTTTAGCTAATTTGGACAAAATTTTTAGAAATATGGTTCAGGAGTTTTATCCTCGAATGTAGATCTTCTTTTACAGTTGTAAACATGTGAAAAACCATGGTTGAAATATGGTTTAGGATATTTGTCTCCAATGCAAATATTATTTTGCTGTTGTAAACATGTTCTCTCTTTAGCTAAGGCCAGGAGAAGTCTCACCCCAGCTTGTAAATGATTTTTGTTTTAATATAAGTTTTTCAAATTATTTTTTAAAAATTAAATAAAATATTTTTAATTAAAAAATAAAAGATATTGAATTGCATTTTATTTCTAACATCTATGAAGTTCGTTTAAGATGACTAGTTGCATAAGTTATTACCAAGTATAATTAAACTCAAATTTTGTTATTCTCTACTATATATTTTTTTAAATATTGTTATATTATTTTTTAAAAGCACAAAAATATTTTATATTATTTTTAAATTAATTTGTTTTAGGATGGAAGGCTTATGAAGGTGGTGCTTCCGACTTTGTTTCAGGTTGGATATGTCGTGATTACACAAAAATACTTCAAAATTTGCACGTGTAGTGTATAACGAGATTTAAAGAGAAACCACGAAGAAACACGAAGTTCACATTGGATAAACATTTATAAGGTTTTATAAATATTTTTTTAATCTATAAGAAAGAGTCTTACTTATTTAATATTTAACAAACTTTTCTTATAAAATAATCTTATTTTGAATTGGATTCTAAAAAAAATTACCTATTCAAACTTTTATAGGAATAGTTTTTAAGGAATAAATCAATTTTATTTGAAAACTAATATTTAAAATTTTAAGTTTTAAAAATATTTAAAATATATATTTTAGATTTTTTTTTGAAACATTTTAAAAGGGATGCCATTTTCAGGTAAGATCGAAGGAGGTAGGGGTATCTCTTCTGCCAAAAATGTCTAGGGATACGTACACTCAAGGAGCATGCCTAAAACACAAAAACAAGAACACACAAACAAAAACAAATACAAAAAGAAAACACCACCTTTCACACACTCAAGAAGTATATCTGAAACACAAAAACAAGCACACATATACATAAAAAACACACACACACCCCATTAAAAAAACACATAAAAACCCATAAAAATAGCATAACACAACACTCTCCTAAAAAAAACAACCAAATGAAACAATTACACTACAAACAAAATAGAAACAATAAAATGATACAAATTAAAAAAAAAAAAACTAAGCCAATGGAGCTATTGATAAATCAGACCATGTAAGATAACACTAAAACTAAACCATAGCTTAACAAATTACTAGAAATATCAGAAATTTCTTGGCAAATTAGCCAGAGCTTCCGATATTTCCATCAAGATACTATAGGATATCCATCCTATAAACACTTAGGATTAAGGTATCCTTATCACTTTACTTGTATCTTGCTTCATTCCAGCTAGGACTATTGGAGTTTGTATGGTCTATTTGGAGATCCATTTTTTTTATAGTTGGAATATGCCCTTTGGTTTTGTGCATGGGTTGATTTTCTACATTGTCAATTTTTTAATAGTTTAAAGCTGGTTAGATGGCTCTATTTGACTATTATTTATCAGAATTAAGGCAAACTCTTTTAGTGTTTTCTCATTTTGTAATCCTTCTTGTTCCCTCTATTCATAAAAATATGTTTCCATAATTTTATTTCTATTTGACCATCTTCATCATCTTCTTGCTCATATGTGTAGATAATTTTAAAGGTATTAGGTGAAATTATTGTTTTCTCTTTTTTTGCTTTTTTTTTTACTTTGTATTTTTATGTATAGGGATTTGAAACCCTCCCAAGCCCCCATCATTTTTCTTTTTGTTCGGGACCTTATGTGGATAATCCTTGGCTAGATGGCCATATTCATTACAGATTCTACATCTAAATGGAATATTTTCATAGTCTACTAGTTGCTCCCATATTTATTCCGCATATTGTAAAGCAATATTCTTTGGAAGTGGTTTTTCAAAATAAATATAAATATATATTGTTGCATAAATAATATACTCTAAGTTTAGAGTGCTATCAGAATTCATTATGAAAACTCCTAAAGAATTCCTAATTGTTACAAATATCTTTGGATTCCAGTATTCAATCGAAATACCAAATAAATAAACCCAAATAGGGGCAGTTAATGGAATTTCTTCCTCAGCTTTGAACTTGGTATATCATGGCTTCATGAAGATCCCTGCCCTACCAAAAAACCAAAGGCATCTTATGAAAAATGTCCTACTTATATTCTTCATTAGAAAATAAAATATAGAATTAGTAATTAGGGTAAGTATTTATTTGGAACTCACCTTTAGTGCTCCAGTTTTTGGCAACCCATTGCTTGAAGGTAGAAATAGTCGGTTGAAATCCCATGAATTGATAAATTAGTACTCTCCTCTCCATTTCAGCTATTCCTTCCTAGAGATCCATTATTTCCAACTTCACTAATGGAGATCCATTAGTTGCTTTCATGCAACTCATCTCCATTTTCCTGAATTGACCTTTGGTATCCTCAATGGTTTCCTTGGTAATCATTGATTATGTTTCCCTTTGAGGTGGTCCTCCATGGATAGCTTATTTAAAATTTATTTTTGGCCTAAAGCATGTTTCTTTTTTGAAACCCTCCATATTGGAATCCAATAAATGAAATTGCAAGAAACCCTAAATTTCCCACATAAACCCTAATGAATTTACGAATCTCTAGAAATTGAAAGCTTATTCAACACAACCAATTTGCTTTTATATACTTTAGAAATAAAAAATTAATTAAATTTTTAACTAATTTAAAAGTTTAAAATTTGATATTTACGATAAATTAAGTCTCAAGCTTTTTTCTTTGTGAAGTATAGTAATGTTTTTATTATGATTTTAGGAATTTTTTTTTTAATAATCTAAATGTTACTAACAATTCTATTTAGTAGGACATGAATCCATTTTTATTTAAAAATAAATAAAAATTTAAAATAATTTAAAATGTTTAGAATATATATTTTAAATTAAAGGTAAAGTAAATTCGAAGGTTTAAATATTGGTTTTTATGGTATATTAAGTTTTAATTTTTTTTTGTTTTTTAAAGTATGTAAAAATATGTGTATCAAAAAGACCTATATAAACGAGGATAAGGTTGCACCTGAATTTAAAACCCAGAATATGGATTTTAAAGTAAAAAATATAAAGTAAATTTTTAATTAATTTAAGGATTTAAAGATTAATTTTTATGCTATATTAAATTTTAAAATTTTATTTTTTAAAAAATTATGTAGAAATTACTGTCTCAAGAGGATCCCTCTATTAGATTCAATTTTGAGCAACACCCTATGAACATGATTAATTATGATTTTTTTGAGCTCTGCTAGGGTTTGATGAGGAAAGCTGCTTTGTTGGAATTTTTTTGAGACCTATCTGGCAGGCTCTACGGGGATGGCAGCAGTTTCTGGAGGAGGTATGAAATATTGGAGGAATGTAGTGATGGCATCAGGTCTGTCATAGAGCGTGCATGCTAGGGCTGGTATTTCTTTTAAAAATGATTGGAAGGAACAAGATTTCCCATTGCATGCCAGGAATCGCTTGTTAAAGAACAATGGATGTTTGGAACGATGTGAAGCCAGGCCGGTTCTAGTGGTTCAACCAAACTCGATGGCAAAATATGTGGAGTATTTAACCAAAAATGTGCTTATTGGTAAATTTATGGGCATCTAAAATTATTTTCCCTTTGTGGAGGCTTGGTTTAGGAAGACTTGGAACCCTGAAGGTGATGTGGAGGTGATGCTGAGTGCAAACAACTATTTTATGGTGGTTTTTTCTTCTCTTGTGGATTGTAAAAAGGCATTTGAAGGAGGTCCCTATTTCTATAACCAAGTAGGACTCTTTCTTAAATCCTGGCATGTGGGTTTCAACCCATCAGAGGAGCGGTCGTCACGGGTTCCCGTGTGGGTTCGGCTTCCGTGGCTCCCATTGGAATTTTGGAGAAATGAAATCTTGCATATGATTTCCCTTCTACTTGGGAAGTCGGTTGGGCCGTCATGACAGACGTTCGATAAAAAGGTAATCTCTGTTGCCCGTATCTGTGTTGAAATTGATTTAAACAATCATATTCTAGATTCAATTGAAATACAGTTCGGATCAACCAAATGGGTTCAAAAACTTGACTATGAAGCTCTTCCATTTTTTTGTCGGATTTTCCATGAATATGGCCACTTACAAATAAAATGCCCTAAGTTTGTCCTACTCGTGGCTTCAAATCTTGGGCCCTCTCAAGCTGTACAAAATATGGATAAAGGAAAAGCCCCGATAAAGGAGGGGGATCAAGATAAGGAAGGCTTTGTTATGGTAAAACCTTGGAACAAAGGAAGAAAGGAAAAAAGAGACATTAAGGATAACCAGCTAGATGCTCAGCTCAATCGTTTTGAAATTCTAGAGAATCTTGATCAGTGCGTGGAGATACCTAAAACATCGCTACCTATTATAGATATAATAGGACCAAATCAGTTGTCTCTTCATGAGGTGGAACCAAGGGAACCAGATATAGGGGGTTTAAATGAAGAACAAAGGGCTTTGGTTCCGAGTATAGGTGATATGGTTGGCCCTAGCCCTGGAAGTGAAGTTATCTTAGAAAATGGCACAGATTTAGATAGGCCCTCTCCTACCCAGGCACTGATGCAATCATCCATGGACTGTAAAACTCCTATGGTGCTAGGATTGTAGCATAAAATAATTAAAAAAAAATGCTTCAGATAAGAATATGAAGGTGGGTCGAAATAAAGACCAGGATAAAATTAAGTTAATGAGGGATACTTTGGTAGAGTCAGGTTTGGTGAGAACATTGGACTCCCATTTTTATAACCCCCAAAAATGATTATACTTTCATGGAATGTAAGTGGGTTGAACAACATCCCTAGACAAAAAGTTGTTCGTGATTTGATTCTTGTTCATTCTTTGGATGTGGTTTTTATTCATGAGACTAAATTAGCTATTGATAGTTTGTTCAATATTGCTCCCAAGTTGTGGAGAAAGGGGCAATGTCAGTGTATTGGTGCATGTGGATATGTTGGTGGCCTTGCTTGTTTATGGGATCCAGTTAAGATCTCTCCTCTTACCTGGATTTCCAGTAGGTGGTCTATTTCGATGATCGGGCATGATAATGAATCTGGTGAGACCATCCTACTTACAAACGTGTATGCTCCTATTGATTACAATGGTAAAGTGAATTTATGGGAGCACATTGGCTTTGTGAGAAGTCTGGCTCCCCTATACACATGGATTTTGGCTGGAGACTTCAATTCTATCACTTGTCTGGAGGAAAAACGTGGTGGGATTGATCGTCTTGAGCATTTTTCTTCTGTCTTCAATGCTCATATCTAGGCCTTGAACTTGGTTGACATCAAGCCGGATAATGGGATATTTACCTAGCATAATAGAAGATGTGGGGAATATTCCATTTCAGAGAGACTGGATAGGTTTCTGATCTCTAGTTTTTGGATTGGCAATAATAGAAGTGCTAGTTCTATGATTCTAGAGGGTAGAGGATCTGATCATTGGCCTATCAAACTCTCTGCTCTAGAGTTAGGGCTAAAAAATAATCTCTCATTTAAGTTTCAACTTATGTGGCTGCGAGATCCTAAGCTTCATGATTTCATGCGAGGCTGGTGGACTAATGGCAAACCTCCTCATGGCACCGCTATGTACTCCTTTATGAAGCGGCTTCAATTTGTTAAGCATAAATTGAAGAGATGGAATAGACTAAATTTTGGGAACCTTTCCTTGGCTAAGCTGGCAGCTCTTAGGAGGGTGGAAGAAGCCTCAAGGAAGATTAGAGATTAGGGACTCACATAGGAGCTTCTTTTTTGAGGAATCTGAGGCTGTGAAAGGCCTTGCTGAATGGGAACTGAGGGAAGAAATTTTTTGAAACAAAAATCTCGATTAGATTGGCTTTAGGAAGGGGATAGGAACACAACCTTCTTTTCTAACTCTATTAAGGCTCATCGTAATGGTAACCTGATTACCTCTCTTGTTAATTCTCAGGGTGCCCTGCTTTCTTCTTTCAGGGATATTTTAGAAGAGACTAAGAGGTATTTTTCCTCTTCAAGGAGGATGCCCTCTTAGATGATGAGGAAGAAAAACTTATCCTAAACTGTATTCCCTCGATTGTTTCTAGAGAGATGAATGAGCACTTGATGGATCCAATTTACCTTGAGGAGCTGAAAAGTGTTGTATTCAATATGAAAAAGGGGAAAGCCTCAGGTCCGGATGGATTCCCGATTGAGTTTTATCAAGAGTTTTTGGAGTTAATCAAATTTGACCTTTTGGGAGTGGTTTGTGAGTCCCAAAAGAACAAACAGATGCTAAGGGCCCTAAATGCTACCTTTGTGGTGCTTATTCCCAAGAAAGAGGGAGCGAATTCCTTGGATATGTTCAGGCCTATTGCTCTCTGTAATGTTGTATATAAGATCATCACAAAAATTATTGTTGAGAGGCTGAAGATATGGTTGAGCAAAATCATCTCTAAGGAGCAAGGTGGGTTTGTTGTTGGCCGACAAATCATGGATGGGGTTGTTATTGCTACAGAAGCTATTCACTCAATGGAAACTTCTAAGGAGAAAACTATGTTCATTAAGTTGGACATGGAAAAAGCCTATGACAAAGTGAGATGGTCCTTTATTCAAAAATTTCTTGCTACTTTTGGATTTGAGGAGGAATGGATTAGATGGGTGATGAGCTGTATTTCTTCTTCCTCATTCTCTATTATTGTTAATAACCAGACAACGGAGTTGTTTGAGGCCTCAAGGGGATTGAGGAAAGGATATCCTCTATCTCCTTATTTGTTTATCATTACGGCAGAAGGGTTGGGTAGATAACTCAAGTCTCAGGTCAGGCATGGTCTCATTCAGGGGTGGAAGTGGGATAACAGTTTGCCACCTCCTTCCCACCTTCAATTTGTTGATGATATTGCTTTGTTGGGAGTTGCCACTATCAAGGAAGCTGGAAACATTAGACAATATCTTGACATATATCTTGGTGCTTCTGGACAGGTGATTAATGAGGACAAGTCCTTTATTTTCTTCTTCAATACCCCCCTCTTATTCAAGCTAGGATTGCTCGCATTCTAAGATTCCAAGTCGGGACTCCCCCCTTCATTTATCTTGGGATCCCGATTTCATCTCATCCTCTACCTAGATCTTCTTGGCAGTCTATACTTGATAAGTTTAGAAGGAAGTTAAATCACTGGACTGTCAGATGGCTATCCTCTACAGGTAGAGTATTGCTTTTAAAATCTTTTATTCAAGCTTTACCCATTTACAGATGTTTTGTGCAAACAACTCCTCGTTTCATCAAGGACATGGATGCTCTGTCAAGATAGTTTTTGTGGTCTGGCAAACTTGATCAATCTAAATGGAGTTTGGTTAGATGGGATTCCATTTGTAGGCCAGTTCAAGAGGGAGGCCTTGGGTTGCGATAGGCAACTCTTTCTGGGCAGGCTTTGGCTGCGAAACTTTATTGGAGATGGTGTACCTCTCAAGATCAAATTTGGGCTAAAATATTATCTTATAAATACTTGAGAGGTATTTCTGAGGCAGATATCCCTAGAGCCAATTTTTTTGGGAAAGGTTCTATTATCTAGGAAACTCTGAAAAGAGGAGCTAATTTAATTAAGCAGGGTTTGTTCTGGATTTGCAATCGGGGATCAAATGTTCTTTTTTGGGAGGATTCTTGGGATGGCCACCCTCCTATCTTGACTAAATATCCTAGGTTACATTCCCTAAGCATTTTTTTCTTGGAAGCGGGCTGGTATCATGTGGAGGACTTTAAAAAAATCAAGTATTTTGGAAATATGGAGATGTACAGATGGAAAGATCCGTAGGAATGGCCCCAAGGGGGATTGGCTGAGGATAGAGAGGTGCTTACTCTTATTCTTGCAGGGAGGTACTTTTATTCATTGAGGGATAAATACATTCTGGATTGGAACCCTAATCCCAAGGGAACCTACTCTATAGCCTATGATTATCAAGTTCTTGATAAGCAAAAGTTCGGGAGTCTCCCTATCACATGGTGGAAAACTATGTGGAATAGATTTGCTTGGCCGAAATGTAACTTTTTTCTCTGGTTGGTAGCTCGTAATAAATGCCTCACTTGGGATAACTTGAGGAAGAGGGGATTTTAGGGTCCCTCTTTATGTGTCCTTTGTGGTAAGAATGACGATGACTCTTCTCATTTATTATTCCAATGCTCCCTTACCAAAGACATTTGGCACTATTGGTGGAGTTCCTGGAACCATCCTTGTTTTCATGTGCTCTCCCTGGTGGAGTTTTGGAGTAGTCTGGGCAGACCTCCAGCCAAGGCCCCCTTCCTCTAAGTGGCTTGAAATTTAGGCCCTTCTTGCATCATCTGGCAGATTTGGATCGAACAAAACTAACGCATTTTTGAGGGAAGTCATTTGGCTGTTCAATAGATCTAGAAAAGGATCTTGTGTATGGTTCAAGAAACTATCCATAGTAAATGTGATGTGGACCCTCATTTGGACTCTAGGGAGGAGAAGGTACGACAGGCCCTTGGTTTGTTTGGGGTTGGTGTGAATTCTTCTAGCCCTAGTAGGATTCCTCAGTTTAGCAAGAAGGTTAGGAGAGAGGGTAGATGGAGACTGCCCCCTAGAGGAGTTTTAAAAATTAATACTGATGGGTTTTCCAGGGGCAATCCTGGACATGCTGGAATTGGTGGTGTTGGGAGAGATTCTGCTGGCATGGTCAATTTTTTATTTTCCATTTATAAAGGTGTTCACTCCAACAATCTTATGGAAGCTCTGGCGATACTTGAGGCCTTGCAAAGGGGGTTTTATCTTGGCTGGTGTAGGATTATTTGCGAGTCTGACTCTCAAATTTTGGTTAATATTTTAAATAGCAAAAGAGTGGAGGATGTTAATTGGCAGTTGGCCTCTGTGACCATTCAGATTCTTAGAATGAGTGAAGAGTTCGAATTTATATCCTTTGTGCACATTCCAAGGGAATGGAATGGGTTTGCTAATTACCTAGCCAAAAGGGCTTCTGAGCTATTGGATACTCAGAGTATTGATAACTAGGAGAGTCTTCCATCTAGGGATTCTCAACACCTATGGGAGTTGATCCATAAGGATGTTCAAACTTAATGTGGTTTATTTTTTTGGTTTTCTTTGGGAGTTGACCTTGTCTGGTGATTGAGCCTGTCTTGTTGCTTATTTGAGTCCTAGGTGGGGGCTCAGTTGTACTTTGTAATCCAAACTTTTTATCAATAAATTTTTACCCTTTTATTTAAAAAAAAGAGGATCCCTCTATTAGTGAGGATAAGGTTGCATTGAAATTTGAAAGCCTCTCCCTACCTCTCCTTATTTAAATAAAAGGTTAGCAAGTGTCTAAAGTAAAGTCCATTCATTTTTTCTTTCGATAAAAAAAATATTTGAGATACAATGACACCTTATTCATTAGATATAGATATTATTATCACATAATGGTAGATATTTTTTTTTTTAAATAACTAATTTTTGAATTTAATTTCTTATAGAAGAGAGCAAACCCATTCATGATTTTAGTTGGAAGGACTAAGAAAAAATAAATAATGGTACATTTATTATGAGTTATATTAGTTGGCAATGAGCAAATCAAAATCACCCTAACTGAAATTCGTAAAATTGGATCTAAAGAAGCCTTTCTTTATTTTAGTATTTAAAATAATTATCCTTGTCTATTATGACTTTGGATTTCTCCAAATAAATGTAATCGTTATTTTCAACTATAGGATATGTTAAGATATACTTTCTTAACTTGTGATATCAATGTAGAGCCCTTTAATATTCCTTCATACTAAGATATACTAGAATTTGAAATTTTTACTAATGTGAACCTTATTACTTGAGTATATATCAAATTTTGATGACTATTTTTGTACTACAAATTTTGAAATGGAACTTTTCTTTATGGTTTCCACTAGCCTTAACTAGAAAAATATTTATCTTTTTAATATTATGAAAATTTCATTTGAGATGCCTTGGATGCATGGAATGAAGTCTATGAAAGAATTTATTATTTTGTTGTCCTAGATTTATTGTCTATACATGTTTTGATATGATTGAAAAATAAATTATTTTTTTCTAGAAGTGCACCTTTATTTAAAAAGTTATCTCTTGCACCTAGGTTTCCTCATCCAATATCCTTAAAATATCCTCATTATTGTGGACTATATCCCTTATCACTAACATGGATAAGGATAATTTCCATGGAAGAGATATTTATCCTTGTATGGCTATCTTGTTCTAATAAAAAAATTTGTTCCTTTTTTGTTAAGAGTAAGCATTTGATTGGTATGCATTACATGATTGAGTTTTTTCTTGCTCCCAAGTGTCCTTGCTAATGACCCCTAAAGTCCTCATGATTATGTTTTATAGAAATATTAACTCTAATATTCATAATGATAAGAATATTATTATAAATAGAGGTTCATGTATGTAATATTTTGATAAACCTACCTCCAAAGTACATATCTTGTTTTCTCAAAATCATAATATCTAATAAAAATGGGGTATCTCTATGTTTGAGTTCATTAATGAATTGGAACAAGTTGCATTGGAAACTTTAGATCTTATAAAATATTGTTGGATTGTTTGTCCCAGGAAGCTATATGACTTTCATATCATCAATGTATATTTTTCAGTATTCTAGTTTTGGGTATAAATACATAATAGTCCTTTGCTAATAATTATCCATAAATATATTTATCACAATTGAAAAATTAACCTTAGAATATTTTCACCAACTTATTTGTGTCATCCAAAATCTCATTGATGACCATCATTATTGTAGGTGAGAAATCATCAAATAAGGATACCACATCAAAACTTAGTTATAGAATATCACTTTTATTTATTAAATTATCATTTATATTTTTTAAAATGGTATGAATAATCAGTAAAGTATACATTTCACCCACTAGATTATTCATTTTTTTTCATAGGAATATTACAACAAATAAGTTAATAAACTAATAGTACCAACCATTGGCTTGAGATAATTTTTTACTTTCTAAAATTTGGCATGTTCTAGATCCTGGTTAAATTTTTTCTTTGGTTTTAACTTCTTTTTGTGGCATCATTGAACAACGAGACCTTCATCATTTTGAAGAATTTTTAAGAAATCTTACTTATTAATTTGGGATCAAGTGTTTAATAACTTTCACTCTCAACAAGATGCACAATCATCTCATTTGTACCTATTTTGGTATGTTTACAATGATTGAAGTATTTTCCTCATGATAATTATGCTATCATTGTTTATATTTATGATAATGATCTTATAGTTCTCACTAAAATATTTTAACAAGACTTTTCATGTCAAATTACAATCACATAATTTTGTTTAATCTCCTCTAAAATCTAGTAAAAACTCTTAATAGTTATTTATGTACTTTGCAAAACTACTTTGTTATTATAAAACTAATTTGGGTTGATAATTTTTCTTATTTTTTATTAGTACCATTTAGACTTTTTAAAACTACATTATGAAAATTAGTTTTTATTTACTTAAACTTATAGTAGGATTGTACCTAGAGGGGATAAGAAAAACAATGATACACATATAGTTGCTCTCTAATAGTTTTTATAATGTTTTTTATGTTTTTTTGTTTTGGAATAAAGTAGTTATTATATATTAATGGATTTATCACCACAACCAAAATAAAGTGGAGGAAAAAACCCCTAGTGGTCATGAAAGAACAATGTATAGGATTTATGAGAGAGAAGACATTGGTGGGAACACAAGATTTACAGTCCAATTCATCACAAAATGGGAGGGATCTTTAATTTATGTTAATCCATGATCAATTCATTGTGTATGGAAGTTCTGAAGAAGTATTATTTGTACTATTGGGTGGTTGATATGAAGAAACCTCTCCTAAGAGGGAAATATGAATGGGAATAATGAAATATTGTTTCTCACAATAATTAGGTAGCTATTTCAATTAGTCATTGGTGCAATCCCTCTAACTTTTAAAGCAAGACCATGTAAGAAAAAAAGTGGGATGTAAAATGCCTTCTCTAGAGTTAGGGAAATAGTCAATATCAAGGCCTTTATTTTTATATGAAGAGGAGGACTAGTGACGACCATGTATGCTACTAACAACAAGAGATTGATAATGTTGACATGTTCATTTTTAGTGGGAGAAACTTGTTAGAATACATAATAATTTCTAGAAATGTTTTGAAACATATATTCACCATAATCAAATGCAAAAAATATAGAAGAGAAAAATAAAGAGAACATATAAATAAAATTTAGAATGGAATAAGAGGAATAAGAGTTGCATGCCTTTGGGAACCTCGACAATATTGTGTCATAAATTTATATGATGAATCAATTATTAGGGGGTACATATAGTGATATCTAATCCCCATTGACATGTTATATGAGGTGGTGGGAGACATGTTGTAAAATAGATGTTGGATTAATCATGATGATATAGTTTATTATAAAAGTATGTACATCTATGTGGAAAAGGGATATACCCAAAATGATACCAAATAATTTGATTAGATATTGCTAGATACAAGCTATTATGTAAAAAATGTATGCCCTTGGAGACTTTAAATTAAATGCCATAAGGTATTTCTAAGATGCATATAAAAATATGCCTAGAGGGACTAGGTTAGATAATGTCGTAAGGTATTTCTATGATACAATTTATAAAATAAACAAAGAATTTAGATGATTCCATAAGACATTGATATGATATAAGATAAATATATTATTTTTGTGCCCCAAAAAAAATTATATAAAAATCTATATATGGATTTACCTCAAACCAAATGTTTTCAAGGATTTTATAGATGAACCAAATGATTAAATACTTACCTCTAGACACATGCTATAAAGGAATTATGCTGATATATTTTCTTGTTCAAAATTTTCTATAGTACTTCTACTTTACCTATATACTAATGTCCCAAAGGACTTATGTTTTAACTTCAAACAAATATCATAAATGGTGTTTTTTGATGGATTTTACTTTAGATAAATGTCTAAGGGACTTCTACTTTACCTTTAGACAAATGTAATAAATGACTTATAATTTGAGACTTACCTCTAAAATAAATGTTAGAGAGGATTGGTGAGATGTTTTAAATGGTGATGGATTTTTCTTAAGATAAAGGTCATAGAGGACTTTGTAGATTTGTGATATAGTGAAAATTTGGACAATAAATAAAGCCCTCGTTTTTGGATTATATAGTCGGTGAATTCATTATATATATGTTCCATAAATCTCCCATGCTTGTATGTGATTGAAAATAGCTTTAATGATCCTATATAGAGGATTGAAACACTCTATGATTCCATCCAACATTTTACATGGGTTGAAGAGAAATATGACTATGATTTTAAAATAAAATATGTGAGATATTTCCATTAACACCTACAAGCCTTATAATTTCCATTATGTTAAAGGTGTGAGATAGAAGATGAAGAATAATAGATTGTCATTAGTACCTATGAAACTCATAGAATATTTTAGCTTTTGAGGATGTATAATGAATGAAATGCAACCACAAGATGTGAAATAAGTAATATATGATAACTATATGATAATAGCACTATAATATGAAGGAAAATAATGAGATAAAATTTTACAATAACTGATTAATATACCATTAATGAAAGCTCATGAAAATAGTACAATGTAATATAATGGAGGACTTGAAAACTCTAGAATTTGTAATGAATAACTACATTATATGTACTCACTACTATAATATAACTCACTATATTAACATTATCTCTCACCCATTCACTCTATACCTTAAAGGCCTATACATATAATGAGATGTACCTTCGCCTTTACTCCACCCATGACTCTTCATCTACATATCTTGTCACTCTTGTACATGTGTACTACATACATATTTACATCATTGCACATTCTAACACTTCTGCATTTATTACTTTCTTGAACTAACTACTCAAACCTTACTCTAAAGTAAACTCCTACTCTAGTTATGTACCCAAGGTGGTACATTAGCATGTACCAAATAATATAATATACTCTAACAACCCCTTGTATTGCATTATTTGGGTATTGAAGACTTTTTCAAAACGGATATTCATATTTTGGATATTATTCAACTTGATATGGTTCTTCTTCTTATTCATATTTAGTATTAAAATTAATATTTGTGCTTCCTTCATTATACTCTTTGTTTGTATCCAAATGACTTTTGCTTCTTTGAAAAATAATTAGAATCATTCCTTTTCACTAGTGGATAAATACTTATATCCTTTAAAAGTATCTATTAAATTTTAAGAATAAAATTCCACTTCATTGAATAGTTACTCATTATTGAATGTATTCATCACTATTTCATAAATGTTTCTTTTAAATTATTCTATGAGGTAGAATTCCTTAGAGTTGCTTAGATTTTTATAAGACTGTTGTCACCTGAAGACCTTATATCTATCTATTTGAATTCTGGGCTGAATTAAATTTTGTAGTGTATAATTAAATAATAGAATTCTTTGAGAATATTTTTGATAGAACCTTTAAAGTAGTATACACTATGTCTCCCTAGTTTATATTATATGATCAAACTTGTTAAGAAATTTTTAATTTTACAAGTTTTGTAAAATACCTTCTATCTAGCAAGTGTTTGAATGTACTATGAGCCTCGATAGTATGCTTAGATTTCCTAGATCGAGTTGAATTCCTTCTGTCTCCCTACTATTCAACTTCACTTTATTGCCTTATGTCTCCCTAATAATTAGTAAATAGGAAGCTAAATATAAATGATGATGCACCTTCAAGTTTTATAAGGTCCTTTTCATTAAAGACATTTTAGTTGGATTAATGTAAAATATAATTTACACCTTTCAAGCAATTAATAGTTTTTCTTATTTAATCTTCATTTTTAAATGATTCAATTTTCTTAACTCCAAGAAACTAGAGTATGGTATAGTATTCCTTATATCTCCCTAATTTGGAAATTTAGAAAGTAATAATATTTGTAAGCTTTCAAATTTTTGAATGATGAAAACCTTATAACTTCTAATTAATTATTTGCAAATATTTTAATGTTTGAATGTAGTGTAATTTATAATATCTTTCAATATATACTCCCTTTGCATAAATTACCTTCTAATTTACTAAGATTGGTTCTTCAATACAGTAATAAACTTCAACCTAATGTCAAGTACCTTATAAATCCTTAAGGAAAGCAAATATTCATTTATGTAAAGTTTTTACTTTATTTGAAATATGCATGATGATTGGCCTTTGGGTTGGATCTTCAATCCATGCTTTTGGTGTTGTAATGTTAATATCTTATTTATGACTAAGAGTATTTATTGCTCATGGGCACCTTATGACAATATTCCTCCCCTTTATTTAATGCACTTTGAATCCATGCTTAATGCTTGACTACATGGTTACAAAATATATGTGCTTATGTTCAACTTAGGTACTTTCATACATGCTTTTGTCCATTATTGATATTTTTCCCATGTGGCACATACGTTACTCAAGTGGTATGTGTCGGTTATGATCTTGATGAGCATTATTTTAGGTGCTTTAAATGCTCATGTCTTCCTTGAATGATGTGTAATGATTAATATACCTTCTAACCTTTGAAATATACCTTCAATACTTCAAGATAAGTGTTACTCCTATTATGAGCGCTTCCTTCCTATGTAGGCATTAGAAATAATATGAGGCATCTTCTTTTCTTCTGCCAATTGGAAGAATATGCCTTTTCTCGATTTTGCATGTGGAACTCCTTTATCTTACATGTAAGGATACCTTCAAAATATTTTATTGCCTATATACTTCTTACCAACTAATGCACTATGGGTGTTGTCTTGAACGCTTTATGTTAGACAAATTGTGATGATATTCTCCCATGAAGTTGGCTTCGGCTATGGTGGTTCCATGGCACTACAACGCTGCCCTCTTTGATGATTATTTTTCTTAGCTAATGGTTTTTATATTTCTTAGGTAATACACCTTTGTTTTCACCTCAATTTTTATATAACTTACGTATGATTTAGTCATGTATCTTGCACTTCTTTATCCTTCATGCTATTATGATTGCTTCACACTAAACTCACAATAAATGTAAAGCTATATTTCATAGTTTTTGATGTTATAGGTTAATTATTTTTGTAGATGATCTATTTGGTGAAGGATTTGGTGTCTTTAGACACCTTGAAACTTATCTATTAAGCTCCTTGTTGGATATCTTCCTTGGCTTGAATTTTTCTCCTTCACTTTGATTAAATGACCACTTTCTAGATGTACTTTTCTATTTGTTGTTATGTATTTGAGACACTCTAGATTTATCCTCATTGGCTACGTAGAGCAATAGTAATATGGTGTAATAATATAATACAAATAGCTTTGCAATTGTTTGAAAATAATACCTTAATTTACACCAATTTTTTAGTCTTTAAATATCCTTTTGCAAGCTTTCACTCCTCCTTGATGAGGTATCTTATTTGCACTACTCCTTGGTGGTAAAAAATGATTTGATTTTTTCTTCCTTGTTATACAACTCTCTCCTTTGCTTTGTTAAGTTAGCAATAACGAATCCAAGGTTATAATCATACAACTAATATACCCTTTTGAATGGCTTAACTTTGCACTACTTTTCAATCTTCACTTAAATGCTTAAATAACCTTTGATAACTAGTATGATGCAATAGAAATTTATCAATATTGCTCCTATAAAGTAACCTAAAATATGTACTATAATATATGCAACTTTCACTTAAGGATAATGTCATTTTTGCTTTAACTAGAAGGTAGGATGTTGATATTTTCCTTTCTTTAGAAATATATCTAACTTCTAATTTTTGTGTGCATATTATAACCCTTGTAGAAACTATCTTCTACACTCCCTTGAATACTTTAATATGCAACCTTATTCTTTGCAACTTTTAAACTCTAATATGGTGCTTAATGAAACTTAATAATGAAACTTTTGCATCAAATTTGCTTACCTTAATGACCTTTGTAGATGATGGATATATTGGTGATTTGCATCACCTAAATACTACCTTGTAATGGATGAAATAATAATTCTTCGTTGTTGTCCAAAATAGTGTTTTAGCTCATCTATTTGTAACTTTAAAACTCCTATAACTTGCTATCCAGAAGTTTAGTGTGGTGGTTTAATTCTCCTTCATGGTGCTCTCTAAAATTTGAAACTTAGCAACTTAGAAATGTTGCACATTCATAGTCACTTTCTCCTTTGAAATATTATTAATGAATCTCACAAATTTGGTGGGAAACTCCTCCAAATCACAATTGATATTTATCTCCCAGAGACCTACAATTTACTATTATAAATTCAACAACCTTATTTCTCTGAAATAACGTTCAAGCCTTCAATGACAATCCTTAAATATCTCATATTTGGTGGCTTCTCTATATCATTTCTCATTCAACCTCCTTGTCGAATTATAACATCAATGTTGGCCTATATTATGGATTTATTCTCAATATTTTGAATGTCTTGAGGTGTTTACTACTCTCCTCCAAAATATGGTAAAATACTTACCAAATTATTCTCCTTTTGGTATTGTTGTTGAATGACAAAAAATGTATGATGTAGGAGCATCTAGTGGTGTAAGAGTGATCTTGCATCACCTAAAAAAATAATGTAATTGTTTAATTTTGTAGAACTAGTAAAACTAGTTTAACTTTTAGGATATTTTTGAAGGTCTTAGAGGTCAAATTTGAGGATTTTCGGCTAGACGCGAGCCTTATCATGAAGATCCAAGGCTCACTCCTCTTAGCTCATCTCGTGAATTTTTTGAAAACTTGTTGTAATAGTCAATCGAGTCAACGAGCATGATGTTATGACCTTGGTAAGTTGCCCCAAAAAATTTAAATTTGAATTTTGATGGTTTTAGGTAGGAAAAAGGTAAAATAGGTTCAAAAAGAGGAAATTTTAAATTTGTAAGGGGTTAGTATTTGAAAAACTCTGTCTTTGTGGAATAGAAGACAAGAAATTTTTGGCTCATTTGTGATTTTATCTATATTTTATGGATTGTATGTGTTTATTTAATGTAACTCTGCTTCAATGTCCCAAAATCTATTCTACCAAGAACTCCTCCATCTAGTAAGTTTATCCAATGAGTTCTCCTAGGAACTCCCTCAATGATTTTCTCTGAAATATATAGTTAAGCTTTCCTATCCTTCTCCTTCTTTATCCTTTCTTCCTTGATACCACTCCTCTTGGACCTTCAATTTTGAATATTTCTGGTCTTCTCAATGATACATTTTCTTCAATATTCTATTGTGGAAGTTTTACAATGAGATATCCTTATTGGATATTTGAAATCTACTACTATAGGGATCTGAAATAGGAATTTTTCTATTCCTTCTCTATGTCAATATTCAAAAACTAGAAGTTATTCAATGGGACATCTTATAGTCTCTTTAGCTTCTTAGGCTATTTTCTCTTCCTCCAATATGTAATTTGTAGTCTTCAATCTTCAATGAAGATCACCAACCTCCAATATTATTTAAGACTCTTCTCTAGAGTCTCTTATTTATTCAATCCATAATAAGGCTTCTCTGATATTTTTTTCTCTTCCACAATATGTAGGTTTGTAATTTTTCAATGTACCTTCTTCTTAGGCCTCCAAATATTTGATTTTTAGTTTGTTTCTTCAGCTACTGGGTTGATTCCAAAGAATATATTCTTCCTAGATATTTGTAGGAAGTTTCTTGAATTTCTTTAAATATCCTTTTCTTGCATTAAAGTATTAAGACTATAATGGTACAAACTCTAAATATAGAGATAACCAATCTTAACCAGTTGATTTTTCAATATAGTGGAATTAACATTGAGTCCTAGTCTTCACAATTTTTTCTACAACCCTATGGAAAGACTCTAGCCAAATCTAATTTTTAAAAATTCTAAAAATAATATTTTAGAACTCCGCTCAATATCTCTGGTGGCTTTCCATATTTCCTAATGATATACCATGCATCTAATACCATTTTTAGCTTTTGAGGATGTATATTGAAGGAAATGCAACCACAATATGTAAAATAAGTAAGCTATGATAACAATATGATAATGACATTATAATATGCAAGAAAATAATGAGATAAATTTTTCAATAACTCAGTAATATGCCATTAATGAAATCTTACAAAAATATTACAATGCAATATAATGGAGGACTTGAACACTCCAGAATTTTTAGTGAAGAAATACATTATACCTACTCACTACTATAATCTAACTCTCTATAGTAATATTATCTCTCACCCACTCACTCTATACCTTGAAGGTATATATACAGGAATATATGTGCCTTGGACTTTAATCTACTCATGACACTTCATCTACTTATCCTATGACTCATGTACACATGGACTACATGTAAATTTATATCATTATGCATTCTAACACTTTTGCATTTACTACTTGATTAAAGTAACTACTCAAATCTTACTCTAAAGTAAACTCCTACTCTAGTTATGTACCCAAGGTGGTACATTGGCACGTACTAAATAATGTAATATATCCTAAAAGAGTTCATCATATGATAGGAGGAAGCTTATTTGATGTGAAAGATAGATGAATAGGTTAAAGGTAGTCAAATAATTTTACAACATTATCATCCTTAGGGATAAGGAATTCACAAAAGAGACTTACAATTTGTTTTATTATTTAAGCACAAATATGTAAGGTTGAAAATCTTATTAAGGATATTATTACAAAGATTCTCTAAGGACATATATCTAACTTTGCAATTAACCCATACTTAACTAATATAAAATATAGATATTTATCTATGTTAGTCATCATATTATGTTAAGATATATTTTGAGGCATAGTCTATGGATAGTATATATAGAAATAAGAACCAAATGAGTTTAGGTGGGTCAAGGACAAGAGAGGACAAGACACGACAGGATAGGACAAGAGAGGGATTTTAGGTCATCAAATGTAGCTTAACAATTAGCATCCTTTTCAAGGACTACATCCTTTATTAAGACCTTAGTTAATGGTTGAAACTCATTAGCTAGATAGAAAAGAATATCTTAATGGTTTGGATTTTTCCCTAGAGACTAAAAATTTGGATCAAAGTTTGAGGGGGTGGTAGATTGACAATATTAATTTTTTTTCAAGATCAAAATCAATGCCTCATTAGTATACAATGAGTCCCAATAGCTTTTCCAATGTACCCCAAATATGTATTCTTTTACATTACACATACTTTATACTTTGTAAGTTGATCAAAAATATTTTTAATTCCCAAACATGGACTTCTTTGTTTGGTGAAAATCCAAGAAGATAATTCATATGATACTCCATGATATCATGCATAATAGAATAGAATATGTATGTCATGGCTCACTAATAGATAGATCCTACATTGTTCAAACCAATCACACAACCTACTAGCATAAGGTTCCCCATAAGGTAGTGAAATATGTTTAACCTTAAGAGGTTTTCACTTATACAAACTCACATTGCTAAAATTTTATTATCATTCTTGATGTATCAAAGAAATGTTTGTGTGTACATGAAAGTGTAGACACCAAAATCTAGTCATTTTTCCTCCATCCATGCTTTCCCACCATTTCCACCATGAAAACATAGCCAATTTTTCCACCATCCCTATTTCCCACCATTTCTAAATATTATTCACATTTATTTATGTATATATATTATACATATTTAAATATAATATTTTATATTAAATTTTAATATATGTTTAATAATTATGTATTTATTTAAGTGAATTAATCCCAGCCATCCAATTTCATTTAATCTTGATCACCCATTTACATCAATCCATGCCACACCCTAGATTTATTATATACTCTTAGATGTGCTTTAATCTCAACCACACAATTAGTGTCATTGAAACCCTAGCATGATCTAAATTGGATTATAAATAGGAGCCATTTTGATGTCTCAACCCTAAGTGTTCAAATTCTCTAAGTCCCTAGGTCCCTAAGTTTTTGAGTTTCCTGAATGCTTAAAATCCTTAAGTGCCCTAAATCTACCTTGCATTACTTCTATCACCATACTCACTCACTATAATCCCCATCACCATTTCCATCCTTTCTCCCTCAAAGTATTTGCTTCTACAAAATCCTTCCTCTCAGTCTCAAACACCCACGGATGTTTCTTGTAGTAGCCAAGCACCCTTGGGCATTTTACGTTATCACTCTTGAATACCGCCTAGCAATTGAGTGATGCTAGGGCATCGCCACACTAGCCACTTGCATCAAACATATCACATCAGAACATAGTAAGTAAAGCATATCTATTATTTATTAATTTTATGCATGTGCTTCTATTTTTGTTCACTTTATTTGCAACACTTAGTTAGGGTTTATTATTGCTAATAGAGGTCCTGACACTATGGAGCCCTCGTAGGTATTACTAACTATTTTTGTTGTGTCATTGTGTACAGATCTAAAGTACTACATCAAAAATTGGAGTGGACCAACCTTGGATATCAAAAAATCCACTATCCCTATTGGTATCAAGATGCACTTGAAGACATCAAAAATTTGCTTGTTAGGGTTTCGAAGAACCCTAACCCCTTGTAATATTGTATCAAAAGGATTCAAGGATCCAAGTTGTAAACAATGGAGTTTCGAGGCTCCTCCCATCAATGAAAATTATTCTATTATGCAATCTTATGTTTCCTTGTATTTCATTTGTTCAAGCATTGTTTGGGTGTTGCATTTTGCATCTTTCATAAAGTAATCTATTCAATTTATTTTATGTAAGCCAAAGGTAAGTGTTTTTGGATCTAAATGCACTGATCTATCAAGGTATAAGTTTGATATGCTCAGGACATCCATACCTCATGTAGAGCGACACAACAAGAAGCATTGTGGGTAAAGAACTCACATGTAGGGCAACCTCTAGGATTTTTAGCTGAGGATGACTCCTCAAGATATTGATCTTGACATACTTTAAGAACTTCATGATCATGATATTAGGATTAATTTTCTTAGGGTGGTACTAGGAAAAGGAATTGCAATAAAATTCAAAAAAATGCAAGAAATGTAAAGGAACATGAATGTAAACTTACAATAAAATAAATCATAATATATAGGGATGATGCACAAAGATAAAAGTTCCTCTCTTGAAAATATAAACAAGATATAAATTAACACATTTACCACAATCAAATAGCTATAAATTGAAAATACTATAGTATGCATAACCATGAATTAGAAATAAACTTAAGGGAGTTAAATAGAGAAAAATTAGTCATACCTTTCATTCATGTGTTAGGATGATTACAAAGTATGTATCCTAAGGAGGATAAATGCTCCTTAGATAGTAGCTCAAGGCTTGATCCTTAATTTTTAAATAAATAAGAAGTGAAAGGAAGAGCTCTCAAGGCTAGATATAAGGCACAAGTGGAAAAATCTCAATCAAAAGAAGCCCAACAACTACATAGGGAGACAAGAAGAGAGACTTTTATTTACAAGGATGAGGTTGGTAATATTTTCAAAGCTTGTTGGACTATACGAAAATTCCTCGAGAGTTTATGGTAAAAGATATGAGTAGTGAATTGGCTAAACTAGACAAGAGGATAATTTAGTCATGATAAATAAAAGAATTTTGGTAATCCCATGAGAAAACAAATTTAAATCATAAAAAATTAAGCAAGGATCAATGTCACAACAAAAGCAGGAATTCACTAAGACCTAGGAGATAAACCATAGTAAAAATATAGCTAATTTTTAAGACCAAAATAATCATCTAATATCACAACTCTCAGAAGAATATTGTCATAATATCGTAGTAAAATTTTGAGATTGCTTAAGGCTCTTATCACTTATGTTGAATCTAAAGGTAATGCTCTACCTAGAAGTACCAAGCCTAAGTAAATAATATTCCTCACTTCCTTTCTATTTTTATCTCTATGTTATTTCATATGTTGAGTACCTCTCCATTTTTTTTTTGACTCTACACCCAACAAGAAGGAAAATAGTCTATGATTCACTCTCTTCAATAAGATAAATATCCTTAGAAACCACTAGGACTTTAGGGAAATTTTTCCTATAGTTGTCACTTCATCCAAAAGCTCAATCAAAAGTAGGGCATGTTGAGAAAGGTAGTCAAAAGGTATATACAACTTTTAATTGAAAGGAGAAACATCAAAAGTAAGATATATGAGCCCCAAATTCTTTTTGGCCATTGGATATTTTATTAATGGTCAATATCACTATTCTAACTAAATCTAGTAATTTAAGAGCACCAAGGCCTAGGGACCATTGATTTTATATCTAATGGTCCACATTGATATTCCAAGCAATGAAATTTTAAGAACAAAAGGAGACCAACCATGGCATGGAATGCACACATGGTGACTAGTCAAAAGAGGAAGGAATGAAGCACTGGTGCACAATCAATAATGTCCTTCTATTGGATGAATAATATCCTTCCTCAACCAATGATACATGGTGGCTTCCCATGCATAAAATAAGGTAATTTAATGGAATTTAATGAGACCTCCACTATTGGCAACCAAAGTTAAATTTTATGGTCTACCCTATTATAAGCATCCACATGTTAGTTGAAACAACTTCCCATCACATAGGAATACTATCACATCATATTATACGATTCAAAGAGGCCATGACTACTACATCAACACGTGAGATATTTCAATGTAAATTTAGAAAAATATTAATGGTGCAACCACCTTAGTATAGAGTTTATAAGATAAGTTAGCATATATTCTTCATCCAAGGTCCTTCAATCCCCTAGAATTGATGGCGTTGGATCTAAAAACCTCAAACCTACCAATCCTAGTTGCAAAAGGATTTTAGTTGTAGAGCAAAGAAGATTATGCAAGCCTTTTGCATAGATGTTTGAAGGAAAATGACCCTTACCGCAAACTATATATAGTTCTATATTTTTATTATAAAGGTATTAGGATTTTATTGCTCATGCCTTATATCTAGCCTTGATATTTATTCCTTTCATTTATTAATTTCTAGAGCAAGGCTCAAGCCTTGAGTCATTGTCTAAGTAGGATTGAACCTCTTTAGACTACATGCCGTGTAAGCATTTTGACATATGAATGAAATTTATGACAAATTTTACTTTGTCATACTTCCTTAAATATGTTTCTATTTTTATGTTGTTCATACTATAGTATGTTCAATTTCTAACTATCAAACTATGGTGAATGTGTTAATTTCTATATTGTCCATGTATTTGGGAGGGAACCCATAATTTTGGTGCATTGTATCTATAGCTTAGGTTTTATTTTATTGCATGTTTACTTTTGTATATATTTATGTTTCTTGCATTATTTAATTTCATTATAACTCCATTTTTATGCACCACCTTATGAAAAGAAGATCTAAGCTCACAAAGGCATTAAAGTGTGTCAAGATCAATCCCATGAGGAGATGGGCTTGGTTAAAAAATCCTAAAATTTTCTCTAGATGTGAGTTATTTTCCTATGGATCTTATTGCTATGTTACTCTATGCAAGGCATAGGTTTTCCAAGCATATCGAGCTTTTACCCTGATAGGTAGGTTCATAAAAATATGACAATAGTTCAAATGGCACACCTGGTGTAATGAGATTCCAAATCTATATCATAAAGTTGAAAAGAGACATCTAAATTTTTATACAAATGAAGTTGATAAGTCAATTCACTTGTAGCAAAGTATTAGAAGATTCATCTAGCAACTAATAAAAATAAAAATCTAAATAATTCATCTAAGGATAATTAGACTAAGATTCTAGTGGGTCTCTCTATCTCATAAGCTTATTGAAGCACTATATCCCCATATAGTGACCTTTTTATTAATTAAAGGGCCTAAAATTATATGATCAAAGGTATTGTGACTAGAGCCTTCATCCGAGCTAATCACCAAGAGCTAGTGCCACCCCTAAATCAAAGATTAAGGAGGAGAAACTAATGGAACAACATGCTAATCCTACTGAACCAACCTCCTTTAAATTTTTTATGTGGAATGATAAAATTCCTTTGATCCTACTAACTCCAACTGATGTAAAAGATTTTATTCCTACCTCAACACTCGATTCCCTACCATATTTCTTAAGAGAAGATGATATTCTAATGAAGCATTTACACAACTTGGTGAGATTATGTGCAATAAAATTTATTAAGAAGAAAGATATATCCTTAAGGCTACTATAAAATTCTTTTATAGAAACATATCATGAGTGATACCTCAAACTTAATCATCAATTAGTTAAAAGTTAGGACTAGCTAGAAAAAACCTTGATAAATAGATTAAAAGAGAAATAAAATAGAGCATATCTCCTAGGGTATCTCATGAACATCAAAAGGGTACCCATAAAATTATGGATGGAATTATTTTCTAGCTCTAAAATACTTATTAGAGAATACCTATCAAGATTCAACCACATTTTGGTATGTCATTTATCTATTAATTAAAATCCTTCATTTCTAAAATTGACAAGATGGTCAAGTCTAAGGGAGGGAAATCATTACTAGAAGCATATGAGATAGCCCTCTAGGTTAAATGAAATCTAATCTAGATAGGAATGCTAGCCCCTAGACCATTTCATCCATTGTTTCTCTTTGTTCATCCCTTACATCAACCCTTTTTGAGTATACCGTTTGTCACCAATATAACTATCATAATAGCAAGATCATAGTAAACTTATATTCCTACTCTTGTTTCTAGAATTGATGAAATAGAGAATTTTATGAGAACTTTATTTAATGATATCACTGCTCTAAAAAATAATGCTCAAATATTTCCCTACCAAAACTATTGAAGCCTCATTTCCAATAGGGAAAACAGAGTGTCTAACCACCTTCAGATGGATATCAAAATCCTTTATTGTTAACAAATAGAAATATTGGTTAGTAGTAAGCACTAACTCAAAAAATTGTACCCATGGTAGTCCCAGTTCAATAGACATCTATAGGCCTTGCTAATGACTTAGTCAATGTGTAGAATAATAACATTGAATATCCTAGTGGATGGCACTACCCTACTCTCAACTATTGTCTTTCTAATTGTTATATTAAAATTGAATCTTATGTAGTTAAAATATCTCTGTTTGACCATCATATTGTCTCAATTTTTTAGTCAAAAGCCTATATGCTAGCCCCAAAACCTATCTCATGGTCTCCGACTACACCAATTCCACATTCCTTATCTTTAGAGAAAGACTTTATCACCTAGAATGAAGTAGAGGTATATATCATGTAAGACAAGATAGGCCCCTTATCTTGGAGGCCACAAGTCTAACCAAAATATATCACTAGGATCAATATGAGGGTTATTGAGAAGTAGATGAAGACTAGTTTTATGGATACTGGACCATAGATAAAGAAATTGGATAATTAGAGTATTCAAATATAACCTCCACCAGAAAGTTGGGCCTATGAAATTTTGACAATCAAAAGAATTATCTTAGAGCCTCCAAATCAGCCTACTAAATATCTATCTAGACCTATTTTTATAATAAAAAATACCAAGCCATCAAAAATATTGAAAACCATCCCAAAGGCTCCTTCCATCAATCCTTTCAATGAAGTAGATCACCTAAGGAAGTCTACCATAGTCAAACCTCTTTCGTACATCCTTTCAATCCCTAAGTAGATGAAGCATTTAGAGGAGTACCTATATATAAAAAAATATATTTAATACAAAGGATACCTACCACATTATAAATGTTCAACTAAGATCCTAATCGACCTAGGTCCATTCCATTCTACAAAACCCTGATATGTGGAGATAATTTTATACATAACTTCCTAGTGGAATTAAGGTCAGGCATATTAGTCAAGCCTAAGAGGCCAATAAATGTACATGACTTGGAATAAAAACCTTCTAGTAATAGGGTGGTTTGGTTAGATCACATTATCATACCAATTTTTGAATTGTATAAGACCTTCCTATAGTAATATAAGCATACCCTAAGCTAATAGTGTGCTAGGATATAGTGATGATTAATCTACAATCCATATTTATGATTTACCCTTCGAGGGACTTCATTGCCAATACTAGAGGGTCTCTATCCCTAGACTATATTTTCATGCTTCTTTAAACAAGGCATGGGATCAAATTTAAGACCCTGTCAAAACCCCTTCACATGCACAACATAGAGCAAACCCATATAAGGGTAGTGAACAAGATAAAACCTATATGGCGAAAGAGGATATATCAAAATTAGACTACTTTTTGGACAAAATGTATTCCTAAATTCTCGATGACCACCTAGAATAATGGAACCTACGCCAAGGGATATAGGTTCTAATAAAATATTCAATCAAGTTGGGATGAGATGGCCCATCACTATAGGTATGATGCATATATTATAAATAACAACAACTATAAATAGATAGGGATAGAAGGGAAGTTCTTTTACAAATAAAAATGCCTTATCAAAGCACAAAGAGGATTATTTGATAAATAAATTCTAAACTCAATATGGTCCCATTACCCATTTTATCAATAGGATGCACCTTCCTATAGAGACTTGTAGCTCAATCATAGAAGCAAACTATAAATGAATGAGAAACTTTCACCAAAAATGAGCATTAATCATCTAATTAAATATCAATAAGGTATGAGGGTGCTAGGATGTCTCCAATGTTGCAAGGTGATACCCACCCTTAGCCACATGCATGACAAATTTGCATCACCTTAGAACAATGTGCAAATTATGATAAGTATTGAGAAACACCTACCACTGGATGAAAAATCATCAATGGCTAGAAGTGATTGCCCAATTTCATAATAAATGTAATCAAATGATATTAATGAAGGCACATAATTCAAGTTCAACATATCAAGATGTGCCAATACCTAATCCTTATTTATGTAAATATGCACTATTATTTGTCATAAGATAATGGCTTATAATATTCTGATGGTAGACACATAGAGGGTGTGAGCTGGATTTAAAAGTGTAACCAAGATAAATCTATGTGGTAGGTATAAAAATATAACGAATGGTATTTTTTTGCAAGAACCAAATAGCATTAACACCTTATACACCCATCAAAAGTATACATACAGGTCTTGTGCTATGACATATTGAATAAAATTCATTAAGAGCAAGTAATAGTATTGAATTTCTACCAAAATTAATTATCATCTTGAATATGGATTGGCTTGGAGAAAAACACTAGCACTAGATGAACATATTTAGTGGATTACAATGTCATTTAAAGCCTACATTCCCATGGAAATAATAACTCATCAATCCTAAAGATATATTAAGTTGATGACAAGATAACTGCCATGGTAGAACATGTAGAAGGACAATGAATAATCATACCTTGGATGATTCAACTATGGAAGAAATATCATATATTATTTTTCTATCAAATAATGGCCAATGGAAAGAAGAAATAATAATTAAAGGGACTTCATTGGTTTACTTTATAAGAATTATTCATAAATAGAAGGGCTCCACACACTTTACCTCATGTACTCATGAGCTAATCTAAATCTCTAAACAAGAAATTTCCTTCATAAAATTGAGACAGAGCTAACTTGGATAATGATTTTGGGGTAAAATCATTATGCTAGGTTTGATCATAATGAAATGAACTAAATATTCCTCAATTTACCAAGTATCTAGTGCTATAAAGTTGTCAAATATACCAATATGGGGAAGCCTATGTCAAAAATTGTTAGTAGGTAAACTCCTTGTATCGTGAGGTAATATGACCACCCCAACTAGATAAGAAAAAGTATACAATATTTATAGTAGTATCAAAACCTAACATCATTGTAACGAATAACTCTAAGACCTTTACAGTGGTAACAAAAATATCCCTATTATCAATTAAATCACAACCTACTCAATGGCCCTAAAGTTGACTCTCAATAAAAATGGTGGATTTAGAAACCATACCACTTCCCTTTGGTAATTAGGTTTTAAAGAGACATGTATCCTATGGTAGTTTAATAAGGACATAAGTTGCATGACCATCAAATGAAATCCCAATAATAATAATATGAAAGTCTCTCCACAGTTTATACCAAAAGGTATGAGGAGAGAATTAGCTAAATTTAACGAGGGGATAATTTGTACATACCTCATAAAAGAAGTCTAGTAACCCTATTAGAATACAATTTTGAAGCATTAAAAATCAAGGAGCAAGATCACAAAAAAAGTACATATTCACTAAGACTTGCAAGATGAGCTAGATTGAAATTCCACCTAATATTCAAGATTAAAAGAATCATTTGGAGTCATAATTATTCCAAAAATAAGTATCCCCCTTTTTTTTTATTTATTGTATTCATAATGGTTAAGTTTTAAAAACTATTTTACATTATTATCATAATAAGGGCCCCACCTATGATTTAGTCAATAATCCTATGAAAAACAATAGATATTATTTGATAAATGCATTGTCTTATTTAATATGGATTCCAAGTTGTTTGATCTCATTCATATCCACAAAAATTTATGCAAATTAGGTTTTTATTTTATTTTGGTTCATCCAATATGGACCAAATGTGCAAGGTCACCCACCACAATCTCTTCTTTTTTAGAACTCATCTCTCTTCTATATACATCTAAACCACACAATATTAATAAGTTCTAGTGTTTCCAACAACCCCAATAAATGCCTTCTAGATTTTTGTATTTATATCCCATTAAATGTTTAAGGTTTCATTCAATCTAAAACATGCATCTTATGTGTTTATCCATTATAAATGATCTTTTGGTCTTGAATCATGTAGATTCTCATATATCAAAATTGGTAGTCAAGCTGATTGATATAATGAGAACTCTGATTGAGAAGATATTATAAAGAAAAATATTGAACAATACCCCTACTTTTTCATAATATTTTTTTGTTTTTCAAAGTTTACGAAGGGATTAAGTTTTGCACTTACTTCAAATTGTTCTATATTGATTTTATGATCAGGATTAAAGTATATATGAAGATCTCTTAATTAATTTTGTTGAGCAAATTAAATGATATTATGTGAGCAAACGAAATGAGGTTATGTGATTGTCTTTTGACATGAAAAGTATACTAATAAAATAAAATGGTGTTAAAATATCATAATAAAAATTATAATATTGTTATCATAAAAATAAACAATGATAACATCATTATCATAAAGTAAAATGCTTCAAATATTGTAAATAAACCAAAATATATACAAATGAGATGATTATGCACCTCATTGAGAGTGGAAGTTACTAGACACTTAATCCCAAATCAATCAATAATATTATTGAAAAGTTCTTCAAAATGATAAAGGCCTCCTTGCTCAATGATACCACACAAAAAAGTTTAACCTAAAGAAATATGTTATTATAAGGATATATAATATGTCAAATTCCATACATTGAAAATATCTTGTCAAGCCGATAATTGATACTATTAGTTTACCAACTTATTTGTTGTAATATTCCTAACAAATAAATTAAATACTTTAGTGATTAAAATAGATATTTATACCAATTAATATTACCATTTTAAAATCCATAAATGATAATATAGTGGATGATATTGATACTATATTACTATGTTTTAATATGGTATCCTTATCCAATGATTTCTCACTTGTAACAATCATGGTCATCAATGAGACTTTCGATGACATGAAAATTTTGTAAAAGACCTTTAAGGTCAATTCTTCAATTGCAAATAATCTCTTTATGAATAAATTTTAGCAAAGCACAATTGAATATTTAACTCTAAAACTAAAATAACTATAAATATTAAACATATGAATGTTGTTTTGAATCATGGGTTAAATAAAAATCCAAAAATTTCATAAGAATTAAAATTTGAATGCATCTTGATCCAATTCTTTAGTGAACTCAAACATAGATATGCATCATATGTCTTAGATATTTTGGATTAGAAGAGGCAAGATATGTATTTTTTTAACAAATCTAAGACAAGAAGAAATCATAAAAGGCTTTTAAGAGTCATGGATGAAGAAAACATGTTTTATGAAGGTGCACAAATAAAATGTATACTTTGAACAACAAATTATCAACTTTTTCAATTAGATCAAAATAATCACACAAAACAAGTTTAAAACAAAAAGATGTCATTCTATCTATTTAAGGCATCCCAACTAAAACATTCACGATATGATATATATATAAACTTGAAGACAAGAAAAAACTCATTTAAAGGGTATAAAATAATTCAATGTATACTTTAAAAAACAAATTATTTTTATTTTTCATGAGGATTTCATGTTCCTCGATGAGGGTTTCACTCCATACACACACTTACTTGAATACAATAAAAAACTCATGTAAACAATATAAAATAATTCAATGTATAATTTAAACAACAAATTATTATTATTATTCATGAGGGTTTCCTCCATGAGGGATTCCTTTGTGAAGGTTTCACTCTTGCTCTAACTTCAAAGGTCTAAAACCCTTTAAGCGGGAGGTATCCTTTCTCCGATTCTGGATCTGGCTACTGGTCCTGTTTAGCTTCTCTGATGTGGTTCATGACCAGGATGTTTTGATTACTGGGGGTCTTGCTGGTATGTTCTGCTCTCTTATAGATGTGGCATTATCACTCTTATCTTGGGAAGAGGGTTGAATGCTAACCCAAACCTATAGGGGTGGTCCTGGATTGTTATAATGTAGTGTAAAATGCTAGCTATTGAAACCTTGGCTGGATCTCGTTCTGGTTGGTTGGTGTGTTGGGTGGTTGTGTTTCTTAGGTTATTTGCTAGTTTCAAGGACTTGGTTGGATTGTGTAGTATTTCTTTTGGGTTTGGTAGTTTTATATTTTTTTGGATTTCCAAGGAGAGGAAAGGGCCATCTACTCATGCAAACCCATTGGGGTGAGCTTGGTATGGTGTTTGGTTGTAAAATTTGATGGTTTTCTATTGACTGGATTTAATTCTAACGACTTCGATACTCTAGTTGGATGGTTCTTGTATGGCTCTAATGGTAGGGTTCTCTAACAATAGTGGGTTTGTGGCTGGTTTGTGCTTCTTTCTTCTGGGTTTGGTAATTTCTTGATGTATCTAGATATTTTGAGGACACAGGGCCAAATACTGACCCAAACTAGTTGGGGTGAAAGTGGGTTGCTATGCTACGATGATTTTTGAATTTTGATCCCATATCTTTGGTGGGTTTCTTAGCTTATGTCGAGGTCTCTTTCTCAAGTTCTAGCAGTGGTGGTGTGTTTGATCCTAGGGTTCTAAGGCTTATTTTTTGGGATCTTACCCTTCTCCCTTTTAGGTGTAGTTCAGAATGTTGTTATCACATTTTTCTTGTACCTTAGAGCGGTTGTTCTTGAAACTTTTTTGGTTGAATCCAGCAGGATTTGTGGGTTTCATGAAATTTCTTGTGCAAATATCTTGGATTATTTTTATGTTGTGGATTTTTTTGACCAAATATTTCTATTGTTATTTTCTTAAACTGGTTATTCTCACAAGGGGTTCTCTATTGAAAAAAATGATTATCATTAATAGAAATCAATCACCAATATGTAGAAATATCAAATCATTCATCCACAAATAATTCTCCACAATAAAAATCCGAAAACGAGAGAGATAGATACTACCATTAAAGTAGGGAAACACCAATAATAATCCTTAAGGAAGGAATAACTCGACAAGATATCCCAAGATGAGAGATGTCACATAAGGAGGGCAAAGTCCCATAATCCACTTCATGGGCAAAGACGATTACATAAAATTCATCTTCCTGATCATTACAATGACAAATATCTCTCCTTTATATATCTATCTTCTTATTCCACTTTGGGGAGGCTACTACTAATACAATATTATATTATAATATAACTTAATATTATAATACAATCAACCTTGGGTTATGTGTGACCCATGTCAACCCTTATACAATATTATAATATATCTCAAAATATCTATTCCTAGGTACCCTACCATTCCACCCTCCTTACAAATATTTCATCCTCGAAACATATGAAGAAACATGATAATATGATTTACTAAACAATGTTAGCAATTGGTACCAATATCGATTATCCATCCATCTATGTGAAACATGTTGATGCTGGTATGTGATTTTGTTACTTGAGTATCCAAATCTGCTTCGTTGGTTCCAAGCTTCTGTTGTTGTATTTTGATAACTTGAATTATGAGTTTGTTTGTTCCTTTATATTATAATACAATCAACCTTGGGTTATGTGTAGCTCATGCCAATCCTTATACAATACAATAATATATCCCCAAATATCTATTCCTAGGTAACCTACCATTCTCCTATTATGTGCTTTGTTGGATAGATTTGTTGATTGTGATGATAGGATTCCTCTATTCTCCTTTCATGTTAGGTGGCAAATGCTTTGGTTTGGGCAATTTTTATTTGTAAATTTATTTTTAACCGATAACATTTTCATTATTCTGCTATTTTTCTTTGTTGCTTTAAATTTAGAGCACACGATGGTTTGACCATGAGACAATCTCTTGTATTTGGTTGATAAAAATTTGCGGCTTATTTTCTAGAAAGTTGTTTCATTGGATTTTCCGGTTTGATTCATAGAATCCAGCTCAATATTTCTTGATGTCTTATTGCTAGATCTAAGGTTTGGGGGTACCTTTCAAAACCGTACTTGTAATAGTTTGGAAACCCTTTTAAAACCCCTTCTACTATCAATAAAAAAATATTATAAATTTTAAATTAGATCCAAATAATCACACATAACAAATTTAAAAAAAATAAAAAAATCCTCTCTAAAATTTATTCTATATATTCAAAACATTCAAACTAAAATTTTCATAATCTTTAAATAAATATTTTATAAACTTTATTCTATATTTAGAACATCCCAACTAAAATTTTCAGTGAAAATAAATCTTCATAATTTAAAATATAAGAAAAAAAATTAATTCAAGTTATCACATTTGCATCTTAAATAAAACTTTCCAAACAAAAGAAGGAATATGTTTTCTTAATTTACACTAGCAAAACCATAAACGGAAATTTTCATTTACCAGATCTTAAAGGTTTTATTCATTGAATCATATGCTGCCACATATCAATGGGGCTTACGAGTTTTTTTAATAAGAAATTCTAACCGAGTAAGTAGCCGACTCATAGAGGCAGGGGAGGCAGGGCAGGGGATTTTGGAGCTAAACAGAAATTCGGCCGCCAAACGTAGCGACTGAGAGGTTCAAGTAGTTGAGTCTCTTCAGTCTGTCCCCTTTCAAAGGGATGAGAGTGCGAGATGTTATTATTACTGAGGTGCAAGCTTCTTAAATGCCGTTGAAACACTAAGATCAACTTCAATAACGTGGAGTATTGTAGTGTGTGACAGAACGTCGCTCCAGTCGCATCAGTTGTGGTCTTGCCACGAGCTCAAACTATGGGAGGGATCTGCTTTGAAATCCACTTTTTGGTCATTGGGCATGCCATTGGCATTGCAGTAGTACATATTAACAACATAAGCAATGGTATTGCAGATGCAAAGTTTTTTACTTATCTGACCCTATGATGTGCTTGAAATCGAAGAGCTCGGTTTCACTGTGAGACAAGATGATGCCTTACACGTATAAAATATGCTTAAAGTATATTTATTGGCCAAAGTGAAACTTGCTGTGGATAATGTGATTGTTTTTCATGATATGTATTTGCATGTTCCACTTGAGGTTACTCCATATGGCCATAATGTGATTGTTTTACACATTTTTGTATTTGGAGCCAAAGTGGAGGTTACTCCATATGGTGATAATGTGATTGTTTTTCACATTTTTGTACTTGGAGCCAAAGTGAAACTTGATGTGGATAATGTGATTGTTTTTCACATTTTTGTATTTAGAAAACGTATTAGATACAAGCAGTATCCAGTAGTGATAAAGTAATTTAAATTAATTTTAATTTTTTATAAACATTTTGTGATGATATTTAAAGTTAATAAAATGGTAGTAGTCGTATTAAGGTCCGAGGCTTAATAAAATGGTAGTAGTCTTAGACCAATTGGGGGGCGGAGGTTGCTGTGGATAATGTGATTGTTTTTCATGATATGTATTCTCATGTTCCACTTGAGATTACTCCATATGGCGATAATGTGATTGATTTTCACATTTTTGTATTTAGGAGACGTATTAGATACAAGCAGTATCTAAGTAGTCATAAAGGTAATGTAAGCTAATTTTAATTTTTATAAGATTTTTTTTATGATATTTAAAGTTAATAAAATGGTAGTAGTATTAAGGTTTTAGGTGTAGATCAATTTGAGGTAGAGGTTTAAGGTTCAAATCCCTGGTCGAGCTTAACACTTGTCTTCTTGATGCTTTTAGCGGTATAAAAGGTTTAAAATGATTGTAACACCGTGGTTATAGGGATGGATTGTACACAGATTTGTGAGACTTAATCATTGTAACATGGTGGTTATGGTGCTGATGCGTAGAATATTGTGGTGTGAAGGCCATAAAAGTTGGACAGCCTGCCCTACTGATTGTACCATGTAAATTCTAAATAAATAAATAAAATAAAATAAAATAAAATGGTAGCAGAACTAATATCTAATATTATTCATTCAATCATTACAGCTTTATTAATTGGTTAGATTTTCAAAATTTTTCTGTTATTTTTTTGTTATGTTAAGAACAAAATTAAGATGATATTTTTCCACAAATCATTATCTAAACATAGTAAGTAAAGAAATTATAATTCATTAAAGATAAATTTGTTCTTCCATTAAGAAGTGCATTAGAAACATGAGATTATTTGTTTTATCAACAACAAACTACAAATTACAATTATCATGCTCATAACATTTAAAAAAAAATTTAAATAAGTTTTTCATAAATTATATTGGATTCAACTTTATAAAAATAAAATGGATTGTTATTTTTTAATTTTTATTATGGTTGATAAAGCTATAAACATATAAAAATAAAACAAATAAATATTATATAATAAAATTTATTATAAAATTATCTTATCAATTTATAAATAAAACATATTTTATGATTGTAAGAATTTTACAATTATTTATATTATGATTTTATATATACTATCACATAGGTAAGTTTAGTACAAGTAGTTATAAGGACCTTTTTGACATAGGCAAAACTCATTGTTTAATGTATATGGAACACAATTGGTCTCTATTTGAGGCCATACACCCTAAAAAATGCAACATGGGAGTCAAGACTTCTTCAATGAGATTGCTTTTATGCAATAAAATCTTAGGCTTTGTCCAATACAAATGAAAGGTAATGAATTATTGAATAAGCTAGATTCACTTTTTGATTAGATTACTTAGAGTTTTGTGGATCTCTTAGTTTACTATAGAAGACCTTAGGCACTTAGGGGAAGCAAACCATTCAAAAAGATTGGAGTAGATATACCATGATGATACTCCATTTGAACATCTTCTAATTCACCCATCACTTTAGAGTCAAGGTCAACCATAGACATCAACTATAAGGAAAAGAAACGAAAGTATTTCAAAATGTTGCCTTTGTCATTTGAGTTAAATTGTTGTTTTATAAATTATAATTACATTCATTATAATAAATATCTAATACAAATTAACTATTTTTTATTTACTTAGAAAATTAGTTTTTTTTTTTTTTCAAAATTATTACCGAATTCTCTAATCTCTCCAAAATTAGGCTACCTATTTAAGACACTGCTGTTAACAACTAGACTTGGTGTATATGTAAGATGCTTGATCCTAGCTAGGCATCACTCCATAAATAATAATCATTTAAGAAATTAAAAAAAAAACAAAAAACTTACACGATGGTGGTTACAGTCTAGCAAATGCTTGTGCACGTGAAGACCGTGTTACTTCTCGGATTCCCTTACAATCTTCTTGTACACTCCACATGCAAATTTCCAGGTAATTTTCATGTAATCCGGCAGGTTTTCAGTCAATGACATATCCCATCTGAAATTAAATTATAAGCATCCGCTTCATAAAATTTTCATCATGAATCAAATTAGATGCTTATAAATGTATGGAATATGAAGCAATTACTTTCTTAAGGCCTCAGTGAGTTGTTTAAGTTCTTCCAAGTTTCACTTATCATACATAAAACAGTCGTCCATTCCCCAAAAGCGATTCTGCTTTCACAGAATTCTTGCTCAAACATTCCACACAGACCCCCAAAAAATAGAACTCCACGTGACGATGGCGTACAAAATCCAGCTGAATCGCCTCCGAATCTTTCCACCATCTACAGTACGAGACATCAAAACCAAATCCATGAAAATTGGCAGAGAAAATTTCTTTTGATAATTTCACTTTAGTTTGGGTGCTCACCTTGAGGACAGTACTTCTACAAAATGTTGAAGTCCAGTATTGCAAGTTCTATAAAATTGTCACAAATACTGCACAAGGTAACACCTTTAATTTCAAAGGTTTGAAAAAAGGGGTAGAAAATAAATTGTAGATTTCTTTCTTTTATTTATTTATTTATGGTTTCACTTCAGACTTACCTGTGGACATTCTTGATCTGAGGCCAAGTATTGCTGTGTTGCCTAATTATTTCAATATAGTTTCGCCTCTCTGTCGCTGAAAGTTGCATCTCCATGGATATTTTAGAACTTATTCCACCTGTAACAAGTTATTGTTTTAGTGTTTACATCAAGAATATATCTATATATATATGTGTGTGTGTGTGTCGGGGGGACATAATGTGGAAAAAAGAAATGCTCACCTTCATTAAGCTTATTGTTCTCAAAATTCGGCTTCTGGAGAGGCTGTTGCAGAGATATGAGGACGTAAAGATTTTAGCCTCTTTCATAATCTTCTCTCCGGGAAAAACAAGCTCCGAAGCTCGATATAAATTCAGCATGCTTCTTAATTCATCTCCGGCTGGGACAATGAATTTTCCGTCTAGTGATTGTGAAGGATTTTTTTTTTTAATATTTCGAATAATTCGTGAGTAGAAGGATTTACCTCGGATCTCCTTAATCAGCGTTTCTCCACGTTCAACGTATAAAGGTGTCCGCAATCAAATCAAATGCAACGACAAGCATTTACTCATATTCACAAAAAAATAGTATGGACAAATATACAATTCCAGAACATATATTTAGCTTTTTTACACCGCATATGGTTGAACCTCACAGTATACAATCCTAGAGGAGCCTTAGAATCGTGGGACCAAGCTGGTCTGCTTCGCTGCTATCTATCACGTGTACCACCTAATTTTTTCCCTTACTTGGAAGTACCTGGCATACTTGTCAAAGTATGCGAAAAACAAAACGAATAATAAATTCTTATTTGGAAGTACTTGGCATATTTGTCAACAAAATATGCCAAAAACAAAATGAATAGTGCAAAGCGGATAACAAATTTGTTTTCCCTTATTTGGAAGTAGTTGGCATATTTGTCAAAGTATGGCAAAAACAAAATGAATAATAGGGGGAAAAGTTGGCCTTTGCCATCTATGTCAACATTCTAGAACTAAGATTGAAAGTATATGAATCACATTAAATTGATCACGGATTTTCTGTTTGATTATGGATTTGATTAAGGATTTTTAGGTTAAGAGAGATTAGAAGTTAACGTGCATATCTCGCAAAGGTATGCATTGCATTTAACGAATAGAAAGTTAGGCTTATGGGTGGTTTATAACAAAAAGAAGAATTAGGATTATGGGTGGTTTATAACAAAAAGAAGAATTAGGATTTTGAATGTTAGGTGAATTGTTGGTGGGTTACCATTAATAATGGTATTAAAAGATTATAGGTTAAGATTAAGAATGGGTTTATATGTAGATTAAGAATAAATGCGAATTAGATTAGAGTTTAATATTAATTATATATTATTGATGGATTAGTGTTAAGAATGGGTTTAACTATAAGGTTAAGAGAATATATAAAACTAAATAAGATACTTACATATTATTAATAATTTTAGTGATTTGTAATAAAATTTATTTGTAATATGTTTTGACTTTTCTTAAAATAATGATTTTTTTAAAATTTATACGATGGAATTGGTAGTGGTCATGAATTCGAGTAGATTGTCCAGTTTTTATGGTGATCACAGTATTTTGGACCGTCTCGTGTAGTTCGTCCCTATAACCACCACGTCACAATAATTTTAAACTTTTTATGCCACTGAATGCACTACAACAAGCATTCAATCAGGTAAGGCCCGAGATTTGAACCTCAGACCTCCACCCCCTTATGGGGTTTGGTCGGTCTACACCTTGAACCTAAAGAGTTATTTTTTTGTTTGTAATAACACTTCTTATAAACATCCATGGTGGGGATTGAACCAAGGTCATATCACCCATAATGTAAGTGGCATCCTTACCCGTAGACCACACTCATGTAGATTAAATTAAATGATTTGATTGAATACAAATTGAATATATCGATTTTAACACCCCAAATTTTAAATTTTTAATTATTTAGTAAACAAATTAACATAAAAAAATATATCCGTATCTATTTACAATAATTTGTAATTGTTTAAATTAATATATGATGTAAAAAAAATTATTATCTTAAAAATTTTAGTTTTATGTAATATTAGACAATTGTTACAATACAGTATGACATATGGATTTCAATAATATTTTTTTTGGATACATGGGGATTTGGTTACATCCACACTATTTTTAAACTCCCAAATGTAGGGTTTAAACCACACGATTTACCCCCAACAAGCATATACCACATAGTTATTGTATAACCCAGTATGAAGAGAACCACTCATTGCTCAATGTTCATAGCGTCATCATCGATCTGATGCACACTTAGAGGATTCAGAGTAGACTACTACTTTTGCAAATAGGCATACCCCAAGGTTTGAACCTAGGTCTCTTCTAGGTAAGTGACTTACGAGATAGATAATTACTAATTCACATAGCCCTTAGGGCTATTTTAGTAATACTTGAAGTTTAACATTCATAATTATCAATATAGGTGACCTATATAGAAGGTATAAAAAACATATTTATGAAATATGAAAATATAGTCCCTATTATGACATAGTGGTATGTCTTTGGGTTCTCATACTAGAGATCCACATTTAAACCATATAGAATGTATGTGAGTAGGTTATATATGTATGTATGTATTGGTTTTAAAGAGAACCAATAAATAAAATAGAGCATGCAACTAGGGTTTTAAGAAAAATAGAGTATAAAACAAAGCAACTTTAATTGCTACTATAATTTAACTATCCATTACTTTACACCCATTACATTATATTCCTCACATTTTGAATAGAGGAGGACCACCACATTCATTCCATAGGAAAAATCTATATTTGTAGATCAAATATGATAGATATAAGATGCTTTTGGATGGTCGGTAGTGCCAAAATATTCTAGAAAGTTGACTAGTAGAACAATCTAAAAATTTGGTTCTATCAAAATATTTTGGAAAGTTTGACGATCAGAACAATCTGGAAATTTGGCTATGCTTGATGTTTCTGGAAATTCAATAAAATAAATTTATATTTCCAATACTCCTCCATAAATTTATTTTATCTAAATCCTTCAAAAAACACAACAAAGGAAATATAGGTTCCACCTGCCCCTCTTGAAGACATGTCTGACTAGGTACCCATTTACAATAAGGATTTTATAAATTGTACCCATTGTTATGATCTCTCTCAACCACTCAACCAAACATACACATGAGATTTTATAGACATTATCAATCAACACAATGTAATGTTGCTTTTACATTTTATCCTCCTCTTTTGTTAATAAGATATCCTCCTATAAAATCCACTCGACACTTGTTTTAATTTACTTCATTTTATCATATCTAGAAATCCACAATCAATATATACTTTATTGGTTATTTCATATTTGTGTCGAAAATAATTCTTAGAGTGATTATTTTCCCCACAAATTCACATGGATGCAAATCCCAACATCTAGCACCCGACCGACCATAATGATTGCAACAAATTATTTAGAAAGTGTCATTCAACTCATAGGTTTTTGATTTGGCCTTATGGTTGGCTCTGTGAGATTTATTATGCCCTACCTATATTTTCACAAGCCTCTAACATCATATCCCATTTTTTTATTATTTTGGACCCGATACATTTGGTGTGCTTTTCAAAGCACCCAATCTCTTCATATGCTAACTTTGGATCAAAATATTATTGCTTATCGAATTTATTATTTGTCTATTCAACATCATGAATATATTTCAAAGTATCTGGGTTGTGGTATTTTAATAGTGCTTTCTTACATACCTCAATTGCTAGCTCAAAGTCTTTAGAGCACTTAGCCATATTAACATATGTAGTTCCTTTTCTAGTCAATGCCCGAGCAACTATTTTATAATCTGCTTGAAGTTCTCTTCCTATTTCAATAGCTTTATCATAGTCATTGACACATTCATCATATTTTCCTATTTCTATATAAAAAACTGCTCTACTTGTGACATAGAAAATATCATCATCATCTATCTCCATTGATTTTGTATAATGCTCAATGGTAGTCTCAAAATATTTATTTTTTTAAGGTATATTTAAAAATTATTTTTGATTATGTGCTTCATTCATACAGGTTTGTTTCTTTTTCTCTTCTTTAGGGATAATGTCACTTGTGTCACAAGTAGTGGTTGCTACATAGTCTTGATCTTCAATATTTTATTTGTGTTTTTTAACCTTTTTCACTCCTCTTTAAGCATTTCAAGAGTGATTAATGCCTTGTAAATGGACTTCACAACATCAATAGGTAAGGTAACACCATTATTGAATCGATATTCAAAAAATTTAAGAATTATTTGTAAGTTGCACTTAAGTACTAATAAATCTCCATCTTGACTTGCTGATAGAAAATTAAAAACTTTGTGAGACATCACATTTTTTATCTTCAACTTGTTTTTTATTTTGTTTCCTCACCTTTCCCATGATATTGTGACAAAATGGACCATTCGATCAAATCATTGGAGGAGCAATACTTGTTTCTCAAGTAAAAAGTAAATGGCTTTTTGAAACCATGTTAGTTGTTCGATGAACCAATAACGAAGGCCTACTCATTGATTTATTGGATAAAAGGTGGTCATTTAAAATAATTTAATACACATTTAAAGCTAAAATATGATATGTTCTTCCATAAATATTACATGATAAGGACTTCATATACTATGAATTCAATACGTTTGGAGAAGTACCACACTCTTTGCATTGGCTTTGGAAAAAAATGAAAATAAATGCATGCAAATGAAATCATTGTTGAAAATATTATGGTTGGTACGAATAATAGGAATTCGATGCTTGAAGAAAGGTAATGATCTTTATGAAAATGGAAATTTAAATTAAATCAACAAATTTAATGCTAAATATGGTCGACAATTATATCTAGCTTTGTAGAAAAGAGAATGAATGAATTCATGTAATGAATTCAATGTACAAGAGTGCCATGATACTTGTTAATAATTATAAAATATGTGGCTAGCCTTCCATTTTCCCATCAATTCTTGAGCATTGAGAGAATCCTAAATAGGATGAGTGTAGATCCAAGACCTAAACAAGGAGTTGTAGACACAAAATTGTTCAAATGAAACATTGATAATCATGGAAGGTAAGAAGACCTCAACTCACCCTATTTTATTTAGAGTAATCCCATTATTTTCTTCTCTTATAAAATAAACCATAGCTCTTCCTTCTACATTGAGTTGAGAAACACCTATTTGATCTCCCTAAGGCATAGTCCTTGAGCTAGTCAAGGGCTTGGAAAAAATTTATGTACCCCAAGTTATCCAAGAGGACCAAGAACCTAAGGGAATGGGTAGTCCAAACGGCTAAAGATATATACTATAAGAACTTCAAAGAATGGTTCTAGAGTAGTACCTTGGAAAAGTACATATCTACTATGAAATAGTAGTTGCATGTACAAAGTTTTATAATTCCTAGTCCCAAGAGGTTTGATTGTGTGATGGAAGCATTTGAGTAATTAATTTCCATATTATTCAAAATATATAGGTTGAAATTGGTAGAATTGGTATACATATGAAAACTACCACCAAATATTATACAACTATCCCAAACCAACTAGGGTTCTTCTAGATAAATTATGGTAAGAAAATAAAAATTACTTGCTTCAATTAAACTTGACCTCCTTCATCTCATTTACTTAAAAATTAACCTTCCATTCATCATTTCTTTTAAATTTTTTCCCCTATTTTTCTTTGCATCTTTAACTCCTGTATTTGAATTCACACATTGTACATGATCCTCCCTTGTTTAATGTTTCTTCTAATGTTGCTTTCAGTGAAGTATAATGGCCTTTTGCATTTGATGATGCAAAGGGTATTTTATTTACCATATTATAGGAGTGGAAAATCCTTGATTTGACACAACTTCCCATGATGCAATCTCCTTATTTCATATTTAAGTTTACCTCATGGTCGATTTTTTATTTCCTTCTCTATCATTTTCACTTTTTAATCTCTTGCTATGTGATCGGTCTCATGACATTTATCGTATTTTAATGTAAGGTTTTCATAATCCACTTGTTGACCCCATTCTCTTGATTCATATTTAATCCTAATGGACTAATTAAAGGTTTTAAAATATCCATAGAAGCACTTATTTGAGTGTATACAATATTTCTTGTATCCTTAGTAGTTGGTCCATATTGGATGAACTTGCCTAGAGTATTGCCAATATTCTTGAAAATATCTTTATTGATGAGTTGATAAAAAATTCCATTAAGACTATTCCACACTAAAATAATTATAAGTCTCTATATTCATATAAATATAATCACACTATGGTCTTAATATAATGAATATTTACCCCTAATGCAAGCACCTCCATCCATTATTTTATCCCTTATTTTTGGACTAGATAAAATAATGAGAAAAAATCCTTTTGGAAAAAAAGTTGAGTAATTTGAATTCAACCCCTACTTTCCTAATTTTAAATCTTAGAAAATTCTAGTGAATATCCATGGAACTTATACATTAACCCTCTCGTTTTAAGAACCATCATATCATGATGGATCCTTGATAATCATTTCTTGTGTAGTGTTTTTTACTTGGATAGGATTTGCTATATATTTTTTCTTCATCTTATTCCTAGCTAGGGCATCTATACTTTCAATTAGGGCATTCTTATATCTAGTAAGGAATTTAAAAAATTACTTCCTTACCATATTTTCTAGATTTCATTCATATAAATATTTTATTTTTTTAGTTTCTCCTAAAATCTAGAATAAGAAGTGGCACTTGCTCCATGATTGTAGTTTTTTCCTACTTTCTACTCACACTTCTTGAGTCTTCTCATGATTTGTACTTTATCCTAACTCACACTTAGCCCAAAAACATACATTCTTCCATTATATAGAAATATTTTTAAAATTTATGAATTAGATATTTATTTCATATTAAAAATTAAAATTATTTTAGGTTTTTTAACAAACAATGTACATAATTGTAATATTTAAGACCAAAAATTATATCAAAATATTTTTTTATATAATTTTTTTATTATGTCATCTCATTAATAGGAAAATATTATTTGACAAAATTTTGTAAATTAGGAGCTTTAAGAGATAAAGAAAATCTTATATAAAATTTATTACAATGAAGTAATTTTCTATTGTTAGGCAGATAAGATAAAACCTAATACTAATAATTTCATGATATTTTAAGTTAGTTTGATGCCTTTTAAAGCCATTAAGTGGATGTAAAGCATACATACATAGATTAGTAAATAAAATTAAAATATAGAATTCATCTACATAAAAATATGACAAGAAAAGTAGTCACTAAGAGAGAAAAGATGTAATTGATAAATAAAATAATTTAATTTGAACCCATTTTTTAAAAAAGAACTTAAGCTATAAATAGAACACAATGAAGGATGGAAAATTTATTTTAGTACTTAGAATTTAATTTTTAAATTCCATGGTTATATTGAAAAATAAGTGTTTGCTTTCTCTTCATTTGGTCATATATTCCAAAACCACAAAAAAAATAACAAAAGCATATTATAATTATAAACTAAATATTTAAAGAAGAAATTATATAGAAGTTAATTCTCTATTATTAGATATGGAATTGAAATACATAAATTATTGTCTTAGATTATTTTATAAACAGAAGGATCAAAGCTAAGGGAGTTTAGAACAAGTGGTTATGAGAGCAATTTTTTCCACCTTATAGCAACATTGTATCCTATGGATGAATGTTAATATTTCAACCAAGGAACAAGTGCAAGAAAAGAGTGAGCCTCACTTTAATTTTTTTTCTTAAATATTTTGATATAATCAATGAATAAATAATTCTCATGAAAAAATGATAAGTAACAAGGATTGAAATTCATTCAAGAAATTATTAATAAAGGTAAGAATTATTTAATTATGAAAAATTAAATAATGGATATATAGTAATCTCTATAGAGATTACAAATATTGTTCTCAAGGTGATTATGAAATATGAGATCATCAAGCACATATATATTGATTTATAAAACCAAAATAATAGTATGAAACTCCAATAAATATTATACCGCAAAATATAAGTTTAAATTTACTTCACATTATTCCATGACTTTCATTTGAAAGGATTTTTTTACTCATCACCTTTTATAATTAATAATATAAGAATAAAATCATGGGTGGAAACCCATGTTTTATGGGGAGAGATGCCTTGTATTTAAGGCTATGGAGTGATAGTTTTTCTATAGAGATAAAATCCATTAAAAATATTTCAATGTGGGTTATAGTTTTTGGACTTCCATTTCAAGTCATTAATAAGGAATTTTAAAAAATGCTAACCATACTTTAGGGTTCATTAAGGAGGAGCCAACTATATAGGATTTAAAAACATGTTATTCATAGAAGAATATTTGTTACTAGATAAATTTTAAATGTTTTCCAAATCAATTAACATTATATCTAAATAAAAAAAATACATTCAAAAAATGAATTATGAAAATATTATATTTTAATGTTATATATTCTTATGAGAATAACATATGGCAAGATATTCTAAAGTAAAAATGATTAATAAATATGAGATATTTTGATCATGATACAAATTCAAAGATGAGTCAAGAATATTATATTGTAATAGAAATTAGTTTTAATTAAGGATTTTCCACAATTAAAATTTTTTCATTAAAATCCTATGTAGCTCATCAAATGATGAACACCTTAATGGTTTACTAGGAGAGCAAAATAAAAACCTTTAAAAATTATAGGGTATTATGAATTTGAAGAAATTAAGAAGGATACAATGGATGAGGAATTTTAATATGAAATATCAAATTCAAAAAGAACTAAGGTGTGAAGTAAGATTTGAAAAATAAAAATAAAATGTGAAATGTAGAAGAGGTCAATAAATATAGGTGCATCATCTCGATTTAAATATGATAGCTATACTGATATAAGAGTAAAAAATATATTGTGCTTAACTAAGTATATGTTACTAGATATATCTCAAAATATTTTTAAAGTCCATTAAGATTAAATTTAAATCAAATAAATACAATCAATAAATGGATTATGAAACTATTATATTTTAATGTCATGTATTTTATGAGGGAAAATACATAACAAGATATTATAAAGTGAAAATTATTGATACTATATATTTTAAAAATTGGACGGATAAGAACACCTCTAAAGAGACATTAATTATCCATAAAAATGAATGCCCAATACACTTCAAACCACTAACTATTTTTTAAAATAAAAAAAAGTAATCATAGTCCCAAGGGCCTCATAAATGGTCACATATACCAAGAATATGGAGGCTCATCTATGATATATTGCTCCCAATTACCATTTCTTATGTAAAAAATATTTTATAATCCTAATCCTAGCATAGAGGATAAATCACCTTGGCTGCTATATCTACCATGTTGATTTTTAGGTAGAGAAATTGCTAGTGCAAGAGTTGGAATCTTATTTAGGTTTACTCATGGTTATTCAAATATCCTCATGTAGGTGTGACATGGAGAGGGGACCTAAGGATGCTTGGGGGAAACGAGCATCAACATTGGTAAGAGCAATTATATAATCATAGATAAGGAGATAATGAGGGATCCTACTAACAATGAAGGGAGAATCCCCCCAATGTTCAATCAATTCTTGTAAATGGGCCAACTTCATTTTCACTCTATTGGCCTACATTGAAATCTATAGTAGAAAAAAAGAAACAATATTGGCCCTACCAATAATATTGTAAAATAGAAAAGCAAAGGCCTTAGAGAACAAGATTTTGTTTTTTTCTTCAATAAAGAAAATAAAATTCTAATCTTGAAGCAATACCAAACATTGATAAATACTAGAGGGAGTGGAGGAGGATCTCTAATGATAATTTATTGGTATGTGAACCACTATGGAAGAAAAGGTCATACAAAGGAAAAGTCCACTTATAGATATCTTAAGCCTTATGACATATCCAAAAGAGCTGAATATCTTTAGGTTATGAACAAATGGATATAGTGGGTTGGAAATACTAATGTAGGTAAGTCATCTACCAAGTGGGAGGTCTTGGTGAATTAAAATCTAGGTGGAGAATGCTTTCTTTGGTATGATGTATGTAGATGAATTTGTGTGAAAATGGCATACCCAAATATACTTGGGGGAAGAAAGGCTCCAACTGTCATGACCCTTGGTAGAATTTTTGTTTGGATGGACTTATGTTTTGCTATGATTGCTTTATTGATGGAATTCTTGGATATTTCAAATTTATCTATGCAAAACACATATATTTTAAGGAAAACTGATATGTATTTATTAATGGGATTTTGGATAATTTCATGTTTGATTTTCTTGTAAACATAACTATTATACAGAATGTAGACACCAAAACAGCACCAATCCGATTATGTGACTGCAAACACTGATCGCTTTGACAAACACAGCCCCCAGGGCAGCCCTCAGAGGTTAAACAGTGGTCTTAACCACTTTCATAGCAATTTTGTAAGGTCAAGAAGCAATTTGGCACACTTGGACACTTTGCCCGATGCTCGTCTCACCCGGGACGAATTCAAAATAGAATCCGTCCCACCCCGGGATCGAATTCTAAATCCGTCCCCGGGTGGGACGAATTCCAAGCTTAACGGGCAAAAAGGCAAATGGTGCCAAGTGGCAGCCCGAACGATCAGTTAAGGGCTCCCGCCTTGCACGCATGTGTAAGTGGACAGAGGGGCCGTTAGAGGACTGTTACAAAAAGCATTTATCAAAGTTCAAGTCAATGGAGGACTCCCCTCCCTCATGGGAAGACAAGATTGCCACATGGCGCCTATGGCCAACACTTGGCTTTTGTGCTTCCCTCCCAAAAGAGACCCCTTGGGTCTATAAAAGGTGGGACTTTTCTCACCCAAAACATAGAGGTTGAAGGAGTGTTCAAGCAACGAAGTGCTGCCGAATTGAAGACTCACTTGCATCCCCCTTTGTTCACCTTCCTACATCCACCAATCTCTTTTGCAAGGGAGGTTGTTGGGTGGCCTTTGGAAGCTCGAACCTTACTCAAATCCGACGCATGGACATCTGAACCTACCAATTCGCCGACCCCCCAATCCTAAAAGGTTTTGGGCCCATCCCTGGTGGATTGGCTCCAAAATCGAGGGCCAACGGTGGGAGGCCCACTTGGGCACCCCCGCACCTCCCAAGTCCTAATTTTAGTTTTTGAGCACTTTAGATTATTTTTTAGATTGCATTCTGTGTTACTAGGTCTGATTAGTCTATAATTGCAATTTTGTAGCTTTTGGTCAGATTTTAGGGTGTTTTGTATTGCTTTGTCGTTTCGCTAACTTGCAGGTGTCAAGGTCAAATTCCCGAGGGTGGAGGCCAAATTGGGAAAATCCGACCATCTGGGTCGTCCCAAAATGGCCCCAATTACCTAACCCCCCTATTTTCAGGAGTTTTGCAGGTCCCGGGATCCGACATTGGAGCAGCAGCAGGTCGGTTTCTCCTACTCAAAAGAATTCGTCCCACCCAGGGACGAATTACGATCGATTCGTCCTGCCCAGGGACGAATTCCAGTTTAAGGTGGATTGGCCAGCTGCCTCAGTGGCAGTGGCCTTCTGGTAACTTTTCTTACCTTCTGTCAGGTTTTGAAGCAATTTGGATTCACTGTTTTCATTGTTTCAGGCAAATATTCGTATGCATATTTTGTTAGTTTTAGAGAGAGAATGCTTTTCATTTGCAGCAGGTGCTACTAACGTCTTGATCATTTCTTTGTTCGTAGGAGAAGCAGCAGAGGCGAAGAACTCATCGACATCAGCGGCGGCATCATCTTGGCCCGCCCATTGCAATCGTGGGCACGCGGAAGGAGGAATCATTCAGCGATTGTAATCAAACCCTATTTGCGCTCCTAGCCCCTGAAAAGGGAGGAGGCATTATTGTAATAGAGATCAAAGGAAATTAATGAAAGGGCTGTGTTTTTCTTTATCTGATTGCGTCTCTTCCAATGTGTCTCTTTTCCGTTTCATGCAATTTATATTTCTAGGACTTAAGCGTGCTTAATTTTGAATGCAATCGCACTTGGTGTTTCCTTTGACCGGAATCTCGTGCTTTCAGTGGCGATCACGGTGGGACCCTGTTCCCTAGTTTTTGAAATCACAGAAACTGATCAAAGTTTTGTGTTTGTGCTTGACAGGTACATTTTTTTTTTGTTGCAGACTGCTATTCGTCTCGAACAGGGACGAATCCTTTTCTGCAATTCGTCTGACCCTGAGACGAATTCAAATTCGTCTCTGGGAGGGACGAATTCTATTCTGCAATTCGTCTCCCAGAGGGACGAATTCCTGTCTACGGATTTTCAGAGCAGAAATTCAGAGACAACAAGAGCAGGCAGAGAAGAGGTAGGGATTTTTATTATCTCTGTTAAATTTTTTTGTTTTTGTTTCTGTTTCTTTAATTGTTTTCATTTAATCTTGCATTGCATTAGGAAAAGTCATGTATGCTAGTTTCATTTTGTTGGATAAAACGAATCCCACACACATCACGAAACAATTTTAAACCAAGGAGCTGGTCGTAAGACCCCAGCCCTTGATCAAGACCATTGGTGGATTTAATCACCACCTTGGCTTGATTTGCATCCATTTCCCGATTGTCAAGCTCGTTGTTAGGCGTAAATCCTGACGAAGACAGACCGAGCGTAGTCGGGGTGATTCCCATGCGCGCGAGGATAAGTTTTCTATGGTAGGTGCCATTAACAGGACAATCCCCCTTTCGTACCGCCTACGTACCACGTACCTTCTGCTCTCACGTACCTATAGTCTCCCTCTCGTAAGGGCGGGTATATAGAGAGGTTGGTATATCGGCCTGGTTGGTATATTGAAGGGGCGACCTTTTTGGAGTTATAAGAGCCTACATGATGCATTTAAACGTTCTACAAAACCTACAAAAACAAAACAAAACACCAAAATGCACTAAACCAGTCTAGGGCACACCAAGAATCCTTAAAAGAGATAATCACGGTTTTGTGAATGTGTGTGTTTAATTCTGTTTAGTGTAGACAAAAAAAAATCATTAAAAACAAAGATAAAAAAATCTACGCATTTTGTCATTTTCTCCAAAAAGCTCCAAGGATTCCCGTAATCGCTTGGTCACTCCAAAATGCCCCAAAGGTGTCCATGAACCCTTTGGTCAACCCAAAATCACCCCAAATGTGCCCATAAGTGATGCAGGACCATCCAACAAAAAATGGGAAATCTTGTATTTTTCTCTAAATTTTAGTGCATCTTGCCGGGGCCATAACTTCTCAACCGTAGCTCCGTTTGACACGAAATTTTATAGGGAGTTGGTTGGGAGAAATCCAGTTTTCGGGGCCAAATTCCATCATCTAGTGCCCCGAAATTAGGTTCTAAAATTGCGTGCCCAATTTTTTGCACTTTTTGAGTTGTTCGGATGTCAATATCTCCTAATGTATTTAGAGTTAGGACTTGAAACTTCATTTTTGTCTTATCTATTATAAGAGGGATGCGCACACCAATTTTGGGCCCCATCTGACTCATTTTCAATTTTAGGGCTTTTTAGAGAGACATCGTCATGGTGCTAACCCGTAGCCAAGCCCAATCACGGGCGAAGGCTATGGGGGGTGTCCCAGGAGGCACGAGTCACCTCCGTTACAATCCCAAGGATTTGGTCATACCACCTTGGCGACCTAACACACAATGCAGTCCCCTCCACACCTTAAAGGAAAGAGACTACAGGGACACCTCTTCGAGGAGCACTCCTGTTCAACATAGCACTCATCACACACCCTTCCATGAGGGGTACAGTCATAGGAGAGCTCCCTTAGATGATCGCTATGAGCGGTCACCGCGCGATGAAGCGCTAGGTCAACATAGGGTTCGACGGGAGGAACCACATCATTACACTACCCGTCCTTCACCCCCTCTAGTTGTCAGGACTACAAAGACAAATCCAGAGCACAAGGCTCCTCGAGCGGGCGGGCCAACTCCACCCGTTCCTTTTTCATTTATGAAAGAGAGCACGAGGAAGACCTCTACCTTCCTCGAGAGCAATATACAAGTGCAAGAGCAATATGCCTCCGCACTTGCTATCTATCAGGAACACTCACGGAGGCCAAAGCCTCGAGGGAATGCTGTTACCCCCAATAGAGGGAGGTCGCCTATAGAGATCTTGGATCACTACGACCGAGATAGATATCTAGAAGAGGCATCTAGGCCTTCTAGACATGAAGCAATGAGAGCTCCCTTAGATGCTCGCTATGAGCGGTCATCGCGCGATGAAGTGCTAAGTCAACATAGGGTTCGATGGGAGGAACCACATGATTACATTATCCCTCCTTCACCCCCTCTAGACTACAAAGACAAATCCAGAGCACAAGGCTCTTTGGGCAGGGCGAGATAGCTCCGTCCATCCCTTTTTCACTTATGAAAGAGAGCACGAGGAAGACCTCTACCTTCCTCGAGAGCAATATACGTGCGAGAGCAATACGCCTTCGCACTCGCTATCTATCGGGACCAATCACCGAGGCCAAAGCCCCGAGAGAATGCTGCTACCCCTAACAGAGGGATGTGTCCTATAGAGATCTTGGATCACTACGACCAAGATTTTTATCTAAGAGAGGCGTCTAGGCCTTCTAGACATGAGGCGGTGGGACCAACTATCGTAGAATCTATCGAATATATCACACATCTCAAGCAACTCACGCAACTTGAGCTCGAATGACTACCGTTAGAGGAACCGTACCATATTAACGAAGAGCACCTTCAGCGCCAGAAGGATGAGCTGTTCCAACACACTATGCAAGAGAAGACTCCAACCCCTCACATGCATAAGACAAAATATTTTGAGTGGCACAACCCATGGGGGGAAGATAGGTCATCGCGACCTCATCAAAAGCTACCCCCAACACCTCCTAGACAGGAGCGGGAAGCTACTCTCCCGATTCCTGAAGCACCACCCCCGACGCCTCCTAGACATGAATGGGAGGCCGCTCCTATAACCAATGACGGGTGCCTTCCTCAGACATCCACCCAGGCTTATGAGCCACCCTTAGAAATTCATCAAGAAGCCTCTAAGGAATCAGAGCGCGAAGAAGAGCGGGATGAACTGCCCTACCAAGGCATGGGGGGTGCCATCTGGCCACCCCTCCATAAGCCCCAAGTTCCTCAACAAGAACCAACCAAAGAGGAGGAGTTCAAATCTCCCAATACATGCAAAGCACTAGAGCACTTAGAGTTGGTAGAGACCAAGATTTTGGAGCTCCCAAGGCCCAACTTACATGAAGCTCCTTTCAAAGAGGATCAACCTTTAACCATAGGGCTACCTGATGATGCAGTCCTCCATGTCTCAGAATCTCCAGATTCTGATGAGCTGTACTCACTAGTTGAAAGTGAAGATGAAACAGAGATAGCCCACAGCAATCACATGCGACAACATCGGCATCCCATAAAATTTGAAGAAGCATGTCAACAGATAAACATAATACTAGGGCATGAGTGGCGTGTTAACCCACCACAGTGGGACCAAGCATTACATCCGCCACTTTGGGCACACACAGAGCAACTTCCACCAAGAGACATCATAGCAACATCAGTGCCGCGGGCGGACCCTGTCCTCATCTCCGTGCATAGGGCCGATCCATTCATGCCCATACCTCTAGAGCCGGATCCGGAGTGCAAAGACCATCAAGCTAGGGGTACCTCTATCCCCTAAAGAACCATAATCCAAACCAAAAAGCTCCAAGGATTATCGCAATCTCTTGGTCACCCAAAAAGCTCCAAGGATTATCGCAATCTCTTGGTCAATCAAAAAGCTCCAAGGATTATCGCAATCTCTTGGTCAACCCAAAAAGCTCCAAGGATTATCGCAATCTCTTGGTCACCCAAAAAGCTCCAAGGATTATCACAATCTCTTGGTCAACCAAAAAGCTCCAAGGATTATCGCAATCTCTTGGTCACCCAAAAAGCTCCAAGGATTATCGCAATCTCTTGGTCAACCCAAAAAGCTCCAAGGATTATCGCAATCTCTTGGTCACTACAAAAAGCTCCAAGGATTATCGCAATCTCTTGGTCAATCCAAAAAGCTCCAAGGATTATCGCAATCTCTTGGTCAACCCAAAAAGCTCCAAGGATTATCGCAATCTCTTGGTCAATACAAAAAGCTCCAAGGATTATCACAATCTCTTGGTCAACCAAAAAGATCTGATATCCAGCATTGTCTAGGCGAATGTCATCAAAAACAACAAAAACACCATGCATAACTTTTACCACACTACAGTCAGTGGTCTGGGAATGTACCAAGAGTTTCGGTGATTCAGTCATCATTTTCCTCTTTAGCCATGTAGTGTACCAAGTCGAACAGATTTTACGAAGGTAGAGTCATACTTGAAATACACCTTGTTACGTAACATCCCAACACAAATCAAAACACTAAAATTCCCAAAATTGTGTGAACGAAAGACGAAACCTGCAAAATAATCTAGGTCACCACAAGCGAAACGGTTATCTTGCTCATCCCCCTGTGCGAATGACCCCTAGAATGCTGAGAGTTGGCAAAAGGACAAGCATCCTCCCTACCCAATTCCCTAAGAATCCCTAAAGTTCTCAATAGTTGCAAAACACAAAAATTTGCAAAATGTCAAAACTCCAAAATTTGACAAACTATAGTGCACACATCAAAAGGCACAAACAACAGTGATTTTCATCACTCCATATCCCCAATCCCTTGCTCAAAAGAAAAACAAATCAAAATAAACAGTGATCTCATCACTACAATAGAGCAAGTATCCCAATACAATTGAAGAAAAGAAGGGAGTTGACCTTGAATCCCTGGAACTCTCAACATTCTATAGGTCATAAGGCAAGCTTCAGTACCAATTTGGTTGATAGCCTATATAAGTAAACCTCCCGCATGACGATATATCTGTCACATTAACTTGCGTACAGATCAATGTTTGCATGTGGATGAGCTAGCTTATGGCATCCTGGATTACACCGCAGATTAATCTTAGTACATACAACAAAGGAATTCGTGGAGCTAATTAGGTGATCCTCGATACAGGTTCGGTTGAAAGCCCACCTGGCACTGGCGGTATCCTAACAAATACCACTAAATGAACTCAATTGCACACACAGGGATGTGAAATAACTCGGTCAAAAACAAGTCCGATTCATACCTTGTTCAAAAGTCTTGTAAGATAAAGTACAGTCATGGCTAGTGAGTTAAAACCGTCTGAGTCTCAGAAAACCTTAGCTACATTTCTAAACCAACTGCGCTACTTTTCATCCTTACAAATACCATCAAAAAAATACAAAAAAGAAAAACCACATGTATACATATAAGAGTCATACATTACAACAATCGCCTAAAAACAAAATAACAGAGTTCTAAACAGTCCTATGGTGCCATAGCCAAACATCACAAACCCCATTCATCCATTTCATATCTGCATATCACATATAAATCAAAACCATTTGCATTCATCATAGCATATGCATCCATCAAAATAAATCAACATGCATACATCCATATTCATCAACCATCATGCACAAGATCAAAGAAAATCAAAACAACAAAAACAACAAATAAATGCAACACAAAAACAAAAAGCAATAAACATTGCCAGACACAAGTGCTCTTGCACTTAACCTCTTGGCATAGCAAAATTGATGTCGGGGTCTACATTGTCACTATCCTACTCCCTAAGAAGGCTACCATAGCCGGACCGCTCCACGGGAAGATGGATTTTTGACAATTTCATCCCCAAATGACGTCACAAAAGGGTCAAAGCCCACTCAAAAACAACAAGAAAATCAAAACAACACAAAACCAAGTGCTCTTGCACTTAACCTCTTGGCATAGCAAAATCGGTCATTGTCACTATCCTACTCCCTAAGAAGGCTACCATAGCCGGACCGCTCCACGGGAAGACATTTAATCCCCAAATGGTGTCAAAAAAAACAACAAAACAACAAAAAATGCAACACAAAACAAACAATAAACATTGCCAGACACAAGTGCTCTTGCACTTAACCTCTTGGCATAGCAAAATTGATGTCGGGGTTTGCATTGTCACTATCCTACTCCCGAAGAAGGCTACCATAGCCGGACCGCTCCACGGGAGGACGGATTGCCGACAATTCAATCACCAAATGGTGTCACAAAAACAACAAAAACAGTACAAAATTCAACAAAAACACAACAAAAACATTGCCGGACACAAGTGCTCTCGCACTTAGCCTCTAGGCAAAGAAAATCGATGTCGAGGTCCAAATTATCGCTCTCCTAATTCCCCAAGAAGGCTATCATAGCCGGACCGCTCCACGGGAAATAGGTTTTCGACGATTTCACCTCATTATGACATCACCAAAAGGGTTAACACCCACCAAAAATAGGTCCATATGTTGGAAAAATTGCACACGCTTAACGGTAAACCCTCTAAAGGCAACCTTGCACAAGTCATCTTGGGTCAAGCGACTCGTCGCTTCTCTCACGAAGGTCATTCCCTCATCGATTCGTCGCTTGAGGGGGTAGTCACACTTAGTCACCAACCAACAATCACACACCCAATTAAGGAAAATGACATGCATTCAAAGAATCATTGACAAAGACAATCACGCTCCCGCTTGGGGCAGTAAACAAGCAACAATCAAATCAATCAAACACTTGGCATTTCGTGAATCATGAACACAAGGTTCCCCCTGAGGATAAAAACGCCCTTCACTTGTTCATGACCGATCAATGTCTAAGTTCAAGTCACACCTCACCAAAACAGGTTAATACTTGAAATCAAATTCCTTAGCTCGTCAAAGCAAGGATTCAAGAATGCATGCCCTTTCCATACTTGGGGCATCAAAAGTTGGTTAGGTTACCAAGAAACCCTAATCATTAGTGCTTTGGTTATCTATTTTTGCTCAACGATCGCGTCACCCACAGCGCTTCCCAAAAAGGGGCATCTCGTAGACACCAAAACAGCACCAATCCGATTATGTGACTGCAAACACTGATCGCTTTGACAAACACAGCCCCCGGGGCAGCCCTCAGAGGTTAAACAAGTGGTCTTAACCACTTTCATAGCAATTTTGTAAGGTCAAGAAGCAATTTGGCACACTTGGACACTTTGCCCAGTACTCGTCTCACCCCGGGACGAATTCAAAATAGAATCCGTCCCACCCCAAGACGAATTCTAAATCCGTCCCTGGGTGGGACGAATTCCAAGCTTAACGGGCAAAAAGGCAAATGGTGCCAAGTGGCAGCCCAGAACAGTCAGTTAAGGGCTCCTGCCTTGCACGCATGTGTAAGTGGACAGAGGGGCCGTTAGAGGACTGTTACAAAAAGCATTTATCAAAGTTCAAGTCAATGGAGGACTCCCCTCCCTCATGGGAAGACAAGATCGCCACATGGCGCCTATGGCCAACACTTGGCTTTTGTGCTTCCCTCCCAAAAGAGACCCCTTGGGTCTATAAAAGGTGGGACTTTTCTCACCCAAAACATACAGGTTGAAGGAGTGTTCAAGCAACGAAGTTCTGCCGAATTGAAGACTCACTTGCATCCCCCTTTGTTCACCTTCCTACATCCACCAATCTCTTTTGCAAGGGAGGTTGTTGGGTGGCCTTTGGAAGCTCGAACCTTACTCAAATCCGACGCATGGACATCTGAACCTACCAATTCGCCGACCCCCCAATCCTAAAAGGTTTTGGGCCCATCCTCGGTGGATTGGCTCCAAAATCGAGGGCCAACGGTGGGAGGCCCACTTGGGCACCCCCGCACCTCCCAAGTCCTAATTTTAGTTTTTGAGCACTTTAGATTATTTTTTAGATTGCATTCTGTGTTACTAGGTCTGATTAGTCTATAATTGCAATTTTGTAGCTTTTGGTCAGAGTTTAGGGTGTTTTGTATTGCTTTGTCGTTTCGCTAACTTGCAGGTGTCAAGGTCAAATTCCCGAGGGTGGAGGCCAAATTGGGAAAATCCGACCATCTGGGTCGTCCCAAAATGGCCCCAATTACCTAACCCCCCTGTTTGCGGGAGTTTTGCAGGTCCCGGGATCCGACATTGGAGCAGCAGCAGGTCGGTTTCTCCTACTCAGAAGAATTCGTCCCACCCAGGGACGAATTACAGTCAGAATTCGTCCTGCCCAGGGACGAATTCCAGTTTAAGGTGGATTGGCCAGCTGCCTCGATGGCAGTGGCCTTCTGGTAACTTTTCTTACCTTCTGTCAGGTTTTGAAGCAATTTGGATTCACTGTTTTCACTGTTTCAGGCAAATATTCGTATGCATATTTTGTTAGTTTTAGAGAGAGAATGCTTTTCATTTGCAGCAGGTGCTACTAACGTCTTGATCATTTCTTTGTTCGTAGGAGAAGCAACAGAGGCGAAGAACTCATCGACATCAGCGGCGGCATCATCTTGGCCCGCCCATTGCAATCGTGGGCACGCGGAAGGAGGAATCATTCAGCGATTGTAATCAAACCCTATTTGCGCTCCTAGCCCCTGAAAAGGGAGGAGGCATTATTGTAACAGAGATCGAAGGAAATTAATGAAAGGGCTGTGTTTTTCTTTATCTTATTGCGTCTCTTCCAATGTGTCTCTTTTCCGTTTCATGTAATTTATATTTCTAGGACTTAAGCGTGCTTAACTTTGAATGCAATTGCACTTGGTGTTTCCTTTGACCGGAATCTCGTGCTTTCACGGAATATGATGCTACTAATATAATTTTATTTTTACAGGAACAGGTTAATCTCATGGTGGGAATAAATTCTAATTTCCATGAATGAGATGAAATATTAAAATAAAAAGACATGATATCCTTCCATAATTCACCTTATGTAGAAGGAATGAACACTATCAAATTGTAATTGCATATTATGAATCTACTTGAGGGAAAGTATATTGAGTAGAAAAATTTGATGTTGCATACTAAATTAGCTTGGATGTGAAGTTAATTAAGGGATTCATTGCAAATAGGAATGGATGTCGTGTTCTCTTGTATTTTTTTGTAAATAAGGGAATATATCTCTTGATAAGCATGAATGATTGTATTTAATGCAGAGTGAACATGGTTATGTTGTAACTCGATGTTATGGATAAAAAATAACTTAGTGGAAGCACTTGAACTACTGATTGATGTAGAATCAAAATGTAGCACCAAATGGATAATTATGGACCAAAACTACTAAATTTTTAACTTTGATTTAAAAAAATATTCAGGTGATTGTCAAATTATTATGGATTGATGTTCATGATGGTGCAAAGGAACCATTGGTTAAATTTGGATTCCTTGGTGATGGTAGTGGAAAGAAAGGTAAGGAATCATAACTTTATGGTTTTCAAGAAAATCTATATGAAAGAGTGGAAAATGATTAAGTTGTGATTCACAGGAGGAGAACACCGAGTTTTCTATGTGAGTGAATGATTTTTTGAAGAAGAACACTAAGTTCGTTGTGTGAAGGATGGGTTCATTAGAGGAGATAATATTGGTATGTTGTGTGAGTGAATGGTTTATTTTGAGGAGATATATTTTATATGCTATATAGAACCAAGGATTGTGTACCATTGCTAGAATACCATTAAACTCTTCAAAGGTATTTTGTGTTATGGATAAAATACTTACTTGTATATATATCAATGTACATAGATAAGGAAATAAGTGGAGGTAAATATGATTCTTGTAGTAGATCCATAAAATCTATAAATAATGAGATATTTATTCTTAATGGTTCAATAGTTGGATTAGTAGCATACTTGATTGTGTTGGTAGGTGGTAATAGCCGAATAGTTTTAGTGTGTTGTCAATGAAAACTATGTGTCTCACATTTTTAAATGAGTACTTAGCAAGTTGTAGTTTCACTATAGGATGAGTGTTGTTCAAGTGAGTCATTTGGTAGTGGTATAAGCTTACAATATTTGTTGGCTATTTTTTCGAGCTATGAAAGAATTTCATGTTTGGGATATTTGTGGCTGAATTTTCTAGCAAGAACGAAGGATTAAAAATAGCAGTCTTATTGTACCTTGTTTCTATCACCCTTTAGAATGTTTTGAAAATTTTAGCCAATGGTTATCATATGCATTAAAATAAATATTACGCTCACCAAAGTTTCTTATATTTGCAAATGAGGTTAAGGCTTTCCAATCATTGAAAAGCCACATGACAAATTTTGAATTTCTTTCAGCGACTGGCTAGAAACTTTATTAAATGAAAAATAGTGCTTCTCAAGGCTTCTTTTATTCTCGAAAGTGATCCTTTCCTGCCAATATTCAGGTAGCTATGTGGAAACTTCAAATTTAAACCTTTATATCCTATAATATAGCACTTTGTGATTTTGTCTTCTTATTGCTGGAAAACTCTAGTTGGTCGTGAAATGACGACAAAAACAAAACCTATTTATATATATATATATATATATATAAGCCAAAGAAACTTTAGGAATATTTACAAACATTCTATAATATACATCATATACATAAAATTATTTTTTTGTTTTACTTGAAGTAGAGCTTTAAAACAAAATCATTTACTGTTATAGGTAAAGTTGTACCCTATCCATATTTTAATTGAAATAAATCAAATTGCTTTTCAGAAATTATCTCAAAAGGGCCATCCCAAAATGCATAAAATTTTTCATGGTTACCTGCTTTACCTTTTTTCACATTTCATTTCAAAACCAAGTCCCCCACCTTAAATTTTTTGAAAGTGGTTTTCTTATTGAATCATCCTGCTGTGTCTGCCATATGCTTCTGATGGTGATTATAGGCATGTTCTCTCTGTTATTGTAGTTGTAAAAGTTGCCTCCATTGGTTGACCCACTTTTTCATCCATATTATTAAGTAACTTTAGTGTTGGTATCTCCATGTGTATAGGCATAATAGCCTCTTTACCATAGATAAAAGAATAGGGTGGTGTATTAATAGACTTCTTAATTGAAATTCTATCATCCCATAGAGCTTTTTTGATTAAATAATGCCATCTTCTCTTGTTATATTCTAGCATTCTTTTCAATATTCCGAGGAGGTTTTTATTTGTAGACTCGGCTAGGCCATTTCCCTATGGATAGTAGTTGGAAGAGGTCTTAAAATATATACCATATCTTCTAGTAAACACAATAATTTTATATCTGATGAAAGCTAATCCATTATATGTAACCAACAAATCTGGTACACCAAACCTTGTAATCAAACTTTTTGCAAACTCGATTACAACTACCTGATCGACTTTATTAGTGGGGATTGCTTTTGCCCACTTAGTAAAATAGTTTGTGGCAGTGAGTATATACTTGTGGCTAGCCGATGAATTAGCTCTTTTTTCCCAATAAAATATAACCCCCACTATTGGAAATGTTCTTCAACTTGGATAGACTTTAAGGGCATAGGGGTATTTTGTTCCTCCCTATGTATCTCTAGCATTTCTCATAACTCTTGGTTACTTTGTAAGTGTAAGAAAAAATAGAAGGCCAATAACAACCTGCTCTAAGTATCTTCAAAGCGATGGATCTTCCTAAATAATATCCCCTAGAGAGACCTCCATGAAACTCTTTCAACACTTTTTGTTTCTTATCATCTCCTATGCACCTCAATAGTAAACCATCTATATTTTTTTTGTACAACCATTCTTATTGAAAGGTGTACTTCAATTATTGTGCTCTATACCTTATTATTTGTGAAGCATTAAGATTATAAGGACACATTACAGTCTAAAAGTACTTCATAATATCATCAATCCAATCAATATTTTCCATAATTTGATTTGATTTTGTGTTTACCATTATACTCTAGTGATCCACATGATCATCTGTAGCCTACTTGGCTAATTATTGGCATAGGGCTCTACCTCTTCCTATTTTTTTGGATGTAATTCTACATCATATTCTTGTATTTTAGTTACCCAACCAGCTCTCTTTTCTCCAAGTTCTCCTTGTATTATAAAAATTATGATATCAGGATGGATCACATAAATAATGATCATGCTCTGTGATAGAAAATATTTGAACTTATTCAAATACTTCATGATAGCATACACTTGTTTCTCAATAAATTTGTATCTTTCCTTGTGACCATGCATAGTGGCACTCAAAAAAGCTATGGGTCTTTCTTCATTGTCTTCTCCCTCCTGTGTGAGGACTACAACATAAATTTATTGCTCACCAATTGCATATAATATGAAACCTCGAGAGTAGTCAAGATTAAACAACATAGGTGCTTGAGCTATTTCTTCTAGAATTTTTTTGAAAACATTCTTCCTTGGATCTGTCCATTTGAAATGTGCATCTTTTTTTAATAATTCAATTATTGGTTTAACAATATGTGTAAAATCTACAATAAATTTATGCACAAATTTTATCCATCTGAATAAATATTGCAAGCCTCTCTTATTTACTGGTAGGGGAAGTTCTAGGAGTGCTTTTACTCTATCAGGATATATGGCTAATTTAGCTTTAGAGATGACATGACCAAATATAATACCTTCCTTTATAGTGAATATGGATTTCTTTAGATTTAGAGATATTCCAAACTCATTGTATTTTTAAAAAATCTTCTCGAGGTGTATTATATGTTCTTCTTTATGATGAGAAAAAATGGTCATATCATGTAAATAGATGAATATGATCTTTTTAGCAAGCTCATTGAAAGCTACATCCATTGCCATTAGGAAGGTTGCTCCAGTGTTAGACAAACTAAAAGGTATCCTTTGATAGGCGAATGTTCTCCATTTTGTGGTAAAGGTAGTTTTATATTGATCTTCATCTCTGACCCCTACCTGATTATACCTAGAAAAATCATCTACAAGGAAAATATCTCTGCTCTTGCAATTGTGTGTAAAATTTGGTCTATCTATGGGAGAGGATAATGATATTTTAGTAAGGCCCTGTTCAAATTTCTAAAATTGATGCATAGTCTAATGTCTTCATTTTTCTTCCTAACTAGAACTAAGTTCATCACCGAGGTAGAATGTTTAATATGATACACTATCTTAACTTGAAGGATCTTTAACAATTCTTGCTTCATTAGAGTTTCTATTTTTGGATTCATAGGCCTTTCCTTTTTCCTAAAAGTTTTGGCTCCTTCCTCTAATTCAATGGTGTGTTCGATAACCTCTTTCTTGTACGCTTTTAGATCACTGTACACCCAAGCTATAATATCTAGAAATTTCTTACACAATTCACTGATTTGGTTTAACTCTTCTACTGTACAACTAACTCTGAATTTAATAATTTTACCTGATTCTATCTCAACTTCCTTATACCAGCGCTTATCAACTTTTATTTTATGGCCTATTGGCCTATTGTTATTATCAAAAAGACTCTCAAGGGTGATAATTCCCTTGGGAATATAATTATTCTTTAATTGAATTAACCCTTCTTCTTCATCTTGTAGCATTATGTCACTCAAGCAATTCATATCAAAGAGTAAAAATCTAATATTTGCTCATTGTTTTAAAAAAAATACCAGAAGATATTTTTATCTGGCACAAAAGGTCTATATATGTGTCTAATTATCTTAGATTTTTTGATAATGTTGCTAATGGGGAAAAAATTCACTCTCACAGATGCTAATAAATCTGTGTGGGTATTCTACTCTCTAGGAATAGACTTCATATTTAGAGCCTCAAACGCTTATAAAAGATCCCACACTTTATTTTTGTATACCTTTAAGTAATTTTTTTTACTGGTACATTTTCCCATGACTTGATTCATGATAAGTTCCGAATTCCATAAATTAGTAACTGCTTAACCTCGAGTTCCTCAACCTTTATTAGGTCCAAAAAAATTGCTTCATACTCTATTGTGTTATTGGTGCAACTCCACATTAGCTTGTAAGATAAAATTATTTCTTTTTTTGTAGGGTAAATCAAAACTATTCCAACACCAGCTCCATTCTTACACCTAGCTCCATCAAAGAATAACTTCCAAAGTTGATTGGTAGAGTCATATTCTTTGGGAGTGGGTGCCAATTACTTTTTTGGTTTTTCAATGGAATAAATTCCCATTTTTTTCTATCATGTCATTGAAATTATTTAGAGATAATTTATCTTTTGTTTGAAGATCCTCTAATTTCTCTTCCATTAAATCAGAATCTTTGATTTCCTCGGTCATCATATTTATAGTGTTGACCTCCCCTATCTTTTCTACGTGAAAAGTAGATGGTTTTTCATTAAAGATATTGATCCTCCTACCTTTGAAAGGTATTTCTAAATGTGAGTAGTCCAGTTATAGATATCCCCCTATATTGGCTATTAATTCTTTGGAGAAACACATACCAAAGTATGGTGCTAAATCTACAACTATCACTTCTTATAGGACCAATATTTGAGGTATCCTATGAAGTTGTATAGGTATATCCTTAATTAATCCTATAATATTTACCAAAGTACCATACAACTATAGGACCTTTGGATTACTTATAGTATATTCCACCTCCATGATGTCGAACACTACTTTTGGTATCACTATAGTATCAGCACCTGAATCTATCATGCAATTATGCATGACCCACACTTCCATTTGAAGAGATAAATAGAAGGGAGGTAGTATTTTTTTCTAGTAGATGTTAGATTTTTCTAAAATGTATTTGAGTAAGATATTTTCTTACGTTTATTTTTCATTATCTTTAAATATTCCTATAGGAGATCAATCCAGCCATAAAACTCAAAGGATCATACATGCTACATTTGAGGGAGTCTTCTTCAAATTCCACTATGTTAAATGAAGATGGTTCAACACTCTTTTCTCTCTCTTTGGAAAAAATGTCATATCTATTTCTATATCCCTGAGTTGCTTTTGTTTTTTACTTTTAGTTAGTTAAGGAAACCTTAACCTCTCCTTAGATTTATCTTGAGTCTCAATTTCCTTTTGTGGAGTAAAATATTTATGTATTTCTATCCTAAAGCTTTGGGTAGGAACTTGAGGTCCCTTTTCATAGGAAGAATCCCTTTTAGGTCCTAGTTTAGGATCTAGGGAAAAAAATTAGAGGTTGAATCTCCTAAGGATCTACTTGTAGAGGTTTTTTGCTTGATCTAGTTAAGACTACAACTTGTTCAACTGAAGGTATCATGAAATTGTGATCGGTTTCTCTAATCATTCTTACATGGCCTTTAACATTTTTATCTGCTTTCTCAATAGCTATATTCTTTTCATAGTGATGATGAATCATACATGAACTTTCTTCATGTGGATCATTACATGTGGTACACCAGTAATCAAAATTTGGGGGAGGAGCTGCAGCTTCCTCGACTTCATTTGCATAAACAACATTTGATATTTCCTACCCTTTATTGCTTGATGGTGCCACATCCATTATTATTTTATGAAGCCTTCTTGGTTTAAATTTTCTCTTGGTCTCTCTTCTCTTCATTGACGCTATATCATTTGCCAAAGTTTTTACCATGTCTAGTATAATAGAGAGTTGATTTTCTTGGTTTGGCTGAGCATGTGGCATAGGTAATGCGGGAACAAAAAGAATAAGAGGTAATTCTAAGGAATTTTGAGGGATCTGTATGGTAGGAATGGATGGTTTACCATTCCATTTTGGAATATCTATACCTGTAAAATAGAAAGAGCTTAAAGAACTAGTACTGGAAGCTTTGGAAATATCTATAAAAATTGGCATTATTAATTTTGATGGATATGTCCCAGTGGTTATGAGATCTCACTCTAATTTAGATGCTTCTTTGTAAATATCAAGGAAATTAAATATTCACGATTGCCATATTATCATACTAATATCAGAATCAATGTCTCTTAAATAATAATACACTGCTTGTTCTGTAGTTGATTTCAATTCGACGGGCACTCTTTCCCAGGTGTGGCTGAATTGAATATTAAAATGGACAATTTCCTCTTGAGGATATTTTTTGATAATGTTGAATTGGCTAAGTAGGGAGAATGGATCTAAAATTTGATTAAATTTATCTACTAGTATGCTAGTGAGTTTGGACCAAGTTGTGATGCATTGAGAAAGAAGTGCTCTATACCAATAAAGCAGTTTTCCTTTTAATGAAATGACTAGCAAACTGATTATTACATCTTATTGAGTGACGTTGTAAATTTCTACCAAGGAAGCAACATCTAAGAAATGCTCATACACCATTTTACCTATTCCATCATACGAAGGCAATACCTTCAAAGCTGTAGTAGGAATCATATTATGATCCACCAGGTTTAGCAGACCTATGTGGTTATATTTAAGATAAGCTAGTGGAGGAGAAACCATTGTAGCGAATATACTTGCCTGAATTATAGAAATAGTGGCAGTTATATTTGGAGATATATTAACAATAGGGCTAGGCCAAATAGTAGGTATCAGGGTGGTAATACTGGTGGCAGTTGGGTTTGATCTAGCAAATAAAATTGGATGCACCCTAAGGCTACCAAGGTGTAACTCGAAATGCTCAATGGTTTATTTAAAGTTTCTTGATTTATATATGGTTATCATATAGGTAAACAATCATAAGTTCTAACCAGATAAATAGATAATGTATTTCTTAGGTCTATACCTTCAAACGAAGTCATAAGGTGATTTGATTTAGATCTTAGATAGGTCAAAGACAAATACCAAATCTTATTAAATACTATGGGATTCAGTGTCCCACCAGGCATGCCAAAAACTATTGGAAAAAAATTGGCCTATGGTTGTTATTTGTGCCTATGAACTTGTCAACATTGAATAGATGGACTTAGTCTTGGGATATTTCATCTAATCTTCAAAGGATGCTAGCTCCTTAATGTTTTTTAAGAGAAAAGGGAAAAGATAATTACTAAAAGAGATGGAAATATAGCCATAGCTAAAGCTTTTCTCTCAATATAGGTTAAACAAAAACTAAGATAAATATATATACTGTTTCTGTTCAAGCATTTATTATATCTTCATGTAGAATTCATAGTCTTCAAATGTGAGATATATATCTAACACGCATATGTATTGAATTCTTAACTCCAACAATATGAATTATATCAGGTATAAGTCCATATTTTAGAACATATACAATGTACAACTCAATAATGTGAATAGAAGCATAAATGTTAATACATGTATTTTCACACCATGAACCAGAAGCCAATAGAAGTGTGCTTTATTGCTTGCATTCAGAATACATACATCCAGTATTGTAAACATATAAGAGTCAACCATTATTTAGGGTGTGTTTACTACTATATATACCCTATGGTGAGCATCTTTTATAGCTAGTATATTCTGACATAAAATTAGTTACAAGCAATCAAGCTATAAAAATGCTTCAATATGTCTTGCATGGCTTTCTATAATTCTAATAATAAACAAAAAATTGATAGAAAAAATCAAGGATTTGATGCTTCTTCCACTTTCTGTCATTAGTTTCCAAAATAAGCCTTTGAAGGTATGTTTATTTATTTCTACTTATATCTTCATTTCGTGAAAACCTGTCATGTCACAAAATCATGACATTCTCTTACACTGGCTCTTTCAGGCTATTTGCTCATGAAAACCTGTCATGTTATGAAATCGCAACATTCTCTTGCACTTTGGCCCTTTCGGGCACCTTGCTCATGAAAACATACCATGTCGTGAAATCGTGACATTCTCTCGCACTTTGGCCCTTTCGGGCTGCTTGCTCATGAAAACCTGTCATGTCATGAAATCATGACATTCTCTCACACTTTGGCTCTTTCAGTCTACTTTCTCGTAAAAATTTATTGTGTCATGAAATTTGTGATATTCTAGTGCTTCAACTTTATTTTCCTCTCTAAACCTGGGAAACTTCGCTTTATGTCTCAAAAAATGAATCATTGGTTTCACACTGTAAAACTTTGCTATCTTTCAAGGTAGTCTTTTTAGACTAATAGTACTAAAGAATTTTGGTCTTCAATATGGATCTTCATCTTCATATTGAACTTTATATTATTTCTCTAGATTTTTTATAACATGTTCAAGCAAAAATGTTACATTTGTTGATAGGGCTTTCTCCTCATAATTTTCTAAGTTTTTATCCAGTTCTTGAATTTCTTCTATCTTCTAAACTAGGTGACTTTTTTTATTTTCCTTTCTGTATTTCAACTGAGGATAATTGGTTGGTCATTGAAATTGTTTTTGACGAGAATTCCTTTGATACTATCTTGATCGAAATTGGATCCTATTGTTTATCTGAGTTCCTTGATTTTAGTTTATATGATTGTACCTACAATAAATGGTGCTATGACCTTTATTTTTGCATATATGAAAATACCATGTTTTTCATCCTTTTGTTGATGAAGCAATATTTACATGTGGATTATCTTTATATGTCAATGCAGTGTTATTCATATCATCTTTCACAGTGTGTTCAACTTCATATTCCTGAATAATATTGATTAAGTCATCAAAAGAAGTATCTTTACTTAACATTTGTAGAGATGTGACCAAATTATTATAGTTGTCTGGAAATGCTTTCATGGTTACTTGAGTAATAAGTTCATCTTTAGGCTTATGTCCAAGATTTAGTAATTTTCTCTTTAATATCTGCTATCTTCCTTAGAAAAATTTCTATGCTTTTTCCACTGCTCATTTTTAATGAATGTAGTTGATTTTGTAGATGAAGAATGGTGGCTTTATTCTTTCCTTCAAATATTTTTTCTAAGCTTGTCCAAGCTTCAGAAGATATTTTTATTGAACTAATATAGGGTTGTATTTCATCAGTGATAGCAAATGTTATGATCATTTGAGCTTTTGAATCATTTTCCTCAATTTTTTTAATCTTTGTATCTCCCATGGTAGGTTTCTTTGTTTTCTATTGAAAAATATCCCAAAGTTTTTCATATATCAAAATTGCTTTTACTTTATTCTTCCATGAGAAATAATTTGGCCCTTTGAGTAGTTGAGATTCAACTAGGAAAAAATTTATGGAAGTCATTGTATTCACTTTATCAACTCTTTAGATTTTGTAGACTTCCCTATTTATCCTTAATGATGAGATTTTTTACAAACCTAATAAGTTTTTAGGTTTTATAGCAAGCTTACATCTACCCAAGAAATTTATAACTTGATAATTTTTTAGTGATTCTAATATTACCAATTTTTGTAGAATGCCTTATGACTCCCTAGGATATTTTTGGATAGGATGTATTATCAATATAGTGCTTTTGTAAATTGTAGTTCAAGTCTAAGTTGATTTTGTAAAATTTTGTAAATACAAAAAAAAACATTTTTTTATCTCCTTATTAATCCTATTGAATTAAGCACTATTTCCAATTCTTTTGAAGAGGTTTTAAAGTTGCTATTTATTTTGTTTCTTTAAGTGTTTTGAGACAACACTATAAAAACCCAACTTTTGAATAATTTTAATAAACCTCGTAAAATACACATTTTTTTATTGATTTAATGTTTTCTAATTTCCAATTCCTAAGTTTATGTTGTATTACTTATAACTCCCAAGTTTGTAAAAATTAGAAAATAATATTTGCAAGTTATTTTAACAACTATAATATCCCTTATTATTCCTTGATAACTTTTGCAAATAATAAATTTAAAGTATGTTTGTTTAATAAGAACATATTTCCTCATAACTCCATAAACCTTCTGTTTATACAAGCATAAATATTTTACCTCAATCACTCCTCACTATTGTACGTCGGTAGATTCGTAGCTACATGTTGCTTAGCACTGATGGGTAATTTAGAGCCCTATTTGATTGGTGTAAACTTATCCCTCGATTGGTTATCTAACACCTCTACAATATGATAGATTCAAATATCCTTCGTTGGTCTTCTCCAAATACTAGATTTATGACAACATATTTACTATCTTCCTTACACCATTGAATGGTGTATATATGTTTCACCTTGAAGTATTAACTTAATTTTGATTGCTCCTTGCTTTGCTTAATTGTGTTCTGCTATTGTGTTATTTGCTATCCTATATTGGCAACTTAAGAAGTATGGGCTTCATGATAAGTGTCACACGAAGTGTTATGAGGTAACTCTCTTTGGCAATAATGAGTGTTCTTTGATAGTGAACATTTCTTTGATAGTAAGAATTTTTTAGTGGTAATACAATGATGAAGTTGGTGTAATATCCAACAAATCTCAAATCCCTCTAAGTGTAACTCCATTTAGGTGGGTGCTTTAATATTGGTAAAAATAGATATTTCATGCCAAGAAGCTTTTGCATGCAATATTTATTTCTAACGCTCCAAGTAAAACTAATTTCACCTTTATCTTGCACCCTACATGAGCTTCCTTTTTCTTGGTATGCAAGATTTGTTTTTCTAGATGGCTTGGAGAGAGAAAAGTATGGCTACAATTAGATAGCTCCTTAGCACACATTCAATTTTTTCTCACTTCAATAGAAGCCTTAGGTATAGCTTTCTCTCTACACTTTTTTGTAGATTTCTAATGATATTTTCTTCCATACTTTGTCACTGGTTAGAATACACAATAGTTCATATTTTATGTAGATAATCCTTCACTTAATACTATTCTCATTTTTCTATATGCATGAGTGTTAATTTATTCTTCCAATGTCTCCACTATTGCAGATGATGCACTATCTTATAGGGATGATGTTTTTAAGCACTTCAACTCCTCCAAGAATGGGATCTTTGGTAGCTCCTTATTTGGATACAACTCTACTATTTGTATGGGCTCCTTCACCTAGCTACAACTATATTTTAACAAGGATGTGTGAGCTCTTTGGTATTTCTTCCTTTCCATATTAGATCTACTGATTGTATGAGCTTTGGATAGCTCCTTTCCTTGGACACAATCATGTTATATGAGAATGCCCTTCTCCCCCTATAAATGGTAAAAATTTTGTTCTTCCAAGGAATAAAGGAAGTGCTTTTGTAATATGTAATTTTGCACCTAAAATGAAGAATATTTATAATCCTTCTTGATTCTTTTAGATGATAGTCAATCCAAACTATTGAAAGTGGAGATCCCTACACTTTGTGCTTGAAGAAAAAAAACCTTTTATTCTCCTTCAGTATTGAGACTATCAAGGTCTCGATTTGAGGCTTCCTTCAAGTATTTTAATGGTGAACTTGTAATGGTGGCTTATTTTGGCCACTAAAGTGCTATAGATTTTTTTTATGCTTTTAAATCAACACAAACAAATATAGAGCAACTAGTTAATATTTTAACTAGAATAGTGCTTAATATATGCACTATAAATGGTAACAATAAATTCATCTTATTATTCCATTGGTTTCTTAAATATGATATTAATAATTCCACTACAAATTTTCAAATATAATATACAAATTTCACTACAAACACAATTATAGGATCCGGTCTTCTTTTTCAAGATATAAAATAGGTAGTTGATAGATAGTTCTAATTTTGTAATCTAATCAACTCCAAATTAATGAGCAAATGAACCTTAAAAATAACTTTCCATTTTGTACTTCTTTTCAAACTTCTTGTTTGCAATTTTTGATCTACCATAAGGTGCTTTAACAAATCTGTTGAGTAATCTAAATAATAAATTCACTCGCACCAATAGTTTCTTACCTTTTTGATAGATTTAGATCATGCTTGTTGATTTCTATACCTTTGTATACTTTTTTGAGTAGCTCCTGATTCACAAAAAAGAAGTCTCAAAATTCATTTCACGGGCCTGGGATATGGTGATTTGGTATTCTCCTTTCTATCATGGACTTAGAGTATTCTTTGGGAAATCCTCTAGTCTCTCATATTTGACAAACTCCTTTTGTCTTCTTGTTGAACTCTAGCTTCTAGCAGGATATTATCCTTCTCAAGACTTTAAATGGCTCAGGTCTTCTGTATCTTCTTTAGCATTCCTTTTCAATTCATATTCTTCTGATTGGGCTTGTTGTCGGATGACGATAATTGTTTGAAGTCTTCCCTTATGAGAAATTTTCTCTTTTATGGATAATTTATCTAATGATTTCTTCCAGGAAATCTTTGATGATCTTCAACAACAAAGTTTATCCAAGACTTTTTCCTTAATATCTCTCCTAGGTCTTCAATTCTATAGTTGCTTTGGTATTTCTTGAGGTCTTATTCTTCTGGAATTAAGATCTCCTTCTTAGATATCTTGATTATGTTGCTTCTGGATATGCATAGGTTTCTCATGGTAATTCTCATACTTCCAATAATGGAAGCTTATTCAATGATATATTCACCTGATATCTTCACCTTCAGGTTTGCTTCAGGTGTTGGATGATTTTGAAGCAATTACTCTTCCTAACTCTGATGTAGGAAGTTTCTCAACTTCACTGGATATCCACTTTCCTACAACAAATGATTAGTACTAAAATATGAACCTGATTATGAATTAGGTGCTCTCTTATGGATTTTTTTTAGGTTTTGGTATTCTATGGCCCTTTTTTGGATTAAGTCTTCTGTGGCCTTCTCTTTTTAGATAATGTATTCTATGGTATTTTTAGATTAAGGCTTCTATGATATTTTTAGACTAAGGATTTTTTGGCCTTTTAGATTAAGGCTTTTGTGGCCTTTAAGATAAAAGATTTTGTGGCATTTTTTGATTAAGGATTCTATAGAATTTTTAGATTGAGGATCCTATGGCCTTTTTATATTAAGGCTTCTATGTCCTTTTTTATATCAAGTCTTCTATGGAGTTTTATTTTGTGAAGTTAACTTTACCAATAGAGATCTTCAATCTCTAGAATTTACTATGACTCTTTTTCCTAGAGTATCTTCTATAGTATTCTTATTTTACAACTATTCTTTGCACTATGAAGGCACTCCATCCTTTGGGTAAAAAAGTTGAAATATCCTAGATTTTTGTTGTAATATGTGTCTCAATCATCTAAGAGTTAGTTTCGTATAGTAATAATAACATTAAGGTAATAATTACCAAGTTCCAGATATTCTAGATGATCTTCACTAGATGATTAGTCAATCTAGTGGGTTGACTAATGAGTCTTGGTATTCACAATTTTTCCTGTAACTCTATGGAGATACTAGTTAAAAACAATATTAGTATTTTTTGAAACTGAGATTTCTTTTAGTCCTCACATACGAATCTCTCTAATTATACAACCTAGAATATTTTGAGAATTTTTGATAGTGACTGGTCCAATGGTGCATCAAGTTAACAAAAAATCAGACTTAATAATAATGGTGGTATTCTTATTGACCTACTATGACTAGTTATACCATGGCTCTGATACTATTGTTATATTTTGAGGTAGATAAAAATGAGAGATGACAATCACAAGATGAAAAAATATGAAAGAAAGTAAACTCACAAGATTTCTAAAATATGCTATAAATAGAAATAGTAGAAATGAGTACAATATTTCTATGGAGGAAATAGGCACTCCATGCAAGATGCTACAGAACCATAATGTGCTCCATCACTAATGGAATCACTCACTACTGCTACTAATTCCTACTAGTTTGCTTTTCAATCTCTTCTAATGAGTGATTCTTATAATGGAGGATATATTCCTTGCCCAACACTCTACCTATATGTACAAGTGACACCTTGCACATTTACAACTTGCACATTGATACTTGTGTATTTATTACATTGCATCAGGGTTATGCATAGTGGCGAATATTCATAATTTGGGTGAATATTAGGATTTTCAAAATTAGAAATTGGTGAATATGAGGATCCTCGATGTCGACCCATTCACCTAAATTTTTTAGGATCAATTTTTTCTTAGGGTCAATTTGCCATAATATATATCCAAACATAGGTATATTTATACTTGTTGGAAAGATTTTTTCAATCCTGATATAATGGTGGTATTTGTAGGAAGTTATAAGATGATTAAATAGGTCAAAAGTGGCCCCAAATACAATCTTACATTTTAGGACTTAAAATACCCCAAATTTTGGTATGAAGATGCTAGATTTGATTTGCTTAGGATTCTTCATGATTCACCTTGATTTTGATTAGGATTATCCATTTTTTTACAAGTACATTTTGAGTCCAACCCCTTATGCATAACCCTTCTGATTGCATGAAGTAAATAGATAACTCTCCATAAAATAATCTAATGTCTTAAGTATGTACCTAGTAAGGTACACTTACATGATGAAAATGATGTAATAGACTCTAACTCTAGCAATCTACACCATATCAATCAATCCAAAGATGAAAATTTTTCTAATTTCTTGGCAAGTTGGCAAGCCCAAATGCAAAGAATTCAATATGTTCCTCCACCATAATATATTTTAGGTATCTTTATATGTAATATTAGCCAAAAACAATTTCATAAACTATTTTCCAGTTGAAATAGAGAGCATGATCATTTGAGAAGGTCATATAATCTATTGCATAATTTTATTATTATTAATAGAAATCATTCACCAATATATAGAAATATCAAATCATTCATCCAGAAAAAATTATCCATAATAACAATTCACAAATGAGAGAGAGATAGATAATACCCTTAAGGTATGGAAACACCAATAATAATCCTTAAGGAAGGAATAACTCCATAATATCTCCCAAGATGAGAGAGCCACTCAAGGAGGAAAATTCCCATAAGCCACTTTGTGGGCAAAGACGATTACATAAGATTCATCTCCATGATGATTACAATTACAATTATATTTTCTTTATATATCCATATTCTTATTCTAATTTGGGGAGCCTACTACAAATATAATATTATAATACAATCAAACTTAGGTTATGTGTGATCCATGCCAACATTTATACAATATATTCCTAGGTAACCTACCATGCCACCCTTATTACAAATGTTTCATCCTCAAAACATGTGAAGAAAAGAGATAATATCATTTTCTAAGCAATTTTAACAACTGGTATGAATCGCGATCATCCATCCATCCAAGTAAAACATATTGATGTTGGTATGCCATTTTGTTACTTGAGTATCCAAATTTGCTTTGTTGGCTCCATGCTTCTACTATTTTATTTTGATATCTTAAATGATGGGTTTATTTGTTCCTTGATGATGATGAACTGCTCTAAAAAATAAGATCACTATGCTTTCTATGCAAAATACTACCATAGTTGATACCCTTATGATTCCATGTGGAACCATAATATTGCTACCTTGAGTCATGGCTCCAATAATGTTACTACTCATGGTGGTGTGGATGGTAATATGGTGCAACCTTAACTTGATGTTCTACCTTATTTGACTTATCAGCATTTGTCTCCATTGTTTTAAATTCTTCTACACATTGTTATTTCATGTTCTCTTTGTTTGGTGTGTCCTTATGATCTTATTTCAAATCTTCCTTGGACACTGTTATTTCATGTTCTCTAGAAAATGTTTGAAGTTCCATAGTTGATGCCCTAATGGAAACTAGGATTTTTTTTGACAATATATATCATGCCCTAATGTAAACTAGGGTTTTATGGAAATAAACATCTTCCCAGTTAATTGAATTTAAAATTATATAGAGACAAGTAGATCTACAATTTTACTTCAAAATAAAATAAATTGCAACTGATTTGCTTACCCAAACTAAACAAATTTTATCTTTCAAAAAATACGAATTGAAAATTCGTCACTACCCTTTTTTCGTACGGATGACTTCAGAATGTCATATATCCCTCGATACTACTTAGATTCCCTTGCATGACCACCCATTTTAAAGATGTTAAATTTCTTCACACACTGATCCAATAATCATCTAAATCGGATAAACTTTTGCAAAGATATGGCTCTTGAAAGATGAGATGTTTTTCCAAAAAAATCTACAAAAGTCATCATTATCCTTGTTCTAGATGACTAAATTCAAAAGCTCGTGTCTCCTTCAATACAGATCATATTTCTTCATATGACCACTCAGTTTAAAGCTCTTCAAATACTACACAAACGGATCTAAGAATCACCTAAATCGAATAAACATTCATAAAGATATGGCTCCTGAAAGATGAGACATTTTTACTAAAAGAAAATCTAATTCTACAATTTCACATAAAAGTCCCCACTTTGACAAAATTGTTGCTCTGATACCACTTGTTGCAGAAATTTATTTTTATAATAGAAATCATTCACCAATATGCAGAAACATCAAATCATTCACCCACAAAAAATTATCCACAATAACAATCCACAAATGAAAGAGAGATAGGTAATACCCTTAAGGTAGGGAAACACCAATAATTATCCTTAAGGAAATAATAACTCCAAAAATATATCTCAAGATGAGAGAGCCACTCAATAATGACAAAGTTCCACAAGCCACTTCATGCACAAATATGATTACATAAGATTCATCTCCATGATGATTACAATGACAATTATCTCTTCTTTATATATCCATCTTCTTATTCTACTTTGGGAAGCCTACTACTAATATAATATTATATTATAATATAATATAATATTATAATACAATAAAACTTGGGTTACATGTGTCCCATGCCAACCCTTATACAATATAATAATATATACCCAAATATCTATTCCTAGGTATCCTACCATAGTCATGTATAGGCTATTTAATTAAGTGTTGAATTATTTGTGTATAAGTGTTCGAGTTTGTATCACGAATAGTAAAGTATGTTAGGTGATGTAGAAAAATGATTTTAATGTGCAAACCTATTATTAAGTGCACCTATAAAACATGTCTTACTACTAAATATATCCTATGCAAAGAATAAGATAAGATGTTGAGATGACAATAGACTCATTCTTCTTCATTGGAAGGTTATCAAGGAAGTTGCTAAAATAATAACATGAAGAGTAATTGCTAATATAACTTTGAAAGAGTTTATATCATTTAAGAGATGTTTTTTCATGAGATATTTATTTCTAGTTTGAAAGGGTTGGAAAATATTTATTGACATGTCAATATCCCAAGTTGAAGGGAGACATTGTTTCAAGCTAAATTTGTGTATAGAATTAAAATAAACTAGAGGTGCTATCATGAAATAAGATTTATTGAATGCAAACAATTTTATTATGAATTATATTGAATAGCTATGATGTTTTCCTAAGATGTTTGATTTTGAGTGATTTTCCATAATAAGATAAGGAACATTATCTTCACATAATTTGATTCAAAAATACCTAAAAAGAATGGAAATGTGATGTTGGATTGAATAAGACCAACATTGAAGATTTATTTGGGTAGTCCCAAACCCAAATAATAATTAGTGATATCTATTAGATTTAACATAATTCAATGGTGAAATTTTACATGTATGACCTCATATAATTTAAGTACACATATAGTTTAGTTGTTTGAAAAAATAAGCAACATTCACTTGGTGAAAAAAAGTATTGAAATTTTTTCAAAAGAAAAGAAAAGAAATCAAATTTGATTTTATTTATTTCATGTTCATTTTGGGTAAACACTTTAGTGTATTTATAATCCACGTTTCTTTTTAGATAAATTTGAATTATAAATTGTATTTCTTACATATTTATTTTGAAGACATAAAATTTTGATTTAATTATAATTACTTGAACTTGACATAAAATTTTGCTTGATGGTGCATCATTTTTTTATAGTTGGAGATGAATTATTTTTTTCCAAGTATGGGGAAATTTATATTCATTAGATATCCCTCTTTTATTTTTTATCCAACAAGCTTAAATTTTTTTATTTTTGTGAAGATTTAATATGGCTTTTAATTCCCTAAAGATATTGCTTAATTCATAGTTCTTGAAAGGTGAAAAATATTCTGCATGGATAATTATGTTAAAAATTCACCTTAAGATGAAGGATTTATGGGGAGTGGTCTCAAGTACCACACAAATATATAATAAAAACCCTCATGAATACAAAAATTTGATAAAGAAAACCTAAAAGCACATTGTAGCATAATTTTGAATATATCTAATGGGATTATATTATAAGTTTGTGATGTAATAATCACCAAATATACATCCAAAAAATAGAATTAAATTATATACCTATAAAACCAATTGAACTATTTGAATATAAATAAAACTGAAAAGATAGAGGGTTTTCTATAGAATATTACAAATTTGAGGGCCTCACTTCAATTGTTAGGTGAAATTGTTAGTGATGGTGTATTTGTTTCAATTGTATTATGAGCACTACCACCTATTTCAATGTTATTGTGATAACTTTCAATGTTACAAATCAAAGTCTAAATTTTGAGACTCTTGAGAATTTGATTCATTACTAGGAAGTGATTCAAGAAACTAATAGTAGATATGAACATGCTCTAGTTATACATAAAAAAGTAAAGAAACCTATTCAGTTAAAGAGAGGTCATGGAACTCTAATAATAATCAACAATACTTGAAAGATAAGAGCATAATCAACAATAAAAACAAGGAAAATAAAAATTTTCACATTTTAATGATATATATTATATTTTTGAAACATCGATACATGCAACACTTTCCCACAAGGTTCTTCTAGTCAAAACTAGAAGAATTCATGAATATTCATAAGATTAGGTCCTCAATGATGCTAGAAATTATGAAAAATTATCTCATAGGTAAATTTATATAGGATCAAAATAATCTCATGAAATCACATCCATAAGTAACACAAGTACCACATAGTAAGAAGTTTCACTATTACATTTATAAATGATCAAATATTGCACATAAAGTTATTACATTGAGTGGATATTTATCTCCAATATATAATGATACTCATGACTTTTTCTTTCCTCTCACTCTTGAGAGATGCAACTCTTTACATGCCTTGCATTATGACCAAACTCCCATGATTACATAGCCTCCAAATTTACATCTTAACGCAAATTTATAACTTTTCATTATGAAACTTGATACCTATCTTCAATGACTTCTCACTTACACTCTTTACACATTCCACACACACACGTGTGCACCTTGTGCTTGTATTATTAATGTCTTTCATAGTTTATTATATAACACATAACACTCTTCACACTTTGACATGTACTTTAGAAAAACACACTTTCTAATATAATATTTACAATATTACTACATGGTACTTCAACATACCAAATAATATAATATCTCCAAAAACCTCCATATTATATTATTGTATTTGAATACTTTTAGTTTTCAATCTCTAACTCTCGTATTTGCCTTTGAATTTGACTCTCATACTGCTTGAATTTATGGCACTGATATATTTACCTACTTCTTGTAATATCTACCAGACTTTATTTGTGTCCATTAAAACATTGTAACATGTCCATAATCCTAGGATAATTATTGAGTTAAAAATTATGGAGGCGGGAAAATGAGCTCTGGCAATTTTTTCCTCTGAACTAGGGTTTCTAGATCTTCGAAGATTCTTGGGCATCAACTGGATTGCAGAAGTGCCTTCAGGGGGTACGATGGTTCTGAAGGTTAGTTCGGTGCCCTAGGAGAGTCCAATGGGGACTTCTTCGGCTCCTTTTCTAGGGAGTACCAGCTCTTATGCAGACTTGTTTAAAGAAAAATCTTCCCTAAAAAATGTTGAAGCTCAAAAAATGGCATACAAAATGCTCTTCACGGCTTCTTGGAATAAGTCAGCAGCTCCTCGTGTGAATGGCTATTTGTCGTAGGCTAAAACCAGGCCAAAAATAGTCATTGAGCCAAGTATGGTTGAGGAATCAATCATCTACAGAGCTGATCATGATCTAATCTGCAAGTTCGTGGGGATACGTCCCTCCCTAAATTTTTTGCACTACTAGATCCACCAAAACTGGAAGCCTCATGGTGAGTATTCATTGTGGTTTATTAGCAATGGATATTTTATTATTAGCTTTTCATCTTTGGCCGATAGAAATAAGGATTTCAAGTTAGAGAAGAAAAGTCATGGCCTGATAGGCCTATTTGTTTAACCATGGAGAGTGGGATTCGATCCCCGAGTTGAACCTACTACTGTCCCAGTTTGGATCTGACTATATGCTCTCCCAATGGAACTCTGGAGTGAGCAGGTGTTGGCAAGGATTGACAATTCCATTAGTAGACATCTGGGTGTTGCCAAAGACACACTTGAAGGGAGCATGGCCGTGTATGCTAGAATATGTGTGGAGATGGATCTTAGCTAGCATTTGCCGATAGATATGGAGATTGAACTGGTAGGTCTCTCCTGGATTCAACAACTGGACTATGAGGCCCTACCCTTTAGATGTAGGGTTTGTCACAAACATGGACATTTGGCCCATTTTTGCCCTAATAATATGAATGCTAAAGTGGAGGCCCCTTCAGGAGTGCCACACCAACCTAAAGAGGACAAGGCAACACTTAATATAGGTTCTAATAGGACCGTTCAGGGCTAGGAAGCTTAGAGAGAGGGTTTTGAACAACCCAGAAGAAAAAGGACAAAGAAAAGAGAGGGAAAGGAGCAATCCCATCTCAGACCTACCAATAGGTATGATATATTTAAGTCACTGGTTGACAAGGAGGAACAATTTATGGATGGCATGGAGGGTTTTAAGAAAACTTCTAATATTCCTAGGCAACTCCCTCTCTCTTCTTCTCCTATCATACAACAGGTAGTTGATCCCTATGACGTATCATAGCCAGTGTGCTTAGGTGCTTTGGTAGTGCATAACCAGGAGCAGATAGTATCTTAGGATGTTAGTATGGGAATACTAGAGAAAAATAGGGAAATCCCAACTCTTGGGATAACCCAGGTAGAAAAAAGACAAAAAAATAGCAACTCTCAGGGAGCTGGTAGAAGATCTAATAAGGAGTTGCTAGCAGCCCAACGAGACAGATTGATCATGGGAGGATCGGTGAGGACAATAGACTCTTATTGCTCCTAGGGTAACTAATGATTATACAATCATGGAATGTGAGGGGTTTAAACAACAGAACCCATCAATCTGTTGTTCGAAGAATTTTAGAGAATCGCAATACTAATTTTTTGCTTTTACAGGAGACTAAGATGTCTTTAGATTTTATGTCCAAAATAGTCCACAGAATTTGGAGGGGTGCTGGTCATATGGATGTGGCTGCCCAAGGTGCCTCAGGGGGGATTGTGACTTAGTGGAACTCTCTTGAATGGTCTACAATTCAACATATTGCCTGGAGGGGGATTCTCACTTCTCTTTTGAGGAATAATGTCACTACGGAACATGTTCTCATCACAAACTTTTATGGGTCTCAAAACCTTGATGGTCAGAGGCGACAGTGGAAGGCTGTGCAAAATATGCAAACCTTAGGGGAATATTTAGACTGGATTATAGAGGGTGAATTTAACGCTAAATTATATTCTAGAGACCAGGAAGGGGGAGCTCCCTTTTTGGACCCAGGGGACCGGTTCATGATTGCCCAAGTCCAGGCCTTGCGCTTAGTGGACATTAAATGTCCTGGCATTAACTTCAGTTGGACTAATAAAAGGTGGGAGCCACATAGAAAGAAGGTTAAGCTTGATCATGTTTTGGTTTTAGAGGAGGCATTTGTAAAATGGAATATAAATTTTTAGATTTTAGAAGTCCCAGTCTCTGATCACTGTCCCATTCTGTTGGAAGGAGGGACTAGGATGGGGCAGCATCATAAACCTTTCAGATTTGAGAATTTTTGGCTTCAAAAAGAAGAACTTCGAGAGAAAATTCCGCAGTGGTGGGAGGAAGGCCGCCTAGCTTATGGGAGAGCAATGTTCAGAATCCACAAACAACTACAATTTGTCAAAGCTCAGTTGAAGTGTTGGAGGCGTGCTAATAAAACCAACTTCCAGGCCCAAAGAGCTCCATTGGTGGCTAGGTGGGATGAGGTCCAAAAGTAGTTTAGAGGAGTAATTACAGACCATATCAAAGCTGAGGATGATGCCTTGCATACAATGGTGGAGGAAATTGACAACCAGGAGGAGACCTATTGGCGGTAGAGAGCAAGAACCACCTAGTTATTAGAAGGGGATAGAAATACAAAATTCTTCCATTGGATTGCTTGTGCTTGAAGACAAATGAATAAGATGGAGGCCTTTCAATATGAGAATGGTCATTCCTTTGATACACTTCCAGGTATACATTCCCATGCTATGGATTATTTCTCAAAGCTTTTTAAGGAAAGTGTGGTTCAAGATGTAGAGGCCCAAAATGAAGTTATTTCTGTCATACCTGCTATTATTTCTGAGGATGAAAATCAGGCCCTCCTCAAACCCATTGATAGAGATGAATTGAAAACTGTGGTCTTTGGAATGAGCACTGGTAAATCTCTAGGTCCATACGGTTTCCCAATTGAGTTTTTTTAGGCATTCTGGGACTACTTAGCGGAAGATGTTAGGGTTGTTGTTGAAGAATCCAGAGAAAATAAGAGAATGCTTAAAGCTATAAACCACACTTTCATTACCTTAATTCCAAAAGGTAAGGATGGGTTCATATTTTAGATTATAGGCATATTGCCTTATGTAATGTGTTGTACAAAATAATCACAAAGGTAATGGTTGAGCGCCTAAAAAATCTTCTTCAAAACATTATCTCCTCTGAGCAAGGGGGTTTTGTTGAGGGTTGAAAGATTCTGGATGGGGTGGTTCTGGCCCAAGAAGCAATCCATTCAATGCACACTTCTGGGAATAAAGAGATGTTCATAAAAATGGACATGTCAAAGGCTTATGACATGGTTGAGTGGAGTTTCCTGACCAAAATGATGGCTACCTTTGGTTTCTCTCAGTATTGGATGGAGTGGGTCATGAGCTGTGTCTCTTCTCCGACCTACTCTATTCTAATCAAAGGCCTTCCTTCGCAACCTTTTGGAGTTTCTCGAGGTCTTCATCAGGGAGATCCTTGTTCTCCTTATATTTTTCTCATTTTAGCTAAAGGTCTTGGTAGAATTTTCTTGAGGAGAAGACAACAAGGCAGATTATTGGGTATTAGGGTGGGGGACGAAGTTTTATCGCACTTGCAGTTTATGGATGACACTAGTTTGATGGGAGTGGCCAACATCAGGGAAGCAAGAACAATTAGGGATACTCTTAATGTCTATCTCAGGGCTACTCAACAGGTCATTAATGACAATAAATCCAAAGTGGTCCTTTTTAATCTAGAGCAAAGGATTCAGAATAGAATTTTAGAAATCCTGGGATTCACTAGGACTTCTCTCCCTGTGGTTTACTTGGGGATCCCCTTGCACTTCAAGAAGCTGAAATTAGACACTTGGAGGTATTTGCTGGAGTGTATCAAGGACAAAATTAATCACTTGGTCTCACAAGTGGTTAAGTTATGGTGGCAGATTAACGTTCTTACAGTCAGTCATTCAAGCCATGCCAATCTACAAATTTTCTATCCTGGCTGCCCCGCTTACAATATGGAAAGAGTTGTACAGGATGGCTAGATAGTTTTTGTGGGAAGGAGCTAAGGGAGAGATAAAATGGGCCTTAGTGGGCTAGGATGAAGTCACCTAGCCCAAGGTAAAAGGTGGGCTAGGACTGAGAGGATCCAAATTAAAAAATCAAGCTTTGGCTGGAAAGTTGTACTGGAGGTGGATTTCCCAACCAACTTCCTTATTCAGTAGAATCCTAACTAGTAAATATTTGGGTCAAGTTAACCCCAATGAGGTGGGTCGTTTCCCTTTGGATGGTACTGGATCCTTAGTGTGGTAGGCTCTCAAGCTAGGATCTCAGGTTATTAAAGACCAATTGTTTTGGAAAGTGGGGAGAGGGGAGAAGGCTCGTTTCTAGACTGATTCATGGGATCAGTTCCCACCCATCATTGTTGAATTCCCCAAGTTAATTCCAATAAAATATACCATAGAAACCAAGGGTTGGGTCCATATTGAAAGTTATTTCAACACTACTCAGCTGGGGGAGTATAAGTTTAAGAAGTTTAAGAGGTTGGAGGAGTGGCCAATTCTAATCCCCCCGGAGTTGGCACCCATCTTGACCAAAATCTTGACAGAAAGGTTTCTCACAGGGAGAGACGAGGAGGATGAATTAGCTTGGGGCTATGGGAGCCTTAGTGTTTATATAGTGAAGGACAGATATGAGAAGATCCTTCCAGAGCCTCCCCCCCATTCTTATCCGATTGAGGATTGGAGAAATATTTGGCACTCCAAGGGTTGGTCGAAAGTAAACTTTTTTGCCTAGCAGTTTATCCACAATGGAATTCTCACTTTTGACAATCTCAGATGTAGAGGAATCATCGGTCCTTCTAAATGTGTTTTATTCCACAAGAACGAGGAAACAGCTAATCACCTGATGTTTGAGTGCCCTTTCACACATCAGATTTGGAAGCGATGGTTCTCTTGCTATAAAATCCAGGTTAATGGTGACATGAATCAGACTAATATTTGGGAGAGATGGAAGAGGGGTAGATTTAAATCTAAAGCTCTTCAAATTGGGTGGAATCTTGGCTTATACTTCATTTGGTGGCAAGTGTGGTTAGAGAGAAATGCTAGAATTTTTAGAGAAACCTTTTCCTCGCTAGATGGAGTTTGGCAGGTCATCTGGAGCAAAGTCACAAAAACTGTTGTTGTCTACGCTAAAGAGGAAACTCGGGTTGGTCCTGGGCCAATGGAAGAGGGAGTTGAAAAGCAAGAGGGATAGGACCGAGCAAGTTGGAAACCACCCCTAGAAGGCTGGATTAAAATCAATACTGATGGAGTGGCAAAGGGCAATCCGGGTAGTGCCAGAATTGGCATGGTTTTCCAGAATCATGAGGGATCAGTGCTCTATTGGGAACTGTAGGGCTTGGGAAGAGCCACAAACAATGAAGCAGAAGCCATTGCTGTCAAATCTGCTTCTATTTGGGCAGTTACTCAGGGCCATAGGAGGATAATTCTTGAATCTGATTCTCAAATTCTGGTTGGAGCTCTAGACTGCATGAGGAACTTTGCATTGAAAGCATGGAGGTTGAGGATTCTGGTCTCTCAAATCAAGGAATTATGGAGGAAATTAGATGATGTGATTTCAAATTATGTGAGCAGAGATTTAAACAAAGTGACCGATTTCCTGGCTAAGATGGGTGCTGAGAAAGAGGTAGGGGTGCAATTGCACAGTGACATGCCTATTGAAGATGAGGTGATTAGGCAGGGCCTTGAAATATCCTTGAGCCAATGATCAAAGAAAAAACTAAGGGTGGTTTTTGTCACGATATCGTGACTTGTTGCGCCATCGCAGCCATTGGAGGTTAAGCTATCATGATATCGTGACATGTTGCGTCATTGCGACCGCTGGAGGAAAGTTGTCGCGATATCATGACATGTTGCGTCGTTGTAGTCACTGGAGGAAATTTGTCATGATATTGTGACATGTTGCACCATCACAGCCGCTGGAGGAAAGTTGTCACGATATCATGACATGTTGCATCATCACGGTCACTAGAGGAAAGTTGTCACGATATCGTGACATGTTGCATCATCACGGTCGCTGGAGAAAAGTTGTCGTGATATCACGACATGTTGCACCGTCATGACTGCTGGAGAAAAGTTGTCATGATATCACGACATGTTGCGCCATTGTGGCCGCTGTGGAAAAGTTGTCATGATATCGCGACATGTTGCATCATCGCGGCCAAGGGAGGAAAGTTATCGTGATTTCATGACATGTTGTGCCATCGCGGCTACTAGAGGAAAATGGTCATGATATCATGACATTTTGTGCCATCGCAGCCAAGGGAGAAAAGTTGTTGTGATATCATGACATGTTGCACCATCGTGGCCGTTGGAGGAAAGTTGTCACGATATCACGACGTGTTGCACCGTCATGGCCACTGGAGGAAAGTTGTCACGAAATCATGACATGTTGCTTCATCGTGGCCAAGAGAGGAAATTTGTCATGATTTTGCAACATGTTGCTCCATTGTGGCCAAAGGTGGAAAGGTTTGACGATTTCGCGACATCTCGCAATTTCACGATAGGTTGACTTTTTGCGGTCAGAGGAGTCTTGTGTCGCGATTTCATGAATTGTAGCTTTTTTGTGGCAAAATGTGAAGTCGGTGTTAGCTGCTCAATTTCATGACAAGTTGTTGTAATAGACCAATCAGCTCCCTCAGCTAGCTTGTTATTGGTTCAAGAGATTTGGCTCCATTGCAAATCTTCCTCTTCTCTTGTAATCATGTGCTTTCATTGTTTTCGGCTAGGATGTGTCTATTCCCAATTGTAACTGATCTTTGTTTTAAAACAAGTTTTTTTTCAATCTTTTCAAAAAAAACATGTCCATAATCCTATTCCATTATAATTTTTTTGATCCATCCATAGTGTATTTTTAGTTTTTCTTTGCGATATGTTTTTGGTTTGGTATTTTCACAAATCTTGAAATTATCTTTGATTTTAATACGTGCCTTTAATTTGTTCCTATTATCTCTTTTTGAGCTATTTCTGTTTTATTATCTTAAACATCAGTGCCTTTAGGAATTTATAAATGATTTTCAATGTCATTCTTATCACACTCATCATTAATTTTGTCTTCATCTCCAATTTATATAATTCTTCTTGTAAGGGCTTTTATTTTATTTTCATCTCCATTCTCTATTCCGTAAACTTCTTGAAATAAATTTCTTTTTTATTTTCTTCTATTTATCATTGTTGTTGCACATGTTGATATCGAGGATGATATTGCCTCAAATGAAATATTTAAAAAGGTATATTCATTTGATTTATTTTATTCAAAGAATTATATCTACATTAACTTGTAGTATGACCTTTTATAATGCATATGTGATAGTATATTATTTTCATATTAGCTTGAGATGATGATGACGTTGTAATATTATTCGATGTATTGTTTTTAACATTAGAGCATTGTTAGTCATTCCATATCCAACTATATTTTACACTTAAATTTTTTGAATAAAATTATTTAATTCATCCAATATTATGGTCTTATTTACCACTTGAATATAAGTGACTAAATTTTTGAATGTCTCTGAGAATGATCTTAATGTAACATGGAAAAGAAACTTGTGCTCCACTTTTTCTCTCAAAGTAATTAGCTTTTCATTTTTTTATCCTTAAAAGGAAATATTCTAAGCTTTCTCCACTATTAACCTTTAATGAATAAAATTGTGGATAGTTGCTTCATTCTTTGCTTCAAATATTTTTCATAATTTTTCCCAAGTAGTTTTTGAAGTCTCAGCTTTACTTATATATAGCTTAATTTCATCTATTATGCCAAATGTGATTAAAAAAATGAATTTTGCATCATCATCCTTAATTTTTTTAGTCTCACTTTTATATTCTAGCATGTTCTTTATTCCACTCAGTTTATCCCAAATTTTTTCAACAATGAGAATTGATTTCATTTAATTTTTTCATGATGCAAAGTTTGGTCCTTTTAGAAGTTATAGATAAAAAAGAAAATTTTACTATTTTCCATAATTAAAATTATTATTTATTTGAATTCAATTTATTTTACATTCTTTCCTCTTATTTAATAACTCAATTTTTAAATCTCAACTTTCATCAATTTTTAAATTCAATTTATGTCAAATTTTATTTCATCTTATCTCTCCCAAATATTCTCTTTCACAATTTTAGAAACTAAATTTCAAAGTTTAATTTAATCAACACTTAAATTAATTCACACTTCACTTTAAATTTCCAGTGTTTAATTTTCTTATATATCTCATTCATTAATTCATTCCCTTAATAATTATTTTTATTTCCAACTTTAATATTTACTTATCATTATCCAAATTAATCTTCAAATACTTATAACTCTTGAAATATTCAATATATCTAAGCACCTCACAATAATCGTACAACCTTAATTTTTTTACCTTAATTTTCATACTTATTGATTTGACTTAGGCATTATTCACACTATCCAAATGTTACTTATGTTGTTCACTTCCACTAGGTATTACTCTAATGAATTTTCCATCCTCTCTTAAATTCTTTGACTTAGGTTAAACTTAATAATTTTTCTATCAATATTATTAAGTCCAAATTGCTTCGGTCAATGTTTTCAGGTCCAAATTTTAGCACTCAAGATTCTTGCACTCAAATCTTCTAGGAATTTAGTATTTTATCTATCAAGATATTTGCATTGTAGCTATCTCATTGAATAACATGTATGAATAACATATTCATTTCAACAAATATTATCTTCTTACATTAGACTTCCTTCACTCTAGAATCCAATAATTATCATCCTTCACAACTCTAAAAAAAATCATCCACTATTAGTCTTCCTCCAATATCTTCAATGTTCCATTTTGAATCATACAATCTCAGTCACTTCTTCTAGCATTAAACCTTTTTCAACTTCCTTCATGTTCACTTGTTTCTCCAATGAGCACCTCATTTTGTGTTCATACAATAAATTCATCCAACATTTTCAAATTGGATCCTCACATTCTCAACAAAAATATGTTCAATGTGTCTCATGTCCTAATCCTCTCATATCTTCAACACAACAATATCTTAAATAATGCATCGATCTCCGCAATGCCTTAATTGTTTCATATATTCAACAACCATATTTATCTAACCCTATCACTTCTTATGCTCCTCTCATGTTAATATTCTTTAGTCTTCTTCTAGTCTTCACAATATTTCTACTTGTCTATCTACAATTCGCATTATTCTCCTCCTCTCTCTTTCAATCATATATTCTCCATTTCTTTACTTTTTACTTCAATATTTTTCTTTCTTCACCCCTTCGCATCCAACAACTCCTTTATTCCAATCTCTTCAACTTCTTGCAATAACTCAATTTTTAAATTCTTCTTCTTCACAATATTTTCATTTAATTTCTTCTTATCTATACTCAATATTCTCTTATCCGATTAGTTTCATTATTCACTAATATTTTCTTATCTTTCTTCATATTCAATATTCTCCTTCAACAATCTTCTCTTACTTAAAATTTTTCTTCTTCTCTTCTATCTACAATCTCTGCTAAAACATTTGTTTAAATCAATATTATTTTATTTGTACTCCATATGGATCTTTGAACCAAGAATGATTTAATACCACTATTACAATTATGCCAATTTATCTCATAGGTAAATTTCTCTAGGGTCAAAATAATCACATAAAAGCATATCCACATGTAACACAACTATTGCACAATAATAAACTTAACTATTACATTCATAAAATATTATGTAGAAATTTATTATATTTTATGGAGTTTTATCTCCAATATATAACAATACTCATGTATTTTCCTCTCCTCTAATTCTCAAGATATGCAACTCTTCACATTCCTCACATTATGACCAAAATCCTATTATTACATAACCTCCCACTTTATTTCTTGATAAATATTTAGGACTCATCACTATAATACTTGACATTTATCATCTATGACTCTTCACTTGCATTCCTAACACCTTATACACTCACAATTTTACACCCCACACTTGTACTCTTAACATCTTCCATACTTTATTACATAACACTCTTCACACTTTGACATGTACTTTAGACAAATACACTTCCTAATATAATATTTACAATAGTAATCCATGGTACTTCAATATACCAAATAATGTAATATCTCCAACAAATGGTAGATCCAAAATTCACCTCAACATCAACATGTCAATATAGTAGAAGATACTAACTTTAAATAAGGATAAGACTATCTATTCTACATAAGATCCAAATGTAGTCACAAAGTCTAGTCTAATCTGATGTGTCATTTCATGGGATGCAAAACATATGACATGCTAGAAGGAATGATTTGTGTACATTGACAATTTTTATCATCGTCAATTTAGTCTTAGAAATAATTCAACATAAAACCATTGCTAGTATTTGTGATATCTATTAATATATTGGTTCACATACCCATCACCTCACTAATATTATTTACATGCATGGCCTTGCAAATAGCTTAATGTAATGTTCTTTCAAGAAACCTCCTCTACTAGCCTCTTGAGTGTTATGTTGGACCTATTTATTTGATAAAAACCATCTATTGGACCTTCAGGATATCATGAAGGCCCTATCTCAAGCTACCAAGATGACCTGTTTCTTACTATTCCAAGAAAATTCTGTTTTGGAACAATATAAATATTAGTTCAATATTTTGGAGGAATTCAATAATTTGGTTTGCGATGATGAGAAAGCCCATATTCATCATGATGGAAACAATACTAGCATTTAATATAACTTCTCTTATGCTTAGTTTTTTGCTTTTTGTTGAAGAATTTGTGAACCTTCAATTTTGTTTCTTCCTTTTCCCTGAGAGGCCATCTCATTTTGCCCTATGAGGCTTTCTCTTGTACCCCTGGGTGGGCTTTTTATTTTTTGTTTTATCATCTTATATCTGATGGCCCGAAGAGGGTCTATATATTTTTATGTAGTTTGGTTGGGATATTATTTTTCAACCATCACCTTTTCGTAAAATGTTCTGGGATCCTTTCAAAAATCCTATTCAACAATCAAAAAACAAATTCTTGATCACAATTTTAATGTTAATTTGGTAAAATATGTGATAAGAAACATGTTCTCTTTCAAGATAAATATAGATTTTTGGTAGTTCTTGCTTGTGCTACATTAATTGATAATATTTTAGTTTGTATTTTTATCGTGAGATAACCAATATTTTGCAATAAAGGAGGGTGACACTACAATAGATTGATATAGATATTTTTGATACAATATTTTTTATTACATAAAATCCTTCTATAACCATACCATGGTGAATGGTGTTTCCTTATTGATGAAGACTCATTATTTTTTTACAATTTACTTGGAAAAAAAGTGTCATCAAGTGATTGGTCCCCTCCACCTAGGGTATACTAACGTATGTAGACCCATGGATATGAATTTCAATAAATATCAATATTTTTAGTTGTTTTTTGATGATCATATAAGATTATTTTTTATGTATTTCTTAAATATGAAGTATGATGTCTTCTCTTATCTTAAAAATGTAGAGATCATGTGGATATATATTGGTCATCACATCCAAGTCCTTTGCTTAGATTGAAGGGATCACACTAGTAATTATTATTTTTATTATCCTTATGGATAATGGCATTTAATATCAATTGGTAATTATTTATACACCTCAATAAAATGGTATTTTAGAGATTCATAGTCACAGTATTTAAGGTATGACATAAAGTATGCTAATCAATACCAAGTTGGATCCAACATTTTGGTTATAACACATATGTACTACAATTTATTTATTAAATTATGTACCTATAATTTTATTGAATGGTATTATGTTTGAGGAAGCATGGATGGATATTAATCATACTATTTCATGTATTCAATTATTTGGATGCACAATATTCATCAACATTTCAAAGGAGAAGTAGGTGAATTTGGATGAAAATCCAAGAAATACATTCTCATTGAATATAATGATGAGTGAAAGATATATTAGCTCATTGATCGTTACACCAAGAAGTTGTAAATATGCATTATATTATGGATGATAATAATAATGAGTGTAACTTTTCTCTAAGCTTTATTCTTTAGATGAAGAACATATTATATTGTCTAATTATGATTAAAACTCTAATAGAGAGGATGATGATGGAGATGATATAATTATATTTGAAGAATAAGGACCATAAATCCCATATTATTCTAGTGTCACTCATCGGCCTAGGAGGAATCTAAGTATAAATCATGATGTAAACTCCCATGATGTTTGATAAATTTCATCTATAGGGCCAATAACTCATAGTAGAGTTCACTATGAGGTAAACAGATTAACTAAAATATGAAATTTTAAATGATCAATTCTTTAGAAATATTTTATGTTAAAATATTTAAAGAATTTCATGGATGCTAAATATCAAGAATTGATGAGAATAATACATGACAACTTATTTATATTCCACCAACAAAGAAACCCATTACTTGTTAATGGGTATTTAATATAAAATATAAAGTTGATGGTAGTATTAAAAATTACAATGCAAGGTTAATTATGAAGTGTTGTTTATATAAGGAATGAATTGACTATAATGAGAAATTGCACCAACAAAAAAGCTCAAAATATTTGAGATGGTATATATAATGATAAATCAATTTGGATGGAAATTGCATCATATGGATGTAAAGAGTGCATTTATTAATGATGACCTCAATGCAAAAGTATACATAATAGGCCTAGAGTAATTTATAATTGAAATCACGAGGATACGGAAGCAAAAAGGAAAGCGAAGATGCGATGCGAACCGAACCAAACTTAACGCTAAATCCTAGGAATTTGAAAGTGCATGAAAAAGGGGGAAAAGCATGAGAAAATCAAAATGAAACAATTACAAATAAATAATACAGCCTTTTTTATTAATATGTTTCACAACTCAGTTACAATGTGCATCCTCCCCTTCCAAGGGCTAGGAGCGTTTAAGTGTGTGTTCTTGTTACATCCATGGGTGCCCTTCTTCCGCATGCCCACATGTAAAATGGGTGGACCAAAAGTCATCGCCACCTACATTGATGAGTCTTGACTCCTCACTACTCCTCTGATGTCTAGACCCTACATTCAAAGGAACAACAAATAGTCAGTAGCACCTGCGGATAAAACAAAGCATGCAATCCCCAAGCCTAGGATAAGTGAATGAGAAAAATGAATTAAACTATGACTAAATTGAATCCAAATGCTCTAAAAATTTTACAGGGACATCAAGACACCACCAATATGGCCCTACAAGAATAATAGTCTAGAAATTCCTCGCCGATTTTAATTCGCTCCGGGGCGGGACGAATTCACCTACAACAAAATGTCAAAAAGGCACCGTCCCAAATGTCCTACCTAGGAAGCTCCAAAAGACCTGAAAACTTGGGGTTAGCTAATTGGGGGTATTTTGGGAAGACCCAGATGGTCAGATTTTCCCAATTTGACCTCCATCAAAATGAATTTGATGATGCTACCTGTAGATTAGTAGAGGCGAGCAAGGATAGAAACATGATCAAAATTGTTCAAAACGAAACGAAATTTAAATGACAACCTATCTAAGCATCATAGAAGTGAATGCAAAAATGAAAGAAAGAAATTCTGCCATAGAATTCCCATCGCTCTGAAGGGGGGCGATTAGGACTATAGCAATGTGGGAGGGGGTGCCCATGGGGTAGGCCGCTAGTTATTTGAGGCCTGATTTCGGCACCAATCCACTTGGGATGGGTCCAAAACCTCTTGTGGGGTATTGTTGGCAAATTTGGTGGGATATTTTGGCAAAATTTTAGGTTTTGGGCTCAATATTCGTCCTCCCAATAGTCACCCAATGACCTCCCCTCTAAAAGAGATCAAGGATGTGAAAGGCACAAATCCAAAAGGTGTGAGGTATGAAAATAAAATGACAGCACTTCGTTGCTCCAAAATGCTCCTTCTCTGTATCTTTTGGGGTGAGGAAACTCACCAATTTATAGACCTGGAGGTCTCTTGAAATGGGCATGCAGATGCGCCACTTAGCAATCATGCCTTCTCAGGGGTAAGGACACCCCTCCCTGAATAGGGACTTCATGACTGCCCTTGTAATTGCCTCTAACACTCAAAAATGCTCACCCATACTCCCATGCGATGAAGAAAGTGTTAAGTGGTGGATCTGAGCTACCATTTGTAAATATTTGAATTTTTTCTCGTCAAACCTTCAATTCACCCCACCTTGGAGCGAATCTAGAATTCGTCCCTGGGTGGGGTGAATCCCAGTTTGAATTCATTCCAGGGTGGAACGAATATTGTGCAAAGTGCTTGAAGGTTCCAAATTGATCTCTGACCTTCCAAAACTGCTATGGGAGTGGTTAGGACCACTGTTTAACCTCTAGGGGCTGCCCTTGGGGCTGTGTGTGTCAATGCAATCAGTGTTTGCAGTCACATAATTGGATTTGTGCTATTTTGGTGTCTACATATGCCCCTTTTTGGGATGCGTTGTGCATGGCACAACGTCGAGCAAAAATAGATAACCAAAGCACTAATGATTAGTGTTTCTCAGTAACCTAACCAAATTTTGATGCCCCAAGTATGGAAAGGGCATGCATTCTTGAATGCTTGCTTCTGATGAGCGAAGTAACTTAATTCAAGTGTTAACATTTTTCGGTGAGGTGTTACTTGATCTTGGACATTGATCAGTCATGAATAGGCAAAGGGCACAACCTTTTGTCTGTGAGAACCTTGAGTTCATGATTCACGAAATGCCAAGTGATTTGATTAGTTTGTGATTATTGCTTTTTTACTGCCCCAAGCAGGAGCGTGATTGTCTTTGTCAAAGATTCTTTGAATGCATGCCATTTTACTTAATTGGGTGTGTACTTGTTAACTGGTGACTATGTGTGACTACCCCCTCAAGCGACGAATCGATGAGAGAATGACCTTCATGAGAAAAGCGACGAGTCTCTTGACCCAATATGACTTGTGTGAGGGTGCCTTTAGATGTTTTAGCATTAAGCGTGTGTGCAGTTTTCGACATTTAAACATGTTTTTGGTGGGTGTTAACCCTTTTTGGTGACGCTTTTTGGAGCTGAAATTGTCAAAAATTCATCTTCCCATGGAGTAGTCTAGCCATGGTGGCCTTCTTAGGGAGTAGGATGGTGACAATTTGTAACCCCAATGTCTATTTTGGATGCCAAGAATGTCAAGCATGAAGGCACCTTCATTCGACAATGTTATTGCTATTTTTGGGTGGGTTTTGACCCTTTTTGGTGACGTCATTTGGGGATGAAATTCTCGAAGATCCATCTTCCCGTGGAGCGGTCCGGCTATGGTAGCATTCTTAGGGAGTAGGATAGTGAGGATTTGTGACCCTGATGTCTGTTTTGCATGCTCGAGATGTCAAGTGCAAAAGCACTTTCATCGGGCAATATTATTAGCTGTTTTGGTGCATTTTTGTTCAATTTTTTGTTGTTTTTTATTAGGATATGCAAATGTAATGGATGAATTGAATTTGTGTTGTTTGGCGAGGGCACCATAGACTGTTTAGAACTTTGTGGTTTAGAATGAAAGATAGCATAGTTGGTTTAGAATGTAGCTAAGGTTTTCTGATATTCAGAGAGTTTTAACTAACTAGCCACGAGTGTACTTTATCTTACAAGACTTTTGGACAAGGTATGAATCGGACTTGTCTTTGACCAATTTATTTCACATCCTTGTGTGTGCAATTGAGTTTGTTTATGTGGTATTTTTCAAGATATCTCCAGTGCCAGATAGGTTGTCAACCAAACTTGTACTAAGGATCACCTAATTAGCTCCACTAACTCCTTTGTTGTATTTAGTTAGATTAATCTGTGGTGCTATCTAGGATACCATAAGCTAGCTCATACACATGCAAACATTGATCTGTACATGAGTTAATGTGACAGATATATCATCATGCATGAGGTTTACCACTAGTGATCGATAGGCTATCCACCAAACCAGTACTGAGATTTGTCTCATGACTTGTCATAATGCTAAGAGTTCCAGGGATTCAAGTTCGACTCCCTTCTTTTCTTCAATTGTATCGGGATACTTGCTCTTTTGTAGTGATAACAATCACTGTTTATTAATTTTTTTATTTTTTTTCTTTTGAGCAAGGGATTTGAATTTCGAGTGATGAGAATCACTATTGTATGTGCCTTTTGATGTATGCACTTTGGTGGTGATGTCAAATTTTTGGATTTTTGACTTTTTGCAAGATTTTATGATGTTTGCAATGTTTTTGAGAACTTGGGATTCTTGGGGAATTGGGTAGGGAAGATGCTTGTCCTTTTGCCAAATCTCAGCATTCTTTGGGTCATTCGCATAAGGGGATGGGCAAGATAACCATTTCTCTTATGGTGACCTAGATTGCTGTGCAGGTTTCATCTTTCATTCACACAACTTGGAAATTTTAATATGTTTTAATTTGTGTTGGGATGCTACGTAACAAGGTGTGATCCAAGTAGAAATCTACCTTTGTAAAATCTATCTGGTTTTGTACAGTATGGGGCTAGAAAGCAAATGACGACTACAAGATAAAAACTCTTGATATATTAGAAGACCACTGACTTTGGTATGGTAAAAGGAAGTGAATGGCATTTATTTTTGATGGACTGCTTATAGAATGGAGAAATGTGGATCAAGATGGATTGGTGGAGTAATTACAGTCTATGGTGCCTTTGACCTGTATGACCACAAATATGCAATGTATGGATGTGATGCTTAATGCAGCTATAGATTGATTTTTGTGAATATGAAGATGCAAAAGAGATCTTTATTGTTGTGATGAGTTGGAGTATTCCTAGAAATGAGATGCAACTTTTTGTTATTTTTGATGATTTTACTGTTTTTTAATTTTCTTATTTTTGACCAAGCAATTGTGGGAATCCTTGGAGATTTTTGGCTGACCAAGCGATAATGGGTACCTTTTGGGTATTTTGGGATTGACCAAGCAATTGTAGGAATCCTTGGAGCATTTTAGGATTGACCAAGCCATTGCAGGAATCCTTGGAGTATTTTGGGATTGACCAAGCAATTACAGGAATCCTTGGAGCATTTTGGGATTGACCAAGCAATTGCAAGAATCCTTGGAGCATTTTGGGATTGACCAAGCGATTGCAAGAATCCTTGGAGCATTTTGGGATTGACCAAGCGATAGCAGGAATCCTTGGAGCATTTTGTTTGGGCTACGGCTCTTTTAGATATCGAATGCCTGCAAATGACTGATGTTCAAGGGTTCTAATTCCTTGATTCCATCAAGAGAGGCTAGCCAGTATGTTCTAGGTCCTATTTTACTATCAATTATATAGGCACCTAACAAATTTTCTGTGAACTTGTCCCTTAGATGGGATGGCAAACTAGAATTTTGTTGGTTTTTTTTTAAGACCAAGTCACCAACCTGAAAATACCTTAGGTGAACTTTCATGTTGTATGCTTTCTTAAGTCACTATTGATAGATACGTAAATTCTCGAGAGCATTAACGTGTCATTCGTCAAGCAATGTAAGCTGGTCTAATCGGGCCTGTCGTGCAGTGTCATCATTGATGAACTCTTACATTGATATGCGTAGGGAAGGAATTTCCAACTCGAGAGGCATGACTGCCTCGGAGCCATACACGAGTGAAAATAGAGTTGCCCTAATGGGTGTCCGAATTCTAGTGTGATAAGCCCACAGGGCAAGTGGGATTTGAATGTGCCAAACCTTATGACTGTCTATGACTATATTTTTTAGGATGGCGACTAGCATTTTGTTTGACGCCTCTGCTTGCCCATTTGCCTGCGGATAATAGGGTGTCAAAAAACTATGCTGAATTTTGTACTTTGTGGTCAAAGCATGCACGTCTTTGTTCTTGAATGACGTCCCATTATCCGAGATTATTTTGGATGGAATACCAAAAGGACATATGATGTTGTGCAAAATAAACTCTGTAATGCAGGTTCTAGTCGTACAGGTAAGCAGAACTGCTTCCACCCACTTGGTGAACTACTCTGTGGCCGTTATGATAAACGTGTGATGACCTGATGATGCAGGGGAGATCTTTCCAATTAGATCTAATCCCCACTACAAAAATGGCCAAGATGACTAGATTGGATGCAAGGCCTAGGAAGGTAAGTGTGTCAAATTAGCATGGTGTTGACACTTCACGCACTTCCTGACATATGCGCAATAATCTCGCTCTAAATATGGCCAATAATAGCCCATGCGAAGAATGCGCTTTGTGATGGCCATACCACTAAAGTGGCCCCTGCATGTACCATCATGCCCTTGGATGATTTCCCAAGTGGACTCTTGCTGGTCCAAGCACCGAAGGAGGATCCCTTCATAGTTGTGATGGTACAAAATGTCTCCTAACAAGACATGCTTTGCCACTTTTTGCTTGAATGCTCATTTTGCAACATGCATCAATCCAAGTGGGAGGTTACCTAACTTGAGGTAGTCACTTATGGGTGAATACTAATCCTACTGATTGGAAGCATCGACGGTATGAATAGCCAATCCCTCTTGAAGTTCATCCCTAGTGAATGTTGAGTGGGAGAGAACTTGTAAGAATAGTGTTGTGTTGCTATTAATGGGAGTAGGGGAGAACAAGGACCCCTAGTTGGCATGTTTCAGATGATCATGGATTTGAGAGAACCTATCCTGAGGTGGTTCAATCTGGATCATGTGGATTCCTGGCATCAAGTTAGAACTTGCACGGTCCATCACAAATTGTGATAGTGTTTTGACTTGAATGGTTGTCATATCACCAGAAAGGTATTATGGGATTAGTGACCCCAAGGAGGCCATAATGTCTGCAAAATGATTCGATTACCGAGGGAGTGCGTCAATGTCGTACCATTCAAGCTTCACCAGGAATTTGTCCACAAGGGCTTTGTAGGGCTGCAGAACTGGGCATTTGCATTGGAATAGCCCTTTGACTTGGTTGATAATTAACAGCAAATCACCAAAGATGTTCAATCATTTGATGTTCATGGTGATTGTTGTCTGAAGACCTATGATCAAGGCTTCATACTCTGCAATATTGTTGGTGCAAGAAAAGTCTAATTTAAAGGATAGGGGCATTGGAGCCCCTTGTGGTGTGAAGAATACAATTCTCATGCCACCTCCTTGCTCACATTTAGAACCATCAAAAAATAGGGTTATGTCAGCCTGTGACTCAGGCTCATCAGATTCTGGCAATTTTGAGACATGGAAGACCCCATCATCGGGTAGTTCTATGGCGAAAGGCTGATCGTATTCAAGAGGAGCCTCTGCTAGTTGATCAGCTATGACCTGCCCTTTGATGGATTTTTATACAATAAACTCTATGTCAAATTTCGTCAACAGCATGATCCATTTCATCGTGCAGCTACTATGATAAGTATGACTCATCATGTATTGTAATGAATTCTCCTTAGAAACAACATACGTAGTGTTGCTCACCATGTAGTGGCATAGCTTTTTGGTAGCAAACACCACTGCCAAGCAGAGTTTTTTGACGTATGCATAGTTAAGTTCATAACTGACTAGGGTGTGGCTAAGATAGTAAGTAGCCAGTTCTTTGTGAAGTTCATTCTTCTGGGCTAGCATGGCGCCTAGTGCCACCTTAGTAGCTGAGATGTATAAGTAGAACAACACTCCTGGTATAGTGGTGCCAATACTGGTGGTGAAGCCAAGTATCATTTAATGTCATCAAAGGCTGACTGGCACTCGTCATCCCAGTGAAATGCTACCCCCTTGTGTAATAATTTTTTCATGGGTTGGCACTTGTCAGATAGCTACGCTATGAAGCGCTTGATTGACGTGACCTTTCCTTGCAGGCTTCTAAGCTGCTTGATGGTAGTTGGGGGAAGCATTTCAAGGATTGCCTTGACTTTTTTTGGGTCCACCTCGATGCCTCGCTTTGAGACTATGAAACCCAAGAGTTTTCTAGATGTGACACCAAATACGCATTTCTTGGGATTCACTCTGACATTATTTTCCATGAGGCGATCGAGGATCTTGCTTAAGTCATCAAGATGATCTGGGCACAAAAGAGACTTGGCCAAAAAATCATCCGTGTAATCTTCCAAAGTTTTATGCATGTAATCATGGAAGATGTACGTCATGGCACGTTGGTAGGTGGCGCCAGCATTTTTAAGGCCAAAATGCATAACCTTATAACAAAATGTCCCCCAAGGCATTGTGAACACCATTTTTAGTTGGTCTTTGGGATTGATACGAATATGATTATATCCAAAGAAAGCATCCATGAGGGATGCCATTTCATGACCTGATGTAGCATCTACCAATGCGTTGATGCTCAGCAAGGGGAAATCATCTTTAGCACTCACTTTATTTAGATCTCAAAAATCAATAATTATGCGAATCCTCTCATCAAGATTTTTGACGGGCACCATGTTGGACAGCCATGGTGGATAATCCATGTATATGACAAACTGCACATCCAACAACTTTTACAATTCATATTTGACCATCAAGGCCACTATTGGGTGCATCTTACGTAGTTTTTGCTTAATTGGCTTGACTGTCGGATCAAGCATTAGATTATGCATGACTAGTTGCGGATCTAGCCCCGACATGTCTCTGTAGGACCATGCAAAAACCTCCTTCTTCTTTTTGAGAAGGTTAATGTAGTCGGCTTGCTCTTGAGGGGATAATATTACCCCCATCTTGATGATCTATGGATTCATTGGATCCGAGCCGATGTCTATGTTAGTCGTCTCCTCGACCGACATGTGGGATCTATCCTCCAATAGATGTGGAGTCGGGATCAAATGGATATCATTTTCTAAGTTTAGATCTACGTTGGGAACCTCGGGTTCCTCTTTAGCATGGAAGATATCATGAGTTGACTCTGGGGTAAAATGCAACATTTTACTGAAATGCCAATACTATGATGGGGATGGAGGTGAATTGATGTGATCCTAGTCTATGGCATCTATGTCTAGATGCAATGACTATGCTGGGTCAACAAGATTGCATATGGGGGAATTTAAGTTAATGGATATCATGTTGATGAAATGATTTTGGTCTCCATTACCATGGGTGTGATGACTTGAACATTTTAGATGTTCTCTAAGCTCTGAATCGGGCTCTAGAGGTATTGGCACGAACGGATCGGCCTTATGTTCTGATAGGAGGACAAGGTCTACCCTCGACACTGATATCACTCTAGGGTATCGAGGTGGAAGGTGCTCTACATATACTTGGAGTGGCAGATCCAACACTTGGTCCCACCCTACTGGTTCTACATACCACTCGTGCCCTAGCACTATGCCCAGCTGTTCAAATATGTTGTTAATCTCCAAGGGTATGGTTGTTGCATCTACCGCATGTGATTAAGATATGTCATTTTTGTTTCATCTTCGTAATCACTATTGGAGATCCAAAAGCCCTCATTGGCTTCGGTAACTGCTTGAGGTATTACAGGCTTGTCCTACTCGAGCAAATTATTCTGTCCCCATTGGGGTTGTTTCACTCTCTACGGTGGGGCTTGATTCTCTCACGGTGGTGCTTGCTCGATTGGAGCCTCTAGGGGAAACATTGTCAAGAGGCTCTCTTGATAGTCATTCATGGGGATCACTTGTGAGTGATCACTATCTAATTTGAAGGGGTCATATGATGTTGGTTCATACTCTGATTTGTCCTCCAAAGATCCCTCTTGACACTATTTGTACCCTCTTTGAAAGTGAGTCCCTGAACTTTCGTATCTCTCTAGAAAAGGGGAAGGGTTATTGAGGTTAACAAGGATGGTTGTTGACCATGGGAGGTAATCTCCCAATGTATACGTTGTGTTTGGGTTGGCATAGGGATCTGATGCCAATACACCATTGTTGCCTATCCCTAGGTCTTGCATGTTCTCCACCAAGATGTCCAAGGGCAAGGGGTGGTTGAACCCCATGCCTGACTTGTCATACGAAATTTGGTATCTTTGCTAGCAAAGGACACACACTCCTTGCTCATACCTGCCTAGCCCGTATCCATGCAAATTGCATTGGCCAAGATATCTCAGAGCGAAGTCCGGGTTAGACAGATAGTTGACATCTTCTACAAAAGGCTCTTCATCTTTGTCCTCTTGCATGCATGGCTCAGTACCATGATCAAGGCCCCCATACACAAAGTTTTTCTGGTTTTGCGGGTAGCCTAAAGGAACAATTGTACCAATGGGGAGGCGAGGTCTCCCCATGTCTTGCATGGACTCTAGTGCGATCGTTGCTACAACATTCCACAACAGATACTCCCCTAGGCCCGTATTGGACATTTCAACAGTGATTATTGGTGATTGATGGGGAGGGAATGGAAGCTCTTCCTGAATCCACTCCATGTTGGGTGAACTAGGAGCCTCAATTTCTATTTTTCTAGGCATCTCTTTGGTAGAGGTGGTTGATACTGTTGGCAGTGCCTCTTCTAGGGGTTGAGCCTCTTCCAAGGTTTGCTTCCCTTTGTACTTATTTTTAGCCATGATAGGTGGCATTTTTGGTGAAGGACCAGACGATGAATATGTACCTGGCTGGGGTTTTGAGGGATTTATCACCAATGATGCTTGCAGAATCGAACCCTGTCTAGATGGATTTAACTAAAAATCCAAGTTTGTTGATGGAAGGATCGATTACATCATTAGCTGCATCACATTGCAATATTTGAAGGGTTCCAAGTCCGCCAAGACTATATGTACTTCCACTTCAAATGTATACTTCAAAAATTGATGAGCTATCGAAGGGACACACTTCATGTCCCTGATCCATGGCTGCCCTAGCAAGATGTTGTAAGCCATATCACCTTCCAAAATATGGCACAATGTAGGTATCGTATTTTGTCCTACTTGAATGGGTAGGAAAATTGTGCCAACTTTTGAGCATATCACATCATTGAATGCTCACATTGTATAGGTGGAAGCTATGATGTGAGAGGCTAGCAGCTTTAGATGTTTCAATGTCATTGTGGTAATGATGTTAATGGACAAGCCAGTGTCTACCAAAACTCTCTTATACGGGATCCTGTTGACTTGTGCCATAATGTGTAGGGGTGGATCTGCCATGTCATTAGACACTGATTTAACTTCATCCTCTCGAAAGGTGGTGACTGGCTCCGTGCATCGTTTGAAATGTCCCACAAAGTTGTTGAAGGAATTCACTTCGTTGGGCTGCAACTCGATGGCTTCAATATCTCCATTAGAGCCTCCCAATGGGGTGTTGATTGTTGTATAAGCTCGTATATGGAGAGCCTAGCCGACGTGGTCCTCAAACTCTACATGATTTTGGTCCGAATCGTGGCTACGGGTCTAGGCGGAGGTAGCTGCATAGGGTGTTGTTGAGGTTGTGACGTCGATGGAACTTCTCTTGTGGCTACCTCGGGGACAACTATTGGGTATCTCTTGTTCCTAGTCACTATTCTTATCATTCCTACATACCCTTGCATGGGGCAATTCTGTTGCTCCTCATTGACTTGAAGGGGTTTTGCTTGTGGCTCATGGGCAAGCAAGGGGTCTTTTAAAACTCCTATCTGTTGGTTGTTTGGCACTACGGGGTTGTCCACTGCCAATGTATTATTGTCAATTAGGTTTTGTATCAAACCTTTGAACTTCCAACATGCATTCAGGTCATGTCCCCTCCACCTGTGGAACCTACAATACAAGTCCTCCTAGTATCCCTTAGGCTTCGATGCATTGGGATCTATGGTTTGGATCTCTGGAAGGTTGATCAAGGTTACCGCTGATAAGCGGTCAAATAGGGAGTCCTTAGACTCCGTATAAGTTGTGTACTATCACCTAGGGTGACGCTGCTGATTTTGCTCCTACTTCTGGTTTTCTCTTTCATAATTACTAGGAGGCACTGCCTGATAGTTAGCCTTTTGAGGCTATATTTCTTGTGTAGGCTTAGGGACATTTATAGCAACTTGATTGACTACAATGGGTTTCTGTTGCATAGTCCCTATTTTTGTGTTCTTATTCCATTATTTCTTCTTAGGTTTGGCAATCTCACCATCTTGTATCTTGATCTCTTTGATGATTCTAGCTTGTGCTAGAGCTTCCTCTAAGGTGGCATATTGCTGCAGCTACAATAGCATAGAGATCAATCTCAAACAACTTCATGAGAACATTTGTGTAATGTCAGACATAGGAGGGAGGTAGGGTAGCTTGGAGAGTAGAGTCCTCCACCAATTCCCGTAGGCTGCCATGGTTTCTTCCTCATACTGCCTGAGGCTGGCCAGATAACTTAGTGATGCCTTCTTCTTGGTGTTAAAGGCGAAGCATTTGAGGAACACATCCACTAACTGATCCAAGTTACTGATGTTGTGCTTCAACAATTGAGTGAACCAATCCGAGGCAGGGCCCACAAATGTGGTTATAAATGTCCTTAGCAACAATGCATCATTGTCCTGAATGTTGAAACATTGGCTCAAGAATCTGGTCACATGCTCTTGGGCATCCTCCTCACCCTTAAATATTGCCAACTAATGCAGCTTAAAGTGTTCAGGGTAAGGGGGTGCAGGCACTGACCGAATGTGCTCTTTGCTAAGGTGATATAGATGCTCTAGCTGCTACTAGTCTTGCTCAAGCCATGTGATCTGTGCTTGGCGGGTGACATGTCTAGTGACTGCCATGTCAATTTGTTTTGCCATCTTGAGACTAGGAGGCCTGGATGCCTCTCCTATGCACTTACCTCAGTTGCAATAATCTGAGATCTCAATAGGTTGCTTCCCTCTTTCGAGGTTGGTAGCATTTACCCGAGGCTCTGGCCTCAGTGGGTGATCATGGTACCTAGCAGGTGTGAAAGAGCATGGCTCCTACTGTACATTTCTCTCAAGGAATGTAATGGTCTTCCTCGTGCTCCCTTTCATATGTGTGAAAGGGGTGGGTAGATTTGGCTTGCCCTTCTTGAAGAGCCCTACGCTATGGGTTCTGTCTATTGGTTCTAACAGTGATGGGGGGCAAAGGAGGGATTCCATAATCATGTGGCCTCTCTCGATGGAAACTATGCCACTCTAGCACTTCTGTTAGGATCTCATCCTAACCCTTAATGTAATAACTTATTTGATGTAATAATTCCTAGTGAACGTGGATAGTACCCATGATTAATATTTTGTAATGTTCTAAGTTTTAGCTTAGGTAGTGCCTATGACAAATGGCACCCTTTTTATGTAACACATGGTAGATAGGTGGCATTGTGCATGTAATTCGTGTGGCATTATGCATGTAATTCGTGTGGAATTATGCATGTAATTCGAGTGGCATTGTGCATGTAATTCAAAGTGGCACTATGCATGTAATTCGGGTGGCATTATGCATGTAATCTAGGTGGCATTTTGCATGTAAGCCAACCTTGGAAGGAAACTCCTTAAATACCCGAAAAGGCACCAATGTAACCATCTTTTGCAAAATTAATGAAGTATTGAAGGAGGTTGCCCCCTCAAAGAGGCCCGCGATTATGTCTTATTGTGAGATTGTTCTTTATGCAAATTTCTGTTATATTAATGTGATGTTTATGTGAGTTTATTTCCAAGCAATTGTGTGAGAGTGTGTTATTTGAGTTTATTTTATAGTAGGATATTAACAAGTGGTATCAGAGCGCTTTCCAGGGCCAAGTTCTACTGCAACTGCAATGATTCTTGCCATCCAATCTGCCTGTTAGGTATAAATTTTGTGTGTTTTTTCCATTCTATTTTTCCTTATTAAAAAAATCCAAAAAAAATACAGTGTTTTTTTTTTTTCCAGACCAAAAACAAAAAAATATATTATTAGTTGAGTAGGTAGAAACCCTGTACCGGGGTTTTAAAATATCGTGAAGGATCTGTCATTATTGGCTAAGCTAGATAGCCCATAAAGCGTCTAGTGAAGTGAGGGGTGATCAGGCTCCAATACCCAGGCCTCAGATAGAACTCACGCACGGACTTGAACTCCCACGTATCTTCGGGTATATCAGGAGACCATCTAGGATTAAACAAACTTTTAGCCATTAGGAAACTCTTCGGCCTTGTATTACTCATAGTCTATGGGACATAGTATCCTAGACGATTACCCTTGAGAGATATAGCTCATTGTGACCACCTCCTTCTGCTGATAATTTTGATATATAGCACCCAAGAACTTTTTGGGGCACTTACTAAAAATAGTAAGTCCTAAAAATTCAATTCTATTTCTAGTAACTGGTCACAAAAAGTCTAAAAAATGGCCCAGGGTACCTGTGGACACCAGAAAGAACTAGAACACTTGGAATCCCTAACAAAATCCATTGAGAACTTGAACTCGGCTTTTCACTCCATAAGGGAAGAAGTCCAAGGTCTTCGCCTAGAGCATGAGACCATTAGCAATCGCTTAGAAGAAGCATTGACAGAAGTAGACAACAAACCGAGAAGAGAACCACCCAAATCAGAATACCAAGCTGAGAGTTCTACAAGGAATCGTGACCATGATCCACCCTTTAGAATGCCCAAATTGGACTTTCCCAAATTCAGCGGGAAGGATGTTGATGGGTGGCTATGTCGGGTTGACCAATTATTTTGACTTCATAATGTACCCATATTTCATCGGGTCTAGATGGCTTCCTTTAACTTGGAATCTGAGGCTCTACACTGGTTTCAATGGTTGCGTCTTGCCTACCCAAATATCTCTTGGGAGGATTTTGAATCCCAACTACTCACTCGATTTGGTCCTAGTGAGTTTGAGGACTTTACAGGAGCCTTGACCAAACTGCACCAAACAGGGTCAGTCCGAGAGTACCAAGCTCAATTTGAGAAATTGGCCAATAGGACAAGAGGATTGAGTGAAGGGTTTGTCTAGAGTTGTTATATCAGTGGGTTGAAGGTGGAACTCCAAGCAGAAGTAAAAATGTTGAAACCACGAACTATGATGGAAGCTATCAGTTTGGCCCATTTGGCTGAATCTAAACTCTCTGCCCAAAGACACCCATCAAAGTTTCCTCAAAATAGACGATAGATGATAATAAACCTACTACACCCAAGCACCTCACCACCGAAGAGATGGATGCACGTCGTGCCCAAGGATTATGCTACAATTATGATGAAAAGTTTTTCAAAGGGCATAAGTGTGCACACAAAAAAATGTTCTTGATAGATGTTGAAGAACCTGATATCGCTGATGAGAGTGATGAGGATGAGGACCCTCCAGAAATGAAAAAGGAACCTGAGATAGCAATTACAATCCATGCCCTTGCAGACATTACTACTCCTCAAACCATGAAGGTTACAGGATTTTTCAAGGGCCAACGTCTTTCCATCCTTATGGATTCAGGAAGCACACACAACTTCATTGACCCTAGAGTTGCTCAATGAGCAAATTGCTATATCCACACTTGTAATTCCTTTGAGGTCATGGTAGCCAATGGGGGAACCTTACCTTGTAAAGGAAAGTTTCGTAATGTTAAAATAAAGATAGGGGACTATGAACTCAAGCAGGACATGTTTGCCCTCCAGTTGGGCGGATGTGATATTGTTTTGGGATCCCAATGGTTGAGTACGTTGGGCACTATCAGTTGGAACTTTGTTGAACTCTGGATGCAGTTCTCCTAGAACGGACAAACACACATCATCAAGGGCTCCCCGACAAGAACACCTCAAATTATCAGTTCAAACGGCATGGAGAAATTGCTAAAAAAATCATCACATGGGGTCATTGCACAACTATTCTCCATCCAACCATCCACATCTCCAATGGGTGAAATCCCACAAGACATGCAGCAGATTCTCCCCAAACAAGAGGCCATCTTTTCAGAACCAACCACACTACCACCGCATTGCTCTCACGACCATGCCATTCCATTATTGCCAGATAGTACACCTCCCAATATCAGACCACCTTATGAGCGACTCAAGCGCACCTTATTTTGAAAAGGTAGGAAACAGGACATTCGCTCTTTGGTGGCAGACTGCGACATAGGTCAAAGGATGAAAGCAGAAACAGTGCACTCTCTGGGAACTCTTCCACCATTGCCAATATCGGATCAGGTGTGGACTGACATATCTAAGGACTTCATAGAAGGGCTACCTAAATCTGGAGGCAAGTCTATTATTTTCGTGGTAGTGGACCGCCTTTCAAAGTATGCTCACTTTTGTGTCCTAACCCATCCTTACACAGCATTCACTGTTGCCCAAATTTTTCTTGACTCCATATTTCACCTTCATGGCATGCCAACCTCCATTGTATCTGATCGTGATCCCACAATTACTAGCAATTTGTGGCAAGAGTTTTTTAAGTTGTAGGGGACTCAGCTCAAAATGAGTTCAGCCTACCATCCGCAAATGGATGGTCAAATAGAGGTTGTTAATAAATGCTTGGAAACTTACCCTTGCTGCCTTGCCTCCGATAATCCTACTCATTGGGCAAAATGGCTTTCTTTGGCCGAATGGTGGTACACAACACTTCCTATCATACCGCAACCAAACTCACACCGTTTGAGCCAGTTTACGGGCGCCCTCCACTCACGCATTCCTCCTACATTTCAGGCAGCTCCAAGGTACAGGTTCCATCAACACTCCCCGAATTGGATGAAGAAGGCTCCATCTTACTTGCACCAAAATAGCTGCTAGATCATCGAACTCGCACTCTGCGCAACCATACCATTACAGAGGTCCTGGTTCAGTGGCGTGGACTTCAACCTGAGGATACTACATGGGAGTCTCTCCATCAACTCCAGGAACAGTTTCCTCATTTTCAGCTTTGAGGACAAAGCTTCTTCAAGGAGAAGGGCATGTTAGGATCTCATCCTAACCCTTAATGTAATAACTTACTTGATGTAATAATTCCTAGTGAACGTGGGTAGTACCCATGATTAATATTTTGTAATGTTCTAAGTTTTAGCTTAGGTAGTGCCTATGACAAATGGCACCCTTTTTATGTAACACATGGTAGATAGGTGGCATTGTGCATGTAATTCGTGTGGCATTATGCATGTAATTCGTGTGGCATTATGCATGTAATTCGTGTGGCATTGTGCATGTAATTCAAAGTGGCACTATGCATGTAATTCGGGTGGCATTATGCATGTAATCTAGGTGGCATTTTGCATGTAAGCCAACCTTGGAAGGAAACTCCTTAAATACCCGAAAAGGTACCAATGTAACCATCTTTTGCAAAATTAATGAAGTATTGAAGGAGGTTGCCCCCTCGAAGAGGCCCGCGATTCTGTCTTATTGTGAGATTGTTCTTTATGCAAATTTCTATTATATTAATGTGATGTTTATGTGATTTTATTTCCAAGCAATTGTGTGAGAGTGTGTTCTTTGAGTTTATTTTATAGCGGGATCTTAACAACTTCATCGCACGGTGGCCACTCATATTGAGATTCTAAGGGAGGTTTCTTGTCTATGTTGAGCACCATGTGTAAGGACTCCTCCTGAAAGGGGCTATGATGAACAGGCATGTCCCTCAAAGGGGTGTCCCTATAGTTCCATCTTGAAATGGAATGATGCAGACTCTCTTGTGGGTCAGGCCGCCAAGGCGGTATGACCAAGTCCTTAGGGCTATAGTGGAGGTGACTTGTGCACCCTTGTACACTTTTCACAACTTTTGCCCTTGATTGGTCTTGGCTACGAGTGTACACAAATGTATTGTTTTTATACAAGCTAAGTAGATTTTTTCTTTTATCTCTTTTTATGATTTTTATGCTACACTAAACAGAAGAGAGCACACATACACAAAGCAATGATTATCTCATTTAAATATTAAAGGTGTGTCCTAAACCTGGTTTAGTGTGTTTTGTTTTTTTTTAAGTTTTTTTTTTGTTTTTGAAGGTTTTTGTAAAGAATGTTTAAATGCAAAATGAGGGCTCTTATGACTCCCAAAATTGGTTGCCCCTTCGATATACCATTACCAGACCGATATACCAACCTCTCTATATACCCGCCCTTATGTGAGGGAAACTATAGGTACGTGAGAGTATATGGTACATGGAACATAGGCGGTACGAAAGGGGAATTGCCTTGTTTATGAAACCTACCATAGAAGACCTATCCTCATGCACTGGGAATCACCCCATCTATACTCGGTCATATTTCGTCAGGATTTACGTCTAGCAGCAGTAGCAATTGGGGTAGTGGATGCAAAAATTCAAGCCAAGGTGGTGATGAAATCCACTGTTGGTCTTGATCAAGGGCTAGGGTTTTACGACTAGCTCCTTGGTGTTTAATTTACCACGTGGTGCGTGGGGTTATTTTTATTTTACATGAAATAAAATAAACATGCAACAAACCTTTCCTAAGCATGCAAAAATAAAGCAAAAAAAAATAGAAAAAGAACAATAGAAAATGATAGGAAAAGTTCAGGACTCTTACCTCTTCTCTGCCCAAATCTGTCGGTTCTGAGTTTCTTCCTGGAAAATTCACAGACTAAAATTCATCTTTGGGGGGATGAATTACAGGACTGTATTCGTCATAGGGTGGGGCAAATTCCAATTCGTCCCTAGGTAAGACAAATTAAAGCTCTGTATCCACCTCCTGATGGAACGAACAGCAGTCAGCATATGAAAACTCGGTACCTGCAAGAAAAAATGACCAAGTTTTGATCAGATCTATGATCTTAAAAATAGAGGACAAGGTCCCACCATTATTGCCACTGAAATCATGAGGATACGGAAGCAAAAAGGAAAGCGAAGATGCGATGCAAACCGAAACAAACTTAATGCTAAGTCCTAGGAATTTGAAAGTGCATGAAAAATGGGGAAAGCACAAGTGAATCAAAAAAAAAAGTGTAAATAAAGAATAAAGCCCTTTTTATTGATATGTTTCACAACTCTGTTACAATTCGCATCCTCCCCTTCCAATGTCTAGGAGCGTTTAAGTGCACGTTCTTGTTACATCCATGGGTGCCCTTCCTTCTTCCGCATGCCCACATGTAAAATGGGTGGACCAAACATTGCTGCCACCTGCGTTGACGAGTCTTGACTACTCTCTACTCCTCTGATGTCTAGACCCTATGTTCAAAGGAACAAGAAATAGTCAGTAGCACCTGCGGATAAAACAAAGCATGCAATCCCTAAGCCTACGATAAGTGAATGAGAAAAATGAATTAAACTATGACTAAAATGAATCCAAATGCTCTAAAAATTTGATAGGGGCATCAAGACACCACAAGGAGGGCCCTATAAAAATAACATTTAGGAAATTCCTCGTCGATTTGAATTCGCTCTGGGGTGGGACAAATTCACCTACAACAAAAAGCTAAAAAGGTACTGTCCCAAATGTCCTACCTAGGAACCTCCAAAAGACCTAAAAACTTGGGGTTAGCTAATAGGAGGTATTTTGGGAAGACCCAGATGGTTAGATTTTCCCAATTTAACCTCCATAAATGGGAATTTGATTATGCTACCTGTAGATTAGTAGAGGCGAGCAAGGATAGAAACATGATCAAAATTGTTCAAAACGAAACAAAATTTAAATGACAAACTATCTAAGCATCATAGAAGTGAATGAAAAAATTAAATAAAGAAAGTACACCATATAATTCCCATCGCTCTGAAGGGGGGCAATTAGGATTGTTGCAGTGTGGCAGGGGGAGCCCATGGGGCAGGCCGCCTACCGTTTGAGGCCTAATTTTGGCACCAATCCACTTGGTATGGGTCCAAAACCTCTTGTGGGGTATTTTTGGAAAATTTGGTGGGATATTGTGGCCAAATTTTGAGTTTTGGGCTCAAGATTCATCCTCCCAATAGTCACCCAATGACCTCCCCTCTAAAAGAGATCAAGGATGTGAAAGGCACAAATCCAAAAGGTGTGAGGTATGAAAATAAAACAACAGCACTTTGTTGCTTCAAAATGCTCCTTATCTATATCTTTTGGGGTGAGGAAACTCACTAATTTATAGACCTAGAGGTCTCTTGAAATGGGCATGCAGAGGTACCACTTGGCAATCATGGCTTCTCAGGGGGAAGGAGACCCCTCCCTCAATAGGGACTTCATGACTACCCTTGTAATTTCCTCTAACACTCAAAAACGCTCACCCATACTCCCATGCGATGAAGGAAGCATTAAGTGGTGGATCTAAGCTACCATTTTTCAAGATTTAACTTTTTGCCCATTGAACCTGCAATTCGCATCACCCTAGAGCGAATCTAGAATTCGTCCCTGGGTGAGGCGAATCCTAGTTTGAATTCGTTCCATGGTGGAACAGATATTGAGCAAAGTGTCGAAAGGTGCCAAATTGATCTCTGAAATTCCAAAACTATTGTGGGAGTGGTTAGGACCACTGTTTAACCTCTGGGGGCTGCCCTTGGGGCTGTGTGTGTCAATGCGATCAGTGTTTGCAGTCACATAATTGGATTGGTGTTGTTTTGGTGTCTACAATAATACTAATCAGGAAAGGAAAGAATGTAGGGCAATGAAATATCTATAGGGGTTGAAGTAGGAACCCAAAATTTGATATTTCAATATCAATGAGCATCTTGTGTAAAACAAATTTTGTTTTAGCCCATATAATCCAAATATATACATAAAATTACAAGGAGGAAATATCCTAACAATAGTCATATATTTCAACAATGTGGTTATTAATAGAAGTTAAAAATAACCTTTTGAAAGTACCAAAAGATATTTGAAAAATTTATTAATTATGATTAATCTTAGGTTTATGCATTACAATATTGATTTTAAAGTGTGACAAATATATAATTATTTTTTTATTTAATAAATTTAGTATGCCAATACATTACTCAAGAAGTGTCAATGGTATATTGTAAGACCATTCCTATTCCAATGAGGATAGGTTGCAACAATTTTGAAAAGAATAATCTCCATAGGTAAACATAAATATCTACATTAGTTGATTGAAAATATTATTTATATGATATATACTAGTCTAGATATCGACTATATTGTCAACTACCTTTCACAATGCATTCAAGAACCAAGGATATGATAATAGAAGACAAAAAAGATAGTACTCAAGTATATCAATGGTATGATTGCATATGATCTAGAGTACAAGAAAAATATCAGTTCCTCTTGATAGGATTTATATATTTATAGTATGTAATATCCACATCTACATGTGTATTCTTTTTAGAATCTATTTTGATATCGTAGGAAAGTAAAAAGCAATATGGTGTTTCTCAATATCTTACAAACATAAAATATCATGTTGCATGGGGAGCTAGCTACAATATGACATGGTTACATTGCATATTATTAGGATTGAGTATTCTATAGACATAAAAACAATAATCTTGAAATACAATAATCAAATAGTTTCATAACTCATTTGTAATATGGTTTTTCATGAGCACACAAACATGTTGGAGAATATGGCTATTATATCATTTGGTTATTTATTAATTTACCCTCATGAGTGCATATTTATTTTAGGAATATATTAGGAGTTATTTATTTATTAGTGTAATAGAATAAAAGCACAAGTGTTAGAATTTGCAATGATGTAAATGTGCATGTAGTCCACATGTACATGAGTCTTAGTGTTGAGTGAGAGGCAAGTAACCTATATTTATTTATAAAGGCCTCATTCTGAGTGATTGTGAGTGAGTAAAAATAGTGCAAAGGTGTGAGTAGTAGTAGTAGTAGTAGTAATGTAGATACATTTTGCTATCATAGAGGTGTTGCACACTCCATGAGTGGAGCATTGTAAGTTTCATGAGATTTCTATATGAGCATTGTATCAAGTCTTCTATCATATTTTCATGCATGGTTTTTTGCTATTATTATAGTTTTATCATTGCATGTTTATTTCTATACTTGTGAATACATTTTCTTTATGTTAAATGCTCCAAAATCTAACGATGGCATCAAAGACATTGTGGATCAAAGAAAAACCACAATTTCTATTATTGATTATTTGCAAACTAGTTCATCCATAGTGCACCAATGCATGCAAATACCATAACAATAGATTTTTGGTAGAAGTATCTCTAGGTATAAGTATAGAAAATAGAGAAAACCACATGATATATCTAGAGTTTTTCCACACGAGTTGTAATGCTTGTGAATACTAGAACTCAACATTGTCTCACTAGGTTGGCAATCCCACTAGTAAAGTTTATTTCTCATAGAGTCAAATAATTTTTTATTATCTCTAATATTTTATTACAAGAGAGAAAATAAGTTTTGAAGATAACAATTTGGTTACTAACATCTAAGTTTTTCTTATTGTAGAAAATTAACTTTGAGAAGGTGATAAGCTTCCTACAATAGATAGATAAGAACTTCATCTTTGTTGCCTAAAAATAGAAGTTGCTTTCTTCATGTAGGGATTGACTCTTTGTTGCAAAAAATGAGGATTGATAATTTGGAGGCCTAAGTAGAAAGGTCCCATTGAAATATTTATAGATTGAAGGCTCATAGTTGAAATATCTAGGAGATATTTAGTGGCCATGGAAGCCACATAAAATATTGTAAATCTAGGAAGGATGTCCTAGAAAGAAAACCCCATTGAATATTGAAGAGACTCAAGGATAAGAGTCCTAGATAAAGATTGAATATTGGTGATATCCATTGAATACTAAAAACTTTTGATTGATGAAGTACCCTAATGAAGAATAGATCCTTTTAAGATACTATAAAATAAGAGATTCATTAAAGACTCTATTGAAAAAGAGATACATTGAAGACACTATTGAAGAAATTCCATTATGAAATATTGAGCATTAAAAAGAACTAATAAAATATTCTATTGCATATTTTAGTAGTAGCATATTCAAGAGATCCTAGAAGAATATCTCATTTCTATAGTTGAATATTGAAGAGGACAAGAAATCTCTTGTTGAAGATTTAGAAGCTGAAATATTTAGAACCATTGATAGGTCTCAAGGAGAAACAAGAATAAGCCTTGGTGAGCCTCATTGAAGGAATTCATATAAGGACTCATTGAATAAATTACTACCAAAGAATAATCTAAGTAATTGGAACAATTATTGCCATATAGTGAAAAACCCAAAGGAGAATGTTTGGAAATAAGATTGTCAAATCAAAGAGGTAGTATTGAATAGATCTCAATATTGATAAATTATTTGAGAAGGATATCTACTTTAAAGTCAAAATTTTGCAAGTGAAAAGAGAGAAGAACCACCAAATTTGCAATATTTGGGGGCCATCATTGAAGGAGATTCTTAAGCAACATCTCAACTACGAATTGGGGAGAATCCTACCAAATTTTTGGAATTCAAGGATAACATTTCAGTGACGGTATTGAATGTCTTACAATATATAAAAAAAATAGATATGAAGACAAATAAAAGTGAAGCATATTAATAGAAATCAGAGCTACAAAATACAGAATTCGTGGATAGTGAAATAGGTAACAAATCAAAGATATTAAAAGCAACAATGAAGATTGCTTAGTGCTGAAAATTTCAGAAATTATGGGTAGCATTAGTGACTACTAAAATTCAGATTTCAAAAGAACATTATGAATATTTTTTTAATCCACCAAATAAGAGTTTAGAGAAGGAAGTTGATAAGGTATTGAGGCTGCAGAAAGGTGAGAAAAGAGTTGTTTTTTGACAGCATAAGAGAGTTGTAAAATCATCCACAAAAGGCAGTCATTGAGGTGACTTGAATCACCACTATCCCCATCATCTATGATAGAAAAAGGTATGCAAAAATAAGGTGCAAAAAATTAATGAGTTGAACTTTCATATTTGGTTTTATATTAAGGTTTATTAAGCACCATTTTTTCAAAGGATAAAAAATTGCATAGAATAGTTTCATTCCAAGTCTTCAAAATAGTCAGAAGTTATAGTTTACAAGGAGAAAACCTAAACATAAAAAAATAGAAGTCAGGGAGACTATATTTGCATTATAAAGAATGCAAAATATTACATTGACTAGCATGGGATAATAAGTTAAAGAATAGCCAAGAAAGAAAAGTATTATCAAGAGTTAAAGGTATTATTCTAGTTTAGCCAAACAAGTCATCAAAGGCAATTTTTTAGATCTCTTTTGTAGAAGTAAATGGAATATTATTGTGGCAAGGAATATTCACCAAAAATAATAACAATACTTCAAAAATATGGGGAATAGAAGACAATAAAATGCAGTTAGAAAAATATCTTAAAAGGAAGAAGAAATTCAAATTTTAAGTGCACATATCCAAACGGATTTATAGGACAGTCTTGGAGAGGGTTAAAATAGTCTTAGGGAGTATACGTTAGAAAAACCACATTAGTATATTAAATCCCACATGTCGATCAAGGTAAAGGATAAATTTCTAACCACAGGGGGTCAGCTATAGTATATGTTTGTGAGTCATACAAAGGACTTTATGAGTGCAGCAAAAAGGGCAGGTTTTACAAAGAAAAAGGAAGTGTTAAGAACTCGATAAAGGGGAACTCTAAAAAACCTTACAAAAAGAGCCTTCATAAAGCAATGGAAGGTGCATTCAGGAGGATGAAATTCCAAATTATCTAAGGTATCAAAATACACCCAAATAAGTTTTGTAGCCATTGAAATTTCTGCCCATATAAAGCACAAAAATGGACTTGCAAAAAGAGATAAAACAAGTGGAAATACAAGGGTGAATATTAAGGTCATATTGCACCAACAAAGGAGGCGTCGTCATCATTGAAACAAGCTAAAAATAATAGGTCTTCCACATCCAAGAGTTCCATTGAAGATGGTACAAAAATTCTGCCAAAAATATAGCATTTGTAGCAAGAGAATTTGTAGGAATAGAGCATTGAAGAGTGCTAGAAAATTTAAAGAAATATAGGAATTGTTGGCCACGTAGAGGAGTTGGTCTAAGTAATAAAGGAGAAGATTTTCACATTGAAAAATGTGTTTGGATCACCCAACATTATAGTCTAAAGTATTCCTAGTAAGGATAATATGAAGGAGCACCCAACATCATAAGGTAATGCTCCTCCAAGCTAATATAAGACAGAGGAGTGCTCAATGAAGGTAAATAAGATAAAATAGGTTGATTACTCTCTATACATAATCACCCAATGTAGAATTAGAAGGTAAAAGTATATATAACAACCATCAAGCAACAAGGATTAAGAATACGAGCACCACTTGTCACAGACATTGAAAGAAGAAGTTGAACAAATGTTTTCAAAGGACAAGTACCACATGTATTAAGTGCTACAAGGAGGTGCAAGTATAAATGTTTTCAAGAAGGTGAAGAAGATAAGTGCCATTTGGAACTCTCATATCAGATTACACCAAGTAAAGAAGGCTCCCACATATGTAAAAAAAGGAGGAGAGCCCAAGGTTGTATCGAATACATTGAAGGAATATGATGCAATTTTGAAAGTACGTAGAAAGCATCCATACAAATGTGCATAGAACCGAAAAGTGATAGGTGACTACATACAAACATAATATCATTTTTAAAGAGAGATTTCAAGCCCAAATTAGTGCACATATCAACCAATTTGATGTGTGAAGAGTAGAGCACATATCCATCCAACATTCGGTTGAAGAGAGAAGAAGAAAACAATCCTTCTACAAAGAGGAAAACATTGATAAGCAAGGTGAAGAGAAACAAGGAAGCCAGTCCTTGCAAACTGCATACGAACAACTTGCAAATCAGAAGTAAGAATATGAAAAACATTAATAATTATATTGCAAGTCTGATATGAAGTTTTATTAAATATTGTAGAGAAATTAATAGGAGCAGTAAGGTGTTAAAAAGATATCTAGAATGGAATATTGGTTATACAAGATGTAGTGTAAAACTAGAAGCATTTATTTTATTTCCATTGCTTTTAAAGAATAGTTACAAAATTTTAACATATAGAGATATAAGTAGTAGTAAAAATTAATTTGCAAACATTTAATATTTCTAAAACTTCTAATTAGGGAGATATAAGGAATCCTACTTCAAATTAAATTTTTAGAAGTTTAGAACCTATCATTGCATCAAGTTGCTAGTTGGAAGATTGATTTATGAAGGACATATCCAACTAAATATTGAATTCATATTATTGAATATTGCATTTCTAATAGATGTCTAAATAATTGATTGCAAGTGATATAGTTGAATTATATTTATTGCATGTATCAATACTAGAGAGATATAAGGAAGTATACTACAAAGAATTTATCAAAGTATTTCTAAATATGAAGAAAAAGGCTAAAACTAAATAAAATATCTACCTCAAGTAATTCAGTAAATAATGACATCAAAAACACTATTTGAGAGGAAAGAGTAAGTGTCATAGAAAGTGGAATTAATATTTTGCTTTTAAAGTTATAAGGAAATCTAGATCCTACTTAAAAGAGGATACATAGTGAAGCTCTAACAAATATTTTTGAAACAATGGAAGATTATCTACATGCACAACTCACCAAAGCAATTGATAATGGAAAGAATGACATTCAAATTCCTTTAGAATATGGAAGTATACTATACATGGCACTGCTTACATTCAAATGCTATAAGGATGAAAATGTAGAACATAAGGGATTGATTGAACTACTTAAGCTAAAAATAGAAATGGATGAATCAACCCTCTCTAAGATATTTTAATACTCATTTAGAATTAGTACTACAATTTCTAATAACTCAAAATTTATTTTGATTCTCTAAGTGTATATTCATAAGCCTCCTTTCAAGACAAAAAAAAAATGATAAAACCAAAAGCAAAGGAAAATTACTCTTGCAGGAATCAGGTGAAAGTACATCCACCTATGAAAGTACCAACTCCAATACAGGGGAAGAAGATGAAGAGGCAAGTCAAGGAGGAATACAATGCAGAGTAAATTAAATATATTTCAATAAAAAATCACTCATGTAGAAATACATGCAAAAGAGAAAGATCCATATTGAAGACTAATGTCTTCAAACCAAATAATGTAAAATTGGGGGGTGTTGGAAATTATAGCTATTAAATCATTTGGTTATTTCCTAATGTACCCTCATGGTGCATATTTAGTTTAGGGTTATATTAGGAGTTATTGTTTTATTAATGTAATAGAATAAATGCACAAGTGTTAGAATGTGCAATGATGTAAATATGAATGTAGTTCACATGCATATGAGTCTAAGGGTTGAGTGAGAGGCAAGTGACCTATATTTCTATATAAAGGTCTCATTGTGAGTGATTGTGAGTGAGTAAAAGTAGTGCAAATGTGGAGTCGTAGTAGTAGCAATGTAGCTCCATTTTGCTATTATGGAGGAGTTGCAAAATCCATGAGAGGAGCATTGTAATTTTCATAAGCTTTCTATATAAGCATTTCTAGTGCATTGTATCAAGTTTTCCTATAATATTTTCATGCACGTTTTTTTGCTATTATCATAATTGTATCATTGCATGTTTATTTCTATACTTGTGAATGGATTTCCTTTATGTTTAAGGCTCCAAAAGCTAACAAAGCACATTGAAGATCATTACCACTTCAACTACAAACATATTAAACTGATGGAAAAAAATGATATTTCTATGTTATGCTATGTTAGCTTATGGGCCTATAATAGTGACTAATAAAATATTAGTCCACTAAGGTAGTGGCATGACTATGCCACCCACCATACACTATTCATAAACATTAAATAATGTAATAGTAGATATCAAAGATATCCCAACATCCTCCCTTATTACATTATTTGGGATAATGTCTTAGCTCTTGCTTGGTAAGACCCCAAGGTCTTACTATAAAATTATTAACAAATTAATGTAAATATAATCGCAGGCCACTCAAAGGGGGCTCCCTTGTAATCGCTTTGCAACTATAGGGGGATCACTCCTTGGAATCTATGATTCTTATTCTTATTATTCGTGGATGATTTGATATGGACGGACAACCTAATATATATCTACCCTAAAGCTATTTTGGTGAACAGACATGATGGTTCACGTATGAAGAGACGTAATGGTTCACATTATGAAGGGTTGTGATGGTTCACTTTATAAGTTGATAATATAATAATTAAATGATTAATAATACTAACTAATACTAACTAATAATGTTAGGATTAAGGATCCTAACATTCCACCCTCCTTAAAAATAGCTTTGTCCTCAAAGCTCAAAGTGAGAAGCTTTGTCCTTTGTTTTCCAATAAGGATTTGTGTAAGTTCTTGGACTCTTTTAATGGCATCCTTTCGTAGGTAGGGATATCGAGAAGGATGAAGCATTAGCGGGGGGTTGCCAAGAACAATAGTAGAATCACCGTTAGGAAAATCATGATGACGATGGAAGGGCAACCCTTGGGGTTCCTCAAATACTTTAGAATGATACATCAAAAGTGATGGTATTGATTTCATATCCTTTTTTGGTTCCTTGGTAGAACCAACGGAGAAGGAGTGTGTAGTCACTCTGCGTTGGTTCCGAATAGGTTTGGTCATATGGAAAGAAATCACTATCGGTGAGGAAGGTATGTGTAGGTCTTGTAGAGTGCATGTTTGGCTAGCATTGATCACTTTGGGTATGTCTACTTCATTCTTGCTTGGTACATAAATCACTTCTTACACATAGACCTCATTATCTTCATTGCAGTGAGTAGGTGCACTGGTCACTTTGGACACAACTACCTCATCTGCTTGCTCTATGGAGATACATGGATCAACTTCCTTCAATAAATACAATGTTAGTGTAGCACATTTATGATGGGGTCCAAATTGTTCATCATAATTATCACAATCCTTTTGCTCGTCGTTCCTTCATCTCCTCAAAGCTAAGATGTTTAATTTGTAAAGTTCGATTAGATTTGGGGGTTTTGTAAGTGCTTTGTGCCCTTCCATTATGCATAGGTTTAGGAGCGATGTAAGTGGTCAATGATTTTTCCATAAGTGGTTTCCCTAATCGTTGTTGTGCATTGATTTTATCTTCAGCTAATTTTGCAAATCCATAGGTCTACATCATGGTATAGGGATTTAACCTTGTCACCTCCATTCTAATTCTCTTTTTTAATCCCCTAATGAAGCCATTGATGAGAATTGATTCATCTAATATTGTGTTGTGTTTGGTGATATCCTCAAACCAAGTTTGATACTCATGCACAAAAGTGATTTGATGAAGATATTTAAGCAATTCCCACATGGCTCTGATACCAAATGGTAAGACCCTAAGGTCTTACTATAAAATTATTAATAAATTAATGTAAATGTAATCGTAGGCCACTCAAAGGGGGCTCCCTTGTAATTGCTTTGCCACTATAGGGGGCTCCCTCCTTGGAATCTATGATTCTTATTCTTATTATTCATGGATGATTTGATATGGATGGCCAACCTAATATATATATCTACCCTAAAGCTACGTTGGTGAAGAGACATGATGGTTCATGTATGAAGAGACATGATGGTTCACGTTATGAAGGGTTGAGATGGTGAACTTTATAAGTTAATAATGTAATAATTAAATGATTAATAATACTAACTAATAATGTTAGGATTAAGGATCCTAACATTGCTCTTTTGCCCTTTGGCCTATGAAATCTTGGTTCATGGTTGAGATGCTCTGGCTTAGATGAATACATCTAGGCACGCCTCTGGGTCTGTCACCTCTAGGTATGTATCTCGGTCATTTTATCTCTGGGTATTCCTCTAGGTCTTCTACCTCTCGATCTTCCACATGGTCATTTTACCTCTAGATATGCCTCTCGATCGTTTGTATTTATGTCATCCTTTGATTCTAAGAAAAATAAGTATTTCTTGAGTACTTAAGCAAAAGTGGGATTTTCCTCACTTTGCTTTAACAACTATGAGTGTCCTTATTGTGACCACCTCATCCTACCAAAATGCATGGATAACTAGTCGTTGCATCTACTAGGTGTGATAGAGTAGATCACTACATACGAGGTTCACTTTTTTGTTAGGTTTGTTCCCCCTCAAGGTGAAACTCGTCTCATGTATGCAGGTGTTGGTCTACACTAAAATCACACCTTTACAAGATTGTTTGAGACATTAAGTGTGTCTATGAGGCACACTTATAGTGTTGAGAAGTGTCAAATCCTATCGAAAATGCACTCCATACAACAATATTTGAGAAACTTTGAGCCATTAGAATCTCAAAATGGAGGATGGGAAAAATACAGAAGAAGAAGATGCAAAAGTTTCTTAAGTGTCTTCGTCTGTAGTCTTCAAAATTTGATGATGTGTCTGAAGTGTCCAATATTTTGTAGTCTTCAAGTCTAGACTCTGTAGTCCCTAAATGTTGGTTAACATGGTTCAACTCACGATACATGTTATAGTTAATGTGGTTTGACTTACGATGCTTTTGGAACCTTTGTTTTGAGCACTAAGTTATAACAAACTTTTACAAATTTGAATTTTGACATCTCTACTGAATTGTGCTCAAAAAAAAATGTTTTACAATAAATATAAACATTGTTATACTCGAAAAGCATGAAAATTCACCTGACAATGTCTCATCAAACAAAACGGGGGTTAATATTTCTCTCAATACGGAATTTAAAATGTATCCCTCGCATGCGAATATTTCAAGCAATGTGCTTTTCAAAATAATTTGACTGTGATTTAAAAAATTATGTCGTAGATCCTCCACTTTGGAAAGATGCCCAAATCCTTTCAACGTGAATTAAAACATTATGGGAAAGAATTTTTAAAAATATAGAAAGAATTTTTAAAAATATAGGCTTGATTAGCCCTCCCACTTGCAATGTGGGATTATGCATATAAAATGCATATTCGTTTGCCACTTTAATAAGGTGCATCATGGTGGAGATCCATCACGAGCAATATGTGCCCATGTGATGTGGCCAGATGGTCGGCCATTTACAAAGTGGGTTCTGGGCTATGTGGAGCCCATCCACGTGCTCCATGAAAACTCCCTTGGGGAAATGAAAACCCCACTAAATTTGAATGTTTTAAAATTATTTCATGGTGGCACGCGGGCTTCGGGCTTCTGTGCGTTCTCTAAGACTGCTGCGTTGGCGTCCATCACCCAATGGTGCCCGCTTTGCCTTCTACGTCGGACTGTTTCGGTCTGCCAAACTAGACGGTACTGCAAAAATAGGCTAAATTTGGGGAGGTGCTTATGTGGAGAAGATTGCAGCACCGTAGTGGCGCCTGTGCTACGCAGTGCTGGCTGTGCGCGCCATTTATGTGCGCTGCAGATCCGATATCTCGCTGATCCCGCTCTCTGCGTGTATTATGGCATTGAGAAGGAGACGCAGTTCTTTTCTCTCCTGCGTATGCTGTTACAGGAGGCCAATACCATCGATGACGCGTGCACGATGATGTCGGGCGCTGCTGTGCGTGGTGCTGCGCTTGAAATTGTTTGTCGAAGAGATTTTATGCCGTTGTTGGCTTGTGATAACGCCGCCATAGTACACCTACCGTTGTTTTCTCTTAAAATTTTAATTTTATACCACTATAGATTAATGTGTAGACATTAAAATTTTAATTTTATACCACTATAGATTAATGTGTAGACAAGTTAACAAACTCTATTGTATATGTTAAGTTTGAATATTTTGAGTCTTTCTTGGATGTACTTTGATAGAGTATTAAAATAATAGGAGGGATGTTATGGTTTTGTAATTAGTTTCAAAGTTATAAGGTAGTAATAAGTTCGTTGCAACCTAATACATCCTTGTTCTTGATTCGTTATTTATATACATAAATGCAAAGTTTATCATAGTTAATTTGTAATGATAACATTATTGATATTATAATTATTATTTTAAGTTTGGCTTTTTTATGTTAGGGAAATTATATAGATTATATCACATACTGTCTTGTATATATAATTTGAAAATAAAATTAATGTATTAAATGAATTGATATTTTACTATTATTAAATAGATGAAATTTATATTTGTATTGTTAGATTTAAAATAAAACTAAATGTATGTGATATTTAAGAAAAGTAACATTAAAAATTAAACGAATGATAATGAGATATAAAGTTTGGGGAAAAACTACCTTAATGAGAAAATGCAATCTTGAATAACATGGCGTTATTTTATGATGGATTGCAAATATTTTTCTTAATTTAGATGATGGTATTAAGCTAAAATATATTAGCATGGCAATAGTTCTATTAAATTGGTTTGATTCTTTTTAAGATTTTTATGAAAATCATATTAAAATGATCCATCTAGTATTATATGCCTTAAGTTAAAACATGATGATTTATTTAAGGATATCACACTTCACTTATTTACTTACTTATTTATAGATATTTTAACCTTGTTATTGTTTTCTCAAATTAATTAGTATTAGCATAGTACCTCAACACTACCTTGTAAGTTTTACAAATTTGAATGGGTGTATGATAGAGAAATTAGATAGCAAAAACCTCACAAAGGTTCTTAAAACTTGACCATGTATGAACATGAACTGATCTCCTTGCAAAAAAAGATTTATTAACTGCAAGTACCAATTCAAGGAAGTGATTTGTTCAGCAAAAGGTGTTGATCCACTTGTAAATGCAAGTTATTCTCTTGTGAGAATAACCAATTCACTTTCTAAACCACAGTAAACCACTCAAATAGTCATAAAGGTAAATTGAAGGTATGGATCCCAAGGCAAATCATATGGAAAATTACATTATGGATTGTAGTGGCATATTAAATCATTTTTGAATCCTTCTAAGTCTATTAGATGCATAATTCAAGGTATGCATTTGGTGGTGCATATTTTGCTAAAGATATCCACAAATATTTACTTAAACTAGGTGTAATTTATTCTCACCTTAGGTATCTCAAGGTTAAAAATTTCCTACAAATAAGGGTCTAGACCCTCATTATTTTCCTCTTTCGGCCATAATTATTCATAGAAACACTTTTTGAAACCCACATTTTGTTTTGATCTCATGATATTGTAAAAAATTGTTAATCCCTTAGTAATTCCATCAATGCAACTAACATCTTGGTGTCTTAAGTGTGTAGCAGTTGTGGCATAGCTATTTTAGCCCAAATTTTCATTCATTTATCAATTTCATAATCTAATTAACAAATAAACATTGATATTATTTGATTGATCACACACATTTCTCACTATGGTTTAAAATTGTATTTTCTTGAATCACTTTTATCTTTAAACTTCCATGATTTTTTTATTTTTCCAATTTACATTTTTTAATTTTACTTTTAACTCAAGTTTTTATCAGTTAAAATAGGAATATTCCACAAAGAAAATTGAGATCCAACCTAAATCCAAAGGATGGTACATTCCATTGGAAATCCCTTCCAACATTGTTGAAACTTGAATTGGGGTACAAAAATTAATTAGAATTTAGTATAATTATTTGATTCAACATAGTTTTTGGGACATAGGTTCCTTACTGGGAGGGATGAGGAGGATGAATTAGCCTGGGGCTGTGGGAGCCTTGGGGTCTATTCAGTTAAGGATGGTTATGAGCAGATCCTCCCGGGGCCTCCCCCGCATTCCTTTTTGGTCCAGGACTGGAGAAGGATTTGGCATCCCAAGGGCTGGCCAAAAGTGAATTTCTTTGCCTGGTAGCTCATGCACAAAGGAGTTCTCACCTTTGACAAGCTTAGAAGTAGAGGAATCATTGGTCCCTCTTAGTGTGCTCTATGTCATAAACATGAGGAAACTGCAGATCACTTGATGTTCAAGTGCCCTTTTACGCATCAGATATGGAAACACTGGTTCTCTCAATTTAAAATTAAGACTAATCGTGAATTAAATCGTGCCAAAATTTGGGAAATATGGAAAAGGGGTAGATTTAAATCTTCAGCGCTCCGTCTTGGTTGGGAGCTTGGATTTCTCTTCATTTGGTGGCAAGTTTGGCTGGAGAGAAATGCCCGGATCTTTAGAGAAACTTTCTCCTCGACAGACGGCGTCTGGCAGGTCATTTGGAGCAAAGTTACAGAAACTGTGGCCATCAATGCTGATGAGGAGAATCAGGTTGGTCTTGGGCTTTCAGAGGAGGGGGTAGAGGGTCCTGAGAGACAAGATAGAGAATGTTGGAAACCTCCCCCAGTAGGCTGGATCAAGATCAATACGGATGGGGCTGCAAAAGGAAACTCGGGTAGTGCGGGTATTGGTGTTGTCTGCCGGGATCATGTTGGTTTGGTGCTCTACTGGGAACTGTAGGGTTTGGGTAGAGCTACAAACAACGAAGCAGAAGCTATTGCGATCAAGGTCGCTTCTATTTGGGTTGTTCAGTAGGGTCATAGGAGGATAATTATTGAATCCGATTCTCAAGTGTTGGTCGGTGCTCTTGACTGCATGCGGAACTTCGCCTCGAAAGCTTGGAGGCTGTGGATGCTGATTTCCAAAATTAAGGATTTATGGAGGGAGTTAGATGATGTGATCTCGGTTTATGTGAGTCAAAATTTGAACAAGGTGGCTGACTTTCTTTCAAAGATGGGTGCTGAGAAAGAGGTTGGTGTGCAGCTGCATAGTGACATGCCTCTGATTGATGAAATGATTCGGGTTGGTTTGGAACGTTCCCTACGTCAATGAGCAAAAAAATGGCTAAGGTTGGTTTTTGTCGCGATATCGCGACTTGTTGCGTTGTCGCGACCTCCGCTGGTAAGCTGTCGCGATTTCGTGACTTGGTGAGCCATCGCGTCCTTCGGCTAGCAGATGCAGCGATTTCGTGATGTTTTTGGCGAAGGGTCGGCATGGAGGAAAATCGTCGCGATATCGCAACAATTTTCGGGAATTGGAGCACAGTGCATATTTCGTCGTGATTTCGTGACCTTTTTGCTGTTTGGAGGATGCAAGGAAAAACCGTCGCGATATCGCAAAATTTTTGGCGGTCTGGCGCCATCTAGAATACTTGTCGTGATATCGTGACTCTTTTAGTTACTGGGAGCAAAATGGAAAATTGGCCGTGATTTGGCGACACTGTCGCGATATCGCTACCCTTCTTCGGCTTGTGCACCAATTGGATTTTTTGTCACGATTTCGCGACACTCATGCTGGATGGGCGATTTGGAAAATTCTTGTTGCATTTTTGCGACCTTTCTGGAGTTCGGGAGATCTTTGGTTTTTTGGTCGCAATTTCGTGACATCTTTGTTGCTGGAGCACTGGAAGGAGGTACCATTGCGATTTCGTGACCTTTTTTGCGGTCGGTTGTCGAAGGCTCTGGTTTTCATGAAATCGCGACTAGGGGCACCGCGACGGCCGAGTTGGGGCTGACTGTCGTGATTTCGTTGCATGTCACGTTTTCGTGACATGTCGCTGTTTCGCGCCCTGTTGGCTTTTGTGCTCTTTGCTGGTTTGTGCAGGCTCTTTTGCTCTGCTCTTGTTGTCTTGGTTTTTGCTGTTGGTTGGGATGTGCTTTCTCCTATTTGTAACTGCTCTTTGTATTAATACAAGTTTTTCATTTTTTCAAAAAAAAAACATAGTTTTTGGGACATGAATTCTATTCAACTATAATATTTGTTTTGAGCGCATCAGTTGGATAACCGAAGAGGTTTTTGGTTGTTGTGGAATTAAAGACATAATTTTTAACCCAAGAGGACCCAATGGAGATACCTTCAAATCCTATTTTAGAGAGACATTGTTCTTTTGAAGATTTTTTAAAGGATAAATCCCCAACAGAGAATGAAGAAGCACAAAAAATTGTATTAAAAATGCTCTTTATGGCTATTAGAAATAGATCAATATCTCAACGAGTTAATGGATGCTTACAAAATTCATAGTCAAGACCAAATATTATCATTAAGTTAAGGATGGCAGAACAAATTGGTTTATATAGATCCAATAACGATTTAATTTATAAATTCATGGACATTCACCCTACTTTAAATTTTTTACATTCTTGGGTTTGGCAAAACTGGGAGCCTCTCAGTGAGTATTCTTTGGGGTTTATTAGCAATGGATGTTTTATTATTAGTTTTTCTCCACTTATTGATAGAAATAGGGCTTTCAAATTAGACAAGAGAAATCATGGTCTGATAGGATTATTTTTTCAACCCTATAGAGTGCGATTTGATCTTCGAATTGAAACCCCAAATGTCTTAGTTTTGATGTATTTCTATGCACTTCCAATGGATTTTTAGAGTGAGAAAATATTATAAATTATTAGCAATTCTTTTGGAAGGAATTTGGGTGTTTCCAAAGATACAATGGAAGGAAACACAACTATTTATGTTATGTTATGCATATAAATGGATCTTAGCTAGCTTTTTCCAATAGAGGTTGAACTCAAACTTGTAAGAATATATTAGATTCAACAACTGGATTATGAGATGTTACCCTTCAGGTGCAAAGTTTACCACAAAAATGGGTATTTGACATGATCTTGCCCAAACAATGGGAGCATAAAAATGGAGGCTCCTCTGGGAATGTGAAATCTTCCTAAGGATGGTATGTCAAAACTCAATAAAGAAATAATCAATATTTCATAGGGCAAATAATCACAGGGATATGGTTTTAAATATCCCAAAAGAAAGATAAGGCAATAGAAAAAATATGGTAAAGAGCAAACCCAACTTAAGACCTCCAATAGGTATGATATCTTCAACACACTAGTGGACTAGGAAGAAGAACAATTCATGGAAGGAGTGTATGGGAATAATAAAAATAATAACAACCATTTTCAAGCACCTCTTTCACCTCCTCCTATCCTAGAGTAGGCAATTGAGTATAATGAGTTGTTGCAATCAGATATTGTAAGGGTAGTGATAGTGCATAACCAAGAGTAACTAATAATTAAGTATGTCATCATGGGTATAGAAAAAAAGAATAAAAAAAGGCCAACTCTAAGGATAAATTAGGTGGAAAAAATATCAAAATATATCAGCTCTCAAGGAATGGGTAGAAAATAAAATAAGGAATTGATAGCAGTTCAAGGAGTGGGTAGAAAATAAAAATATAATTTATTAAGTATTAAAATTAATGAGATAAAAACTAATTGATGAAGATGCAATCAAGCACCAAATTAATAAACCAATGGTTATCAACAACAGGCTGGAAAATGATAGTCTTATACTCATTGAAGTTCGACTTTAGTAAAGTGGGGTCTCGGGAGAGCCTTGGTCTGCCACCAGCTCGACTTTCCGGCGAAAAGTTGTTATCAACAATAGGCTGGAAAATGATAGTCTTATACTCAAAAGATTAGAAAAGTGGGGTCTCGGGAGAGCCTTGGTCTGCCACCAGCTAGACCTTCCGGTGGAAAGTTGTTTGTATTTCGAGTACGAAGCTTTCTTTTTATAAAAACCATTTGTATTTAGCTGAAAGTGATTTTCTAGGGTTATTTTGCAACAGAGTGAATTCGAGAGGCCATTTTCTTATAGGACTACAGATATTGACTCAAAATATTGTTTTTTAATTTCCTTTATAAAAGGGAAACTGTAACTGTCAACTAACACCAATCTTTTCGAAACGAACGTGAAATATTCCCGTTAAGTTAGAATTCAGTTCAATATATTATCTTTAATTTTTTTATAAAACGTAAATTGTGACCACATAATTTCTTGGAAACGAATAATAAATATTATCATTAAATTAGGATTCCAGGCCACCTATCACAAGGAATCAGATGAGGAGAGTCCAGAGTCTTTATAAATTTGCTTATGCCTTACATGAGACTTAACCTGAGAGACCCCTGGGAGGGAGAGAGGCTAGTGCTTTCTTTGCTTGTAAGTTGCTTGACTGGCATTGTTACAAACAAAAGAACGTGAGAATTGGATAGCCTTAATTAAAGATACAATGAAGCTGAGTCAATGGTGGTTTGTCGTAGCTGTTATTGCGTCATTGGTTATTAAAAGGGATGATAATTGTAATGCACAAGAGCTGAAAGTCCCTCCTCCTCCTTGGATTACTTCCCCACTACCGCCTGGGGTAGTAGAATGTCCCCCACCTGCGCCTTCGTTTTGGAGCCCTGCTTCTCCACATTTGCCTCCCCCTCCCCCTCCGCCTCCGCCTAGGCTTCTACTGAATGATAACAATTATTATGATCAGCAGTTCCCCTCAGAGTCTGGACAGGAATCCGACCACACTGTGATTGTGATCATTGTTATTGCTCTCGCAGCGTCTGTGATCATCATTGCTGTTGCAGCCATGTTGAGAAAATATGTCCTTATTCCTGTGAAGATCAATCTCTTTTCGATGATCGAAAAAGTGGACAAGCGTGTAGATATTCTCATAACGAAGATCGAAGAAATGGACAAAAATCTCACTGAAGAAGTACATATGATCGACATGAAGATCGACTTGAAGATCGAACACATGGATAATCGTCTTACTGATCTAGAACCTTATCCCAAGATAGTAATTTGCCAATGCGTAATTTGCCAATGTGGTTGCAGGTCTAAAGGTTTAAGTCCTTTGCCTTGTACTTGTAAAATTTCTCATCCCTATTTTCAATGTGGTTGCAGGTCTGAAGGTTTAAGTCCTTGGCCTTGTACTTGTGGAATTTCTTATCCCTATTAACATTCAGTTTGGATATGTTGTGGGGCTGGCCTTCTTACTCTATAATTGATTAATGTTATAGTCTAATAACATATTTGATAGGGTTTGTGGATTTGTAAGTGTTTATCTGGTCAGACATTTATCAAGAAGACACCGGTGTTCTAATCTTGGGTAGTCTGATCTGAATCTTCTGAGTAAATGCCAGAGAGACCAGGTGGTCCCCTTCTATTTGAAGATTAACAATAACCAAGCTGAATAAGTTTGGTGGAAAGAGTCTCTATAATTTAAATCCTGCTGTCAGTTACTAAAAATAGTTGGTTGTAACCAATTCTAATCTATCTAGGGGACATTATTTATGGGTTAGGAAAAATGTGATGTATTATCAGTTATAATAAGTATAAGCATATTTTTCTTTATTTATCCTGCATAGCGTGAATGCTACCCATATTTATGGGTTAGAAAAAATGTGATGTATCATCAGTTGTAATAAGTATAAGCATATTTTTCTTTATTTTTCATGCATAGCGTGGATGCTATGCATGTTTTGCTATTGACGTACTGTTCACTTTAATTAATACTAATCAATACGTTCATGTCAATGTCTTTTGCTTGCAAGGTTATCCCGTAAATCATTTGATATACAGAATAAGATGAACTGACATTTAGCTTAAATGTATTACATTATTTTCAGTGTACTGGTCTTGTGGTAAAAAGTATCCCTTCCCGTCTAAAATAGCATAGTTTTTCTTACTTAATGCTCCATTTCAGGTTTGAGATAAGGAATCTTTTATCCCTAGTTTTTTTATTTTTTAAATTTAATAATAATTATTTTTATTAATAATTATAATATAAAATATTATATTATTTTTTGATATGGTGGAAGGAGATTTTCGGAAGGATCTCCAAATTTATATATATATAACAAAGTTAACCTCGTCATCGCATAGGAGATAACATATTGCAAGCCCTTGACAAACTGCCTAGAAGCAGATAACATCAACCTGAAATACCAACCTAATCTATATACACCAAACCAGGAATCCATATCCCACGCAGGGGAAACTACCAAGCCAGAAGGCCACACTAACCCCCCAACCTATGCAAGCATACATGATGCAAATAAAAATAAATTAAACAAGTTGACATGCAGGCCAAAACATCACACAAACATAAATGCACACAAGCCTCAAAACTTAAAACAGATGAAAGAGCCATCTTAGGACTTGGAGCTGCTTGGCCCAACATCAGAATCCAACTTCGCGCTAGGACCATTCGAAGCTTGTCATACCATAAGGACCAACACCTCCTCAACATAGGAAACATAAGCCAACATGAAATTGATCATGGAGCACTACAACTTAATAATCATGGAATTGAAGCCCTTTGGATTACACACACTAGACACGGATCTAGGGTACATCAACCAAACCTCACCCCCCACCTCATTAACTCATTTAGACTTTTTTCCAAGAGGGGGAAACTCTTCAAAAGTAGAATTATCCATAAATATAGGATTCTTACCGTAGTTCACCCGCTTTACAACCAATATTTTGGAGGCCTCATTCCCTCCTCACTTCCACCCATACCCCGAGGATCCGAGTCTATGAAATACACCAAAATTTGGCCAGTCAAGGTGATGTCTAGCTCATCCAAGAAGGAAGATTCAGAATCTTTAGAAATTGAGGAAGTCATGAGACCAACCGCAGGCACTAGAACATTTACTAGAGCATTAAGATTGCTTTTCCCATCCAAACCTCATTGCTTAACAACATGATCGAAGATAAGCTTGAGAAGCCCTTGGTGTACCAGGTCCGAGGCCATGCCTTAACTTTCACCACCAATTTTGAGAGGGACTAAAACAGAAAAGAGGGAAGATTCATAGCTTTCTTGTGATGCAGGTGGTTTAAAATCATGAAATGATAACTTCTCAACACCTCCAGATTGTCATCTAATATAAAATATTGCATAACTACAATAGCCACACAGTCCCAAGGAGCCTTAAGTGAGGAGCGCTTAAACTAATTTTGAACCTTCACTAGTTCTTTTTTCCTGCCCAAGAACACCTAAACTTCTTTCACCAATTAATATTTCTTTGTTATGGACCGCCCCGTCCACCACCAACCCTGTCACCTCTGTAATTGAGGGGATGTTAATTTTGAACTTCAGTGATCCCACTCTAACTATCCCATCCCACCAGGAATAAGCCAAATGTTTTACCATTTCACGATGAGAATCATTGAACTTCAATAAACATTGGAGGATATTTCCTCTCTTTAGGATTTTTGAACCTCCTCATCCACCATGAGAGAGTGGGGCTCCACAATTAATGATTCCATCCTGACACTCTGCCAACCACACCTGACACTATGCCACCCACTACGCTCAAGAGAATAGATAAAATAAATGATTTTTTGTACATCCACCCAGAGATCAGAGGAGTGAATATGAAATTATCCATAATATCATCCATATTACCTATTTAAACAACCAATAATATCCCCATGTGATCTCTTCTAGTGCACAAATATAAAATATCGGCTTATCTTCCACACGAGACTGCTAGAGCTAACTAAAAAATAGGAGAAAGTGAATTCACCACCCTGCCACCTCAACACTTGGGATTCCCACCTTTGAAACAAATGGTTTTTTGGAGCAAAAATATAGATTGGGAAGCAACCACCTTTGAAAAATGCACCACCCTCCAAATGGCTTTGTAGACGAACCCAAAATCATGAGCCTAAAAAACCAAAGGCTATAGTAGCCATGAGGGTGGGAATATCCACAAATGGTATGATTTTCCAAGAACTCAATCTACCTAGATTTTGAACCTTCTCTGAGTGACACCACCACTCATTCACCTCACAAATCCTATCATCCTGATACATTGGGGCAGCATCCGAGGCACATAACTTCACACGACCATGATCCTGCTTGTATCTTTTAAAACCTGAGCCAATGAACTTCCACATCGTCCAAAAAATATGATTGTAGATCTTAGGAATAAGTTCATCTTGCATGATAAAATACCACATTTTAGGAACCAAAGAAAGAACATCCTCCAATTTAAATTTTAAAAATAAAAAATGTTTGGCTTACCCAATTGAAAAACCAACCACTAAGGCCCACATTGAACTAATTAAGGGTCCAATAGTACACCTATCAATGTCACCCATTAACATCCACTCTACACACATCCTTAAGAAAATTTTCCATCCACACCTTGAGGTCTTAGACTTGAAGGCCATGATTTACAAGAATATGAGCGAGCTTATTACCTTCTCTAAGCTTATGATTAATTTGTAGTTCTTCTAGATCTTGTATCTTACGCTGGGTCTCCCAAATAAAATTTGAGACCATCCACATCAAAGTATGGATGCCTTTAAAAATATTAATTATTTTTAGGGAGTCTCCATCTATTATCAGTTTCTTGGAATTAATCATATCTACCAAATACACTCCCTAGAACAACGTCCAATCCTCCACAAAATGGCTCGTTCAATGACCAAGTCATTTAGCATATGCAAGTAGAATTTACCGCCTAGAATTTTTGAAGAGCTCCCTGACCCTCGCCTATCTTGTGTTCCCTTTGGATGACCCATCAAAGTTGAGCTTCAACCAACCATTTGAGGGGTGTTAATAATAATAGATCTATCCTAAGTCAGCCTAAAATCAACATTCAGGGGGGCATAAATAGGCCCAGTCTACGCTCCAAGTCAACCTCTAGCTCACAAACCATTCTGTTCATATTCAAGGCCTTAATATTTTCTACAAGATCACACACTCCCCTTGCAATGACACAATGGGCTGATCTGCATTTCCCTTAAAACACCCAGGTGTTTTTTTCTTTCCATATTCTCCACCATTAAGGAGGTAGCCCGAAATGCCACAGTGTTCTCAAAATAAGTGAATGGAATGGAGATCTCCATTGATAAACCATATCCATGAGGGAACTTGGGAACACCCAAGAAACCCACAACTCTTTGAAGAAATATCTAAAAAATTCAAAGGAGAAGGGGCATTCACAAAAATATGTCTTGGTGATTCAAGATCTCGTTCACACAAAAAACATCTATTTGGGGTACTCATTCTATGCTTTTGAATATTGTCTATCGTTAAGCATTTACCTTGACTCACTAACCAATGGAAAATATTTATTTTGGGTGTAAGACCCTTTATCTCGATCTATTTTATAGGAAACCATGGATCTCCTCCCCTATCCAGACACTGATATGCCAATTTGATCAAAGTTCCAATATTTTATTGGAACCTAGATTAATATATCGCTAAGACATGTACATGGAGTAATCAACCACTTAATATCATCATACAATGACATGAAAGTTCCCCTTACCTCCTAAGGAATGTTCTAAATTTTAAAATACTTCCACCTACGTCTCCCATTACAAAATTCAATGAAGTCAAATTTTATGGCCAAAACTTCTATTAGTTATGGGTTTCAAAGCTGTATATTCTTGGTGAAGGGTCAATGGACCATTGGACACCCAAGTATCCCACCAAAAATCAATAAAAGTGCCATCACCCACCAGCCACATTATGCCTTTAAAAATATCTGATCGACTATCAATAATACTAGCCCAAGAAATGGATCCCATCGGGAAGGCATTTGAATTTAAAAAATTATTATCTCTTAGATATTTTGTCTTAAAAATTTTTACCTAGTTGGTGTCTTCATTTTTAACTAGTTGTCAAGCTTGCTTAGTACGTAGAGCCTTGTTGAGAGTTTTCATCCTCTGCAAGCCCAAACCTCCTTCCTCTTTAGAGCTACAAACTTGGTCCCACGAGACCAGGTGAAACCTCTTTTTGGTCTCATCCCCCGACCACAAAAATTTGCATTGAATTTGCTCCATATTTTCTAGGACTTTCCTTGGAATTTTGAAAAGAGATAGAAAATAAACTGGAATAATCCGTAGGGATGCCTTAATTAACTAAATTTTCTCGGCCTAGCTTAGCAAGGCACCTTTCCAACCTGTGAGCTTATTTTTAAGCTTCTCCACTACCACATTGCATAGAGAAGGCTTCAAAACACCTTTGAACATAGGCATTCCAAGCTAAGGTACCGAGAGGGAACTAATCGAGAATCCCAAAATTCTTGCAATCCTCTACTGCTTGTCAACCAGAGTATTAAAAAAAGAGAGTACACTTTTCCTAAAATTGAATTTCTTCCCCACCACCTTCTCAAAGTCTTCAAGAATGGATTTAACCATTTTGGTTTCAGGAATAGAGGTCAAAAACAAAAGTAAAATGTCATCTACATAATGGTGATGAGAAAAGGGGTCAATCAACTGGGCTGATTTTAAACCTTCAATACCAGTATTAGCTCGAATGGCTCTTCCTAGAGCTTCAACAACCAAGATAAATAGATATGGGGAGAGCGGGTCACCCTAACGTAACCCTTTGTAGTTGCTAAAATATCCTACTAAAGAGCTATTAACAATAACGAAAAACCTCACCATTGAAATGTAAGCTTTGACCAGGTTCACCCACCGATGGTTGAATTTAATTTTTTTGAGAATTCTAATTAGAAATTCCCAAGCCACCCTATCATATTCCTTATTCATATACAACATTAGAAGCATACCGGGTCTCTCACTTTTACTTGTTGAGAGAATTATTTAATACACCGCAATAATGCCATCGAGAATTTGCCACCCAGGAATAAAACCACTTTGAGGAGAATCAGTAATGGAAGGAAGCAAAACTTTTAATCTATTAGCCATAGATTTTGTAAGAATTTTAAAAATATTGTTACAAAGACTAATTGGCCTGAAATCCATAAAATCCATTGCCCTGAGATATTTGGGGATCAGAACCAAGAAAGTTGATTTTACATCAGCTGGAATGAACCTAGACCTCTACACCTCTCTAATTGCCACATATATTTTGGGGCCGACTATGTTCCAAATTTTTTGGAAAATAATTGGTGGAAATCTGTCAGGCATTAGCACTTTTAATCCTCCCATAGAATAAACTACCTTTTTAATTTCATCATCATCAAAAGGCTCATTTAATATGGCATTCATATTTTCAGAGACCAACTATGGAATATTATTCAGCAATTGATATTTCTTCGTTAGGTCCTTGGCAATCGGGGACACAAGATATCTTTAAAAAAATTCATAAAATTTGCTCTGATCACATCCAAATATTTAGAGGTCTCTCCTTCCGCCCACCAAATATCTCGAATCTGATTTGAACTTATGTGTTGCAGGACCACCGTATGAAAAATTTTTGTGTTTCGGTCCCCATACTAGAGCCACAATGAGCTCGACTTCTACTGCCAAAGGGTCTCTTTAGTGACTAGTGCATTATGAATTTTATATAGATTATTCCTTTCTTCAAATCTTTGTTCACTATCGATTAATCCAATCTACCTTCATTCTCCACCAAGAAGTCATTTAAATTTTTTTTCTTTTGGTGGATGTTACAAAAAATATTTTTATCCAAGGCCTTCAAATTAGTCTTAACATATATCAATTTCGAGGCTATTTGAAACAAAGGGAGACCCAAGAAACATGTATTCTACCATTCTTTAATCATGGGTTCCGACTCTGGGTGTTGCAGACACATCGTATCGAACCTAAATGGCATTTGGTAGGAAGAAAGGTTATGGACTTTCTCAAAAATCAAAGGGGTATAATCCGAAGCAAGCTTAGGAAGAGAATTTAACGATGCATCCCTGAACAATGGAATTATTTCCCTAGAAATGATAAAATGATCAAGTATAATCTGGATGTTTTGATTTCCCAATCTACAGTTATTCTAGGTATATCTAGATCCTCTCAACTACATATCCATCAGTTCTTGGGAGTTGACGAAGGATGAAAAATCCTCGATACTTTTATACACAAAAGTCCCTTATTTTTTATATGAGACATATAAAGGGGTATTGAAATCCCCTGCAAGAACCTAGACCTCATCCTGGAACACTTCTCTTATAGAACTTAGAGAATTCCACAAAAGCACCCTATTCTGAGGTATATTTAGAGCATAAATGTTTGAAAGGATCCATTTAAAACCTGAATATTTGGAAGAGAAGATAATATTAATTACCCTATCTAATGTGAGGAGGAATGAATATTCAATGATCTTAGGGTCCCATAGGGATAAGAGTCCCCTTAATGCACCAGATGCTGATTTGGACACAAATAATACCTCATTCCAAACTCTTCTTTTGAAAAAATCCACACTACTCACATTTATTTTAGTTTCCTGGATTAAGATAATATCAGGTCGATGGTCATTCTTCAAATAAACCAAGAATATTTGTTTAGCTATCCCATTAAGGCCTATGATATTCTAGGAGATAATATTCATCTACATAGTTTGTATTGGCTCCACCCATCAGCTTATTCTGGGGACCGAAAAAAAGAGTCCATATTTAGTTTCTTTCCTTTAAATTCTCTATCCTTTTCAAACGTCAACTTGGCTTGCAAACCACCTACTATATCTTAATTCACCTCATTAAGCCTAACCACCTTATCTGGGGTCTTCCCACCTTCTTGGGCACCCCAAAATCCACCGATCCTTTATGCAGACTTCAATTTTTTGGGCAGGAAGCCTTTGATGGAGTCTCCTATCCCAAGCCTGAGGATTTACCAACATTTATGGTAGCTTTTTCTTCTGGATCTACCCCTGTCGTGCCTTGGATGACCAGTCCCTTCTCCATCAGAGTTTCTTCTTTATACAGGAGTCCTTGGAAAATGTTTTGGAGAAAATATTACGAAATATCAACCACATACACTATTTCTATCATCCTATCCATATGAATCTGGCTATTCACCACCACCCTACTATGGCTACTGATATCCACCTCAAGAATTTATTCAATCACATTTTATTTAGGAAGTGTATATCCTTGGTTTGTAATCCCAATTTTGCCTAGGCAATATTTGATGCTTTGATCCTTGGAGGCTTTTTTCACCCAACTTTTCTTGTTTCCCTCATTTGACTTTTGGGCTTTCTGATAAACCTCAAAATTGTGACCAACTTGTTTGTACACCATTCATTTATGGGACCTATTTTCATACACAATCGATTGGTTCCAAGGCCCAACTTTGGAGGTCAGTTCAATTTGTACTCGTAAGTCGTCATCTGGATCCACCAAAATACACATCTAGACAAAGACCTTTTGGTATTTAGACCGAGTAGCATGATCAATCTGAACTAGATCGTAAATCATCATTGTTATTCCCTTGATAATATTATCATGCTATATATGGAAGGGTAAGTCTAGGAGATGAACCCACAAGGGAGCTAAGTTAAATTTTTGAGTTTTTAGGTTAAAATCTGGCCCTTATTTCCACAAAAATAACTTTCTTCTTCCAAATAACTAGGGTTCCCCACCCAGGATTATTTTAGCATCCTCCTCACAAATGAGATTAATCAAGAAAAATAAATTTGAAATAGCAACTATTTCCTTCGATCCCACTAGATTTCACCTTGCCAGAGCCCACCTCCAAATCACATCCATATCTAGTCTGCTATAGGTAGTTTTTTGATTAGGTTCTAAGGTACGGTGCCTAAGGTTGAGTCCATTAGTTCATCAAAAATAGCCATTTTTCCAGAAATAGGGCAAAGATAAAAAAAACCTCAAAGTTTTTGGACCTGCCTCTCTTAGTAGGAACAACCGCAAAAGAAGGTTTCTCTAGAACACCACAATATTCAGAGATCGATGACCCACTATGGAGGCCCACACCAAGGGCCTCAAAAATTGAGGGGGGAAGGCAGCCCATCAGGAATACCACCTCAAGCACCAGGTCCCCATCAAACAAGATGAGGGGGACCCTCGCATTACCCGATGACGCAGACCCTACCTCCAGCGAATTAGAAACCAGACCACTAGCGACACCACCCACTAGCAACTCAATACTTGATACCGCCACCAGAACCCCTCTTGAACCCGATCGTGACCTGAATATGACCACCGAGTTCTCAACCGCAATCGCATCACCACCTGACATGCCTACAATTTATTGCCATTATCACCATTTAAGATTTAGACTCTCATCCTCAAATAAATATAAAATATTAAAATATTATATTATAAACAAAGGATCTGAATTAGAATTAAAAAGTAGTATTTTATATGTTGAATTAAGTATAATAATATGATGGATACAAAACTTATAATTCAAAATAGTTATATTGTAGTCTTATTGTTAAAAAATAATAATTAATTAATTAATTTGTAATAATTTTTTTTTGTTTTTGTTAATAGAAGTTGATAATGTTTGTAAATTGTTTGCACATGTAATAATAAATAATTGTAAATACAAATTATCTTATATTGTATTGCATAGAGCTATATGACAAAAGAGATAATGGTGTAGTTCTCTAGAATTACAAGATTTTTGTCTAAGTTTGTAATTTGTTAACTTAGAAGATAGTCCAAGCAAATAAATGACATTGTTAAAAAACAACAACGAAAACGAAAGACTAATGGAATATTATAAGGGACATCAATTCCTCTAAGATGTTTGTATAGGAGAAAAGGCCAAAATTCTTTTTTAGATCAATGTTTATGCTCTCTTTGTATATTTTAAGCAACTACATATTCTCTTTTTGTGGATTTTGTAGTTTATATGTATATTTTTTTTTTATTTTTAACAACTAAATATTGTAATAATGTAGTTTTTTAAAGCTAGACAAGGATAGTTCTTTAATAGATTGATAAATTCATGGTTGGAATATATTTTCATGAAGTATTTATAAAAAAAACACAAGAAAAACAAAAAACAACACAAAGAACACAAAAACAAAACAAAAGAACAAACACACCTTAAAAAAACTAAACAAAAATAAAAGGAAAAAAAGAAAAAAGAATGAACATAACAATGACCTTTCTAGACTAGAAGACTTTTAAGGCAAGAATAAATAGAGGAAACAAAAGAAAAAATATTTTGAGCTAGGGAACTAAAATAAGCAAAAATAAAGGAAGAATAAACTAGGTACCTTTAGAACTAGAGCCATCCAAAGAAATGATAGAAAGAAGAGCTTTCCTAATTTGTGAAGCCCACCATCTAGGAGGATGGCCATAACAAGTAAGATCACCTTAATCCAAAGGCGAATTAGCTAAAGCATCAACACTCTTGTTTTGATATTTGACCACATGATTGTAATCAACTTTCAAAAATCCCTTTTGAGCGAACCAAAGAGAAGCAAATATAAAACAAGAAGAAACTAGGTACCTTCAGAACTAGATCCATCTAAAGAAATGATAGAAAGAATAGCTTCCCTAATTTGTGAAGCCTACCATCTAGGAGGGTGGCCATAACAAGTAAGATCACCTTAATCCAAAGCCTAATTAGCTAAAACATCAACACTCTTGTTTTGATCTCTGACCACATGATTGTAATCAACTTTAAAAAATCCCATCTGGATTAATTGAATCTTCTCAATAATTATTTTTTATTATCCAATCAACGTTATGATTCTTAGAAGGAGTCTTCAAAAGATTAATCATGAGTTGAGAGTCACACTCAACTAAAATATTTTCCCATCCAATATAAGTAGCCTCTTTAAGGCCTCTGAGGATACCATACCCCTTAGCAAGGTTATTGGAAATAATACCCAAATTCCCAGAAAAAGTAAAAACTAGGGAGCCATCTGAAAGTCTACCAATTCCTCATGCACTAGATTTTCCAGGGTTCCCTCTAGATGCACCATCAGTATTGACTTTTCCAAAATCCTTAGGAGGAGGTTGCCAATTTCTTGTTCTATCCATCTTACAAATACCCACATTCCCTTTAATTTGGTTGCCCATAGAAGATTTAATCTTCAATATTTGCATTACTTGATCCCATATTTGGTGGGAGTTTTGGGGGTGATTAAGAAGTTGATGGACTGATTCAACTAAGTTGGCTATGGTATTTTTCCAAATAAAGTGAATACCCTTCCTATATTGATTAAAAATTTGGTTGTTCCTTTCATTCCAGATATTACAAATAAGAATGGTAGAACCCATCCAAGATAACTGGATAATAAAATTATCAACGCCCTCTTTCTTAGGCCAATCCCTCCAAAGTTGTTCAAAAGTAAAAAAATTGGACCACTTTAAGCCAAGTAAAGTGGCCATTCTCCTCCATAGCTCAGAGGCTAAAGTACACTCAATAAAAATATGGCTAAGATTTTCTACATTCTCTTCACACATTTCACATTTAAAAGGGCCATGAAAACCACACTTTATAAGTTGCTCACCAATAACCACCCTATGATAAAATAAAAGATAAGTAAAGAACCTCACCTTAGGCCAAAGCTTTTGAACCCACAAATGAAAAAAGATGTCATAATATTGGTTGGTATTATTACGGCATAAGGTCAAATAACCTTGAGCAACTGAATAATCACCCTTCGTAGTGTTGTTCCAACCAAAACAATCTTTTTCATGGGACCAAGAGAGATCTCAGATGAAGGATGCCTTGGATATATTTTATTTACCTTTCTATGATTTGAATAGGCCAATCCTCAATAGGGATCCAATATCTACCAACCTTTGAATTACTAGTATGGTATCGACAGTAATTAGCCATCTTTATCTAGTTAGCTCGGTGAAGCTCCTCCATCCAAGGCCTCCAATCATGAAATTTAGTTATCAAAGGCTTGTGACCATCCCATGAATCTATCCAAAAATTTACCTGTTTTCCATTATGAATGATCCAAAATAAAATTTTCTTTATAAAATCTTCACCAGTATTAAGAACTACTAAAATGGGAGAACCTTTGGTAGGAAGTTGATAGTGAACAAGGTCTTCAAGACTTTTGTTCTCAGCATAATTAGCATGAATATTATTGGCCCAAATAGCATTGGGGTTATGCAACATCCTCCAATATAATTTAGCAGCTAAATATTTGTTGTTATTAATAGAATCCTGGAATCCTAACCCCCCTTCATTCTCAGGAAGACATAAAGTGTCCCATTTCACCAAGGCCTATTTTATTTTCTCCTTAGTACCTCTCCAAAGGAATCGATGATTGATTTGATCCAGTTCTTGAAGAACAACCTTTAGGATATTCAACATGGAAGATACATAAAAATGAATAGCTTGAAGGATTGATTTTACCAAGGTGATTCTACCCCTAGAAAAAAAGAATAGAAAAAGGCCAACTCTAAGGATAAATTAGGTGGAAAAAATATCAAAATATATCAGCTCTCAAGGAGTGGGTAGAAAATAAAATAAGGAATTGATAGCAGTTCAAGGAAACAAATTGATCACTCGAGGATCAGTGATATTAATAGATTTTTACTACTCTTAAGGTAACCAATGATTATATAATTATGGAATGTTAATGTTTTAAACAATAGAACCCATAAATATGCTATTTTAAGACTCTGAGAAAAATTTAAAATAGATTTTTTTCTTATCAAAGAGATAAAAATATCATTGGATCTTATGTATAAAATAGTAAATAGACTTTGGAGGGGTGTTGGTCATATGGAAGTGGATTCCCAAGGGATATCAAGGGGGATAGTTACTTTTTGGAACTCTCTTGAATGGATGACAATAGAACATATAGCTTGGAGGGGTGTCCTCACATCACATTTTAGAAATAATATGATAGCTAAGCAGGTTTTAATCATAAATTGTTTGACGGCTCAAAACCTAGATAGTCATATGCATCAATGGAAATTAGTGCATAACATGAGAGTCTCAAGGGAGGAGTTAAACTGGATTGTTGTTGGGGATTTTAATGCTAAATTATCTTCTAGAGATCAAGAATATGGAACCCAAATTTTAGATCCAGGGGATCAATTTATGATTTCCCAAGTCCATGCATTACACTTGGTGGATATTAAATGCCCTGGAACCAACTACACTTGGACTAATAAGAGGAGGGAGCCACATAGTAGGAAGGTGAAGTTAGATCATTTTTTTTATTTTAGATGAGGTATTTGTGAAATGGAATATAAAATTTTAGATTTTAGAGGGTCCAGTTTTAGATCACTTTCCCATTTTTTTGGAAGGAGGGATCAGGATAGTGCAACATCATAAACCATTCAAATTTGAAAAATTTTGGTTATAAAAAGAGGAACTTCAAAAGAAAATTCCATAGTGGTGGGAATAGGGTCATACAACATATGGGACAACAATTTTTAGATTCCACAAGCAACTTTATTATGTCAAGAATAACCTTAAACAATGGAGGTGAGCTAAGAAGACAAAATTCCAGGTCCAAAGAGCTCCATTGGTAGCCAGATGGGATGAGATTCAAAAACATTTCAAGGAAGGAATAATTATAGAGTAGCTCAAAGAAGAGGATGATGCATTACATAAAGTAGTTGAGGACATTGACAACCAAGAGAAGATCTTTTAAAAATAAAGAGAAATATCCACTTGCTTATTAAAAGGTGATATAAATACCAAAATTTTCCATCGGACTACATGTGCTAGGATACATACGAACAACATGGAATCTCTTCAATATTAAAACAAACACTCCTTTGATACAATTCCATGTGTGCATTTCCATTCAGTGGATTAGTTTTCTAAACTATTTAAGAAAAGTATAGTGCAAGATGAAGAGGTTAAAAATGAAATTCTTTTTGTCATACCCTTTATTATCTCTGAAGAAGAAAATCATGCCCTACTTAAACCCATTTATAGAGAGGAACTAAAGAAAGTAGTCTTTGGAATGAGCACCAAAAAAACTCTAGTTCCATATGGCTTTCTAATTGAGTTTTTCAGACCTTATGGGATAACTTGGAGGAGGATTTAATGGTTGTTATATAGGATTCCAAAGGTAGTAAAAGAATGATTAAAGTATTAAATCATACTTTCATTGTCTTAATTCCAAAAGGGGAGGAGGGAGTACATATTTTAGATTATAGACCTATTGCTTTATGCAATGTCATATATAAAATAATCACAAAGGTAATGGTTGAGTGGTTAAAAATTCTTCTACATAGCATTATCTCCTAAGAGAAAGGGGATTTTGTAGAGGGTAGGTAGATATTGTATGGTGTAGTTGTAGCTCAAGAGGTAATCCATTCAATGCAAAAATCTAGTAATAGAGGAATTTTCATAAAATTGGATTTGTCAAATGCTTATGATAGGGTAAAGTGGAGCTTCTTGTAAAATATTATCGCAACCTTTGGTTTTTCTTAGGATTGGATAGAATAGGTCATGAACTATGTTTCTACTCTAACATACTTAGTGTTAATCAAGGGCCTTCCCTCACAACCATTTGGAGCTACTCGAGGACTTCATAAAGGAGATCCTTGTTCCCCTTATATTTTTCTCATATTGGCTGAAGGTTTGGGTACACTCATATTGATTAGAAGACACCAAGGTTTACTAACAGGTATCAAGGTGGATTAAGAAGTTTTAATTCACCTATGTGGATGACATATGATTGGTGGGAGTGACCAACTTCATGGAAGCAAGAATGATTAGAGATACACTTTATGTCTACATTACGAACACAAATCAAGTCATCAATGATAAAAAAATCCAAAGTGGTATTTTTCAATCTTGATCAAGTGCTTAAAAATAGAATTTTAGAGATCTTGGGATTCACAAGGACTTATCTCTCCTAGTGGTATAATTGGGGTTCACTTTGCATTTAAAAAAATTGAAAATAGATATCTGTAGGAATTTTTTAGATTGTATCAAGGAAAGAATCAATCGTTGGTCTCACAAATCGTTAAGCTATGGGGGTAGATTAACCTATTTTTATTCAGTCATTCAGGTCATGCCAATTTATAAATTTTCTATCCTTGTTGCCCCACATACCATATGGAAATAGTTGGATAGGATATTTAGAAATGTTTTATGGGGATGAGTAAAAGGATATAGGAAATGGACCTTAGCAGGTTGGGAGAAAGTAAGCCAACCCAAGGTAAAAGGAGATTTGATATTGAGGAGATCAAAGTTAAATAATAAATCTTTGGCTGGAAAGCTTTACTAGAGGTGGATTTCCTAATCAAATTATTTATTCTGTAGAGTTTTAACTAGTAAATATTTGGGATAGGTAAACCCAAATGAGGTGGGTGATTTTTCTTTCTATGGTAATGGGTCCTTAGTGTGGTAGGCTCTAAATTTAGGATCTCAAATATTGAAATATGGATTACTTTATAAAGTTGAGAGAGGCGAGAAGGCACGATTTAGATCGATTCATGGGATCAATACCCACCTATCATTGTTAAATTTCTAGAACTATAACCAATGAAATTTGCCATGGAAATTAGGGGTTGGGTCAAAATTGAAGGTTATTCCAACACTAGTCAACTAGAGGATTATAATTTTAAGCAATTTAATAAGTTGGATGAGTTTTCAAATTAAATCCCTTTGGAATTGACACCCATCATGACTAAAATCTTGGTAGAGAGATTTCTCATAGGTAGAGATGAGGAGGACAAATTATCTTGGGGTTATGGGATCCTTGGTGTCTATACAGTGAAATATGGATATGATAATATCCTTCTATAGCCTCCTCCTCATGCATATCATCTAAAGGATTGGATATATATTTGGTAGTCCAAGGGTTGGTCGAAAGTAAAAAAAATTGCGTGGCAGTTCATGCATAATGGAATTCTTGATTTTGATAATCTCATATGTAGGGAAATCATTGATCCATATCAATGTGTTTTATGCTACCATAATGAGGAAAAATCTAAACACTTGATGTTTGAGTATCCATTTATGTTCCAAATATAGGAGAGATAATTTGTATCTTATAAAATTTGAGTTAATGGTGATTTGAACCAAACTAATATTTGGAAAATATGGAAGAGGGGTAGATTTAAATATAAAGCTCTTTGTATTAGTTGGGAGCTTGGATTAAACTTAATTTTGTGACAAGTGTGGTTGGAGAGAATTGGTAATTTTTTTAAATTAAATTTTTCATATTTAGATGGAGTTGGGCAGGTCATTTGTAACAAAGTCACGAAAACTATGACAGTGCATGCTAAAGAGGAAACTCAGGTTGTTATAGGGATAATGGAGAAGGAATTTGAAATGAAAGAGGGACAATATGGATATATTTAGAAACCATCCCCAAAATATTGGATTAATATTAATACTAATGGAACTACCAAAGGTAATCCGGGTAGAGCTAGAATTGGAGTGTTTTGTAGGAATCATGTTGGGATAGTGCTCTATTGGGAACTGCAAGGTCTAGAAAGGGCTATGAACAATGAAACAAAAGCCTTAGCTATCAAATATGCTTATATTTGGGTAGTCAAAAAATGTTATAGGAGGATAATCCTAGAATTAGATTTTGAAATAATTGTAGGAGCTTTGGATTGCATGAGGAACTTTGCTTTCAAGACATGGAGGTTGACGATTCTTGTCACTCAAATTAAGAAATTGTGTAGGGAATTAGATGATATGATTCCAATTTATATGAGTAGATATATAAATAAAGTGGTATATTTCCTGGCTAAGATGGGTACTGATAAGGAGATAAGGGTTCATTGGCATAGTGACATAGCTATTGCTAATGAGATGATTAGGTAGGTTGGTGATCAAATCCAATGTTTAGCTAATTTGAAAAACCATTGTAGAAATATGGTTTAGGATATTTGGCTCTAATGTAGATCATATTTTATAGTTGTAAACAGGATAACAACCATTGTAGAGATATGGTTTGGGATATTTGGCTCCAATGCAAATCTTCTTTTACTATTGTAAACATGTGTTCTCTTTGGCTAAGGCTAGGATAAGTGTCTTCCCAACTTGTAAACGATATTTTGTTTTAATATAAGTTTTTCAAATAAGTTTTTGAAAAAAATATAGTTTAAGGCATGCCAAATGGGAGTAACCATTATTTTTCCATAAAATTACAATTAATGCATCCATCACTAATGAAGTTATTGGCTTAAAATTAAAAAAAATACTAGGTATAGTTTCATAAAGTGATTCACTATCAAATTCATAAAAAATCACTTTAATTCAATGAAGATTATAAAATTTCACAAAGGTAATAAAGTAATAGATTTGGCTAAAATTCTAAAGTTGTTAGCTCTATTTGAACAAGCAATTCACTTAAAATATTTTGTACTTTTACAATATGAACCCAAAGTGATTCACTAAAGCCAAGAGCTTTATTTTTTATTGTAATCTCAAATTGGCTTTGAAATTTATGTCTTTTATGTATACTCAACTTTATAGGTACTTTGTAAATGGCATCTCCAATATGAACTCCAAATTTTTGAAATTTAATAAAGGAAATGACTTCAATCCCTTTCAAGCATCATCACAACTTGATTCTAACCTTGCATATACATCTACAAATAATAGAATAACCTAAGGTAGATTCTATTTCATTCTACCAAAGATGAAATCAACGAGTTATTCACTTAAAATTAGTGAGTAATTCACTCTATAATAGTAAAATATCTCTAACATAGATTTGACATATGATTCACTAGAAAATACATGTTTCTTTATCTCTTCCTCATGCTAAGGTAATTCACTCTAATTTAAAGGATGATTTGGTCTGAGTGATCCACTTGTATCAATTATTGATTTTAACGTAATTCACTCTAATTTAAAGTATTTACTCAAAAATAAAATCACTCAACAATAATAAACAAATCATTTACGTTTTTAAAGCAAAGTGCTCAACATGTAAATTTTTCAAAATCACATTTAACTAGTGAAGCACCCTAAATTTATGAATGAATTGCTTTGGTTCTATGAACAAATCACTCCATAGGTGGATCCCTAAAAATTTATCCATGAAGGTATGTACATGTGAGCTCATGAATACATGATGAGTGTCTCAAAAAATAGGGAAAGAACACCAAATAATAGACATCATTGCATGTAATTGAAAAAACACAAAATGAAATAGAAAGGAACAATCTACCATTTTGGTGAACCTAGAAGGTGAGTCTTAAAATATTCCAATATATAATCCGACCTTATTAAAAGGTAAAATCCACATGGCCAACCCAATTAATCAAGTCTTCATGCCACCATAAATTGGTTACTTAGGCTAATTAAACTTGGTGCAATAATACTCCAACCTTCACACATACTAATCATATTTACAAGATACCAGTTTATGTGAGAAACCTCATCAGTAATCATCTCTTTTTAGGCAAATCCTATGCTAATAACCTATTTTTAACCTCTATAACATGAAAAAATCTACTATAAGTGTTTTTTGACTCAAAACCCACCTATTTTCAAACACATCTAATGTCTCTCCAAACAAGTATTTAGTTCTCATTGTAGGATCATTAGGGTTAAACATAGAATTACTCAATATACTGAAGCAATATATGGATAAATGAGGTTGCACATGTCTCATAGAAATAACAAGGGACTAACACTACCCTCAAATAGTAAATCATAGCAAAATATTCAAGGTCCACTTCCTCAAAATTAATAAACTCCATAAATAGATCTAAATTATCCCCTTATGCAAAAAAATATTTATTTACCTCCAAATACATATCTAGTTTAACCAAATACACCACCATATTATCCTCCATATCTATGTGGTCTATGTCCTCTATACCCATGTCACATCCATGCAATATATCAACCACCTAAAAAATAATATGGTCAACCTCCTCCTCCTTAAAAAAATAATCCATGAGCACCACCTAGGACACATCATAATTAGTCCTACTAAGTACCACTACATTTGATTGCCTATTATCCCATTTTCCTAGAAACTATGAAAGCATTATCTATCTTTGATAGGAATGAAAAAAGATGCCAATAGATCATCTAAGTAAATTTTCAATGCTTATATCAATCCATCACATCCACAATGAAGATATAATGGTACACATACTATTCTACTTTATTTAGGATGCATATTATTTATAATATAGGGGTTACCATATATCTTAATTTCATCAATAGTGGAATTATTTATGTATAGATTTGGTAGAATGGGGAATGGTTACTCTATTTTATTTCAATTAAATGTAATGCCAAAACATCTTAAAGAAAATATACATAATTTAATACCGGATTTTTGAGGACCTTGAACTTATCCCGATAAAATTTTAGACCAAATTATGAATAGACATTACCTTCTTACATCAAAGGTTTAAAACTTCACTTAGATTCAATGGTTTGTGATGCTAAACATTAAATGCTACTTTATATTTTGAAGTGTTAGCTAGAGAATAATATGTTCTCATTTGAATAGGAAGAATACCCCTACTCTAGTGATGTATTATGTAGTATAAATTACCCAAAATACAAATATACCTTGTTTGACATCCACCATTTTTCCAATTTCTAATCCCCAACGAAATGTCTCAAATCATATTTCTATATAACCATATAGATTACTCATCTTGGACAAAATCCAACATCTATTGTATCCTTTAAACCATAACTTCCAATACTCCCCAATCTATCTAGCTTTAATAATGAGTCAAATAATAATTTTGCAATGAGATAAATAATGGAAGTGATTAAAATATTAGAGAATCAAAATAATGCTAGAATTAAATGGTGGCAACAATCACAAAATTGACAACCCTATAATAGTCCATATCCTTTATTTAATAAGGTGATAATCAAGTATCAAATCAAACTGGTAATCACATGGTTAATATCAATAAATAATTAGAGCTAGTGTAGTGTTTTCCTTGTAATGATATGCATAATCCCATAGAGTGCATTGGAGTCATTAGGCATTCTTATACCATTTAGTATAATAAAAAATTCCAAGCTCAATAGGTTGCTAGCATGGGCTAACTAGTCCCTATAATTAAATAAACCCTTATACAAATAGCCCCAAGGTCCATAATAAGTGCTTACCCTACCCAACCCCAATAATATTATCTTAGTAACTTTTAGTACTATAAAAATGAATGAAGAATTAATATTTGAATCCAATGCTTTATCTACTAATCAACAATGAAATAAGTTAAAAATAGGAAAGGTACGACAATCCTTATAAGAGGGATATCACCATTACATTTAAAAAATGGAGAACCTATTATAGCATAATGAGACAAACAAAAGGGTAAAGAGAGAACAAAATGAAAGATATGGGCATACCTCAAAAGAGGAAGGGAGAGACAAAAAATGATAAATATAGGTAGATGGATAAAGGAAAATAACCTATAATGGATAAAGGAGATAGATGAGTAAATCATAAATCCACTAATAAAGTGTAATAAAGAAAGGGATCAACTCTAAAAAAGTCTAAACAATAATTGAAATAACCCTCTCTCATAATCAAGGTATATGTGACAACTGCATGGCAATATCAAAATCCAAAATATCAAGTATGAGTACCTCTATTAAATGCAAATTAAATATCATAGAGAAAATAAAAATAATACTAGATCAGCATGCTAGAATCACTAGCCTTATCAATATCATGAAATCTACTCTAGGAGATTCTATGGAATCAAGAAAGGAGTTATGTTAGGGATAAAAAATCATAATCCACTATGACTAATATAGAGGATCAATGAAATTTTTTATAATAACATGTATTAGACATTGAGGTCAATAAATTAGATATACTAAATTCAGCAATACAAAATATGCTAAATCCATGCCTATTCCATGTGACACTTAATATTGAAAATTACATACTAAGAAGTTGTATAGTTAATTTTTGTGCATTGACTGTAGTTATACATAATACATTTTTGATGAAATGGGTATTCCTTACACTAATATGGATATACACCCAATTAAAATGGATGGACAAAGATTAAATTTAATAGAGGAATACAAAGACTTACCATAACTATAGCTAAGTTTTCAAAGTTTACAATGGTGTAGTAGGTGATAATCATGGACCTAAATCCATACTTTAGTATGTTATTGTCTAGAGAATGGAGTTACAAGTTGTGAGGTGATGGTTATTTGAAAATAAATTATAATCATATGAATTTAAGAAATAATGAGAAGGTAGTCAAGATTGAAAATGATCCACCTTGAAACTACCTACAATACAAACTCAATGACTAAAGTATGGTAACTTAGATTGAGCTAATATAAATCATCTATGATGATGAATATCTCAAGGGTGATTAGTATTTGATGGCTTACATTAAAAATAATATACAAAAGTTGAATATGAAAAATTGAATTGGAAAACAATCTAATTGCTAAAATACATTCCAATATTATATCACATACTACAATACAAAGAAGATCCTAAAGCTGAATATGAAAAATTAAATTGGAAAACTATGTAATGGCTAAAACACATTCCAATATTCTATCCCTGATGAGTCTATGGACAATATACTTTGATAGCACTAGAACCATAATAGTCTAGGTGCTATTATTCAATTCATTGAACCATAATGTGCACAAAGTCATTTTTACTATAGGTTACTATTCAATTGTACCAATGATAATGGTTTGAAAACAGTTTAGAATATGGGAATCAAACTAATAATATATAGTGATTCTAAACTAGTTGTAGATTAAATCAACTACAAATGATCTACAAATAATGGGATTTTGAATTTATACAAACATCAAGTATTAGATATGCTAGAAATATTTGATACATATGAATTCAAACCAATATGTAAATAATTGAACAAAAAAAATAGATAAGTTGGAAAGAATGACAACTTAGTTCAACCCCACCAAATATATGTTGGATAATCCCAAATAATTAGAGGTAGTCTTTAGACCAACCATTTTTGAAAACTTCATTTATTATAAAACATTTAAAAATGATAAAATCATATATTTTCTAATTAAGGAGGCTTAATATGCTAAAGAAAAGAGTGCATCTAGAGAAGGCATTAAGGATGGTGTCGTATAGTTGATTTCAAAGTAGTTATACAAACATTTTTTCACTCTAGAAATCTTTTTTAATCCTAATGTTAGTACAAGAAAGATAAGCCTCAAATTACAATACTCTTCATACATCTTATTAAGGTGGATAAATGGTGGAATCTATTACATTGAGAAGATCACACTTCGGAAGAAAATAACCTATTGAAAGAGCTTAGAGATAAGTATAAAAATATTATTGCCTAGTAATATGAGGATATTAAGGTTTATCTCCAAAAAATCATAGATCATACTATTGAATTAGATTTTGATGCTGAACCTTTTAGATAGAAATAATTATTGGTGAATCCAAAAATATAGGCAGTAATATAGAAAGTGTTGTTAAAGATTTTTATAGATCAAATTATATTTTTAATCACTAAATCCACCTATGATGCCAATTAGGTTTTGGTACACAATAAAAATGGTGATATAAGGCTATGTGTCAACTTCAAGAACTTCAAACAAGCCTCTCTAAAATATTATTATTCATTGCTCACAATTAATCAAATTTTGTTGATGGTTGTTGGGTCATAGATGTTGTCTCTCTTTGATGGCTTCTCAAGACACAACCATATCTAGGTTAAATATGAAGACCAACATAAAATATCTTTCATCATCAAGTGTGGAATGTTTGCATATTAGTAAATGTTGTTTGGTCTATCAAATATAGGGTAAACTTTCCAATGTGCATGGGGATAACTTTCATTAGGCTCGTAAATAAGACCATTATAATATATCGTAATGATTTAAAGGTATTTTATAAACATAGGAGTAAGTAAATTGACCACTTCAAGTCATCCTTATTGAGGCATAGAGAATTTGGTATATTTCCTAATTAAAATTCTATTTTTATGATTTAAGAAATCAAATTGTTAGGCAAGATGGTATCAAAAGAGGGTCTATCCATAGATCCTAATTGACTAAATTCCATATAAAACATAGCATTGTACTCATCAATCAAAGGGATCAAGTCAGTCCTAAGTCAAATCCAACTTATCGCTAAGTTTATTACATATTTTATCTACATGGTGAGTCCCATAACCAATATGTTAAAAATAACTCCTCCTTAGAGTATACTAACAAATGACATAAATCCTTCTAGAATTTTAAATATGCCATCACTAAATATCCATACTTTATCAACTTAGATTTATCCAAATATTTTAATTTGTATATATTTGATATAGATAAAAGAATTGCAACTATTCTAACCCAAAAGAATGATAAAAATTAAGAACATCCCATCTCTCTAATGGAAAAATCCTTTCATAATTACAAAGAAAATATACCCTTATTAAAAAATAGGAGTTTTCCATCATGAATATTCTCAAGATATTTAGGTATTATTTGTCATAGAGTAAGACTACCATATTTATAGTGTACCTTATTTTTTGGTCTACTATATTACATGAATAATTGGGAGAGAAAAGTGCCATGTAGATCAATAATATTAAAAAATATAAAATGGAGATCAAACTGATCAATATGATTAGAAAGAGGACCTTATGTGAAATGTTAGCAAGCATGACCTCTAATAATTAAATTGATCTAGTGGAATATATAAATGTGGATAATATAACTAGTTGGATTAATGGAATGTGTAGACATATGGTTGTAGGATAGGTTCTATAAGGATTTATATCCAAGGAAAGAACCCAATTAAGATAGAAAGCAATGCATTTTCATTCGATATATGGTGTAGAATAGGGTATGATGACATCTTACTACACTACATAAAATACAAAAAAGGTGTCTTGATCAAGCAATGTCATGATCGAGGGAAATTATCTACATCTATGATAACTCATAAAACTTGAGATGGATATTATTGGCCTACCATTTTTATTGATTGTTATCAATGAGTCAAAGATTCTAAATCATACTACGCATTCAAGGGAATAAAAAAATATATCTCTAGTGCCCCTAAATTCTATCATTGTGACTAAACCATTTCAATAATAGGCCCTATACTTCATAGGTAAAATCAACCCACTATCAAGTGTAAGACATGGATGGATCCTCATCAATATGTATTACTTTACCAAATGTATTAAAGTAGTCATAGCTACAGTAACTAATTACAAAATAGTGGTTCAATTACTAGAAGATATTACTACTATATTCAAAAATAGTACTCACCATTATCACAAAAAATGCAACCTACTTAAGGGGGGATAAAATGAATTTCACCTTGGAATATAGGTTTTTACTCAATACATCATCAAATTACTATTCTTAAGGTAACAATTTGGTTTAAATAATAAAGACATCATAAGAAACTTGAAAAGAACCATTTTAGAGTCATAAACAGACTAACATATCAATATACATAAGGCATTATGGGTAGATAGAGTGACACCAAAATTATTCATCGAATCATCCCTATGACAAGAAGTTTCTGATGCCAATCAATATAGATCTTCCTTCCATTCCAATAAAGCAATAAATTGAATTGGACGACATTGATATTGATCATATGTAAATAAGATTGAATGCATTTTTGGTCCTAGAGGATAAAAAAGAAAATATATTTAGATAAATAGTGCAACATCAATAAGGCATTAAAAGGTGGTTTGATATAATATCATTAAAAGTAGAGTATATAGAAGGAGACTTCATATTAAAATGTTATAAAACTCTCTTCTCATTAAAATAAATTGTTCACCAATATGCAAAAATATCAACATGCTTCCACAAATAAATTGCACAATAATAATCCACACAATAGAATAGAGATTGATAATACCCTTAAGGTAGGGTGAAATCATACAATGCTCGTTATTGGAAGAAATCCACTCCACAAGGTATACAACTCCATGATCCAAGACTTCTATAGGAATATTTTATATATGATCTCCCTACAATAGGTGTACATCTCTCTTTATACAAGATTATGATGGTTCACCTTCCATGAGTTACAAAGTACATAATAGTATGAAAATATTCTCTTATGAAATTAATCTACTACTTATTTCTAATTTGACATGTATCCTTGCTTAATCAATGGTTAATTTATGGCTCATACCATTATACAATACAATATTAAATTATTTAGTACATATCTTGGGTACCTAACATTCCATCCCACTTAAAAATATTTCATCCTAAAAAAACTAGAAGAGGATAAATAATATGATCTTGTGAGCCATGCTAATTATCGGTACCAATATTGATCATCCATCCATCCCAGTGGAACTCTAATTGGTGGTGGTCTTTGTTGATGCCAACATGTCATGTTTCCACTAAAGTATCCAAAATTGCTTAGTTGGCTTCATTCTTCCACATGATTTATGCTCTTATGATTCCATGTAGAACCATAATAGCTCCTCTATTGCAATATACCTTTTCTTCATTATTGTTGCCTCTCATGGTGTTGTGGATGGCAATATGCTTGAACATTAGCCTGATGTGCTACTTTTCTTGACTCTTCAATATTTTGTTCCTCTATTTTATGCACTTTTGGTATGATACCATCCATTTATTCTTATATTACTTTTATTTTCTTGATTTTTACCACTACCTCCTCCTAAGATTCTATTTTTTGTTCTTCACTTTGTTCCCCTACAATAATTACCTATTTTTTCTTACACTAAGAAATGTCATATAATGCTATCTTCTTCTTTTGGTACTATAAATTCATAAACTTATTTTACATATTAATGTTAATAGTACCCAAAGAATGCAAGCAAGGATAACCAAGAATAATATTTGCATCATTTAACTCAATAGTATAAAAATCTTAATGTAAAACATATTTATCCATGGAGAGCTTCAAATATTAAAAAAATTGAACATTTTGACCCACAAGTTGTATGTTTATGATCTTATTTGCTTGAAATTGCAACCTCTTAGTCAAATACATATTGATAAAATTATATTTGCTTCTAGGTTTAATGGAAATAATAATTTTTTTATTTTGAATGCAACCATGAACTTGCAAAATAGAATTTTTACATTCAAATATATAATTTTTTTTACAATTGTTTGGCCCTAACATAAAATATGTAGTTTCCTTATTCTACACATCATTATCCTTTTCTTTTGATTCCCATTTTTTTAAAACTCCAACTTCAAATTCTTCCCATGTATATATAGATTCACTTGCACTATCAAACTCCCTAAACCAAGATAAAGTTATCCCTTGTAAACAAAAATAAAAATCACATATCCAAAAACAATAAGAAGATATTGAAGATTTATAATGTTTTCACCATTGCCAAGCATCACTATCATCCTCACCGTTGAATATTACAAATAATATGATTTTTTATTTCAAAGTAGGTATAGTTTGAAATATCCAAAATTTCTCAAAAATTAAAATTTTGAGATCTCATCTATTTTGTTCTTCAAATAGTTAAATTTGAAGATTTTCTTAAAAAAACAAATGGTAACTGATCTACTTATCCGGATTGAGAGTTATGAATTTTTTTCCCTTTGCATGAATTTTCCATGCAGCCCCAAAAACATCACCAAAAGCCCAACTTGAAACAACTATAACTCCTTCAATACTTAACAAAATTTAACAAGTGAGTAGCCATTTCTGTAGTACGTAAAATAAACCACATGTTAGAGCAAAATTTTTATAAAAATTATTGCTAAAAATTTAATATGATTTTTTTCCTTTTGAAAAATATTGCACATGCAAAAACATCCTCAACAGTCGTTCTTCAAACACTTGTAACTCTCTCAATACTTATAATAATTCCATAAATGAGTTGTAAATTTTATAGTACGCACACTAATATACAAGTTGGTTAAAAAATAATTTGAAAATTACTGCTAAAAAAATAATACAATTTCTTTATTTTAGAAAAAAAGTCACACGGTCAAGACACAATACATATAAACCAACTTTAAACAACCATAAATTTCTAATTACTTATCATAATTTAACAAATAAGTAGTCTCTTTTGTAGTACTCAAAATATCTATATGTTGGCACAAAAATCTTCTAAAAATGAATATTGAAATTAAAATCATGGCCTACATAAAATGTGGCGCTTTTCTAAAAAATGAGCCCTAGCTCTACAAAAAAAATAAAACTCACTTTTCTAGAATCAATACTTTGATACAAAATGTTATAAACCTCTCTTCTCATTACAATAAATCATTCAACAATATCCATAAATATCAACATGAATCCACATAAAAATTGCACAATAATAATTCATAAAATAAAATAGTCATTTATAATACCCCTGAGGTAGGACAAAACCATACAATGCTACTTATTGGAAAGAAGTCACTCCACAAGATATCTAGCTCCACGAGCCAATAACTATACAAGAATATTTCATATATGACCTCTTTACAAAGTGCATAATAATATGATAATTGATAATATTCCTTGATGGTTACATATGGCAATATTCCCTTATGACATTATTCTCCTACCTATTTCTAATTTGACATGTGGCCTTCTTGATTAATAGTTAATTTATGGCTCCTACCATTATACAATATTATATTAAATTATTAAGTGTCTATCTTGGGTACCTAACATAAAATAGGATGGGGATTAACCAAATCCCAAAGGTGCACCAAACATTTGACTGCTTATGGACTGGAACCTACAAAATTGTTAAGGTTTTGGATCCAAATTCCTCTAAACTTACCTCCACAAAAGGAGTAGCATTATCTATTTCTATGAACATGCAACATATTCACTTAATTCAATGACAATAATTCTAGTGAAATAGTATGTAAGCATGCATATATACTAACGCCTATTATTTTGGTGGATATTCTCTCTTCTGTTACTTTTATCAACCTCAGTTCTTTCTTTCACTCTCCTCTAGTAATTTTCATGATTATTTCTTGGATTTTTATTTTTTCTCCCCTTTGGCATATCATTATAATGCACATCAACATTTAATCATAATTAGTTATTTTATTAAAAAAATGATAAAAACTTAATTGATCGCATTTAGAGAGTGAATATATTTCTAAAGATAATGATGTTCCTCTCAAGCCTATGTTGCATGAGCTAATTGCATAAATGATCAATTCATCTCCTAGTGGGATAAGAACCTATTGAGTAGACCCCTATACAATGTATAGATAGGGAAGGGCAAGGAAGGGCCCACATGGAGAGGGGTATATAAAATCACCCATCCCAATATTTATTTCCACTTCTTCCATTGAGACAAAGCAACACACTATCTCTAGTGTTTATGCAAACCATAGTCCCTTTCATTGTATATAATACATTGTTTACAAGTCACTATTTGGGTTGATATCATTAAGATCCACCCCCATTTTAACATTGTTTTCTCTAAAGGATCATGAGAATCACTTGACCCTCAAGGAAGAAATATAGCAAGACACTCCTCATCTAAGGAATTGCTAAAAAATACCTTTTGGAAATATTATTATCATTTGGAAAACTAAAAAACATGAATTTTTCTAAATCCAATAAAAATAGCAAATTGCTTGAGTTTGACAAACAAGTAGCTCAAATTATATAAGAGAATTTCTCCCCTTTCATGGGTCGCCAAAGTCTTTATAATGAGTGAATTGCTCAATTTACTCAAGTGAATAGCTTGATTTACTCAAATGAATAGCTTGATTTTTCTAAGTGAATCATTCCTCCTTACCAACTCCTCCAAGCACTCAAAATAAGAAAATCATTGTATTTGTGAAATAAAATTGGTACAAAATTGAATGCAAATAGCTCCTCCACCCAAATAGACAAAATTTTCCTTTTCTCCAAATTCTCACCATTTGACCCATTTTTTTGCCTATTTTTCAATGTGGAGATGACATTAACATCCACTAGTCATTCATTACCTAAAGTACAACTAGTTTTATTTCAATCCACTACCACAAACTCACCCACTACCATTATGCTTTACCCCATTCATATGGCATTAAGTGGAGGTGGACCATTAGAAGGACAATTATAGAAGAGGTAAAAGAGAAATATATAGGGCTCCCATCCTCCAAATATACCTAAAGAATACTATGATAATCCATACCAAAGAGTGGAAGAGAGAAATTACACACAAGCAATTGGGAAAGTAAGAAACAAATCCCTTAAAATATTTATCTTAGGGCCTTAAAATGGGATATTACTAGCTATTTATAGGAAACTCCTTAGAATGGGGTATTACTGGTCTTCTATGGAGAAAGATGCATGTGATTATATTTGGTACTATGAAAAGTGTCAATGCCATGATCATCTTATCCATTCTCCTTATCAGGATCTTCGAGTTATCTCTTCTCCTTGGCAATTATCTATGTGGAGATTGGACATTACTGAGATGGTTAACCTGGTGTCGTTTGATGGTCACATGTTTATCATTACTATGACTTAGTATTTCACTAAATGGGTTGAAGGTATACCTCTGGTTATGATGATTGGAACTCAAGTTTCTAAGTTCATCTTAAACCCTATTATTTGTAGGTTTTGGATTCCTTTGGCGATTATTTCTAACAATGACACTCCTTTCAATAATAAGGATGTTTGTAACCTTTGTGCTATGTACAATATTCAGCATAGGTGGTCAAATCCTTATTACCCACAGGGTAATGGGTAAGCTAAAGCATCCAATATGTCATTGATCAGGATTTTGAAGAAGTTGGTTAATATGATTGGTCTTGACTAGCATACCCAACTTTATCCTACCTTGTGGGCCTATCATACTAGTTTGCGTACTCCTATATGGGTCTCACCATATGTTTTGGTATATGGGTCTGAGATAGTGTTTCCTTTTGAGATTGAAATTCCTTCATTGCATATTTTATTGCAAGATGTCGAGGTTTGTGATGAGTATTGTTCAGACCATTTGCACTAATTGGAGTTGTTAGATGAAAAGCACATCCATGCCTTAGAGAATTTGAGAGCATATCAGTATAGAATTTGGTGATCTTATTCTAAAAAGGTTTACAATAATTCTTTTCAGGTTGGGGACTTTGTCCTCAAAGAAAACTAAAATAATACCAATGCTCATACTGATATTCAAGGTAATTTCTAGCCCAATTGGTTAGGGCCCTTTGTCATAACAACCAAGTTTGGCTCAGGTGATTACCATTTGGCTTCTCTGGATGGTAAATAACTTAAAGAACCTATGAATATAATACATTTAAAAACATATTATTCCTGATCAATTATCTATATTTACATCCTACATTTTAGCTTAGATCATATTACATTGTTGATTGATCATATTGCATGACTACCTATCATACTTTACATGATTTCTTGACATTATATTGTCTTGCATTTATGCTTTTCATAATTGCATAGTTGTTTACTCATGACTGCTTGTTCATATAGATTTTGGGGATTTACGATAATGGCATGTGATGATACCTAGTTAGGTCATAGCTCATACTCTCACCAGGGTTATGATGCCTAGTAAAGCTCCAAACTAGGACCCATGCATTTTTCATCCCTTCTTCTCTTCTTGTCTTCTTTTTTTGCTCTTTCTTCTCCTCTCTCTTCCTCTTGTATTCCTTGACTTTGAAAATTTCTATAAAGATCATCATCTCTCTCCAAAGCCAAGGAAATCAATCTTCTTTTTGTATATCCTTATATTTTGTATGCTTCTTATTTTCTCCTTTGTATTATTTTTTTAGATAAGGATGCACATTATTCTCTTATTTTTGCACATTTCCCTCCTCTTTAATTTTCTCTAGATGAAACTTCAAGCTAGGGGCACAAACACAATTCTTTTCTTCTCATTTTTTCCTGTCTTTTCTTCTAGCACATGCACACACTCAAATTGTGTTATGCTCATATGACTTGGTCTATATGTATTTTTAAATACCCCTAGTAGGTCTTACTTGCTAATACATAATTCACATCAGTAATGTTGTATTTACCTATAGGGTTACACATATTTTTACTCAACGGGAAACACCCCATTACTGGTTAAACTCCTTGGTCATTTCAATAGACCTAAATATACATCCTAGTGGGTAATCATCTCATAATAGACACTAGTGAGCAATCATCCATAGTGGGTTACGCTCCATTGCTTTATAATTTGAGCAATCATCCATAGTGGGTTATGCTCCATATTTTTCTCATTTGTCTATTAGTGAGTATTATAGGCCTAGCAAGTTTTCACTCAATATTTGGACCTTTCCTATGGGCATAGCACCCTTCATTAAAGGTTCTTGATCAAGATTTTATCACTTTCTATAGTTGAATTTTGGATCTCCTTCTCCTTATTATACATATCTTCTATTCCCATATTATTTATTTCCCTTTCTTCTATTTCATCCATACATTTAAAGCTAGATGCATTAGATTCATGCTATACCCAGTAATATTTGCCCTGTTGTTTGTTTGCTGGCTTTGTTCTCCGTGTTGTTGTGCTTTGATTTTTCTTCCTTGACTTTTTGAGTTTCTCCAAGGATTTTTCATCCCTTTTGAAACTCGAGGGGCATCCTAGCCATAGAGGTATTAATTATAGTAATATCTTTCCCTTCACCTAAACTTGGCCACTTCTTTTCTATGCTTGATATCTTGTATCTGTAAAGTTCTACATCTTTCTTTGATGTATTTATTTGGCCTTAAATGATTCAAAGAGGGGGTAAACTTTAGACATGGAAAATTGATTAAATTTAGTAGGAAATATTCCCTAAGCCCTCTAGGGGACCCCTTAGACTTGCCTTGGGCAAGGACAAGGCTTCCCACCTCTGTTTTACCTATTTTCCTTCTTTATGTGAAATTGCACCCAATCCTTGATGGGGCATGACTTCACATTGTGATATCATGTTCAATCATTTATGGGGTGCAATTTCACCTTTTTAGGGTATGACACATTAAAAACCTAACTTTTTAGGGTTCATGTATTCTACATTGGACCTCCTTGGTTTTCCTACTCTTTTTACCTTCAAATTCACTATATAAGGAGGGTTTTAATTCACTTTTCACACACGAAAATGCACAAGTCAACACACACTCATTTTATTTAGTACTTAATGATTTTATTGCTCACATTTGATTTCTTGTAAAGTGTTTTTTTGATCTTCATCTTCTTCTTCTTATCTTGCAAGCAACTTTGGAGTTTGAAGTTTGATTGTCTGTTGCATTGTTCTTCTTTGCTCTTGGTGGATTGTTATTGGAGCCCTAAGGAGAGATTGATCATCTAAGAGATCTAAACCATTCTATTTTTATTTTGCACTCTCTACCAGGTTATTTCACTCTTCTGCATGTACATTTAGGTTATATAAAAGTTTTGATTAAGTTTATGCATCCATATATAATTTTTTGCATAGTTTATGTGAAATAGTACCATTTCTGCTATGGGGCACAATTTTGACTAGCATTATCACGATCATCGATTATAAGATGCCATTTCACCTGAGACCAAACTAGATGTAATTTGCTATCCCTATTTTCTCCATTGCATTTTTATTCGCATCTAGAACATAGTAGAATATTTTGTTTTGTGATTTTTGCATTCTATTTTGATGTATTGCATTAATGCTTATTATCCTCCAAAGGTCATTTTTTTCTTTTCATTATCAAATTTAAGCTAGAATGACCTAGGGTGCTTGAATTCTACACCTATAAGCACTATAGTACAATGGCCTAAGCAGGCCCCCTAATGCTAATTCCATTTTCATGTGTTTTTTGAGTTATCTTGTAGGAAGATGTATTATTGATAGAATTGAACAAAGAGATAACAACCAGGATAAAACATTGGACGAGATAAGTGTTATGATTAGTCTTCTAAGCTAATTTTTAAGTGCTTTCATTTATGTTGTAAACCCTAGATCTAATTTTATTAAGTACATTTAATTATTTCTAAAAATTGAAAATAAAATAGCATATAGTGTGCACTTAGAATTAATTCTATTTGTGCATATTTTCTTGAGCCCTTGCTTAAAGGTTACTTAGAAACCCTAGGGTATAAATAATTCAATTAAAGAATAATTCTAATATTAGTTCTTGTATTCCTACATTTCTATATTTTTGCATTGTCCTTTATATTTTCTAGCATAGATCTAGAAAGGCCAAATATGGGTGTTTTATCTTTAATCGAATACATCAAAAATTCCTAAAATTCTTGTGGACTTGGAATGATTCCTTAAATCCATTCATATTGAACCCTTTCCCCCTAGCACCGAGTGTAGAAAACAACCACATAGGCCCCATGATTCACCCCATAAGGCTTTCTCTCTTGTGGGTCCAGCCTTTATGGGAATTGTATGCGGTGGGGAGGTTTTTCCCCTCTATAGGTCCTATCATGTTGTTCAACTTGACACATTTCTCCAAAAATGATAGTTTATTATATCACTTTAACACACAAAACAAATTCATTCTACATATGTTTTGTTATGAAAAATTCTAAATAATTGACATGGAGAAAATTATTTTTTGCTTTTAATTTGTATTATTTTATTTTGAAATCACTAATAATGTGAACATTGATGATAGACTTAACAAGAGAGCTATATTTAACAAAAATATAATTCAATATTTAAATACCTTTAATATGATTGAAAAATAATTATATATTTATAATTTTATTAATTGATTATATGAAATTAAAACAAGCCCTATGTTTCTATATTATCATTTTAGAATACCATGTTATCATAATATTTCAATAATAAATATTATAATAGATAATATTACAATATAAATATCAATTACAATAAATTAAACTCAATTACATTCATAAAATTGTATACTTTTTAATTTTATTCTACAATACTTAAATAAATATATATCTATCAACTTTAATATATTTAATTTTAGGTTTCTTAGAGTTAGTTTGATGTCTTTTTAGAGTTGATAGTGTGAGACATTCATTTTGAAGACGTCGAGGGTTCAATTCCTCTTCACAATCGACAATACCCCTTATGTTTCCTTCACACTCTACAACCCATAGTAATTTGTGACGTTTTTGTCCATAATAAATTGGAATTATAGAACAAGAAAGAGTTTCAAAAAATATTTTCCATTATAAAATAAAATTAAGAAATTAAAAAGGTGTTTAGTGAAGTTTCTTTCATAGACAAATTAAAGGTTTTGAGTGTCTTAGTGACCATACAAAATTGTGAAATCGAAAGGACTTTATAAAATACTTCTCATAACTATATAAAATTATGAAATAAAAAAGGTTTAATGAAATTTTTTCAATAACCTAATAGAATTATGAAATATAAAACACTTAATGAAGTGTCCTCCAGGACCAAGTAAATTTATGAAATGTAAAAGGCCGCATTAAGAGTATTTTATAACCAAGGGAAATTATGAAATCCTAAGGAGGAGAAAAACAAAAATATCCATGAAGTATCTTTCATAACTACATGGAATCCCCTAAAGCATTGTATACCATCGATAAAAGAAGTGTATGGCGGCATAGACAAATAATGTTAGTCATCTATGACATCATACAATTTGGTATCTTGGCTATGGGTCATTCAGATATATGACTTGTCATTAGTTGGCCATTGGGATTACTTCCATTTGTCCCCCTACTTCTTTAACATATTTTGAAAGGATAATATAAGTAAAATACAAAATTTAAATGAACCATTTTTTTTTATGTTGGGCTTGATTCAATCTATTAGATATAACTTTATATGGCATAATCATACAAACCTTTGCAAAAAGTATACATAAAGTATTAAATCAAATAATTTAATGTATATTGAATGAATATTTGACTGGATATTGACTATATTCAACATTTGGAAATTCTCAAATGGAAGCTACTGGGGTAGCTTGATATTGTTGTAATGTCTAATATTTCTTCCTCATCAAACTAAACTATGATGAGGATGTGAAGTGAATTTTAGGTGAAGGCCCCTTGTTCTTTGGAAAGAGGGGTCTCTTTGGTAAAAGTTGAACTTGGCACCCCTCTATATGTGACTCCTAGATTTACCTTTTCATATTTGGCATGAATATATTTTTTGGGGCATAGCTAAAGCTATTGGGGAATTGGTCTTGATTGACTCAGCTACTAGAGCCAAGACTAGGATGATTTTCACTAGAATATGCATCATTGTGGACTTAAATATTGATTTACCTAGCCAAATTGATCTTGTGTCCAAACAAGGTCCTTAGATTCAATTAATTATTTATGAGAACAGGACCATGAGATGTTCTACCTATAAGAAGTATGGTCACTCATTTGGACCATGCTCTTGCAAGGCCATAGTTTGGAGTACCCAAAGGAAGAATATAACCAAAAGTGTAGTTAGTTTAAGACAAGAACAAGAGGGCCCTTCTAAGACAATCCAACATGAATTGATTTTTGATGAGCCTAAACCAAAGGAAATGGTAATGTATCAAGTACCTATGGTGTAAGTTAATGAGTTTGGTAAAACAATATTCCATAATTTGAACCCATCTAGCGGTAGAAGTTTGGAATAAGTTCTCCTAGAAGACTTGGTGATGGAGACTTTAATACCTTTAGAGTTCCTTCATAACTCCTACCAAAGATTACTAATTGATGAGCCATTAATAGAAAAAAATTGCTCCTCCTACAAACCCAGCTGTAGCTTTTGAAACTATAAAATTAAATTAAATGTAGCCACAAGTATGGAAATAAGCATGCAATGTTATAACTATGATATTGTCTAACTAATATGCATGAATATATGATAATAAAATTTCAAAAATACTCAAGAAATAACCATTAATGAAATCTCACAAAAATATACAATGCTATTCAATGAAGGTCACAACTTCTCCATTTCACAAAAAATGCCCTACATTGTGTTTACTACTACTCTACCTATACACTCTAGAAACCCTTTTGCTCTTCTACTCTAATAAGGTCTATTTATAATGATATGTAACTCTTTACCTTCAATATTTCTATGAAACCTCATTATTATATTCTAAGGACACATGTACATGTGGACTACTTTCACATTTACATCATTGCACATTATAACACTTGTGCATTTATTACATTGCTTTAATAAAGTACTTAACTCCTAATACACTCCTAATCTAAATATGTAACCATTATGGTACATTAGTAAAGAACCAAATAATGTAATATATTCCAACACCCCCTTGTATTACATTATTTGGGTATTGAAGACTTTAGTCTTCAATAAGAACTTCATATTTATCTTCAATATGGATTTTGTTTTGATCTTAAAGTTTGATTTCTTCTTTCTTGCTTTCCTCCTTGTACTTGTTATCTATATTTGGATGTGTTTCTTCATCTAGTCTCTCTTGTTTGCTTTGATCTGAATTTAGTTTGAAAATACTTTCCTCCATATTCATTTTTTTGTCATGCTTCTTTTTCCTTCTTCTTCATCATTTCTACAATTTTGTTAGTGGTATATCCTCTTCATGATGGGTTAGTATATCATCACAATAATATTGATTATGATTGTTGTTCTACTTTTTTTTTTGAAAAAAATAAAAATAATCAATGATAGATATATCATCAAACATTCTTCTAGAGTAAGTATAACTACATTTTGAGTGTTCCACCATGCTCTAAAAAGTACTTCATGTAGATAACCAATTAATGTCATAAAATTTCCTTCCTTTGCTTCTTTGAGAAACATTGAGAATCTTTCCCTTTTACTAGTGGACAAGTATTTATATCCTTCAAACATATCTATTATATTTTGAGAATAAAATTCTAACTTGTGCAATAGTTCCTCACTATTGAATGCATTCCTCACAATTTCATCCATGTTTCTTCTAGATAAATCTTTGAATATGAATTCCTAATAGCTCACTAGTGTTTGGAGTATATGAATAAATACTAGTTGATGATTCTTTAGTACTTTTGAGTATATTTTGATAGAGCCTTTGTAGTACTCTACCTTATGACTCCCTAGTAATATGATTAAGTACTCTTATTCAATTTGTAGAATCAATCTTGGAAATACTTTTCCAATTTTTCAAATTTTGTAAAAATATCCTTTTGAGTTGCAAGTAATTGAGTAAATAATGAACTTGATATTATGCTAAGATTTATACATTTTCTCTAAATTGAATTCCTTTTACCTCCCTAGTAATGTAAATATAAGTTTAATAGAATGTTCAATTTTTATCACTTACAATAAACTATTTATATTCTCTTGTAAAAATCTTATAAATGTAATTTCAATGGATAATATTTTAATATATTTGAGATATTTAAGTTGTATTTTCTATGTTTTTTCAATTTAAGTAAGATATTTAATAAAATAAATCTTCCAATTTTTAAATAATGCTATGAAAATCCTCTTGCAATTTTTGTGAAATGTGGTTTATAAATTTCTACAAGTTCAATTTGGAGTAGGATTCCTTCAATTTTCCAAGTTAGAAATTTAGGAAGACTAAATATTTACAAATTAAATTTTACTAGCCTTATGTCTCCTACTTTAAAGTTTTGAAATGTTTGAAGTAATAATAATATGATAACATGGTTTCTCCTTTATTGATCTTTAAATATGTGATGCCGGCTATTATTAATTGAAAAGAAGGATTTTAGTGCTTCTATTTTCAACTTCCTTATCAAGGCATCCAATATTATTTCTAGAATTTATTTTCACTCCTTATTATTGCTAATATTCAATATCCTAGAGTATACAACTTATTTGATATCAATCTCAATAAACTTACAATATTCCTTGGAGTAATTATCACCTTTCAAGTGTTCGATTCTAAATTGCAAGCTCTCTACTATCACCTCAATATCATGTGAATTAATGGTGGTTAAATCCTTCTCAACTTTAAGGTTCTATGTATACCTCTGACTCCTCTTCATCACTATATTGTGTGATCTTCTTCAATGTTAATATGTTGTCATGTGTACTTCTCTTCAACTGGAAAGCTCACTATCTTCTTACTCCTCGGTCTCCACACTGCTTTAGAATATTAAGTGTTGCTTTAAATTTATGACTCTTCTATCTTCAAATTAGCTTCACTTAATGAGATTTATATGAGCACTTCCTTTAAGATCATCTGCTCTAGATTAGAAACATAGTGTAATATTGATAGTGCCAAGAGACACTTGTGTTGTCTAAATCCTTTCATTATACTACACCTTCTTCCAATGCCAAATGAAAAGTGGTATTATGAGAGTTAACCGTTTCCTTCAACATCTTTGACCTATGACCAATTCTTATTCTAGAACATTATACAAATTATGTTTAGATCTAATTATTCCTCTCTGCTTAACACTTAATTAATCCTTGACATCATGGTGATTTTCTACTTTACATGAAACACATTATTCCATGTGGTGCATGTCCTTCACCACTTTACCCTAAATCCCTTAGGCTATTCAATCATTTTGGTTTTTCTTGATTAATTATTGCTCACTGCACTTCTTTCTAAACTTCCAATATTTCTATTATAGATGAATAATAGCTATTCTTCCAATACTTCAATCGCAGAAATAGTTATTTCTGTACTTCTTCATATGAGTGTTGACCAAGGCTATGTGATGGCTTTAGAAATTGAATAAACCTTCTTGGAAACTCATTCACACTTGCTAATATACACTATAGTTTGATATAACTCCCTATTTTGATGATGTACACCCTATAACAACTTCGACATTGGATACAAATTTTGAATGGAACACTTTATATGGTGCAAGTTAGTGTAATATTATGGATAAAAATTGAGGCTAGTCTAAGTGCCAATGATGCTACTGCCAATGTAGTTACATGGAATGAATAGGGACTATGCCCTATGAGCCATTCAATTGCGTTACTTGGAGCTATATTTTGTTGAGTTTCCTTGTGATGCATTCATAAAAGGCTATAGAATATGTAATGTACATTGCTTTATCTTCAAATACCTTTTCATGTACCTAATTTTGCCTTCACCAAAGGCTTCCTAGATCTTGAACGTACTTGGCTTGAAATCCATAGTGTAGGTATATCTTCATCTTTTACTTTCACCTTTCTCACTATCTTTTAATTGTAAGCAATATTTGTTATTTCTTGGGTGATGAATGTAGGTTATTATTATTTGATCTATCCACATTTTCATTGGAGATAACTCACTTATAGAGCCCTATTGAATGGCTCTAATGAAATGCTATGCAAACAAAAAATGTGATTTTATAGACATTTGCCCCCTGTACTCCTAAACTAACTATATTTTCTGCTCAAAATATTAGATTCAAATTCATTTGTAGGTTGACATAGATTTGCGTCAATATTACCTTCTAACCCTTGGCAATACTTTCCTTGCTTGGCTACTTTTACTTTGATAATTCCAATATTTTCAATAATATTTTGCACTATAGTATATACAAATCTATAGAGTCTTATTTTTCTTGAATAGACAATAGATATTTCATAGTTTTGTCTCTCAAAATATATAACTTATATTTTTATGTGTAGTTTTGAACCTTGTAGACTATAACTTCTGCACCACCTTTAAAACTTTAAATTGAAACTTATATATGCAACCTCTACATTTTGAAATTGGTGCTCACTAAACTTAATAAGGAACCAAATATAAAAGTTTAACTAATGAACACTTTGCACCTTAGTTGCATACCTTTTCTACCTTTGTATATGGTGATGATGTTGGTGATTTGAATCACCTAAATGCTACCTAGTAGTGGGAAAATCGTAGCTCTTCTAGGTTGTTTGAAATAGCTCTTTAGCTCACCTATTTGTAGCTTAGAGATTCCTCTAACTTTCTACCCAATATTGTAGTTCAATGGATTTAATTATTCTTCATAATGCACTCTAAAAGTATGAATTTTTATAGCTAGTAATGCTATCCTAATTGCTTCCTTTCACAATAAATCTCTTCACTAAAATTTTTTCATTGAATCTCAAAATTTTAGTAGGGAATTCCTCCATATCACAACTAAGTTTTCCTTCAAAAACTCTTTGATAATCTACTGTAGAAACCAGAAACTATTCTATCTCTAAAATAACCTTTAAGAATTCAATGGTAATCCCCAAATCACTTAGATTTGGTGGATTTTCTATATCCTTTCTCCTTCAACCTTCTACTATGGAAGTTTTATAACGAGATATCCCTCTAGGATCTCTGAAATCTACTACTTCTAAAATCTGTAATGGGAATTTTTCTAGTCCTTCTCAATATTCAATCTTCCAAATATGGAAGTTCTTCAATGGGACCTCCTATGGGTCTCTTCTTCAATGTGAAGTTTTCAATATTCAATGGAGATCACCAATCTCCAACTTTACTAGGACTCTTCTCCTTGATTCTTTTCTTCCTTCAATGGGGTCTTCTTTCTAGAACCTCCTTAATTTGTAGTCTTCAATGTGGCTTCCTTAGCCACTAGATCTCTCCTCAATATCTAAATTTGAGTCTTCAATCTGCAAATCTTGTAAAGGAACATTTCTCCTTAGGCCTCCAAATCTTCAATATCCATGTTGTTGCTTTAGGTACTAGATTGATTCTAAAGAATATATTATTCCTAGCTCTTGTAGGAAGCTTCCCGAATTTCTTTGAATACCCTTTATTCTATAACAAATTATTAGAAAAATGATAATAGAAATTTCTATAAACCTATAGAAAATATTCTTCACTAGTTGCTTTTTCAATCTAGCGGATTCAATGTTCAGTTCTAGTCTTCACAAGTTTTTCTGTAACTTTGTGGAAAAACTCTAGCCAACGATAATTTTAAAATTTTGAAAATAAGATTTTCAATCTCCTCTCTATCTCTCTTGTGGCTCTCTCTATTTCCTATAAATCTACCAAGTTTTCTAATACCATTATTAGCTTTTGAATCTATAAAATTAAAGGAAATGCAACCACAAGTATCGAAATAAGCATACAATGTTACAAGTATGAAAATGGCTAAATAATATGCATGAAAATATGGTAAGAAACTTATGAAAATACTCGATAAATAACCATTAATGAAAGCTCACAAAATTATACAATGATATTAAATGGAGGTCACAACCTCTCCATTTCACAAAATTATCCTATATTTTATCTACTATTACTCTACCTATACACTCAAAAAACCCTCTCACTCTTATACTCTAAGAAGGCCTATCTATAATGAGATGCAACTCTTTTCCATAAATATTTCTATGACACCTCACTATTCTATTCTAAGGACACATCTACATGTGGACTACATGCACATTTACATCATTGTACATTTTAACACTTGTGCATTTGTTACATTACATTAATAAAGTACTTAAATCATAATACACTCCTGATATAAATAAGTAATCATGATGGTACATTAGTAAAGAACCAAATAATGTAATATATTCCAAAACTAGTAAGGCTCTTGGTCAGGAGTCGCTAATCCTACCCAAGTTAAAATGATCATCGTGCCCATGGTTAGGCTCTTTGGGCATAGCCAATTCCAGATCCAAAACCAAAAGTACTCAAAAAGGTCATATGGATGTCAAAAGGTATCATAAGGTAGGGAAACCCTCTAACAAGCATTGAGGATATGTGAGGCAGAGTTAGAAATTGTTGATGGACTCCAATCCAAATTTAATTTTAGAAATACAAGGATAGCAAATGTGAACAATTGAAATTTGACACATTTTGTAGCTCCCCTAATTCTTTGAGTGGGATTAATGGTTCCAAATATCGAAGATGAAGCTGTTATCTTGGAATATCAATGGCCTGAATGGGCCCTCCAAGTAATGAAATTTGGTTATACTTAGGATAGAGGTAAGGCCTAATGTTATATTTATTCAAGAAATTAATATGGATAGTTCTAATATAGAGGTAGTTAAAAAATTAGTTTGGAAGGAGGTAAGTTTTGTAGTAAATTCTACCAATGGAGCTTTTGGGGGTCTTCTTTGTCTATGGGACCCTAAGAAATTGGATGGATCCATTCTATTTATTTTTGATAGAGTGATTAATATTCTATTTTGTAGTAAGGACTATGGGAAGATATGGATTATGTCTAATATTTATACCCCCAATATGGCCCCTAATAGAAATATTCTATGGGAGTCTTTGATCTCTATGAGAGAAAATTTTGAGGAAGCTTAGATTCTCGCTATGGACTTCAATACCCCCTTATGTCGTTTGAATAAAAATATTCGTAGTGATTTTAGTTCTAAAATTATGGAGGAGGTTGTTAATCAAGAGTTGATGGATGTGGAATTGAAGGGGTCTAAAAAACATGGAGTAACAGACATCTAGGCAATTAGAATATTCAAAATAGGCTAGATATGGTGTTAGTCTCCAAGGAAGGTCTTCCAGTGTTTGGATATGCATCCCTTTGCTCTCTTCCCAAAGTGGGGTCTGATCATAATCCTCTAGTGTTTGAAAAAGTCCCAAACTCTAGTTTTTTTCCAAACCCTTCAAGTTTGAGGCAATGTGGCTGCAACATCAAGGCTTAGAATATAAAATTTTGGAACGATGATCTTGGCATTTTTTGGGCCCTCTTATTTCTCAAGTGGCTTAAAATATTATATTTATTAAAGCTAATATTAAGTTTTGGAAAGGAAGTTGAAATAAATTTGCAGTCAAGAGAGGTGACTAAAGGGGAAAAACTTAGGGAAAGGATACTATTAGTATATTTTTGTAACGTGCTGGAAGATGAAGAAATTTTGTTGCATTAGAAATCAATATCCCTCTAGCTCCATGAAGGTGATAGGAAAAAAAAATTCTTTCACACATCCATATTAAGGCATAGGAGCAATAATAGAGTTAGATAAACTATGAAATCATATGGTGTTATCTGAAAGGATATTATAGAAATTAGGGAATAAGCTATAATATTTTTCAAAACCCTCCTCTACTATAGGGATGATACTGATATTCAAGCTGAAGAGAGGTTGTTGCATCACATCCCCACCCTGGTTGATGGTTTCGACACTATTATATCAAAAGTATATAATGAGCTACATGATAAAGTATCACTTCATATTACATAGAATGAAATTGTACAATCAATAATGGAGCTTACAATCCATTAAATAGGAAGATAGTTTCCTTGTTATTTACTCTACCCAGACTCTTCTATGATTCATGCACATGTGGATTACATGCACATTTATATCATTGCACATTCTAACACTTGTGCATTTATTACTTCTTCCTCAAGTGAGTACTTAATCTAAGATAAAATCCTATCTAAATGTACTTATGTTGGTACATTAACATATACCAGATAATTTAATATACTCTAAAACCCCCTGTATTACATTATTTGGTATGAAATTCCTTTGAATTGCACAACTAATCTCTGAAAGTCTGAAATTTATTTCTTCCAAGACATTTTGTAAACATATTTTCTAGTTCTTATTCTATAGGAATATGCTTCAATATAATATGATGGTTTTGAAAGTGATCTCTAATAAAATGGAAATGTGTTTCAGTATGTTTAGTTAATTCATGTACAATTGGATTTTTGACTAAAATGTGTACTCCTTTATTATCACAATATTTCAAGGTTGGAGTTCGTTTGATGCCCATGTCAGTTAGTATATATTGTAGCCATAATGCTTCACATGTTGTATCTCTAGCTACATGATATTCTACTTCAATAGATGATTGTGCCACTATATTTTGTTTCTTACTATACCAAGATATAGGTCCTAAACCAAGATAAAACACATACCCTAAAGTAGACTTTATGTCATCAATAGAACCAACATAGTCTGAATATGAGTAACCCTGTTGACAAAAATAATTAACATTCTTCATGTAAGTTAGGCCATAATGAAAAGTCTTCTTAACATATTGTACTAATATCTTTGTATATTTCCAATGAATTTCTCCTGGTTCTTGCATGAATCGTGAAAGATAATTTACAACAAATAATAATTCAAGTCAGTTTTTTTTTTTTTTTTTTTTTTAAAGCGAAAAACCCCTTACGAGGCCGCCTTGGTCTAAGAGACCATGAACAGGGGGTTCTACACTGTCAAAGTCACTTGAGGGTCGCACCCAGCCCTGCCCACACAAACATTATCAATTGGATTTTGGGTACCCAATTTAGCTTTTTGGTAGGGTGGAGATTCGAACCTGGGACCTCCCTTGGAGGATTGCCCTCTCCTCTCCAACTCACCTACAACACCTGGGTGCATTTTTTTAAGCGAAAAACCCCTTGTGGGGCCACCTTGGTCTGAGAGACCATGAACATGGGGGTCTACACCATCAAATTCACCCGAGAGTCCCACCCGACCCCTGCCCGCACCAACATTATCAATTGGATTTTGGATACCCAATTCAGCTTTTTGGTAGGGTGGAGATTTGAACCTAGGACCTCCCTTGGAGGATTACCCTCTCCTCTCCAACTCACCTACAACACTTGGGTAATTCAAGTCAGATTTTTTTTAAGTATAAAAGACATCCAATTAATTGGTGATACATGGTTGTTGAAACAAAAGGTGTTTCATCATTTTTGGATAATTGAATTTCTAGTTCCATAGGATTAACTTTTGGTTTATAATTTTTCATCCTGTATTTTTCAAGTAATGCTTCAACATATTTTTATTGAGTAATTGTAATATTGTCTTTATTTTTATGGATTTTTAGTCCAAGACAATATCTCATCAATCCTAAATCTATCATTTCAAATGCATTTTCAAGATCCCTTTTAATATCACTATATCATCAACATATACTAGTTTTTATAAGCTTCTAGTGATCACTATATCATCAACATATACTATAAGAATTAATATATCATTTCTAATTTTATTTGTATATAGACTAGGATTAGGAGTACTTCGTTTGAATTTATGTTGCAATAAGCGATTATTGATTTTTATATTCCATGCTATGGAAGATTTATTTATACCATATAAGGATTTGTTTAATTTGCAAACCTTATTCTCTTGTCCTTTAAAAATAAACCCATTTTTTTGTGACATGAAACTTCCTCTTCTAATTCACTATTAAGAAAAACACTTTTAACATCCATTTGATGATGTTTCCAACCTTGATACACTGCTAGAGCACAAACTATTTTGATAGTAGTCATTCTAGATATTGGTGCAAATGTTTTTTATAATCAATTCCCTCAGTATAAGTTTATCCTTTGGCTACTAACTGAGCTTTGTACTTGTTAAGTATCCCATATGCTTTATATTTGATTTTGTAAATCCATTTGCAACCCATAATTTTATTTTCTAGAGGTAATTATACTAGATCCCATGTTTTATTTTTTTGTAGTGATGCATATTCAGATTCCATAGTTATCTTCTAGTGGGATTGTTTAGTGCTTGGACTATTGATTTTAACTCTACTCTATTGCTTAGTAAAATTATATTTATTCTACTTAGACTAAGATTTTGAGGTCTAGTAGTAGTAATATCTAGCATTCTTTGTAGGTTTGAATATTTGAGGGTGCCTCTAAGCCATATTGATTCTTTTCTTTGAAAAATCATGTAAGTTTCTCTATATTCATGGTATTCTTCAAGGGATTTTTACTCGATTTCTTCACTTGTTACATCTTCCTCTAAGAAATTTAGAAAACTTCTACATCATTATTTTGTTTCTCGGTATCTATCTTGACTTTCTCTTCAAAAAATACATCTCTTATTATGTATACCTTTTTTTTGTGGGTCCATTATTATGTACCATGTAGATTCATCATCATAGCCAACAAACATTCCTACCATAGTTTTGTCATCTAGTTTAGTGTTTTTTTTGTTTTAGAATATGCATATAAGTTTTGCAACTAAAAATTCTTAGTTTCTCTATATTTGGTTTCTGTCCTGACCATGCTTCTTCTAGTGTAACATGTTGGAATAGTCTTGTAGGTAATATATTTTGTAATTATATTCTTGTTTTAATTGCTTCTACCCAATATTTATTATTTATATGAGCTTATTTTAACATACACCTAACCATTTCCATTATATATTTATTTCTTCTTTTCATAATTATATTCTATTGTGGTTAATATGTTGGAGTAAGTTGTCTTTTAATATCATTTTCTCTTAGAAAGGAATAAAATTCTTTTGATACAAATTAACCTCCTCTATAAGAATAAATAACCTTGAGAGTATTTCCTAATTCTTTCTCTACTTGAAATTTGAATTGTTTAAAACAATTGAATGCTTTTGATTTACACTTCATGAAGTATACCCACATTTTCCTAGTGTGATAATCAACAAATAACGGAAATTACACATGTCCTCCAATATTGGTGACATTCATCCATATAAATCTGTATATATTAATTCTAATGGTTGTTGAGTCCTATGTTGATCAAGTTCAAAAGGAACTCTATGTTTTTTTCCAGCTAAACATTATAGGTAAATAGTATACTCTAGGGATAGATTCGGTATTCCTTTAACCATTTGATATTTGAACATTTCATTCAAAGAAGATACATTTGTATGTCCTAGATGTTTATACCATATATTTGAGGTCTTAATTGAAAAATCTAAATGTGTAGTAATATCTAGAGCAAATAGACCATTTACATAGGTACCTGAAGCTACATTTTTCCCATGTTTGAGAATTTGACACTACTTTATTCCATTTGATGCCTTGAAATCTACATTCATATTTTGATCCATGAGTTGAGAAACTGAGAGTAGATTATTGCTTAGTCCTAGGCATAAAACATTTTTAACTATCCCTTTTCCATTTACTAGTTCAAATAAATATTTCCTATCCCCTTTGCTTCATAAGTTTAATTATTTTCTATACTAACCGGTTTCTCATTTTTATTTTGTAGAGAATCAAATAGCTATTTATTTCCAATCATGTGTTTGTTTGCTCCTGAATCTATATACCAATGCTCCATGATTGTTTAATGATAATTTTCATATCTTAATTTCCTTATATCTCTTAAGGAACTTTTTAATTTGATAAAATTCTCTATAGTTTTATGAGTATGAGACATGAGTAGGTATTTTTTCTGACTCTTGTAAGAAATTAAAAAACTTCCTTCTTTAACCTTTAATAACCAATAGTTTAAATTCCAATAAAATATGTTTGTTGCAGTATTCCCTATAAATCCCTAATTTTGGAGTTTAATAATATTTTCAATATAATAAAGTTTTTATTTTCCAAGTAGGAACCCTTATATACCCTATGGTATTAATTTCAAATATTAAAATACTTTGTATTTCAATTAAAGTAATTTGAAATACATTTTAAGGATATAAGATTCCTTTGATTTACTTTCAACTTACTAAGGCTAATTTAGCTTAAATATTCAACATAAATGACAAATGGATTAAACCTTAAGTTATACACCTTATCACTCCTAAATGAAAGAAATTTTAATCAAAATAAAACCTTACCTTTATAATGTTACATCTCGCTAATAATGGGTGTTGTAATGTGGATATATGATAGTGATGGCAATGAGTTTTCTAGACATCTCTTATGTGTATCTTTAATGTGCCTTTGACTACTCTTCAAATCCTTGACTTATTAATTTGAATTTTTGCTTAGTCATCCCTTGAATTTGGTCTCGACCGCACCTTCAATTATCTCTGGACCACACCTTTAATTATCTCACTTGATGTTGGCTAAAGATGTGCTTCCTCATTTATGAGCACTCTTACTTCTAGTAGCTATAAATGTGCTTCCCTTATTTTTAAGCAAATGCCAAGTGCCAGTAGGTATTGCCCAATATTCTTGGTCTCCTCCTTAGCTGGTGAAACATCTATTCCAGATCTTAAGAAGCATTATATTTTGTGGTTCATGTTTGAATGTAACTATTGAGTGTTGATGAATGTTGTAAATATTTTCTTGCATTTTGTAGCTATGATTAGAGGCATTATGTTTCTTAGGCATCCTTTATCCTAAGTCCTAGTATTATGAATATGGAGATGCTCTTTAACCTTTGTGCCAAGTGGTACAGTATCCTTGGTAGTTGAAGAACACAAGCTTATACTAAGAGGGAGGGGTGAACAGTATAAGATAAAATATTTCCTTTTATATGATAACAACAATAATATGAATTCAATAATAAATTAATGCATAATTTCCATACACATGAGAGACAATTCTTTTACGTGGAAACACCCTTTTAGGAGAAAACCATGGAAAAATATTTCTTATATGTTTATTCAATAAATTTTGTCAGCACCAACCCACAGGAGACATAAATCCTCTATAAAATTTCATGGACACCAATCCCTTAGATAATTTCATGGAATCCAATCCACAAGAGACACCAATCTCCTATACAAGTTCTTGGACACCAATCCATAGGAGACACCAATCTCCTATACACGTTTATAGACACCAATGTTAGGATACACCAATCCCCTTCTATTATTTTGTGAGAACCAAACCATAGGAGACACCAATCATCTACTACAAGTTCATGGAAACTAATCCATAGGAGATACCAATCCCTTACTACAAGTTCTTCTCCAAAAATTTATAACAAACACTGCTTAATTTTTCTCCTAAACCTTCTCATAAATACTGCTCAAATCTATTCCCAAATATGCTCGCAAACACTGCTCAAATATGCTTCCAAATATGGTCCAAAATTCTACTCAAATGTGCTCAACAATCTTAATCTAAAACCCTTATCTTACTCTTTAAATTCTTCAATTTTATTCAGTTTGCTTTTTTTCAAATCAAAATATATTCTACCTATATTTTTTTTAACCACTAAACATATAGATGATGTACTTTTGTAGGAAGCTCCATATTACCAAACTATTCTTTACAGTCATTAAAATACTTTGTATTTCAATTAAATTAATTTGAAATACATTTAAGGATATAATATTCCTTTGATTTACTTTCAAATTACTAAGTCTAATTTAGATTAAATATTTGACATAAATGATAAATGTATTAAACCTTAAGTTATACACCTTATCACTCCTTAATGAAATAAATTTTAATCAAAGTAAAACCTTACCTTTATAATGTTGCATCTCCCTAATAATTGGCGTTGTATGGTGGATATATGATAGTGATGGCAACAAGTTTTATAGACATATGTTATGAGTATATTTAATGTGCCTTTGACTACTCTTCAACTCCTTCACTTATTACTTTGAATTATCGCTCAGTCATCCCTTGAATTTTGTCTCAACCGCACGTTCAATTCTTTCCTGACCACACCTTTAATTCTCTCACTTGATGCTGGCTAAATAGGTGCTTCCTCCTTTATGAGCACTCTTACTTCTGGTAGTTATAAATATGCTTCCCTTATTTTTAAACAAGTGCCAAGTTCCAGTAGGTATTGCCCAATACTCTTGGTCTCCTCCTTATGTGGTGCAACACCTATTACGGATCTTAAGAAGCATTATATTTTGTGGTTCAAGATTGAATGTAACTATCGAGTGTTGATGTATGTTTTAGATGCGTTCTTGAGTGTTGCAGATATGATGAGAGGCATTACGTTGCTTAGGCACCCTTTATATTAAGTTCTAGTATTATGAATATGGAGATTCTCTTTCACCTTTGTGCCAAGTGGTACAATATCCTTGGTAGTTGAATAACACAAGCTTATACTAATAGGGATGGGTGAACAATATAAGATAAAACTTTTCCTTTCAGATGATAACAACAATAATATGGATTGAATAATAAATCAATGCACAATTTCCATACACATGAGAGACAATTATTTTAAGTGGAAATACCCTTTTGGGAGAAAACCATGGTAAACTATTTATTATATTTTTCTTCAATAAATTTTGTCAACACCAACACATAGGATACATCAAACCCCTATACAATTTCATGGAAACCAATCCATAGCAGACACCAATACCCTAGATAAGTTTGTGGAATATAATCCACAAGAGACACCAATATCCTATACAAGTTCTTGGACACCAATCCATATGAGACACCAATATCCTATACAAGTTTGTAGACACCAATCCCCTTCTATTATTTTGTGAGAACCAAACCACAGGAGACACCAATCCTCTACTTCAATTTCATGGAAACTAATCCACAGGAGACACTAATCCCTTACTACAAGTTCTGCTTCAAAAACTGATCACAAACATTGCTTAATTCTGCTCCCAAACCTGCTCATAAATACTTCTCAAATCTACTCCCAAATATGCTCACAAAAACTGCTCAAATCTGCTTCCAAATATGATCCAAAATTCTGCTCAAGTGTGCTCAACAATCTTGATCTAAAACCCTGCTCTTACTCTTTAAATTCTTTCATTTTCTTCAGTTTGCTTTTTTCAAATAAAAATATATTCTACCTAGAATTTTTTTAACCTAATAAACATATAGACGATGTACTTTTGTAGGAAGATTCATATTACCAAACTATTCTTAACATTCATTAATTTTGTCACTTCCACATGTCTCACATATATTACATTTTAAATGCAGATCTAGTCTAGCACTTGCTAACTGACCTTGTAAATGTTGATTTATAACTATATTGTGCATCTCTCATTCTTCTTGTAGATAGCTGAAATGTCCTTCCTTTTAAATTGGATGCTTGGGTGAATATGTGCATTAATCATTTTAATATGTGACACCTCCAAATCCGCATCAACAAAATGTTGCTCTTTCTTTTGTATGTGCACTTCAAATCTGCTATATAATTTTTTTTGTTTCTTTATCTAAATTTCAATTCAAACACTCTTATCACTCCAATAATAAAGCTTACAAAATATAACCTTTATTAAAAAACAAAATGTCTCCTTATATCTCCCACTTTATCAACAATTATAATAATACCACCTTAAAAAAACATTATCTTACTATACCTCAATGGCTGCCAATGTCAAACGAACCTTTCACCTTTGGAATATCTATTGCCATTATTTTTCCAAAATATCATGCACATGACTCGACTTTGGTCTCAAAACTATCACCTTTACCAACAAAAAGTGAGCCGCCTTCGACACACCATCTAATGGGAAGTAATTTCATGATATTCAAATTGAAGTCCTTATTGATCCATGTCACAGTGTCCACATATTGAAAACATCTTCTCCTTACAATACACTTTTCATGATGTCCAACCTTTCACAGTCAAAAATGGTTTTCACTCACAACAAGCTCTTCAATGACATCTTTCTATGTACACTTGGTTTTGTTATCTCTATTCTTGGCATTCCTTGTACCTCTATCTTCGTTGCTTTTCTTATTAGTCTGAAATCAATATGTCAATTTCTTTCAAGCCTTTCTTAGATTCAAAAATGCTTGTTCATCACACTGCATCAATATCTTCGAAGTTTTCCATAGACTCAACCTGTGACACAATGCTTGTTTGCTTGCACTGCATTAATATCCTTCACTAATGGTGATTTAATATTTTTTAAATATTATTTCTAAGATGCTTGCTATGCCTTTGGAAAAAATCTCTAAATTTGAGCACACCAAATATGCTTTGCCTTGTTATGGTAACAAGAAATTCTTTCTTATTCTATGTTGGCAAACGACTCAACGATGCTTCTTTTTTTATCTTACACTTGTATTTCTCCTTTTCTTGCTACGTCCACTCAATGTTAAGAGATTAAAATTCATTTTTTTTCCACTATCTTGCACTTGTCTCATACCCTTTTACAATTCATATTCAAATTCATTACGAATACTCAAGGAAAAACTATCAACAATATTTTTATGCGTATCTTCCACTTATATGATGCTATTTTCCTCTAATGGAAATGAGATATGGTCTACAAAGATGTCTCACAACCACCTATACATAATTATCATAAGAAAAAACTAATTTTAGACATTGTATACCTCAAGGAACTTGAATTCTAGAGTCCCCTACTCATGTATCTTGAAGAACTTCAATAAAATTCCCATTCAAATTGAATTTTTCCCTTTTGTTTTTTCATGACTAAACCTCCACTGCATCTTTCACTGCCACATCAAAATCTCAATGCACACTATCAAAGACATTTTGCACAATCACCACCGAATCACATTCATCCTTAATTTCCCTCTCGACATTCACTCTCGCTCGTTCCTTATGTCCTGTGCACTCTGTCATGTCCACTTACCCTGCACTTGTTGTTGTGTCCACTCTTCAGTTATGAACTCCCTTATGTCACTTAAAAACCTTCCATAATTTTAGACATATCACTTGCACAAGTAACTCGAAGGCATTTATTTCCTCCATAACTCGTTTTCAAATAAATTTCAACCTTTAATTTATGAACAAGGTCAGCACATATACTATATATTCTGAAACATTAACTTTATAATATTTAAATTTAAAATTTAAATATTATAAGGTTTAACATTGTAAAAATATTTTTTATAACTTTAATATTTAAATATTAAATCATATTCCTATAATTCAAAACATTATGTATCCAAAACTCATGAGCATACTTATAATTAAATTATCCTTCCAATTCTACTCTTGATGTCAAAGACAACTCAACATTTCCAACAATCCCCCCTTTTCACTGATGGAAACCCTGCAAAGAATTTTTCCTTTACTGCAACATGATCACAAACTGCTCCCCCTAAATAGTTACTCCCCCTTACTAAAATTCTCCCCCTTTTACATCAATGGTAAAGGCTCGTCGGGGCTGAAGGATAAGACACTTGACAATACCACCTTACCACCTGCTTTTCTTGATACTTCAATTATGATATGGGAGTGAAACTCCTAAATTACTCTGCTCATTTTATTTTTTTATTTTATTTCACCAAAATTTGGAGTTCATACCCATTTTAATATTTTGACCATCCTCCTTTTTGCTTGACTTCAAAATTTCAGGGAACACTTTTATACAACATATTGTTGTATGCCCAAAATTATTATATTTGTAGCATATGATGTATTCCATGAGAGGTGCAAACAAATTGAAATTCCTCTTGGTGAAACCAAAATTATTTTTAGCATGGATCCTATAATGTGTAGCTTTATGATCAATTTTGTGACATGAAAAGCAATAACCATGAAAGAAATATTGAAACTTGTCTGATTGCCTTGTAGGATATGACCGCATGGTTATCTCATTGATATTTTGTGATGGAATTTGGTCTATGATGATGCTTTGTTTTTTTCCTTATTGATGCTTCCACTTCTCAACACATTAGCATATGTATAGGCTCTTCTTTAATTATTTTATTTTACGCTTATGTTCCTTCAGAGCTTGACTCCCCCTTTTGTTTCTTTTGACCTTCTTCAAAAACCATGTCTAGTATTTATAGTCAAAGATCTCTGTGCTTTGATAATGTTATCCACGATTTATGTACTTTTCTAAAACCTATGTACCTTATCATTTAATTTTTCCACTTCCTTCCATAGAGAGACACCATGATGTTATATTTTTTCATATTCCAACTCTTCTGCCTTTAATTGCTCAGTCATACCTTCTTCAATTCGCTTTGCCTCTTAAATTTTCACTTTTAAGTTGTTGAGATCTTGCAAAAGCTTTGCCTTTGTATTCTCGTCCTCTTATACTTGAAACTTCTTAGTTCTTCTTTATGACCCTCATAAATTCTTCAATAATAACAAGTTCCTCTTCTATGTCAACTATGGCTTCCTCTTCATCTTTTGGATCTTTCTCTTCTTAGTTTTTTATAATAGGAGCATCTTCTTCCTCTTCTATAGACAAAAATAGGATTTATTCTCTTTCACTATTGGAGATACTTTCATCACTGCTGCTAGAAGAACTGCTTTCTTCTTAAACATAAAAACTCTTCTTGTGTATTTGAAATATATTCTTCTTATGCTTGCTTTGACCATGCCTATTTTTCTTTTCATGATAAAATTTTATTTCTTTCTTTTTATTGTATTATTTTTCTTATTCACTACTACTACTTCTATCTTGTGGGCAATTATATGCATAGTGACCAATATTACCATAGTTAAAATATTTCATAGAATACATACTCTGTATTTTATTGGACCCTTCTTATTTCTTCACACAAAGTTAGATTCTATTTTGTTGCTTGATTATTGACTCGACTCTAGTTATTTATTCTTTGTATTATTTGAAGCTTTGAGTGTGGCCTCTCATTTGGATGTTTGATATTTCTCATTCCTCATCTCATAGGCTATAATAATTTTGTGTAGCTCATCCATTATTAAGGTTTTAAGATCCTTCATTTCCTAAATTGCTGATACATTTGCATAAAATATCTTGGGAAGTGACCTTAATATTTTTTTAACAATATTAGAGTCTTCAATACTTTCTCCAATTCCATGAATGGTTCATCAACGTGGAGTAGATATTTAGCAATATATTCCTCATATGTCATCTTCAAGTCTTCAAACTTCCTCCTGTGGATTTAAATTTTTTCCATTTTAACCTTGTCATCTCCTTCATATATTCTTTGTAACTTGTCCCATAATTATTTTTTTGTGGTACATTGCATAAATTTCACAAACTCTAATTTACATAATCCATTTATTATTGCATTAATTATCCTAGTTATTTTCATATGGTCTCTTGCCATATTTATCCACGAGAGGATTTGTAGGTGGTGTGAACCCATCCTCAATGGATTTCCATATGTCATAACCATGTTCCATCAAATATGTTTGCATCCTTACACTCCAGAAAGCATAGTTATTTCCATAAAATAATGGAGTCCTATTTTATGAAAAACCTTCTTGCTGAGACATTTGTGTTCCTATAAGATCCTCCTTCAAGTTGTTAGGCTTTCATGAAGGGACCTACTCTGATACCAATTGAAGAAAACAAGCTTATACTAAGAGGGTGGGTGAATAATATAAGATAAAAATTTTTATTTCAAATGATAACAACAATAATATGAATGCAATAATAAATCAATGCACAATTTCCATACACATGAGAGACAATGCTTTTACATGGAAACACCCTTTCGGGAGAAAACCATGACAAACTATTGCTTATACTTTTATTCAATATTTTTTGTGGGTACAAATGCACATGAGACACCAATACCCTATAAAAGTTTGTGGAAAAAAATCCACAATAGACACCAATATCCTATACAAGCTCATGGACACCAATCGACAGGAGACACCAATCCCCTATACAAGTTCATGGGCACCAATCCCCTATACAAGTTCATGAAAAAAAATCCACAGGAGACACCAATACCCTATACAACTTCATGGACACAAATCCACAAGAGATACCAATCCCCTTATGAAATTTTATGGGCACCAACCCACAGGATACACCAATCCCCTACTACACATTTGTGGACACCAATCCATAGGAGACACCAATCCCCTACTGCAAGTTCTACTCCAAAAATTTATCACAAACACTACTTTATTTTACTCCCAAATTTTCTCACAAAAACTACTCAAATATGCTCCCAAATATTCTCACAAACACTACTCAAATATACTTCCAAATCTTATCCAAAATTCTGCTCATGTGTTCTCAAAATTCTTGATCTAAAACCCTTCTCTTACTCTTTAAATTTTTCCCTTTTCTTGAGTTTACTTTCTTCAAACCAAAATATATTCTATCCTAAATTTGTTTAACCTATTGAACATATAGATGATGGACATTTTTAGGAAGTTTCAGATGACCAAACTATTCATTACATTCATTAATTCTATTACTTCCACATGTCTCACATTTATTACATTTTAAAGGTAGCTCTAGTATAGCACTTGATAACTGACCTTGTAAATCTTAATTTGTAACTATATTGTGAACCTCTCCTTATTTTAGATAGCTAAAATGTCCTTCCTTTTAAATTGGATGCTTGGGTGAATATGTGCATTAATCCTCTTACTATGTGACACCTCCAAATCTGCCTCAACAAAATGTTGATCTTTCTTTTGTATGTGCACTCCAAATATGCTATATAATTTCTTTTTGTTTCTTTATCTAAATTTCAATTCAAACACTCTTATCACTCCAATAATAAATCTTACAAAATATAATCTTTATTAAAAACAAAATGACTCCTTATATCTCCCACTTTATCAATAATTATAATAATACCACCTTAAAAAACATTATCTTACTATACCTTAATGGCTGCCAACGTCAAACGAACCTTTCACCTTTGAAATACCTATTGCAATTATTTTTCTAAAATAGCATGCATGTGACTCGAACCTGGGTCTCTCAACTACTGCCTTTACCAAAAAAAGTGAGCAACCTTGGATACACCATTTGATGGGAAGTAATTTCATGATATTCAAATTGTACTCCTTATTGCTTCCTATCATAGTGTCACATATTGACAACAACTTCTTGCAATATGCTTTTCATGATGTCCAATATTTCATAGTAAAAAGAGGTTTTCACTCAAATCAAGCTCTTCAATGACATATTTTTATGTGCAATTGGTATTGTTAGCTCTATTCTTGGTATTCCTTATACCTCTGGCTTTGCTACTTTTCTACTCAGTTTAGAATCAAGATATCAATGTCTTTAAAGTCTTTCTCAGATTCAACAATGCTCGTTGCTCATGCTACATCAATATCTTCCAATTTTTCTCATACTCAACCTGCGACACAATGATTGTTTTCTTGCACTGCATCATTGTCCTTCACTCGGGATGCTTTAATATTTTTAACATATTCTTTTTAAACTGCTTCATGTGGCTTTGTAAAACATATCCAAATATAAGTGTGCCAAATATGCTTTGCCTTGTTATGGTAACAAGAAATTATTTCTTACTATTTTTGGTGAACGAATCTATGACGCTTCACTTTTTATCTTACACTTGTCCTACTCCCTTTATTGCTATATCTATTCGATGTTAGTATATTCAAATTTGTTTATTTACAACTATCTTGCACTTGTATTGTGTCCTTGTATAACTCTTATCTGAATTCATTGTGAATAGTCAAGAAAAAACCAATGGCAACATTTTTATGCGTAGCTTCCACTTCTATGATGCTACTATCCTCTCATGGAAATGAGATCTAGTCTAAAAATATTTTTTATAGCCACCTATGCATCATGATCAGAAGCACAAAAGAATTTTGGATGTTGCATACCTCAAGGAACATGAATTCTAGATCCCCCTACTCTTGTATCTTGAAGACCTTCAATAAAATTCCCATTTGAATTGAATCTTACCCTTTTACTACTGCATAGCTAAACCTCCACTACATCTTTCACTACCACACCAAAATATCGATGCACACTATCAAATATTTTTCACATAGTCATCGTTGCCTCACATTCAACCTTCAATGCCCTCTTGTTGTCCACGCTCGTTCACTCCTCATGTCCTACGTACTCAACCATGTCCACTTTTCCTATACTCGCTATTGTGTCCACTCGTCATCTGTGAACTCTTTTTTTTTGCTTTAAAACCTTCCATCGTAGCAGACTTATCTCTTGCACAAGTAACTCGAAGGCATCAATTTCCTCCATAACTCATTTTCAAATGAATTTTAATCTTTTATATATACACAACCTTTATTTATGCACAAGGTAGGACTATATACTTTATATTTCGATACGTTAACTTTATAATATTTAAATATTATAAGGTCTAACCTTGTAATGATATTTTTTATAACTTTAATATTTAAATCTTCAATTTAAATATTAAATCATATTCTTGTAATTCAAAATATGATGTTGCCAAAACTCATGAGCATACTTACAATTAAATTATCCTTCCAATTTTACCTTTGACATCAATGACAACTCAACATTTCTAATAGTAGTACTTTGCAAGTATCACTCCAAAACCATGCATGTAGCGCTTCCCTTACATATCTTATTCTTTGTCCATTTTATCCCAGCAAATACCTTATTGTTTCTTGTTTCAATGCTCTATTTATAAGCAAACATTGATGTGATGAATTTGGTTCTAGCTATGATGGATTTCAAGAATTGCAATGATGTTCTAATGGTAGCTTTTGATACAATTCTTGGTTGGTGATTTGACCATGTTCGAGCTATAGTAATACACCTTTGATGTCACCTTATACATTTTTCCTTGTTTCTTGTAATATGCTATCCTTAGTGTTATGTTTTTACAGAGGGTGCAATAGATTATATTCATCTTACATAGGCCCTTTCTATGTTTCAGGTTGACATCACCTTGGGTGATGGACTAAGGTATATTTTAATGCCTTAATGAGACAAATATCGAGCCTTATGGATGGCTCTTTGCTCAAGCACCTTAGGTAGTGCTTTCCTTACCAATTATGGATATCGATCCCTTCAATTGGCTCATTTCTTAACCACATTTTCTAGTGCTTACCCTTTGCAAATGGTGGATGTTGAGCCCCTTTTTTATGGCTCCTCTTTGAGCACTTGAAATATAAAACTCCTAGTCTCATTTTGTAGCTTCTTCTTCTAGTTTTGATGGCATATTTATTCTCCACTCCTCAGAGGAATATTACCCTATTTGGTGGCTTTTGTAGGCCACAAAATGTTGTAGGTTCTATGCATCGAATAGTGTCTCTAGACACTTTGATTGTTCATTGATTTTTACTCTTAGTTTAAAACTCTAAATTAACAACCAATGCACATAATAACATTTTAGAGTAACTACTTCAATGCACTAAGTTTTTCTTATTGTTCCTTCAAAGTAACTTATAATATGCACTAATAATAATTCTTTAAGAACTCTTAAAAGCACTATAATATCTGCAACTTTAACTTACTAGTAATTTCTTCATTGTTGTAACTAGATAATAGGAAGATGATATTTTTCTTTCTATCAAAATATATCTAGCTCCTATTTTAATGTGTAGTTATTGACTTCGAAAGAAACTATCTTCTCCACTCCCTTGAAGAATTTAATACAAACTTACTTCCTTGAAACTTTAAACTATAATATGGTGTTTTAATGAACCATAATAAAAAACTAATTTGTGTTCAAATAATGAATCCTTTACACATAAGTTGCTTCAATTTAATATCTATGTAGCTAATGTATTTCTTGGTGATTAGATTCACTAATGTTGTCTTCGAATACATGAAATCATAACTCTACTTGGTTGTCTAAAATAGCTTCTCTGGTCTTTCCAATGAGATTTTTCCTTCAATATTCAACTATGGAAGATTTATTATTAGATTTCCTTCTCATATTTCTAAAATATGCTCCTTTTGGAGTCTAGAATAGGACTTCTACCAATCCTTCTCTATCTTTAAACTTCCAAATCTAGAAGTTATTCAATGAAACCTCTTGTAGGTCACTCCAGTTGCTAGGGTTGTTTTATCCTTCTACAATATTGTTGAATTATTCTCATTTTTGGTCTTGTTATTGGATGGCAATAATTGTCCCAAATTATTCAATCTACAATTCTGTAAATCTTGCAATCTTGAGTCTTCAATGGAGATCTCCAATCTTTTTCAAACTCTTTTCTGGACTCTCTACCTTATTCAAATTTTCTTTAGGTCCCTTTGTAGCTCTGATACCAATGATGGTTTTGCACTATTATATCTAAAGTAGATAATTAACTACATGATGAAGTATAACTTCTTATTACATATAATGAAATTGTACAATAAAGAATGGATCTTAGATTCCATTATATAGGAATATTGTCTCCTTGTTCTTTACTTTACCCAAGACTCTGTTATGAATCATGTACGTGTGGAATACATACACATTTACATCATTACACATTCTAACACTTGTGCACTTATTACTTCTTTCTCAAGTAATTACTTAACCTAAGATAAAATATTAATCTAAATGTACTCAAGATGGTACATTGACATATACCATATAATGTAATATACTCTACCATTGGTTTTAGATTATATGAATGAATACCTATGTGATTTCTTTTAGGATGAGGAAATTAGTGTCATTATCTTATCTATAGGTGGTCGAAAATCTTTGAGGCCAAACAAATTTTCTCTTGTTTTTTTTTTGTAGGTTCTGGCACATCATAGGCGGTGATATTTGTTCAACTATGAGTGAAATTCAGGAGTCTAATTTAATTCTAGCTGATTTAAACTCAAAATTTATAGTTATTATCCCAAAATTAGTTGGTGGTAAATATTTCTCTAATTTCAGGCTCATTAGCCTTTGTAATACACTTTTTTAAATTCTCAATAAAACTATGGTGAACAGGCTCAAAGTAGACCTTTTGACAATTATTGACCATCCTCAAAGTGGATTTATAGTAGGCAGACAAATTTTGTATGGTTTTATTGTAGTGCATGAGTTAATTCATTATGTAGATAAAAGTAGAAGGCCAGGAACTTTCCTCAAACTTGATAAGAATAAAGCATACGATCAGGTTTCATGGAGCTTTCTGCTTAGAGTTCTAGGGAAATATGTTTTCAAGCATTACTAGATTAGATTAGTCAGATATTGTATACCATTAGTAAAATTCTTAATATTAGTTGATGGATATCGACTAGTTACTTTAGTAGTTATAGAGTCATTTGTCAATGGGATCCTATGTCTCTATATATATATTTATTTTATTGGTTGAGTCTTTGGGAAGAGATCTAAAGGTGAATCCCATAGTGTTAGGAATCAAACCTACAACCACCATTGACTCGATCTCATACCACAAATTCACTAATGATACATTGTTATCCTTTTTAGCTTCAATCCCTCAAGCCAAAGTTATCAAAGAGATACTCCAAGACTATGAAAGAGTGGCTAGGTAGAAAGTGAATTTGAGGAAAAGTAAGGTGTTTCTTGAATACTCCTCGTAGCATACAGAGGAAAATTATTAATATTTTAGTATGTGAAATTGACTTCCTTCCTTCGGTTTATTTGGGATTGCCAATGTTCAAAGGGGGGATTAAGACTTCCCTATGGAAACCAATTATAGGAAGAGTTAAAATAAAATCGGTCAGATGAAAATGGGTGCTTTTGATCCAAGTAGGTAAAATTATGCTAGTTAAGTCTACTCTAAACACCATACCAGTATACTTATTTTTCTTTATTTTAGATTCCAAAAAATATTCTTTAAAAAATTGAACAAATTTAGTGATCTTTTCTCTAGTTTGGTTCTTAGGAGAAGTTCTTGCTTGTGGCATAGGATCAGGTGTACAATAAGAAAGAGTTGAGAGGTTTGGACTTAAGAAGAATGAAAATTTTAAACAAAGCACTAATAGCTAAACAAGGTTGGATATTGGTTCAAAATGATAACATTAATTGGGTTAAAATATTGTTAGCAAAATATTTAGGTAACACTGGTAATTTTCTCACAGACCCAAGTCTTGCCCTTGGTTCAACATTCTGGCATAGCATTATTAACAATCACTTTGATATCATAAAGGGGATGGAATAGGTGTTAGGTAATGGGTAGAGCATTGATTTTTGGAAAGACACATGGGTATATGATATATCATTAGAATCATATCCTCACCTAAGTCAGATGGAATCAATCACAAGCTAAGATTTTAGATTGAAGGTATGTGACTTCATTGTATTTGTTAGTGGTAGAAAATTCTAGAAATATTTTTCTTTATGGGGGATTTTACAAGAAGAAGAAGTTGAGTTAAAAGGTCTGATGGACATGCTAAAGTGGATCGTTATTCCTAACCAAAATAGGCTAAACAAATTGGTGTGAGGGGCTAAATTTTTTTTTTTTTTATCAAGTTAGTCTATTTGTTGTTAGATGTTCCCTTTAATTCCTATTTAACCATTAGTAATATCTAGCTAAAGGGTCTTACCCCATAAGTTATTTTTTTCTTTTAGCTAGCAACTAAAGGAAAGTACCTTACATTGGAAAATTTGCATAAAATTGGGTTAGATGCTCCATGTGTGGTAGTGCTGAAGAATCACTTGTGCACCTATTAACTAACTAATATTTTCTTATTTTATCTTCTCCTAGTTCCTAAGGATTGTTAGTGTGGTTTGGTTTTTCCAAATTTGTTTTTTGACTTGATGGTTCAATGGAGGTCTCCCTTTCTATTTTTGCATCTTTGAACTTTTTGGTCCTTTGGTTTACCTCATGTTTGGTGGTGTATTTGGAAGGAGAGGAATTCTAGAGATTTTAAAAATATATCCCATCTAGTTGAGTTTGTGGTACTTCGTGATGTTGTTGTCATTGTTGAAAATATGAATGCAATTCCTTAAGATAATGTAACTTCCATTTGGGAGTTGGTGGTGGATTCAGCTCTTGGATTTAGAGATTATTCTCTCGAACATCATATTGAAGCTCTTGCCAGACATACTACTATTTTAAAACCTTCTCCTTATGATTGGTTGAAGCTAAATTTTAATGGAGCCTTTAAAGGGAATCTAGGACTAGTCAGTGCGGAGGGATTGGTTAGAGATTTTGATTAGAGGATTTTGTTGGCTTTCACTAAATATTTAGATCATAAAACTAGTAATTTTGTGGAGACATGATGTTAGGATTCCTTAATCCTAACCATTATCACTATTAATCATGCATAACCTTATATGGACCATTGTGTCCTTTCACTCATAACTATTGCATAGGTATATAGCTTCCTTCAATTGGGTGTAAACACTCATCCAGGGAATATAAAAAAATACATTTAATTGTAAGCATTGGTAGTATTTCTTCCAGTGAAAGAACGATTCAAAGTCAAAGGTGATCTTATATAATTTACTTGTTTTTACATTCACATCCATTATTTTCATTCATTCCAATTGCTAGGATACAGGTTCCTACCATCTGGTATTAGAGCCTTCATAATCCTATGCCATTCTAAATTTAGTTTTTGCTCACCTCGTACTCCATTGCATATCCACCCAAGCATAAATTTTTTAAATTCATCTCTATCCAACATCATTAGTAAGTCACTTGTGCACTAAATTTATCACTGTGTATTCTTATTATTGTTTTCCCACAACAAAATAACTACGCATATACCACCCACTAAAATTTGAATTCAAAACTCATCAATTTCAAAGCAATCAGAAGACTAGACGTATTTAAAGCATATCAGAAACTCACCGATGACCAAACAATAAAAAATGATGCAAATTACAGGTAATAAGGTATAAATAATTTAGGATTCAAAATGACTCTTTCAATCCTTATTAGACCTTGAAAAACTTCCTAGATTAATATCATCAAACGATGAATCATAAACATGGAAAAAAATCATCAAATCACTAAAAAATAATAATTTTCGATGGTGTTATAGGAATCTAGCAGAAAAATTATAAAATTATAATTTTAAACTAAAGTTTAAAAATAATCCTCTAATCATCGATTAAATTTTTTGATACCAAAATGTATCGCATGAGAAGAGTTTTAAAAAAATCTAGGATATAAAATCCCACATTGGTTATATTGTGGGTTTATTAACATTTAAAAGTGTGAAGGCACATTTATGTGGTTGTGATTACCACCTGGTATTCACACACATGTACGAACTTCACATTCCCTCCACTCCCTCGCTTGTCATGATGCTCCCTCCTCACCTTCTACTCTACCTCTCATAGCCCTCCCTCCTCTTCTTATGCTCTGACCCTCATAGCCCTCACTCTTCGTGTTGCTCCCTCCTTACCTTTCACTCTACTCCATCCTTGCTTTCCACTCTGCCTCCCCTAGTGATTAGCATTTGTTGTTTTCTATGCCCTCTCCTTGCATTTCAATCTACCTCCCATCATGCTTAGTCGAAATCACTTTGCCACCGCGCCACTGATGTCACTTCCCACCATGCCAAATTTCAAAATTCAAATTTTTAAATATTGACCATTAAGGTCCAATTAAGTTGACAAACCTTTTTTTTTGCAAAAAAATTACCTAATTTTTACAAAAAATTATAATTAAAATACATAAATTTTTGCAAATTGTTTTTCAAAAATTAATTTTCCCTACCAAGAAAGACTTACAAATTGTAAATCAACCCTAATATGGCCTATGGTAGGATATCACAATCGCAAGAACTTAACCTCAAGGAATTCATGCAGGAGGTTCGCTAGTGGAATCAGGAACTTACAAATGATCTATCAATACTGGATTTAAAAGTTAACACCTATAGCCACTATGTCACTACAATACAAAAAAATATGGCAATAGTCCAAGTTGGCCAATCTAACAGAGGACCAACAATTGAAACACTACTTGGGGGACGACAAATAGTCATCCTACCTAGAACTACTAAACTAGATTTTCCAAAATTTGAAGGAGGTGACCCCACCAACTGGATTTATAGGGCCGAACAATATTTCTCCCTCTACCAAATTTTGGAGGCACAAAAGGTTTGCATTGCATCCTTCCACCTTGAAATATTTCCACCCAATGGTACCAATGGTATGATAATACTAATGACACACCTACATGGCTAGAATTTACCAAAAACATAATGGTACGATTTAGTCCTTGTAAATTTAAATATTTCATGGGTGCTCTTACCAAACTCCACCAAACTACTACGGTGCGAGAATACCAAGCTCAATTTGAAAAATTAGCAAATACTACATCGGGACTAGATGCCTTGTTCTTCCCAAGTTGTTTCATCAGTGGCTTAAAAGAAGAAATTGAATTAGAAGTACAAATGTTCAATCCAAATAACATGATGCAAACAATTGGATTAGCCCAAATGGTCGAATCCAAACTTAATCAATTGGGAAACCCATCTAAATAAGAATCACAAAATACTTACACCACCTCAAAACATAACCGAATCCTACCAATTAAATGTACCAGCCTCAAGGAAATGAAAGAAAGAAGATAAAAAGGCCTTTGTTTTCATTGTGATGAGGAATTTGTATCCAATCTTAAATGTATTACACTCAAATTATATATTCTAGATGTAGTTATTCCTTGTCAATCAACAAAAAATGAAGATGCAATCAAGATAGTAGTGACAAATAAACCCGATGATAGCACTCAAGGTCCACTAAAAATTTCTTTCAATGCCCTCATCGATACCAAACTATGAAAGTCCCAGGATTCTTCAAACACCAAAACCTTATCATGCTTATTGACTTCGACAATACCCATAATTTCATTGACCTATGAGTGGCAAAGAAAGCTAATAGTTTTATACATCCTTGCAATAATTTTGAAGTGATTATTGGTAATGGGGGAAGGATCACCTTTAAGAGGAAATGCAAAAATATTAAGCTCACCTTGGAAAATTACACCATGAAACATGACATGTATGCAAATCCCTTAGAAGTATGTGATATTCTCTTAAGAGTGCAATGGCTATGAACACTCAGTATAATCCAATGGGATTTTGAAAGATTATGAATGAAATTCACAATAAAGAATCAAATATATACTCTTAAAGGATTAAAATCAGACCAAATTTACTCTCATTAGATTCTCAGGATAATCTAAAGGGATTGCATGAGTCTATACCTAAATCATGGTCAAAATTTAAATTTCAATTATAGATGAATTTACACCACAAATTCAAAAATCAAGAGTAGGTGGCATAAGCATATGTGTCTATATTCTTTAATATTCGGGGTGTTGATAGGCTATTCACATGATCTATTTGGTGATCGGGACGAAAGCAATGCAAGATTTATAAATTTTGATATAATTAAAATAGGTGTGGGCTTTAGGAGGGGTATTTTCTAGAGTTTGTTGTAATCTAAAGTGTAGAGAAAATTCATAACAAAATCTTTGGTGCAATTTGTGAAGGAGGAGACTATATTTGGTGGGGTTGGGTCTTGGCACCCTTTTCAATGATGAGAAGGAAGCACATTCTCATCTTAATAAGATTACCCTTCAAAGACATTTGATTCAAGCCCAAAGACTAAATAAATGCGATGACTCGATTTCTTTGGTTGGCTTGGTGAATTATGCTCTATTGTGTCAATATTGGAAGGGATGTTTGGGGGATGTGGATTAAGCAACATTATGGTGATAATATTATAGTAAAATGTACCACTGTCATCACTTCCTTCAGCTTTTTTCGGAGTGCTAGGATTCCAATAACATCTTCTCTGAGTCCTCAAGTAACCCAAGGAGCATCAGTAAGGTGAAAAGACAACTTTTTCTAAGCCTGCAAGAGACATGATATCTTTTTTCATGTTCTAGCTATTGATAGTGAAAGTCTAAGTGTTTTGATGGTTTTGGTTTGGGTTTGTCCTGCTCCACTATTATATAGCTTTGTTGTTTATCTATTTCCTGGATCTTTTTGGTTTTCTATGTTGATCTCTATATTTCTTGTTTCCAGTTGGTTGATTAATCCACTCTTATAAAATGTTTGGGACACCTTTCAAAACCCCTTCGTTCATATTATCAAAAATAAAATAAAATTAATTTTAATTTTAAAAAAGCATACCAATCTTAAAAATTACCCCTGTAATTTAAACTTAAATATCCTTTACATGAAACTATTATTCTTAAAAAAATCTTTGACTAAAATGCATACTGTACACGCTTTAAACCAACACTAATAAAAATCATTATGATTTTTTACATTTATGATAATGAAAGAACATTAATATATATTTTTTTAAATCTAATAAACATCATAACATTTATAAAATAAAGTATTAAAAATTTTATTTGTATATTATAGTTAAGAAAAAATCTTTTACATTTCATCATCTTTTATACGACACGTCACATGCAAGAGTAAAGTTAGATATAAAGTTTTTTAATGTTAAAACAACATAAGTTAACACTCTTAAAAGGAAATTTTATACCAGAGAAACATGACACATAAATTAATACTTTCTTAAAATCTTATATCTATTTTAACAAATTAAAATAAATCTTGTCGAATGGTATTTGGTGTAATGTCAGTTGCCAAGTTATTATTATCTATGTAGTTATGAAGTTGATTCCCTTGTATTTGCTAATATTTGTAAACGATGTTCAATATAAAAAATTAAAATAAATCTTGTATTGAGAAAATTGGATGCAACCCTCTATATCTAAAATATAATTTAATTTAATGTTTTTTTTTTTTTTAATTTAACTAAACTGGTGAGTTAAAGAGTCTTTCAATTTAAAAGGATTAGGGGAAAAAAAATATTGCTTTAACATATTTTTTTTTTTTTTAGCTTTTTTCTACGACCTTTGCTTTTATCGTTAAAATAAAATTAAATAGTTTTTGGGGTTTTTCCAATTTTATTTTCATGTTGACATAGACATAGGGAATTTATGGTGAAATGAATTATGATTTAAATTGGTTAATACATTTAAATTTTTATTAAAATTTATTTTTTTTAAATTAAAAGTTTAAATATTAGAGATAATTTTATTATTATTATTATTATCCAAAAACATTTTTTTTCGAATCATAATATATTTAATTTTTAAAAAATATTATTTCTATATATATTCAAACTAAATTTTATTTACTAAAAATAATTTATTATTTTCTATTAAACTCTTCGACCATTTTTAAATGTTTTATTATGTGGAAAAAAATAAACTGTTTAACCACTCTACCATGTCTTCATATAATTAAACTTTATTAAGATCTACTATGTTTTGGTAAGACATGGCGGGCACGGGAATATGAGTTTTTCTCTGTGTTCGTATGTTTTAAAACTGTTATATGACTAGACGCACATCTACCAAAATAAAATTTGACGGGGATAGTTTTGTTTCACTCTTTCCTTTTGGGTCGAATATTTTGACTATTATTACCATATGATTGGCCACCACGCCACTACAATTATTGAAATAGCTGAAGAGAAGCATTGAATGAATATTATTGAAAAAGGGGTATCTTGTACGATGCTTTACTTGACAATCAATAATTGTTAAAGCGAAGTTTCTAAAATCTTCTCTCTGACATTATTTTAATATTAATTTTAAATATTTTTTAATAATTAAAAATAAATATAATATAAATTAAAGTTTTAATTTAAAAATATATTCCAATATATTAATTGAATTAAATAAATTGATTATAATCTAAAAAAAATTATATTGTGAAAAAATTAATAAATACTTAAAAAAGATTATACAAAATATAAAATAATAGTTAAGTTTTTTATTTTACAACACACTTAAAATTAATTTTAAATTTGAAGATTTTTCTTTTCTTAAAAACTAAAGAATTATGTGAATATAGGTTTTACTTTCTTTTTATTGAATATGTTTGCATATTCTTAATATATATTTGAAGAAGGCTATTGAACAACACTTTTTCATGATGATAAGTTATTGGGCATTTAAAGTGTTTTCATCTACATTACATCGTTATCATAGTGTATTATTATAAAAATCTAATAATTATGCATATATATTTTCGCATAATTAGAGTCTTAATTTCTTCCTTTACAACAAATACTACTTAATGTACAATTGTAATCTTTAAAAGCACTCTACTCCATAGTTTCATCTTGCCACAATATTTTGAACATTTTGATTGAGTTTGAATGATCTCAAGGAAGAGATAGATCACAATTATGGTAATGGCATGACACTTGATGATATCATTGAAAAGGGGTTGTGTCTTCAATTAATGTGATTTTCATGGTTCATTTAGGATACAACTTTGCATTGCAATTTATTTTAGAGTTCATTTAACAACAAAAAATGTAGTACTTCAATATTATTATGATACCTAGAGATAGGTATCATGAAATATGATATTATTTTGTATAAGGGTATTATGGATAATTGGAATGGACCACACATAGTCTAATGATAATTATATCATAATAATGAATCTTCCCAAAATCTTATCAAAGCAGAATAAGAATATGTGTATAAAAAACAGATATTGTTATTATAATAATTTATATTGAGTATTCTCTTGTAATCTTCTTTGCTTATGGAGTGGCATTTTTAAAGTGTTTCCTTACCTTACGGGTATTATCTCTTTGTGTCTCATTATGAGATCATTATTGTGGATAATTATTTTTCTATAGATGGCTTGTGTCTCATTATGAGATCGTTATTGTGGATAATTATTTTTCTACATATGGCTTGTTTTGGTTAACAATTTATCTTAATGAAAATAAATATTGATAATAGTTTAAATACTTTATGAAAAGGTACTCCAACCATGAATTGAGCCAAATGATCAATCAATTAAAGAATTATCCTTGTCCAGGGATAATTATTTTTCTACATATGACTTGTTTTGGTTAACGATTTATCTTAATGAAAATAAATATTGATAATAGTTTAAATACTTAATGAAAAGGTACTCCAACCATGAATTGACCCAAATGATCAATCAATTAGAGAATTATCCTTGTCTAGATTTAAAAATTCCACATCATTGCAATATCTAGCCATTAAAAATCAATGAAAAGAGAATATGTAGTTGCTAAAAATCTACAAAGAGAGATTAAAAATTGATATAAAATTTTTTTTTGGCTTCTATTCCTATGAAAACATCTTAGAGGAATTGATTTTCCTCATAATATTCCACTTTTCTTTTCTTTTTTGTTCTTTTTGACATTTTCATATATTTGTCTGAACTATCTTATTAGTAGATAAATTGCAACTTAAAAAAAAAATCTAATAATTTTGAAAATATATATATATTTTGTGATACAACAATATGCAATACTACATGATGTAAGATAACTTGTATTTACAATATTTTATAATTACATTAAATTATATGTACTAGCAATTTGTAAGCACTATCAACTCTTATTAACGAAAATAAAAATATTAACAACAAATTATTATTTTTTAAAACAATAAAATTAATTGTAAAATTTATCTTATTTAAATTAGTATGAATATTTACTTTTTAACTATGCAATTTGTAAGCACTATCAACTCTTATTAACACAAATAAAAGTATTAACTACAAATTATTATTTTTTAAAACAATAAAATTAATTGTAAAATTTATCTTATTTAAATTAGTATGAAGATTTACTTTGTAACTATGATTCAGGTGGTAGTGATTTAGGCTTCTTTCTTTTTGAATGCATATTTGACATTGTTTTGGCAGTTGTTATCTGACAGCTTGTGGACTGTTTTTGACACACTTAATACTCCTAACCACTGTATTGGTTTACGGGTTTGCTAATCCCACCCCATCATTTTTTATCAAAAATAAAAATAAAAATTACTAATTATATTTAATAAAAAAAAATAAGGTAAAAATTCCCGACATGGACCATTAGGTAGGGAAAATTATTCTATTTTAGAGGGGAAGGGATACTTTTTACTACAAGACCAGTACACTGAAAATAATGCAAAACATTTAAGGTAAATGACAGTGCATCCTATTCTTTAAATTAAATGATTTACGGGATAATCTTGCAAGCAGAGGATATTTGACATGAACGTATTGATTAAAGTAAACAATATGTGAATAGCAAAACATCCAGTATGCACAGAAAAAGCTTCTTATACTTATTATGATTGACAATACATAACATATTTTCTAACCCATAAATTACTCCTGGGTACGGAATAAGAGAGATTCTTAACAGATGACCCAATCTTTCCATTACACATAATCGCAAATTACTATACATTATATTTTCTTCTAGCATATGAGCTTATCTTTGGACATTCACAGGTAGCAACTTGAGATTACCTAATACATCTGCGTCTTCCCAGTTTGCATTCGAGATAATATTTCAGGTCTTTGAGACGTTCATCCACTTGTTCGATCTTCGATGTGAGATTACCTTCTACTTCAGTGAGACGATTGCCCATTTGATTGCCCATTTCTTCGATCTTCGATTTGAGATTACCTTCTACTTCAGTGAGACGATTGCCCATTTGATTGCCTATTTCTTCGATCTTCGATTTGAGATTACCTTCTACTTCAGTGAGAAGATTGCCCATTTCTTCGATCTTCGATTTGAGATTACCTTCTACTTCAGTGAGACGATTGCCCATTTCTTCGATCTTCGATTTGAGATTACCTATTTCGTGAGTGATTTTTTTGATCATCATAGGAATACAGTCAAATTTTTTCAACATGGTTCTAACAACAATGATAATGATGATCACAGACAACACTGCGAGAACAATAGCAATGATGACAAGCGCTGTATGGTCGATTTCCGGTCCAGACTCGGGGGTGAACAAGTCATCATAATAATTGTTATCATTCAGTAGAGGCCTAGGGAAAGAGGCAGGAGAAACAGCGGAGGAAATTGGAGGCAATTGTGGAGAAGCAGGCCCCCCACACTGTGGAGAAGCAGGCCCCCCACACGAAGGCGCAGATGGGGAAAATTCTACTACTCCAGGCGGTGGTAGCGAAGTAATTCGAGGAGGAGAAGTGATGTTGAGCTCTTGTGCATCGCAATTATCATCTCCTACAATAACCAATGATGCAGTTACAGCTACCACAGACCACCATCGACTCAGCTTCATTGTATTGTTTGTTAAGGCTATCCAGTTCTCTCCTTTTTTTTTTTTTTTTATCTTTTTAACAATATCAGTAAAGGAACCTTACAAGGAAAGAAAGCACTAGACTCTCAGGTTATCTCTCATGCAAGGCATAAGTAAATTTATAAAGACGCTGGGCTCTCCTTGTGACTGGTGGACATGAATCCTAATTTAATCATAACATTTATTATTCATTTTGAAAAGATTGATATTAGTTACCCTTACAGTTTTCCTTTTATAAAGGAAATTAAAAAACAATATATTAGGTCAATATCTGTAGTCCTGGTCTCTGGAATTGCACCCCACTACAAAATAACTTTAGGAAATCACTTTTACAAAATAACTTTAGGAAATCACTTTTAGCTAAATGCAAATAGATTTTCATTTTAACTTTATGAAAAGAAAAGCTTCATTCTCGAAATACAAACTACTTTTCACCGAAAGCTCTAGCTGGTGGCAGACCAAGGCTCTCCCGAGACCCCGTTGTTCGAATGTCGAACTACAATCTTTTGAGCATAATTCTATCATTTTTCAGCCTATTGTTGATAACCATTGCTTTACTATTTTTATAAATTGGTGTTTGATTGCATCTTCATAAATTAATTTTTATTTCATTTTATTAAATATTAATAGTTAATAAATTATATTTTTTATTTTAAATTTTAATTTAGAGTATATTAATTTTCATATAAATATGATATATTAAATTTTTTATTAATTTAATATGTAAAAATATAATAGTTTTAACATTTAGTTCATATATTATATATGAGATTGATATTGCTTATTTAATAAATTGTTATTTTTAATTATATTTCAGTCACTAAAGTGTAGTGTACAACCTTATCCTCCACAAAATTTCAATTTGAACATTTATTCAGAGTTGCACAGTCAAATGTTATTAGGCTACTTAATATATATTTTATTAAACTTATTAGATTTGATCCAATATAGAAAATTTTTATATTAGTGAATAGTAGCTAAACAAATAGAAACAATAATATCCTAGATCTTCTTGGCTACCTTGCATAAGTAGAAAATAATATTTCATAGTTTCTAATCCTAACATTATAATTGATAAAGTTAGTCTTCAAATTGGTAAAATACATTTTAGAAGGTAATTCACGATGGAGAGTCTTCTAGATTAGAAGCAGAGTAGTTCACTTGATAGTAAGTTTTCCGCATGCTTAGGTTAAAATGTCTTCATACGTGTTCATAAAAATTTATAATATTATTTCTTGTAAATCTTGGATTGAATAAGATCCAATTAAGAAGAAACAAATGCCTTGCTCATCAAGAAACATAAAGAAATTAATAAAATAATGGTGCATAGGTAGATTTCTAAATCCTTTTAGACTAAACTATAAATAAATTACGTATATTAGTTATACTTACTCTTTTTTATATTGAACATATTTTACAAATATTTACAGATATCGGCGCTCCTTCGAGAAAACACAAAAGGAATCGACCTCACAACCACATGGATGATAATAACTAGGCAACTGCCATTACATCAAATGATCGGGATTGATCATGTAGATCAACCTAACCTTTACACTATTATTAAAAAATATCTCCAAGACTTTTAAGGAAGGGCCTCAAATGACCAAACACTCGTATTACACAAGCCCATAGAAGTAGGGAACTATAATAACTCTAAAGTCTTATATATTAACTTGACCTAGTATCCTTCATGTTTTTATACATTCGATGACAACTCATGTTTCTAAAATAAAAAAAAAACAAATAAAATTACTAAAGCATATTTTATATCTCATGTGCCACTTGTTTGAAGTGCTTACTTTAATCGAGTTTCTCAAAAAAATTCCAAACCTGGATGGTCACAGCACAATAATTTTTAACTTTGTATCCTCTACAACAAAAGATGTTTGAGTTGATTATATATATATATATATATATATATATATATATATTACAAACTCCTCACTATAAAACCCCTAGGCATGGTTTGATTCATTAACAATTTTATTTCATCTATAAAACTTATATATTTTGAAGTAATAATTATTTTACATGATTTCTTTGTATTTAAATAATATTCAACTAATATAATTTTTTTTATGATTTCTCTTTAGAATTTTTGTCCTCTCAAAACTATGTCCCATTTATTAAGAGAAAACCTAAAATTTTCCTCTTATATTTTACAAATAAAATCACCTTAATTTTTTTCACATTTAACTGCCACACTTGTTCATAATCTTGATGGTGAATCATATATATAGGAATATATTACAATGTAACATTTATAAGTCACAATTTACCATCAATTATTAGGACCTTATCTTTCTAACTAGCCATACAAGACATGTTTGCATCCAAAATTGAGTCCTAAAACTTCTTCATTTTTATAAGACAAGAGAATATATATATATTGTTGGAATATTTCCAAGTTCAAATCCTAAAATCTCTCTAATATTTTATTGTAAATTAAGGGTAGTATTGAGGAATAGTCCTAGACTTCAATGTCATATTGATCAATTGTCTAACATTGTTATACATAATTACATAATAATATTGTTTATAATTCCATAGCCTCATTTATAGAGGTATTAATTTTAATATATATATATATATATATATATATATATATATATATATATATATATATATGAGACCATTTGTCATAACTGAAATACCTCAATTTTGCATTCCACTTTGTCATTTAATATGAACTTTAGAAACATATTTAGATGCAAGGAATATCTTAAAGTTGATTGAAGAATCTAGAGAATCATGTAGAATCTATAGACTATTCGAAGAAGATTGCAAAAAAAAAATCTTCTTGCTGATCTTCACAATACTCTTGCATGCGAAGAAGCATTCTAGAGATAAAATTCCAACTAATTATGGCTCCAGGAGGGTGATAGAAATTCAAAATTATTTCACTCATCAACTCTTTGTTGTAGGGGCTTCAACAAGATTTGAGAAATTTGTAAACGAGACAGCGGATCCACATCAGATTTTTTTTGTGGAAAACATCCTAGAAGGGATGCCACTTTCAGGTAATACCTAAGGAGGCAAGAGGATATAAGAACAGAGGCGGTTTTACATCTTAGTTCTCTCTTAGGGGACTATCCTCATAGATACTTTGATGTTAATGAAGATCTCCTCTCACCTATTCTCAACCTTGTCCCTAGGGAGGTCAATGAGATGTTGACTGATAGATTTTCTAAAGAGGAAGTAAATACAGCAGTGGAAGGGATGGGATCCCTCAAGGCCCCAAGTCTAGACTGATTTCCATCACCCTTCTTCCAAAAGTACTAGCACATTTGTAGCCAAGATATTTTGGAGGCTTTGAGAGAGATTCAATCTTGATCTCGTTGAATATGACCTTCCTTTTTCTTATCCCTAAGAACTTTGGTTAATCGGTTAAATTTCTAGTTAATTGGCTAAAACCCCATCTCCCCTTTCTAATTGATAAAGAACAGAGTGATTTTGTGATAGGTAGATAGATTCTAGATGGGGTAATATTCATGCATGAGTTGATCCATTTGGTGAAGAATAGTAACAAGGTCAGACTCTTTTTGAATATGGATATGAATAATGTGTATGATAGGGTTTCTTGGTCTTTCCTTTTCAAAGTACTGGTTAAATTTAGTTTTGAGAAACAATGGTTATAAATTGTTAAAGCTTGTGTCACCATAGCTATATTTTTGGTCATTATTAGTAGTGCCCTTGTTGTTTTCTTTTGAATATTTTGTGGGTTTATGAAGGGAGATCCATTATCCCCATATTTGTTCATTTAAGAAGGGAGATCCATTATCCCCATATTTGTTCATTTAAGAAGGGAGATCCATTATCCCCATATTTGTTCATTTGTATGGTGGAAAAACTTAGGATATCTATAGCCCATAGAAGATCCATCGAAGGCAAAATAGGATTTCATGCTGGGAATATTTAATAAAATCCAACCTTAATAAAAATTAGTTTTAGCATACATATCTTTTACAAATATGACCATCAACACCAACCTTAATAAAAATTAGTTTTTTTTTAAATAAATTGTAAGAAATCTACCAAATCCTTTATATGCATTATTCATATTTAAATTTACGAGCATACATATTTTTTTCATGCATTGTCTCTTTTGTAATAATTATGTGATGATGATTCGCTTACCATGAGTAAAACAATCCATCCCTTTAAAATAATAAAATTTATAATATCTTAAATTATATATTCCATATGTTTTTAAATTATCTTATAGCTCTTGTTATAAAATTTTGTCCATGAAAATTATAATATTTTAAATTATATATTCTATATGTTTTTAAATGATGAAAATTATCAAAACATTTTACGCCATAGAAGCCAATAAAATAATTGTAATATTAATTTTTGAATGAAAAAAAATTATATTAAATACAATGCTTAAACATAGAATTATCTTATAGCTCTTATTATAAAATCTTGCTGATGAAAATTATCAAAACGTTTTACGCCATATTTATTAGAAGCTAATAAAATAATTATAACATTAATTTTTGAATGAAAAAGCATTATATTAAATACAATGCTTAAACATAGAAAAGTGGCTGATTTGATAGTCTGAACATAGTTCAAAGGTTTACAGCCAAAAGATTAAATATAGGCTCACAGCTTGTAAAATAAATGACTACTTCTTTCCTTATTTCTTTTTATTTATTTTCTCATCTTTCCTCCTTTATTTCTTTTTATTTCTTTTTTCATATTTTCATATGGATAGCACAATGGTTTGACCTTTGACCAAGGTTCAAACTATGGCATATTTGTGTTAATCCCCTATTAATAGGCTTAGTTCTTGGTCTTATGAAAACCTAGGATGGGGATGCTAGGCCTAATACTATATATATAATTTTCAATTAAAAATAAAAAAGATAGCATAAGTTAATGTTTTCTTTCTCTTATAATTTGAAAATATATATTTATAAAATTTATAAAAATATATATTATTTGTAAAATGAAATAAAATTTATTAATTAAAAACAAAAAAATAATATAAGTTAAATGCATTTTCTTTTCTTAAAATTTTAAAATATATTTTAATTAAAAAATGATATTGGTCATATGAAATATATGTAAGAGAATATAATGCAATCCTCTCTTCAAGGTAAAAACTGTATCTGATTATTTTATTAACTGAACTCTTGAATGAAAGATGTCGGTTTAGAAGGATTAGATGAAAAAAAAATGTGTGTTTTAATATATTTGGTATAGTTTCCTTCACCTCCAATTTTCATTATTTAAATTTAAATTTTTAAAATTATAAATATAAATTTTAAATAAATTATGATCAAATAATTTATCATTTATATTTATAATTAAATTTATATATAAAAAAAGCAAAAGCGAAACTGAATATTATATATAACTTGAGACTATATTAAACTTTTACCAAAACAAATATTTGATCTTAAGAGTTAAATCCATTATATATACGTAAACACTTTATTTTTTACCATTATATATATATATAAACACTTTATCATTGTCTCTTATTAAGATTTTTAAATACACAAGAATCAAAACTGTATATTATTAAAAACTTTATAATTGTCTCTTCTTTTAAGATTGTACACAAGAATCAAAACTGTTTAACCGCTGTACCCTGTAATTTTCGTGTTTTGGACTGTTTTGGATGATAATAAGTATAACATAAATAAAACATTAATATCAGTTTCTCCTTTTCTGTTCGTATGTTTTATGACTAGACGACCCACCACCACTATTCAAATAAAAATTGACGGATAATTAAACACTTCATGATTGTCTCTTTTTAATATTTTTAAATACACAAGAATCAAAACTGTATATTATTAAACACTTTATAATCGTCTCTTCTTAAATCAAAACTGTTTAATCGCTGCACCCTGTAATTTCCGTGTTTTGGATGATAATAACATAAAGAAAACATGAATATCAGTTTCTCCGTTTCTGTTCGTATGTTTTATAGTGTTATATGACTCGACGACCCACCACCACTATTCAAATAAAAGTTGACGGATATAGTTTTGTTTCTCTTTCTTTTGGTCGTATATTTTAACCATTATTATTATGACTCGCTAGCACACCACTACGATTATTGAAATAATAAGTCTTCTTCACAAGGACAGCTGGAGGTAAATTATGAATGAAAACTTCTTTACCACGCTTTGCTTGACGTGGCCAGTTTCAGTTCACTCTTTCCTTCTAAGTCGTACTACAATTGTTGAAATACAAATTACCTTGGAAAGGACAGGTGGCAGTGAATGACTTCGGCAATAAGTACTCTCGTGTTCTGGGCTGTCATGATAATACATGACGAGCACGTTAATATCAGTTTTCCTTCCCGCCTTTTGTTAGTATGTTTTGAAGTGTTATATGATTAGACGCACACCACCATTGTTGAAATTAAAGTTGATGGCGATAGTTTTGTTTCACCATATCATTTTGGGTCGTATAGTGTAAAAATTATTATATCACAGGCCACGCGCCACTATAATTATCGAAATACAAGTCAGCTTGAGAAGGACGGCTGGCGTAAAAAATTGAATGGATGACATCATTAGTGTTGTTTACGATTACTTCACAAAGAATTTTTTTTTTAAAACGAATTTTTTAATGTGTTTTTTTATTAAATATCAAAGAATTTGAAAGCCGTTCTTCACCTTTTACATCAACTCCAACACGAGTAGAATTTTTTTTTTAAAACGAATTTTTTAATGTGTTTTTTTATTAATTATCAAAGAATTTGAAAGCCGTTCTTCACCTTCTACATCAACTCCAACACGAGTAGAACATGCACAAGAGCATAATTGATCAAGTGAGGTTTTTGAGAGTACAACATGCACAAGAGCATAATTGATGAAGTGAGGGTTTTGAAAATATCCCACGTCGTGAGGATTTTGATAGTATCCACGTCCTATAGGTCAAGTTTTAACCAAGGGGAAATCCAACCAACAATACAGCCTACGAAACTTAAAGCTTTCACACCAAAGGCACGGGTGGAAAATCCAAAAAAAGTGGACAACAACTTCTTAAGTAGGTAGAGACCTCCAAGAATAAAACATTAAAAGCTCACATGTGACACTAAACACCACATTAAAATATTTGCCTAAAGGAAGGATTTAAAATTTAAAATTTGAAAATCCCGCTACAAACTAGATTTGACACCTTGAAACAAGCAGACTCCTGCAAAGAAAACACCTAGCAAAATTAGGAAACAACCCCAGCATATTGGAGCATGAGCAGAAGGAAAATTTAAAATTTAAAACGCCTACTCGAACTTGAAACTTTTTGCCTAGCAGGAAAAATGAACACAACCTTCCATCCTAAAACACAAAGTTGGAATCCAAAATGGAACAAGAAACTAAAAACGAGGAAACAATGAACCTCTGCATCAAAAACCACCCAAAAAAACTATGAACCCCTGCAACTCCATTGAAAATAGCAACCTTGTTTCTGCCCAAACGAAGAACAGAGCCCTACAAGACTAATCAACAAAGAACACTCAAGAGTGAGGCCTCACTACCCAGAGGATTGGGAACAAACCAACAACGAGATCTACATGAAGAGCTATCTGCCCCAAACTGAATAATTCTACGCTTAGAAATATAAATGAGCAAAAAAATGGCTAATGTGAGAAAGATTATAGAAAAATCAAACATGCTACAAGAAGAACAAAAATATACAAATAAAACACGCCTCAAGTGTAGCATGTCAAAAAACAACTGAATCAGAACACCCCACCTAGCAGGGCTTGAGACTACCATCATGCCTTGGTTGGATTAAGATTCTAGATTATAAACTACCCAAATTGAAGCACACCATGGGATCAAAACAAACAAACCAGCTATCCTCCTAGTAGGAGATCTCGAAATGGAACCCCACCTGACTTAAACATGTAGCCCAACCACTAGTTGGAATCTAGATAAGGGATGAATAGCAGAAGCCACACCAGATGAAAAGGAAGATCTACAATAGAGTGTCCCTATGACACAAAAACCTCCATCTCGTAGTGCAAACCAGCATAAGGCCATATAATGAGATTGTGCAAACAATGCCCATCCACAGATTGGTCTAGCCAATTACCCATTAGCAAAGTGAGATGTTGTGGTTCCTTCAGCTACCCAACCTTTCACGCAACCATCCTGTCCGCATCAATGGTATCAATGGCCAAACTAAAGACCCAACAACCAAAAAAATAAAGTTTCTATTATATATATATATATATATATATATATATATAATTTAATAACTATTAATTTTAAACATTTTTTAATAATTAAAAATAAATATAATATAAATTAATGATGCTATGGCGAATGGTGGTCAAGCTCATCTTGTTGTGGAAGGAGAAAATGGTGACAGACAACTTAAGTTGGATGGGTTTAAGTCTCCTCAACTGGGGGAATTGGTAAGAAGCTCTCCTTTTAGTTCCTTATGAAGATATGCTCATGGAACATTAGGGGGCTTAATAGTGCCTCTAAAAAATGTCTTCTTGCTTCTTTGTGTAAGGAGAAATCCCCAATTTTTTTGTGTATTCAAAAATCTAAATTGGAGGCCTCTGCTTGGGTAGATACTCAAAGAGTGGTCTAGAATTACTCGGGTTTTATGGATATCGATTTTGTTGGTGGTCTGCTCTTTTTTGGGACCTGGAAGGTCATGTAATATCTTCATCTAATAGGGTCATTAATATTCTTTTTTGGTGTAAGTTGTCTCAAAGGCATTGGGTAATATCTAATATTTAAGCCCCAAATTCTTATTTGGATAGGCACATATTCTAGGTGCTTCTATTGGAGATGAGGGATACCTTTGAAAATGAGTCTTGGATGGTGGTTGGTGATTTCAATTCTCCCTTGTTTCCTTCTTAAAAATGGGGTGGTAATGTTGTTGATGATTGGAGTCTATGATTTTCATGAGTTTGTTAGCCAAGAAGCTCTTTGTGATATTGATCTGAAAGGTGCCAAATTTACATGGAGTAATCAAAGAGAGGGTAATAGTCTTATTTTGAGTAGGCTTGACAAGATCCTTGTATCCAAATTCTCCCTAGATATTTTTGGGGATGCCTCTTTATCCAGTCTTCCTAGAATTGGGTCAGACCATAACCCTTTATGGCTAGAAATTCATGAGGGGCTTCCATTTCTTTCCTAACCCTTCCATTTTGAAGTTATGTGGTGTTCCCACCCTGATTTTGACGCCAGAATTCTTGAGTGGTGACAGCCTGTCCCAAGCGATGGAATGCTCAAATTGCTAAATAAGTTGAAGAAGATTAGAGTGCACCTTAAGCTTTGGAACAAATTTTCCTTTGGGAATATTTTTTAGGAAAAAAAACATTTGAAATATCTTTTGTCTTCTATTGAATCCTAGATTGATTCCCAAGGTCTCTCAGATGGCTTACTTGTTGAAGAAAAATCTACTCTCTACGCTCTCCATAACGCTTGGACTGAGGAAGAATTGTTTTGGAAGAAGAAGTCCAGAAAGTTGTGGTTGAAAGAAGGAGATCACAAATCCCATGTTTTCATTTTTCTACCTTGCGGTGGAGGGTTCAGAATAGAATTAGGGAAATTGTCAAATATGATGGAGTCCAAACTTCAAATATTATGGAGATAAGGGAAGAGATTTTGGACTTATTCAGTTCTCTTTTATGTTCCTCACCACTAGAGATGCTGATTCAAGTATGTTGGAGGAAATTCATTACCTTGTCTCAAATGAGATGAATGCTACTCTTCTTGTTCCTTTTTCTAATGACGAGATTCTGGTTGTTGTAAAGTCTTTGGGCCCCCTTAAGTCCCCTAGACCAGACGGTTTCCCCCGTGTATTTTTCTAGAATTTCTAGCACATTTGTGGTGTGGACATCTGTGAAGTGATTTGACATGCCCAGAGGTCGAGGGTCTTCCCTAAGGCCTTGAATGCTACTTTTCTTGCTCTTATCCCCAAGAAGGACTATGTGGCATCGTTTAGCGACTTCAGACCTATAAGCTTATGTAATTCTATTTATAAATTTTTTTCTAAAGCTATGGTTAATAGATTGAAGCCTATCCTCCCTTATCTCATTGATTCGGCTCAAAGTGGTTTTGTTTCGAGGAAGACAAATTTTGGACGGTGCTATAGTTATCCATGAGCTCCTCCATTCGGTGCAAAAAATTGGTAGGACAACCTTCTTTCTCAAACTAGATGTTAACAAAGCTTACGATAGATTATCATGGACCTTCCTGTTTATGGTTGTAAGAGAGTTTGGCTTTTGCAATTCTTGGGTTAATCTTATGGAAGTTGCGATTTCTTCTACCTGGTTCTTGCTTCATCAGGAAGATCTTATCTCTCCCTTTCATTTCATTATCATGGTGGAGGCTCTTGGCCGAACTATTAAAAGGTGTAGTATGGATCTTGGTTTAAGGTTGGCCTTGCATATTAACCCTATCTCTCATCAATAGTTTTCTAACGATACTCTACTCTCTTGTATGGCATCAATTTTTATTGCTCATGATGTGAAGTTTATTTTGGATTGTTATGGGAGAGTAGAGGGCTAGTTGATCAATTACATTAAAAGTAGTATATTTTTTGTTAATACTCATGATATCGTGCGGTAGGGGATTGCTTCAATTTAGGGGTGACAAATTGTTTCTCTTCCAATTACTTAACTGGGCCTTTCGTTATTCGTGGTATTTTTGAAGGAGTCATTTTGGAATTCTATTCTGGAACGGGTTCAAAAAGAACTCTCCTTCTGGAAAGGAACCCTCCTTAGTAAAGCTGGAAAAGCGGTTTTAGTCTAGAGCACACTCCAAAGTATCGCATCATATTTTCTGACACTTTTCAATATTCTGGCCAATGTTGCATCCAAGTTTGACAGTATATGCAAGGCTTTTCTATGGGTGGGTCCAGAGATGAAGGGTAAGTTCCATCTTTGCTCTTGGGAGAAAGTTTGCAAAAGAAAAAGAGAAGGAGGTCTCAATTGGAAGAGTGCAATTGTTATGAACAAGGCTCTGGTGTCCAAGCTTACTTGGAAGGTTGTGTCTAGATCTGGTCATCTATGGTGTCACATATTAAAATCTAAATATTATTTTAATCACTTCCTAATGGATCCTTTATACTTTGGAGGCTCTATGTTTTGGAATAGTTTGATCAAATCCAAGGATTTCATCAAGAATAATAGTTGCTAGGTGATTGGAAATGGAATTTCGGTCTCCTTTTGGGATGATCCTTGGCTCAGAGACTACCCTCTAGCGGAGGAGTAGCCCTTTAGAGAGGTGTTTTACTGTCCAAATAGGTTGGATTCACCAAGGTGGAAAATTTTGTCCTCCTTCAAAATTACCACAATGTTTGGTCTCCCTCCCCCCTTTTCTCATATTTGACCAGGATTATAGGGTGTGGGATTCTATTCTTGTTGATTTGAGATGGTATGTTGTTTTTCAAGAAGAGGTGGTGGTATGGCTTGTCTGAAATGGTGATAGTGGGGGTAATTTTATAGTCAAATCGGCTTACTCTCTCCGTAGCCTCAGTGGAGGTGGAGACTTTCCCTACTCAAAAATATGGATAAATAGTTTAAATCTAAAAATTAATATCTTTTTTTGGTTAGCGGTGCAAAATAAGGTCCTCATGATTGAGAACTTGCATAAACAGGGTTTTAATTTAATCAATCGAATATTTCTTTATAAACATGATTGGAAATCTACGTCCCATCTATTTGTTAATTGTAAGGTGTTTCAGAAGATTTTTTATTTTTGTCTACAACATATTTGTCTGGCTTGGATGTTACCAGATTCTATCCTTGATTTGATTTAATAATGGGCATCACCTTTTTCCTTGCCCCATATTAAGTTCTTATGGAAGTTTTGGCTTCCCCATATTCTTTAGGGAGTGTGGAAGGAACATAATGTGAGGGAATTTAAAAAAATAAGGAGGGATATTTCGTGCACCTAAGTCAGAAAATATTATGGAAAGTTGGTGAAAACATATCTTCTACATTGAAGGATTCACTCCCCTCCATTCCTAGGGATCACCCTGATTTTTTGGTTGAGCGTGCTCTTGGTTTCTACCCCAATTTAAGACCACCTTCGGTTCCCAATTTATGTACTTTTATCTGTTGGTCCTCGCCCCCTCTGGGGTGGTTAAAATTTAATTTTTATGGGACATTGAAAGGAAATTTGAGTAAGGCTAGCACTGGTGGTATCATTTGGGATCATTATGGTAATGCCATTCTGGACATTGCAAAAAACTTAGGTGTGCAAACATCTCACTTTGTTGAATTTTGGGCTTCATTTATTGGGATTCAAATGCTTAAATACCTTGGCATTCATAGGGTGATAATCGAAGGAGATTCATCCAATATTATTAACATGCTCAAAGGTGTTTGTAGACCTGGATGGTGTATTTCCAACTTGATTGATGAGTCAAGAGCTCATTTATCTTCCCTTGTGGATTCGGTCATCAGGTAAGAGTTTATATAAGAGAATGTGATGGTTGATTGCCTTGATAACATAGGTGTGGCTAGCTAGGGATTAACGATATGACACACTAGTTTTCCTTCAGAGTTATTACACCTCATTAATGATGAGAAGCCTTAATGTTTTTTGGGTTATGTATGGGCTTCTGGCGTTGTTCCTTTATCTTTGTAGGTGCACACAGTTATTCATTTATGGAATGACAATGGAGTGCCTATGCTTTGCTCAACTTCCCTATCCTTTCATCCTCGACCAGTTTAATATTTGATTATTGAATTGTGACGATGTCCCTTTCCCTCTCCTAATTTTTGAATTTCAAATTTTGAACTTCATTCCAATTTCTTGTTTGACTTTCAGGAGATGGACCACCCTAGCTCTTTTGTAGTATCAAGAACATTATTGGTGGGCACTCGTGTTTGTGGTGTTATGTAGTAGTGCTTATCAGTCTCCCCTTGGGAATGTTGCTTCATTGCATGGACTAAGATATGGCATTTATTTTCCCAAATATTTTGTGCTCCTTCTTATACTCTCTTACGTGTTTTGATTTTTTGCCTGTGTGGCAATTTTTTGGCTAGGATGTATTGGTAGAGCTTCACACCTGTTACCTTATTGTATTTCATGCAAACACTTGGTTCCTTCATAGATTTCTTTAAGGCTTTCCCATTTTGGGCTTTGGGAAATTTTCATTTATCTTTTAGGCACCTTCTTGGTAATCTTGATCTCACTCTCTTGTTGGTTGTGTCGCTTACTATTGTGATGGGTTTAGTCTTCCTGCCCGTGATGTGTTTATCGGCTTACTGTCTTGAGGATGGCCATTTTTCCTTGGTTTTTACTCTCGTGACTCTTTGTTTTCCCTTGTTTATGCCTCCCAAACCTTTATTTGGTGGTCGAATGTTGACTTATGGGTCGAGGATTCTTTTTATGTACAGTGTTATGTTAAGGCATGTCTCTCATTGGATTTTTATTATTGTTAGGAGTGTTATTGTTCGGGATTTTTTCCTCTATTCTGTGATTGAGTGTATTTGGTGTGTTGTAAATATGGGTAAAGCAAAGATCTATCTATTCAAACATAAATTGATTAAACCTCGTCTTGATCCTGCGTCTATTTTCTTTGATGAGGAGGTTAAGGATATCTTGGTGGATGGGAGTCTTTTGAAGTGTATCTAGAAGTTTCATGATCATAGCCCGGTGTTCACTAAATAGATGATTTCTTTGTAGAACGACGGTTGGGTCAATGTTGGCTCTTGGTATTTTTAGGTTACGATGGAGCTTATCAGCAGGACTACTATCCTGGTGCTAGATTTAGCCTATCACAATCGTGATAGACATTCTCTTTTGTAGGAGATTAGTATTTTTTAAGACAAGGAGGAATTTTTGCCCAGGATCCATAATGGTTTCAATGCTATGGCCCTACATCCTCCCTGGAATCAAGTTGCTAGGGTTATTATGGACTATTTTACCCTTGACCCTTCATATGAAATAATTAGGAGTTTTCATGCTATGTTTTTAAATCATTTGAGACACAAAGCTTGTATGAATATTCCTCTATTTATTTTCCATTCCATGAGCTCCTTCCTGAATGTTCAAGGTGGTCGTGGTCAGACCCCTATCCACCAAGGCCTAGCACTGTTGGTGTTTGAACAAGCTACCTCTGAATATGGTTTAAATGCTAATGATTTTCTCAAGCCTTTTGTAGATATTTCTAGTCCCTTGGATGGTGTTACTAAGGTTTTGTGGAGTCCCCTTCCTCTCTCGATGATGCTTGTAGTGAAGACATTGTTTCCTTTACCTTCGCCTCCGATTCAGGGAAGGTATCCAAAAAGATTCAAGTCTCTTCCAAAGGAGTTTGGGGGAAGACTTCAGATGAGGAAGCTGTTGCTCCTTCAATAGGTACCACTGTCAAATTTGACCTGTCTTCTAAAGTGATTGTGGAAGACACTATGGAACCAGACCTAAATCCCTCTTGTTCTGTCTTTGATGTAGGATGATGTAAATCCAACCGGTTGCATTGTAAAGGTGGGTAAAGTGACAATTACCCCCATATCTATGCTCTCTTGGATATTCTTCCTTGGGATTGCATCTGTGAGAAATCTGTGGTGGAATTTTATGCTTCGAATTCTTCTCAGGAGTTTAAAAATTCAATTTTTAATGATCTAAAACTAATTGATATTAATAAATGTATGGTTTGGAGCTCATTGAATTCGGATCTAGATCTGACTAAATATGTTTCGTGTTTAGTTGCTTCTGCTGCTCAGGATTTGGATAAGATGGTGTAGAACTATCTCAGTTCTCCCTTCTTAGGAGCCTTGAGGGTTGGGTGCTTATTGTTCTTTTTGTCTATCTCATGTCAGTATTCTGAGTTTTTTGTTCTATTTTGTAGTGGTTGTGGCATCTCGTTAAAACCCTCTCCATTTATAATCTTACCAAAAAAATTATAATATAAATTAATATTTTAATTTAAAAATATTTTAAATGTTATTAGTTTAATTTATTTAATTAGTTATAACTTTTTTTATAATAATTATATTAATTAAATAAATAAATATTAAATACTACTTAAAAAAGTGAGTGGATAGAAAATCACATCCTAAAGTTTATGTTAGGTAGAGTCATTAAACTAGAATTATTAAACAAAATTAGATGTAACAGATCAATCATGAGTCATTTATGTAGTAAGAACTATGGAGCCAAAAGGGGTGGTGGATCATGTATGTCTGGTGAACCTTGTGTGTTTGGTGGAGAATCCTAGCCCAAGTTGACACCTTTGCTAGTTTAATAATCTACCTAGTTGTCTTTTGTATCTCTCCTTGATGATATGGTGAGGCTAAGATAAGGAATAGTGTTGTTTTTATGTCATCCTTGGACTCCCTAGTTATATAATTAAGAGGAATGAGTTGGAGAGCAGTTATAATCCCTAGCTATATGTAGATGCCTTTGACGAGAAGCTCACAAAGCCTGACTATGGTGACTATGAGATCAAATCCTACATGTAGGAAAGGTTGGCAGGACATGAGCTACCATGAATGCAATGTTAACAAAATGGCCCATATAAGTATGTAAATGAACCATCTCTAATGCCATCTTATACACTTGTACCTAGAATTATAAAAACACAATGGAAAAAAATTTATTTTAAGCAATCAATGACAAATGGATGTTAAGAGATGCTTTGGAAAAATGACTACATTTCTCTCATTCTAGATATTAAATAAAATATCTAGTCTAAAATTATGTCATAGTTGGGTGTATGTGGCTAGCATGTTGGTCCATGCCTATAAGAATCATGTGCCAAGAGAAAGGCTTAGGTCTAAAAGGCCTAAAGAAATCATGAATCCATGTCCATGTAGTTTGAGCTCTGGGACAAAACCAAAAGATATGTTTGATGTTTTCACATTACCCACAAAATGGGCATCATGGATTGACAACCCCTAAATGAGCTAGTCTATCACCAAGGGGGAGACCCTAATAGAGGATACACCAACCAAAATGGATAAGCTTTGGTTCCATGATGGTAGAGCAAACAATTTGAAATCTATATGGATAAATTCTATTAGCAATAGTTTTTGAGAAAAAAATAAATTATGTTAGATACAAAATAACAATTAAGCCTTCCTATTTAACACTACACTCAAAATAATCTTGGATCCAAAGAAATTTCCTAGTAAAACTAAAAAGTTAAAAAGTGAACATATGTTAGTTCTTTATTTCTTTTAGAATATATTCTCTCAATTCTTACTTCTTTCTTCAATATGCCATGGCAAAGATAATATGGTATGTCCAATTAGCTATAAAGCACTCGATGTAATCATTTTTAATGTAAAAATATGTATGTTACTATATAATATTACTGTTTGGATTTTTAAAAAATGTGAAGGACTATACTTTTCATGATTAAAACTTGATTCTTCTTGATGAAAGCCCAACATATACTAAATTATATGTCCTAACAAATATTTATTTAAATTATAATTAAAAGGAATGTTGGTGATATGATGCTAAGAAATACCCATAGCTATAAAAATGCTAGAAATATAAATTATGTTGTAGTCCTTATGATCTAAATCTATACTTCAAATGGTAAGGAGAAAAGCTCTTGATGATGATTATATAGGTCGATAACTTGATCATCAATAGAAGTCCAAAGAAATTGATTGAAAGGACCAAGAGAACTTAGAAAAATTTGTTCAACATGACCACTCTTGGAATTATGTATTATTATCTTGGTTTTAAGCTGTGATAAACATAGAATCATGTTTTATTTTCATAAATGATGTATACTAAGACATTATTTAAGAAGTTTGGATGGAAAATTGTAAGCCCGTGTCTCTTCCAATGGAAATAGAGTTACAAATATTTTGAAAAGAACCATCTCCATAGGTAATCTATATACCTTTTTATTGAAAACGTTATTTATATCAACTATACTAGTATAGATATTGGCTATATTGTGAGATATATTTTATAGTTCATGCAAGAACCAATGGTGTGATATTGAAAAAAATCAAAGTGGTTACTCAAGTATATCCATGGTATGGCTAGGTATGGTCTAGAGTACAAGAAGAATGACCAATTTCTCTTGATAGGATTCACAAATCTAGACAATGTAAGATTCACATCTAGATATGAATTCTTTTTAGGATTTATTCCAATTTTTGGGTAAATTAAGAAACAATATGTTGTTGCTCCATCTCTTACAAAGGAAAAATATCATATTACATGAGGAGATATCTACAAGGTGATATGGTTACATTGCATTGTTTTAGGAATGGGTATTCCATTGAAGTAAAACCAACAATCTTCAAATACAACAATCAAGTAGTTATAAAACTTATTTTCAATCTAGTTTTCATGAGCACATGAAGCACATTGAAGTTTATTAGTACTTTAGTTGCAAATATGTTCAAGAACATAATACACAACTTCAATTTAGTACCACTATAGATCAATATGTAGACATTTTCGTATAGTCTTTTGTATGTGTTGAGTTTAAATATTTTGATTTTTTTTTGTATGTGCTTTGATAGAGCTTTAATGTAATAATGGAGATGTTATAGAAATTTTGTAATTATTTTTTAAGTTATAACGATAGTTATAAATTAGTTAACTTGAGACCTCTTTGTTCTTGATTCTTAATTGTATATACATAATTATCACATCAACACAAATTTTTATTGTAACCAATCTATGTTCATAACATTACTGATATTAGAATTACTATTTTTGAACTAGATTTTTATATTTTAGTGAAATTATAGACCTCATATTCAATAGTATCTTGTATATAATTTAAAAATAAAATCAATTCATACTAAATAGGTTATTTTTTTATTATTACTAACCAAATTAAATTCATATTTGTGTTTTAGATCTTAAATAAAGCCAAATTTATATGATATTAAAAAATATAACATGAATGAAAAAGAGATGTAAATTTCATAGCTAAAACTATCTTAATGAGGAAACATATATTTTGTATAACATGGTATTATTTTATGATGGATTACAAATATTTTTCTTAAATTATATGATGTGATTATACTAAAACCTATCAACATAGAAATAGTTATACTAAATTGATTTGATTATCTTTTGAGATGCATGCCCGAATCATATTAAAACTATTTGACTAGATTTATTTGATTATAACTAAACACATATACTTGAGATTGGTATTACATGCCTTAATTTGAAGCATCATGATTTATTTAAAGTTACCATTTTCAAGTACTTAAAAGCATAAGAACCCTTCACTTATTTAGTTACTTATTTATAGATATCTTAACCATGGTATTTTTTGCTCAAATTAATTCATATTAGTGTAGTATCTTATCACTACATTGTAATTTTTGTAAATTTTGAAGGGATATGTGATAGACAAATTAGATAGATCACAAAAATCACTAGAACTTGGCCTTGTATGAACATAGACTAATTTACTTGAGAAAAATGATTGACTGGCTCCAAGTACCACTTCACTTACTAAAGAGGTCGGTTAGCTCAAGGGAGTGATTCGTTAAGCAAAAGGTGTTGATCTACTTGTAAAATATAAGCAATTTAGTTGATAAACTAGAGCAAACTACACAAACAATCACAAAGTAAATTGAAGGCATGGATCCTAAGGCAAATCTTATGGTAAGTGACAACTCAACATGTAATATCTCTTATAATTTATTACATCATAGGATTTTATCAATCATGTTAAGATAAATACAAAGTGAGTGGTTAAAACTACTAATGTAGGAGTTTTGTGTGAGGTTCATGAGTTATATGAGTTGTAAGTTATTAAAAGTGGAAGTTAAGTTGTTAGTTTGTTACAACCTATGATAGGAAAACTAAAATGTATTTAATATTGAATATCAATAAAATATCTAACAAAGTATTTTAATTTCCATCATTAGTATCAGAGCCATAGTAATGGTAGAGAAATATGAGCTTATGAACGGATGGTAAGGACATCCTCCCACACCAATCTATGGTAAAAAAATTAAGCTTTAACATGTTCCATTAATGTACATTGAGCTATATTGAGAGTTAGTGAGCACCAACCTCTAATTTAGCATTGGAAAATTATTTCATCAAGAGCTTCCATGTGTAGAGCCCAACTATCAAGTACATAGGCAAAGTGTTCACTACCCATGACATTCTAAGATATAACAACATTTCCAAAGTTTTCATAGGAATATCCATTCTCAAACTTATCCAAGAAGGGTGATTGAGTCTAGAGAACAAACTCTTTGGATTTCTATACAACCTCTTACCTATAAAGGGTTCCAGAGTTGACCCACAACTATTTAACATTACAATTCAACATCTACTACAACACACTATAGTTTGAACCACAACATCATGATCTTGGAAATAAACATAGAAATACTCTTCATTGATATATATGTAGCACATTCTCTAAGATTTCTCACTTCTCCAATGGTATTCAAAGCCATCCTATCATGATCCTCCTTGGCAGACTTTTGGCACAAGAAACAATGTATTAATTTATGATACTTTAATAGCTAACTTGGGCAATCGATCCAACTATGTGATGTTTAGTTCATTTGAAATATCATGGTAATACTGACATATTACCAAGATGTGCAAGATCAGGTACACTCGTAGGTGTAAGAAGCATAATTATCCACTAGAATCAGGGGTACTTGAGGTTGGGGAAGTGATGGTTAAGTTAATTGTATGGTAAAATGGATATATACCTTCATACATGCATGCATTTAGTTACATATAATCATCAAAATATAGTCACTTTGAGTCCCAAATTGATATCCTAGTAGCTAACATAAACTTTCGAGGCTAAGATAAGTGACTAGGTTGATGGAAATATTCCCTCATTGTCTGTTGCATATGTGTGCCTATCTTTTAATTCATCACTATATACATTGTTGAATTAAGAAATAGAGGAAAAGGAGCATGCACAATTTGATTTCCTTGAAAACCTCATGTATTTACTTGAATCATGTTTGGCATAATGTTGGTATTAGATAGAAGAAAATTTTTGAGCTATAGAACAAGAGAGAAAATTATTAAAATGATAAATGTAATTTCATTTTAAATAATACTTAAATTATTTAAACGATAGTTGAATTCTTTTAAATGATAAATATAAGTTCATTCTTAAAATAATAAGTTTTTGGTTTAAGTATTGCTTTTAATAAATCCTTTAGAAGTTAGACTCTCAGAGGCAATGCTCTGCACGTTCAAGTCAACAAAGGCTTCCATAAGACTTGAATGAAGGGACATCCCATTTATGGGAAACCTTGAAAATAAGATTTGGAGAGTAGTAAAATCCCACTTCCATCTATTTTGGATGAGGATGAACTAAAATATAGCAGATGAGAAGTTATGAGTTCGTTAGTGAGTCTGTGGTGAAAGAACACTTGAGAAGCCTTGGGAAGAACGTGAAGGTGACCAAAAGGAGGGAGGAGGTGCAACCCTAAAAAAAAAAAAAAAATTAATAAGTAGAGAGATGGATATTATGTAGAAGAGGAAAAAAGGAGGAGAAGCAAGCAATAATTGCAACGAGAGGAGAATTTAGAAGATCACAAAGTTGGGCAAAGTGTTTAGATCAACCATAGAAGGAAGTAGTCCCATAACAACTTGGGTTGCGATTGCTATATTTCCATTAAAAATTGGTTGTTCATTCATTCTTGTTGTTTTTACTGGATCTTCCCGTCTGGTTTACTATCTGCGTGTATGTGGTATGTTCTCCAATGTAAACTTCCATCGAACTCGTGTGTGAGTTTCCTTTGTTGTTGGTCAACACCATTGTTGAATAGTATTGTTGTAACATCATGGTCATTGTGGTAATTTGGTCGTGGTTAACACCATTGGTGTGTATCATTGTTGTCATGATAAGCATCACTATTGTGATGCAGGTTTCTTCCTTTCTTTGTTACTATGGTATATTTGTTGAGGACTCCCATAGAGGAGTTGGGAGCCAAGATGGCACCATTGTAGTAAACCATGTAGTCAAAACCTATCTCCAACAACACTACCTTATAAATCATCTCTCTAAAACAAAGACATCCCTATAAAACCATCTTTCATCATTGACTTTGAGCAACTCATTGTTTAGTATCCTCAAGATTGACATGTGTGTGGGAGTTGGATGGTCATTCCTCCTTCAGAACACTCACCATATTAATTTTAGGTTGTGCTTAATCAACCCCCCCTCTAGATGAATCCTTCATGGGTATTTTCCAATATTTTAGTAACCCTACTCCTTCATCAATTATAGTTCAATCATGGATGAGCACGTGAGTTTTCGAGACTACATAGTCACCTACTCTTCATTATAAATATTACAATAGAAGGAGGATAGTGGTGTTCCTGATTTATATTAATGAGGTTATTTTATTTTATAATAAATCCTTAAATTTATTAATCTGGAGTTTCTTTTAGATGCTTAATATTAAATTAGATTTGAGAAAATTTAGAGGTTTAATGAATTTAGTTTATTTTATGAATTAAACATTGGGTTTATGAAATAAAGGAAAATGTTATCATATAAATCTAGTCTATGGGGCCTTGATTTATGAAATAATGAGAAGATTAGTGCATTTATTAATTGATGTAGTGAAACTTTAATTTAATAGATAAGAGAAATGTTTATTTTATGAATTAAAGGTATGAGAATTTCCTTGTAAAATAAAAGGACTTTGTATTGATTTGATTGGATAATATGTTATTTAATTTAATAAAGGAAAATAATTTATGTGTTTATTTGACTCGAGAATATGTTACTTAAATGAATAAATGAAAAGGAGTTATGCATTTATTGATTGGATAATATGTTATTTAATTGAATAAGGGAAAATGAGTTATGTGTTTATTTGATTGGATAATAAGTTATTTAATTGAATAAAGGAAAATGAGTTATGTGTTTATTTGATTGGATAATATGTTATTTAATTGAATACATAAAAAGAATTTATGCATTTATTTGATTTGATAATATTATATTTAATTGAATATAGAAAAGGATTTATGTTTTTATTTGATTGGATAATGTGTTATTTAATTGAATAAAGAAAAAAATTTATTATTTGATTGGATAATATGCTATTTAATTGAATAAAAGAAAAGGAGTTATGTGTTTATTTGATTGGATAATATGTTGTTTAATTGAATAAGATAAAAGGATTTATGTGTTTATTTGATTGGATAACATGTTATTCTATTAAGTAAAGGAAAAGGAATTGTGTGTTTTGATTGAATAAAAGAAAATAGATGTATTTATCTTATGAATTCAAGGTATGGGACTTTATTTTATAAAATAAAAGAGAAGACAAATTTGTTTGATGAATTAAGTAGTAAGACTTGATTTATGAAGCAAAGAGAACCTAGCTATTTAATGATTAAAGGTATGATACTTTAATGTGTTGAATAAAGGTGGGAAGTTTGATTAAAGTGAAACATGTGATCTAAGTTATGCATGTTGAATGACTCTCTGAAGGTATATGAGAGGGGAAAATAAAAGTGAGAATCATTTTATGATATCAACTATGTATTAGATGGTTAAACACTTGCTTGATTTTGTATAGTTACAATTTGGAAAATTAAATAATAGATGCATTTAGAGGCATGCCTATCTTGAACCATGAGTGCCCTAATCCCGTATTATCCTCAATGATCAATGGATAGAGAAGGATATTAGAGGAGGTGTATGGGACTAATGCACCAATATGTTCTCTACTTACCATTTATTTTACTTACGCTCAAATAGACTAGATTTATAGGGAGATATCCCTATTGTATTACTTATTCTTAAAAGTGTGGAGGTTTTAACATACCATAATGTGTGTAATAATTGTGGAATGATGAAGATTATAAATTTTGCTTTATTGCTTGAATTATTTATATTTTTTATTTTATTCTCTCTAAATCCATGTTATCCTATTTTAGTGTTGCTTATTTATTTTTATATCTTGCATGCTTTAAATTATATATCTTTTGTTAGATTTAGTATCTATAATTGTTCTAGTTTTCCTTGGTAAAAAATATAACCAAAGAAAATAATTTCTAGGGTAAAATCATAGTGTAACCTAAGGGATTGATACCCCTTAGGGTGAACATAGGAAGACCTAAGGGATTAATACCCCTTAGGGATATTGGAAATTAAGTTGTGGGAAGTCTAAATCTAAGTTAAGATAGATCATCGTGGAGATTATATGGATAAATGAATTGTAATACTCATAGCATACCTACATAGATTGGCTTGTGTATGGTATGGGGATGTGTGTATACCTTCGATTGGCTAAAGGTGATAATTCTAGCTCATCAAGGATGATGAGATTGATAGACTTATTTGTGGTAACACATGGTATGCCTACATTGATGGTACTTGTGTAAGGGTATCTCATGAGATGTTGCTCTTTAGAAAAACTTAAGGAAATTTAAAAAATAGGTAAATCTAATATTGTTTAGGGGTTTATGAATCCCTATCCTTAGTTTAAAAAAAAAAAATCTTTGCTTTTTATATTTTTTTCTATTTACTTGTTTTTGGGTCTTTACATTTGGTATTAGAGCTCTAGGTACGAAGGTATAGAGTTTCTTATGTACGCTAAAGAGATTTTGATATCTCCAACGAAGGCTCAATTAAGGTATAAGCTAAATTTGGGATGACCTAGAATGCCCTATTGCTAAGATCTAATGGGAATTAATCCCAAGTGTGAATGAATGTTATGATACCTTAGTATGGGATTTGGTAGTAATGATACATCATAAACTTTGAATACTACCCTAGATATATTCTTTATGCCTTTAGAAATATAAATTTGTATGACTTGAATTAGTCATACAGTTTAAGGTGAAGCTATAATCTAATATTTTCTCGGTTATAACTAGGTTGAAAATGCCACCTAAGGCTAGAAGAGAGAGGCTTACACTTAGTCAGACTCTATAAAATAATGTCAAAGAAATGGTTTGATGGGAGGATACAAAAAATTCCAATAGAGGGGTAGAAGATCCCACTGCAATGGTTGCTTCCATGCAGGACCAAATGAGACAAGTGTTGGAGACAATTTTCAATCAAAACTTATAGGCTAAAGGCTCGAAGATTGGCCAAGCCGATGGGCTAACTACGAATCAGTCACAATATAGAGCCCTCATAGAAATTGAAACAGTTAGGGAATTCAAAAATATTTGTATCTCCAATTTTAATGGATAAGGGGAAGTTGAAGCGATCAAATATTGGTTGAGATAATTATAAGTTTACTTCACAGTAAAATGTTATTACCCAGGGATACAAATGGTTTTGACCATCATAAAATTATAATGGGTTGCCCTAGATTGGTGAGAAATACACTATGAGAAGACTATATTTGAACTTGTTGACATTACTTAGAAAGAGTTCCTAGTTATTTTAAATAAGAGGTTCCTAATAGAGCATTTCTATGCACTAAATTTTGAGGAATTTGCCAGCTTATGTCAAGGAACCAAAATGGTAGAGATATACTATAAGAAGTTGGTATGGTTACTTAAGTATGTACCTACCTAAGATGAGAAAATTAGGGTTCATAAATTTATCCATGGGTTGGTATTTAGAATAAAGCATGATGTAAACATGCATAAGACTAAATTGCTACAAAACGTGTATGACCTAACAAAGAAGGTAAAGTTGCACTTCTTTATTACTTATGCCACCTTATCCGAGAAAGATCGAAAAGTGCTCGGGAAGAGAAATAGTCAAGTATTCTTGAAATGGGAATAGGAAGAGGATCGAAATACTAAGAACCCTTAGAATTTTGAGAAGATAAATGATAGAAAAATGGGAAAGTTAAAGAGAAATTTGTAAATGAAAACCAAAAACAATTCCAACAACACAAAACCTCACCCTCAAAAATCATAAGCTTCAGCTCCAACAATTAAAGCAAAGGAGCAAAAATTAGAAAAAGGACAAGGACCCAAGGATGGATCCTACTATTACATGGGACCTCATTATTCTAATCAGTGTCCACACCAACCAAGACCTAGCTCATCAAATGCTAAAGGAAAGGAACCTAAGCATCATATCTATGTCGTAACTAGGAAACAAAATCTAGAAGGGTAAGCCATCCAATTACTTGTGAAAGGTAATATTTTTAATAATCAAGTAAAAGTTTTGATAGATAGTGGGGATATTGATAATTTTATTTCTACTAGTATAGCAAGGACTATGTCAAAAATGCCAAGATATTTTTCCCATGGGAGGAAGGTTGAGTATTGTTCTAGCCAGACCTACTCATTAAACCAGTATTATCCAGTGGTATAAATTGATTTAGCTAATGGAACCACAAAGTGTTGTTTGTATCTAGTTCCACTTCATGCCTTTGATGTAATCCCAAGGATGGATTGGTTACAAGCCTACAAATCCTTGATCAATTTCTAGGATTGATGGATTGAATATTCAAATAAATGCAAAGAGAGACTAAGAATTCATAGTGATCAAGGGGTTTTTAAGCCCTAAATGTTGTCGAATATGAAATTAAAGAAAACACTCGAGAGGAAGGATAGTGTATATTGTAAAACTTAAGGAATTAAGTGATGATCAAAAGAGAAAATTTCTAGGAAACCAACCAATTTTATAGGATTTGAAGTATGTATTTCCAAAGTATCTACCTAGACTACCTCCTGTAAGGGAATTTGACTTCACAATTAATGTTATGCTAGGATCAAAACCTATTCATAGATAATTGTATAGGATGAATCCTATTGAGATACAAGAACTAAAGATTCAATTGAAAAGGTTATTGGAATAGAGACTCATAAAACCAAGTGTGTCATCATGGGGTGAACCAGTTTTATTTTTGAAGAAGGATGGTTCTTTGAGATTATGTATTGATAACAAGATGCTAAATAAGGCCACAATAAAGAACCAATATTATTTACCTAGAATTGAGGATTTATTTGATCAACTAAGAGATGCCACAGTGTTCACTAAGATTGATATAAGATTAGGGTATCACCAGTTAAGAGTATGTGAGGAGGACACTCACAAAATGTCATTGAAGACTAGGTATGGACATTACAAGTTTACAATTCTATCCTATGGATTGACTAATGCATCAATTGCATTCATGAACCTAATGAACAGTGTGTTTAGAAAACACCTAGACTTGTTTGTCCTTGTATTCCTAGATGATATCCTAATATACTCTCAAGACAAAGAGGAGCACGAAAGTGTCTCAAGATCATGTTTGAGTTGTTGAGAGAAAATCAACCCTATGGGAATCTAGCAAAAAGTGATTTCTATGTTTTAAAGGTATGATATCTTGGACATATTATATCAGTAGAAGGAATTATTGTGGATCTAGAGAAAATATATCTATCCTAAATTGGTCATACCCTACTAATATAATTTAAGTGTGAAGATTCATGTGGTTAATGGGCTATTATAGATGTTACATAAAGGATTACTCGGATATTACTATGACAATAACTAACCTTTAGAAGAATGAAAAAGAATTTAAGTGTTTAGAAAGGTGTGAGGCTACTTTTGCATTGGTGAAGCATAAGCTCACTACCGCACTAATATTGAAGGTTCCTGACCCTTAAGGGGACTTTTCAATATGCAAAAATGCATCACTAGAAGGGTTAAGAGGAATAATATCACAAGAAGAGTCAGTTGTAGCATATACTTCAAGGAATATTAAAAAACATGAAGTCAATTATGCTACACATGATTTAGAGCTAGCAGTTGTAGTTCACACTCTAAAGGTTTGGACCCACTACTTGGTGGGAAATCCATTTGAATCAAGAATTGACAATCAAAGTCTGAGGTATAATTTAACCAAACCTATACTCAATGTAAGACAAAGAAGGTGGGTTGAATTCCTTTTTTATTATGAATTTTAAATTGAGTACATTAAAAGGAAATATAATAAGGTTACTGATGCCTTTGAGTAGAGGGAAGTACATAGCAACCATAGCCAGGAGACACATGGGTCTAATGGATCAAGTGAGACAAGAGCAATATCGATATGAGTATTGCCAAGAAATTCTATATAAAATTATAAAGATCTAGAAAATAGCAAGGAATTTGGCATGATAGATAACCTTTTATGCTACAAAGGTAGAGTTATCATACAAAATATAGGTGATCTAAGAAGGTTAGTAATGCAAGAAACCCATATACCCCTTTATCCTATTCATCCTAGAGGAGATAATATGAGAAAAAACATGAAAATAACCTTCCTCTGGGTAGGAATGGAGAAGGAAATCATTTATTTTGTCACACAATGTCTCGAATGTCATAAATTTAAGGCATAACATAAGCCTCCTGTAGGAAAATTATATTTGCATAATATACCTATGTAAAAATTTTAGGTTATATCAATGGATTTTATAGTAGGTTTATCCAAAACCTGATACTAGCATGATGTAATTCTAGTAATAGTTGATAGATTGACTAAGGTTGCACACTTATACCTAGGAACATCAAGGATGATGCTCAGGTATTGGCTAACAGATTTACCAGAGAGGTATTTATTTACATGGTTTTCCTAAGGTGATCATTTTATATAGAGATTCTAAGTTCACTTTTAAATTTTGGAAATCCCTACATTGTGCAGTGCATACAAAACTAAACATGAGCTCAACATACCATCCTAAAATAGATGATAAAAAAAAAAACCAAGTACTAGAGGACAAGCTATGCATGTACTACATGGATCACAAGTATCATTGGGAATACCATCTACATTTGGTAGAGTTTACCTATAATAATGGACATCATTCCTCACTAGGAATGGCTCCTTTCAATGCCTTGTATGGGAAAAAGTGTAGAATGCCATTGTCTTGGGATAACCTAGAATACTGAGTCATGATTGAATTATATATGGTTAGAGAAATGGAGGATCAGTTGAAGGTAATTAGGCAAAGACTTAAAGAAGCTTCTAATAGGTATAAGATTTATTCTAATCTCAAAATAACTCCAAGAGAGTACTCAGTTGGAGACAAGGTGATTTTAAGGGTCAAATTGATGAAGAGCACTATCAATTCCATGAAGTTGGATCTACGATTTGTGGGACCCTTTGAAATCCCTAAAATGATCATTTTGGTTACATAATGACTTACCTTGCCACCTAACCTATCCAATATCCATGACACCTTCCGCATATCCTTGCTTAGAAAATATGTTGCTGACCCTGAACATGTGTGGGATGTTTCTAATTTGCAAATGGCAAATCCAAAGGAAATTAAGGTGTTGTCAATGAGAATTCTTCAGTTTCATTCTAAATCTATGTAGAATCAAACTCTCAAGCAATGTCAGGTCTAGCGCGACCAATTTTCTGAAATGAAAGCCATATGGAAATTTTTTTATGAAATGCAAAAACATTTTCCTTTCTTGTTTGAAAATATTTAATGTAATAACTTTTATTTTATTTGTAAAACTAGAAACATCGAATATGGTGTTTAGTCCAAGGGGGTAGGATGTCAAGAACCTCCTTGGAGGACTTTTAGCACAAGAAACAATGTATTAATTTATGATACTTTATTACCTAACTTTGGTAATTGAGCCAACTATGTGATGTTTGGTTGATTTGAAAAAGCATAGTACTAATGAAATATTACCAAGATGTGTAGGATCAGGTACACTAGTAAATGGAAGAAGTAGAATTATACACAAGAAATGAGGGTACTTGAGGTTGGAAAATTGATGATTAATGCAACTCAAGGGTAACATGGATAGATACCTTCATATAGGCATGCATTTAGTTATGGATAATCATCAATAGCTAGTCACTTTAAGACTTATATTGATAGCCTAATAGCTAATGTAAAATCTCGAGACTGAGACAAGTGACTAGGTTGATGGAAATATTCCATCCTTACCTATTGCATATTTGTGACTTTCTTTTAATTCATCACTATATGCATTGTTGAAGTAAAAAATAGAGGAAAAAGATCATGCATAATTTGATTGCCTTGAAAACTTCCTGTATTTACTTGAATCATGTTTGGCATAATGTTGGTATTAGATAGAAGAATATTTTTGAGTAATAGAAGAAGAGATGAAATTATTTAAATGATAAATGTAATTTTATTTTAAATATTAGTTAAATTATTTAAATCAAAAATGTAACTTCATCTAATAGTTAATTTATTTAAATAATAAATGTAATTTCATATTAAATAATAGTTAAATTGCTTAAATGATAATTTTAATTTCATTTTAAATGATAAATAAATTCATTATTAAAATAATATGTAAGTGGTTTAAGTATTGCTTTTAAGACATCCTTTAAAAGTTATATTCTCAAACGCAATGCTCTACATGTTTGGGTGGATGAAGGCTTTTGCCAAACTTGAATGAATGGACATCCCATTTATGGAAAATCTAGGAAATAAGATTTGGAGAGTAGTAAAATACCACTACCATAAATTTTGGATGAGGATGAACTAAAAGCTAACAGTAAGGAAATGCAACCCTAAAGAAGAAAATAAAAGTAAGGAGAGAGATGGGTACTACGCAGTAGAGAAAAAAGGAGGAGAAACAAGCAATTATTGGGAATAGAGAATAATTCAAAAGAGTACCAAGTTGGGCAAAGCATTCAGATCAACCACAGAAGGAGTTAGCCCCATATGAGGTTGGTTTGTGATTTCTATATTTCCATTAAAACTTGGTTGTTTATTCATGCTTGTTGTTTTAACTAGCTCTTCCCCTATGGTTTAATATCTATGTGTATGTGGTCTCTTCCTCATGTTAAATCTTCACCAAACTTGTGTGTGAGATTCCTTTGCTTTTGGTCAACACCATATCTAAATAGCATTACTATAATATCATGGTCATTGTGGTAATTTGGTTGTGGTTAACACCACTGGTGTGTAGCATTACTCTCACAATAAGCATAGTTGTTGTGATGCAGGATTCTCCATTGCTTCATTATTGTGGTACATCTATTAAGGAATCCCATAGGGGATTTGGGAGCCAAGATTGCACCATTTTACTAAACCACATAGTCAAAAATTGTCACCAACTATACTACCATGTAAATGGTCTCTCTAAAACCAAGACATCCCTATAGAACCATCTTTCGTCACTCATTTTGAGCAACTCACTAGCTAGTATCTTCAATGTTGAGTCATGTGTGGGAGTTGGGTGGGCATTCCTCATTTCGACCATCCACCATATCCATTTTGGGTTGCATTTTTAACAAGCCACCCCCTCTATAGCTATATGTCTCCTTCATGGGTGTTTGCCAATGTTTCAATAACCCTCCTCCCTCATCAATTGTAGTTTAACCATGGACGAGTGCGTGAGTTTTGAGACTACATATTCGTCCACTCTTCACTATAAATATTATAGTAGGAGGATAGTGATGTTCGTGCATTGTTTTTATGAGGTTGTTTTATTTCATAAGGAATACTTTAATTTATTAATTGGGAGTTTCTTTTATTTTAGTTAATTGAGTAAAGGAAAAGGAGTTATGTGTTTATTTGATTGGATAATTTGTTATTAATTTAATAATGGAAAATGAGATATGTATTTACTTGGTTGGATAATATGTTATTTTATTAAGTAAAGGAAATAAAGTTATGTGTTTATTTGAAGATAAAATAATATCGACAAAAATAATATCAAAAAATAAATTTGAGTGGAGGATCCAAAAATTTCCAACATAGGGTTAGAAGACCTCACTACTATGGTTTCTACCATGCAGGACCAAATGAGGCAAGTTTTGGATACAATTGTGAATAAAAAATCATAGGCTAGAGGCTCAAAGATTGGCCAAGTTTATGGGTTAACTATGAAGCAGTTACAAGCTAGAGCCCTCCTAGAAAATAAATAGTTAGGGACTTTAAAAATATTTGTATCTCCAATTTTTATGGAGAAGGGAAAGGAGATGCAACCAAAGCTTTGTTGAGATAATTAAATTTTTAATTCATATTAAAATGCTATCCCCTAGGGACACAAATGATTTGTGCCATTATCAACTTATAAGGGGCTACCCCATATTGGTGGGAAATCCTCTATGAGAACCCTAAAGATGAACCTGTTGACATTCCCTAGAAAGAGTTCCTAGTTATTTTGAAGAAGAGGTTACTAATAGAGAATTTATATGCACTTAATTTTGAGGAGTTTGATAGCTTATGGCAAGGAACCAAAATGATAGAGATATACTATAAGATGTTGCTATGGTTACTTAAGTATGTATCTAACTATGATGAGAAAGTAAGGGTTCATAATTTTATCCATGCGTTGGAATCTAGAATAATGTATGATGTAAACATGCATGAGCCTAAATCATTGTAAAAGACGTATGACCTAACAAAGAAGGTAAATTTGCACTTTCAATTTAACTATGCCACCTTATTCGAGCAATATCGGCAAGTGATCAGGAAGAGAAATAGTCAAGGACTATTGAAATGGAAATAGGAAGAGGATCGAAAGACCAAGAAACCTCAAAATTTTGAGAAGAGAAATGATGGAAAAAGAAGAAAGCTCAAGAAAATTTTCCAAAAGAAAACCAACAACATTTCAAACAATACAAAACCTCACCCTCAAAAACTGCAAGCTTCAGCTCCAACAATTAAAGTAGAGGAGCAAAAATTGGAAAAGAGACAAGGACCCAAGGATGGATGCTACCATTGCAAGGGACCTCATTTTTCTAATCAGTGTCCTTGATGACCAGGATATAGCATCCAATGCTAAAGGAAAGGAACCTAAGCATTAGATCTACGCCGCAAATGGGAAACAAAAGCTAGGAGGGCAAGTCACCCCATTACTTGTGAAAGGTAAGATTTTTAATAATCAAGTAAATGTTTTGATAGATAGTGGGGCCACTAATGGTTTTATTTCTACTAGTCTAGTAAGGATTATATTGGAAAGGATATGATATTTAGCCTATTGGTGGAAATTTGAGTATGGTTCTGGTTAGACCTACTCAGTAAACCAATCTTACCCAATGGTAGAAATTGATTTAGCTAGTGGAACAATGAAGTATTTTTTGTATGTATCTCTACTTAATGCCTTTGATGTAATCCCATGGATGGATTGGTTACAGGCCTATAAAGCCTTGATCAATTTCCAAGATCTATGGATTGAATATTCAAAGAAATTCAAAGAGAGATACTAAGAATTCATAGTGATCAAGGGGAATTTCAGCTGAAAATGTTGTCCGTTATGCAATTAAAAAAAGCCCTCAAGAGAGGAGGGATAGTGTATGTTGTAAAAATTAAGGAAGTAAGTGATGATCAAAAGAGTAAAATTCTAGGAAATCACACAATTTTGTAGGATTTCAAGGATGTATTTCTAAAGGATCTACCTAGACTACCTTCTATATGGGAATTTGACTTCATAATTGATCTTATGCAAGGATCAAAACCTATTCATATATCACCATAAAGGATGAATTATATTGAGATGTAGGAACTAAATATTCAATTGCAAGGGTTATTAGAAAAGGGACTTATAAAACCAAGTGTGTCATCGTGGGGTGCACTAGTTTTATTTGTGAATAATAAGGATGGTTCTTTAATATTGTGTATTGATTATAGGATTCTAAATAAGGCCACAATCAAGAACTGATATCTTTTACCTAGAATAAAGGATTTATTTGACCAACTAAGAGATGTCATGGTGTTCAATAATATTGATCTAATATTAGGGTATCGCCAGTTAAGAATATGTGAAGAGGACACTCACAAAATGTTATTTAATACTAGGTATGGGCATTATAATTTTATAGTTCTATCCTTTGAACTGACTAATGCACCATTTGCATTCATGAACCTAATGAAAAGTGTGTTGAGAAAATACCTAGACCATTTTATCCTTTTAATACTATATGATATCCTAATATAGCATCGACACAAAGAGGAGCATGATAACATCTCAACATCATGTTATTGTTGTTGAGAGAAAATCAACTCTATGGAAATCTAGACAAAAGTGATTTCTATGTTTCAGATGTACAATATCTTGAACATATAATATCATAAAAAAGAATTGTTGTGGATGTAGAGAAAATATAGGCCATCTTGAATTGTCCACCCCCTACTAATGTGATTTAAGTATGAATATTTATGGGGTTAACAGGCTATTATAGACATTACATAAAGGATTACTCCAAGATTGTTGTGGCAATAACTAACCTTTAGAAGAAGAGAAAAGAATTCAAGTGGTTTTAAAGGTGTGAGGTTTATTTCACATTTCTAAATTATAATTTCACTACCTCACAAATATTGAATATTCTTGATCCTCAAGGGGATTTTTCAATATGCATGGATGCATCACTTGAAGTGTTAGGAATAATATCACAAGAGTCAGTTGTAGCATATACTTCAAGGAGGCTCAAAAAGCATGAATTTAATTATGCTACACATGATTTAGAGCTACTACCTATAGTTCACACTCTAAAGGTTTGGTGCCACTACTTCATGGGAAAGCCATTTGAATTAAGAATTGATAATCTAAGTCTGACGTATATTTTCACCCAACCTATATTCAATGTGAGACAAACAAGAAGTGTTGAATTCCCCCTGAGTATGACTTTGAAATTGAGTACACTAAAGGGAAAGGGAGTAAGTTTGATGATGCCTTGAATAGAAGGAAGCACATGGCAGTCATAACCAAGAGTCACATGGGCCTAATAGATCAAGTGAGACAAAAGCGATCTCAGGATGAGTATTACCCAAAAATTCTAGCTAAAATGAATAAATATCCAAAAAATATGAAGGAATTTGGGATGATAGATGACCTTTTATACTATAGAGTTAGGGTTATCATACCAAATATAGGTGATCTAAGAAGGCTAGTAATGAAATAAGTCCATAGATCCCTTTATTCTATTCACCCTAGAGGGTCTAAGATGAGGGAAAACATGAAAATAACCTTCTTCTATGTAGGAATGAAGAAGGACATCATCAATTTTATCGCTTGATATCTTGAATATCAAAAATTTAAGGTAGAATGTAATCATCATATAGGAAAATTGTATCTACATGATATACCTATGCAAAAATTGTAGGTTATATCTATGGATTTTATAGTAGTTTTATCCAAAACTCTATACTAGCATGAAACAATTATGGTAATAGTCAATATATTGACTAAGATTACACACTTTATACCTGAGAACATCAAGGAGGATGCTCAGGTAGTGGCTAATAGATTTTCTAGAGAGGTGTTTCATATATGGATTCTAAGTTCACTTCTGAATTTTGGAAGTTCCCACATCGTGTATTAGGAAAAAAATTTAACATGAGCTCAGCATACCACTTTGAATAGAAAATCAAACATAATGGGTAAACCAAGTACTAGAGGACATGCTTTGCATGTACTACATGGATCACAAGTCTCATTGGGACGACTATCTATATTTGGTAAGTTTATCTATAATAATGGACATCATTCCTCACTAGGAATGGCTCCTTTCGATGCCTCATATGGGTGGAAGTGTAGAACACCATTGTCTTAGGATACCCTAGAATATTGAGTCATGATTGGGCTAGAAATGGTCAAAGAAATGGAGTATAAATTGAAGGTAATTAGGCAAATAATTAAAAAAGTTGTTTAAAGGCATAAGAATTATATTGATCTCAAAATAACTCCAAGAGAGTACTTAGTTGGAGATAAAAATTTTATAAGGGTCAAACCAAGGAAGAGTGCTATAAAATCCATGAAGTTGGATCTATGGTTTGTGGGACCCTTTGAAATCACTGAAAATATTAGTTTGGTTGCATATCGACTTGCCTTGCCACCTAACCTATCCAATATCCATGACACCTTTCACATATCCTTGCTTAGGAAATATGTTTCTAACCCTAAACATGTATGGGATGTTTCTAATTTGTAGATGGCAAATCCAAATGCAATTGAGGGTGTTGTCAGTGAGAATTCTTGAGTTTCATTCTAAATCTATGCTTAATTGAACTCTCGAGTAATGTGAGGTCCAATGGGACCAATTTTTTGAAAGAAATGACACTTGGGAAAAAGTGGATGAAATGCAAAAAAAAAAAATCCTTTCTTGTTTGAAAATATATAATGTAATAACTTTTATTTTTATTTGTAAAACTAGAAACACCCAAGATGGTGTTTAGTCCAAGGAGGGTAGGATGTCATGACCATCCCTAGAAGACTTTTAGCACAAGAAATAATGTATTGATTTATGATACTTTAACACCTAAATTATTTAATTGAGCCAACTATGTGATGTTTAGTTGATTTAAAAGAGCATGGTACTATTGACATATTGCCAAGATGTATAGGATGAGATACACTCATAGGTAGAATAAACAGAATTATCCATCAAAAGTGGAGGTAATTGAGGTTGGGAAAGTGATGATTAAGGCAACTCAAGGGTAACATGGATAGATACCTTCATATAGGCATGAATTCGATTAGGGATAATCATCAAAAGTTAGTCACTTTAAGACCCATATTGATAGCCTAGTAGCTAACATAAACTCTCGATACTAAGACAAGTGACTAGGTTGATGAAAATATTCCTTCCTTTTCTATTGCATATGTATGACTGTATTTTACTTCATCACTATCCGTATTTTTGAATTAAAAATAGAGGAAAAAGATCATGCATAATTTGATTGCCTTGAAAACTTCCTGTATTTACTTGAATCATGTTTGGCATAATGTTGGTATTAGATAGAAGAATATTTTTGATTTATAGAAGAAGAGAGGAAATTATTTAAATGATAAATGTAATTTCATTTTAAATAATAGTTAAATTATTTAAATGATAAATGTAATTTCATTTCAAATAATAGTTAAATTATTTAAATGATAAATGTAATTTCATTTCAAATAATAGTTAAATTATTTAAATGATAAATGTAATTTCATTTCAAATAATAGTTAAATTATTTAAATGATAAATGTAATTTCATTTTAAATAATAGTTAAATTATTTAAATGATAAATGTAATTTCATTTCAAATTATAGTTAAATTATTTAAATGATAAATGTAAGTTCATTCTTAAAATAATAAGTAATCGGTTTAAGTATTTCTTTTAATACATTATTTAGAAGTTAGACTCTCGAACACAATGCTCTACACATTCATTGCAATGAAGGCTTCCACAAATATTGAATAAAGGGACATCCCATTTTTGAAAAAAATAGAAAATAATATTTGGAGAGTAGTAAAATCTCACTACCACCATTTTGGATGAGGATGAACTAAAAGATGATACATGAGAATTTATGAGTTCATCAAGGAGTCGACAATGAAAGAAGGCTTCAAAAGTATTGGGAAGAACATAGAGGTGATCGAAAGGAGGGAGGAGGTGCAAACCTAAAGAAAAAATAAAAATAAGGAGAGATATGGTGATGGGGGATGGGAAAACACACTCTTACCACTTCCAAATTTTCTTCTATTAATTCGAAAAAAAATTACATACATAAATAGCCCGCAGGCTTTACATTAACCAGTGCTCGGCTTGGTTTTCTCTCAACTCTATCTCCCAGCGCGTTCTCCGATCCACCACCTCGCCTATTACATTAAACTGGGTTTTTATAGAGGCCCCGATCCTTTGAAAACATCCTTCAAAAATCAAGACACCAACCCAATTTAATACCCCACTCCGCACGGCCTCTGTCATTGTCGATTTCATCAGAAAACTTTGCGCGCCCATCCTTTTTATTTCCCATGCTTCTTGGTTCTCATCCGCATTTACTGCACCCTGGGTGCCACGTGTCATTCTAGAATGGTCCCTGAAAATACTTCCTGCCATGGTTTTCATGCCATCTCTTTCTTCTTCTTCGTCTTCTTCTCTCCCCGTCACGATATCGTGACATGTCACGATATCGTGACATTCTGGCTTCCCTGCGCTTCCTTGCCCTTTTGGTCATGATATCGCAACATGTCGTGATATCACGACCAACTCCCGCCTTGCCTTGGTTTTCCCTTTTGATGTCACGATATCGCGACGTCGCGATATCGTGACAAAACCCCTGCCTCTGCCCTGACTTCTCTTGATGTCATGATTTTACGATGTCACGTATTATGACATCGTGATATCATGACAAACTCTTGCCTCTACCCTGACTTCATTTTGACATCGCGATATCGCGACGTCACGAAATTGCAACATCGCGATTTTGCTACCACCTTTGACTTCTGCCTCTGCCTCACCTTGACATTGTGATTTTGTGACATCGTGAAATCGTGACATCGTGATTATGCTACTGCTCCTGACTTTTACCTCTGCCTTGCCTTGACGTCATGATTTTGTGATGTCACAAAATCACGACGTCGCGATTTCGCTACTCCTTACTTCTGCCTCTGCCTTGCCTTGATGTCACAATTTTGTGATGTCACAATTTTGTGACATCACAAAATCATGACATCATAATTTCGTTACTCCTGACTTCTGCCTCCGCCGAGTCTTCACTCCGACATCGCGATTTCGTGATGTCACAAAATCGCAACGTCACGATTTCGCTACAACTTTCAACTTTTGCCTTAGAAAAAATTTCCTTGCCTTCTTCTTCTTCTTCCTAAGCCGACTCTTCAGAAGTGGCCCTCCTACCACTGGATGCTTCTGCATCAGGTGTTGTTGGATGCTCCTGCATCAGACACCTGGGGTTGGTGGAGAAGTGATCTTCACTTTTGCACTGTCTGGTTACTGCCTCCTGCAGCACTTCCAGACCTTTCTCTACCTTAGCAGACTGCTCCAACCCTTTCTCCTAGCCCACATAACTTTTGTCTTCCTCCAGATAGATTCTCCCACTACTGCATACTTCTTCTGCAGCCTGCTTGCACTCCTCTTCTTGGCCAGTTAGATTTCTGCCTTCTTCCAGGCAGATCCTGGCACTGCTGCACTCTTCTTTGCATGCAACCTTCTTTAGCTTCAGCTTCTGATGCACTCCAGCATCTCTCTTTTTTTGTCTTTCTTCATGCCTTCTATGTCGCTCTTCTTGCTCCCACAATTTTATGCTGAGCCACTCCTCTTGCAGGGCTTTAAATTGCCACTACAATGCCAAGAACTCTTCCTCCGACACCATATCTTCCTCCCCGCCATGGCTTCTTCGTGGAGGCATCTTTCCTTGCTTTTCTTACAAAGCTTGACCGATCCTGGTGTAGCTGCCTCACTGTCGATGATCTGCTAACATGCTCTAGGATCTTAACTCTATCTCTCTCTCAGAAACCCTACCACAGATCCTGGCGCAAACTGCATCATGGTTGACGATTGGTTTACGTACTCAGAATCACTAGCTCTGATATCACTGATGGGGGACGAGAAAACACGTTCTTACCACTTCCAAATTTTATTCTATTAATTCAAAAAAAAATTACATACATAAACAGCCCGCAGGCTTTACATTAACTAGTGCTCGGCTTGGTTTTCTCTCAACTCTATCTCCCAGTGCGTTCTTTGATCCACCACCTCAGTTATTACATTAAAATGGGTTTTTATAGAGGCCCCGACCCTCTAAAAACATCCTTCAAAAATCGAGACACCAACCTGATTTAATACCCCACTCCGCATGGCCTCTGTCACCGCCGATTCCATTAGAAAACTCTGCGCACCCATCCTTTTTGTTTCTTGTGCTTCTTGGTTCTCGTCTGCATTTACTGCACCTTGGGTGCCACATGTCATTCTGGAACGGTCCCAAAAATACTGCCTACCATGGTTTTCATGCCATCTCTTTCTTCTTCTTCGTCTTCTTCTCTCCCCATCGTGATATCACGACATTCTTGCTTCCCTGCACTTCCTTGCCCTTTTGGTCACGATATCGCGACATGTCGTGATATCGCAACCAACTCCCGCCTTGCCTTGGTTTTCCCTTTTGATGTCGCGATATCGTGACATCGCGACATCATGACAAAACCCCTGCCTCTGCCCTAACTTCTCTTGATGTCACGATTTCACGATGTTGTGATATCATGACATCATAATATCACAACAAACTCTTGCCTCTGCCTTGACTTCATTTTGATGTCACGATATCACAACGTCACAAAATTGCGACATTGCGATTTCGCTACCACCTCCGACTTCTGCCTCCGCCTCGCCTTGACGTCGTGATTTCGTGACATCACAAAATTGTGACATTGCAATTTCGCTACCACTCCTGACTTCTGCCTCTGCCTCGCCTTGACGTCATGATTTCTCTACTCCTGACTTATGCCTCTGCCTCGCCTTGACATCGCAATTTTGCAACGTCGCAAAATCATGACGTCATGATTTCGCTACTCCTGACTTCTGCCTCCGTCGAGTCTTCACTTCGACGTCACGATTTTGCTACCACTTTCAACTTTTGCCTTAGAAAAATTTTCCTTGCCTTCTTCTTCTTCTTCCTGAGCCGACTCTTCAGAAGTGGCCCTCCTGCCACTGGATGCTTTTGCATGAGGTGCTGCTGGATGCTCCTGCATTAGATGGGGATTACACAAAGGAGGAAAAAAGGGGATAAGAAATAAAAAATTGGGACAAGAGGAGAATTTAGAAGAGTACCAAGTTGGGCAAAGTATTCAGATCAACCATAGAAGGAGGTAGCCCCATACCAAGCTGGGTTGTGATTGTTATCTTTTCAATAAAACTTGGTTGTTATTTCATGCTTGTTATTTTTGCTAGATCTTCCCCTTTGGTTTACTGTCTGTGTGTATGTGGTCTCTTCTCCATGTCATACCTCCATCGAAATTGTGTGTGAGTTTCCTTTATTGTTGGTCAACACCATTATTGAATAGCATTGTTGTAACATCATGGTCATTGTGGTAATTTGGTCATGGTTAAAACCATTGGTGTGTAGTGCTACTATCATGATAAGCATAATTGTTGTGATGAGGTCTTCTCCCTTGCTTTGGTACTATGGTATATCTGTTGAGGACTCCCATAGGGGATTTGGGAGCCAAGTTGGCAACATTGTAGTAAATTGCATAGAAAAAGCCTATTGGTAATTACACTACCTTGTAAATGGTCTATCTAAAACTAATATGTCGCTATAGAACCATATTTCACCATTGAGTTTGTGCAACTCATGGGTTAGTTTCCTCATCATTAAGCCATGTGTGGGAGTTGGGTGGGCATTCCTCCTTTTTATTTGTTGCCATATCCATTTTGGGTGGTGATTTGAACAAGCTTCTCCCCCTCTAGTTAGATGTCTCTTTTGTGGACGTCTATCAATGTTTCAATAACCCTTCTCCCTCGTCAGTTGTATTTTGACAGTGGATGAGTGCATGTATTTTTGAGACTGCATAGTCATATGCTCTTCAGGATTTTCTTTTAAATGCTTAATATTGAATTAGATTGGAGGAACTTAGGTTTAACAAATTTAGTTTATTTTATGAATTAAAGGTTGGTTTTAACTTTATGAAATAAAATGAAATGTTATGTTATATATCAAGTGTATGAGACCTTTATTTGTGAAATAATGAGAATATTTGTGCATTTATTAATTGAAGTAGTGAAATTTTAATTTAATAGATAAGAGAAATTTTTATTTTATGAATCAAATGTATGGGACTTTGGTTGTAAAAGAATAGGACTCTACGTTTATTTGATTGGATAATATATTATTTAAGTGAATAAAGAAAAAAGAGTTATATGTTTATTTGACTGGATAATATGTTTTTTTTTATTGGTAAAGTAAAATTTTATTAATAGAAGGGTTTTGGAAGGGACCCCAAAACCTTAGTAAATCTAAAGTAAAACTGAAGTAAGGCAAGATTTTTAGCCAAAACACTAAACAACCCATACAAGAAATCTAATAAACTTGATGGGCAACCCAAGGAACAAAAAACTAAAAGCAAGCTAAACAGAGGGGATAATATTTTATTTAATTAAATAAAGGAAAGAGAGTTATGTGTTTATTTTATTGGATAATAAGTTATTTAATTGAATAATGGAAAAGGAGTTATGTGTTTATTTTATTGGATAATATGTTATTTTATTGAATAAAGGAAGAGGATTTATGTGCTTATTTGATTGGATAATATGTTATTTAATTGAATAAAATAAAAGGAGTTATGTATTTATTTGATTGGATAATATGTTATTTAATTGAATAATTGAGAAGGAGTTATGTGTTTATTTGATTGGATAATATGTTATTCAATTATGTAAAGGAAAAGTAGTTGTGTGTTTATTTGATTGGAAAATACATTATTCAATTAAGTAAAGGAAAAGGAGTTATGTGTTTCGATTGAATAAAAGAAAATGGATGTATTTATTTTATGAATTGAAGGTATGGGACTTTAGTTTATAAAATAAAAGGGAAGACAAATTTGTTTGATGAATTAAGTAGTAAGACTTGATTTATGAAGCAAAGAGAACCTAGCTATTTAATGATTAAAGGTATGAGACTTTAATGTGTTCAATAATGGTGGGAAGTTTGATCAAAGTGAAACCTGTGATCTAAGTTGTGCATGTTGAATGACTCTCTGAAGGTATGTGAGAGGGGAAAATAAAAGTGAAAATCCTTTTATGATATCAACTATGTTTTAGATGGTTAATCACTTGCTTGCTTTTGTATAGTTACAATTTGGTAAAGTAAATAATAGATGCATTTAGAGGCATGCCTATCCTGAACCATGATTGCCCTGATCCCCTGTTATTCTCAATGATCCATTGATAGAGAAGGAGTATCGAAGAGGCATATTGGACTAATGCATCAGTTTGTTCTCTACTTACCATTTATTTTACTTATGGTCAAATAGACTAAATTTGTAGGGAGATATCCCTGATGTATTACTTATTCTTAAAAGTATGGAGGTTTTACCATACCAAGATGTATGTAATAATTGTGGAATGATGTATATTATACATTTTTATTTATTACTTGAATTATTTATATTTTGTATTTTATTCTCTCTCAATCCATGTTATTCTCTTTTAGTGTTGCTTCTTTCTTATCTCTTGCATGCTTTAAATGACATATTTTTTGTTAGATTTAGTATCTATAGTTGTTTTGGTTTTCCTTGGTAAACAATATAAGCTAAGAAAATAAATTCTACGGTGAACTTAGAGGGTAACCTAATGGATGAACATAGGAAGACCTAAGGGATTAATACACCTTAGGGAGATTGGAAACTAAGTTGTGGGAAGTCTACAAATGAGTTAAGATAGGTCATCGTAGAGATGATATGGATAGCTTTACTTGCAATACTTGTAGTATACCTATACAAATTATGTTTTGTATGGAATGGGGATACGTGTATTCCTTCGACTTGATAAAGGTGATAAGTCTAGCTCATTAAGGATGATGATATAGATAGAATTATTTGTGGTAACACATGGTATGCCTACATAGATGGTACTTGTGTGAGGGCATATTGTGAGATGTAGCTCTTCAAGAAAACTTAGGGAAATTAAAAAAATAGGTAAACCTAAGATTTTTTAGGGATCTATGAATCCCTCTCCTTAATTTAAAAAAATGAATTATTTACTTTCTATATTTTTTTATTTACTTGTTTTTGGGTCATTACACATCCACTACATGAAATTTATGTTCCTTGATTTTCATCCTAGGTTGACCATGGAATACTTCAATTTTGGTTTCTTGGAATAGTCATCAAGCATGTTATCATAGTAAAATACATAGATTATATGTGGCAAAATATATTTATTCTCTTGGGTCTAATGGGTATGAATGCTACAAATTCATCTCTTGCATATAAAAAAATATGTTACTACAAATTTAATAATATCAATAAAATCATGTTGTCTATATTTCTTGGCGAAGGTAACGTCAATGGAAACTATGAGATAGTGGACTATAGAATGTTAGATATTGATGTGGCCTAGATGGTAAATGTTATGGATGACATGAATTTTATTGATCATATTTATGGCATCTAACAAATTGTGATTCTAAAATTAGAGATGTTATATGCCATACCTAATGCTTTCATGTTTTCTAACTAGAGTTTAGCAATAAATATTTACTTTAATTGTTTGCAATGATTGAATGTATTCATAAGCATCGATGAAAATGAGAAGGTGAATATTTTCTATAATGGTAATGCACTTCATGGGAATATGTATTTAGTGATGAGGCTTATAGAGTAGAACATAATATATGCATTTTAGTTGAATGTTTCCGCATTGTAGACTAGATTTACAATATAATCAAGAAGGAGACAATGGTTACTTCCTACATAAAATATTGATCTCATGGAGAGTTTATTAATGTTTTGGATTCCAATTAGGATGATCATGTGTATTACCGAGAGTTTCATAGGTATATGGATAGTGAAGAGCTTGAGCTTTACAACATTTCTATGTAATTGATGTCTATGACAATGACTACATTTTTTTGAAGAGCTATGGGACATTGTTGTAAGGGCAGGCATTGATTTGAGTGACAAGGAATGCTCAACCATACCCAATGGATAATTTTGCCTCACTAGTCATCAATATATTATTTAAGATATATGTTATACTAGTATTTTTATATTTCCATTAAAAAGGTATATGTTCAAAAAGAGAAAGCAACACATAGAATTACCTCATCCATCAAAAATTAATTAAATAAAAAGCTAAGGATATTTTATTTTATCATATGTTTATCTTAACTTGTACATTTTATTTTGGTCATAAATTTTTCATGTGACCTCATATTGTGGTGTTGTTTAAATCTTTAGAATCCTTATTTGAAGGGATTCAGAACTAGTGGTTGCACTACTATATCTATAGTTATATCATAGAGTAAATATGTTGTTAAATGTTGATATATTATGTAGAAAGGATAAATAATTATCTGTTATTATTAAAAAAATATTGTACTTTGAGTGCATTATTGGTGGAACTTGACACCTCTAAATATTATGCAAGTAAAGAGTTTACATTAAGGTAAGGATGATATTATTCTTTCCAAATGTTCAATGTGCTCAAATGTTTTGATGGTGATATTTTGTAAACACCAAATGAATGAATATTGATTTTTAGGAGTAGTAAGGACCATTAAAATTACTTATTTATTATATGCATAAATTAAAGTCCATGCCACACTCAAGGTGAGTGGTTGCATTTATCCTTGTTCATAAGATGATGTCAATAAATAAGGCCCGACCTAGCTAATTTTTTGTGATTGGTTGTATGTGTCCCTAGTCACAATTGTTGTGAATAGTAGTGTATGTCCCTATTTGCAACTATGATGTTGGATAGAGTATGTGACCCTATCTAATTATGTTTTATATTCTTGGATAGATACATTAATCCCTATCTTTGGTTATTTGTCTAGTGAGGTCATTCCAACTATTGCTTTTTGTGAATACTTAAGTGTGCCCCTATTTTTACTAAGTATACTTGGTAAGCTATTGAGTGTCTCCTTATTCATCATATGGTTATGTGTACTATCCCTATCTATATTTAGATTCATTTATATAATATAGAGGAATATTGATATTTATTACATCATAGACTAGGATAAATAATATTAACATAAAGACAAATTGAGTGGTTAAAACCACTCTTGTAGGAGTCTTGTGTAAGTTGTATGAGTTTTTAAAAGTAGAAGTTAAGTTGTTATTATTTTATATCCTATGTTGGGTAAAATAAAATATATTTAATATTGAATATAAATTAAATATCTAACAAAGCATGTTGATTTTGTCATTTGGTATCAAATCCATAGTAATGGAAAAGTAAAATGATCTTTTGAATGCATTTAGTGGAACACTAAGTCATTTTAAAACCCTTATAAACCTATTAGAGGTATTATTAGAGGCATGTAACATTTGGTGGTGCTTAACTTTGTAAAATATTCCTCCAAATATTTACTTTGACTAAGAGTAATTATTTCTCACCTCAAGTATCTCAAATATAAACTTTTACTATAAATAACAACCTAGGGCCCTTAAAGCTACACTCTGTAAAACCCACATCATATTTTGACCTCATGAGATTGTAAAAATATGATAATTCTTTAAGCATTCTATTAGTGCAACTACCTTTTATTTGTTAAGTGTACGATAGTCGTGGCAAATCCTTTCTAACTCATCTTGTTATTTACATTCAAATTTTATATTCTATTTAATATATGGACAATGATGTTATTTTAATTTTTATGTGTTGAATGATCATACACTTTTTTGACTATCGTTTAAACCTATATTTTCTTGAATCACTCACACCCTTCAACTTTCATGCATTTTTATTTTTACAATTCACTTTTTTGCATTTTATTTTTTATTCAAGTTAGTATAGGTCAATGTAGGATTATTTCACAAATACAATGGGATGTTGACCTAAATCCATAGGTTGGGAGAAGGAACTACAAATTCTTCCCAAATTTGTTGAAAATTGAATTGGAGTACAAATATTAATTACAGTTCAAGACAATTCCCTAGTTCAGCATCATTTTTGGCATGACTAATGAGACTAACCATTATTTTCCCATTACAATTCATAACTCAAGTTTTTTGCACCAATATTGCATCCATCATTCATGAAGCAATCGGGTTAGAATTAATCAAATTTTTACTAAGTATAGTTTCATGAAATAATTCACTCTCAAATTCATATAATTTTTTTCTAATCCAATGAAGCTCGTAAAATTGACTAAGGTAATTAAGCTCATGGTTTGGGTAAAATTCTCAAGTGGTTCAGTCTTTTTTAGTAAGCAATTTTATTGAAAAATTTTTCACTTCCCTTAATATGAATCCAAAGCTATTTATTGAGAACAAGGATTTGATTTTTTAGTTCCAATATCAAATTAATTTTGAATTTTATCACTTTTTGTTGTTTGAGTTCAAATTTTATAGGTAATTTGTGAATGGTGACTCGAATATATAATCCAAAAATTTACAAAGGAAATGAATTCACCCCCATTTGAGCATCATCAAAAAATAAATATAATATTGTATTTGAATTTATCACTAGTAGAAATAACTTAAGGTAAATCTAAGTCATTCTATCAAATATGAAATCAACAAGTGATTCACTCAAAATCAATGAGTGATTTTCTCTAAAATAGTAAAATCTCCCTAACATAGACTTGAGGAGTATCCACTAGAGAAGAAAATTTCCTTCCTCCCTTACTTATAGCAAGGTAGTTCACTCTAGTTTCAATGATGATCTACTCTAAGTGATTTTCTTGGATCCATTCTTGGTATATTTTTTTATATTTATACTCAATGAATATTTCGCTAAAATAATAAACAAATCATCTATATTTTTTAAGCAAAATGATTTACATGTAAAGTCTTTAAAATTATTTTTTGCTAGTAAATCACCTTAAAATTATAAGCAAAATGCTTTTAATTTATGAGCAAATCAATCAACAAGAAAAATTTTGAATTTAAAAAATTTTAACCCTAAATCTTTGTCCATTAAGGTACATATGTGTGAGTTTATGAATACATAATCAAAGGATTATAAAATGGGGAAATAACACCAAATGATAGCTATAACTGCATACCATTGAACAAACATGAAGGGAAATATAAACTAACAAATTGCCATGTGGGTGCATCTAGAAGACAAGTTTGAAAAGATTCCATAGTCAAATATTTCCTTGTCAAAATGTAAAAGCACCATGGCCAACACAATTATAAAAGTCTTCATGCTACCACAAATTAATTACTTAATATAGCAAATTATCTAATTATCTACTCTAGCTAATTAGACTTGGTTCAATAACACTACAAGCTTGATACATACTAGTCCTCTTTACAAGATATGAGTCGATGTAAACAACCTAAAAAATAACTTACTCTTTGTAAGGAAATTATATGCTAGTAACCCATAATTGACCTCTAACACATAGAACATTCCTCCTACAAGTGCTTATTTGACCCAATGCCTACCTAAATATAGTTTATCAAATAAATGTAATGTTCCTCCAAGCAATTCTTTAGTTCCCACTATAATAGGATCATCAGGATTAAACATAAACCTTGTTGAAAATACTCAAGCAATGGATAGACAAATGGGATTGTATTTTTACCATAGAAACACCCAATAACTAACACTACCTCCAACTAGTTAATCATAATAGAATATATACAGTCCACCTCCTCAAAATCAACATATTCCATAAACAGATCTAAATTATCATCCTTTGCAATATAATATTTATCTACCTCCAAATCAATAGTTGGCTTACTATAAACCACCACCTTATTATCCTCCATATCTAAATGCTCCATATCCTTTGTACTCATATCATGTATATGCAATATACCCACCTCCTCAACAACAATATGGTCAAAATCCTCCTCTTGAACATAATAATTAAAGAGCACCTCTTAGGATATAAAATCAACTTCTTGATTAGACCTACCAAGGATCACTAAATTTGATGGCATATTATCCATTCCCCTAACAACTATGAGATCATTACCTACCTTAAATGGAGTGAGAACTATATGATATTAGATCATGCAAGCAAATTGTCAGTGCTCAAGTCACTCCACTACATCAATAAATACATAATGGTACACTTACTAATCTAGTCTCTTAATAATAAGGATGCTTTATGGTATAAGGAATTACCAAATATCTTAGCTACATCAATAACGAAATTATTTATACGTAGATTTAACAGGATGAAAAATTACTCTATTTTATTTCAATTAAACACAATATAAAGTCATATTCAATAAAATATAAATCATTTTAATACTATATTCTTTAGGATCTTGAGCTTAATTCAATAAAATTTTAGGAAAAATAATGAATAAACATTACTTTATTACATTATAGGTTTACAAATTGGCTTAGATTTAATTTTTTGTAATGCTAACGATTGACTTTTCTATAGATTTTAAATATGTAGCTAGAGGATAATATGTTCTCATTTGAGTAGAAAAAAATATCCCCTACTACATAGATGACATATGTAGTCCAAATTACTTAGAATATGCCTATACCTACTTTTACACCCACCATGTCCCTTATTATTAATACCTAACCAAATACACTTATGCATATGTCTACATCACCATACATCATTGCTCACCTTTGACAAAATGTATAATCCATTACAACCTTTCAACCCTCCTTGGTCCATCTAGCATGAATAGTGAGTCAAGACACAATTTTACAATGACCTAAAGTAGGTGATCAAAACATTGGTTAATCAGAATAATTCTATAAAGAATTAGTGGAAATAATATTAGGATTAAAAATCATAGAATAATACCCAGGTGTTGTAGGTGATTTGGAGAGGAGAAGGCAATCCTCCAAGGGATGTCCCAGGTTCAAATCTCCACCTACCAAAAATCTGAATTGGGTATCCAAAATCCAATTGATAATGTTGGTACGGGCAGGGTCGAGTGCGACTCCTGGGTGACTTTGATGGTGTAGAACCCCCTGTTCGTGGTCTCTCATACCAAGGCGGCCCCACAAGGGGTTTTTTGCTTAAAAAAAAATCATAGAATAATTTATATCTCACAAAGGATCATATTCCTTGTTTAGGTGCAGATAGAAAATCAAACTCACAATAAAATAGTTAACACGAATACAGAAGTTGATTCAGTGTAGTGTCTTCCTTCTAATAATAGGCATGTTCCCACATGGATCCATAAAACATTATTAATAATCAATAATGTTAGCTTCAATAGGTTTCCAATAAGAACCAACTAGTATTTTTAGATAATCAACCATTATACTAATAAACCCAAGATCTATAATTAATTTTTTCGCTATCCAACCCCAATAATTCTATCCTAGTAAATTTTAGCACTACAAAAATAGATAAAAATTTAATATTTGGAAAATTTATATGTGATAATTTAAAAAGGTTTGAGACCAAGGGCATGAGGAAATATTCACAAGAGTAAATAGTTATGAAATAATCTAAAAGTAATAAAGGTACAACAATCCTTAGAAGATGGAGACCACACTTACATTTGAAATATAAAGGGCCTATTATAGAAAAATGAGAAAACTAGGAGAAAAAATCATGGGTAATGCCTCAAAAGAGAAAGAGAGAAAAAAATTAATAAATATAGGTATCTAGATAAAGGGAAAAGTTCTAAAATAGGTAAAATATATAGATAAGTAACTCATAAATTCACCAAGAAAAAATGAAACAAAGAAAGGGTTTATATCCAAAAATATACCAAATGATAATTGAGATACTCCTCCCTTAGAATAAAAGGACATGTGATAGCCACAAAGCAATACCAAAAGCTCACCATAAAAAGTAAGGATGCCTCTATGAAATTAAAATACAATATCATAGAGGAACTAAAAAGAACACTAGAAAAAACTAGCATGCTAGAAGTATTAGCCCTATTGGGAAAGCACAGTCCAAATGGTTGGTACAAGGGTGAATGTAGTAGGGGAACTCAAAGGCCTATCACGACTATAGCTAGATATTCAAAGTGAATGAAACTATCCCTATAGTGTATAATTAAGTTGTAAGGGTATGGTTATATGATAATGGATTATATTCATATGAAGGTACAAAAGAAAGACAATTTAGTTAGTATTAAAAATGATCCACCTCATAACTACCTACTATATAATTTCAATGACAAAAGTATTGTAAAATGGAATGAGCTACCAAAATTAATATAATATGATGAGTATCTCAAGGGTTACTATGATCCAATGATTTACATAATAATCAACATACTAGAAGTGAAATATCTTTACTTTAAGTATAAATAAAATAAAATATAAAAACTATATCATTAGTTAAACACATTGAAATATTCTAGCACTAATGAGTTGAGGGGAAAATAAAATATGGATAAATTACTATGATATCACTAGAACCAATAATTGAGTAGGTGTTGGTGATTAATTTATGAACCCTTAAGGTGCACACAGTTATTTTTCATATAGGTTACTATTATATTATGCCAATACTATGGTAAAATATGAGGTATTTGATACTTTTTTGAGAAATTTTGAGAACACAAGAATGAAAGACAAAATAATATATAGATATTTTGAGGTAATTGTAAATTATATCAAATCCTAGTGTACTACAATGAATAGCTATTTAAATTCATACAAGAATTAGGTTTGGGACATGCTAGAAATTTTTGATACATATGAATTCAAACTAGTGGAAAAAATGAACACAAAAGTAGATGATTTGGCAAGAATGGTAGCCTAATTGCCTCACCAGTGATATGTGGGATATGTCTAAAATATGACCTTATTGAAAAATGTGTGTTTTTCATCATGAAGGTTCTCAAGAATTTCATGTATTATCTATCATAAAGGAAGACTAACATCTTTGTAGCATTCCATAATTTCTAATATGTTCCATTATATGATGAATTGGGAGAAAACAAGATGAGGTAGATCAATAAGATTTAAAAAATTAACATGGTGATTAATCCCACCAAGCTAATGAAGAGGATCACCTTATGTGAGAGGTTAGAAAGGATGACTTGTAAAAATAAAATCACTCTAGTAGAAGAGATAGATGTGGATAATAGAACTATTTAGATACATGACATTTGTAGATATATGGCTATAGGATAGGTTCTAGAAGATTCTATAACCAAGAAAACAACACAATTAGGATAAAAAGAAATGCATTATTGTTATCCAGGTGATGTCTTATTTAGGAAAGGGTATGATATCATCTTACTGGAATGCATAAAAGAAGAAAAAAAGCAGGTCCTTCTTATGTTATATTTATAGACACCTAAAATTTACACATGCTCACTTCTAGATACTTGTCCATATACATACACACTTGTATACTGACATAGGCTATCATAGGCCATCGTAGACTACCATAGTCATGCGTAGGCTATCTTAGTCATTCTTAGGTTCCTAAACCTACAAAACTAGATAAAACACCTCCAAAATGCCTCCTACCCACTAGGAGACCACCTATTAGTCCCCTAGGGCAACCTAAGTCCTACCCTACACCTAATTAGGCCTCATGGGATATTATCCCTATCAAAAATCCTAATTAGGTTGATTAGTGATCTAACTTTCATTGATTTTCACTTAAGTGCACTTTTCCACTTAAGTGAGTTTAATTAGGGTCCTAAGTCAAACTAGCCCTAAACACACTTCCACACATGTCTGCACATGATATTAGTTAGGATATTTCCAAATGCCCAATCTAAATCCTATCCAAACCTAGGATCTAACTAACCATAGTTAATTGTAACTCTTCCTCACACTTGTGTGAGGAGGAGATATTTCCCTAAGGCATGAGGGTTTGACACCTATTCAAAACCTAACCTAACTCTAGCATGGAGTAACTCTAATGGTTGGTCTATCTAACCCCTTATCCTAACCTCATATTTTTCTATAAATATATGGCTTCCCTTCCCATTCTACCTCTCTCTCTTTAAGCTACCATAAAAAAATTCTACACCATACAAAAAGCAAAGGACAACTTCAGACATCCATCTTGATAGAAATTTTGGTCCCACAATTATCAAAATTCTAATTCACCCCTTGAAATTCTAATATGGGTTCCAATTCATCCTCTACCATAAAAATTGATCATGCAGTTGATCCACCTCAACAAATTTTGCAGGTATGCTTTGTTTCATGCTTTTATAGTGTTTTATGCAATTTTGACCATGTTTCAGCATAGTTTCCTTTCATGTATTTTCGTATTTCATAAACAAGGGGATTGACTAAGGTTGGCCCCCAAACCCTATAATAAACTTTTGCAAGACTTAAAAAATAGGTGCAATAGATCACAAAACCAACAAACTACTAGTGGTTCACAAGCCCACCATCACTAAGGAGTCTCAAAATAAGTCATTAGAGTGTTTGATATTCATAAAGAAAGATTAGGAAAATCACTTTTGTAATACATAATAATTTTGAATGAATAAAAATCAATATTCTAGGCATTATATGTATTTATATATTATGTTTGATCAAATGGCATCTTTCATTTGCTTCACTTTGGCACGCTCGGTGGCACCCCCATAAAGAATTGTTCTAGACTAGTCTTTTACGAATCTAACACAATTTTATATCTATGTGTTGTTGCAGGCACCATTTCCAAATAGAACAGAGACCCTAAAAACCCTGACAAACCCCTTAGGTCATTAGAATAGGAGTTTCAGTCTCCTAAATCTGATTTACCTCTCGACCTATGAATTCATATATGATTCATCCCCTACACTATGAATTTAGCATAACTGCTTCAAAAACCCTCAAAATTGTAGAGGTCTATAGTAGAGACACAAAATAGTCCATCTGGAGCAAACGAAACCAGGTATTTTCCTTAAACCTCCCTGTTTATGTCATTCATTTGCAAGGAAAAGTTTCATTAATACATACATCATGTCATTATATGGAATCATGTTTATTGTATTTGTCATTTTTAGATAATTTATCTCAGTTTGTTTTAGATTTATCTTTCCTTACTTGAATTAGAGCTACATTTATTTTTATTCAAATAATTAGAACATATTTCTATTTTGTGTCATTCGTTTTGTGAATCGTCAATTTTTGAAGCCATCTTTCTTGCATTATATAGGTTTTTTAAAATTCTCTTTTCAAAAACATGCATTTAGATCAGAACTTTAATTTTAATTTATTTTAAGAATATTATCATTTTCCTTTACAAATCACATGTCAAATAGGTTTCCCATTTCTCTTTTTATATTATCCCATCAATTTCCATTCAAAGCGCATTTCAAATTTCCATTCTAAAAGTCACATTTAGAATTAAAGTTTTTCAAATCTCTTTTTTGCATCTTTCATCAAAGCAATTTCAAGATTTCTTTTTGCACAAAAATAAATTTCATATTTCTGTCATGCATTTATAATTAAGGTTTTTCAAATCTCTTTTCACATGTTTCATTAAAGCAATTTCAAATTCCTTTTCGCAACATCAAATTTTAGATCCCTTTCTTGTCATTAGATTAGGACTTCCCATTTATTTCACAAATCCCCCAGGTAAATTGTAATTTTCAGATTTATTTCCATATCATTAGATTAGGACTTCCCATTTACTTAAAAAATCCCTTGGGTAAATTTTAATTTTCATATTTCTTTCCATATCATTAGATTAGGACTTCTCATTTATTTCACAAAATCCCTCAGGAAAATTGTAATTTTTAGATTTCTTTCCATATCATTAGATTAGTACTTCCTATTTGTTTCACAAATCCCTCCGGTAAATTATACTTTTTAGATTTCTTTCCATATCATTAGATTAGGACTTCTCATTTCTTTCACAAATCCCCTAGGTAAATTGTAATTTTCATATTTCTTTCCATATCATTAGTTTAAGATTTCTAATTTATTTTTGCATAATCTCTCTCACATTTCTTTTATGTTTTAAAATTAGGGTTCCACAAATACCTCTTATCACATGCTTTACATTACTTTTTTACATTCTACATACCATGTATCCTAGTTTATTTTCCAAAAAGGCACATAGGACTAGCTTTCTTTTAAAATGCGTCTTAATCTAGATTTGCTTCCAAAAATGCATCTAGGGCTAGATTTATATTTCAAAAAAGCATCTAGTTAGATTTATTGCTTTCATATAATCATTAGACAACAAAAACCCACACACTCACATGGTACACAAAAGTGGTGAGATTGGATTTCATCCCTAATTCATCACTCGAGACTTGTGAGGTAGGAGTTTTCTAGACTTCATCAACAAAAAATCCTCCACTTTTGAAATTGGTTATGCAGAATTCATAACCAAAAGGAGTCTTTGGAGTGGGACAAGATTATATGCCCTCATTCATAAGTTTTATATAATTAGTGAATATAGTAACTATCTTCATTGATTAAGCTCACCCGATACTAAAGCAAAAGTTGGACTGGGCAAGTAGAAATTCTTAGACATTATCACTTTTCCTCATAAAATATTATTGGACTCATTAGCACATATTGAGTCCCCTACTATAGGCTATCATTTTATTGCACCTTCTATATAGGTCACCATTCACCAGCTGCAACAATGTTCAATTTTGTGTGCCTTTGGATGTTGTAGGAGGTTTCGTGCTAATGACACTCTTGATATTTCTAGAGTTATCACCCCACTACCTATGATATTTCCTAGGAAGCATATTTTCAACATCAAAACACACAAAAACACATAAAAATTTTCTTTTTTGCATTTAGAACTAATTCTAGTTTCACATTGTTTGCATAATCACAAACTGGTTTTAGCACATCTCATTATTTAGCACTTTGTTTGTTGGCTATCTATAGCCTGTCACTACATGGTCACTATCATATTCACAGTTTGAGTCCAATTCAACTCCAACCTATGAATTAGGTCTCAATTCACCCCCTGACCTATGAATCCTACTTCCAAGTTCAAAAATTGGTCAAACTTTATAGGATTACTCGAAAACCCATTTTAGATCACATCCACAACCTTATATTTCAATTTATGTTTAGTTATCAACCTACATTCACCAAACATGACACAATGCCTACCATCACACATAATCAAGAATGCAAGCAAGTGTGCCTTGAGGAGGAGGCATTCTTCACCCCTTTCAATTAGTATCCTTCTTCCTCTCCTTCCATAGGGGAATTCCACACACTCATATTTGATCTACCCATAGATTCACATCTACCTTCCACACACACTTCTTATTATGAGATTCCCACTTCATCTAGTGAAGATGATCCACTCCTTTCCCGCTCGTATTCATCTAATCCACCTTCTACATTCTACGATCATGTTATCTATATAGCTCTAGGACATCCCACTCCTTTCTTTACCATCTATGAGGATAACCTACCTACTTCTCCTACCTTCTTGCACCCTTTATTCTAGATTCTATCTCAATCCCTTTTTAGAATGACTCCTCTTTGTTAAACCACATTCATCCTGAGGTTGCGTCATTCACCCCTACCATAGGGATAATTTTAGGCCCTTCCTCTTCTACACCAGGTACTCAAGTGCCATCATTGCAAATCCCATCATGAAAACATACCTTGTAGTAACAGCAAGAGCCATATTCACCATCATACAAATACCCTTCCCAAGATTCACAACCACCACCTTCCCAATAATTATTTTTCCCATTTTTTAAGGATATATCATAGTCACCTTCCCAAACACAATTGATTCAACAACAACAGTAGCAACTGAATTCCTAAATACAATTTTGAGTGTACACATTCACCACTTCATCTTATCAAGCTCCTACTTTAGAAGTATGTCCTCCATCTTCTTCATCACTTCCACCTACATCCCATCCTTATGGAATGTATCATACCAAATATTCTATTCCACCTTCATCCACTTCTACCTTAAAATTACATCCTCCTACTCCATTTTGGATTCTAATAGCAAGTCCCATTCCCACCTATGGTCCACGACCTTCAACATATACTCCTACTCCCCTAGCCTATTCTACTTATTTTAGATTTCCCACCTCTCATCCTTTAGGATAGATGCATGTACCATCCTTAAACACCTCCTCTATTCCACTTCTAGCACCATCTATCCATACACCATTACCATTATCTACTGGACCCATATTATTTAAACATCCCCTTCTTGGTCATTTCCTCCTACAACCCAGCCATTACATTAGGCTCCTCTCTAGCATATACCCATACAACAATCGTACACCCCTTAGCCACAATATTACTATCATCAATAGATGCCTATTCCACAACATAGTATTCCACCCAATACAATACCATACGTCATTTAGCATCCACCTCATTAGGATCAGTTGCAATACGTTCCTTATTAACATCGAGAAGAAAAAAAACTCTAGTATCCACAACACTCTCAAGCCCCACCCACCTTAGCATCATCCTTCATACCTTTAACATCCAAAATTCAACTCTTGTAAGATTAAGTAAAGATGCTAAACCTTTGTACCACTAGCTATAGACTATAAAAACCTACCTATGATGAACTTTGTAATGAGCTAGTCCATCCCTCAGTTTCTATTCCTCCTTACCCTTATCGCTTTGAGATCCCAAATTTTGATAAGTACAAAGGCAAAGAGGATCCATGAGAACATGTTAGTAACTATCATTTAGCTTGCTACCAACTTCATAGTAGAAACCCTCTCATATTACGTATCTTCTCCCTCTAACTTGGGGGACAAGCCCTTGATTGGTAAAACATACTTCCATGTCATAGCTTGTACACCTTTGAATAGTTGCTCAATTTCTTAATAGAACATTTCTCAATCAACATAAAAAATAAAATCAACTTCTCATACATCTACGCCCTATGACAGGCTAATGACGAGCCCATTGCTGAGTTTTTTTTCCAATGGGGATCAATCATACATGACCTAGATCATAGTCTCCCCACTGTTGAACTTGTCACACTTTTCTCCAAAAGCTATCATAAGCATATCTCCACTTCCCTGTAACTTCATAAAATTTGTACCTTTGAATAAGGAATCACCAAAGCTAAAGTCATCGAGGACATCAAAGTCCAATCAGGCAAGATCAAATTAAGACAAAACCCCTCATACAACTCAAATTTCCACTTCAATAGAAACACACCTAATCAGCCTTTTCCTAGGATGCCAGAAGCCAATCAAGTGGCAATAGCTACCCTATCTCCATCACCCATCCCACAACCTCCTTCTCCATAGTAGCAACTATTCCAAACTAGTACACCTCTTCCTCCTCAACCATAGTATCCTCGTAGCCTTCACCCACAGGATCCTTAATGTAATATCACCCCACTATTTGAGCCTTTTCCAACCCTTATCTAGATATTATATGACATAGGCCACATCAACCTACCCAAAATCCAACCACTTGAACTGAATCAAACTAAGCCTCAAGGATACATCAAGCAAGCCTTTTATGCATACCATTGACAACCTAGTCTCAATGTCGAATCTTGTCACTATTTCCATGGCCTTGTCCATGATCTCATTGATAGGGGTACCATTCAGGTCTCCAACCCACTCACTCCACAAAATAAAAACTTATGGATCTACCAAAATCCCCTACCTAAACATAGGGGACCAATCCCAAATGAACTCAACCTAATCCTCTAGGTCCACCTAGATAGGTTAATAATGTTCAACATGATTCTCCTTCATATGGTGTGGTTGGCATGATTAACCTTACTAGTTACAATCAAAGGCAATATTCATGCCAAACTACACTAGTAGTCTCACCACCTACACCATTTACTTCTTCCCAATATCCTATGAATTCTACTGCTACACCCCTCCACCAAAAAATATCATTACCATTTATGGTAGCCTTACTCATGAGTTGCATAATACTCCTACCAGGTTATCCATATTTGATATTTTACAATAGTCTCAATCCCATCGTGAGGCATTGAACAACATTATTTGATCTATCGATATTGAAACCCATGACACAAACACATTTGTGAACTTCATGGGAAACATTCCATTCTACCTTGAGCCTTCTATCAATTTCCATGATCATGAGATTACCAAACTCATAGATGAAGGAGCGGATCCTCCTCCTTAAATCCAAGAAACCATCAATGATATCACTACAAGTGTGTTATCATTGATATTGGTTCCTCTATTAGCATTATTTCCACTGTAGCCTTACATCATATGCATATTCTACCAACTCATTTTTCCATCCCATCGCTTGAACCTCAAGTATTCGATGGTTCCATGCAATCCATAGTAGCCTCCATTGTCCTATCTATTCAAGTGGGTATCCACACTATTTCCATCCTATTCTACATCATTAAGGGTGATATGTAGTACAACATCTTGCTCTAGTGTCCATGGATTAGGGACATGCAGTGTGTTCCTAATACATTACATCACTACCTCAAATATATCTATGATAGACTTGTAAACTGTGTTCCTATCGATAGGGACCCCTTCAAATTTTACAACATAACAAACCTTCCACAAGAACACTCCTCATCTTCTACACAACTCTTTCCTATTTCTTTTCATTAATCTATCATAGCATCGACATCTCCACCCACATAAAACTCATCACCACAATACCCATAAGGTACACATACCTCAGTGTTTGCACCACTTTCATCAACCACCATAGGAACTAATCCTGCTACCATACCTTTTTTTTCACCTTCTCTCTGTCCACTCACACCTTCTCAACAATCCTCTTCCACAAACACAACCCTAGTATCGATACCCTCTTTGTCACCCTCATCATGGCCTACCACAATATCTCATCCATCCTCCTCTATGGAACCTCCTCTACTTATTATGCCTCAAACACCACTGCTCTCATTCCATCCATGATCTAGGTCATTCACATTTCCTCATAGTCTATAATAGATACCTACTCACCCAACTCCACAATTCCCACATGCAGATCATCCTATCCATCTATGATAGTTGAATTCCACGACTAGTAAAAATAATATTTTTACCTCAATGATCAACTATTGCACTCCTTTGCTGTCATAATATGATATTATCAACTTTCACCCTCCTCTTTTGAGTTAGATTCACCATCTCGTACGTCACCTCACATCTCTATATTCATGATGAACTTTGATCCAAGTGACTATAATGTTTGTGATGCTCGTGTACAACATCTTACAGTCCAATCCATGCACAAATTTGGTCACCCTTCAACTTTTGTATTAACCATTGACACCATTGTACAATTAGGTCCTCCCAATAATCAAACCAACTTTATTTATGCAAGACTAGATTCCTCATTCCTAGTTGTAGTGCCCTCACCACCACAATCTAGTTTTTGTGGTACATTAGATCACATGTCTAATCTTGATTTCATTTTATGCTATATTTGATGTTTTCATTGATGTAGATTTATATTAGGATGTTATGAACAAGGGTTATGCACACCCATAAATCCCCATGTCCAATTACCCACAAAAAAATCTAGGTTCAGCTACCACCCCACCGTCGTTCACACACTTGAGGATGAGCTTTAGTATCTCTCCTTACACCCCTCCCCGCTTCCAACACACACATTGGAAGAATATATTGACATGTATATTTTTTATAAGATTCCATATCATCATTCGACCATCATTTTTCCATTCGACTTCTTTCAGGAAACTTCCTTCTCCAACACTACATCATCATGTTGTGTCGATGACTTAGCTAGCTAATTTGTTGCATTATCTATAAATGCTCACTACCTAGAACATGACATGATATCTTCCTCATAATATCTAACACATTTGGCTATACCTCTACCTATGCATTGTCAACTCCATTTCTTGATCATGTTCTCCACCCATCATCTTATACCCTCTGTTAATCCTGCTAGGCCATTCACGAGTTATTGAGTATTCATAATAAGACTCTTCATCACCCACATCTCCTACAACTTTGGTTAACATGGTTTATGTAGACCTCTTCACCCCACTTTGGTATACACACCATCCAATTCGTGATGACACACCCAACCCAAATATCCTTTATCTTGCACACATATCACCTACACCTTCATTGCATGATTTCTTGTTGTCATTCCATGTATTGCATACAAAAAATTCTCCTTCACCTTCCACCCCACCCCACATTCTATGGGTTCACCACATAAGCCTCAATATATACAATGAATTTGATGTACTAGAGGCTATCAATGATCTCCACCTTATCCTGATTGGCAAAAAACTTTGAGATGGTTCCCACATGCTTGTGAAAGATACTATTGATGCTGATATTGGTAATGATCCTAAGAATCCACCTATAGTCGAACTTGTTGCTAGTTTCTCATAAGAAGATTGCATCATGTTTATCACTTTTATTAAGGAATATATTAAATTCGTTGTCTAATCCTACAAGTACATGCCTGGTCTTGACCCTTCCCTAGTGGTTCATAATATCACCTTAGATAAAGACGCTAAATCATTAGATAAAATTTGTGATGTATGCATCCTACTATTTTTATCCTATTAGCAATTTTTGGTTTGAGATCCTAGCTTCTTGTCTATGAGTTGTGTTGTGGCTGATCCACAACACACCCCAAAATTGGGGACCCGCCTTTTTTGCATGCTTTCAAAGAAGATCTCAGTGACCCAGATGCTAAAAATCAAGAAAAAAGGCAAAATATCACAAAATAAAAAAGTGTCGCGATATTGCGACATGTCGCTCCATCGTGGCCAAAAAATGAAAAGTGTCACGATTTCACAATGTGTTGCTCTATCGCTACTGAGAAAATAAAATTTGTCATGATTTCATGACGTGTTGCACTGTCACGGCCCAGAAATGAAAGTTGTCACGATTTCACGACGTGTTGCGCTGTCGCTGCCCAGAAAATGAAAAGTGTCACGATTTCACGACGTGTTGCCCTGTCGTGGATAGAAAATGAAAAGTGTCATGATATAGCGATGTGTTGCTCTATCACTGATCAAAAATGAAAAGTGACGTGATATCGCGACATGTTGCTCCATCGCGACCAAAAAATGAAAAGTGTCGCGATATCGCGACATGTTGCTCCGTCGTGGCCAGAAAATGAAAAGTGTCGTGATATCGCGACATGTTGCTCCGTCGCGATGCCAAACAATAAAAGGGTCACGATTTCACGATAGGAAGCAGCAAAGGGGTACGAAGTAGAAAAACGTCGCGATATCGTGACAGGTCATGTTTTTGCGGCTCCAAGCAACGAAATGGTACGAAAGGAAAATATGTCACGATTTCGTGACATGTCGGGTTTTCATGACCTGAAGCAGCAAGACATGCCAAATGAAAAGTTGTCGTGATCTTGTGACAAAAAGTAACCAGGTGGTACGGAAGGAAAATATGTCGTAATTTTGTGACATGTCATGTTTTCGTGGCCAAATACAGTAAGAGCAGTCCGAAAGAGAAAAGTGTCACGATTTCATGACAAAAAATAATAGTGGTACAAAATGAAAAAGTGTCACGATTTTGTGACATAAAGCAGCCAGACAGCCTGAAAGGTGAAAAGCATCGTGATTTCGTGACAAAAAGCAAAGATGGTGGTACGGAAGAGAAAAGTGTCATGATTTCGTGACATGTCATATTTTCGCTGTGCATGAAGGCTGACAAGGCTGCATACAGGAAAATGTCACGATTTCGTGACATGTCTCATTTTCGCTGTGCATGGTGGCGGACAAGGCTATTGGCAAAAAAATGTCACGATTTCGTGACACGTCTTGTTTTCGCGGTGCAGGTGGAAGAGCAAAGCTGCATGCAAAAAAATGTCGCGATATCGCGACATGCTATTTTTTGTCATGATTTACAGGGGGCAGTTATGGAACATGCAGAGGAGCGTGGAACACGTGGCATAAAAGTGTAAGGGTTACAGAAGCATTACAGTTCATCGAGAATATTAAACATTTAAGACATCGAACAGAAAGTCAAATGAAATGATGCAATCTGGGAAATGAAACGAACCGTCGTGGAAGGAGAAGCAATTTGCCAGCAAGTATAAAATGCAGAGGCACAGATTGGTACGGGGTCGAAAACAATTGTGAGCAGAGTTGCAGTGCTGAAGGCGAGAAGCCATTCTGGGCCTGCTTTGGAGTGTTTTTCTTCCCTTTTTCTGGTTTTGAGAAAACTAGAGATTCTGTTATTGTAAAATGATCAATTTTTAATACGAAAAATTCAGAGAGTTGCATCTCATTGGCAAGAAAGAAGGAGTTATTTTCTGCATGCTAGGATTGAATGTTTATTCTTTCCCCTTTTCGATTTCTAGGCTTATAGGTGAAGTTTAATGCAAGTTCTCTTGGTTGCTTCATGCGAATGTCTAAATCTGAAAAATCATAGTTAAAACCCTAGGGACCAGCACTTAACTTATCTGGATTGTGCGTGTTTTGCAGGTTCAATAAGTTAGGTTGCATGCATGGAAACCTCATTAGCTTCGGTTTTTTCAGAATAGGATTGCATCACCCTGAATGCATTTCATTTTTCTTTTGCATTTTATTTTCATTTTTTTTGCACTTTATTTTCATTTACAGGCATTAAAATAAAAAAAATAAAAAAATAAAAACTTTAAAAGTCCGAAAATAGAAAATTTCCATTTCAAGGCGAATTTCATTTTTCAGTTTTGTTTTTCATTCATGAGCCGATGATGAATTCCCTTCATAAAATTCTAGTTTCATTGAAGGGGTTATGTTTTATGGCATTTCATCAATTTCCATTTTGAAGTTACAGCATGGTCATATAGGGATCAAATCACATTTGCTTTATTCGGGTTCAATGAACAATCATTAAAGTTTCATGGTGAAATAAACCAACATTGCCCCTTGTTAACAGTTACTTGCAACCACTAAGGTGTTCCAAGCATTTTAATTGAATATCTTTATTTGAGATTATTGATACACAGATGTAAAATGCTAACATAGCGGAACCTTGGAGAAATTGTTTATTAAATTTCTTTGCAAGAGAGGATTTAGAACCCAAATCCTATCGGAGAGTGTGTTTTCACAATCGGGTGAAAATACCACTCAACAGATTGGCGCTAGAAGGAGGGCCTGAACGGGTTTATTTTAGTGTGATTTAAATTTAAATTTTTGTATGCTTTAGTCCTCTAACACTCAGCAGATTGTTAAAAGGATGGCCTGAATTGGTTTACTTTATGCTATTTTAAGCAATTCAGGTATGTTGTATATTATTCTAACACTTTTCTGATTGTTCATACAGAAACATTGTGATTTGATTTAATTTTGAAAATTTTGGTCTTGACTAACAAAGTGTTGTTTCATGCAATTACTTTTCATTTGATTTTAATGAATACATCTCTTAGTTGATGCTAACTTGATTTTTTATACATTGCAGGTTGAATATTCAATAGATTTGGTTCTAAAGTTACATTCTGAGTTCACTAATGGCAACATTTGAGGAGCAAATTGTATCCCTAAGAGCTGAAATGATGTCTCTAAGAGAAAGAATGGTATTAATAATGGAGGATCATTATAAGGGTTTGCCTATACCTGTGGTACCCCATCAAATTCCTAAAATGCTATTAGAGTTTCTACAATGTTTTAATCAAGAGGTGCCACTAGGATACTTGCAAAAACTATATGTCTACAAGGATACATTATGTAAATTCCAGATTTTCTATGAGGAGGTGGCTTGTAAGTTATTTGCATACATTTTGGATGATAAACCATTCTTTTGGTACAGCCAACTACCCATGGAGGTTAGGACTTCTTGGATACAACTAGAAGCAACCTATCTTTATCATTTTGGTAATCAGAGTTGACTTAGAAATCTTGAAAAATCAGTTTACCTCCATATGTAAGGAGCCTAATGAATCCTTGAGTCAATTCAATGGAATATTTCATGAGTTGCACTCCCAAATGTGGGAAAATTTTAACACATTAGAAGAGGAAGCCATGGAAGTATACCTAGGAGCCATACACCCCACACTTGCTTCACTCATTGAGGAAAAACTGAGTGGTTTGTCTCTAGAGAAAATCCATGAGATCTTAGAAGAGATAGAATGACAAGGTCTTGAAGAAGAAAAGGCACAACATGTTCACATGAGAGATTGTCCTTTTGATGCCAACCTACACCAACCATCAAATATAGCACCCTCCACTCCAATGATACCTAAGGTAAATGATCAAGGGGATGAATTTGAATATCCAAATCTTACAACCACCTTAGATGTAGTCCAAGAGGAGGTGCAAATTGCTAAGCCAACATCCACTAGTGAGGATTAGAAATGATCTCATTCATAGAGATACACGATTATCTAGATGAAGGGGTTCTAAATTCAACAATGTTTGAAATATGTGATAGGATGGAACCCACCATAGAATTGAATGAAGTGGTTGAAAGTGAAATTGGAAGAAAACCAATAAATGAAGTTTGAAGACATGATAGAGTTTCACCACTTGTTCTTGGAAGATACTATTGATGAGATGTGTAAAATTAATGATCAAGAAATTCTTCACCCTCCAAATTATGATAAAATTGAATCATGGGTTACTAATTTGGATTATGATAGCCTTATAAATTTGAATTCAAGAAACGACCCACTTTTGGAAATAATTGAACCATCTAAGGAAGGTGAAGATGAATTTGATGAGAAACACATTGATGAATTGGAAGATGTTGAAGAAGTAGTTGAACGTCACCACTTGATTTTGAAAGATGATTATTATGATGCTTGGAAGAAGTGGGAAGACTACACTCAATCCAAAACTACTAATGAAACTTGTGTGCCAATTGATATACAGGACAACATAATCGCCTACTCAAAGGAAGATATTACAACTCCTATACAATTTGAGGATGTTTTGGAAGAGGGTTTCAAATCTCATCAAATTTTGGAAGATTATAATGATCCTATTACCAAGGACAAAGAAGAAAGTGAATTGATGAATGAATCAAAAGATCATGTCACAAATACCATGGAGTTTCATCCCACAAATTTGGAAGATAATTTTTATAATGGTTGGGGGAGATATGATAATGCATTCTTTTCTCACACCCCCATAGATGAAACTCATATTTCACTTGATATGCAGGATGTTGAAACTTCTACCTCACATGAAGAGATACCATGGATAGTGAACAAAGAATTGGAACCAAATGACAAAGAGATTGATCAATTGGAAGCAACTCAAATGAAGGATCATCAAGATGAGTCATGGGACATACACTTTGACCAAAAACATTTGAGGGTTGAAAAGGATGGGCATGTTTTCAATTGGGTGCCCAATTTTGGTATGTTTGATAAACAAGTAATCAATGAAGAGTATGAAGACCATGAGGTAAAAGAGGGAATTGCAAATCCCCATCAAATTTTGGTAAATAAAAATGTTCAAAAGTTAGAATCTAACCTTTTGTGTTCAAGCATCCAAGATTTAGGTGAAAATTTGCATGACCATGTTTTGAATTTGAATGATGTTTATGATGAAATGTCGTTAAAGGTGAATGAAAAACAGGGTATGATTTCTAATCACACCTTTAATAACATTGTTTTAATGAATGGAAAAGAAGTTGATGCACTTGAATTGTTAAATCAAATTCATCAACAATTGCTAATTGAATCTAGGGTAAAAACTTTTAATGATCCTAATTTAGTAAATATCCTAGATGCTTGCAAATTGTTACACAAGTTTGATTGGCCTACAAACTTGGAAGATGATTTGGCTTTAAAATGTTTAGAAATAGGCTCTTACTTACAAAGTTTCATTTTGGATAAAGAAAGCCTACTTCTAAATCATGAATGGAATGATGAAACTTGCATTTTAAAGAATAGACATGATAAAATTGAAAATCAATCATTGTCTAATCAATTTGAAAATTTGAATCTCACCTATGAGAATACTAATGGAACTAAATTTAATTGGTGGGGTGAGAGAGGAAAGTTGAAGTGGGTTGCATTGTTTGGTCTAGTCTTGTTTTTGTTGGATTCCCACAACATTTGGCATGCACATCACGTTATATTTTTGTTGAAATGTTCTAATCATGTTTGGGATCCAGGAAAGTGATAATCCAAGCTTTGCATCATCTTGTATTATATTGTACATTTGTATATAGATTTTGGTTTTTGGTTTTGGGTTTGTGTTTTTCAAGTTTCATTTTTGGGATTGCTATTTGGGTTAGGATTTAAGTTGTGTGTTTGATTTCATTTGGACATGTTTGGTTTGTTTATAAATAAAAAATAAAAAAGAGAGAAAAATTTTTTGAGATGTCAACTTATGCCTAAGACTAGGAGAATATGAAACATTGGAATTGTGTTGTAGAAAGCTCCACAAGTAACACAAACATTTTAAATAATATCGTTTGAATCTTGTGATGCATGAAGTTGTCAGTTTTGCACATTATGGTAAAGTAGATGATATATTCCAAAAGAAGCAGTGCATTCATATCTCATGTCACATTCCACATTGCATATACATGTCATCTCAGTTACATTTTCATTTCATGTGCAATCATTGAGAAGGTGTCGAATCCTCTTAGGGTTATTACATAACATATATTAAAAGGATCCTAAGGTTGGGAACTGATGCCCAAACTATCTTGAACCAAGCACATTCCATGCACATTAAAAAAGAATCTTGAGCAAAATGGTCAAAACCATACTTGGATGAAAAGGTGAGGTGAAAAGAATATTTCATGTCTGTCCTATCATGCAACATAATCCTTAAAATAGTGGTTTTTACCACTTCCATCAAGCTTAAAGTCTAAAACTAGAGTAGTAAGGATAGGATTAAATCCTCATCGAACTTAGGTTGAGGATCCAATTCCCCAAAGCTCTGATTTGACCCACATGGAGTAGTAAGGATAGGGCATAATTCTCATCTCGCCTAGGTTGAGAATTCGATTCCCCAAAGCTTCCAATGTCTCATTTAATCATAAATCTTGGATTGGAAGGATCGTACTACATGTCCTCTACAAAGGATGGGTAGTCATCCCCAAGAGTCCAAGAAATAAAATTAATATTTCCCATCTTTCATTTATCATCTTGGATTGGAAGGATCGTACTACATGTCCCTAGCAAGGATGGGTAGTCATCCCCAAGGTCCAAGAAGTAAAAATTAATATTTTCCATTTCATCTCAATATTGGATTGGAGGGATCGTACTACATGTCCCTAGCAAGGATGGGTAGTCATCCCAAAGGTCCAAGAAATAAAAGAAAAAGAATGAATAGAAGCCAAGTCATGGATTATGGGGTTAAGTATGCTCATGCGTGGCAATATGTCTTGTCTAAAAGCAAGACCACTGATTGCTCATATGGATAGACTAGCCCGGCCATTTCATCCATAACAGGTTAAATCATTTTGTTCAAGATGAGGTAATGAACTCCAAATCAGAATAGTAAGGATAGGGTTAAATTCCCATCTCGCTTAGGTTGGGAATCCTATTCCCCAAAGTCTTGATTTCACTCACACTTGCACATGGGTTCAAGATGGTAGTGACACATAACCAACTTTGGGATCTAGTAAATTAATTTAGTAGACATATATTTGGTCCTAAGAGGGTTTGACATCTTTAATATGTTTGTCCATGATATTAGAAGGTTTGAGCCTTTATAAAGCAGGTTGTTACATCTCTAGCATCTTCATCATGCATCAAATCCTGCACAAATCATTCATAGCCTTGCATACAAATCATAAGTGAAACTGACAATGGAATGTTGATCAAGTTCAAATGATAGGGAATGAAAACACATTGCACACACCGAGATGATACTTAATGATTCTGATGTTTCATGTATTTTTGATCTATTGGTATTTGTTTATCTTTCTTATGTGCTAATGTCTGTTTTCTGAGTTTGTATATTTCTAGGTTGGGTTCTCACCAAAATGCTCAGGAGCATTTGATAGCAAAGTCGCCATTTGTTGTGGCTGATCCACAACACACCCCAAAATTGGGGACCCACCTTTTTTGCATGCTTTCAAAGAAGATCTCAGTGACCCAGATGCTAAAAAATCAAGAAAAAGGCAAAATATCACAAAATGAAAAAGTGTCGCGATATCGCGACATGTTGCTCCGTCGCGGCTAGAAAATGAAAAGTTGTCACGATATCGCGACATGTTGCTCCGTCGCGGCTAAGAAAAGAAAAGTTGTCACGATATCACGACATGTTGCTCTGTCACGACCAAGAAATGAAAGTTGTCACGATTTCGCGACGTGTTGCTCTGTCGCTGCAGAAAATGAAAAGTGTCACGATATCACGACATGTTGCCCTATCGCGGCTAGAAAATGAAAAGTGTCACGATATCATGACGTGTTGCTCTATCACTAATCAAAAATGAAAATTGTCACGTTATCGCGACATGTTGCTCCGTCGCAGCCAGAAAATGAAAAGTGTCACGATATCGCGACATGTTGCTTCGTCGCAGACAGAAAATGAAAAGTGTCACGATATCGTGACATGTTGCTCCGTCACAGTTCCAAAAAAAAAAAGGGTCACGATTTCATGATAGGAAGTAACAAAGGGGTACGAAGCAGAAAAACATTGTGATATCATGACATGTCGCATTTTCGCGGCTCCAAGCAAAATGGTACGAAAGGAAAATATGTCACGATTTCGTGACAGTAAGCGACAAGACATGCCAAGATGAAAAGTTTGTGATTTCATGACAAAAAGTAGCAAGTGGTACGAAGAGAGAAATGTCATACGATTTCGTGACATGTCATAAGCAGTAGTCGAAGAGAAAAGTGTCATGATTTCATGACAAAAAATAGCAAAGGTGTACAGAATGAAAAAGTTTCACGATTTCGTGACATAAAGCGAAGACAGCCCAAAAGGTGAAAAGCGTCATGATTTCATGATAGAAAGCAAAGATGGTGCTAGAAGATAAAAGTGTCACGATTTCATGACATGTCACGTTTTTGTTGTGCATGAAGGCTGACAAGGCTGCATACAGGAAAATGTCATGATTTCATGACATGTCTCATTTTCATGTGCATGGTGGCGGACAAGGTTGTTGGCCAAAAAGTGTCATGATTTCGCGACATGTCTTGTTTTCACGGTGCAGGTGGAAGAGCAAAGCTGCATGCAGAAAAATGTCGCGATATCGCGACATGCTATTTTTTGTCACGATTTACAGGGGGCAGTTATGGAACATGCAGAGGAGCACGGAACACATGGCATAAAAGTGTAAGGGTGACAGAAGCGTTATAGTTCATCGAGAAGATTAAACATTTAAGACATCGAACAGAAAGTCAAACAAAACGATGCAATCTGGGAAACAAAATGAACCATCGTGGAAGGAGAAGCAATTTGCTAGCAAGTATAAAATGCAGAGGCATAGATTGGTACGGGGTCAAAAACCGCTATGAGCAGAGTTGCAGTGCCAAAGGTGAGAAGCCATTCTGGGCCTGCTTTGGAGTGTTTTTCTTCCATTTTTTCTAGTTTTGAGAAAACTAGAGATTCTGTTATTGTAAAATGATCAATTTTTAATACAGAAAATTCAGAGAGTTGCATCTCATTGGCAAGAAAGAAGGAGTTATTTTTTGCATGCAAGATTGAATGTTTATCTTTCCCCTTTTCAGATTTCTAGGCTTATAGGTGAAGTTTAATGCAAGTTCTCTTGGTTGCTTCATGCGAATGTCTAAATCTGAAAACTCACATTCAAAACCCTAGGGACCAGCACTTAACTTATCAGGATTGTGCATGTTTTGCGTGTTCAATAGGTTAGGTTGTATGCATGGAAACCTCATTAGCTTCGGTTTTGTCGAGAATAGGATAGCATCACCCTTGAATGCACTTTTCATTTTTCTTTTGCATTTTATTTTCATTTTTTCTGCACTTTATTTTCATTTACAGGCATTAAAAAAAAAAAAAAATAAAAAAATTAAAAACTTCAAAATCTGAAAATAGAAAATTTCCATTTCAAGGCTAGAATTTCATTTTTCAGTTTTATTTTTCATTCATGAGCCGATGATGACATTCCCTTCATGGAAATTCCATTTTCATTGAAGGAGTTATATTTTATGGCATTTCATCAATTTCCATTTTGAAGTTACAGCATGGTCATATAGGGATCAAATCACATTTGCTTTATTCGGGTTCAATGAACAATCATTAAAGTTTCATGGTAAAATAAACCAACATTGCCCCTTGTTATCAGTTACTTGCAACCACTAAGGTGTTCCAAGCATTTTAATTGAATATCTTTATTTGAGATTATTAATACACATATGTAAAATGCTAACATAGCGGAACCTTGGAGAAATTGTTTATTAAATTTCTTTGCAAGAGAGGATTTAGAACCCAAATCCTATCGGAGAGTGTGTTTTCACAATCGGGTGAAAATACCACTCAACAAGTTGTCATTGATGTCAAAAGGAAATGGCATTAATGTTAAGAGGATGTGTTGGCTTCAAAGGTGGAAGATTCCAAGAGAATCCTGAGAGATTCCATTGGCAAGGGTTTTTCATTAAAACCAAGTTAAATGGTTTTTATTAAAACCAATGGAGGTTCTCTTTATTATTTATTTAATTATTATTTAAAACCCTTCAAGGTTTTAATTAATTAATTATTTAATTAATTAAGGGAGAAATTATTTTTAATTTATTAAAAATACTTAAGGGTTTTTAAACCCTTTAGAAAGCAAATTTCGATTAAATTCGAAATTACTTTTCTTTGCAGTCGACGTGTTCTAAAGTCCACGTATGGACTATAAATATGAGAAGGTTCCTAAGGTTAAAGTCTCTTGGAAAATCGAAGGCAATTAATTGGTTTGGCTGCGATCGAATGTTCTGTTTACGCTGCGAAAGAGGAGAGCTCGTGGTTTGAAAAGCTTTCGAAAAGCTTGACCGTTTATGTGGAAGGAAGTCCGTCTTGGACTTCGTAAGCCTCTTGTGGGCTAGTGGCAGCGAAGGCTGCGTTTGGGCCTTGCGTAGGCGGAGGTCTACGTTTCGATCCCCACGGAGGGAGTTGTGCATGGATTAGTCACGTTTTTATTAAAACGTGTTTTGTGCCACGAATTTTGGATTCTTCAAGGGCAGCCATTATAAGGTGTGATTATTTTCTTGATATGATTTTTGGCATTGTTTAGCATTGTTTAAAAGACATAGGAGAAATAAGGGGATATTTCTTTGGTTGTATTTTTGAGATTAGTCTTTTGCTATGCTAAATTTAAAAATGGAGATATAAGGTGTAAGTTTTGGTTGTTGTGTTTTTGGCTTCTTTGGTGGTTGTTTTTAAAGAAGAGGAGCTAAAAGGTGTATTAAGGAAAGTTTTTATATATGCTCATTTATCTTGGTTCTAACCCTAACTTGGTTGGAAGTTTGAGGGTTGTGTGTGGTGACAGCTTTAAGGATCAATTTTCTTCTACTCCAAAAAGGTATGGGCACATTTTTCTTATGAGTATGATTGGTGTATGTTTTTCTGAAATAAGGTTGGAGTGAAAAGGTTTTCAACTAGGTTTCCTTTGGTTGGGTGTAAATCCTATTTTCTGGTTTGTTGAAGACTACTTATGCATTGTTATCCTTAAGGAGAGTTTTTGGTGAATGCATAATTTTTGGTTTGAGATAGTGGAAGCTTTGTGCACTAGGGTTTATATTTGTGAGTCTAGCTACTTGCATTGAGTTGGTGGAACCCTTGGTTGGCTGTTTTGAGTTTGATGGTTGAGTTGCTTCCATAGAGGTTGTTTGATCAAGTTATTGCTTTACTTGATTCATGATATTGGGCTTACTCCATTGAGTTGATTTGAGCAAGTTATTCTTTGCATTTGGTGATATTGTGTTGGTGGTTATTTTGTTCAAATATCTTTGGAGGGAAAAGGATTTCTACTTGTTTCCTTTTCTTGTGATGATTGGTTGAATGCTTCAAGGTTGATGTTGAGTTGAATGGTGTTGGTTGACTAAACCTTGTTTGATGAGCATTGTTGTTGAAACCCTAATTGATGGTGAAAAGAACATGAGTATCATTGTTATGTGATTCTTTGCATAGTTGGCAATTGTTGGGGTTTCATGTTCTTGAAAGAAAACATTCTATCCTATCCATTTTAGATATTGAGTTGAGTTTTGAGATTTGAGATTTGAGATTGAGATTGAGCTGAGTTGATTTGAGTTGAGTTTTGAGATTGGGATTTGAGTATAGAACATATTGAGTCTCTAACAATTCTCTTTATGCTTCTATGAGTTTGACAAATCACATTGGGTCTCTAACAATTCACTTTGTGATTTCCTACTAAGAAAGTTTTTCTTGGTGAGCTTGCTAAGTTTTTGGACAGGTTCCAGTGGGGACTTGTGAGCAGTTTTGGACAGGTTTCGGTGGGGACTTGTGAGCAGTTTTTGGATAGGTTCCGGATGGGGACTTGTGAGCAGTTTTTGGACAGGTTTCGGTGGGGACTTGTGAGCAGATTTGGACAGGTCCTAGCAGAGGACTTGTGAGCTGAGTTTGATAGTTCTATCAGAGAACTTGAGGATAGAGGTGCATTGGTTCTATGAGAAGAACTTGAGGATAGATTTGGCAAGTCTTTGAGAAGGCTTGTATGTAGAGGATTGATTTGTTCAAGAGTTGGACAGATCTGATAGACAGAGGAAGACTTGTACTAGACCGACTGACTATGTTTGGTACAGGTTGCTGAGCTACTGTGGACGTGATCATAGAAGGCAGAGGTCTCTTAGGCTAAGCATTGAGGATAGGAGGTCTTCGATGGAAAGGAGTTCCACGTGCTCGGCAAGAGGTAGAGGCAGTTGATCTTCTGAGGGATCATTTCTAGAGCAGAGGGGAAGGTATCTCCTTTGAGCAGAGGCTCATAAATTTTGATTGGGGGAAGGTATCTCCTTTGAGCAGAGGCTCATAAATTTTGATTGGGGGAAGGTATCTCCTTTGGGCCGAGGCTCATAAACATTGTAATTGGGAAGGATTCCCAAAGAACTTTGAGATAACTTTTAGAGAAAAGTTTTGTGGACGTAGCCCAACCATTCTGGGTGAACCACGTTAAAATTGGTGTCACTTTGTGGATGATATTGTGCATTGCTTTGATATTGCTTTGGGTATATTGCTTTACTATTTTGAAGTATAAAGGAAAAAGTAAAAAGAGGTCTTATACTGTTCACCCCCCCTCTCAATATAAGCTTGTGTTCTTCAATTGGTATCGAGCAGGTGCCTTCGAAAAGTTTAACAGCTTGAAGGAAAAGCTAGTAAAGAACACAATGGATCATTCAAGTGGCAATGCAACACCTATTCTTGATGGGTCAGATTTTGGTCTTTGGAGTGCAAGGATGAAGGTTCATCTAATGGCACTTGGGAATGAGGTTTGGGAAGTGATTGAAGATGAGTACACTATTCCTGAACATGGTCCTAATACTAAAGAAGAAAGGCTCCTACATCACAGCAATTCAAAAGCAATGAATGCAATCCTGAAAGGCTTACGAAAGCAGATCTCACCAAAGTGATTCCCTGCAAGACAACTAGTGAAATGTGGAAACAGTTGAAGGTGGTTCATACAGGTGATACAAATGTCGGAAAGGCCAAGTTGAGACACTTCAAAGGTATGTTTGAACAACTCAAGATGAATGATGATGAAAATATTAGTGACTACATGCTTCGTATGGATGAGGTTGTTAACTCCATGAAAGACTTAGGTCTTGAGCTTGCTGAAAATGATGTTTGTGATAAGATTTTAAGATCTCTTCCTAATAGATTTAGTGAAAATATTTTTGCTATTGAGGAAGCTAAAGATTTGGATAAGTTGAAAAAGGATGAGCTCCATAGTATACTTGCAGCATTTGAGTTGAGAACTCAAGTGAAGGTTGATGTCAAGAAAGAGGCAGCTTTCAAGGCTACCAAGAATTCCAAGGGTAAACAACTTCAAGATAGTGATGAGTCTTCTAGTGATGAAGAGGCATATTACAACAAGAAAGGCAAGTTCTCTAGAAAGCACAAAAGTATGAAAAATATAAGATGTTTCAATTGTGGAAAGTTTGGTCATTATGCTACCGATTGTACTGTTCCCAAGAATGAAAGTGATGAAGATAAACAGGATTCTAAGAGCAAGGATTCTAAAAAGCACAAGCATCACAGGAAAAACAAAGATGAGCACAACAATCAAGGAAAGAGGTATTCTCACAAGCACAAGAAGAGTTTCTACCTAGACAAAGCAAGTAAGTGTTCTAGTAGTGATAGTGAAAGTTCTTCAAGTGATAATGAAAATGAGATGTTGTTCATATCAAAAAAAGAGGAAGAACCGAAACATAGATTCATTATCATGAAATGTCTTAGATGTGGAAATTTTGGTCACCTTGAGGATGATTGCACAAATAATGATTTGGTTTCTAGTATGTATGAGGATGCTTCAAAAAACTATAAGGAAGATGCATGTATGGTTTTTGAAAAGGGTAGCACCTCTAGTGATAAGAAATCTGAAAAAGGCTTTGATGATTCAAAAAGCAAACAAATAAAGGATCTTGAAAGTGAACTTATTAGTGCTCTTAGTGCTTTGGAAAAGGAAAGAAAGAAGAATGCTAGACTCAAGGATAAGTTAGATGAATGTTGTATGGAGAGAGATGATCTTATAGAAAGTCTTGACTTCTCTATAGCTAAGACACAAGAACTCAAGGATGAGTTAGAGTCTAAGGTTCTTGAGTATAGTGAGTTAGAACAGAAAATGGCTTCTTTGAAAGAGGAAACTAAAGAGTACAAGGATAAGCTTTACAGGTTTCAAGATAGCTCCAAAAAGGTTAAGTCACTCATCAAAGGTCAAAGAAAGACAACAGATAAAATAGGCCTTGGTTTTGTTAAGCCACACAAGGAACAAGTTGGAGAGTCTAGTAAGAGACTCCAAAAGGAAGAGAGTTCTGATGAGGAAAGTATTTCAGAAAAGGAGTCCTTGAATGATAGATGCACAAAAAATAGAATTCAGAATGAGAAGAAGAAGTTTTCAGAACCTAAGAGGTCAATTAAAGGAAAGTTTCAAGGCAGATGTTTTGCTTGTCACAGGTTTGGTCACATGGCTTCACATTGCATGGCTCAAGTGAAGGAGGTAAATGACAGTTTTAGAAGTGCTAGTTACTTTCAAGGGTATTGCTACTCTTGTCAACAGTTTGGGCACAAGGCAGTTTATTGCAAGGCAAATAACAAGAACAGGTTTGGTCGTAACAGTGTTTGGTCGAAACAGGTTTGGTCATAATAGGTTTGGTCAGAACTGGTGGATTCAAAGATCAGGTTTACCTCAGAGAAACAACATCGTCAAGTGTTTCAAGTGCAACAATGAAGGTCACACAATCAGACAGTGTAGAGCTGAAATTCCAGAATACAAGAACAGGAACAGTGGCATGATCAGGTCCAAGGATCAAGGCATGGACAAGAACAGGGATGAGAACAAGAACAAGAATAGTGACAGGAATAGGAATATGGACAAAGAGTTCAAGAGAAGGCCCGACAAGGAAGTTATAGATGCCGATGATGATCAGTGCCTAATGGGAGTTTTACTCCCACCCAAGAATTAATCACCTCATCAGGAGGTGGGGGAGGGACTAAGCTAAGAGGCTCATTCTTAGTCCCGAGCCCCAAAGGTGACCCTTTGCCATTGATGACAAAGGGGGAGAGATTTGAGTAAGGGGAGAGCCTCAAGACAGGGGGAGCTATTTATGTTGAGTTTCTGTGTTGTTGAGAAGCATGGTTTGCCATCAATGACAAAGGGGGAGATTGTTGGCAATTTTGGGTTTGAGATCCTAGCTTCTTGTCTATGAGTTGTCATTGATGTCAAAAGGAAATGGCATTAATGTTAAGAGGATGTGTTGGCTTCAAAGGTGGAAGATTCCAAGAGAATCCAGAGAGATTCCATTGGCAAGGGTTTTTCATTAAAACCAAGTTAAATGGTTTTTATTAAAACCAATGGAGGTTCTCTTTATTATTTATTTAATTATTATTTAAAACCCTTCAAGGTTTTAATTAATTAATTATTTAATTAATTAAGGGAGAAATTATTTTTAATTTATTAAAAATACTTAAGGGTTTTTAAACCCTTTAGAAAGCAAATTTCGATTAAATTCGAAATTACTTTTCTTTGCAGCCGACGTGTTCTAAAGTCCACGTATGGACTATAAATATGAGAAGGTTCCTAAGGTTAAAGTCTCTTGGAAAATCGAAGGCAATTAATTGGTTTGGCTATGATCGAATGTTCTATTTACGCTGCGAAAGAGGAGAGCTCGTGGTTTGAAAAGCTTTCAGAAAGCTTGACCGTTTATGTGGAAGGAAGTCCGTCTTGGACTTCGTAAGCCCCTTGTGGGCTAGTGGTAGCGAAGGCTGCGTTTGGGCCTTGCGTAGGCGGAGGTCTACGTTTCGATCCCCGTGGAGGGATCTATGCATGGATTAGTCACGTTTTTATTAAAACGTGTTTTGTGCCGCGAATTTCGGATTCTTCAAGGGCAACCATTATAAGGTGTGATTATTTTCTTGATATGATTTTTGGCATTGTTTAGCATTGTTTAAAAGACATAGGAGAAATAAGGGGATATTTCTTTGGTTGTATTTTTGAGATTAGTCTTTTGCTATGCTAAATTTAAAAATGGAGATATAAGGTGTAAGTTTTGGTTGTTGTGTTTTTGGCTTCTTTGGTGGTTGTTTTTAAAGAAGAGGAGCTAAAAGGTGTATTAAGGAAAGTTTTTATATATGCTCATTTATCTTGGTTCTAACCCTAACTTGGTTGGAAGTTTGAGGGTTGTGTGTGGTGACAACTTTAAGGATCAATTTTCTTCTACTCCAAAAAGGTATGGGCACATTTTTCTTATGAGTATGATTGGTGTATGTTTTTCTGAAATAAGGTTGGAGTGAAAAGGTTTTCAACTAGGTTTCCTTTGGTTGGGTGTAAATCCTATTTTCTGGTTTGTTGAAGACTACTTATGCATTGTTATCCTTAAGGAGAGTTTTTGGTGAATGCATAATTTTTGGTTTGAGATAGTGGAAGCTTTGTGCACTAGGGTTTATATTTGTGAGTCTAGCTACTTGCATTGAGTTGGTGGAACCCTTGGTTGGCTGTTTTGAGTTTGATGGTTGAGTTGCTTCCATAGAGGTTGTTTGATCAAGTTATTGCTTTACTTGATTCATGATATTGGGCTTACTCCATTGAGTTGATTTGAGCAAGTTATTCTTTGCATTTGGTGATATTGTGTTGGTGGCTGTTTTGTTCAAATATCTTTGGAGGGAAAAGGATTTCTACTTGTTTCCTTTTCTTGTGATGATTGGTTGAATGCTTCAAGGTTGATGTTGAGTTGAATGGTGTTGGTTGACTAAACCTTGTTTGATGAGCATTGTTGTTGAAACCCTAATTGATGGTGAAAAGAACATGAGTATCATTGTTATGTGATTCTTTGCATAGTTGGCAATTGTTGGGGTTTCATGTTCTTGAAAGAAAACATTCTATCCTATCCTTTTTAATATTGAGTTGAGTTTTTGAGATTTGAGATTGAGATTGAGCTGAGTTGATTTGAGTTGAGTTTTGAGATTGGGATTTGAGTATAGAACATATTGAGTCTCTAACAATTCTCTTTATGCTTCTATGAGTTTGACAAATCACATTGGGTCTCTAACAATTCACTTTGTGATTTCCTACTAAGAAAGTTTTTCTTGGTGAGCTTGCTGAGTTTTTGGACAGGTTCTAGTGGGGACTTGTGAGCAGTTTTTGGATAGGTTTCAATGGGGACTTGTGAGCAGTTTTTGGACAGGTTTCGGTGGGGACTTGTGAGCAGTTTTGGATAGGTTTTGGTGGGGACTTGTGAGCAGATTTGGACAGGTCCTAGCAGAGGACTTGTGAGCCGAGTTTGATAGTTCTATTAGAGAACTTGAGGACAGAGGTGCATTGGTTCTATGAGAAGAACCTCGAGGACAGATTTGGCAAGTCTTTGAGAAGGCTTGTATGCGAGAGGATTGATTTGTTCAAGAGTTGGACAGATCTGACAGACAGAGGAAGACTTGTACTAGACCGACCGACTCGTGTTTGGTACAGAGTTGTCGAGCTACTGTGGACGTGATCATAGAAGGCAGAGGTCTCTTAGGCTAAGCATTGAGGACAGGAGGTCTTCGGTGGAAAGGAGTTCCACGTGCTGGCAAGAGGTAGAGGCAGTTGATCTTCTGAGGGATCATTTCCAGAGCAGAGGGGAAGGTATCTCCTTTGAGCAGAGGCTCATAAATTCTGATTGGGGGAAGGTATCTCCTTTGAGCGAGAGGCTCATAAATTCTGATTGGGGGAAGGTATCTCCTTTGGGCCGAGGCTCATAAACATTGTAATTGGGAAGGATTCCCAAAGAACTTTGAGATAACTTTTAGAGAAAATTTTTGTGGACGTAGCCCAACCATTCTGGGTGAACCACGTTAAAATTGGTGTCACTTTGTGGATGATATTGTGCATTGCTTTGATATTGCTTTGGGTATATTGCTTTACTATTTTGAAGTATAAAGGAAAAAGTAAAAAGAGGTCTTATACTGTTCACCCCCCCTCTCAGTATAAGCTTGTGTTCTTCATATCCTTGTAAAATCAGAGATTCAAAAGTTTCTTGATGTAAATTTCATCATTCCCACATATTACCCTAAGTTCTAACATGGTACCAATCCAAAAATCCTTTGGTGAAGTTTGCGTATGTACCAATTTCTATGACTTAAAAAAAATTGGTCCCAAAGACAAATTTCCCTTACCAAACATCGAATCATTCATTGATTCCATTGTAGGCCACAAAATTATATCCCTTATGAATGGATTCTCTGGATACAATCAGATCAAAATCAATCTTACCGACCAACACAAAGCTTCCTTCATAACCCCATGGGGGACCTTCTGCTACAAGGTCATACCTTTTGGTGTTAAGAACATTGGGGCAACCTATCAATGTGCAATAAATTACATTTTCCATTATTACATGCATAAAACCATGGAAGACTATGTTTATTATCTTATCACAAAATCAAAAGAGCATTCACAACATCTTGTTGACTTACGCAAAATCTTCGATCACCTCAAGGAACACAACATTCACCTTAACCCAAATAAATGCATATTTTGTTTCACTTTAGAAAAAATTCTAGGGTTCATCATCTCTCATCGAGGCATTGAAGTTGAGCCTAAAAAAATCAAAGCCATCCTTGATATACCTCCACCCACGAACCCCAAATAATTATACAACTTGCAAGACAAAATATAGTCGATACGTCGCTTTATTGCCTAGCTCTCAAACAAATACAAGTCATTTAATCACCTCTTGCAAAAGGGGGCACCTTAAAATGGGATTAAAACTATAAAAAAGCCTTTTATTCAATAAAAACCTACCTTACCTCTTCATCGGTTTTATCTCTTCCAGATCCACAGTTGTCATTTACTCTATACATTTTCACTATGGATTTCACATTGGGTACACTTCACACCCAAAATAATAAACTCAATCATGAGCGAGCTATATACTACATCAATCGTAGGTTACTTAGTTCTGAAACTCGCTATGCATACATAAAAAAGTTGTGCTTTGTTGTAGTATTTACCACCCAAAAACTATGCCATTACATGCTCAATCACACGACCTTTGTCATCACCCGTGACAACCCACTCTGCTACATGATGAACAAGAGTTATCATAACTCTTGTACTACTAAATGGATTTTGCTCCTTACTGAATTTGACCTAGAATTCATTTCACAAAAATCCATTAAGGGGTAGGTCATTGCAGACCAACTCGCAAAGGTCTTGTTACCCGATAATCACCCTCTCATCATCCAACTCCCTGATGATTCTATTTTCAATATCATAGAACCCAATGAACCAGATATAACTACCAAATTAACACTCTTATTCGATAGTTCCTACTGCACACATGCTAGGGGCGTAGGCATTGTATTCTTCACATGAGATAGAGAGCCTCTTCCATTCTCATTCAAATTAGGATTCCCTTGCACAAATAACATGGAGTATGAATCCATTATTCTTGATTTAAAATAGGTACATTCCATGCACATTCAGTGCCTTCATATAATTGGATATTCTCTCCTTATTGTAAATAAAATCCAAGAGATATGGCAATGCCATTGTCTCATTATCCAAAAATATAATTAAATCGTCCAACAACTCCTCACCCAATTCGAGTGGTATGCTATTGAAGCCACTCCATTTTCTTCCAATAATTTTTCCATTACAATTGCCTCCTTAGGATCATTGATACCATAAAATGCCCTCTATAACATGATGCATGTATCCATTCATATGCTCACCAAATCAGTTATCTCATCTTCACCTCATACATATGATGATGGCAATAATATTGTCCAAATTGAACCATATGATCCTAAGTATCATATAAAATTAAGTTTCCTACCTTACAATATACCACATGATCAATGTAGAGCATTCAAACTATGTGCCATTCATTATACACTGTTGGGAGACATCTTGCACCATTGTGGTTATGATGGTATTCTCCTACATTGCCTTGACCCGCATGAATATCAACAAGTAGTACAAGAAACCCATGATGGTACTTGTAGTGACCACTTCGATGGTGTTGAGTGGTATTTTCACCCAGTTGTGAAAGTACACTCTCCTTTAGGATTTGGGTTCCAAATCCCCTCTTGCAAAGAAGTTAAACAAACAACTTCTCCAAGGTCTTCACTGTATTAGCATTTGCATGTGTATTAGTAATCTCAAATAAAGATATTCAATTTAAATGTTTGGAACACCTTAGTGATTGCAAGTAACTGTAAACAAGGGGCAATGTTGGTTTATTTCGCCATGAAAATTTAGTGATTGTTCATTGTTTTTTGGATTTTAAAATTTTTTAAATGTTTATTTTAATGTCTGAAAATTTAAATAAGTGAAAATTTTTGGAAAAAATAAAATGCAGAAAATGAAAATGAAATGCAAAAACTAAAAATAAAACGCATTCAGTATGATGCTCTCCTATTTTGACAAAACCAAAGATGTGAGTTTTTCATGCATGCAACCTAACCTATTGGACCTGCAAAACAAGCACAATCCAGATAAGATAAGTGCTGGCTCCTAGGGTTTTAAATGAGGTTTTTTTTCATATTTAAACATTCGCATGAAGCAACCAAGAAAACTTGCATAAAATCCATTTACAAGCCTAAAATCTGAAAAGGGGAAAAATAGACATTTAATATTGCATGCATAAAATGACTCCTTTCTTGTCCATAAGATGCAACTTTCTGAAATTTTTTGTATTAAAAATTTGTCATTTTATAATAACAGAAATTTCTGGTTTTCCTAAACCAGTCCATGGAAGAAAAATGACTCAAACAGGTCCAGAATGGCCCTCTTGCCTTCAACTCTGCAAATCTGCTCGCAGCAATTTCCAACCCTTTCTGGCATATTTAAACTTCTAAAAAAAAATTGTTTCTCCTTCCATGGCGGTTCGTTTCGTTTTTCGATGGCTGTTCATTTCACCTTCCCTGATTGTTCAGTTCATTTTCCAATGGTTGTTTGTTTCACCTTCCCTTGTATGTGTATGTGCTTTGGTTTCCATTTTGTGGCCCTTCGCCACAAAAATGTAACATGTCATGATATCGTGACACTTTTTCTTTCTTCTCTCTCTCTTTGCTTTGAATCGCAAAAATGCAACATCTCGCGATATCACGACACTTTTTCTCTTTTGATCGCAAAAATGCAACATGTCGCGATTTCGCACTTTTCTCTTTTGGCCGCAAAAATGCAACATGTCGCGATATCGCGACACTTTTTCCTGTTTGGCCACAAAAACGCAACATGTCGCGATATCGCAACACTTTTCTCTTTTGGCCGCAAAAATGCAACATGTCACGATATCGCGACACTTTTTCCTATTTGGCCACAAAAACGCAACATGTCACGATATCGCGACACTTTTTCTTGTTTGGCCATGAAAATGCAACATGTCGCGATATCGCGACACTTTTTCTTTTTTGGTCACAAAAATGCAACATGTCGCGATATCGCAACACTTTTTCTTGTTTGGCCGTGAAAACGCAACATGTCGCGATATCACGACACTTTTTCTCCTCGCTCTTTCTCTTTGCTTTGTGCCATGAAAATGCAACATGTCACGATATCGTGACACTTTTTCTTTGATATTTAGCATATGGGCCACTTCGGTCTTCTTGCAAAATATGCAAAAAAAGGTGGGTCCCCAATTTTGGGGTACATTTTGGAGCAGCCACAACAAATGGCAAATTTTCTAGGAAATGCTCCTGAGCATTTTGGTGAGAACTCAACCTGAAAACACACAGACTCAAATACAAGCATTAGCAAATATCCCAAGAATGAAACTAGACAAGAAATACATGAATCATTAGAATTATTAAGCATTAGCTCGATGTGTGCAATGTGCTTCATTCCCCATCGTTTGAAACTCATTCAACTTTCCATTGTCAGTTTCACTTATGATTCATATGCAAGGCTATGAATGATTTGTGTAGGATTTGATGTATGACAACTATGTTAGAGATATAACAACCTGCTTTGAAAAGGCTCAAACTTTTTAGTATCATGAACAAACATATTAAAACTGTCAAACCCTCTTAGGACCAAATATGTTCATACTGAATTAAATTATTAGATCCCAAAGTTGGTTATGTGTCACTACCATCTTGAACCCATGTGCAAGTGTAAGTGAAATTAGAGCTTTGGGGAATAGGATTCCCAACTTAATCAAGATGGTAATTTAACCCTATCCTTACTACTCTGATCTGGAGTTCATTACCTCATCTTGAACAAAATTATTTAACCTGTTATGGATGAAACTGTCAGGATAGCCTCGTCCGTTTGAGCAGTCAGTGGTCTTGTTTTCAGACAAGACATGTTGCCACGCATGAGCATACTCCACTTCCAGTCAGGAATCTATAGCCCCGGTGGAGATCAACCCCATAATCCAGGATATGGATCTACTTTTGATTTCTTGGACCTTGGGGATGACTACTCATCCTTGCAAGGGGCATGTAGTACGATCCTTTCAATCCAATATTAATAAAGAAATGAAAAATATTTGCTTTGGAATTTCAATTTCTTGAATGGGCAAAATAGAAGCTTTGGGGAATTGGATTCTCAACCTAAGCGAGATGAGAATTAGACCCTATCCTTACTACTCCGATTTTAGTTTTTAATCATTATGGGAGTGGTAAAAACCATTGTTTTAAGGATTATATTGCATGATAGGACAGACACGAAATACTCCTTTCGCCTCACCTTTTCTTCCAAGTATGGTTTTGACCATTTTTCTCAAGATCATCTTTAATATGTGTATAACGTGCTTGGTTCAATATAGTTCAAACATCATTTCCCAACCTTAGGATCCTTTTAATATATGTTATGTAATAACCCTAAGAGGATTCAACACCTTTTCAATGATTGTACCTGAAATGAAAATGCAATTGAGATGAAATGTATATGCAATGTGGAATATAACATGACATATGGATGAATGCATTGCTATTTTTGAAATGCAGATGGAATATATCACCTACTTTACCATAATGTGTAAAAATGAAAACTTCATGCATCACATGTTCCAAACGATATTCTTTAATGTGTTTGCGATGCTCGTGGAGCTTTCTGCAATACAATTCCAATGTTTCATATTCTCCTAGTCTTAGTCAACATTCATAAGGACTTAAGTTGACAAACCAAAAGTTTCCAAAGGACCAACACACAAAACTTAAAACCAAAATGAGATCCAATCCAAAACCAAAACATGAAAACCGAAAGTATATACAAATGTACAATATAATGCAAGATGGTGCAAAAGTTTGGATTATCATTTTACCGGATCCCAAACCTGATTGGAATTCTTTAAAATATGTATGACGTGATACGCATACCAAGTTTTTTAGGAATCCAAAATAAACAAGATCAAACCAAACAAAGAAACAAACTTCCACTTGCCCCTCTCACCATACCAATTTGATTTAGTTTCATTAATAATCCTATGGTGGAGTTTCCAGTTTTCAAATTGATTAGACAATGATTGATATTCAATTCATTTATGTCTATTCTTTAAGATGTCCATTCTGCACTTTGATTCATGGTGTAGAAATAATATTTCATTTTCATTCAATAAATCCATAATATTAATAATATTTGAATCAAACCATTCATTAGGCAAACCTTCATTCGAATTTTGCATGGTGAAACCAAAAAGGTGATATTTTACCTTTGGCATGTTTTCATTTGACCTTAATTGAAAAGGATTTGAACATTCCTTTTTTCTCTCATGACATTCATCATCATGTAGCACTTGTTCTTTCTCCATGACTCCTTTATCAAAGGCACCAAACTTAGGTACCCAATTGAAAATATGTCCATCCCTTTCAAACCATAAGTCTTGTCTATCTAGGGGTGGGTTAACTAACACATTTCCATGATCAATCACTTGGGTTTTTTTGGGTAACGTGAGATTTTAAATTGGATCATCAATGATATCAAACCCAAATGATTTATGTTTTATAATTTTCTCATTTTGAAATGGCATAATCATTGTAGCGCAAGTAAGTGGATCAAGATTTTCAATTTCTTTTCCTCCAAAGGAATCTAAACTTCAACAATAGATGGATACAGTGGAATACGAAGCCAAAAAATGGGGGTGTACCTTCCCCTATTGCAAATAAGATAGATACTTCTATAGGACCAAGTCACTCTACTTCCATTCTTAATATTTCTGATTTTGCATGGGAAAAGGGGTGTAGATTGCATAATACAAAGGAACATAATGAAAGGAATTTTCCTGAAATTTCTAGGTATACCCATTGTCTCCAAGCTCAAGTGGATGATTTGGAACCTGTGCCAAATAAGGGTCCACCCCAACATCAACAAGTAGAGAACAACATTTTGGTGGTGGAAACTCTATATCTTCAAGAGAGTGAGAATAAGGAAGGTGAAGATGAATGGGGTGAGAAACATGTTGATGAATCAGAAGATGAAGAAGTACTTGAGCGTCACAACTTGAACTTGGAGGATGATTACTATGATTCATGGAAGAAATGGGAAGAATATTATCAATCTAAATCTTCTAATAAAATTGTTGTGTCAATTAACATGCAGGATAACTCAATTGCTTCCTCACATGAGGATACTATAAATCCTATACAATTTGAGAAAGTTTTGGAAGAGGAATTCAAATCTCATCAAATTTTGGAACATGATAAGGATTCTACAACCATGAATCAAGAAAGAGAGCCATTTTATTTAGATTCCTTTGGAGGAAAATAAATTGAAAATATTGATCCACTTACTTGTGCTACAATGATTATGCCATTTCAAAATGAGAAAAATACAAAACCTAAATCATTTGGGTTTGATATCATTGATGATCCAATTTAAAATCTCACGTTACCCAAAACAACCCAAGTGATTGATCATGGAAATGTGTTAGTTAACCCACCCCTACATAGACAAGACTTATGGTTTGAAAGGGATGGACATATTTTGAATTGGGTACCTAAGTTTGGTGCCTTTGATAAATGAGTCATGGAGAAAGAACAAGTGCTACATGATGATGAATGTCATGAGATAAAAGATGAATTTTCAAATCCTCTTCAAGTAAGGTCAAATGAAAACATGCCAAAGGTAAAATCTCACCTTTTTGGTTTCACCATGCAAAATTCGAATGAAGGTTTGCCTAATGAATGGTTTGATTCAAATATTATTAATGTTTTGGCTTTATTGAATGAAAATGAAATATTATGTCTACACCATGAATCAAAGTGCGGAATGAACATCTTAAAGAATAGACATAAAGGAATTGAATATCAATCATTGTCTAATCAATTTGAAAACTGGAAACTCCACCATAGGATTATTAATGAAACTAAATCAAATTGGTATGGTGAGAGGGGCAAGTGGAAGTTTGTTTCTTTGTTTGGTTTGATCTTGTTTTTTTTTGGATTCCTACAAAACTTGGTATGCGTATCACGCCATACATATTTTAAAGAATTCCAATCAGGTTTGGGATCCGGTAAAATGATAATCCAAACTTTTGCATCATCTTGCATTATATTGTACATTTGTATATACTTTTGGTTTTTGTATTTTGGTTTTGGATTGGATGTCATTTTGGTTTTAAGTTTTGTGTGTTGGTCCTTTGGACACTTTTGGTTTGTCAACTTAAGTCCTTATGAATGTTGACTAAGACTAGGAGAATATGAAACATCGAAATTTTATTGCAGAAAGCTCCATGAGTATCGCAAACACATTAAAGAATATCGTTTGGAACTTGTGATGCATTAAGTTGTCAGTTTTACACATTATGGTAAAGTAGGTGATATATTCCATCCGCATTTAAAAAAGAGCAATGCATTCATCCATATCTCATGTTACATTCCACATTGCATATACATTTCATCTCAGTTGCATTTTCATTTCAGGTACAATCATTGAAAAGGTTTCGAATCCTCTTAGGGTTATTACATAATATATATTAAAAGTATCCTAAGTTTGGGAACTGATGTCCGAACTATCTTGAACCAAGCACGTTCTACACATATTAAAGAGGATCTTGAGTAAAATGGTCAAAACCATACTTGGAAGAAAAGGTGAGGCAAAAGGAGTATTTCGTGTCTGTCCTATCATGCAACATAATCCTTAAAATAGTGGTTTTTACCACTCCCATAATGCTTAAAGCCTAAAATCGGAGTAGTAAGGATAGGGTCTAATTCTCATCTCGCTTAGGTTGAGAATCCAATTCCCCAAAGCTTCTATTTTACCCATTCAAGAACTTGAAATTCCAAAGCAAATATTTTTCATTTCTTTATTAATATTGGATTGGAAGGATCGTACTACATGCCCCTTGCAAGGATGGGTAGTCATCCCCAAGGTCCAAGAAATAAAAGCAAAGCCAAATCTTGGATTATGGTGTTGATCTCCATCAGGGCTATAGACGCCTGACTGGAAGTGGAGTATGCTCATGTGTAGCAACATGTCTTGTCTAAAAACAAAAGGGTTTGACATTTTTAATATGTTTGTTCATGAAACTAGAAAGTCTGAGCCTTTGCAAAGCAGGTTTTTATATCTCTAACATAGTTGTCATACGTCAAATCCTACACAAATCATTCATAGCCTTGCATATGAATCATAAGTGAAACTGACAATGGAAAGTTGAATGAGTTTCAAATGATAGGGAATGAAGCACATTGCACACACCGAGCTGATGCTTAATAATTCTAATGCTTCATGTATTTCTCATCTAGTTTCATTCTTGGGATAATTGCTGACGCTTGTATTTGATTCTATGTGTTTTCAGGTTGAGTTCTCACTGAAATGCTCAGGAGTATTTCCCAGCAGAGTCGCCATTTGTTGTGTCTGCTCCACAACGTACCCCAAAATTGGGGACCCACCTTTTTTTGCATATTTCCCAAGAATACTGAAGTGGCCCATATGCTAAAGATCAAAGAAAAAGCAAAACACCGCAAAGAAAAAGTGTCGTGATATCATGACATGTTGCAGTTTCGTGGCCCAAAGCAAAGAGAAAGAGCGAGGAGAAAAAGTGTTGCGATATCAGGACATGTTGCATTTTCATGGCCAAACAAGAAAAAGTTTCACGATATCACGACATGTTCCGTTTTTGTGGCCAAACAAGAAAAAGTGTCGCGATATCGTGACATGTTGCATTTTTGTGGCTAAACAAGAAAAAGTGTCGCGATATCATGACATGTTGCGTTTTCGTGGCCAAACAGGAAAAAGTGTCGCGATATCGCGACATGTTGCATTTTTGCGGCCAAAAGAGAAAAGTGTCGTGATATCACATGTTGCATTTTCGTAGCTAAACAGGAAAAAGTGTCGCGATATCGCCACATGTTGCATTTTCGTCGCCAAAAGAGAAAAGTGTCGCGATATCGCGACATGTTGCATTTTCACTGTCAAAAGAGAAAAATTGTCGTGATATTGCGACATGTTGCATTTTCACGATTCAAAGCAAAGATAGAGAGAAGAAATAAAAAGTTTCGCGATATCGCGACATGTTGCATTTTCGCGGCCAAAATAGAAGAAAGAAAAAGTGTCGCGATATCGCGACATGTTACATTTTCGTGGCTAAAAGCAAAAAAATAGATCAAGGAGGCAAAAGTGTCATGATATGATGACATGTTATATTTTCGAGGCGAAGGGCCAAAAAATGGAAACCAAAGCACATACGCATACAAGGGAAGGTGAAATGAACAACCATTGGAAAATGAAACGAACAGTCAGGTAATGTGAAACAAACAACCATCGAAAGATGAAATGAACAGCCATGGAATGAGAAACAATTTTTTTTTAGAAGTTTAAATATGCCATTCAAAGGGGCCATAAAGGGTTGGAAATTGCTACGATTATAGTTGCAGATTTGAAGGCAAGAGGGCCATTCTGGACCTGTTTGAGTCGTTTTTCTTCCATGGACTGGTTTGGGAAAACCAAAAATTTATGTTATTGTAAAATGACAAATTTTTAATACAGGAAATTTTAGAAAGTTTCATCTTATGGACAAGAAAGGAGGAGTCATTTTCTGCATGCAATATTAAATGTCTATTTTTCCCCTTTTCAGATTTTTGGCTTGTAAATGGAGTTTATGCAAGTTTTCTTGGTTGCTTCATGTAAATGTTTAAATGTAAAAAAACATCATTTAAAACCATAGGAGCCAGCACTTAGCTTATCCAGATTGTGCTTGTTTTGTAGGTCCAATAGGTTAGGTTGCATGCATGAAAACCTCAAATATTTTATTTTGTCAAAATAGGATAGCATCATACTGAATGCGTTTTATTTTCAGTTTCTGCATTTCATTTTCATTTTCTGCATTTTATTTTTTCCAAAAATTTTCACTTATTTAAATTTTCAGGCATTAAAATAAACATTTAAAAATTTTCAAAATCCAAAAAAAACAATGAACAATCACTAAAGTTTCATGGTGAAATAAACCAACATTGCCCTTGTTTACAATTACTTGCAATCACTAAGGTGTTCCAAGAATTTAAATTGAATATCTTTATTTGAGATTACTAATACACATATGCAAATGCTAATATAGTGGAGACCTTGGAGAAGTTGTTTGTTTAACTTCTTTGCAAGAGGGGATTTGGAATCCAAAAAAAACAATGAACAAGCACTAAAGTTTCATGGTGAAATAAACCAACATTGCCCCTTGTTTACAGTTACTTGCAATCACTAAGGTGTTCCAAGAATTTAAATTGAATATATTTACCCAGGTGTTCTAGGTGAGTTGGAGAGGAGAGGGCAATCCTCCAAGGGAGGTCCCAGGTTCGAATCTCCACCCTACCAAAAAGCTGAATTGGGTACCCAAAATCCAATTGATAATGTTGGTGTGGACAGGGTTGGGTGTGACTCTCGGGTGACTTTGATGGTATAGAACCCCCTGTTCATGGTCTCTCAGACCAAGGCGGCCCCGTAAGGGGTTTTTTGCTTTAAAAAAAAAAATTGAATATCTTTATTTGAGATTAATAATACGCATATGCAAATGCTAATACAGCAGAGACCTTGGAGAAGCTATTTTTTTAACTTCTTTGCAAGAGGGGATTTGGAACCCAAATCCTAAATGAGAGTGTGCTTTCACAACTGGGTGAAAATACCACTCAACAAGTGGCATTTATATCACCAAATGTATCTTATGTATGGTCTACTACTCACCAAAAATGGAGCATTATTACTATGAGTATGTCAAGCGATGCATCAAACGCCAACAACATGCCAACCTCATTCATCGACCCTAACAATATATCCAACCAATTCAATCCATGTAGTCTTTCTCATAGTGGGGCCTCAATATCATATGATAGATCACACCTACCTCATAAAATAACCATAAATTTATCATCATTGCTAAAAAGTACTTCACAAAGTGGGTCAAAGCCATCCCACTTGTCGAAACCATAGGAGCCAAGATTACAACGTTTATCATAGACCACATCATATATCACTTTGGAATTCCTTCTCAAATCATCTATGATAATGGGAAGTTCTAAAACAAAATTGTTTGTTCCCTATATGGTAAATTTAACATACATTATAACTTCTTGACCCTATACTACATATAGGGTAATGGCCAAGCTGAAGCTACCAACAAAATTATTTGCTCCATTCTTAAAAAAATGGTTTCAAAATCCTATCAATATTGGAATAATAATATGCCCCTTGACTTGTGGGCTTATTGTATGAGCATCCATACACCCACTGGAGTAACATCCTTTTCCTTTGTCTATGGTGCCAAAACCATTATGCCCCTTGAGCTCGATATACATTCCCTATGAATCTCCATGAAAGAATTCATCAATGATGACACTACTCATCAAACCTATCTTGATCAATTAATGCTCTTGGATGAGTGCCACATTCATTCCATTGAGCACACACATGTCTATGAAGACCACATTTGTCATGCCTACAATAGTAAGGTACACTGGTGAGAATTCCAAATTATTGACCTGGTTCTCATGAAAAACCAACAAATCACAAGCTAGTCCTTATAGTAGCAATACAAGTTTACTCCTAACTATTTAATCCTGTACATCATCACACAAAAATTTTGCTCTGGTACGTATCAATAATCAAACCTCTAAAGCTTTGTTGAACTTGATCATATAAACATCATTCACCTTCACACATTCAATGCTAGCCTATCCAAGGTAGGAAACCACATGGATTGTATATAGGATTCTCACAACATAGTCTTGATTTACATCACACATACACTACATCATACTACACATGCGATCTTTCACTTTCTATTACACAATAAAACCACTTGTACTTTACTTTTTATGTCATTTATATGATCTAGATATTTTGGTTTTTGTAGGTATTACATTGCTAGAAGTGACATCTTTAGTGATAATACCTGATTTCAGACACACACATCCAACATACAATCACCTCCATCATTTTGGACACCCATATATTATCTTCCATACCAATCACCCCATTCGATTTGGCCCAATCACCTGACATGGTTCATGTATACCAACACTTCACCTCCTCACGCTTTGATCACGACACTTCACCCCACTGTAGCTCACCCCATCATCACTCACCCTATCATAGACATGATTCCTACTCCCTAAATTTAGGATATAGTCAGGTATCCTTATCTTTCTTTGTATATAATGAAGAACACTCCTACCCATTAGCTTAACACATGCATTAGTCATTCCCACCTCACCTAGTTGACCCTAAGGATCCATATGTACCACCTTCCTTAGTTCATCGACCTCCAACAACCTCTTACCCCATAATAGGGGCACTACACCCATTCATGCATCTTCTATAAGACTACCTCCACCCCTACCAATTATGATGTCACCCTACAACTTATCCCTTTGCTATAATGCCACCCAGCATACATCCACTCACATTCCCCCATCCCATTAGCATCACTTTCTATAGCCATCCCCTGCACCACCTCTCTTTCAGATGCCACCATTACCATTTTGTGACCTCCTACTCCATCATATCACACCATCAGTAAAATAGTTCCATTCTTCTCATTCTTCATCTTGTTTATTGTCTTCTTATCACCCATACCTCCATCCCATATAGCCATCTGAATCCTAGTCCCCACTTTCTCTGATTCCATCACATCCCCCCATTGACATTTAGAAAATCCTCTCTTGCCTCAATAATCTTGAGTTACACTTGAGCCATTATCACTACCAGTCCTATTTTAATTGTTCCACCATATCCCAACCTACATCACCTTCTTCTAGGCTTACCCTTCATTCTCAGTCTTGATCTACATTCGATCATCACATCCTAATGCGACCACCCATTCCTACCCCACTTTCTTCATGCTCATCACCATCTGACACATATATTTATCATAGGCCAGTCTAGTCAACACCATTGTCTCAAACATTCCACCAACCATTTTACCAAGACCTCCTTGCTTTACCCAAAATCTACACTATTGATCCCTCACACCCTAAGCTACGTGATCACAATGAAAACCACTTTTGTATCTACCATTGTCAAACTAGGCACAACATCAATGTATATTGTACATTCGAATCCATTGTTTAATATATGTTTTTTGACGATGCTCACTCACATCTTGAATAAGCTTCCTTTCCTACTCACCTCCAAAGCCTCCCACATTGGCTAGTACATCATTCCACCCTATTGCAATATTCATTCACTCCTACACCACGTTACTTCCAATAGCTATCCAATTATACCAACTACCAGAATTCAAGTTGCCTTGCCACTTCACCAAGTCACTCATGACCCGATCCACATCATTTCACATAGTTCTTATTTAGTTTTGTGTTGTTTGTTTCCTTCCATTCCATATCCTTAACTCCTTCCTCATTAGCATTTTTGAATGGTCATTCTTAAAGTGGCTACATTCCTATGGTTATTCTCCCTTCCTCTCTTCTTTTTTTCCCTTTCCTTTTATTTACATTGTTGTTTCCTCCCCTCATCCTTATTGTAGTTCATCACTTTCATGTTATCCTACATCTTTCATAGGGTTTCTCTATCTACACCCATCAATCCCATATGTACTTTCCCACTTATTTGTTTTATCCTAGTTGCTACATCCCCCCCACACACTAGGGAAACCATTACCATGACTCTCTATCCTCATTTTCATTATCCTATACATCTATATTTTCATATGGTTTATAATATCCTCTAGTTACATCTCACATATTTCCTCTTTTAGATACTATTTTTTCATGCTATATATCTCACTACATTCATTTGCATATATCCATCTCTCTTATATGGTTTCATTTATGTTTGTATATTCCATATATAGTACCCATAACAAGAATAACATATGCACTTGTTAGCATTGCCACTTGGATGTCCACTCCCTTTCTCAATATTATAGGGTCTATGGTATCTTTCATTTTCTTGACCATTCACTAGTTCATTCAATAAAATGTCACCTCTAGCTTATAGGTTATTACATTCCCTATAGTTTTCCTTGGCTAGATCAACTTCTCTCAAGGACCACTCACACAGGTCACATTTTTAAACAAATTTTGAGTCTAGGGAAGATAACATATTACGTAGATATCACCATATAAAAAATGGTTTCCCCTGCTCATCTTATCATTTTGCATGGTCAACATACAAATTAGGGATAAACCAAGGGATAAGCATAAACAATAATAAAAAAGGGATAAAAACAAAAGCCAACGTCCACAAAAAAAAAGAGCACCACAAAAATAAAAGCAAAAATGAGGGATGGAAAACAAAAGGAAAAGCCTACAAATATTACAATTGTTATGCTTCATTGTCTTTGGTCCTTAGGTTTAACATAACATCATGGGATTATTCCCATCACCAGCTATAGGTCTTAAGTACCTACCTACTAGTGGAATAGTCATACAAGTGGTGAAACATCTATCACATTAGTGACCTTATTTTGTACAAATCACTACATGCTTATGGATGAGCTAGCTACTTTAACAATGTTTACAATGGGTTAATCCTACCTCCCTAAAAATGGATAAATTTTCATCCTTTATTTGCACACATAGGTCCTTGATAGAGTTTGACCCAGCTAGATTAGTTATGAGTTGTCAATGGATCTCGCTCAATTTTTCATGAGGTTTGATTGCTACAAATAAGATCATCAAAATTATTTCATATGCACTACACTTTCCTACATCCCTAAGATTATAGAATAGATCACATCACAACCGATTATGTTATGATACAAGTGCTTCCTCTACATATTTTTAGCTTTCATATACATGCATCCTCACATCTATCCTACATACATTTATTTTTACTACATCATGCATCCTTGCATCTATCGTACATGCCTTTATTTACATCATACATCATCACATCTATCTACATGCATTTCCACTACATCACTTCACATTATCTCACACTACAATGATATCACTTTTTACATACTACCATATGCACATATATTCATCCATGGTACATCTATCTACCGATATTTCACACAAAAAAACACAAGAAATCACACACACATTCAAATAAAGTCACAACACATATATAAGAGCCACAATACTATATATATATATATATCAAAATAAAAAATGACTTCATGCTTAACATGGGTACAAGTCCACAACCCATAATCATATTAGACCATAGGCTACAAAATCTAATAATACATCACCACAAACCAAAAGTATCAGCTCTATCGATAACCAAAAGTTTCTTCTCTCACCTCATGAGTTGCCATATACTTCATTGCTCCATGCACTATTTCTTCCCTACTAGACTCTACTATTACCCCTAATGTCTGAGTCACCACAGGCGCAACACTCCCTCCCTGTAATACTATTGTCACCTTTGTCCCCACCCCCCTCTACACCATCAATGTTGTACTTTGATGAATCTACAACGAATGTGTTTATTCTCATGATCATAACCTCGACCATGACCACAACCTACCATAATTTGATAGTGGAATCCCATGCATGGAGGATATCGCAATTCAATCGCATTGCCATCTCCTCCCTCATTCAATCCCCCAACTCTTCACTACCCCTCTACAACCACTCTATTTTTACCTTCAAAACAACCACATCTGTAGGGACCTACTCCACCACTCTCATTCACTCCATCTCCTCTCATGCTTGTTGTTGTTGCTCAACCTTAGTGCATAGATCAATAATCTCTATCAAGTGGATTGCTCACTCTACATCCCTCGTCTCTACCACATATGCCATCTTATATATATCGACCTTCAACCTCTCTTTAGCTTACATGGCCTCTCTAGAAAGATGCTTCAAATTCACTACTGTATCTACATACCTCATATCCAATGCCTCAAACTACCCATACTACTCAATAACCTAAATCTCCAACTCCTTTTCTCTAGTGGTGCCTATCACCTCTACAGCCACCAATCTCTCCTCTAGGTGCCTATGCTCCTCACTCCATATTTGTCGATCTATCACCCAACCCTCCTCACTTGTACAAAGATGACCCTATAGTTTTTGTACCCTATCACACAATATGAACAACTCCTTATTAGCCTCCAACCTCTCTTGCTCCTCAATGGGTATCTATCCTATATCTCCAATATCACCAAGATATCTCACATTAAATAAGTCATTGACATCCATATCATCTCCAACATACTCTCTCACATCATCCATCATCATGGGATCCCTTGAAGGCTGCTCAACACCACTTATCATTAGCTTCATTAATATCTCCATAGTTACACTAGGCATGCCACCTAGCCACTACCTCGATCGATGAAGAGGTACCTCAGCCTCATCCCTCACTCCCCCTTATACACTCAATCAGGTAACTCTTATTGTCCACATCTCTAGAGTAGGCACTCCACTACCTAGTTGCACCCATTGATCAGTCACTCCCTTAACTACCTCCCAACTCTGAGTTTCCCACTAGGAATCATACTATGGTATCATACCCTCATCCTCCACATCCATAATGAACATCGATGTATCCTTCTCACCAGTCCAAGGTAATACCATAGGGTTACTCCCTCTATCACCCCACTACTTATAAATCATGATAGGCACCTCTGGAACATCCTACCACAAACCAAAATACTATATAACCCTACTAAACTAGAAGAACTCAACCTACCAAGTATACCAAACCACCATCCACTACCCCCAGATAATAGCTCCAAGTTGCTCCTCATCCTTTTCCTACACTACTCCACCTCTCCAAGGCCTTCAAAAAATATCCTTAGATATCAAATCCCAAAATATCATCCTATAAAACAAAGGGTCACCCTCATGTGACCTCTTCATCCTCTTCTCCTCATATGTACTCCACTTAGTGCATATAGCAAATGAGTCTTCCCCTCTACATGAGCATTAGAGGGCAAAAACTATGGTCACTCTATTGCTATATTCTCTAATTACTACACCTATATCAAAGGAGTTCAACTTAATCGCTTCCACCTACGTGCACTACATAATGCAACTCCCAATACACCTAGGCCAATAGTGAAGGTTCCCACACAAACACAATCCTATGCTCCACCATACCACATACCACATGCAAAATATTATAGGCAAACAACACCTTGAAAGTATCTGGTAGCACATATGTCAAAATCATCATCATTTTTGCATGCTAATAATCATATAACAAGCTATTATACTAAAGATACTCATAATCCATCTTCTTGATATCTACCTCCCTTCACCATGCACCAGATGCATGCTCTATCACAGCCTCCTGACTATCATTTGTAGCTGCCCTCACTAGAACACCCTTAATGGGAAACTTATAGATCATGTACACATCCTCCAAGGTGATCATCATATCACCCATCAAAAAGTGGAAGGTATTCCTATCCAAATCCCACCTCTCACATAATATTGATATGTAAGCTCTATTAGCATGAATTCTTACACATTCCCAAACTCCTTTCAGCCACACTACCTCCAACCACATATGATCCTCAAAATTCTTCTTAATAACCTCCTCCAATTTAGTCTTCATCATCTATATATTATGTCGTGGCTCATGATTCTTAACTAGTTTCATTCACAATAAAATTCATGTTAGTTTCACACAAAAACTAAAAATTCCACTCATTCTAGTCAATTCAATTTCAATCAATTCACTAGAATACATTTCAAAATTACAAAATAATTCATTTAATTTCTTATACATTTCAATATGTAAAATCATGTACAATTCAAAAAACATGATAAGATAAAAACATAGTCATATATTTGGATACCTATTTTTCCATTTCATGGTAAAAGTCCAAATAAATTTGATAAACAATACATATCTGGCTCCCAATAGCCAATTCCATGTTTACTCAAATACACCTCATGGCACAAAATTCAAAAAAACACCAAATGCAACAACACACAAAAATAAAATACACTTTTGAATACCCATTTCACCCTTTTATAGTGAAAGTGTCAATAGAGTTCAACAATAGCACACCGATAATCACCAACATCAAAGTCAAGTTCAACGAACTTACACCTAAAAAGAAAACATTAACATCACATGCCAAATGAGGGTAAAACAAAAATACGGTCACACATTTGGATACCCATTTTCCAATTTTATATATATAATTCAATCATATCATAAAAATATTACACCATTTCCTCCCAATAACAAACCCCACTCACTTAACTACACTACCTGCAAATCGGTTAAACTAACATAAAACTAGTCAAAATCAAAATTTGATCACAATTTTGGATACCCATTTGGCTTGTTTAACACTTGTATTTCAATTTTTATTAAATATTGTGTAAATTTAAAAAAAAACATGATGCAAAAAACCTCCACCCCTCATTTCATGCTTTTCTAAAAATAAAAAATCCAACAAAAGCAAGTTACGACCACTTACCAATGGATCCCCGTGTAGAATTTCAGCACTAGTCTATCCCCTCGCCATCAATAACTTCAACTCCATAAACTACAAGCACTCTACATCACCAAACATTGTTCACTCCTCACTCTCCAAATCACATGCTGCAAATGACCCCCCACACACGTCAAAAAGGCATAAAAACACCTAAAAATCCTAATTCGCATCTCACCCTACGATTTGGGTCCAATTCACCCCCCAACCTATGAATTCAGGTTCAATTCGGCCCCCACCATGTCAATTGAAACTCTTGACTCCAAAATGATGAAATTTTTCCTCCAACACCTAGATTACCTTTCCCTCTTCTTGTCCATTTTATTTATCATCCCTATTATCATCCATTTTCTTCTATCAATCACCTCATCATCACTTCATCACATTTCATTCACCTCATTGATTATTCCTTATTTGAGAGGGTATTAATAATATAAAATCCACTTTGTATACAACCAAACAATCAAATTTCCAAATCATGAATATCACATCTATCTAAATAAAGTTTTTCTTAATATTATCTCAAGATAAGCTCCATTCTAAATCAGACATTTGTCAAGTCATGAGAGCCATGCGGAATATTGGAGATGTCACTCTAGCATTCATGTATGTTGACGGTGATCACATAATGAATGGTATGCGTGAATAATATAATAACAAAGATATCACTCTTGAATTCATGTATGTCGGACCTGACCACATACTGAATGGTATATTTGAATAATCCATGCCACCTAGCTCAAATGGTTTGATAAGTGTCACCTTGCACTCATAAATAAATCAAAAGAAAAAAATTTGAATAGACATATGTTCTATTCATATTTAAACCATATTGCATTGGTCGTAAAACCAAAGCAGTCATAAGTTGCCCTCATAAGCATCCAATATGACATTACAAAATATTGTACAAAATCAGCAAATCATTGCACTGCATCTGCAATCATCTAAATGTATCCATTAACCTCCATCTCATAATTTGTATTCACCCATTCTTATTTTTCTTTTTTTCTTCTCCTTCTTTTCCCTTCTCTTTTTCTTCTTATCCCATTCCTTCCTTGGCTATCGATCAATGTTGTATGGTCACGCTTCGAATGACTACATACCTTTGATTAGATCCCATTATTTTTCCTTCTCCTTCTTTTCCCTTATTCCCTTATCCTTCTTTCCCATTTCTTTACTTGGCTATCGATCAATTTTGTATGGTCATGCTTCGAGAAACTACATACCTTTGATTATATCCCATTCTTTTTCCTTCTTATTTTTCATCCTTCTCTTGGCTATCGATCAATTTTGTATGGTCACGCTTCAAGCAACTACATACCTTTTATTAGATCCCATTATTTTCCATTCTCCTTTTCCCTTCTTCTCTTCTCCTTCTTTACCCTTTCTTTCCTTGGCTATCAATAAATATTGTATGGTCACCCTTCAAGGGGCTACATACTATTTATTAGATTCCATTATTCTCTTCCCTTATTTCCCTCTAATTCAAAACATCTCATCACCTTCACATATCATATTTTTGCACTATATTGTTTTCCATATAACATAGTACAAAAAGAGGCAAATGTAGACATCTAAAAGTTGTACATGCTCACTTCTATATACTTGTACATCTACATACACACTTGTATACTAACATAGGCTATCATAGGTCATCGTAGACCACCGTAGTCATCTGTAATCTATCTTAGTCATCTGCAGGTTCCTAAAACTACAAAACTAGATAAAACACCTCAAAAATATCTTCTACCTACTAGGAGACCACCTTTTAACCCCCTAAGGCAACCTAAGACCTCCTCCACACCTAATTAGCCCTCATGGTACCTTATTCCTATCAAAATTCTAATTAGGTTGATTAGTGATGTAATTATTCATTGAATTTCACTTAAATGAACTTTTTCATTTAAGTGATTTTAATTAGGGTCCTAAGTAAAATTTTCCTAAACACACTTCCACACATATGTGCACATGAGATTAGTTAGGATATTTATAAATGCCCTAACTAAACTAACCTAATCTAGGATATAAATAACCTTGGTTTATCCTAACTCTTCCTCGCACATGTGTGAGGAGGAGATATTTCCATAAGGCATGAGGGTTTGACACCTATTCAAACCCTAACCTAACTCCAGCATGGAGTAACTCTAAGGGTTGGTCTATCTAACCCCTTCTCCTAACCTCATATTTTTCTATAAATAGAGGGCTCTCCATCCTATTCTACCTCTCTCTCCCTTTTAGCTACCATATAGAAACTCTATCAAAATTAGTCTAGAATCACATGTAAGCATTCTACATCGTAAAAACAACAAAGGATAACTTTGAACATCCATCTAGATCAAATTTTTGATCCCACAATCAGACTTTAACAACCTTTTTCAGGCCCCCAAACCCTCTAACAACCTTTTGCAGGCCTTCAAAAATAGGTCCAAGAGATCACAAAACTAGAAAACTACCGGTGGTTTGCAAGCCCACTCTCACTAAGGAATCTCAAAAGAAGTTATTAGAGTGTTTTATATTCATAAAGAAATATTGGGAAAATCACTTTTGTAACTCATGAGCATTTCAAATGAATAAAAAGCAATATTCTCAACATTATATGTGTTTATGTATTATGTTTGATCAAATGGCATATTTCATCCGCTTCAATATCATGATGAAGGAGGGCATTTTCCTACATCCATTATAGCTTACAAATTCCTTAGATATAGATATTATTGGCCTTTAATTTTTAGTGATTTCTATGAGTGATTCAAAGAATTTAAATCATATTGTGTATTTAAGGGAATACAAAAATATTATAATACCCATAAAGTCTAACATTGTAATTGAACCTTTTCAACACTAGGGACCAAACTCAAAGATATAAAAAAATTTATACTTTAGGTAGCCCAACACTTACTAGTAGGAAATCCTAATCCATCATCTAAATAAACCAAATTTACCATCCAACTTTATTATCTTGTTAGAGTTAAGTTTTTTCAAACAAGAATTTTAGATGGTATTGTCAACTATAATCATGGTCCTATGGGAAAGGAATGATCTAAAGCTCTACAAGGATCAAATTGCACTACTTCATATCATACAAAACTATATAGGATACTCCTACATAATTCATTGTGTTAAATAAAATTTAGATAAAATGGATAGGCAACTAAGAGATTTCATGGAGGAAAGAATGTTCAACTACATGTCATACTTAGTCTAGCTAATATTATATAAAAATATTGGTTCCTTTTCCTTCAATTAGACTAGGTGGGAGTAGAGGTACAACCTCTCTTAGTTGTGGAGTGTATGTGCTGATGGAAATTTGAGCATGTTTTGTTGTCATTGATGTCAAGAGGTTTGATGTCCTAATTATATGGAATTGATGTCAAGAGTTTTTATTAGTGTCAAAAGGTTTAATGTCCTAAATCAATGGAAATATTTGTGAGAATATTTCTCTTGGTGGCACATGAGGTATAAGGCAACAAGAAGAAAGGAATACCTCTCCATAATGTTTGAGAAAGGATTTATAAATTACCTTGGTGGTAATTTTTCAAAGGTTAAAATATCCATTAATGGTGGCAAGGTTATCCTTAAAAATAAAATGCCCAAAAGATTTTTAAATATTTAAATTATAATATTTAAATCCTTTGGATTTAAATTATTATAATTAAATATAATAATTAAAATTTGAAATACCAAAATTCAAATTGTAAAAAGAAGCCGACATCAAATATAGAGGAGGGCATGTGTATTAATAGGCTAAGGTTTAGCCTAATCCTAAGTTGTATTCAAATTATTAATTCCCGAATTATTTGCCTTGCATGTTCAACACGGTAGAGGAAACAGAAAGAAGGTAGTGTAAATTTCAGTGTAGAAGGTTTGGTCAAAGCATGGATGGGGTGTATTCTCTCTCGTGTGAGGTGATAGTCGAGCTATAAATAAAGGCTTACACAAAGGTATAAGAGGCAGAAGGTGCAAGTTTTACTTGCATGAAGGTCCTTTTGGCTGCATGGTCAATTTGAGTTTTGGTACTGGTGGTCATGCATTGTGGTTTTTTATGGGTTGGTTAGCCCATGTGGTAGCCTAGTGGTGACTAGGGCACAGGGCCAATAGGAAGCATGTGTTCGACTACCAGCGACAAGCGGTAGTAAAGAGGGATTAATTTTTTTATTAAAATTTATTTATAACCCAAGGTCTAATGTGGCTAAGGTATGTGCTAGGGAGATATAAGGTGTTTTAAATGGTTTTTATTTTTGCAATAAAAGGGTTATAAAAGTAATTTTTTTTAGCAAACCATGAGGTAGCTTGTTTTACTAATGCATTGGGATAAAAATTGAAGTGATATTTTATTTATCTTTTGGAAATGAATTAATGACAAGTAGGAGATATAAGGTGTAAATGAAATTTTTGCTTATGTAATTGGTAACTCTTGTTGATGAAATTTATTGGCAAAGTTAGGAGTAATAAGGTGTATAAGTGATTTGGCATTTTATTAATATTTGTATGGTGAAATAACTATTGAGATGGAATATTCATGTGGAGATTTTGAGATAGATTATTTCTATCTAACCTTGAATTGATACAAAAGGAATTGGTTGTGAGTGAGACATGTTTTGAAGATATATTTTCATCAAAGAAAAAAGGTATGGGCACATCATCCTTTGTTTAAAGTGTTTGTTGGAATGAATGTTGTGAAACATAAGGTGGAATGTAAAGGATTGTTTGATAAGCATTGTTGAAAATAATTGAGTGAATCTGATGTGCTTCATTGTTGAATATTTTTTAGAACATTTGAGATAGATATTATGAATCATTTGAGTTAGGGTTTGAGAACTATATTGTGCTCTTGATTGAAAGAAGTGTGAAATCACTTATTTAGGGTTTGTGAGAAAGTTTTTATTCATTGGTTGAATGATTGAGTGAAAATTGTGAGTATTGTTTTGAGTGTGTTTATGGATAAGCAAGTCTTGAGAAGACTTGATGGCAGGTTTTGAGATAGATAGTCAGATAGGTTTTGGGATAGATTTTGAGATAAATTCTAAGTAGGTATTGAGACAGGTTTTGAGATAGATTCTAAGATATATTTTGATATATATTCTGAGCAGGTGTTGCGATAGGTTTTGAGATAGATTCTTAGACAAATTTTGAGATAGATTTTGAGTAGATTTAGAGACTAATTTTGGTGAATATTTGAGATAGAATTGAGAATAGGATTTTGGGGTGATATAGTAGAGGACAATATTATCCAGGGTATAGATATCCATTAGCTAGGGTAGTGATAACATAGGTTTTTTGTGGAGAGAGATTCATAAGCCATAGTAGTGGGGACAAAAGTCTTCTAGAAGATCATCATCTAGAGCATAGGGGATAGAGATTTCTTGTGGATAGAGATCCACAAACCATAGTAGAGGAGATAGATTTCTCCCATGGATAGAGTTCCATGAACTAAATCAAGGGGATTGGTATCTCATTTGGATAGAGATCCATAAGCATTGTAACAGGGAATTGATTCCCAAAATAATTCATTGAGAAAATTTATAAGAAATATTTTCTCTATGGAGCAGCCCACATTAGGTGAACCACGTTAAATCATGTCTCTCATGTGTGTGATTATGTGTGCAATGTTTAGTACTTTGATATTATTGATGTTATCATATGGATTGAAAAGTAAAAATTTGTATCTTATACTGCTCACCCCCCTCTTAGTATAAGCTTATGTTCTTCAATTGGTATCATAGCGGGTTCCTTCATAGAAAGCCTAATATCTTGAAGGAATATCCCACAAGAATATACATGACCTCGTAATAGGGAGAAAAGACCATGATTGACATAAAAGAGGAATTATTTTCTGCTCTTAGGAACTTGAAAAAGGTTATAAAGAAGAACTCAAGTTTGAAGGATCAAATAAAAGAGGATGATGAAGCAAAGATGGAACTTCTACAAAATATCATAGAACTCAAGGTAAAATTTGAAGAGGGAAAGAAAATTGAAAAAGATACGATAGAACTCTTAGAGGCAAGAGAGGAATAACATGAAATATTGGAATAAAAAATTGTCTCTCTTATGAAGGAAGTTTAAAAGACTAAGGATAAATTACAACCAGATATAAAGTTAGGGAAACAGAAAGAGGAGTCAAGCTCCCAAGGAACAAATACATAAAAAGAGGAAGAGCCTATGACATATGATAATGCACTAAAATTAAAAGGCATCATGAAATAAGAGGGCAAATAATATCCATGGATACAATTCAATTACAGGAACAACAAAAGAAGAAGCACACGACCATATTATTCAAAGTACTCAAACAGGTTACATAATATCTTTCATGGCTATTGTCTTTCATGTAACAAAAATGGTCATAGAGTTGTACATTGCACTAGTTATGTGAAATATAATGTTGATAGAAATTTCAATTCCTTTGCACCTCTTATGAATGATAATATCATATGTTACAAATACAATAATCTTGGACACAAGGCAAAGTGGTGTAAAACAGTATTTTCTGAATCAAGCAAAAAGAATACAACTTCAAAAAATTAGGAGAGAAATAAAAGAGCAAGGGAAATTTAAGTCAATGTTAGTATAAACAACTGTTCATGTACAATATAAGGGAAAATAGTGGTTCCTTGATTGTGGTTGTTCTAGTCATATGATAGGAGACAAAAGTATATTTCTTGTATTTAAATAAATAAATGGAGGATTAGTAAAATTTGCTGACAATGTTTTAGCAAAAATCTATGGGAAAGAAACTTTGAGTTTAGATAATAGAAAAAACAAAGGTAGAGAATGTATTGTATGTCAAGGGATTGGGGACAAATTTACTAAGTTTAAGCCAAATTTGTGATCAGGGACACATAGTTATCTTTCATCGAAATAGATGTGATATAAAAAATATAAAACTAAAAAGCTCATTGCAGATGAAAATATAACTACAAACAACCTCTACATGCTAAGTGATATTAAGGGAGAAGAGTGTTTTTTATCATAAGAATATGAGATTTGGTTGTGACATAGAAGAATGGGTCATTTGAACTTTGAAAACATAGTAAAAATAAGCAACAAGCAGGTAGTCAGAGATTTACCTAATATAAAAAGGCCACAAAACATAATTTGTGCACAATGTTAGCATGGGAAGCAAACTAAAACAAGTTTTAAGTAAAAAGTATTTACGTCATCTGAGCCATTAAAACTAGTTCACACTGACCTATGTGGTCCTAAAAGGACACATATTCTACTAGGTGAAAGTTACTTCATATTATTTATAGATGATTATTCCATAATGATTTGGATAACCTTCATAAAAGAAAATTCAGAATCCCTTGAGAATTTCAAGGTATTTAAAGAATTAGTAGAGAATAAAATAGGTAGAAGGATTAAGTGTTTTATATTAGATAGAGAAGAAGAATTTACTTCAAATTAATTCATAGAATTTTGTGAACAACATGGGATCAAAAGAGAATATTTAGCAACAAGAAATCCTCAACAAAATGGAGTAGATGAAAGGAAAAATAGGATTGTTGAAAATATGGCTAGAGCTATGTTAAATGATTCTAAGGTTTTAGATGGTTTTTTAAGAGATGCAGTTCATACATCAGTGTATATCATAAATAGATCTCAATTAAGAGTAAACCATCATAAAAATCAATATGAACTCTAGAAATGGAGACCAGCCATTGTAAAATATTTTTAAATTTTTGGAAGAAAATGTTACATTAGATGAGAATAGAAAATTTTGGGTAAGTTTGACTCAAGATGTGATGAAGGTATTTTCCTTGGCTATTGCACTAAGAGAAAATCCTATAGAAGCTATAACAAGAGGACACATACAATTATATAAAGTATAAATGTGATAGTTGACGAGCAGATAGGGTCAAAATAACTAGCTCGAGAAATTGTGTATGAAGAAGAAGAAATTTACCAAGAAGAGTTAGGTGAAGAATCAGAAGGAGAAGAAACACAAATATCACTACCTAAAACTCAATCTACGTATGTGTAGAAAAATCATCCAAGAGATCTAATCATTGGAAATCCAAATGAGAGACATACAAGGAGGAAGATAATAGGAACAAGTGAGCATGCAAATTTTCTTTGTTATGTAAAATTGAGCCCAAAGATTTCAATGAGGTAAAAGAAGATAAGTTTTGGGTTAAGAAAATGGATGAGAAAATAAATCAAATAAAAAAAGTGAGACTTGGGAACTTGTCCCATGACCAAAAGATAAGAATGTAATTGGCACTAAATGGATTTTTGAAAATAATTTAAATGAAGATGGTCAGGTAGTCAGCAATATACAAATGCAGATTGGGCAGGTAGTATTGATGATAGAAAAATCACAAGTGGAGGAGAATCCTTCCTTGGAGATTGTTTAGTATCCCGGCTAAGAAACAAATATGCATCAGTATCCTTATACATAGCAGAGGTAGAGTATATTTCAGTAGTTGCATGTTGTACATAGATGTTATGGATAAAGAAAACTTTAAAATACTTCAAGATAGAGCATGATCATCGTATCTCCATACTATATGATAATACAAGTGCTATAAGCATTTCAAAGAATCCAGTTATACACTCCAAGACCAAGCACAGTCCAATAAAATATCATTTTCTAAGATAAAATGTGATGGATAAGCAAGTCAGATTGGAATATGTTACTACAAAGGAACAAATTATAGATATTTTCACTAAGTCGCTTCCAAAAGAGACTTTTAAGTATCTTAGAGGAAAATTGGGAGTAGTGTTACTCCCACCCCAAAATTAATCACCTTAAGAAGAGGAGGTGGGAAGGAGGCTAAGATAAGAGTCTTATATCTAGCACCAAAGAAGTTTCTTTGACATTTATATTAAAGGTGGAGAGATTTGAGTTAGGGAAAGAGAATTCAGTCAGGGGGAGCAGTTTCTTAGGGGGAGAAAAATTAGAAAAAGGTAAAAGGAGTGCTTAAGGAAAAAGGGTTGCCATAAATAACAAAGAGGTAAATTATTGGAAATTTGAGCATGTTTTGTTGTCATTGATGTCAAGAGGTTTGATGTCCTAATTTTATGGAATTAATGTCAAGAGGTTTGATTAATGTCAAAAGGTTTAATATCCTAAATTGATGGAAATATTTGTGAGAATATTTCTCTTGGTGGCACATGAGGTATAAGGCAACAAGAAGAAAATAATACCTCTCCATAATGTTTGAGAAAGGATTTATATATTACCTTGGTGGTAATTTTGCAAATTTTAAAATATCCATTAATGGTGGCAAGATTATCCCTAACAAGAAAATGCCCAAAAAGATTTTAAATATTTAAATTATAATATTTAAATCCTTTGGATTTTAATTATTATAATTAAATATAATAATTAAAATCTGAAATACCAAAATTCGAATTATAAAAAGAAGTTGATATCAAATATAGAGGAGGGCATGTATATTAATAGGCTAAGGTTTACCATAAGCCTAAATTGGATTCAAATTATTAATTCCTAAAGTATTTGACTTGCACGTTCGACCCGACGGAGGAAAAAAAAATAAGATAGTGCAAATTTCAATGCAGAAGGTTTGGTTAAAGCGTGGACGGGGTGTGTCCCCACTCGTGTGAGGTGAAATCCAAGCTAGCAAGAAAGGCTTGCAAAATGACATAGGAGGTAGAAGGCATAAGTTCAATTTACAAGAAAGTCCTTTTGGCTACATGGTCGATTTGAGTTTTGGCATTGATGGTAAAGGACAAAAGGGAGGTCGTGCATTGTGGTTTCATGTGAGTTGGCTAGCCCACATGGTAGCCTAGTGGTGGCTAGGGTGTAGGGCCAATAGGCAGTGTGGGTTCGACTCTCAGTGATAGTCAACTAGTTGTAGCAAAGAGGGATTAATTATTTTATTAAAATTAATTTATGCCCTAAGGTCTAAGGTGGCTAAGGTATGTTCTAGGGAGATATAAGGTGTTTTAAATGGTTTTTATTTTTGCAATAAAAGGGTTATAAAAGTAATTTATTTTTGAGAAAAAATTAAGGTAGATTGTTTTTCTAATGCATTGGGATAAAAAGTGAAGTGATATTTTATTTATATTTTGGAAATGGATTAATGACAAGTATGAGATATAAGGTGTAAATGAAATTTTTTCTTATGTAATTGGTAACTCTTGTTGATCAAATTTATTAGCAAATTTAGGAGTAATAAGGTGTATAAGTGGTTTGGCATTTTATTAATATTTGTATGGTGAAATATCTATTGAGGTGGAATATTCATGTGGAGGTTTTGAGATAGACTGTTTCTATCTAACCTTGAATTGGCACAAAAGGAATTGGTTGTGAGTGAGATAGGTTTTGAAGATATATCTCCATTAAATAAAAATGGTATGGACACACCATCCTTTGTTTGAAGTGTTTGTTGGAATGAATGTTGTGAAACATAATGTGGAGTGAAAAGGATTATTTGATAATCATTATTAGAAATAATTGAGTGAATCTTATGTGCTTCATTGTTGAATATTTTTTAGAACATTTGAGATAGATATTATGAATCATTTGAGTTAGGGTTTGAGACCTATATTGTGCTTGTAGATCTAAAATTCTTGCACTCCTTTCCTTTAGGATAATGGATTCATGCCTCGAAAGGGAATGGGAGAATGATAGGTCTACACAGACACTTGAGTTCATGTCTTCTTTGGTAATTTTTTGACAAATTATTTAGGGTTCACTAAGAAACATTTGTTGGTAGTTTCCACACCTAGGTTTAAAGTTTGTTTAATGTGTTATTTTTAACTTCTCGTAATCACCTAGTTTTTTCGAATGCAACTAAACTATGCTAAATGTAATTTAGTTTTCAATGAATATAGCAGATAGTAATAAGAAAAAGTAAAATCTAATACAAATGCTTAATTATAATGGAATTTGACGCTCTTACTCGGCCTAAAAGTCTGATGAAGATTTTGTTTCTTGTTGTAGGTAAGATCGTATGTTGTAAGGTCAATATTGTACCCGCTAATTAGTGATCGAAATATCCGATCACAATAGAAGCTTGCAGTTTCATAATTATAGTGCAAAAAACATAAAAATGTAGTATGCTACAAACTCTATTAAACAAATATTAGATCATACAAGAATTATTGAATGTAGTACTAACATGATTTAATATGTATATTCCTTGAACTATGTGAAGTATGCAATTGAATGTGAATTGGTGAACTCCAAGAATGATGATATGCAAATACTATTCTATATGAGATAACAAATGATAAATGTGATGTAAAAATGCAAATTGGAAGCTACAGGGATGCAAACCAGAGCTTGGAGTTACCCCCAAGTGACTTACAGTCAATATCATAGTTACAAAGCGATATTGTATCTACAATCGGAGGATCGTATTCTACCAAGGCGATATTGTATCCATGATCATTGATCATATCCTCATGCGTCCAACATCGTACCTTCGATCCTATAGAAAAACATCAAAATAACAAGGGTTGATGTAAAAATTAAACTATTAAAATATGGATTATGTTAATGAGTTAGGAGGAATTCGAGAGGGGGAAAACCTGATTAAATAGGCTAAACCAACAGGTGAAATTAAGCTAAAAACAAAATAGGTTGTAAATTCTTTCAAGCTGGGACTGATTGACGGATCCGATCTTGTAACTACCGCACAGTTGGATAGGTAAGGACAAAAAATGTTACAACTTGTTTTGTCACTTTTACAAACTAAGATTTTCTATTTGGGACAAGATCGTACGTACGATCTGAAAGATCGTATGTACAATTGGAGAGATTGTAACACGATTGCATCTATTTGGACCCGATCTCGCTAGGAAAGCATGAAAATCAAGGCAGCTAATTAAAAAGTTGTTAAATTTAATTTTTGAATATTTTTAATTTTAATGCAAATTATTATGGATCAATTTTAGGGTGTTACATTTTACCCCCTCTTTAGTACATTTTTGAAAAAATGCGTTAAAGAAGAGAACAACAGACTTTATGAGAAAGCCAAAATTTATTGCATTTTTTTTTTAAATTAAAGGTTTTTATTGCAAGTTGTTTTAAGTGTGATACCCCCTTCGAGTTTTTACACCAAATCCTTTTTTTGGAGAAAAAATCGTTTTTTTTTTTTTTAGGGGTCAAATAAAAGTAAAAAGTAGAATTAAAACTTAATTCATTTGTTATTTGTCATTTGCTATTTTGGAACTCTAGAGAAAACTATGGTAGCCATTCTCCATTGTGTTGATTTGGTTAGAGCAGGAGATGAAGCTCTTAGGGTAAGTGTTTTTCACTCTTTTAGCTTAGATTTTTCATATTTTTTGCTTTAATTTTATTTAAATTCATATTTTTAGGGCATGACTACCTTCACACAGCCCTAATTGCAATATCATATCAATATTGCAATATTGTACCGATTTCACGATATCATATTGTTTGATATTGATGAATTCAATCCAATCAAGGTCAATAGCAAACCAATTTCATTGATATTGGAGAATACAATATCATAAAAATCGATATGATTTTTAACAATTTGATATAATTTTACATATTTTAATATGATTTTAAATTTTTTATCTGATTAGATGATTTTAAATCTGATTACTAATGTAATTTTTGTTGCTTTGTTTTATTGATAGATACCTGAGCTAAAGAATTGGGAATAGAGATATGCTAGTCTCAAGGCTGATTTGGGTGCTCTCTCAGCTGATGAGAGAACTTTCTTAGAGGTAGTGGGACTAAGACATGTTGTGGAAATGCCACCAATTCTAGTGGACCTAAGATTTCTTACATCTCTTGTAGAGAGATGTTACCCAGAGTATTCATGCTTCTGACTACCAACAAGGGAGATGACCCCTACACTAGAGGACATTTGGAGGATTATTAGGGTTCCTATCAGGGGTATGTTTATAGCAACACCTAGTAACAAAGGCCAGGCACTACGAAGGTTGATGGGAGATCCAAAATTCGATCTAAAGAAGTGTGGGGTCAGCATATAAAGGCTTGGGGAGATAGAGGGAGTTTCCCATTTTATAATTTTATTAAGTGGTGTCGTGGGAGGCCTTGTATTATGCCACCTAAATGGATTCCACTTGCCTTGGGCCTTAGAAGAGGTGATATGTAATATGCAATATTATATAACATGGTTTTATTAGGGCCTATTCCTTCTTTCCAGGTTATACATATTTCTACATTAGGTAGTCTACAAGGGGGTAAGGGACTAGTCCTGACATCTTTCTTATAGGTATGGTGCTGGGACCTTATAGCTATATGGTGACCTATATGTCTTCATTTTGCTTGAGTAGGATATGACCAACCTGGGATGGAGGAGGATAGACTAAGGATATTATACTAGCCTATATAGATAGGGTTTTTGGGAAGGGTTAGCATCAATGTTGCGAGGTGACTCATTGATGAGTTATTGGCTGAGGATATCAGGTGGAGGTCCTTGAGGGAGTTACCAAGGTGGGGAGAGGATGATTTTGAGCTAGCTCACATCAAGCAAACCATTTGGCTACATATGGGTTAAATGGAGCTAGATCTATACTGCATGGATCAAGTGATGCACTAGTTTGGGCTACAATAGGACATTCCTCGGTATAGGAATGTCACTTACTCCAAGGTGACATGGGATAACACTACTATTAGTGGTGCTCCTAACATGGTTTATTTTGTGGAACCTAAGCCAAATGATGAGGTATTACCCATGATAAAGAGGGGTGATATTTATACTGACAGTATTACACCCATATTCACCCTACCCTATTGACTGCATCTAAGAGCGTAGTGTAACATGTAGTTGAGCAGGTTTTAAGATAGTGATGTACAACCAGCCAAAAAAAGTAGTCTAAGACACATGTATCCTCTAGGAGATAGGGTCCTCATACTAGGGATGGACATCAGATTCGACTGATGACATCTAGATTAAGGAGAGTTGTTGGGATAGGGGGGATGTCCAAGGAGGAACGGAGAGCCTCTTCTTAGTATATGGTGGATGACAAGATGGAGGAGGAGCATGTAGTGTCTCCTCAATAGGAGTTTATACCTAAATTTCCCAAGAAGGATATCATGATAGAGGAGGTAGGGGAGAGCAGTGAGATGGTAGCTCTACAGGCAGAGAACATGAGTCTTAAAGCTCATGTTTAGACACTATAGTTAGAAGACATAGCTTTGAGGACTCAGGTCCAGACTCTAAAAATGGTGGATGTAATTTTGAGGACTCGAGTGCAGACTTTGGAGACTGAGGATGCGAGTCTAAGAGTGAGGATTCAGACTCTAGAGGTAAATATCACAAAGGCATAGGCTCAGGTGAATCAGGGAGCTAGGGTAGTGACTTCTTCCCAGTCAAGATGATCAGGGAGGAGTCAGTTAAGGAAGGATCTAGTGTGGTCTATATAGTAGACCACATTTTATCAAACATTGTACTTTATGGTGGTACCTATAGATCAGATATAGGCTATGCCTCCTGAGATTGTAGGTCCTATTCACATAGGATCATCATCTCACTCTACTACTAGGGCGACTTCCTCTAGGACGATGACAATAATTGGATAGTTTCGATCACCACCACCAGCCCCTTGTAGAGAGGATGATGCTATGAACTCTAGAGGCTCGAGAGGCATTTAGGGTGGTATTATTAGACATATTTTTGTACTATATCCTTAGTGACTAAGTATGTCGATTTTTAAGGATTGTGACATACCAGTCCGACTCTATTTTGTATATAGACTTTCTATATATATATTGATCCTATTGTTCTATGTGACTTTGTATGATTTGATTGCATTTGATTGTATGATGTTTAAATTTATTTATAATCATGCTTTCTTGTTTTTAAATATTTTTATCATGCTTAAAATAAAAGAAAATAATTTGAATTTTTTAGATATGTTTTTAAAAATATTTTTTGTATGATGATGGAATAAATAGATTAGAAATATCCCTCCAAGGATGTTGTATTGTTGTATGATCGTTGATGGAGATCAATGCTCGTTGGATCATGAAGCAAATCTAGTTGTGATAATTTTTGTATTGCTAATAAAGGAAATGTTTTTATGGGGCTCAAGAATAATCGTGAGGCTTACGATGATTAAATAGGATGTTTGAATTTGTTTTTGAGAAATTTTTTTTTTTTGAAAATATATTTTCATAAGGATTTATTGTTTGTGAAAATAATGTGACTTAAGCATGAAAATTTGGGAAGGATGACTTGCACTAGGCATAGAATTCCTAGTGTGAAAATTTTGAGAACAATAGTTACTAGGAATTATACCATCATCACGAAGTCAAAAATGCAATGCATGATAATATGAAATTGGTTATTCTTAAAATATAAATTGATATGAAGCAAATAATCATATCACATATTTAATAAGATTAATAAATATGAAATATTTTAGATCTAAAATTTAAGAAATATGACTTGTGCTAGGCATAGAATTCCTAGTGTGAATATTGAAAAGAATATTTACTAGGAATTATACCATCATCGTGAAGTCATGATGCAATGCATGATAAATGATTTTGGACTACAAGTTCTTTTGGAATAGGTTTTTTATGGATATTTTGAAAAAAAAATGTAATTAATGAATAATGATAAACTAATTTTGTCCAACAAATTTCAAAGAAATATTTTAACTTAATTCTAAGACAAAATCAAATTTATAAAGAACTAGTGTGTGATGAGTGAGTTCATTATCCATGTTGATTTGACACAATGATACAAATCTCTCAAGGATCAAATGTGTGTGCTTGTAAAATTGATTTATCGATTTTGAGTGAGGTCGTAATTAAAGAAAACTTTTATGAACCAATGTGTGTGCAAGTGAAAGATTTATTAACCATGATTTTGTGTATGCCATTGTACCAAACTACTATGTAAGTCAAGTTACCAAAATATAGCTAATCCACAAGTGGACGTTGGTCTATACAAACTAAGGTCGCTAATGTGATAGACATGTGGCCACACAAAAGAGATTACCCAAGGACAATCAGGTTGGGCACAAACCACTTGTTATGGGGCTTACCTCACAACTTTCGAATAATTGAGGAATTCTAGGGATTCAAGCTCACTACCCCCTTATTTTATTTTGATTTTTGGAGTAGGGATTCTTGTCCATTTTAGAACAAAGGGATTTTATTGTTTTTATTTTCTTTTATTTTTTCTTTCTCTTTTTATTTTATTTTTCTTTTTATTTTATTTTTCTTTTCCTTCTTTTATTTTTATTTTTTGGGATACTTTCCCAGATTAGATGTAGAGCAAGGTATTTTATTTGGGTAGGGGGGAGCTTGTAATTTTGCCAATTCTCAATATTCTAGACCATGTGCATAATATGATAGCAAGGAAAACTTTACACTTAAGTAACTAAGACTACTATGTAGTATCCTTTTTGAATTTGCAACAATTCATTTTTAAGATGTGAGAATGTGTTCTTGGTTCAATAAGTAGCAAGATACTTTTCTAAAACTCAAAATTTTATTTAATGAAGTAATAGTGCTTTTTTATACAAGAGATATTTATAATCAAAGTGATGAAATAAAAAATTTTAAAGACGTAAATTAAGTACATGGTTCAAGATAACTTTTGAATTTTATTTGAAATACAATAAAATATAACTTGAATTTTGGAAAACAACACACACTTGATGCAAATAATGAGAGCTTAACAATTTGAAATATTTTTGTAAATTTTCATGTTTTCTTGATTTTTTTGATGTTTTTATAATATGAGAATTGCAAACTTAAATGATGAAGAAGTTATTTACAAGTATGTACAAAAATAATTTTTTTATTTTATGCATAATATCTTTTGAGATGCATGATATTCATTGGCTCCTTAAGATATTTTACCTCCAAGGTAGCCAAGTGATATGCACTTGATCCAAAATTAGCGGTGATGACAAATGGTCCAAGAAAATTAGGTTGAAATTTACCTTTTAAATATTTTCTAGCATTTGTATTTTTTTTTATTTTCTTTAAGTACTAAATCACTAATTTCAAAATATTGACTATGAAATTTCTTGGTATATGATATTTTGAGTTTGTCTTGGTAGGAGTGAAGGTGCTCTAGAGCATAAATACACTTTTCATCTAAAATTTCCAATTGACTTAGTCTGCCAACATAATATTCATCCCCTAATTCAACATCTTGAAGTAGGAGAGCTAAATAAGGAACTTTTAACTCAAATGTAAAAACTGCTTCAACACCAAAAACGAAGACAAAAGGTGAGGCACCTGTAGGAGTATGAACACTAGTTCGATAGGCCCACAAGGTGGGATATAATTGCATATGTCAGTTATGGTTTGATTTATTAACCAATATTTTTAGAATTTTGATTAAGATTTTATTAAAATCTTCAGCCTGGTCATTTCCTTGTGGATAATAAGGAGTAGACCATCAATGTTGAATTTTATATTTTTGACATAATTTCTTAACATATTTATTCTTAAATCATATTCCATTCTCAGATATGAGATTTGATGGGATTACAAATCTACATATGATTTGATTAAAGATGAATTTAGACACTTGAACTCCTATGCAAGAATCCAATGGCATAGCTTCTACACACTTTGTAAAATATTCTATTTCTTTTATGATGAATTTAGACACTTGAAATGCTATGCAAAAATCCAATGGCATAGCTTCTACAAACTTTGTAAAATATTCTATTTCTGTTATGTTGAATTTATGACCATCAAAATAAATAGGATTAATTTTACCAATAATGTCTAAACCCCATTTAGAGAAGAGCCAAGGATATGATATACCTTAAAGTTCCTAAGTAGGAGCATGAACAACGTTTGCATGTCTTTGAAATTTTTCACAATTATGCACATAATAATTAGTGTATTTTTCCATGGAAGGCCAAAAATATCCCATTCGAAGGAGTTTCTTAGAAATGGAACTTCCACTAAAGCGTCCTCCACAGGATCCATCATGGGCTTCACTTAAGGCTTTCTTAGACTCTTCTAGATTAAGACATCTTAATAGGATACCTTAAAAATATCTTTTGTATAGGGTGTTACCAAAAATTACTAAGCAAACAACTCGCTTACATAATATCCTAGATTGGTTTCTATATAATCCTTCTGGGAAGGTTCCATTTTGGATAAAATTAAAGATAACTATGTACTAAGGTTATGGGGTTGTTCCATTAATTAGAAACACATCTAATGGTTCTATACATGACTTATAAGAATATGGATCTTGGAGTTAGTGAATAATTATAGTAGCATACTCATCATCCAACTCCAAAGGTAACAAAGAGGTAGTTGTAGCCATGGCATCAGCAACATAGTTTCTAGTGTGAGGGATGGCTTCTAAAGTTACTTTCTCAAACAATGAAATAAGCTTAAGAACATACTCTTTATAAGGATGGATCTTCTCATATCGTGTATGATAAACTTCATTTATTTGATTTATCACAAGATAAGAATCTCCAAAGACTAATAATATTTTAAATTTTAAGGCTAAAGTGGCTCACAATCCAAGGACTAGAGCCTCATACTCTGCAGTATTGTTAGTACACATAAAATGTAATTTAAAAGACAAAGGAATAAGATGTTTTTGTGGAGATATTAATATAATATCGGCACTTGCATCACTCATGCATATAGCTCCATAAAAATACAAAGACCATGACTCTGACAGATTGTCTTCTAAGTTAAGGCATTCATCAGGAAATTCTATAGTTATAGGATGAGTAGATTCTACATATGAAACAACTAATGGATCATCTATAACTTGGCATTTAATATATTTTTGGTCGATAAATGTAAGTTCAAACTCATTCAGAGTAAGAACCCACTTAGCTGTGCACCCTGACAATTAAGGCCTACTCATCAAGTACCTTAATAGTTCAGACTTAGCAATAACAAATGTTTTTTGACTGAGCATATAATGATGTAATTTTTACGTAGAAAACACAACTGTCAAACAATTTTTTTCTAATGGAGTATAATGGGTTTCATAACTTATTAATGTTCTACTTATATAATATGTGGCTTATTCTTTCTTTTCATCATCAATTTGAGCCAACATAGCTCCAAGTGCAAGTTCCAAAGTAGAAATATATAAATAAATGGACAATCAGGTCTAGGAGGATCAAGTATTGGAGGAGTAAGAATATATTATTTAAGACTCTCAAAAGCTTATTGACATTTGGAATGGGATTTTTTTATTAAGTAATTTAAGGAAAGGTCCTGTTTTATCCGCCAAATTTTCAATAAAGTGATGGATATATTGTAATTTACCTTGTAAACTTATTAATTTTGATATGTTTTTAGATAGTGGCATATCAAGGATAGCATTAAATTTGACATAATTTATTTCTATACCACACATAGAAATAATAACCACTAACAATTTTCTTGATTTAAATTCAAATACACATTTTTTTGGATTTAATTGAATCATATATTATCTTAGTCTATCAAACACTTTTCTTAAATCATTGATATGCTCTTCTTATTTAGCTGAACAAGCTATAATATCATATACATAATCATGTAAAATAGTATACATCATATCATGAAAAATATATGTCATAGATCTTTGATATATGGCTCCTGCATTCTTTAAACCAAAGGGTATTACTTTCCAACAAAAGGTACCCCAAGGTGTAATGAAAGCTATTTTGGGTTGGTCTTTAGGAGCTATTCTAATTTGGTTGTATCTTGAAGAACTATCCATGAGGGATAAAATCCCACTCCCAGTTGTAAATTCTATGATTTGATCCATATTAGGGAGAGGAAAATCATCCTTAGGGTATGCATTATTAATGTCCCTAAAATAAGTACAAATCCAAACTTTAGTGGCTTCTTTTTTGGCTACTGGAACAACATTTGATACCCACTTAGCATTATCAATAGCTTGTATAAATATTACATTCAAAAGTTTTTATAACTCATTTTTAACTAGCAGTGCTACTTTGGGATGCTTTTTTTTTTTTAATTTTGCTTTACAAGTTTTGCATTAGGGTGCCCTCCTAGATGGTGCATGACCATGGAAGGATCTAGGCCTGACATATCAAAATATGTCCAAGAAACAACATTGGCATACTCTATGATAAATGCTATATATTCTTTCTATCTTTATTCACGTAACTAGCACACATGTCAATGGTCTAGGATCACCATGGATAGTAACTAGTTGATTTTTAAATTCAAACTTAAAACACTGATGTAATGTAGAGGGTATTGCTCACATTGTGTTGATACAAGTTCAAACTGAAAGTATGTTATATGCTGCAATACAATTTACAACAAACATGGTTGTATCCAAAATCCTTCGACCAACTTACAATGGAATCAACAACACTCCACATGTTTCTTGAGTTTCATCATTAAAGGCTTTAATAATCATTTAAGTTATTTTTAAATATTCATTTATAAATCCAAATATTTGGAAAAATTTATATTTGCATATGTTTAATTATTATCCATTATCAATTAACACTCTTTTAACACCTACATCACCTACTAATGTTGTGATGTATAGAGGATTATCTCTATACATGCTTTGAGGAGGAATATCCTTATCTAAAAAAAACTATGTAATTTATTCCCTGAGAGATTACAATATTAACTACAACATCAGGTTCTATATTTTTTGGTACCATCATTTAACTTAAGGTACTCATTAATTATTCTCTATGGATGGATGAAGTTCTCAAAAGATCCAAAAGAGAAATTCTAGCTATGATATTTTCCAATTGTTCATTAATGTCATAAGGAGGTTTCTATTGTGAATTTGATATATTATTTCCTTTTTTTGGTGCCTTTAATAAAAATGGATTTGTTTTCTCATTTTGAGTTTGAGTTTGTGGTTGAGAATTTTGATTTTGGATTTGTTGTCTAGTAATGGCTCCAATAGTACCCACAACATTATTGTTTCACAAATAACCAAAATGAGGTCTAGCATTTTTTTCTTGTTCATTTATAAGCATTTGTTGAGATGAGGGTCGAATGGTCATTATCCTACAAAATGGTTCTTCTGGAATTAATAAATCTGTTATGGGAGTGATTCGATCTGATTCATCTTCAAAATTATTTGAGGCAATGTCTATTTCATTTCCTATTTCACATCTTGTATCAGCTCTAGTATCTTTTAAAGATGAAGATTGAAAATATTGTATTGGTCTAGTTGTGACTACATATAAAGTAGGTACATAGGAGGTTTGCAAATCTTGTTGTGGCAAAAAGCTACTAATGGTTCCCACATAACAAGTTGGAGGAGGAACATTGTGATGTTCTACATGATTTATTGCCTCTTTACCATGTTTGGATAAAGGATGTTAAAACATATCTATGTTTTGATTTACATTTTGATTTGTTTATTTTTGGGTATTATTTTGAGTATTATTGTTTGCAGGAATTTTTTGTACTTCCATATTACATTTATCAATCAAATCTTGTATCACATGCTTTAACCTTTGACAAGAATTGGTAGAATTCACATCCACTTGGTGAAAATTACAATGTAAATCATCCCTATATCTAGCTACAGTGGTATCTAGTTGTATTAGCTTAGGTAATAGTATCAAACCTTGTTCCAATAATTGAGGTGAAATCATATTTAATGGTTGATTTAATCTTGTGAATTCTCTTGGTGGCTTATCAGGTATTTTCAATAAAAATTTCTTTACAATTTTAGCAAGGTTAACATTTGAAGTGTTTATGCTATCAGTAACTCCATCACATACTAATTTCTTATTCTTATATTGGTTTTTAGAATTTTTGTCCTCATATTTCTTCTTAAATTATCCTGTTCTAATGAGGGCATCTTCTACCCTCCTGGCTAGATCAATGGCTTGATCAAAGAAGCTTATTGTAGTAGTTGAAAGCTCATAAGATAGTTGCTCTTGTAAATTACCAATAAATATGTCCAAAATTTCATGATGAGGTAATGCAAAGTGTAATTTGCCTAAGAGTTGTCTCCACTAAGCAAATAATTCAGCAAAACTATAATCTTTACCTCATATCAAATTGTATAAATCCTTAATGGTCGCATGCCTTTCTATATAAGTACTAAATTTGTGGACAAAAATTTTCACTGTCTCTTCAAAGTTCCTTAAAGAGTTTGTAGGTAGTTGATAATACCATTCTAGAGCCATGCATTCAATACTTTTAGGGAATATTTTTAGCAACAAGTCATTATAAGAAATATCATGACATGCTATCCTAAACATGTGAAGATGATCCATAGGTTCTTAAATTCCTTTATATATTGGGATAACAAGCATAGGAAAATATTTTTGGTATGGTTGGGCAACCACAATAGGATCCAGGGGTTGGTTACACATCTCTATAACTATATGAGGGATGATAAGGATCCATTTGGTCTAGTTGTGAAGCCAATTGTTTGACCATGTCTTCAAGACCCTGTGGTTGTCCACAAAATTGATTTTTTTGTACCATATTGTTGTATCTTTGATGATAAGTTGGTTTTGTTGTATAAGGATTTCCAATTGAAATATTGTTGTGCAAAGTGTTGGTAGGAATTTCCAATTGAAATATTGTTGTGCAAAGTGTTGGTAGGAAGGGTGTTATGAAGATGATATGGGATTGTATTTTGTTGAATTTTCTATTGATTATTGGTATTTTGCACTTTTTTAGATTTTTTTTGGTTTGATATTTGTTGATTAAGAGTTTGAGAAAATATGGAAGAAAATAGTTGTTTTTTTAGTTTAGGATTTTTTTGGGTGTTGCTAGCAGCAATTTTAGATGATTGTGCCATTGGTTTTTTAATATTTTGATTTAAAGGCACCATGTTTTGATTAGATGGTCTTGCTTGATCATTATCTTGTTCTGTTGAATTCATGTATGATAGTGGATTTTTATGTATTTAAAAATAATATGCCAAGGCTGATTCCATAGACCCTTCTCTTGAATTATCCATTTGTACTACTTGATTAAACTCTTTTATGTTGTTCTTTATAAATTGGGTAAAATTTTCAAGAGACTTGAAATTAACATTTTATTTATGATCTAATGTAGGTTTATCAGGATATTCTATTTCATCTTCTCCTTCATCTTGTTTTGAAGGCACATCATCTTCAATAAGTACCCTATCATCAAGGTTTCCTTGATATTGTTCATAAAACTCTATTTTTTTACCGTTTCTCAAAACTTTAGGCATTTTGGTTTTAGGATTTTTATCTTGCATATATATGCTTAAATTATTGGGGTATATATGTTACATATATACCTAAATAAATACATATGCAAATATGTAAATATATATTATATTTTATTTTTTGATTTTCTATGTTTTTGAAACAAAGTATAAAATATAAATTATAATATCCTAAATACTATACCTTAGTATTCCTGAAAGAGTCTATAGATATCATTAATGGGTTAAAGTTCTTCCAGTGAAATATAGTGTTCTTCCTCAAACTAAAAGTTGACTTTCAAAAACTTGACAAAATGGGCTATGGTGATATTATCAAGTTTTGAGTGTTGACCATAAAAGTATATTTCATAACAATATTCATGATAATGGACTACCCTAGGAGTTCTGTGAAATCTTATCCTGTTGTCTAAAAACTATTTCTTGATCTTCTATGTGTGCTAAAAACCTGTGTAAACAATTGAAGAGATGCTTGCTCTTTTATCCGTCAACCACCTCTCACACTTGATATGGGTTAATTATTTTCATCAACCTTAGGTTGATGATTATTAGGACTTAGTCTAGGAAATAATGTTTGTGAGTTTGTTCTAGGCTCATGTTGACTAGGTCTAGGTCTAGGTGTTAGTACTTTCATAGATTAAGGGATTTTTTTCTTAGACTTTATCTTATCGTTACATAATCCTTGGACCTATTGTAGATTACCACGATTGTTCATTTGTATTTTTGTGTTATTTAAGCACCTAATTTGTAAATATTACTCATATTGGAATTAATTATTAATCTTGATAATTAGTTCCTTATCATTGGTATCAGAGCCTTCTTGGCTCCTGACTTGTGAGGGGGGATTTCCCTCCTAGAAACCCCCATATTCCTTCTGCATTTTGATTCTCTAGGATTTGTAGAGGCTTTGGGTCATTTCCAGCCTCATGTTGCTTGTTTGGCTTCGGTTTTTTCCCAGCCAACAAGAAAATCCCTTAATCTATGAAAGTGCTAACACCTAGACCTAGACCTAGTCAACATGAGCCTAGCACAAACTCATGGATATTATTTCCTAGACTAAGTCCTAATAATCATCAAACTAAGGTTGATTAAAATAATTAGTCCATACACACGTCCTTTGAATATAAAAGTACTGAGAAGCATTTTCAAGATACAAGATTCTAGCTAAGTCGAACCTTATAATTTGGCTAAGTCTTGGTTTGTAGGTTTTTATGATGTCTAATCTTCTCCAAAGTTTAGTCCACTGTTCTTCGGATGGGAGACTTGAGTTTTCAACTATTTGAGAAATTTCCTATGTCGATAATAATGTCCTAATGTTTATGGGTACAACTCTTATTATGGTGTAGTATAACATTTATGAATTTTATTTAAAATGTGTAAATTTGACTAATTATCTTGTTTGTTTTTTTTGGTTTTGTTTTTATGTTTTTGTAATTTTTTTTTTGTATTTTTTTATGCTTTCTTATGTTTTATAAATGAGAAATATGCCTATGTTTTTCACGTTGGGTTCACCAAAGAATGTATCTCTAAAATTCTTGCACTTATTTCCTTCAGGCTAATGGATCCGTGCCTTGAAGGGGAATGGGAGAATGATAGGTCTACACATCGAAGAGAGACACTTAAGTTTTTGTCTTATTTGGTGATTTTTTAACAAATTATTTAGGGTTCACAAGGAAACATTTCTTGGTAGTTTTTATGTCTAGGTTTGGATTTCTTTTGATGTGTTCTTTTTAAGTTCTCGCAATCACCTAGTTTTGGCCAACGCAACTAAACTATGCTAAATGTAATTAATTTTTCAATGAATACAATAGACAGTAATAAATAGAGGAAAAGCTAATGCAAATGCTTAATTATAAAGGAATTTGATGTTCTTAGTCTGAAATTCTGATGAAGATTTTGTTTCTTTTTGCAGGCAAGATTATATGCTATAGGGTCAATATTGTATGTTGCAAGTCAGGATTTGATGTACGATCTATGATCGTACAAGTCGATCAATGATCGATATATCCACTCACAATAGAAACTTGTAGTTTCATAAGTATAGTGTAGAAAACAAAAATATACAGTATGCTATAGATTCTATTGAGTAGAGATTAGATCATACAAGACTTATTGAATGCAGTACTAATAGGAATTAACATGTATATGCCTTGAACTACGTAAATTATGCAATTGAATGCAAATTAGTGAACTCCAAGAATGATGATATGCAAATAATGTTCTATATGAGATAAAAAATGATAAATGTGATGTAAAAATGCATTTTGGAAGCTATAGAGATGCAAACCAGAGCTTGGAGTTGCCCCCAAGTGACTTGCAATCAAGATCATAGCTACAGAGCAAGATCATATCTACGATCATAGGATCACATGCTACCAAGGGGAGATCATATCCATGATCATTTATCATATCCTCATGCATCCAAGATCGTACCCCTGATCCTATAGAAAAATAGCAAAATAACAAGGGCTAATGTAGAAATTAAGCGACTAAAATATAGATTATGTCAATGATTTAGGAGGAATTTGAGGGGGAGAATGCTTGATTAAATAGGCTAAACTAGTAGGTGAAATTAGGCTAAAAACAAAATAGGTTGTAACTTCTTCCAAGCTGGGATAGATCGGAAAATCCAATCCCGTAACTGTCACATAGTTGGATAGTTAAGGATAAAAAGAGTTACAACTTGTTTTTTTGTTTTTCCAAACTAAGCATTTCTATTTGGGATAAGATCATACGTACGATATGAGATATCATATGTACAATCAAAGAGATTGTAATATGATCTCATCCATTTGGACCCGATCGTAATTAAAAAGTTATTAATTTAATTTTTGAATGTTTTTGACTTTAATGCAAAATATTATGGGTCAATTTTAGGGTGTTACAGTACTCTTTATTGAAATAAGTATGAAATCAATTATTTAAGGTTTGTGAGCAAGTTGTGCTTCACTCAAGTATGAATAATTGAGTGAAACTTTTGAGTATTGGTTCGAGTGTGTTTGTGAATAACCAAGTCTTGAGAAGACTTGAGGGCAAGTTTTGAGACATTGTGAGACATGTTTTGGGATAGATTTTGAGATAGATTCTGAGTAGGTGTTGAGATAGGTTTTGAGAAATATTCTGAGATATATTTTGAGATAGATTCTAAGTAGGTGTTGAGATAGATTTTGAGATATATTCTAAGATAGAATTTGAGACAAAGTTTGAGCAGATTTAGAGATTGAGTTTGGTGTATATTTAAGATAGAGTTGATAATAAGCTTTGGGGACAACAGAGTAGAGGATAATAGTCTCTAGTGGATAGAGATCCATTAGCTAGGGTAGTAAGGACAAAGGTCTTCTATTGAGAGAGATCCACATGCCAAAGTAGTGGATGTAGAAGTCTTCTAGAATATCATCAACCAGAGCAGAGGGGATTGATTTATCCTATGGATAGAGATCCAAAAACTAGAGCAAAGGATATAGAGTTCTCCTATAGATAGATTTCCATGAACCATAGAAAGGGGATTGGTGTCTCTTTTGGATAAAGGTTCATAAACATTGTAATAGGGAATTTATTCCCAAAAGAATTCATTGAGAAAATTTATTAGGAATATTTTCTCTCTGGAGTAGCCCACATTAGGTGAACCATGTTAAATCATGTCTCTCATGTGTGTGATGATGTGTGCAATGTTTATTGCTTTGATATTGTTGATGTTATCATATGGATTGAAAAGTAAATTTTTTTATGTTATACTGTTCACCCCCCTCTCAATATAAGCTTATATTATTCATGTACATATTCTATTGAGAAGAAAAAGAGACCTCCTACTACTTATTTAACAAGGTGTATAAAATCATCTTGGATACGTCCAGAGGGAAGGCACTAAGATTTTTAGATGACATACAATAGATACTAAGTGATAAAAACTAGTGAGGCATAGAATTATATTTAGGGAGAACACAAACATTTAGGATGTAGAACAAGACCACTTTCTACCCCCTCAAGCAACCAATCATGAACATTGGCCAAAGCTACATGAGTTTCACCCATTTATAGAGGTGTGATTGAGATATATGGGTTTAGAGTAGATAAAATATCATTGGTCCTACACTCCAAAGAGAATATTAAATAATATCTAAAGGGATAAGAATCTAGATACATTTTTTTCCCATCAAAATATGTATAACATGTAGTGGGATGCCAACCCAATTGAAGAAATGACACTTGCGACTTTGGACATTAATCACCAATCCAAAAATAAAACATGTACAATCATCAAGTATATCATAAATGGATAATTTTATATTGACTTCTCATACACCTACGATAAAAAATATCCAAAAAGTACAAAAATAATTAAAATAACCATTGAAATAGTAGCCAATACCTCAACCCCTCAAAGACCCAAGTATAATATGATGTCTAAAATTATGATTTGTACTATACCAATGGCTCTAGTGGTAGTTAGTTCAATAGTATAGTATACAATTATCAAGGTGTAGAAAATATTTGATAGATATGGGGATATGTTTGGATATGTATCCTTAGAAATAAAAAATATCAATGATAGATAAATAAATTTGAGGGAAAATACCTCAAGGAGGATGCCCTCCCAAGCTATAAATGACTAGTATCATGGCCAAAAGTAAAATTACTTCCATATTGCTTACACAATCCCCTTATACCTATTATCTACATTCTTTCTTCTTTAATTCCTAGTTCTCTCTTTCCACTCTTTTTTTGAACTTCTCTCATCCTTTGCTTGTTTATCTTATAGTTCTCAAAGATATATATCACCCTAATAGTCTCTATCATGGTTGGCACTAAATCCATCACATACTTTCTATTTTTAAACATCTAAGTTACCACCTCAAAACAATTGATCCCATGAACTACATTTCCTATGTTAGCCTTACCATCACCAACTATGCCATCTCTTGGAAACACCCTAGTACAGCTGACATCACACCTACCTCCCACCATTTCCACTATATTCTCTACCATCACCAAAACATTTTCTTAGCTATCTCTACCATTAACTTCCACATACATGACATACCCACCATTATAGATGAGGAAATACCTCCTACAAGTGATGATTCCCACTATCCATACCCAAATAGTAGAGTCTATAGGAGCACCCCATATACTAGCATGGCTAATAGGACATGCTTGGCATTTCTATGAAAAACTTGAGAGATAGATATACCTAAGGCATTTTATGTTCTTATCATTGAAGTGTGTGACTAAGTGTTGGTCACGAATCCGCCTAGTCATATAAAATGTGCCCTAGACCAAGCCAACATTGAAAGGTTGAGAGAAAGAGAAGTATCCCGGGCCAATCTCCAGAGAGGGCTGGCTCCCAAACTAATCTAAACTGGTTTAAGGTTCAGGGTTAGAAATAATAGAAAGAGATGGAAATATGGCTGAAGCTAACAGTTGATAGGGAGAACAACCTTAGATACAAAATAAACTTAGACTAAATCATGAAGATAAGAAACAAATGATTCTTAGAATGCACATATATAAATTGGATCAAACATTGACCATAAGTTTGCCTTAAATTATACTTCAAATGTTCGAATGAAAACATAGCCAAATTTAGAAAAGCAGAATTCAACTTATATGTTAGCACTGGACTAAGCAGAAGTGAATTACATAGAAAGCATCACATGAAAATTAGTTTGGGTCACCAACTCAAAAGAATCTAAGAACAGAGCAAAATGAATTTAGGATTTTTGCTTTAATTTTTGCAAAAAGGTCCTCTCATTTTTATTGAGATGTACATTAGTATTTATAGAGGTCTTCCCTCTCTCTTTTGAATCACAACATTTAAACATAAAACAAATTTTGAAGGGGAGATCCACAAAATATGCACTTGAAAAGAGAAACAATCCCCGTGAATCTGCCTCGAAGAAATCACATCCCCTGCTTTTATGGATTAAGATTGAAAAATTGAACGGAAACAAGGGACCATATTTCTTCATTAAATGACTATTCTCGAGCATTCTTGAAGCATCAGGAGATCACGAACAAGAGCTTTTAATACCGGAGGCATCTTTAATTTTGGTGGCTTCGAAGACTACATGTTTTAACATGTTCTCCCTTCTTGCGCCGATTGCCATATTAAATTTTGGAGAGCTTTGATATTTAAATTAAATGTTGGGAAACATTTAATTTTGGAGTTTCTTTGACCTTGATCTCAAAAACAATTTGAGATCTTTTACATTACTTCGTTCAATCCTAATTTTGCCTTATGTTCTTCCATGCAATATGAAGAAAATGTAGACAAAACTTTATTAGGCCTTTGTTGTTGCTTCTATCGCAAAAACACGACATGTCATGAAATCATGATATTTTCTCTTTGTTTATCTTTCTCTTCTTGTTCCTCTGTGAAAATGTGACATTCTCCCTTTGTTTGGCTTTCTCCTCTTGTTCCTCCATGAAAATGTGACAAGTCATGAAAGCGTGATAATATGCCTTCATTTTTCTTTGTTTCCATGACATGTCACAAAATCACGACATTTTTCTATGCCTTGCTTTGTTTCCATGACATGTCACAAAATCGTGACATTCTCCTCTGTTTGGCTTCTTCGCTGCTCCTTGTCACAAAAATGTAACATGTCATGAAATCGCGACATCTTCCTCTTGGCGCTGTCCTTTCCGCTTTCTCATCGTGAAAATGCAACAAGTCACGAAATCGTGACAATTTTCTCCTTCTGGCTCCTTTTTTGCTTTATACCCACGAAAACGTGACAAGTCATGAAATCATGACATTTTTCTATCTTCTCCTTTTTTTTGTTGCCTCTGCTGTAAAAATTTGACATATCACAAAATCACGACATTCCGTACCATCTTGCTCCTCCACATCAATTTCTTGCTTAGAACCTTTCAGGAGCATTGGACCTACCTTTTCAAAATCCAGTTCCTGCTGTAGCATTGAAGGCTTTGCCTACATATGATGGGACTAGAAAGACCATGTATAAGCATGTGTCAGATGTGGCATCCTTGGCTACAATTCATAATATCACAGATGAAGATGTCATGATCAAATTGCTCATGCTGTCACTCCGAGGTAAGTTATTGTGCTGGTATAGATCCTTGCCTCCCAACTCCATAAATTCATGGGATCAATTAGTAGAGATGATAATCCAAGGGTTCAATGAGAAAGCAAACCCATTTTCTTTGTTGCATCAATTTACTAACATCAAGAGGCATCCTCAAGAAGAGATAGTGGATTTCAATGTTAGGTTTGCCTGAACCTGGCAAAGAGTTCCTGATGGTCTCTGCCCTACTAATGACCAAGCAAAATTTTACTTTCTTAGGGATTTCCACTCAGATATTAGTATGAACATTAGGATGTCAAATGTTCAAACCTTTCCTGCACTATATTCCTAGGAACAGAAGGCTAAGTCTGATCTAATTGCCATTGGGAAATTGCCTCTAAAAATTACTATGCCCATTTTTCTCGAGCTTCTGCAATACCAGCATACAGGTGCAGCCTCCACATCTTACATTGCTCCATCCATGTACCCTTCATCTTCATGGAATCCTCCCAAAACTTCGGTACCTATGATTCCCATTCCACAGTTAACCTCTCTAGTTCCAAATCCTGCATTACCTTCTCCACCAATTCCATTACCTCTACCAGCACCACCTGTGTCCTCAAGCCCAGATCCTCAATTGACAGTTTTGCAAGAAATTTAGTCGATCATGAGATCCCTCACTAACAATATGACATCTATGGAGTGAAGAGAGGTGGAAAGGAACTATCATCCACAAAGATTTATTCCGACGGCAACTAGAGAGCAAATTGCTCCTAGCAAGGCTATAGAGAAAGTACCTGAGAGGAACTTAGTGAACTTGGTAAGTGAAGAAGCTGGCCCCTCTAAAGTTTCACATGAGCCATCTTACTGGTGTTCTTCATGCAACGAACCACATGATGAGTCCACTTGCATGGTCCACCAAAATTATTTACAAGTTCTTACAAGGAGCCGTGTAAACATGATTCAAGAGGTAGATCATAATTCTGTGATGTCTCCTGAGGAACACATTGCAGTATTGACACACAGTGGCAAGAAACCAATGGTGGTAGATCTGGATAAGATGGAGCCATTGAAAGTGCCTCTTGCACAAGCAATAAAGCAAAAAATACCTACAAAGACTCATGATACTCTAGCCCCACAACAAGATCCACCTATTTTTTTGAAGGATTTGCTTCCACCACAAGCAAAAGAGAGGATGCAAGCTAAGGCTTCTACCTCCTAGCCGCAAGTAGAAATAAAGGAACAAGCTAGAGAGACATTGCGGTATCCATCATTGACTAAATGAAAGCGAGTGGAGGCCACCCAAAAATATAGAAGTAAATTTGAATCTGCTAGTGGAGGGAGACAACCGATTTTGATGGAGTACAACATCGTCAAAGAACTCAAAAGGATACCAACCAAGGTAAGTTTGTATGACACCTTCCAGCTACCTGGACAGGTGAATCTCTTACAGGAATCCCTGAAGACCACACAAAGTAAGGGGAAGGCTCCAGCCTAGGTAGTTATGTCTCAAACTCTAATCTCTTTAGTCACTAGAAAAAATAGACCACCACCTTTTTATCTTTCATTGAGAATGGAAGGACATGTGGTGCATAATTGCCTCATTGACTCAAGAGTAGCTACTACTGTCATGCCTAAGGTAGTATGTGATGTCATAGGCATGTAATATACAAGGACTAGCATGTGATTTTTGTAGCTAGATGGTACCTCAGTAAAGACGATGGGTGTAATTAAGGATGTTCCTATCTCCTTGCATGCCATGCCTCAGATTACTGTGATCCAGGAGATCATAGTAGTGGACGTAGAGCCATGTTTTGGTATGTTTCTCTCCTAAGAGTTCATAGCTAAACTCGTGGGTTACCTTTATTTGGATTTTACTCATTTGGAGGTGATCGATAAGGTAAAAAGGTGAAATTTTTCAATGAGAAGCCTTCCACATTTCATGTGGAGAGAATAGATGAAATGGACAGGTTAGCAAATTCAGTGCACATGTTGTCTGAAGAATTTGGTGAGCTTGAACTTATGGAAGAATATTTGGAAGAGCTCCACCCAGAACATGAATTTTCCATGGCAAATTTCAACACCATGATGGAAACTGACTTGGGGTGTTACTCCATTTTTAACCTGAAGAGTCTAAAGAAAAGAATGATGAAAGTCAAGATCAGCTCTGGAAGCTCTATTTCGATGGATCATGATGTAGAAATGGCATTGGAGCTAGGATTGTTCTAGTATTACCTTCTAGGATTCAATGATCTTATTCATATCATTTGAACTGGAGCTGCACAAATAATGCAGTAGAATATGAGGCTTTATGCCTAGGCCTCAAGAAGGCTGAGAAACTTGGAGCACGATAGTTGCAAATATTTGGTGACTCTAAGCTGATTATCAATCAGGTAACCAATAAGTGTGTGTCTAAGAACCACTATCTAAAGAATTATTGCAATAAGGTCTGGGACCTGCTCGAATCATTCTCTTCTCTCAGCATGAGTTTCATTCCACAAGAACAAAATAGACATGCTGACCTGCTGACTTATTTGGGAGTAAATTTTTCACCAATTGAGCAGGTGGTGAGAAGGCCAAAAATAGTGAGAATGATGTATAGGCCCTCTGTCCCAGACAAGGATACCTTTTGGAAAGTATTCGATAGTGATGAGAAAATTGTTAACTTTTTTGTCCAAGAAGCTGCCACCATCAATGCAAGGACCTTGGAGCATGAAGAAACTGAAGGCCTGATTTAGTTGCAAAACAACCACATTCCTAAAGGCCTCATTACTCTAGAAATATTTTTTTATCAGAATGATTGGTCCAAGAAGCATCAGATCAAGGTCAATGAGAAAGAATACATGGAGCTTCAGTTGGAGGCTGATAAGGTCATCAAAATTAGGACTGATTCTACTTTCATTGAATTGCAAGAGATTAAACAATTGTGTCAAGATTTTTTTGACATCATGGCCTGGAGCTACGAGGATCTGAGGGGATATGATAAAGAGATCATTCAGCACACTATTGAGATAGAAGAAGGAGTCAAACCCTTCAGGAAAAAGTAGAGACTTGTGAACCCAGAGATTAAAGCCCTCATGAAGGCCAAAATTGTAAAGATGTTGTAGGCAAATATTATACATCCAATTAAGAACTCAACTTGGGTTGCTAATTTGGTTTTGGTCCGTAATAAAAATGGAGATATACGGCTATGTGTGGATTTTTGAAACTTGAACCAAGCATCCTTGAAGGATCACTACCCATTGCCTCACATTGATCAGAGCCTTCACATTGTTGCTAGGGCTCAACACTTTTCATTGCTAGATGGATTCTCTGGATACAATCAAATTTGGGTCAAGGATGAAGATCAACACAAAACCGCATTCACAACCAAGTGAGGTACCTTTGCTTATCAGTGCATGCCCTTCGGATTGTCCAATGTTGGGGATACATTTCAAAGGGCCATGGACATCGCATTTGGAGAGCTTTTAAATAAGATCATTGTCATCTATCTCGATGATATGACTATCTTTTTGCACAAATCAGAAGAACATTGTTCTCATCTGAGGCAGATATTTGAGAAATGTTAGGATTTTGGCATCTCCATCAACCCAAAGAAGTCCATTTTTGCAGTAAAGGAAGGTAAGCTCTTGGGAAATGTCATCTCAGAGAACGGTTTGGCAATTGATCCATCGAGATCTAAAGCTTTGAAGAAACTATCACTCCCTACCAATAAGAAAGAGTTGCAATATTTCTTCGAGCAAATCAATTTTGTCAAAAAATTTATTTTTGAATTTGCCCTAGTAGTCAAGCCCATGACTGAGCTATTAAAGAAAGATGTGGAGTTCAAGTTGACAACTCAGAGGAAAGATGCATTTCAGGAGATTAAAGATAGAATTGTACAAGACCCTATATTGATCAATCCATATTATTCTAAATACTTCATTCTATTCGTAGTTGGAGAGGATGAAAGCTATGCTGCAGTGCTTACATAAAAAGGAGATGATGGGGATGAAAGATACATCACTTTCTTTAGCCAGGTTATCTTACCCCATGAGGAGAGATACAATTTCATTAAGAAATAGGTCTATGCTATCATGAAGTCTCTCAAAAAGTTTAGGCACTTCGTATCTCAGAGCAAGATGATCATCCACATCATTCACCCCAATGTAAGGAACTTCATCATTCAGGGTGAGATGGGCGATAAGCGTGTCGGTTGGGTCACCAAAATTCAAGAGTTTGATTTTGAGATCCATCCAACCAAGTTGGTGTGGGGTAAGGCCTTATGCCAGCAATTAGAAAAAACTACGGCCTCTGAGATAGTTGATCATCAAGTGAACGACCTTGCTAAAGAAATGAATCTAGTGAACCTCTTTGCACAAGGCCAAGATTGGGCGAATGACCTTGTTGAGTATTTTTCAATGGGCAGATGTCCCCCATAATTAAATGCTTCACAACAGAGAAGGTTTCGCCTATAATATCTTAGGTATGTATTGTTTCCCAAGGGATTGTTCTTCAAAAATATTGATGGAGTTCTTCTAAGGTGCGTTAAGGAACCCGAGAAAGCTAGATTCCTGGAGGAGTTTCATTTTGGCAAGTCGAGAGGACATTACGCTGGTAGGCCTATGGCCTTAAAGATTATTAGGGATAGTTACTATTGGCCAAATTTGTTCGTAGATACTTTCAAGATTTCTCAAGCTTGTGCCAAATGCCAAAGGTATACAGGATGGATCAGAAATGCACCATTGCCCCTACATCCAATTCAAGTTGAAGCACCTTTTTAGCAGTGGGGGCTAGACTTTATTAGGATCATTGATCCAATCTCTTCATCCAAAAACAAGTACATCTTGATGGCTACTGATTACTTTACAAGATGGTCTGAGGCTATTCCAACCAAAGGTTGCAAATCAGGATGTAGTAATCACTTTCATTGAAGGACTGATCACACGTTTTGGCATTCCTGATGCCATCATCACAGACAATGGAACTCCATTCATTGGAGCCAATCTAGGAGAATTTGCAAACAAGTACAGTATTTCTTTTAAGACATCCTCTAATTATTACCCTCGGGGGAATGGCTTGGCGAAATCTACAAACAAGAACTTTCTATGGATTTTAAAGAGATCCTTGGGGGATAATAAGAGATCTTGGCACCTTTTGTTGAATCAGGCCTTATGGGCAGATAGAATTTCAATCAAGAAGTCTATCAAGACTTCACCATAAGCCCTGGTATACTAGAAAGAGGCAAGATTGCCTATTCATTTAGAACTGCCTACCTTGCAACAATTGAAGGAATTCTTGAATGATGAAGAAAATATGGATCCTATGAACATACGATTGGCTCAATTGTTGCAGCTGGAAGAGCAACGTTCTTTGGCCTATGATGAGTTTGCCAAGAATTCACATGCTATTTCAAAATGGTTTCAAAAAGGTTCTACTGACCATAAATTCAAAGTGGGTGATTTAGTCTTAAAGTAGAACAAAAAGAAGGCCAAGCCAGGGATGCATAAGAAATTTGATGCTCTATGGGAGGGCCCATTCTAGATTACCAGTACAAGTGCAGCCAATTCATTTTATCTTGAGGACTTGGAAGGTAATCCACTTCCTATCTCAGTGAATGAATTTCATTTGAAAGCCTATATTTCATAATGTGAGAACACAGTGCTACCTTATACATAAATTAAAAAAACAAGAGAAGAAAAAAAAAAAAAGCGCCACTTGTGGGAGTCCCCCTTTGTGCAGAATTCGTCAAATTCAACTCCTTTTGCACATGAGCCCGCAGGTATGTCCATTTATCTCTCTTTTTATTTTCCTTCCCAGCAGGTAGTGGCTTCCATCTACTTCTTTCTTCCACTTCCTTCCTTATTTTCATTCCCTACCTCTCCCACTCCTTCCACTGTACATAATCAAGCCACTATCGTTGTTTCTACTCCCCTCTCTAATGTTCCCCTTTCTTCACTTGCCCTTTCTTCTAATCCTTTGTCTTTTGAGCACTTCTCCATAGTATCTATCACTTCTACTCCTCCATCCTCCACCATTCCATCGTTGACCATTCACGTTCCATAGCCTGCACATTTGTCAGTCATCACCCCATCCATTCCTATCTTTGTAACCCAGGTGCTTCTCACCACTGCCATGGAGACCCTTTCACAACACCTAGTGATTACTCAACTCAACCAAGCTATGCAAAATGTAGTAGTTAAAAGGAATAAGGGAAGTTTTGCTATTCCACAATTTTTTGCTAAAAGTCCTGGAATAAGGGAAGAGCTTATTGCAGCAGCCCGTAGAGACGTCCAACATCAACCAGCACTCACTTCTTCTGCTCCTCCAGCTTCTTGACTCTATTGCCCAATGAATAAAGGCCTGGGGTTCATGCATACATTAGAACTGTATACCCCAAGAGCCGCCAAGAATGTTGGCATTTTTGCCACATTTTTTTGTTTTTTTTTTTTTTGTTGTTGGTCATGCAAATTAATGCACAAATTGTAGAGATACTCACTCCTCTGTTTGTCCCTCCAAGCACCTCGAAAGGGATAATTAGTAAAAAACAAAAATCTCTACAAGTTTTGTGCCAAGGCAAAGTAAGTAGAAAATGTCACGATATCGCGGCATGTCACGATATCGCGACCTGTTGCGGTTTCAAGACGTCCGAAGCAAAAAATAGCAAAGTACAAAAAAATGTCGCAATATCGCAACATGTCACATTTTTGTGACCTGTTGTGGTTTCACGCTAGCAAGTTGCAAAATGAAGCAGTGAAGGAAAATTGTCACAAAATTGCGACATGTCAGATTTTTGCGGCAGACAGCAGTAAAGGGGAGCACCAAGGATGACATGTCGTGATTTCGCAACTTGTCGCATTTTCATGGGTCCAAAGCTGAAAAGTGCAAGACAAAAGAAAATTTCACGATTTCGTGATATGTCACATTTTCACGATGGAGGCAACAACAAAGGAAGAAGACAAAATTGTCATGATTTCACGACATGTCATGATATCGTGACCTGTCATGTTTTCACGACTTGGAGAAGCGTAGGAACAAAACGAAGGGAAAATGTCATGATTTCATGACTTTTCACATTTTAGTGGCTAAAAGCGACGAAAGAGCCAAGTGAGAGGAGGATGTCATGATTTCATGACATGGCACATTTTCGTGGAAGTGCTAAAGAGAAACACAAGGCGGGACAAAATTGTTGTGATTTTGTGACATTTTTGGAAACAAATCCAGGCGGGAGGCAAATGTCACAATTTCATGACTTGTCACATTTTCGTGACTAAAGAAGATAAAAGGAACAAGGTAGGAGAAAATTGTCGTGATTTCGCGACATGTCATGATTTTGTGACTTGTCTTGTTTTTGCGGCAGGAAAGCGAGGAAGGAGGAAGATGGTACAAAATGTCACGATTTTGTGACATGTCAAATTTTCACAATAGAGGCAAAAGAACGAAGGAGAAGACAGAAAAATGTCATGATTTCGTGACTTGTCATGTTTTGCAGGTATAAAGCAGAAAAGGAGCCAGAAGGAGAAAATTGTCGCGATTTCATGACTTGTCATGTTTTCGCGGTGAGAAAGCAGAAAGGACAGTGCCAATAGGAAGATGTCGTTATTTCACAACATGTTACATTTTTGCGACAAGGAGTAGTGAAGAAGACAAACAACGAAGAATGTCACGATTTCGTGACATGTCGTGGAAATAAAGCAAAATGAAGGCGGATTGTCATGATTTTATGACTTGTCACGTTTTCACAAAAGAACAAGAGGAGAAATCCAAACAAAGGGAGAATGTCACATTTTCATGGAGGAACAAGAAGAGAAAGCTAAACAAAGAGAAAATGTCATGATTTTGTGACATGTCGCATTTTCGTGACAAAAGCGACAACAAAGGCCTAATAAAGTTTTGTCCGCATTTTCTTCATATTGCATGGAAGAACATAAGGCAAAATGAGGATCGAACGAAGTAATGTAAAAGCTCTCCAATTGGTTTTGAGATCAAGGTCAAAGAAACTCCAAAATTAAATGTTTCCCAACATTTAATTTAAATATCAAAGCTCTCCAAAATTTAATATGGCAATCAGTGCAAGAAGGGAGAATGTGTTAAAGCATGCAGTCTTCGAAGCCACCAAAATTAAAGATGCCTCCTATATTAAAATCTCGTGTTCGTGATCTCCTAATGCTTCAAGCATGCCCGAGAACAGTCATTTAATGAAGAAATCTGGTCCCTTGTTTTTGTTTGATTTTTCAAGCTTAATCCATAAAAGTAGGGGATGTGATTTCTCCGAGGCAGATTCACGGGGATTGTTTCTCTTTTCAAGTGCATATTTTGTGGATCTCCCCTTAAAAATTTGTTTTATGTTTAAATGTTGTGATTCAAAAGAGAGAGGGAAGACCTCTATAAACACTAATGTACATCTCAAGAAAAAGGAGAGAACATTTTTGCAAAAATTAAAGCAAAAATCCTAAATGCATTTTGCTTTGTTCTTAGAGTCTTTTGATTTGATGATTCAAACTGATGTTCATGTGATGCTTTCTATGTAATTCACTTCTGCTTATTCCAGTGCTAAAATATAAGTTGAATTTTGTTGTTCTAAATTTGTCTATGTTTTCATTCGAACATTTGAAGTATAATTGAAGGCAAAATTATGGTCAATGTTTGATCCAATTTTTGTATGTGCATTCTAAGAATCAGTTGATACTTATCTTTGGGATTTAGTATGAGGTTATTTGCTATCTGAGGTTGTTCTCCCTATCAACTATCGGCTTCGGCCATATTTCCATCTCTCTCTGTTATTTCTAACCCTAAACCTTAAAACTAGTTTAGATTAGTTTGGGAGCCAGCCCTCTCTGGAGATTGGCCCGGGAGACTTCTCTTTCTCTAGGCCTTTAAATGTTGGCCGTGTCTATGGTGCATTTTATATGACTAGGCGAATTCGTGACCAACACTAAGAAAATGCACAATAACATGTAAATAAAATAAAATAAAATTTGATATTGTATTTATAGACTTTTTATGCTACAAATCAGCCTTTTTGGTTATAATGGACCTCCTAAAAGGGAGGGTTTCCTTTTTAAATGCGTTCAATGATACCATACATCATATCCTTGTTCACACAAAAAATTGTAGGAGGGTTTTAAAGCCTTGTTACTTGACTTCCTGAGCCTCTATATGGATCATAGTCCCTACACACAAGCCCACAATGAAAGCATTAGTAGCATATATTTGGCCTTTCTAGATAAAGCCCAAGATCATGAAAAATGATTACAAAAATCTTACAAAATATTACAAAATATTTTACAAAATTTACTTAACTAGACAAAATGGTTACAAAACCTTATAAAATACCTCGTTTTACCTTGCTTAGTTGTTTGTTGTTGGTTTTGGATATTTTGTACCTTTGAGACTCAACTGCCTAGGGTGGTTGGCTCTATGTAGCCACACATGGTGGTTAGATTCTATGTAACTACCTAGGTCAGTTGGATCCATGTATCCACCTAGGTAAATTGAATTTATGTTCTATAAGGGGCTTCAGACTCAAATATAGACCTTTCTATAAGTGTCTTAGGGCTTCTAGTGCAAATATGGTGTTTTTTGGTTGTCAAATATGAGAACACCTATAAAAAAAATATCACCATACATTCCAAAGAGCCTGCATGATTGATGTTCTTGAGCTCTTTGAATAAGGTACCTACATCCACAAATTCAAAAATATTTAAGGAAGGTCAAACAAAATCTAGGTAAAGTTTTGGTAGTGTTTTGTGCACTTTGTCCCTAAGCAAATGAAATGAGATCATATTTATAATATTTCCCAAGGGTGAGAAGAGTGATGAGGGGGTGATAGGATGACAAAAATATGGCCTAGGTGAGATAATGTATTCATATTAGGTTTCTCCACTTGGTTGCTTGGATGGACAAGTGTGTAATATTTTCTAGTTGGGCTATGACATACTATGACGTGCTATGACATGCATTATTAATGATATTAGGTTGAGAGATTCCTCACCCACCAAAATGGCATGCTTCATCAATGTTATTTGGTAGAGGGAATCCTCACCCATGTGCATTAATAATATTAGGATGTGGAGGATATTACGGAGTAAATACCAACTAGAGTGAGGTGGACCTAGCTTAAATAGAAGGATCATTTCATGATCATGATGTGTTAGGAGAAGGAAGGTGCTTAGGATGGTCAAAGGGGTTAGGATAGTCAACATTAATATTTATAAGGTTGCAATGTATTAATTAAAATAATTGTAGAATTTATTAAATATTAATATTTAACCAATGCTAATGTGACACTTTTTAGGTGTCTATAGATGTTCCTTTTTGTACGACGTGTGCAAACACAATATGGTACAAAAATAAATGATACCTATTGCTGGATTTATGATGGATAGTGACAATTATTGGTGAATAACAAAGAATGGGTTTTGTCTTGAGAGAAGTAATGCAATATTACCCCAAATAAAGAACAATGTAGGATGCACCAGTCATGGAATGGATGAATATCTATGAACCTTGTTGTTGATAAATTTTTTAATGCATTGAAAATAATTATATTAACAACTATACTAATAATACATGAGCCATGAGTCATTGTTCTAAATAAATATTCTAATGGTACATGATCCGTTATGCTATGAACTAAGCTATGATTAACAAAACAATTTTGTAATGATCAAAAAACACACAAATAGAAAAATACAAAAATAGAAAAAGTTTTTTTTTTTACTAAGGATAGAGGTACATGAACCCTTCATGGACCCCTAACCAAACTATTATTTACCTAAAGTTTCAATGTTCTAATTTTTCCTAAAATCTACATCTCATAAGGTACCATAACACAAGTCCATCTGTGTAGGTGTATCATGTGTTACTGCAAATAAGCCCATATATACCATCACTCTTTATTAGATAGACTTATCACCCTCAGTACATCGAAGGTATACACGCATATACATATCATACACAATTCATTATGTGTAGGTATGCTACGAATATTGCAAGTTAAGCTATCTATCCCATCTACACGATGAGCTATCCTAACTCAGATTTAGTCTCTCCATAACTTAGTCCTTTATCTCCATAAGGGGGTCTCAATTCCCTTAGGTCTCCTATGTTCACCCTAAGGGGTTCTCAATTACCTTATTTCACCTATGTTCACCCTAAGGGGTTTTTAATTCCCTTAGGTCGCCTCTGAGTTCACCCTAGAACTCTACTCTTATATTTCTATCATCAAGCAACCAAAAAAAATTACATCTAGATACAAAAACATCAAAGAGTAATCACTAAGCATCCAAAAAATAAAGAAGGATTAACACTAAAATAGAATCAGCTACATAGTATAACCAAATATGAAAATAAAGTAAAAGTACCTTCTCTAAACCAATAAATAATTATTGCATGAAATATTGCATGGTAAATCCTTCTTAATTTAAATAATATTACATTAAATACATTGGAGATGTCTCCCCACAATTCGAGCATAAGTAAAGAAACATAAAATACAATTACCTATACTTTATTTCCATTGAACTCTTTGCTTCTCCTTGCTTCCCATTTGTTCTTTGAGGGTACTAGGGAATCAAGGCACCCATGGTTCAGGATAGGCATACCTCTAAATGCATCTATTCATTTACTTTACCAAATTGTAACTATACAAAATTCAATTAAATTTCCAACCATATAATGCATAATGGATATTATAAAATATCCTTTACTTTTATCTTCACCTCTCAAGTTCCCTTAGAGAGTCATCCAACATGTACTACTTAGATCAAGGTCTAACTTTAATCAAATCCATTCATGTCTTAAAGAATTAAAGTCCCATACCTTTAACCTCTAAAATAATCCTTTTCTTTTTCATTCCCTAAATCAAAGCCCCATAACTTCAATTCAAAGAATAAATCTACATCCTTTTTAATTCACAAATTCCAATCAAATCAATTACTATTTTCAAGCATTAAAGTCACATACTTTTAACCTTTAAAACAATCATTCATTCATTCCCTAAATTAATTCCCCATAACTTTAATTCAAAGAATAAATCTACATCATTTTTAATTAAAATCCCCTAAGGTAATTAACATTAATCAAAGGTTTCCATTTAATTAAAATATCCTAATATAATCACATTAATCAAAGGTTCCTTTTTAATTAAAATCTCATAAGTTAATCAGCATTAATCAAAGGTTCCTTTATAATTAAAATCTCATAAGTTAATCAGCATTAATCAAAGGTTCCTTTATAATTAAAATCTCCTAATATAATAAAAATTTATCAAAGGTTCCTTTTTAATTAAAATATCCTAAGATAATGATAAATAAAATGTTTATTGTCACACAAATCAATATAACTAAAATGGCTAAACGAATGAGGAAAAACTACTTTGCTAGGGCTTCATGAAGAAAAACTGCTCTGCGAGGATGGCAGCAGCTTCCAGAGAAGGTCTAAAAAATTGGAGGAATATCGTTATGGCATCGGTTTCGGCATAGAGAATGCATGCTCATGATGTTTTTTCATCTAAAAATGGCTGGAAGGAACATGATTTTCCAGTGCATGTTAGGAATTGCTTATTAAAGAACAATGGATGATTGGAACGATGTGAAGCTAGGCCAGTTCTAGTGGTTCAACCAGACTCGGTGGCTGAATATGTGGAGTATCTAACCAAACATGCCCTTATTGGAAAATTTTTGGGTATCCGAATTTCTCTCCCATTTATGGAGGCTTGGGTCAAGAAGACTTGGAATCCTGAAGGCAATGACGAGGTGATGATGAGTGCAAACAACTATTTTATGGTGGTTTTCTCTTATATTGTAGATCATAACAAATAATTTGAAGGGGGTCCTTATTTCTATAACCAAGTGGGACTCTTTATTAAACACTAGAATGTGGGTTTCAACCCATCAGAGGAGCAACCATCATAGGTTACAGTATGGGTGTGACTTCCATGGCTTCCATTGGAATTTTGGAGAACTGATGTCTTGCATAAGATTGTGCTTTTGCTTGGGAATCCAGTTGGACCGTCACAACATACAATGGATAAAAAGGTAATATCTATTGCTCATATTTGTGTTGAAATTGACTTAAATAATCCTATTCTAGATTCTATTGAAATACAATTTGGATCAACTACATGGGTTCAAAAACTTGACTATGAAGCTCTTCCATTTCATTATCGGATTTACTATGAATATGGGCACCTGCAAATAAAATGCCCTAATTTTTTCTCATGTGTGGCTTCAAATCATGAGCCCTCTCAGTTCGAACAAATTTTGGATAAAGGAAAAGCCATGATAAAGGAAGGAGAATGGGATAAGGAAGGTTTTTTTTTGGTAAAAGCCCGAAATAGAGGACGAAGGGCAAACAAAGACCTTAAGGATAGCCAGCCAGATGCTCTACTCAACCATTTTTAAATATTAGATGATCTTTATCAGTGCATGGAGATACCTGAAACATCACTACCTAATGCAAATATAACAAGGCCGAATAAGATGTCTCTTCTTTAGGTGGAACTTAAGGAATCAGATCTAGGGGGTTAAAATGAAGAATAAAGGGCTTTGGATCTGAGTATAGGGGACATGGTTGGGTCTAGCCCTATAATGGAAACTATTTTGGAAAGTGGTACATATTTAGTTATGCCCTCTCCTACTCAGGAACTGATGCAGTCATCCTTGGACTGCAAAACTCCTATGATGTTGGGATTGCAGTAGAAAATAATTTAAAAAAAAAAATCGGATAAGAATATGAATGTGGGTCGGAAGAAGGACCAGGATAAAATTAATTTAATGGGGGATAATTTGATGGAGTCAATCTTGGTGAGAATATTGGACTCCCATTTTTATAACCCCCAAAAATTATTATCCTCTCATGGAATGTAATGGGGTTAAACATCTCCAGACAAAAAGTTGTTCATGATTTGGTTTGTGTGCATTCTTTGGATGTGATGTTTATTTAGGAGACTAAATTGGCTATTGATAGTATGTTCAATATTGCTCCCAATTTATGGATAAGGGGGTAATGCCAGTGTGTTGGTGCATGTGGATATGCTGGTGGCATTGTTTGTTTATGGGATTCGGTTAATATATCCCTTCTTACTTGGATTTCTAGCAGATGGTCTATTTCGATGGTCGGGCATGATAATGAATTTGGTGAAACCATCCTACTTACAAATGTGTATGCTCCTATTGATTACAATGGTAAAGTGAATTTTTGGGAGCACATTTTCTTTATGAGAAGTTTGGTTCCCCTGTACCCATGGATTTTGGCTGGAGACTTCAACTCTATCACTTGTCTAGAGGAGAAACATGGTGGGGTGGACCGTCTCGAGACTTTTTCTTCTCTATTTAGTGCTCACATCCAGGCCCTAAACTTGGTTGAAATAAATCCATATAATGGGATCTTTAGTTGGAGCAATAGAAGGTGTGGGGAAGATTCCATCTTAGAGAGACTAGATAGGTTTTTGATATTCAGTTATTGGATGGGTGATAACATAAGTGCTAGTTCTATGATTCTGGAGGGTAGGGGATCTGATCATTGGTCTATCAAACTCTCTTCTTTAGAGTTAGGGATAATAAAAAATACCTCCTTTAAGTTTCAAATTATGTGGCTTCATGATCCTAAGATTCATGATTTCATGCGAGGCTGGTGGACCACTGGCAAACCTCCTCATGGCACCACTATGTATTCTTTTATGAAGTGACTACAATTTGTAAAACATAAATTGAAGATATGGAATAGACTAAATTTTGGGAACCTTTCCTTGGCTAAGCTGGCATCTCTTAGGATGATGGAATAATCTTCAAGTAATATTAGAGATCAAGGATTCACAAAGGAGCTTCTTGTTGAGGAATTTGAGGCTGCGAAAGACCTTGTTGAATGGGAACTGAGGGAATAATCTTTCTGGAAACAAAAATCTTGAGTAGGCTTCAGGAATGGGATAGGAACATAGCCTTCTTTTATAACTCAGTTAAGGCTCACCGTAATGGTAACCTAATTACCTCTCTTATGAATTCTTAGGGTGCCCTAATCTCTTCTTTCAGGGATATTTCATAATAGTCTAAGAGGTATTTTTCCTCTATCTTCAAGGAGGACTCCTTATCAGATGATGAGAATGAAAAGCTTATTCTAAATTGTATTCCAATGATTGTTTCTAGAGAGATGAATAAGCACTTTATGGGTCCAATTTCCCTTGAGGAGTTGGAAAATTTTGTATTCAAAATGAAAAAGGAAAATCCCCAGGCCTAGATGGATTCCCGAATGAGTTTTATCAGGATTTTTGATATTTAATCAAATTTGATCTTTTGGAGGTGGTCCATGAGTCCCAAATGAATAAATAGATGCTAAGGGACCTAAATTCTAACTTTGTGGTTCTTATACCCAAAAAAGAGGGAGCAAATTCCTTGGATATGTTCAGGCCTATTGCTCTCTACAATGTTGTGTATAAGATCATCACAAAAATTATTGCTAAGAGGTTGAAGATATGGTTGAGAAAAATCATCTCTGAGGATCAAAGAGGGTTTGTTTCTAGATGACAAATATTGTATGGGGTTGTTATTACTACAAAATCTATTCACTCGATGGAAAATTCTAAGGAGAAAACTATGTTCATTAAGTTGGACATGGCCAAAGCCTATGATCGGGTTAGATGGTCCTTTCTTCAGAAATTTCTTGTTGCTTTTGGATTTAAGGAGGAATGGATTATATGGGTGATGAGTTGTGTTTCTTCTTCCTAATTATTTGTTCTTGTTAATAATGAGCCATTAGAGTTGTTTGAGGCCTCAAGGGGATTGAGGCAAGGAGATCCTTTATCTCCTTATTTGTTTATCATTATGGTGGAAGGGTTGGGAATATTACTCAAGTCTCAAGTCATGCAGGGTCTCATTCAGGGGTGGAAGTGGGATAGTAGTTTGCCACCTCTTTCCCACCTTCAATTTGTTGATGATACTACTTGGTTGGGATTTATCACTATCAGGGAAGTTGGCAATATTAGATAGTCTTTTGACATATATCTTGGTGCCTCCGGATAGTTGATTAATGAGGAAAAGTCTTCTATTTACTTCTTCAATACCCCTCCTCTTATTCAATCCAGGATTGCTTACATTCTAAGATTCCAAGTTGGGACTCCCCCATTCATTTATCTTAGTATTCCAATTTCATCTCATCCTCTACCTAGATCTTCTTGGTAGTATATGCTTGATAAGTTTAGAAGGAAGGTGAATCACTGGAATTTCAAATGGATATCCACTGTAGGTAGAGTGTTGCTTTTAAAATCTATTGTTCAAGCTTTACCCATTTATAGATTTTTTGTACAAATAGCTCCCTCTCACTTCATCAAGGACATTGATGCTTTTTGAAGACAATTTTTATGGTCTATAAAAATTGATCAATCTAAATGGAATTTGGTTAGGTGGGATTCTCTATGTAGGCCAGTGCAAGAGGGAGGCCTTGGGTTGCAACAAACAACTCTTTTTAGGCAGGATTTGGCTACAAAACTTTATTGGAGATGGTGTACCTCTGAAGATTAGATTTGGGCTAAAATATTATCTTGTAAATACTTGAGAGGTATTTCTAAGGTTGATATCCCTAGAGTCATCTTAGTTGCGAAAGGTTCGATTATCTGGGACACTCTGAAAAGAGGAGCTAATTTAATCAAGCAGGGTTTGTTCTGGATTTGCAATTAGGGATCAAATGCTCTTTTTTGGGAGGATTATTGGGATGGTCACCCTCCTATCTTAAATCAATATCCTCGATTACAATCCCTAAGAATTTTTTTCTTGGAAGAAGGTTGGTCTCATGTGGAATTTAAAAAAATCTAATCTTTTGGAAATATGGAGATGTACAGGTTGAAAGATCCGCAAGAATGGCCCTAGGGGGGACTGGCCAAGGACAAAGAGGTGCTTTCTCTTATTATTATGGGGAGGCATTATTCTTCATTGAGGGGTAAAGATATTCTATCTTGGAACCCTGATCCTAAGGGAACCTACTCGATAGCCTATGGTTATCAGGTTCTTGATAAGCAAAAGTATGGGAGTCTTCCTATCACTTGGTGGAAAAAGGTGTGGAACAAATTTGCTTGGCCAAAATGTAACTTCTTTCTATGGTTGGTAGCTCGTAATAAATGCCTCACTTGGGATAATGTGAGAAAGAGGGGATTTTAGGGTCCCTCTTTTTGTGTCCTTTGCAGTAAGAATGAGGATGACTCTTCTCATTTATTTTTCCAATGCTCCTTTTCCAGAGACATTTGGCACTATTGGTGGAGTGCTTGGAACCATCCATGTTTTCATGTGTTGTCCCTGGTGGAGTTTTGGAGTAGTCTAGGTAGACCTCCGACCAAGGCCCCATTCCTTAGTGTGGCTTAGAATTTGGGTCCTTCTTGCATCATCTGGAAAATTTGGTTCGAACAAAATTGACACATATTTTAGGGTAGTAATTTGGTTGTTCAATAGATCTGGCAAAGGATCCTGTATATGGTTCAGGAAACCATCCATAGAAAATGTTATGTGGACCCTCTTTAGGATTCTAGGGAGGAGAAGGTACAAAAAGCCCTTGGTCTCTTTGGGGGTGGTGTGAACTCTTCTAGCCCTAGTAGGGTTCCTCAGCTCAGTAAGAAGGTTAGGAGAGATGGTATGTGGAGGCCACCTCATAGAGGAGTTTTAAAAATTAATACAGATGGATTCTCCAGGGGTAATCCTGGACATGCTGGCATTGGTGGTGTTGGGAGAGATTCTACTAGTGGTGTTAGTTTTTTCTTTTCCATTTATAAATGTGTTCACTCCAACAATTTTATGGAAGCTCTTGCAATTCTTGAGGCCTTGCGAAGGGGGTTTTCTCTTGGCTGGCATAGGATTATCTATGAGTCTGACTCTCAAATTATGGTTAATATTTTAAATAGTAAAAGGGTGGAGGAATTTAATTGGCAATTGGCCTCTGTAGCCATTTAGATTCTCATAATTAGTGAAGAGTTTGAATTTATATCCTTTGTGCACATTCCAAGGGAATGGAATGTGGTTGCTGATTACCTGGCCAAAAGGGCTTCTGAGCTGCTGGATCCTTGGAGTATCGATAATTGGAAGAGTCTCCCATTTGGGGACTCTCAACTCCTGTGGGAGTTGATCCATAAGGATGTACAAACTTAATGTAGTTTTTTCTTGTTGTCTTTTCTGGGTGTCATTCTATTCTAGTGGTTTTAGCATGTTTGGCTATTTATTTGAGTCCTGGTTGGAAGCTCAGTTGTACTTTGTAATCCAAACTTTTTATCAATAAATTTTTACCCCTTTATTTAACAAAATATCCTAAGATAATCAACATTAATCAAAGGTTATTTTTTCAATTAAAATCTCCTAAGATAATCAACATTAATCAAAGGTTCCCTTTTAATTAAAATATCCTAAGATAATCAACATTAATCAAAGGTTCCTTTTTAATTAAAATATCCTAAGATAATCAACATTAATCAAAGGTTCCTTTTTAATTAAAATATCCTAATATAATCAACATTAATCAAAGGTTCATTTTTAATTAAAATCTCCTAAGATAATCAACATTAATCAAAGGTTCTTTTTTAATTACAAATCCTAAGATAATCAACATTAATCAAATGTTCCTTTTTAATTAAAAACTCCTAAGATAATCAACATTAATCAAAGGTTCCTTTTTAATTAAAATCCTCCAATATATTTCATATAAATCAAAGGTTTCAATTTAATTAAAATCCTCCAATATATTTCACATAAATCAAAGGTTTCAGTTTAATTAAAATCCTTCAATATATTTCACATAAATCAAAGGTTTCAGTTTAATTAAAATCCTTCAATATATTTCATATAAATCAAAGGTTCCAGTTTAATTAAAATTACACAGTGAACCTTTCTAATCCAAGATTTATAACCAAAGGCTAACGCCCTTCATGGCGGATGTAGAACAACCTCTATAGAACTATTAAGGGACTACCAAGCCAAGAGTCCAAACAAGGTAAAACCAAGTGTTATGCTTTCACCTCTGTCACCACTAACTATACCCAAAGAGATTGAGCTTACATAGCAACAGAGTTACCCACATATGTAGATGGTTTTACACTAAGCAATGTTTTTTAGACACAACCCTATCTTTAACCCACAGGTGGTTTTCCCTATAGGTGGTGCTCCCAAACACAACACTTCCTCATGGAAACATGATGAATTTCCCACTATAGTAGACATTTCTAAAATAGGGTGCTCCCTCTCTCTTCGAACATGGAGGTCTTAGACACACAACACTCTCGAATTCCCATAACACTCTCTAGACACACACAACGCTCTTGAAATTATAGTGCTCTCAAACACCCATAATGCTCTTAGACATAAAACATCTTAAAACACTCACAGTGCTCATAAAACACTAACAAGGCTCTTAGAATCATAGTATCTTTGAATACTCACAGTGTGCATAAAACACTATAGGGCTCTTTCACACAAGCACAATGCTCTTTAAAAACACTAACCAAGCTCTTAGACTCATAGTATCATCGAACACTCATAGTGCTCATAAAACACTAATATGGCTCTTTCAAACAAGCACAAAACTCTTTGAACACACACAAACACAATGCTCTCAAAACACTAATAGGGTTTTCACACATGCAAAATGCTCTTTAAACACACACAAGCACAACACTCTAAAAACACTAACAAGGTTTTTCACACACGCACAACACTCTTAAAAATTAGACGTAGGTGGTTTCCAATCCTTTCCATTGGTTTCACATGCTACAAGGAGTATAACCAGGTTTCAAACTAAGATCTTCACCATACCAATGCATGTAAAAATAGGTTAAATTTTAAAACACTCCAACCTTAATACTCCTATAGAATAGAATTTTGTGGTGTCTAAGATGCCTCTCCATTGCTTGCGATGTGTTTCTCTCTTTTCCACGATCTCTGGTTTGTGTCCTCTTCTTCCTTCTCATCATTCTTCCATCATCCACATTATTCTTCCTTCTTCCTTCTCCTCCCCATTCTCTTTTTTCTCACTTGCACCTTACGTGCTTCCTTGATATAAGTGGCCCATCTATTGTCCCTTCTTGAACCTTGAGCCCCCCTTTCTTCAATGCTTCATCCCTTCCTCTGGCGACAAAGAATCCTTTTTCCTATAATTTCCATATTTGGAACTTAGTAGCCCCCTAGATTATTTACATAGATTACACTCTATAGGGGAAAGGGATATTTACATTTTTTTAAAAATGAAGAATGGTACCCTTTTAAATAAATATCATTTATATGATATTTATCACCATTAAAATATACTTATTTTATTTAAACAATTTCATAATTGCTCTTTATTTAAAATAAAAGACATCTATTTCTTAAATGGATTTTTTTCATTTATTTCAATTAATTAAAGTTTTTAATGACATTTCCATTATCATTAAAGTGAACACCTTTAATTAATTTAAATGAAATCTCATTTATTAATTAAAATGAAGTTTACTAATGAGCTCAAATAAATCAATCATTATTTAATAAAAACCTCATTAATTAATTTAAATGAATCTTCATTTAGCATATAAATTTAATTTGCTTTTCTTCATAAAAATGAAGCTCTATCTTTACTTCAAAAAGAAAGTTCGCTTTATGCATCCACATACATTTTGTAGTTGTTCTCCTATAGAAATTTCAACATTATGTTACCCAATTCATGATGCAGTAAAGAGCAAACAAATTTATAAAACAACAAAGAGGGAATATTTCCATCAACCCAATCACCTATCTTAGCCAGATATTTTACGATAGCTACTAGGATATCAACTAAGGCTCAAGGTGATCAGTCATCAATGATTATCCCTTCCGATAATGCATGCCTATATGAATGTATCTATCTATGTTACCTCCGAGTACCTTAATCATCATTTCCCCTGATCTTAGATACCCTCATTTTTGGTGGATGCTTCTACCTTCTCCACCTACAAGTGTACTTGATCCTGCACACTTGGCAATATGTTAGTGATAACATGCCCTTCTAAATCAACTAAACATCATATAGTTCATTCAATTTCTCAAACTAAGTATCACAACATCATAGGTTAATAAATTGTTTCTTTGTGCCATAAAGTTGGCTAAGGATGGTCATGACATCCTCCCCCACTAGAATTAAATATTGTCCTCAATGTTTCTAGTTTCCTTTGTTTTTAACATAAAGTAAAAATTATTACATCATATGGCTTAAAAAAAAATGGAAAATGTTTTCGCATAACCTCCACTTTCTCCCAAGTGGCATGTTTCTTAGAGAATTTGTCCCACTAGGCCTTACACTATTTGAGAGTGATTCCATAGAGACTTGGAATGAAACTCAAGAATCTTCATCGATAGTACTTTAATGGCCTCTGGATTTACCATCTGCAAATTAGAAACATCCCACACATGTTCAGGGTCAGTAACATATTTTCTAAGCAAGGATATATGGAAGGTATCATGGATTTTGGACATATTAGGTGGTAATGCAAGTCAGTATGCAGTTGGATAGATTTTTTCTATGATCTCAAAGGGCCCCATAAAAATGGATCTAACTTCATGGATTTAATAGCACTCTTCTTTGGCTTAACCCTTAAGAACATCTTATCTCCAACAAAATACTCTCTTGGAGTCCTTTTTAGATCTGCATAACTCTTCTACCTATTTGTAACTTCTTTAAGCATTTACCTAATTTCCTTTAGCTAATATTCCATCATCCTAACCATTTCTAGACCAATCATAACTCGATCCTCTAGGTTATCCCAAGATAATGGTGTTCTACACTTTTGCCTATACAAGGCATCAAAAGGTATCATTCCGAGAGAGAAGTGATGTCCATTACTATAGGTAAAATCTACCAACGGTAGATAATATTGCCAATGAGACTTGTGATCCATGCAATACATGCTAAGAATTTCTTCAAAAACTTGGTTTACCCGCTCCATTTGGCCATCTGTTTCAGGGTGGTATGTTGAAATCATATTCAATTTTGTACCAACTACACTATGAAGGGATTTCCAAAATTCAAAAGTGAATTTAGAGTCTCTATCTAAGATAATTATCTCAGGAAATCCATGCAATCGGAATGCCTCTTTGATGAATCTACTAGCCACCACATGAGAATCATCCTTGGTATTTCTAGGTATGAAATGGGCAACCTTAGTCAATTTTCCAACCACTACAAAGATTTCATCATGTTGATACCAAGTCTTGGGTAAACCCACTATAAAATCCATGGATATAACCTATAATTTTTGCATAGGTATATCATGCAGATATAGTTATCCTACAAAGTGTTGGCATTCTGCCTTAACTTTTTGACATCTGAGGCATAGAGCAACAAAATTCATGATGTCCTTCTTCATTCCTACCCAAAATAAGGTTCTCTTCATGTTTTCTTATATTTTGGCTCCTCCAAGATGAGCATAATAAGGAGATCTACGAGCTTCTTATATTATCAAGTTCCTTAAATTACCCATATTTGGTATGATGACCCTTCTATTATAACACAAAAACTCATATTTCACACTAAATTCCTTATTTCCTTCAGGATCTTTGTTCATATTAAATGAATTCCTTGGCAATACTCATCCTGATATTTCTTTTGTCTTACTCGATCCATTAGGTCCATGTGAATTCTAGTTATAGCTGCTATATATTTCCTTCTACTCAAAGAATAAACTAATTTATTCTCTTTTCCTTTTATATACTCAATCTTGAAATCATACTCCATGATAAATTCCACACATCTTCTCTATCTCACATTGAGTATTGGTTGGGTGAATATGTATCGTAGAATTTTATGGTCGGTTTTTAATTCAAAGGGTCTTCCCACCAAGTAGTGGTGTCAAACCTTTAAAGCATGCATCACTATGGATAGCTCTAAATCATGTGTAGCATAATTAACTTCATGTTTTTTGAGATTCCTTGAAGTATATGCCACTATTGAATCCTCTTGTGAGAGTACCCCATCCAACCCGTCTATTTATGAATCAGTGCACACTAAAAAGTCCCCTTGGGGACCAGGAACCTTTAGTATTGGTGCAGTAGTAAGTTTATGCTTTAGTAGTGCAAAGACAACCTCACACTTTTATGACCACTTGAATTCCTTATCCTTATTTTGAAGGTTAGTTATGGGTCCATAAATATTGAATTAGTCCTTTATATAATGACTATAGTATCCCGTTAACCCCATGAAACTTTGCACTTTAGTCACATTATTAGGGGGTGGCCAATTTAGAATAGCCTCTATATTCTCTAGATCCATAGCAATCCTCTTTGCTGATATGACGTGTCCAAGATATCATACCTCTAAAACATAGAATTCACTCTTATCCAAATTTCCATAAAGTTGATTCTTCCCTAATTCTAACATGATCCTAATATGTTTATCATGCTCTTCTCTATCTCAAGATTATATAAGGATATCATCTAGGAATACCAAGGAAAAATGGTCCAAGTATCTTCTAAATACACTATTCATTAAGTTCATGAAATCAGCCAGGGCATTAGTCAGTCCAAAGGGTAGAACCGTAAAGTCATAATACCCATACCTAGTCTTAAATATTTTCTTGTGAGTTTCTTCCTCATGAATCCTTAACTGGTGATACCCTAACCTCAAATAGATCTTAATAAACACCTTTGCATATTTTAGTTGACCAAATATATCTTCAATTGTAGGTAAAGGATACTTATTCTTTATTGTAGCTTTATTTAACATCCTATAATCAATACATAATCTTAGTGAATCGTCCTTATTTTCATGAATAATACCAGTGCACCCCACGGTGACACACTTGGTTCTATCAAACCCTTCTCCAAAAATCCTTGCAATTGAACCTTTAGTTCTTGCATTTCAATAGGATTCATCCTATACGAGGATCTATGAATAGGCTTGAATCTCTTCATGAGTTCAATTATGAATTCAAATTCCCATATAGGAGGTAACCTAGGTAAGTCCTCTAGAAATACATACTGAAAATCCTATAAAAATTGGATGTCTTCTTAGTATTTCTCCTTTCTAATAGTCTTTCACTTCATTAAGTTTGACTACATACACTATTCCTCCTCTCTTTAGGGTCTTTTTCAATTGCATAGTAGACAACATATGAGGTTAAAATACCCCTTGTTTTCTATGAATTCTTACTCTCCTCTCACCTTCTTCTAAATTCTCAATCCATTGGTCTTGAAAATTGACTAAGGCTTTATGAGCCTGTAGCCAATCCATCCCTAGGATAACATCAAAGGCATGTAAGGGAGATACATATGAATAACCTTTTGTAGTCCCACAAGATAGAGTGATTTTTTCTATAGGATAACACTGGTTCACCTAATAGGTATGCCCAAAATCGTACTCAACCTTCCACCCTTGACCCAAATATCCAGGCCTTTTCGACATAGTCCTTGCTAGATTAGATGAAATAAAAATTTTAGTGGCTCCACTATATATCAAAATGTTTCCTTGATTATTGAAAAGCTTACCTTTCACATGTAATGGGGTGGCTTTTACATCTAGCTTCTTCTTCCCGGTTGTAGCATAAATACAATGTTTTGGTTCCTTCCCTTTTGCATTAGTTGTGCTAGTCCCTACTTTATATGGATACTTATTATAGTAATGAGGTCCCCAACAATTGTAGCATCCTTCCTTGGGTCCTTGCTATTTTTTAAGTTTCTCATTCCTAATTTTAATTGTTAGGGTTGGAACTTGCAACTTCTGTGGTTGAGGCTTCGTATTATTGGGTTTGTTATCCTTCCTACGAAGTTCTTGTTGAACTTATTTTGATCTCTATTAGGTTTCTTCTCAATATTTTTGGGGTTCATAGCTTTTCAATATTGATAAACCTCCCATTTTAAAAACCCAACTCTTTTCATATTCTTTAGCTCCTATCGAGCTTGCTCGAGTAGAGTGTCGTATTTATAATAGAAGTGTGACTCTGCTTTCTTTGCTAGGTCATATACCTTTTACAATGATTTAAGCTCCTCCATGTCTACATAATGCTTTAACCTAGATTACAATCCAAGAGTGAACTTGTAAACCCACATTTCCCGTTATAAATGAGTATATATTTGAATAGTCTTACTAGCTTCTTATAGTACACCTCTACTATGTTGGTCCTTGTCTTAGACTAGCAAATTCTTCAAAATTTAAGGCATAGAAATGCTCTGTTCAAAATATTTTCTTAAATATTTTTATAAATTCTTCTCATGGGGTGTCAATAGGTTTAATATTAGTTTTCTCATAGTTGGTTTCCCACCATTCCAGAGTAACCCCTTCTAGGTTAATCGTAGCCCAAAGCGTTCCCTAATGAGTAACCTTTTATCATAAAGTGAACATCTGCTTATCTCAACCAAGCTTCTGTTGCATCCCCATTACCCTCCCCATAAAACTTGGATATACTAATATTTTTCATGTCCCTAGATATTTTATTTTCCACTAAGGCTCTAGCTTGTACTTGTTATGTATAAAGTCCACTATCTAGACCAATCTTTGAACCTCAAACTTGTAAATTTAGGTTTGTAGCTATTTCCAACAATTGTCTTATCTGATCCTACATAGAAGCAACCATAGCAGTGAGGTATTCTACCTCCCTATTGGGGCTCGTTGGTTCCCCATCCTAGTTTTATTCTTAAACATTAATTTGTTGAGTTTGCCTAGGTATGCCTCCTTATTTTGGTCTTAGGTGGCATCTTAACCTGATTCCATCCAATAATGCATATTAGATTATAGTTTCATCTTAAGTTGTATCTCTAATTCAAGCCATAATACAAAGTTCTCTTGCTATATGTATTAACAATCTAACTAGGATAATATCCCAGTATAGGATGTGCAACTGATACTGAAGCCCATACTAAGGCATCCTAACATCCACACTCCCTTGGGGTTAATTCCCATCATATTCTAGTAAATAGGGTATCCTAGATCATCCCAAATTTAGCCTTTACCTTAAGAAAGCCTTCATTAGATACATCTAATTTCCTTTAGCACACATAGAAGCTCTATACCCTCATATCCAGGGCTCTGATACCAAATGTAACGATCCAAAAACACACAAACAAAAAAATGAAAAAATAGAAAAAGTTTTGTTTTACTAAGGAGAGAGGTACATGAACCCTTCATGGAACCCTAACCAAAATACTATTTGTCTAAAGTTTCAATCCCCTAAGTTTTCTTGAAAGCTACATCTCACAAGGTATCCTAACACAAGTTTGTCTATGTAGGCGTATCGTGTGTTACTGCAAATAAGCCCATATATCCCATCACTCTTGTTGATCTAGACTTATCACCCTCATTCTATCAAAGGTATACACACATATCCATACCATAAAAATTTTATTATATGTAGGTATGATATGAGTATTACGAGTTAAGCTATCTATCCCGTATACACGATGAGCTATCTTACCTCAAATGTAATCTCTCCACAACTTAGTCCTTTATCTCCCTAAGGGGGTATCAATTCCCTTAGGTCTCTTATGTTCACCCTGAAGGGTTATCAATTCCATTAGATCACCTCTGATTTCACCCTAGAACTCTACTCTTATATTTCTATCATCAAGCAACAAAACAAATTTACATCTAGATACTAAAAAATCAAAGAGTAATCAGTAAGCATCCATAAAATAAATAAGGATTAACACCAAAAGACTATTAACTACACATTATAACAAAATATGGGAATAAATTAAAAGTACCTTCTCTAAAATAATAAACATTTATTGCATGAAATATTGCATGGTAAATCCTTCTTACTTTAAAGAATATTACATTAACTGCATTAGGGATATCTCCCCACAATTCTAGTTTATTTGAGCATAAGTAAAGCAACATAAATACACTTACCTATACTTTATTTCCATTTAACTCCTTTCTTCTCCTTTCTTCCCATTGGTTCTTTGAGGGTAGTACGGTATCAGGGTACTCATGGTTAAATGCATCTATTCATTTACTTTGCCAAATTACATTTATACAAAATTCAATTAAATTTCCAAACATCTAATGCATAATGAATATTATAAAAGATCCTTTACTTTTATCTTCACCTCTCAATATCCCTTAGAGATTCATCCAACATGTACTACTTAGATCGTTGTCTAACTTTAATCAAATCCATTCATATCTTAAAACATTAAAGTCCCATACCATTAACCTCTAAAACAATCCTTTTATTTTTCATTCCCTAAATCAAATCCCCATAACTTCAATTCAAATAATAAATCTACATCCTTTTTAATTCACAAATTCCAATCAAATAAATTATAGTTTTAAAGCATTAAAGTCACATACCTTTAACCTTTAAATCATTCATTCATTCCCTAAATAAAAGCCCCATAACTTTAATTCAAAGAATAAATCTACATCCTTTTTAATTAAAATCCCCTAATATAATCAACATTAATCAAAGGTTCCTTTTTAATTAAAATATCCTAAGATAATCAACATTAATCAAAGGTTCATTTTTAATTAAAATATCCTAAGATAATCAACATTAATCAAAGGTTACTTTTTAATTAAAATCTCCTAAGATAATCAACATTAATAAAAGGTTCTTTTTCATTAAAATCTCCTAATATAATCAACATTAATCAAATATTCCTTTTTTAATTAAAATCTCCTAAGATAATTAACATTAATCAAAGGTTCCTTTTTAATTAAAATCTCCTAAGATAATCAACATTAATCAAAGGTTCCTTTTTAATTAAAATCTCCTAATATAATCAACATTAATCAAAGGTTCCTTTTTAATTAAAATATCCTAAGATAATCAAAATTTAATCAAAGGTTCCTTTTTAATTAAAATATAATATAATCGGCAATAATCAAAGGTTCCTTTTTAATTATAAACTCCTAAGATAATGAGCATTAATAAAAGGTTTGTTTTTTTATTAAATACTCCTAATATAATCAACATTAATCAAAGGTTCCTTTTTAATTAAAATCCTCCAATATATTTCATATAAATCAAAGGTTTCAGTTTAATTAAAATCCTCCAATATATTTCATATAAATCAAAGGTTTCAGTTTAATTAAAATCCTCCAATATATTTCATATAAATCAAAGGTTTCAGTTTAATTAAAATCCTCCAATATATTTCACATAAATCAAAGGTTTCATTTTAATTAAAATCCTTCAATATATTTCATATAAATCAAAGGTTCCAGTTTAATTAAAATTACACAGTGAACCTTTCTAATCCAAGATTTATAACCAAAGGCTAACGTCCTTCATGGTGGATGTTAAACAACCTCTGTAGAATGATTAAGATACTACCAAGCTGAGAGTCCAAACAAGGTAAAACAATGTAAAACTAGGTGCTATGCTTTCATCTCTGTCACCACTAATTATCTCTAAAGGGACCGAGCTTACATAGCAATAGAGTTCCCTACAGATGTGGATGATTTTATGCTACGCAATATTTTCTAGACAAAACCCTCTCTTTAACCCATGGGTGGTTTTCCCTACAGGCAGCGCTCCCAAATGTGACATTGTCTCATGGAAACACAATGGCTTTCCCATTGCAGTAGATGTTTCTAAAACAAGGTGCTCTATATTTCTTCGAACATGGAGGTCTTAGACACACATCACTCTCAAATTCCCATACTACTCTCTAGACACGTATAACACTCTTGAACTCATATCACCCTCAAACACCCACAATGATCTTAGACATACATCTTCAAACACTCATAATGCTCATAAAACAATAATAGGGCTCTTAGACTCATAGTGTGTTAGAACACTCACAACGCTCATAAAACATTAACAGGGATATTTCACACAAGCACAAATGCTCTATAAAAATACTAACCAGGCTCTTAAAATCATAGTGTCTTCAAAAACTCACAATGCTCATAAAACACTAACAGGGACATTTCACACAAGCACATTTCTCTTTGAACACACACAAGCACAATGCTCTAAAAATACTAATAGGGTTTTTCACACATGCACAACTCTCTTTAAAAACACACAGGCACAACACTCTCAAAACACTAATAGGTTTTTTTCACACATGCACAATGCTCTTAAAACATAGACATAGGTGGTTTCCAATCCTTTCCATTGGTTTCACACGCTACAGGGAGTATAACAAGATTTCTAACTAAGATATTCACCATACCAACACACATAAAAACAAGTTAAATTTTAAAACACTTCAACCTTAATACTCCTGCAAAATGGAATATTGTGGTGTATTGACTGCCTCTCCCTTGCTTGCAGTATGTTTCTCTTTTTTTCTCAAGTCTTAGTCTGTGTCCTCTTCTTCCTTCTCTTCATTATTCTATTATCCACCTCCTTCTTCCTTCTTTTTTATCCCCCCATTCTATTTTTCCTCCATTGCACTAAAATATCAAAATGATATCTCCTTGCTTACAAAAGAAATCTAGCCCTTTGAAAATGGGCTTCCATGGGCTTTTAAAACTCTAAGGAGCCTTTCCGTTTCACCTTCCTTTACAAAAAAAGTGAAACAACAAATAAAATGTATGACCTTTGAAATTCTAAAAAAAAACTCCTAGAATAAAACCCTAATGCAAACATTATTTTTCTCCTTATAACTCCCTCTTTTCTTTCCTTATTAACCCACATATACAAATATATTCATTTTTAATCAATAACATGGGGGCTAACAAAACCACAACTTTTGGGCCTACATATGCAACATAGAATATAGCCCTATAAGACAAATAAAAAAATATATAAGGCTTATTAAACCTTAGCCTTAAGCACATTAAAATAATTTTAATCACCTTAAAATAATTTTAATCAATACAAAAAATATTTATCTTGCATGCCTCTCTATGCCATGACTCGAACCATGATGGGTGAGTTATAAACATAATGCCCTAACCATAGCGATAATCATTCAGGTCGAATTTATCTCCTGGGTTTCCTGCTCCTTAAGCATCAGTGATGATGATAGGTCTTTCTAAAACTTAACCAATGGCCTCCTCTATTTCAATCGAGGAATCGAAGGCCACGAAGGCCACACTATCACTCATCCTCTACCTCTGGACCATTTTCCCCCTGTGCTCTACTCCAAATATGCAATAAAAGTGAACTCACTACACAATTTGGCATTTAGTTATCTTTCCCATTTTTGGAATTAGGGTCATTGAGCTTGGTTTTGAATTTGTGTTAAGAGAGAGGCTATAAAACCCTAATATCCTCTGCCACTGTCTATGAGGGTTTGGTATTACTGACTTAGCAGAGATATTACTCTACATTATCCCACCTTCTGGTTGTGGAGGGTGATGAGCCTTGTGAAATAAAATAACGCTCATTAAATGGTCAAACCTACCCTATGGGCTTTCCATATGCCAATCAAAACTTTTCACATGGGATAGGAATCTGATATGCCATTGGGAAATAAAATTTGGTTCCTCTTGGTTTATCCAACATTGCCTATCTTGTGATGCCACATATCTTGCATCCACTATCATGACGTATGATTTATGCCTTGATGCTCGTTGTCTACTATAAGTTACATCTCTCATATGCCAAAATAAAACCCCCTTTTAGAAACTATAAGGTGATAGCAATAAAGACAATAAGGGGTAGGATATAAATAAAGTAGAGGGTATTATTAAAAATTACTAATGCAAATCAAAATGACATAGGAATGGAAATAACAAAATAACAATAAACTAAACGAAAGGACAATTGCTAGCAAGTATGACCCCATTTTTTTTTTTATACATTCAAAATCATGGTACAATTGGGTCAATAGTCAAAATCAAATTGCTCAATCATGTCCCATTAGTTCAATTTAAAAAAAAAATTAAATGGGTCCCTACTATTGGGGTTAGTTGTATGATAGTCACAACAAATGGTGATTCTGCTAGGAAATGCTCTTGAGCATTTTTGGTGAAGAACCTAGTTCTAAAATTAATGAACCAAAAATTATAGAAGTATACACCATTCAGTGACATCCAAGGAAATCAAGGTCAATAGCTTCATATAAGAACAAATGAATTATTTGCTTATGGATTGTATGTGCTATATGGTTCAAATTACATCATTGGGACCATTCAAATTCCATCATTTGGTTTACCTTTAGGCTATGAAACACTACTCATAAGACTTTTTTTTTGAATAATATTTTGTAAAGTCTCTTTTGAGAATAATTTATTTAGAAAGAGCTCCACTGCAAATCAGGCATCCATAGCCCCGATGGATTTTATCCAAACTTGGTTACTGGTTTGATCAAGATTTTCAATGCTCATTTTTTTTATATCAAACATTTCTCTAAATAGAGCCCCACTACTAGTTAGGCATCTATAGCCCCGATGGAGTTTTTTTTAACTTGATGAATGATTTGATCAATATTTGCATTAATTTTATTCTTATTTTGTAGAAGAATTTGCAAATATCTATGTAACATATGAATTTGAGCATGTTAGAAGTTATCCTTAATCAGTTTACCAAAACTATTTCATCCTTCAAAATCCCTAGAAATGCCTCTTCATTTGATTCATTACAGTGAATATTTGGCATCATATTCTAATGTTTCACTCTCCATCATATAAGTACACTTAGCCAAGGATAATAAATATATATCTTCATTTCCTTTACCCTTAGTTCTATTTGAATCGTGGGTTGCACTATTTATTTTGAAATATGCCATTTTATTAGTAACCATCCCAAAACCAAAACCATAATAAAAGGGACTAATCAAAATGTAAATATGTGGGAGCATGAATCTGAATTTAACACACACAAAGAAGACTCCTAAACACCCTAAAAAAGCAAATAAAAACCAACCTAACTAAAAACAAAATTGACAAATAAAACCAAAAGCAAAAGCACACCTATGTACATATTATACACAATCTCACACATTTCATGGGTTGAAATAATGCTTTAAATGTAGTCCATTAATAGTTAATGATAATTACTCTCCACCCAAGGTTTTGAATATGATAGTGTTTTTACCTAGGATTTTAGAAATATGATAAGGACCTAACCACAAGCAATCAAATTTGTCATGATCCCCCTTTTTTTCGTGTTTCTTGTCCCACAACAAAACTAGGTCAGAAATCTTGAATGTTTTAATTGTAGATCTCCTATCAAACCACCTCTTTACTACATCTTGATTTTTACTAATGTGAAGCATGGCTTCCTCTCTTTTCTAATCAAGATGCATTATGTGGGTTAATCGAGCTTCAATATGATTATTCGTTCCAAGATATTTTTTCATAAAATGAAGAGTTTACAATTTTAGATTAGTGGGAAAAATGGGGTCCTACCCATAGACTAGATGATATGGAGATGTCCCAATTGATTCTTTTATTCTAGTTCTATCAGCCCAAAGAGTAAAATTTAATTTACCATGTCAATCTCTAGGATTCTTTTCAAGCAATTTTTTATGATAGACAAAAAGTTTTTATTAGAAAATTACACCAAACCATTACCTTGTGGATAATAATTGGAAGATAATTTCAATCTTACCTTGTTATCAAATGTATTGTTGGACATTTTGAGTCCTCTCAGTAAAATTTGTCATTGATATCACCTTATAGATTTATCACTCTTATTAAAGAATTCGGTAAGAAATAAAGTCGACCAAGTCATCCAGGAAAAATATTCATCAGTGCAGAAGTGAAAGGAAAAAGGCTCCATAATATTTTAATATTATTGGGAGCATAGGTTAAGTGATTAGTTTATAAAAAACCAATATGGGTTATTGCAGAGTTTAAAAAGGAGGTTTAATAATTATTAATAAATTATTTAAATTCACAATGAATTTAAATTTTATAAACAATATTTAATTATACCAAGATTGGGTATTAAGACAAGGTTCTAAGGTTTAATTAAATTAAACCTAAGGTTGTTTCTTTTTAATTTATAATATTTAAATTTAAATTTAAATTTAAATTTAAATTTAAATTAATTATAAATTAAAAATCACGCTGACGTCAAAATTATTCGAAGCACCGACATGATTGCAAAAGAGGACAAAGGAATTATATAAATGCCATAAAAAACATTTACCAAGGCATCCCTTGCAATTATTTATTCGAAGCACATGCGAAAAGGTTTTGTTTTTCGAAGGCCTTATGATTTAGTAAAGGATAAAGGTGTGAAGGTTCAAAGGCTCTAAGTGCAAAGGCCAATGTGGCCTACTGGTAGGTTGGATTGGTACCAAGGAGAAATTCCCATGTTTGATTTGTGTGAGGCCTTTTGGATTACAAGGAAGAAGCTCTTGAAGCGCTTGTTGTTTTTCGAAGGAGTGTTGTTTGCAAAAACCTTATGGTGGACGTGCCATTTTAGACACGTCAAGGTGCATGGCCCAATAGTGGCTTGGTTGTGGCTAAGGTGTTGGGAATGAGGACATCACGTGATCGAATCTCACCGAGGGCAAGGCAAGTGAATTTAATTTTTGATATTCTTTAATATTTTAATTTTTGCCAAGGTTGCATAAGGAGAAATAAGGATATGGCATGCCCTAGGAAATATGGCTATTTTTGTTGATTTTATTTTTGGAAGTATATCATATTATATATCATTGGAAATCTCTTTTCAAGAGCTATTTGTTTAGATTACTTAGAGGGAGAAATAAGATGTTTGCAAGGCGATATTTTTGTTTTTGTCAAGAAGTTTCAAAAGTAAGTTTGGTTCATTTTTTTGAGGGTTTATTTCTTGCATAATAAGATATCGTGCATTTTATTTAGTTGGAGTAATAATGTGTTGTTGAGATATTATTTTTATTATTGTGTTATTACTCAAGACCTCTAACCATTTTTGAGATTGTAAAAAGAAAATGTATTGAGTGTGGTAGATTTAGTGGACAACTCATAAGGCATCAAAAAGGTATGGGTAATATTCTTCATTGACTTATTTGGGTGATTGATTTCTGAAAATATCTTTGGAGAGAAAAGGATTGATTGTGGTTTCATTTTTGGAGTTGTTGGTTTCATGCTTAAAATTTTTCTGATCTGAGAGTTGTGATTAAAACTTGTTTTATAAGCATTGTTGTTGAAGCCATTAGTTCTATGAAAAAACTAAGTTAGGGTTTTATAAGAACATGAGTATCATTTTTATGTGAAGAATATTTTATAAGCATTATTTTTTAATCTAATTGATTATGCAAATAACTTGAACTTGAGTTAAAAACATGAGTATCATTGTTATGTGAGATTTGTTGTTGAGCATTATTGGAAATATTTTGAGTTGGTTGATACATGCTTGGACTAGGGTTTGTGGAAAGGATTATTCCTTGAGGTGATTGGTTGAGTAGATTTTATTGAGCCTAGTCAAGTAATTGTGTGAAGCGGTTGTTCAAATTCCATGAAACAAACTATTCTATATTCTGATTTGATTTGATACTAAGATTTGAGAATAGAACATATTGAGTCTCTAACAATTCTCTTTATGCTTCTATGAGATTGATTTGAGTTGAGATTGGGATTTGAGTATAGAACATATTGAGTCTTTAACAATTCTCTTTATGCTTCTATGATATTGATATTGAGTTGAGATTAGGATTTGAGTATAGAACATATTGTTTCTCTAACAATTCTCTTTATTCTTCTATGAGATTGAATTGAGATATTGATTGAACATTGAGTATAGAAAATATTGAGTCTCTAAAAATTCTCTTTATGATTCTATGAGAATGGACAAGTTTTGTGTGAGCTTGTTAAATTAATTTGAGGAAAGTCTTTGAGAAGGCTTGTGGACTAATTTTGTGTAAAATTTTGTGGAAGCTTGCTATGAATATTTGAGGAAGTCCTAGAGAGGAATTATTGAGAAAATTTGGACAAGTCCTAGAGAGGACTTATTGAGAATATTTGGACAAGTCCTAGAGAGGATTTGTTGAGAAGACTTGAGTAGGTTCTATGTGGACCTGTTGATTAGATTTGAGCAGGTTATGTGTGGATCTATTGAGCAGATTTGAGAAGGATCTATGTGAACCTATTGAAAAGATTTGTGCTAGACCGAATGAACTGTGTTTAGAGCATATTTGAGTGGACTTGTGCTAGACCAAATGAACTATGTTTAGTGCAAGAGATTTAGAAGAGTTGTGCTAGACCGAATGAACTATATTTAGTACAAGATATTGAGCAAAGTTGTGCTAGACCAATTAGACTATGTTTAGTACAGTATTGAGATAGAAATTTGGAGGTGATAGAGTATAGAAGATAGAGTCTTAGTGGATAGATATCCAATAGCTAAGACAATTAAAGATAGATCTGAGTGAGGAGTATTCAAGTGGAGAGAGATCCACTAGTCAATGCAACAGATAGAGAGAGTGTTCGATAAGATCACTAGCCAAAGCAGAAGGGGAAAGAGTTATCCTATGGAAGATATCCATGAACTTGATATTTAGTATATCAACATCTCCTTTGGATAACAGTCCATAAACATTGTAATTGGGAAGGATTTCCATGAGATTATTTGATAAATATTTAGAAGAAATATTCTCTATGGAGGTAGCCCAAATTGGGTGAACCACGTTAAAATTGGTGTCTCTATTGTGTGTGATGATTTGTGCATTGCTTTGGTTATTGCTATTAATACTGCCATTGATTATATTGATTAATACTATTTGGAAAAGAAAAGTAAAAATTGGTCTTATACTATTCACCCCCCTCTCAGTATAATCTTGTGTTCTTCAATTGGTATTAGAGTGATTTCCTTCAGAAGAGTTTAACAGCTTGAAGGAAAAGTGATCTAAGAACACAATGGATCAAAATGATCAAAGAGATGGATTATTTAATAATGCAATACCAATATTTGATGGAATTGACTTCTTGTATTGGTGTATGGTTATGATATTTTACCTGATGGTACTTGGAAATGAAGTTTGGGATGCAGTGGAACTTGTATATGATTTAGTAGTCAATTCTTATACAGATAAGGAAGGTAAGATTCTAATGCATGTAAACTCAAGAGCTATGATTGCAATTATAAAAGGATTGCATAGATTAGAATATATGAAGGTTATGGATTGTAAAACAACAAAAGAAATATGGGAACTTCTACATGAAATATATGAAAGAGATAAAGGAGTCAGGAATTCTAAGATCGAAAATCTCAAAGAAGAATTTGAGAACTTAATAATAAAGGATGATGAAATAATTCATGACTATATCAGTAATATTGATGAACTTTTACATGAGATGATAGGTCTGGGAATGAAGGTTGATGAATCTGATGCTTGTGATAAGATCTTAATAACTCTTCCAAAAATGTACAGTGAAAAGGTTTCTACTATAGAAACATCAATTGATAGTTATTCTTTGACAAGGAAGTCTTTTCATGGCATGCTTACTACTTTTGAGATAAGAACTAAAGATCCTATTCCTCCAAAATAAATTGCTTTCAAAGTAGACAAAAAGAAAAAGGGAAAGAAGATAGAATCGAGTAGTGAGTCATGTAGTTATGAAGAAGAAAATTATGGCAAAAGAGATAAAGGTTCTAGAAGACCCATAGATCCAAGATATATCAAATGTTTCAATTGTGGAAAATAAAGTGCAAGGAGCCAAAAACAACAATGATGAAGAAAAATGGGATAATAGGTACAGGGAGTCAGAAAGATATAGGTACCAAAAGAAAAGCAAAAATGGATAAAGCAAACAAGGAAATAAGTTCTTCCATAGACAAAAGAGAAGCTATTCTACGGATAATGCAAGTATGTACTCAATTGATAGTGATTCTAGTTTTTAAGACAATTATAGAGATGAAGTCTTATTTATGGTTAAAGAGAAAGATCCAATTAATAAAAGGACTCCAATTATTCTCAAGTGTTTTATATGTGGTAAATTTGGACATCTTGAAGATGATTGCACTAGGGATGGTTATAGTTTCAGTGATGATGATTTTGAAGATGCACTTGAAATACCAGATGAAAATATTCTAATGGCATTGGAAGAAGAAGTGAGTGACCCCATAGAAGATAAGTCTAAAGGAATTAGAAACTCAGAAAAAAGCAAAAAAATAGAGGATTAATCAGTAGATATGGATATGATCTCAACGGATAACTTATCTATGCCCTTGACATAGTAAAGAAGGTAAGAAAACAACACTCTACGCTTGAAAGTTAGTTTCAAGAATGTGATGAACAAATATTATTGCTCATAGAAGATTTGGAGAAATCAAAGGCTAAGGCAAGCAAGTTCAAAGATAAATTAGAAGCAAAGATCTTGGAATGTGAGATGTTAGCGCAAGAAGTGGCTACTTTAAAAGAATACTTTAAGGACTCCAAGATCAAGATGAAGAGTTTCAAAAACAACTTTAGGAACTTGGATAAGTTCATATGTGGACAAAAACGAACATCATGTTCAATAGGTCTTGGCTTTGGAAAAGTTCAAAAGAAATAGGAAGAAGAATCTACCTCAAGTCTTGAAGAAGAAGGAAATTTAGAAGAATATACTTTAGAAGATGACAGTATAAGTGGGAATGAGACATTAGAGTATGAGTTGGACAACAGAGAGTTCAAAAAAGATAGGAAAAATGCACAAATAAGATACATATGGAACAACAATCAGAATAGGAGACCAATGAGGTCCAAACAAGGAAGCTTCAATAGAAGATGCTTTTCATGTCACAGGTTTGGGCACATGGCTTCATAGTGAAGGACACATCAAAGACAAGAGTATGAAAAGGGATAGCTTTTCCAAGGATATTTATACTCATGGAATGATTTTGGTCACAAGGCAATGAATTATAGGATTCAATATAGAAGATGATATGGCTTCACTAGGAGAAGTCCTAAGACAGTTGCACATCCAAGGATTAATAACATTAAGTGTTATAATTGCAATAATGATGGTCACATAGCAATATGGTGTAGAGAAAATATTCCAAAAATAGGTATGAATAGGGATAAGAATATGAATAGGAACATGAATATTAACAGAAACAGGAACATGAATAGAAGCAAGAAGATGAACAGGAATAGAGACTAAAAAAAGGATAAGAACATGAACAAGGATGAGAATAGGAACATGAACAAGAATAGGAACATGGATGAGAACAAGAGCAGGAAAATGAACATAAGTAACGATAGGAACAGGGATGATGACTTGGAAAGAAATAGTAAGAGGATTCAGAAGACTCACAAAATAAGAGAGAAAGATAAAGACACAAATCTATGCTTTCAGGGAGTAGAAATACTCCTACTCGAGAATTAACCACCTCATGTGGAGGTGGGAGAGGGGCTAAGCTAAGAGGCTCATTCTTATCCCCAAGCCCCAAAGGTGACCCTTTGTAATTGATGTTAAAGGGGAAGATATTTGTGTATTGGGGAAATATTTGATATAAGGAGAGATTTGATATTTGAGAGAGCATTGATCTAGGGGGAGAAAAGTCCCAGGGGGAGAAAAAAAGAAGGTTAAGTTTTAGTAAAAGGATAAGGGTTGCCATCAATGAAAAAGGGGGAGATTTTTGGACATTTTGAGTCCTTTGAGTCAAAGTTTTCATTGATGTCACCTGATAGAGTTATCACTCTTATTAAGGAATTCAACAAGAAGTAAAGTCACCCAATTCATCCAAGAAAAAGCTTCATCAGTGCAGAAGTGAAAGGAAAAAGGCTCCATAATATTTTAATATTATTGGGAGCATGGGTTAAGTGATTGGTTTGTAAAAACCCAAGATGGGTTATTGCAGAGGTTAAAAAGGAGGTTTAATAATTATTTATAAATTATTTAAATTCACAAGAAATTTAAATTTTATAAATAATATTTAATTATACCAAGATTGGGAATTAAGAGAAGGTTCTAAGATTTAATTAAATTAAACCTAAGATTGGTTCTTTTTAATTTATAATATTTAAATTTAAATTTACATTTAAATTAATTATAATTAAAAATCACGTCGACGTCGATATTATTCGAAGCGTCTATGTGATTGCAAAAGAGGACAAAGGCATTATATAAATGCCATAAATTTTTTTTTACCAAGGCATCCCTTACAATTATTTATTCGAAGTGCATGTGAAAATGTTTTGTTTTTTGAAGGCCTTATGATTTAGTAAAGGATAAATGTGTGAAGGTTCGGAGGCTCTATGTGCAAAAGACAGTGTGGCATAGTGGTACATTGGCTTGTTACTAAGGAGGAGGTCCCACTTTCGATTCACGTGAGGCCTTTTGGATTGCAAGAAATAAGCGTTTGAAGCACTTATTTTTTAGAGGAGCATTGTTTGTGAATACATTATGGTGGATGTGCCATTTTAGACACGTCAAGGTGCATGGCCCAACGGTAGCTTGGATGTGGCTAAGGCATTGGGAAGGAGGATGTCGGTGGATCGAATCCTGCTGAGGGCAATGCAAGTGAATTTAATTTTTTATGTTGTTTAATATTTTAATTTTTTCAAAGGTTGCCTAAGAAGAAATAAGGATATGGTATGCCCTAGGAAAGATAGAGATTTTTGCTGATTTTATTTTTGGAAGTATATCATATTATATATCATTGGAAACCTCTTTTCGAGATATATTTGTTTATATTTCTTAGATGGAGAAATAAGGTGTCTGCAAGGATATATTTCTGGTTTTTTCAAGGAGTTTAAAAGGTAAGTTTGGTTCATTTTTTTGAGGGTTTATTTATTGCATAAGAGGATATGGTGCATTTTATTGAGTAGGAGTAATAAGGTGTTATTGAGATATTATTTTTATTATTGTGTTATTATTCAAGACCTCTAACCCTTGTTGAGATTGGAAAAATAAAATGTGTTGAGTGTGGCAGATTTAGTGGATAATTCATAAGGCATCAAAAAGGTATGGGCAATATTCTTCATTGAATTATTTTGGTGATTGATTCATGAAAATATATTTGGAGAGAAAAGGATTGATTGTGGTTTCCTTTTTAGATTTGTTGGTTTAATGCTTCAAGGTTTTCTGATTTGAGAGTTGTGATTAAAATTTGTTTTATAAGAATTGTTGTTGAAGCCATTCGTTGCGTGAAAACCTGAGTTAGGGTTTGAAAAGAACATGAGTATCATTGTTATGTGAAGAATATTTTATAAGCATTGTTGTTGAAGCCAATTTATTATGAAAAGAACTTGAACTTGAGTTAAGAAAATGAGTATCATTGTTATGTGAGATTTGTTGTCGAGCATTGTTGGAAATATTTAGATTTGGTTGATACATGCTTGGACTAGGTTTTGTGGAAAGGATTATTCCTTGAGGTGATTGGTTGAGTAGATTTGATTGATCCTAGTCAAGTAATTGTGTGAAGTGGTTGTTCAAGTTCCATGAAACAAAATATTCTATTTTCTGATTTGAGTTGAGATTAAGATTTGAGAATATAAAATATTAAGTCTCTAATAATTCTCTTTATGCTTCTATGATATTGATTTGAATTGAGATTGGTATTTGAGTATAGAACATATTGAGTCTCTAAAAATTCTCTTTATGCTTCTATGAGATTGATATTGAGTTGAGATTTGGATTTGAGTATAAAAAATATTGAGTCTCTAACAATTCTCTTTATGTTTCTATGATATTGAATTGAGATATTGATTGAGCATTGAGTATAGAACATATTGAGTATCTAACAATTCTCTTTATGATTCTATGAGATTGGACAAGTTCTATGTGAGCTTATTAAACTAATTTGAGGCAAGTATTTGAGAAGGCTTGTGGACTAATTTTGTGTAAGCTTTTGTGGAAGCTTTCTATGCAGATTTTAGGAAGTCCTAGAGAGGAATTATTGAGAATATTTGGACAAGTCGTAGAGAGGACTTATTGATATTATTTGGACAAGTCCTAGAGAGGACTTGTTGAGAATATTTGAGTAGGTTTTGTGTGGACCTATTGAGCATATTTGAGAAGGTTCTATGTGGACTTGTTGTGCAAATTTGAGAAGGTTCTGTATGGACCTATTGAGAAGATTTGTTCTAGAACGAATGAAATGTGTTTAGAGCATATTTGAGTGGACTTGTGCTAGACCGAATAAACTGTGTTTAGTGCAAGATATTGAGCAGAGTTGTGCTAGACCGAATGAACTATGTTTAGTACAAGAGATTGAGCAAAGTTGTGGTAGACCAACTAGACTATGTTTAGTACAATATTGAGATAGATATTTGGATGTGACAGAGTATAGAGGACAAAGTAGCAATGGATAGAGATCCAGTAGCCAAAAAAAATAAAGACAAATCTGAGTGAGGATTTTTCAAGTGGAGAGAGATCCACCAGTCAATGCAGTAGAGAGAGAGTGTGTTATAGAAGATCACTAGCCAGACTAGCCAGAGTAGAAGGAGAAAGAGTTCTCTTGTGTAAGAGATACATGAACTTGAGATTTAGGGGATCAACATATCCTTTGGATAGAGGTCCATAAACATTGTAATTGGGAAGGATTACCATGATATTATTTGAGAAATATTTATACAAAATATTTTCACTATGGAGGTATCCCACATTGGGTGAACCACATTAAAATTGGTGTCTCTATTATGTGTGATTATTTTTGCATTGATTTGGTTATTTCTATTAATACTACCATTGATTATATTGATTAATATTATTTGGAAAAGAAAAGTAAAATGTGGTCTTATACAGTTCACCCCCCATCTCAGTATAAGCTTTTGTTCTTCAGTCCAATCTGAAAATTGAATAGAAGAAAATGCAAAACAATTATCACCTACTATTACATTAGGCATTCCAAAATGAGTTACAATGTAATCCTATAAAAAATTAATGACAACATCAATAGTAGCATGTTTTGTAGGGATTGCTTTTGTCCACCTAGTGTAGTAATCTATAGTTGTAAGGATAAATTTATGAGAATTAGAAGAGTTGGGATTGATACCCCAACAAAATCCAACCCCCATTGTGCATGAGGTCTCATCTCCCCTACAGGTTGTAATGGCATGGTTGCATTTATCTCTCTATTTTCCACCACCTGACATGTATGGAAAGATCACACATGAGAGTGTGCATACTTGAAAATATGAGGAAAATACTATCCAACTATAATAATCTAGTGTTTTGTTGTGTTGGCTAACCCATTTCCAGTTATATACTTACCATGGAATTCATTGAGCACTTGGGTTGCTTCTTCTTGGTTCACACAATGAAGGTAAATCCTTTCGTGGTTTTGCCTATACAAAACACTAAATTTATTTAAAAAGTTTGTATATTTTAGATGTAAATATTTTATTTGGGTAGAAGTGAGATGTGACAGACACTTACCATTCAACAAAAAATATACAATATCTACATACCAATCATCTTTAGTAATATCTTCTATAGTATAATGTTGGCATGAGATTAGAGGATCAATTTCAGCAATTGATGTTACCAATCCTTGTCTATGAACTAACTTCATAGGTTGGATTTCAAGATCAAATTCTTGAAGTGTTCTCTCACCAAATTCATTTTGCAGAAACATAGTTTTGATAGCAGGGTCAGGCACAATAGCAAAATCCCTACTACGTACAATGTAAAGTCTGAATTTTTTTATAGTTTTAAAAAGTGCATATATTTTATTGTTTAAAATAGAATACCTCAACTTTACATCTCTCAAAGGACAACTCAAAAAACTTATGGGATTTTCAACATTACCTTCACCTTTTTGAGTTAGAACACTTGTGAATGAGTGTTTTGAAGCAAACATATAAATATAAAAGGGCTTTGAGTAGTTTAGACTTACCAAAATAGGTGCCCTAGAAATAGCATCTTAAATGCTTTAGAAAGCATCCTTACTCTCATGTTTCCATTTAATTTGAACATCCTTTTTTAGCATATCACTCAATGGTTTGGAAATATTATCAAATATAACAATGAATTTCCTTACAAATTTGATTTTTCCAAAGAATGATCTTAATTCCTTCTTGCTAATGGGAGGAGGAATTTTTTGGATAGTTTCTATTCTTTCAAGATCAATAGAAATTCCTTCTTTAGAAATAATGTGACCCAAAATCTTATCCTCTATTACTCAAAAAATGTATTTTTTTGGATTTAGGGAGATCCCATGTTCCCTACACCTTTGTGAAGAACACAATATTAGACTAAGAGGGGGGGTGAACAATATAAGATCACTTTTTAATTTTTCTTTCCTAATCAATATTATGCAATGTAAAGATAGCAACATCAATAGTAGTAATCAAAGCAATGTCCAAATAACCACACACAAATAGACAATAATACCCTAAATCAATTTTATGGATCTCTATCCATAGGAGAACTCATTCTCCTCTACTCTGGTTGGTGATCCTCTTGAAGACAACTACCTCCACTACACTGGCTTGTGTATCTCTCTCCATTGAAGACTCTTGTCCCCACTCAAAAGACATGTCCTCATTGCCCTAGCTAATGGATATCTATCCATTGAAGACTTCTATCCTCTATGCTTTGTCACCTCCAAAGCTCTGTCTCAAATTTACACTAAACACAGTCCTTCAATATAGCACAAATATGATCAATATCTATCTCTGGTCTGGTACAAATCTATCCTCAAATATGCACCAAAACTCTGCTCAACAAGTCCACAAAGAAATTTCTAAAATTTGCTCTACAAGTCCACACAGAACTTGCTCAAATATTCTCAACAAGTCCACACAAAAATTTCTCAAATCTGCTCAACAAGTCCACACATAACTTGCTCAAATCTGCTCAACAAGTCCACACAAAACTTGCTCAAATTTGCTCAACAAGTCCACACATAACTTGTCGAATATGCTCAAAAAGTCCACATAGAACTTGTCCAATCTGATCAACAATTCCACATAGAACTTATCCATTCTACTCAACAAGTCCACACAAAACTTGTCCAATCTACTCAACAATTTCACACAAAACTTGTCCAATCTGCTCAATAAATCCATACAGAACTTGTCCAATCTACCCAACAAGTCCACATAGAACTTATCTAATATGTATTGTAAGCTTCCACAAAAGCTTACCTAAAATTGTCCACAAGTCTTCTCAAAGACATACCTCAAATATGGTCAAATAATTTCAATCACTTTCTTAGAAACATAAGGATAATTGTTAGAGATTCAATATGGTTGAACTCAATGCTCAATCACTTTTTCAACTCAATTCATAATATAGAATAGATTTTTTATGGAACTTGAACAATCACTTCACACATGTTAATCTCACAATGACACTGAGAGGGGGGGTGAATCAGTGTGGCTCTTTAAAACTTAAAAACTTCAACTCTTAAAGCCAAAACAATGAAAGCTTAAAACCACATAAAGCAAATATAACAAGAGAGCATCACACACAACACAAGATGTACCAAGGTTCACCAGTTTTGGCTACTCCTCAAAAATAAATTGTTTGGACTCCCATCCAAATTTAGCCTTTGCAAAGCAACAATCTTTACAATCAATTTACCAGCACCAACTGGAAGGAGCACCAATCCTTGATTTATCTACACCAAAAGAAAGGAGCACCAACCCCTAATTTATCTGTACCAATAGAAAGGAGCACCAACCCCTGATTTATCTACACCAATAGAAAGGAGCACCAACCCCTGATTTACCAGCACCAACTAGAAGGAGCACCAACCCCTGATGCCAAGCACCAACTTGGACTTCTGTTTTGAATCTAGATGATTGACATAAATATGCCTTCACTTTTACAAGACCTTGATTGGTCTATTGCTTTCTCAACATTGCCCACTCTTTACCCAGCACACACCCTGCTCACTCGCCTCTTGCGCACTCTATTTCAGTAGCACTTTCACACTCTTTCGGTAGCACTTTCACCCTCTTTTAGCTACTAGTAATTCTCCGTGTAGACCTCCTTTTATAACCAAATTGTCTCTCTATAACTCCAGTTGTAACTCCTTTCATTTCTCATGCACCACTTGTCAGTTGTAATGCCTTCTCACTGTAACTGCTTTTGTATATATATAGGGCATTACGTTACATGCAACAAATTGACACATATACCTTTACCATGACTGTTCGTCTTCTTGATCATGACTGTTCGTATTCTTTTCTGTGCATGCATGCATATTCGATTCTATTTATACGTCTGTTAGATTTCTCCTTCTTCGACTGTTCTTAAATTAGCTACATGATTTTCTTTTGTAACGTCCCCTGTAACTGCTGTGTAACTTTAGTTAATGGTTACATATCTTGTTTTGGCTGGGTTCTATTTTTAGCTTGCACCAAAGCGACCTGTCATGAAATCGTGACACTTCTGCCTCTTTGTCTTCTTCTCAGCTTGTACCCACGAAAACACATGTCGTGATATCGCGACACTTTTGCCTCCTTGCTGCTTTACTTGGTTCATACCCGTGAAAACACAACATGTTGTGATATCGTGACACTTTCACCTCCTTGCTTCTTTTCTTGGCATGTACCTACGAAAACACATGTCACAATATCGTGACACTTTTGTTTGTCTGTACTCACGAAAACACAACATGTCGCGATATCGTGACACTTTCGCCTCCATACTCTTCCTTTTTACTTTTGTCACGATATCACAACACTTTTTCTCCTGGACTCTCTCTCTTGCCTTTGGGTCTCGAAAACCCGACATGTCGCGATATCGCGACACTTTTTCTCCTTAGCTCTTTCTCTTGCCTTCGGGTCACAAAAACCCGACATGTCGTGATATCGTGACACTTTTTCTCTCGGACTCTCTCTCCTGCAACATGTCATGAAATCATGACACTTTTTCTTTCGGACTCTCTTTCCTGCAACATGTCACGAAATCGTGACACTTTTCGTCCGTACAATCTTCCTTGCAATATGTCATGAAATCGCGACACTTTTTCGTCTGTACAACCTTCCTTGAAACATGTCATGAAATCGCGACACTTTTTTGTCCGTACAATCTTCCTTGCAATATGTCGTGAAATCGTGACACTTTTTCTTTCTCTGCCTTCCTCTTCGCTTTGGACCGCAAAAATGAAACATGTCACGAAATCGTGACACCTTTTTCTCTCTCCTCTTTCTCTTCGCTTTGGACCACGAAAATGAAACATGTCGCGAAATCGTGACACCTTTTTCTCTCTCCTCTTTTCTTCGCTTTGGACCGTGAAAATGAAACATGTCACGAAATCACATCACATTTTTCTCTCTCCTCTTTCTCTTCGCTTTGGACCACAAAAATGAAACATGTCGCGAAATCGCGACACCTTTTTCTCTCTCCTCTTTCTCTTCGCTTTGGACCGCGAAAATGAAACATGTCACGAAATCGTGACACCTTTTTCTCTCTCCTCTTCCTCTTGCAATATGTCGCAAAATCATGACACTTTTTCTACTTGTCTTTTTCTCTTCCAACATGTCACGAAATCGTGACAGTTTTTCTTTCTTCTTCTCTCTCTTCTAACATGTCGCGAAATCGTGACAGTTTTTCTTTCTTCTTCTCTCTCTTCTAACATGTCACGAAATCATGACAGTTTTTCTTTCTTCTTCTCTCTCTTCTAACATGTCACGAAATCATGATAGTTTTTCTTGCTTGCGCCTTCTCCCCGAACATGTCACGAAATCACGACAGTTTTGCTTGCTTGCACTTTCTCTCCAAACATGTCGTGAAATCATGACAGTTTTGCTTTCTGGCTCTCTCTCCAAACATGTCATGATATCGTGATAGTTTTCCTTTCTTCTCAACATGTCGCGATATCACGACAGTTTTCTTTCTTCTCAACATGTCGCGATATCGCGACAGTTTTCTTCCTTGTGATTTTCTTTTGATTTTTCTCAAATGGGCCACTTCTATCTTTTGGAAAATCATTGTACATACTCTGAAGAACTTCTTAACTCCTATATACTTCATCAATTGATCTCTGAAGAACCTCTTAACTCCTGTCCACATCATCAACTGGAACCTCTTAACTCCTGTCCACTTCATCAACTGATCTATCTGACTCTGTTGACAACAATGACAATACTTTTGCTGCACCTTGCTCAACAATCTCCCCCTTTGGAATTGTTGGCAACACTCATGCAATCTCCTGTAATTCTTCTCCCCCTTTGACAATAATACCAAAGGGCTGATGCAGACTCCCCCTGAGTCCATGCACAACATTCTCAGGCACAAATTATTACAGTTAGCAAAAATTACAAACATGAGCAAAAAGATAACCAAATATATAAATGCTCCCCCTAAAAATGTGGTCCCGATAGCTAGTCAGTTCTTGGGAAGCATGACCACTCCCAATTTATTGCGAAGGTATCCGCTACTGACTGGTGGACCTCTCTCCAATTGTTATATTATAGAAGACTCTGTCTCTCTGCTGCACTGACTGGTGGACCTCTCTCCACTTGAAGAATCCTCACTCAGATCTATCTTCAACTATGTTGGCTGCTTGATCTCTATCCATTGAGACTCTATTCTCTATACTCTATCAATAGGCTCACACAGAACCTGCTTAACAAGCTCACATAGAACTTGTCCAAATCAGCTCACAAGTCCTCACTAGAACCTGTCCAATTCAGCTCACAAGTCTTCACTAGAACCTGTCCAAATCAGCTCACAAGTTCATCAAGAAAAACTTGCTTAGCATGAACCCACAAAGAGAATTTTTAGAGACCCAATGTGATTCATCAACCTCATAGAAGCATAAAGAGAATTGTTAGAGACTCAATATGTTCTATACTTAACTCCCAATCTCAATCTCAACTCAATCTCAATCTCAAAAGAATAAGATAGATGTAGTATGCTTTTCTCAAGAACATGAAACACAACCCAACAATTGCCAACCATGCAATAACTCATATAACAATGATACTCATGTTCTTTCCACAACCAATATCTTTTCTCAACCAATTAGGGCTTTAACAACAATGCTTATAGACAAGGTTTAACCAACATCATTCAACTCAAGATTAACCTTGAAGCATTCAACCAATCACTACATGAAAAGGAAACTAGTAGACATCCTTTTCCTTCCAAAGGTATTTGAACAAAATAGCCACCAACATAAATCACCAATGCAAAGAATAACTTGCTCAAATCAATCTCAATGGAGTAAGCCCAAATCATGTATCAAGTAAAGCATTAACTTGATCAAAACAACCTCTATGAAAGCAACTCAACCATCAATCTCAAAATAGCCAACTAAGGGTTTCACCATCTCAATGCAAGTAGCAAGACTTACTAACATAAACCCTAGTGCAAAATGCTTCCTCTTCCTCAACCAGAATTATGCATTCACCCAAAAAAAAACTCATCAATGATTTTAATGCATAAACAATCTTCAATATCCAGAAAATGGGATTTACACCAACAAGAATACCTAGTAGACAACCTTTTCACTCCAAACTCAATTTCAGAAAATACACCATCAACAATATACATGGAAGAAGTTGCCCATACCTTTGTTTGAGGAAGAAGAGAATAGTTCTTCAACCTATTACCAACACCACCCTCAACTTTGCCACCAAGTTAGGGTTAGATCATAAAAGTAACCACAAAAATATTTATTCCATAAAACACCTTATGACTCCAATCCTTAGAAGTCAACTACCAAAAAAATATAAAGCATACAAACAATATATCCTTTTACACCTTATTTCTCCAAATTAATTAAACCATGCTCAAGGAATAATAGCTTCTAAGCAAATCTCACTCAACAATCAAGCCAAAAATCTCAACCACACTTTTCTTTGGCCTCTTGACTGCCACCTCCTCCGTGACTAACGACTTTGCCTCGCGTCTATTGTGCAGCTCAATGTCTCTAGTTTCTAACGATTGCCATGGATGTTTTTTTATCGCCTACACAAGTATTGACAGTGGACCGTTACATATAGCATTGGAACCTCAATCTGTGCATAGTCATCAACTCATGGTATTCAGCTTCTTGCTAGGACGTATGTTAGGGCTACTCAATGTCTTAGACGAACATTCTTCACGCGATTCTAGGGAGCATTTCTCCTGGCTGCGATCAAGGGATTCCTTAGGCAATATCTCGCATTCCTCAAATAATGCAAGACTTTCTTAGGTGCATAGGCATCTTGTCCTCCTTGGTGCTTCACCACCTAGGCGCTATTCTCTCAACGTCTCTACCTTGCATGTGCCACTTGGCACTCTTGACCAACTGGGTGCTAGTGCCACTATTTTCTTTGACTCTGGCATCTCTTTGACAACTGCTACTTCTTTAGAGAAAATTAATGCTCTCTTATACCAAATGATGTGTTGTATTTTTGGTTAAGAAATGCACGCCTTCCCACTCACACCACGGATTCTATTTTATCTATAGATTGGGAAAGTTACAGGCTTCATTGACACGTCGACCTGTGCTGCATGTTCTATCTCAGATAACGCCTATCAGTTGCTGCATCAAAAACCTAGCTGTTCACCATGTTGTTCTACTAAAGCACATCAGTTTGATACTATCTCCACAAACATCTACATGAACTGGAACACATTTTGACAACTATACGACAACTCCCCGACTACTTTCCTTTCATCCTCAGATAACCACACAAATACATAGGAGCATTAAAATAAAACTTTAACATTGCTCCCCCTGAGGATGTGCTACCTGGAGCTGCTTAATGCAATAGAGGAGTAATCTCCTTCAGTCCAAGGAGACACGATTTCTTCTCTTCTTTCTTTCTCCAACCTTTCTTGAACTTGGGCTTGAGTTTTTCAACTGCATCACAGTTTTGAACCTTTTCGTGAACTTGAACATTTCTCTTGGGTGGTTGTCTCTTGTACATCCTTGATGGATGATTATTTTCCTTTCTTTGATGCACATGATTTCTTCCCTATCTGTGTTGCATTCTTTGTGTCTGATGAAATCTATTGTCTTGCCTTAGATTAGATAAAAAAGTTCTTGGACAAGACCTTGCTATGTGCCCATGACCATTACATTTAAAACATTGCACATGGTGTTCAACAGATGTATTTCTACTAGCATAACTCTTTGATCTATTATTCAATCCACAATAAATTGCCTTGTGACCATAATGGTTGCATCTAAAACAATAGCCATTAAAAGCATTATTATGAATAGAGTGAGAGTGATAGAACCTCTTTTGTTGTGGTTGCTTTTTTGTAGATCTCCTTTGATATTTTCTTCCTTTTGAAGTTTCGACTTCAAACTGTTCTTGCTTTGATCCTTCAACAGTGGACTTCTTCTTCTCTACATATTTAGAAGATGAAGGTTGTTCAGCTTCATATCCAAGACCAAGCTTAGACATGGGGCTTCTTTGTTGCCTTATCATTTTATCTAGCAACTCTGTGCTCTTCTCAAATTTGAGATTTGTATTGGCCTCTTCTAGTTGTTTCTTCAATAAAACAATCTCCTCTTCTTGTTTGCTGCAAACATCGCTTTTATCATCCAGGTGTGACTTCAAAGCTTCTTCTATTTTCTTGGCTTTATGAATTTGCAAGAAGAGATCTTCAATATTATCCTCATATTCTTCCAACTTCTTGGACAGTCTTTTGTTCTTTTTCCTTTCTATATTCAACTCTTCAAGTGCAGCGATCAACTCACCTTCTAGATATACTTCACCCTCAAGGTTTTCATCACATGCTTCAGAATTCACTTCTTCTATCTTTTCTAGTTCAATCTTCTCTTCCACAGGAACTGAAATTGACTGAGATGCCTTATTTGAGGAGGATCTATTCTTCTTACCCATTGCGTACTAATCCAAGATCAACCCTAGCTGATTTAGCCTAATAAGGGAAGCTGGCTCTGATACCAATTGTTAGTCTCACAATGACACTTAGAGGGGGGTGAATCAGTGTAGCTCTTTAAAACTTAAAACTTCAACTCTTAAAGCCAAAAAAATGAAAGCTTAAAACCACATAAAGCAAATATAACAAGAGAGCATCACACACAACACAAGATGTACCGAGGTTCACCAGTTTTGGCTACTCCTCAAAAATAGACTATTTGGACTCCCATCCAAATCCAGCCTTTGCAAAGCAACAACTTTACAATAAATTTACCAGCACCAACTGGAAGGAGCACCAACCCCTGATTTATCTGCACCAATAGAAAGGAGCACCAACCCCTAATTTATCTACACCAATAGAAAGGAGCACCAACCCATGATTTATCACTAAAAGGAGCACCAACCCCTGATTTACCAACACCAACTAGAAGGAGCACCAACCCCTGATGCCAAGCACCAACTTGGACTTTTGTTCTAAATCTAGATGATTGACATAAAGATGCCTTCACTTTTACAAGACCTTGACTGGTCTATTGCTTTCTCAACATTGCCCACTCTTTACCTAGCACACACCCTGCTCACTCGCCTCCTGCGCACTCTCTTTCAGCAGCACATTCACACTCTTTCGACATCACTTTCACCCTCTTTCAACTGCTAGTAATTCTCCGTGTAGACCTCCTTTTATAATCAAATTGTCTCTCTATAACTCTAGTTGTAACTCCTTTCATTTTTCATGCACCACTTGTCAGTTGTAATGCCTTCTCATTGTAACTCCTTTTGTATATATATAGGGCATTACGTTACATGCAACGAATTGACACATATACCTTTACCATGACTATTCGTCCTCTTGATCATGATTGTTCGTATTCTTTTCTATGCATGCATGAATATTTGATTCTATTTATATGACTGTTAGATTTCTCCTTCTTCGACTGTTCTTAAATTAACTGCATGATTTTCTTTTGTAATGTCCCCTATAACTGCTGTGTAACTTCAGTTAACGGTTACATATCTTGTTTTGGTTGGGTTCTATTTTTAGCTTGCACCAAAGTGACCTATCACAAAATCGTGACACTTCTACCTCTTTGTCTGCTTCTCGACTTGTACCCACGAAAACACATGTCGCGATATTATGACACTTTCACCTCCTTGCTACTTTACTTGGTTCATACCCATGAAAACACAACATGTCGCGATATCACGACACTTTCGCCTCCTTGCTTCTTTTCTTGGCATGTACCCGTGAAAACATAACATGTCACGATATCACGACACTTTTGCCTCCTTGTTGCTTCTGTTTTCCTGTACCCGTAAAAACACAACATGTCATGATATCGTGACACTTTCGCCTTTGTACTCTTCCTTTTTACTTTTGTCACGATATCGCGACACTTTTTCTCCTTGGCACTTTCTCTTACCTTTGGGTCGTGAAAACCGACATGTCGCGATATCACGACACTTTTTCTCCTGGACTCTCTCTCTTGCCTTCGGGTCGTGAAAACCCGACATGTCGCGATATCACGACACTTTTTCTCCTTAGATCTTTCTCTTGCCTTCGGGTCACAAAAACCTGACATGTCACGATATCGTGACACTTTTTCTCTCGGACTCTCTCTCCTGCAACATGTCACGAAATCATGACACTTTTTCTTTCGGACTCTCTTTCCTGCAACATGTCACGAAATCACGACACTTTTTTTCCGTACAATCTTCCTTGCAATATGTCACGAAATCGTGACACTTTTTCGTCCGTACAACCTTCCTTGCAATATGTCATGAAATCGTGACACTTTTTCATCCGTACAACCTTTCTTGAAATATGTCGTGAAATCATGACACTTTTTCTTTCTCTGCCTTCCTCTTCGCTTTGGACCGTGAAAATGAAACATGTCGCGAAATCGCGACACCTTTTTCTCTCTCCTCTTTCTCTTCGCTTTGGATCATGAAAATGAAACATGTCATGAAATCGTGACACCTTTTTCTCTCTCCTCTTTTCTTCGCTTTGGACCACGAAAATGAAACATGTCATGAAATCATGACACCTTTTTCTCTCTCCTCTTTCTCTTCGCTTTGGACCTCAAAAATGAAACATGTCACGAAATTGTGACACCTTTTTCTCTCTCCTCTTTCTCTTCGCTTTGGACCAAAATGAAACATGTCACGAAATCGCGACACCTTTTTCTCTCTCCTCTTCCTCTTGCAATATGTCATGAAATCGTGACACTTTTTCTACTTGTCTTTTCTCTTCCAACATGTCACGAAATCATGACAGTTTTTCTTTCTTCTTCTCTCTCTTCTAACATGTCACGAAATCGTGACCGTTTTTCTTTCTTCTTCTCTCTTTTCTAACATGTCATGAAATCATGATAGTTTTTCTTTCTTCTTCTCTCTTTTCTAACATGTCACAAAATCGTGATAGTTTTTCTTGCTTGCGCCTTCTCCCCGAACATGTCGCGAAATCATGACAGTTTTGCTTGCTTGCGCTTTCTCTCTAAACATGTCATGAAATCATGATAGTTTTGCTTTCTGGCTCTTTCTCTCCAAACATGTCATGATATCATGATAGTTTTCCTTGCTTCTCAACATGTCATGATATCGTGACAGTTTTCTTTCTTCTCAACATGTCGCGATATCGTGACAGTTTTCTTCCTTGTGATTTTTCTCAAATGGGCCACTTCTATCTTTTGGAAAATCATTGTACATACTCTGAAGAACTTCTTAACTCCTGTATACTTCATCAACTGATCTCTGAAGAACCTCTTAACTCCTGTCCACATCATCAACTGGAACCTCTTAACTCCTGTCCACTTCATCAACTGATCTGTCTGACTGTGTTGACAACAATGACAATACTTTTGCTGCACCTTGCTCAACAACACATCCACTTGAATAGACTCAACCAACTCTACTCAATCAATCACTTAATGATATAATACTTGCTCACATACCATAGTCCAATAATATGATCATTTACTCAAAATGTTTCCAACAATGCTCAACAACCAATCTCACATAACAATGATACTCATGTCCTTTTCAAACCCTAGTTCAAGTTCTTCTCTCAACAATGGCTTCAATAAAAATTCTTACAAACAACTCAACACACTCAATAGGAAACCCTAATCAAGTACTTTTCACTCCAAACTTATTTTCCAAAAAATCAATCAATCAATTCAACTATGGAATATTATGCTCATACCTTTTTCTTGATTGGAGGATGATCTTCAAAAACTATCTTCAGGAATATCTTCTTCTTTGCCAAGTGCCAAGGGTTAGATAACAAATGTTATACTTCACAAAATACAAGAATTGCTTAAATTCATAATACACCTTATATCTCCTTCTCAATAGCAATATTTGACAATAATATCTGCATAGAAATTTCCTCTTCAATTTTTCTATTTCACAAAATTGATATTCCAACTTAATTTATATCTCCTAAGGTAAAATAAATTTTACCTTAATAAAGCATAAATTTACCACTTAGGTAAATAATTTAAAATCACATTATAAATCCCTAACCTTAGCACAATAAATCAAATTCCACATACACCCCTAAAACCTTAGCACAATAATCAAATACCACAAATATTCCTTTATTCCTCTTAAACGTTAATATTATGCAAAAATCAAAAATCAAATCATAAAAACCTTTGGTGAAGCCCCCTTCCATAATTTTTGGAGTTTCAAACCTACGCCTACTTGACGACTAGCGCCTTAGCTGTGGCAAGCTAGCTGTGTGAGATGAGCACTCCATGTTCTTAGCTTAAAACCTAAGGTTGCTCAGGCCTTTACATAAAGGCTTCAAAGCCTTTGGCCTTATCCTACATCTAGTGCCAAGCAAGACTGCGAGTGCTTCTCTCTTTACGTTTTCCATTGCTCTGAAAACCATGTCATGCCTCGATCACAATGGTCTACCCTAATTACAATGCATTGTCCTATTTAGGCAATACAACACTCGCATATTTTGGAGGCTTCAGATTTTTTCTATCGTTTGAATTCAATATTTTTGATGCTTCCCTAAGGTTTGTCTTAGGGTTTAAATACCCTTCATTTGCTTTGCATACAACCTCAGCGGATGATTTTATTTGATGACGTTGGCTTGTATAAATTATAATTTATAATTAATTTAAATTCAAAATAATTTAAATATTATAAAATTTAATTTATAAACTTTAGACTTTAATAAAATAAATTAAATCCCTCTTTGATTTAATATCAAATTGTTGTTTGCACTTCACTCGGTTGATGAAAAATAATTTTGCCACCTTGGTTTTAATAAAAAACTTAATTCTGCCATCACAATATTAGAGAACTATCATTATGGTTTTAATAAAAAACATTTTAATGTGCCATCATGGTTTTAACAAAAACCCTTATAAAAAAATATTTGGACAACTTTTCTCCATCTCTTTGCATTGTTTCCTGGTGTTAATGATGATGTACTCCATGGTGATAATGATAGATTCATATGTTCACTTTGGTATCAATTAAAGCTTTTCACATTGACATAAATGACAATTACATGACCTCAAAATGTCCAACAATCTCCCTCTTTATCATTGATGGCAACATAACTTCTTTTTACCGAAAACTTGACCTTTCCTTTGTTTTGCTCCCCCTGGGACAATGCTCCCCTTGGCTCAATGTTCTATCCTCTTTTATTAAATACCAAATATCTCACCCTTTTAAATCAATGGAAAAGGGTCACCTTTGGGGCTTAGGGCTAAGATTGAGCCTCTTAGCTTAGCCCCTCCCCCACCTTCTCTTGAGGTGGTTAATTCTTGGGTGGGAGTATTTCTAATCCCAAAAATCATTGTTCTTTACCTTTATCCTCTCTTATTTTTATCTGATCCTTATGATTCCTTTGACTATTTATTTCAATATTCCTATCCATGTCCTTGTTCATGTTCTTATTCATGTTCATATTCATATTCACGTTTCTATTCTTGTTCCTATTTTTGTTCTTGTTCATATCCATGTGAAGAACACAAGCTTATACTGAGAGGTGGGTGAACAGTATAAGATCACTTTTTACCTTTTCTTTCCCAATAAATATTATGCAATGTAAAGATAGGAATATAAATAACAATAATAAAAGCAATTCATAAATAACCACACACAAATATATACACCATAATTTACGTGGTTCACCCAATGTGGGCTATTCCATGAAGAAAATCTTTCACTAAATTTTTCTTGATCAATATCTTGGGAATCCTTTCTCTATTACAATTTTTATGGACCTCTATCCAAAGGAGACACCAATCCCATAAATCAAGTTCATTGATCTCTATCCACAGGAGAACTCCTTCTGCTCTACTCTGGCTAGTGATCCTCTTGAAGATAACTGCCTCCACTACATTAGCTTGTGGATCTCTCTCCACTGAAGACTCTTGTCCCCACTCATAAGACCTATCCTCACTACCCTGGCTGATTTGTCTCTATCCATTGGAGACTTCTATCCTATCTGATCTATCACCTCCAAAGATTTATCTCAAATATACACTAAACACAGTCCTTCGGTGTAGCACAAATATGTTCAATCTCTATCTCTGGTCTAGTACAAATATATCCTCAAATCTGCATCAAAACTTTGTTCAAAAATTCCACAAAACTTCCTCAAATTTGATCAATAAGTACACACAAAACCTACTCAAATATGCTCAAAAATTCCACAAATAACTTGCTTAAATATTCTCAACAAATCCACACAGAAGTTTCTCAAATCTGCTCAACAAGTCCACACATAACTTGCTCAAATCTGCTCAACAAGTCCACATAGAACTTGCTCAAATCTGCTCAACATGTCCACACAAAACTTGCTCAAATATACTCAACAAGTCCACATAAAACTTGCTCAAATCTTCTCAACGAGTCCACAAAGAACTTGCTCAAATCTACTCAACAAGTCCACACAGAACTTGTCCAATTTTCTCAACAAGTCAACACAGAACCTGCTCAAATATGCTCAACAAGTCCACACAAAACTTGTCCAATATTGCTCAACAAGTCCACACAAAACTTGTCCAAATTGCTCAACAAGTCCACACAAAAATTGTCCAATCTGCTCAAGAAGTCGACACAGAACTTGTCCAATCTAATGAACAAGTCCACTTCGAACTTTTCCAATCTACTCAACAAGTCCACACATAACTTGTCCAATCTGCTAAAAACGTCCACTCTGAACTTGTCCAATTTTTATTTTAAGATTCCATAAAAGCTTACCTAAATTTATCCACAAGTCTTCTCAAAAACTTACCTCAAAATTATTAGAGACTCAATAAGCTTCAACTCAATTCTCAATCACTTTCTCAACTCAATTCATAATATAGAATAGTTTGTTTTATGGAACTTAAACAATCACTTCACACATCCACTTGACTAGGCTCAACCAAATCTACTCAATAAATCACTCAATGAGATAATCCTTGCTCACATACCCTAGTCCAAACATATGATCACTTACTCATAATATTTCTAATAATTCTCAAAAACCAATCTCACATAGCAATGATACTCATTTTATTTTCAAACCCTAGTTCAATTTCTTCACTCATCAATGGCTTGAAAAAAAATTCTTACAAACAACTCAACACACTCAATAGGAAACCCTAATAAAGTCCTTTTCACTCCAAACTTATTTTCCAAAAAACCAATCAATCAATTCATATATGGAAGAATATGCTCATACCTTTTTCTTGATTGGAGGATAATATTCAAAAACTACCTTCAGGAATATCTTCTTCTTTGCCAAGTTCCAAGGTTTAAATAATATATGTTATACTTCACAAAATACAAGAATAGATCAATTTCATAGTACACATTATATCTCCTTCTCAATAGCAATATTTGACAATAATATCTTCATAGAATTTTCCTCTTCAATTTTTCAATTTCAAAAAATTTATATTCCAACTTAATTTCTATCTCCTAAGGTAAAATAATATTCACCTTAATAAAACACCTATTTACCACTTAGGTAAATAAATTAATATCACCTTATAACTCCCTAACCTTAGTATAATGAATCAAATTCCACATACACCCCCAAAACCTTAGTACAATAATTAAATATCATAAATATTCCCTTATTCCTCCTAAACCTTAGTATTATGCAAAAATAAAAAATCAAATTATAAAAACCTTTGGTGAATCTCCCTTTCACAATTTTTGAAGTTTTGAACCTGTGACTTCTCCATGATTGGCACCTTAGCTACAAAAATATATCTGTGTGAGCTATACACTCAAAATGCTTAGCTTAAGCCCTAAGGTTGCTTAAGACTTTACACAAAGGCTTCAAATCCTTTGGCCTTATCGTACGTCTAGCACCAAGCTAGACTACGAGCACTTCTCCCTTTGCATTGTATATTTCTTAGAACACCATGCATTGCCTCGATCATGATGCTCTGCCCTAGTTATAATGCATTATATTATTTCGATAATACACCACTCCCCAATTTTGGAGGCTTCAATTTTTTCTATTGTTCGAATTCGATCTTTTCGATGCTTCCCTAAGGTTTGTCTTTGGGTTTAAATACCTCTCATTTGTTTTGCATACAACGTTGGAAGATTATTCTATTTGATGAAATCAGATTATATAAATTATAATTTATAATTAATTTAAATTCAAAAAAAATTAAATATTATAAATCTAATTTATAAACTTTAGACTTTAATAAAAATTAAAGCCCTCTTTGAGTTAATATCAAATTGTCATTTGCACTTCACTGGGTTGATGAAAAATAATTTTGCCATCTTGGTTTTAATAAAAACCTTAATTTTGCCATCACAATATTAGAGAACTATCATTATAGTTTTAATAAAATAGCCTTTTAACATGCCATTATGATTTTAACAAAAACCCTTATAAAAATTTGACTTTTATCCATCTCTTTGCATTGCTTCCTGGTGTTAATGATGATGTACTCCATGGTGGTAATGATAGCTTCATATGTTCACTTTGGTATTAATGACAAATTTTCACATTGACATCAATGACAACTAAATGAGCTTAAAATGTCCTAACACCATGTTCTTGTTCCTATTATTACTTGTTTCTGGAATATTTTCTCTACACCACTTTGCTGTGTGATCATAATTCTTACACTTATAACACTTAATGTTGTTATTTTTTGGAGGTACAAATGTCTTAGGATTTCTCCTAGTGAAGCCATACCTTCTTCTATCATGAACCTACAATTTATTGCCTTGTGATCAAACTGATTACATGAGTAGCAATACCCATGGAAAAGCTATTTATTCCCATATTCATGTCTTTCCTGTGTCCTGCATTATGAAGCTATGTGCCCAAACCCGTGATATGAAAATCATATTCCATTGAAGTTTCCTTGTCTTGACCTCATTGGTCTCCTTGTATCTCTTGATCTATTCTAATTGTTGTTCCATATGTAAAACCAATTTTTATTGTTGTTCCATATGTATCTTCTTTATACATTGTTCTTGTTCTTGTTGAACTCTCTATTGTCCAACTCATCCTCAAATATCTCACTTTGTTACACTATTTTATTCTGAAGTATATTCATCTAAAGCATCTTTTTCTCCAAAACTTGAGGTTGACTTTCCTTCCCATTTCTTTTGAACCTGTTCAAATCCAAAACCTATTTTTCTTGATGTAGGTTTTTGTATATTGATGAACTTATCCAAGTTATTTGAGCTATTTTTGAACCCTTTTTTCTTGACTTTGGAGTCCTCTAAATCTTATTTAAGTAGTGCCACTTCTTGTGCTAACTTTTCACATTCCAATATCTTTGCTTCTAACTTATCTTTGAATATTTTTGCCTTAGCCTTTGATTTTTCTAAATCCTCTATAAGAAATCTTATTTCTTCATCACATTATTGCAACTAAATTTCAAGTTTAGAGTGTTTCTTTCTTTATCATTTCAAGGGAATAAATAAGTTCTCCCTTGAGATCATATCCATCCTTTTTTAATATTCTTCTATTTTTTTACCTTTGTCCATATCTTTATTCTCTTTTGGCTTGTCTTCTATAGGATCACCTTCTCCTTCTTCTAGTGCCATTAGAATATTCTCTTATGGTCCTTCAAGTGTATCTTCATATTCATCATCATTGAAAATATAACCATCCCTTGTACAACTATATGCAAGATGTCCAAAGTTATCACATCTAAAACACTTCAAAATTACTGGAGTCCTTTTCTTAACTTGTTCCTTTTATTCAATCATAAAAAAGAACTTTATCTCTATCACTGTCTAAAAAACCAGCATCACTATCACTTGAGTACTTACTTACCTTATCCACATAGTAGCTCCTATTTTATCTTTGAAAGAACTTCTTTCCTTGTCTGCTTTGTCCATCCTTGTTTTTCTTTTGGTGCCTATATCTTTATGGTTCCTTGTTCCTATGATCATTTTTTCTTCATCATTGTTATTCTTGGATTCTTTATAGTCAGTTGCATAATGATCATACCTTCAACAATTGAAACATTTAACAGATCTTATATCTCTAGATTTTCTTGAATCCTTATTCCTTCTACCATATTTTTCTTCTTCATCACTGGATGGCTCATCATTTGATTATGACTTATTACCCTTTGCCTTATTGATTTCTTTGAATTCTACTTCCTTATGGGAAATAGGACCTTTTATTGTTATCTCAAATATTGTGAGCATACCAAGCAACTTATCTCTTGGCAAAGTGTCTCCATCCATTGACACTTCTATAGAAGAAATATTTTGACTGAATCTCTTTGGAAGAGTTCTTAATAGTTTATCACAAACATTTGACTCATCTATTTTCATCCCAAGTCCTTTCATAGCATTAAAAACCTCATAAATTCGTAGTATATAAGTACTAATGGTTTCCTAATCCTTCATTCTTAATTCTTCAAATTTTCCTTTGAGATTTTGCATCTTTGATTTCTTGACACTCTTATCTATTTCATAAATATTTTGCAACTTATCCCACATTTCTTTTGCGCTTTGACAATGCATAACTTTCATAGACTCTGATCTATGCAAATATCTAAAAAGTGTAATCATTACTTTTGAATTGTACTGTTGTAGGATCTTACCTTACTTATATATAGAAGGATTAATCAAGGGATCATATCCAATTTAAACTGCTTCCCAAATTTCATTGCCAAGAGCCACCAGGTAGATTTTCATTCTCAAACTCCAATATATATAGTCACTTCCATCAAATACTGGTGCTGAATTACCTGAGGACACATTATTATAATACATTGTGTTCTTGTTATATTTTCCTTCAAGTTGTTAAAATTTTCTGAAGGAACCCGCTCTGATACCAATTGAAGAACACAAGCTTATACTGAGAGGGGGTGAAAAGTATAAGACCACTTTTTACTTTTTATTTCCTAATCAATATTATGCAATGTAAATATAGCAACATCAATAGCATTAATAAAATTAATGCACAAATAACCATACACAAATAGAGACACCATAATTTATGTGGTTCATCCAATGTGGGCTATTCCATGAGGAAAATATTTCACTAAAATTTTCTTGATCAATATCTTGGGAATCCTTTCCCTATTACAATGTTTATGGACCTCTGTCCAAAGTAGAAACCAATCCCCTAAATCAATTTCATGGATCTCTATCCATAGGAGAACTCATTCTCCTCTACTATGGCTGGTGATCCTCTTGAAGACAACTACCTCCACTACGCTGGATTGTGGATCTCTCTCCACTGAAGACTCTTGTCCCCACTCAAAAGACCTATACTCACTTCCCTAGCTGATGGATATCTATCAACTAGATATTTCTATCCTCTCTACTCTATCACCTCCAAATATCTATCTCAAATTTGTACTAAATACAATCCTTTGGTCTAGCACAAATCTGCTTAATCTCTATCTCTGGTCTGGTACAAATCTATCCTCAAATTTGCACCAAAACTCTGCTGAACAAGTCCACACAAAACTTGCTCAAATTTTCTCAACAAGTCCACATAGGACTTTCTAAAATATTCTCAACACGTCCACACAAAACTTGCTCAAATATGCTCAACAAGTCCACACAGAACTTGCTCAAATATGATCAACAAGTCCACATAGAACTTGCTCAAATTTTCTCAACAAGTCCACATACAACTTGTCCAATTTGCTCAATAAGTCCACATAGAACTTGTCCAATCTGCTCAACAAGTCCACACAGAACTTGTCCAGTCTACTTAACAAGTCCACACAAAACTTGTCCAATCTTCTCAACAATTTCATAAAGAAATTTTCCAATCTACTCAACAATTCTACATATAACTTGTCCAATCTACTCAACAATTCCACATAGAACATATCCAATATGTATTGTAAACTTCCAAAAAAGCTTATCTAAAATTTTCCACAAGTCTTCTCAAATACTTGCCTCAAATCTCCTCAAATAATTTCAATCACTTTATTAGAAACATAAGGAGAATTGTTAGATATACAATATGCTCCAACTCAATGCTCAATCACTTTCTCAAATCAACTCAGAATATAAAATAGTTTTTTTTATGAAACTTGAATAATCACTTCACACATCTACTTGAATAGACTCAACCAACTGTACTTAATCAATCACTCAATGAGATAATCCTTGTTCACATATCCTAGTCTAAGCATATGATCACTTACTCAAAATATTTTCAACAATTCTCAACAACCAATCTCACATAACAATGATACTCATGTTATTTTCAAACCCTAGTTCAAGTTCTTCACTCATCAATGGCTTCAACAACAATGCTTACAAACAACTCAACACACTCAATAGGAAACCCTAATCAAGTCCTTTTCACTCCAAAATTATTTTCCAAAAAACCAATCAATCAATTCAACTATGGAATAATATGCTCATACTTTTTTCTTGATTGGAGGATGATCTTCAAAAACTACCTCCAATAATATCTTCTTCTTTGCCAAGTGGAAAGGGTTACATAACAAGTGTTATACTTCACAAAATAGAAGAATAGCTCAATTTCATAATACACCTTATATCTCCTTCCCAATAGCAATATTTGACAATAATATCTTCACAAAAATTTCCTCTTCAAATTTTCTATTTCACAAATTTGATATTCCAACTTCATTTCTATCTCTTAAGGTAAAATAAATTTTACCTTAATAAAACACCAATTTACCACTTAATATCACCTTATAACTCCCCAACCTTGGCATAATTAATCAAATTCCACATACACCCCCAAAACCTTAGAACAATAATAAAATACCACAAATATTCCCTTATTCCTCCTAAACCTTAATATTATGCAAAAATAAAAAATCAAATTATAAAAACCTTTGGTGAATCACTCTTCTACAATTTTTGGAGTTTCGAACCTGTGCCTACTCGACGACTAGCGTCTTAGCCATGGCAAGCTAGCTATGTGAGATGAGAACTCCATGTTCTTAGCTTAAAACCTAATGATGCTTAGGCATTTACATAAAGGCTTCAAAGCCTTTGACATTATCCTACGTCTAGTGCCAAGCTAGAATATGAGTGCTTCTCCCTTTGCGTTGTCCCTTTCTCTGAACACCATGTGCTACCTCGATCACAATGCTCTACCCTAATTACAATGTGTTGTCCTATTTCGACAATACAACACTCACATATTTTGAAGGCTTCAAATTTTTGCTATCATTTGAATTCAATATTTTTGATGCTTCCCTAAGGTTTGTCTTAGGGTTTAAATACCCTTCATTTTCTTTGCATACAACATCAGCGGATGATTCGATTTGATGATGTTGGCTTGTATAAATTATAATTTATAATTAATTTAAATTCAAAATAATTTAAATATTATAAATTTAATTTATAAACTTTAGTCTTTAATAAAAAAAATTAAAGCCCTCTTTGAGTTAATATCAAATTGTCATTTGCACTTCACTAGGTTGATGAAAATTAAATTTTCCACCTTGGTTTTAATAAAAACCTTAATTCTGCCATCACAATATTAGAGAACTATCATTATGGTTTTAATAAAAAACCTTTTAATGTGCCATCATGGTTTTAACAAAAACCCTTATAAAAAAATATTTGGACAACTTTTCTCCATCTCATTGCATTGCTTCCTTGTGTTAATGATGTTGTACTCCATGGTGGTAATGATAGCTTCATCTGTTCACTTTGGAATCAATGACAAATTTTTACATTAACATCAATGACAACTAAATCAGCTCAAAATGTCATAACTTGGTCTTATCTCTTCTTAAAGAAGACAACAATATCATCCACATAAACAATAATGAACTTACCTTTGATCCCCTTAAATATGTGATCCATGGCATATTAGAAAGTTGCACTTGCATTCAATAATCCATCGGGAATTATTCTATAAGCAAATGTTCCCTATTTGGTTGTAAAGGTTGTTTTCATCATATCACTTAGGTGAATGAGAATTTGGTTGCATCCAGATTAGCCATCTAAAAATGACATCATTTATGACCCATTTACCATTTGGAGTATCTCATCAATGGAAGGCAATGGGTAGTTGTGTTTTTGAGATGCTTTGTTTAGATTTCTAAAATCCATGCACCACCTTATTTCTCAATTTTTATTTCTTACAAGAACTAGGTTGGAAACCCATGTGGAGTACCTAATAGGAAATATGATATTTGCATCTAGCAATATTTTCACTTCTTTCTCTATTAAGAGCTCTAACAATAGAGTGACAGGTTGTTGTCTCTATCTAAAGGGCTTGGATTCAGTTTTGAATGAAATCATGTGCATTATACATTTTCATATCCTTTTAACTCCAAGATATATAATCCACATATTCCTTTAGTGCATGAGAGATAGATTATTTTTCTTGACATGTAAATGCTTTGGAAATTAATACATCTTATGGATTTTTCTGCACTACCTAAGTTGATTACATCACACGCTTCGTTAAGGAGTGGTACCTTTTTACCTCTTTTTTCTTGATATCCAATATCAAATAATTTTTATAGTAAAATAACCCCTTTTAGCATATTATTCTTTTTATGAATTATTTCACTATCCTGATCTGCTTCTTCTTGCCATATCTAGTCTTCATATATCACCTGATTTTCAAAAATACCAGAGTTAGTAACAAATTTAAAAATGTGTCTTTCACTCTCAAATACCTGTAAATTTGTAATTTTATATGGTATTGAAGGACAGGAAACTAGTTCAATCAAAATATTTTTCTATTTTTATTGTCAACTAGTTTGAGCATACCTACTACAACAACTAAATAATAACCATCCAATTACCTTTTCTAAAGATAAGGAAAATGTTAAAAGTATCAAGTTCATCTATCGAATCCCTAAATCTAGTCCTATAATGGCTCAATATTTTGTCACAACATGCATATTACCATTTGACTTGTTAAAAACTAACTCAGAGTCTCCTAAGAACTCTAGACACTTGACTTTCCTACTCAGAGCTAGCTATAGTCCAAAAATAAGTGCTTCATATTCTACCACAATGTTGGTGCATGGAAGCTATAATCTATAGGCAACAAGAAAAGGCTTTCTTCTTGAACACGTAAGTTCGATACTAGCTCTAGCACCATGTCTTTATTTGAATCCATAAAATTTGAGAATCCAAACCAGATTATCCTTTTCAAGAAGGCTACAAGAAAGGATTTTTTTGAGGTTCTTCAATAGCCTCCTCTATATCCAAGTTATAGACCCCTAAATTAGATTCTACAAATTGGATTTCATTGGGCCTATTATACTCAGTAATCATTTCTTTATGTTTTGGCTCATTATCCACCAAAATTTTATTTGATAATCCCATCCAAGGAAACCATATGTGGGAAGAATTAGTAATTATGTAACCATTCAGGTTCTTACTCCAATCCCTATCCAAAACCATGCCATAGTTAGTGGGAATATTGACCATAAGAATATCAACATGATGTTGAATTCTTGGTTTTGAATTAATTTAAATCAAGATATCATAGATTTTTCCTACCATGTCTACTACAGTTATTTCCAAATGTATCACCATGATTTTTGAAGGAATTGGCTTTAAACCTAGCCTTTGGAAAGTCTCAAAGGGTATGATATTGCCTGAGGCAACTGAGTCCACTAAAAAATTATGCAAGTTTTTGCTTGAAATCATAATTATAAAAAAAAATGAGGCACTTATTATTTTTCCTTTCATAAATCCAATTGATATTCAACACCTTTGACCTCATGGGTTTGGCTTAGAGGGTATAATACCTTTACCAAGATTTCCTTCTAATATAGAAATCTAGCAGTCTTGAAGAAAGAGACATTAGCTTTAGTTTTTTCAGGTCTTCCACTATGTTATAAGTAGGCTTATCAAAATTATACACCCTATGTATAGGTTTGGATGACTCGATAGTAGGTGGGGGAGGAGGATTTTTATCAGCTTTGGTATCAGGAGGAAAAAGGGGATTGTATGGTGGAGTGGAGGAATTTTTGGGGGTCTTGGATATACTTCTTGTGTAATAACCATGATTTCCTTTCCTAAACTACCTAACATCTTGGAATTCCTCCTCTATGATTTCATCATCATATTATCCTAAGATTTCATTATCCTCTTCTTCTTCCTCACATTCTTGATAGTTAACTATTTCAGCTACTAAATTAACTTCCTTCCCCTTAGAAAGATAATATGGACCCTCGATTGGCATTAAATCTAAGTCATAGACTTGATCTTGCAAGAAATTTGTGTATCTAGAAATTGTAGGACACTCCTTATAACTATGTTCCTTGGTGTTATGGAACCTACATTCATTTTCCCAAGATAAATATGAAATATTGATAATGGAATCGAATCTACTAGGGCTTGCGAAAGTGTCATCTTGGTTGGCTACGTGGTTAGGTGCATCTCCATTGTTAGGATTACTATTCCATGACTTTTGATTATTGAAATTTTGATTAGAATGAGAAGTTTCAAAATTGTGCTTGTGCATGTGAACCATGTCATTACTCAAATTGAGACACATTTTCTTTCAAAAAATGAACTTCAAAATTAGATTCTTTTAGCTGAGGCATTATCAAACTAGGTCCAAAAGGATTTCCAATACTAAAAATATGTTGAAGTGGCATCAAGGTTTGATTCTAAATATTTTGGCTAAAAAATGGGTTCATGTTCTGAAGTGGTGTGGGCATAGGAAATGCTACCAAATCTTGAGCATTGGTTTCATTGACTCCTTGTGTAGCCATCTGATTATCTAAGAGCAATGGTGTGGTAGATAGAATGGATGTATTTGGATAAGTGGAAATGGATGGACAAGTGGATATTAATGGATAATATTGATGGTATGGTAGGGCATTCATATTTAAGACCTCTCACAACTCATAACTTAGACAATAAAAAAAAGAAACAAAAAAACCTGTAAAACAAAATTCTTGCAACAAAGCACAGTGGAAACAAAACTTCACACGCTAGCTGCAAAAAAATAAAAGGCTCTTGTAATTAAAATTATTGTTATATGAAAATGATAATAAGCAAACAAATTACAAAGCTATAAAATGAAGTTTCCCTCCTTATAGTAAAAATTCTATTGAGTGGATATTTTATCCAATTGTAAAATCCCCATCACAATAAGGGTATTAATACAAAAACCCTCTCTTGCAAAGAAGTTAAAATCAAAAAACAACTTCTCCAAGGTTCTACTATATAAGCATTACACATGTGTATTTGAAAGTAAAATAATCAAGAATAACAAGTGCTAGAAACAACCATGTGATTTGTAAGTAACTGTTAACAAAGGGGTCTAATGGTTTAATTTATTTGTGCTTTGTGATTAATTTCCTTAAGTTGCATTGAATGTGTGCTTGTGTGGATTGATAAAATAGGAGTGTTGATTATTTATTTATATTTGCTTTAATCTATCATACCTTGAATTCTTTGCTAGTGGGTTCATTTTATCTTTAGATTAAAATGCAAAGTTAGTGTTGTGGAATTTTCCACTTCATTTTAAATTTGATCCTTTAATGTGAGATTCATTTATAGTTGGCAGGTTAAAGTTTATCTTCAAATTTAATGCTCAATGAACTGCAAAGGTAGAAATTCATAAAGTGAGCAAGTTATAAAATTAGTATGTTAGCAAGTTAGCAAGTTAGTATGTTATAAAGTTAGCAGTCATTTGCTTTTTCTTCACTTAATGTGAAATATAAGTCAGTAACCCTCCCTACTAGATTGATTTTATCTTATTTATGCAAAATAAAAACCTTAGCCTTAAGTGCCTTTAAATCATTTTAATAAAAAAAAATCTTTGCCTTGTGTGCCCACCCCGTGTCATGAATTAAATCACAATGGGTAAGCTATCAAAACAATGCCTTAACAATAGTGATGTCTACCCAGGTTATGTTTATATCCCAGGTTGTCTAATCTTTAAGCATTAGTGATAGTGACATACCTTTCTAAAACTTAGACAATGGCCTCCTATATTTTTAACAAGGCATCTAAGGCCTTAGAGACCACACCATCACTCATCCTCTACATATGAACCATTTTTTCCCCATGTTCTACTCCAAATATACAAACAAAAAATGAACTTGCTATGCAAGATGGCATTCAAATATATTTCACATTTTTAGAATTAGGGTCCTTGAATTTGGTTTTGAATCTACATGAAGGGAGAGGCTATCAAACCCTAACATCCTCTACCACTATCTATGAGGGTTTGGTATTACCAACTTAGTAGATATGTTACTCTACATTATCCCACCTTCTAGTTATATGGGGTGATGAGCCCTGTGAAATAATATAATGCTCATTGAATGGTCAAACCTACCATGTGGGCTTTCCATATGCCAATCAAAAACTACAATGTGGGATAGGAATATGACATGCCATTGGGAAATAAAATTTGGTTCCTCTTGGTTTATCCCACTTCGCCTATCTTGTGATGCCACATATCTCGTGTCGACTGTCATGTCGTGTGATTTGTGCCTCGATGCTCGTTGTCTATTATGAGTTACATATCTCATATGCCAAAATAAAATCCCTTTTTTTATTGATAAGTAAGTTACTTTATATTACTGATATGGTTTTAAAGGATCCCTTAACCTATATACAAAATCAGCCAAAATGGCATAGTCATAGTAATATAAGTGCTTAAATATTGTAGTAGAGTCTGTAGTAACATAAGCAAAATATTAGGACGCAGCATCAGACATGGAATGCCAAACATTATAGACATAACTTAAAAAAGGAGGACCTTACCTCAGACTTGAGGAAAAAAATAGAGAAGAATACAACTTAAGACATAAAGCTATAACATATTTCCAGTACACTACCACGCAGGAGAGATATAAAAACAAAAAAACTAGTAATGTCCAAACCAAACCATGTGAACATTGAAGCAAAAAAAATGAAGGTGGAGATTATTCCTCATCTAAGGTTTTCTCCTCTTCCTTGGTATCATCCTTCTTAGTGTCCTCAAGCTTGTCATCCTTGGGTTCGCTCTTCACTGTGACCTTGTCTACTTCAAATACTTCCTCCACTTCCTAAATAGGTTGGCTATCGTAGAAAAGCATCTGAAGACCTTCTTTGATGTCCAACATGTAATTCACCATTGAATTCATCATTGTCATTATGGAGGCAATGATGAAGTCCTTCAGCTATTTATTTTCATCCTATAGTTCTTCCTCATCATTAGATTTTTTTATGACACTCCCCCTGGTAGCCATGTTTTGGAGCCTAGCAGACTTCCTAATTGGTTCCTCAGCACTTTCAAAACTTATGCTTTTCCTTGCCCTTAGTTTGGCAACATTTATCATGGCCTTTTTATTTTTCTCAGCAAGGGGAAGTTTGGCCACAAGGGATTTAACATTGCTAGCCATGATGGGATTAGGCTTAGGGTTGGTGGTTAGGATGTGAGTATAGATGGCCTTGAATAAACCCTAATTCCAAGGGAGGTCATGGTTTTTCTTGTCCCTTCAGTTGGGGATAGCATGGTTCAAGGACTTGAGGAGAAATAGGGGAATGCTGAGGGGGTTGATTTATCTAAAATGATTGATGAAGGCCAGGTGATAAGTCTTGAAGGTTTTATGAGGGTTGTCTACTATGATGAACTCCATTATTGGTTTCATAATAGAATCCCATGGTGAATTGAATCGCTTTTGTAAAGGCTGTAACTCTTGTTTTTTTGGAGTTTGTCATTCCCTTGGAATTATGCTAGTTCAACCTCCCAATTATGCTTATGGTGGTGAATGGAATGACCTACGGGGTTCTGTCCAGTAATAGTCGCTAAAATGTAGACATCAACCATAAATTTTTTTCCTTGGACAAAGACAGCCTCATTATCCTAGGTCTCAAGGAAGGCAGTGGTAATTTTGAGGTCATTTCCAGAGAACATGAGGAAGAAAGGCAAAAATTGTCTATCTTGGAGGACCCTTTTTGCGATATCATCACAGACAAGGGAATTAGGCCCCAAAAAATCATTAGATATGGTGAGTGTGGGTGAAAGGCTAGAAAAATGTAGATAGGGACAAAAATATTGAGCAGCAATGGGGAGCCACGAGCAGGCGAAAGATAAAGTAATAGGGTTTAAAAGGAGATGGAGATGAGGGGGGCCTAGCGAGGTGAGACAAAACTAGGTGAGGCTTGGGAGGGGAATACCAGACATGGAAGCTAGTGAGAGGTGGCTCATGACAAGTGGGAAAATCACATGGGTGATAGGGAAACCACCTCACGTAGATACATGAATCAGTGCAAAAGGTATTTTTAGAAATCCTGCCACTAAAGAGAAAAACTATTGAGAGAAAAGGACGAGTACCAGTAAGGAAAGGCACACATCCTAATACAAAAGGAGTGGAGTACTTTGAGGTATGTGAATGTAGTCTGTCTTGAACGTTAGCCACAATATGAGTCATATTGTTTTGCCATGTCATGTCATTATGAGTGTGGTAAATGCCTTCATCATGGGTATCTATAGTGGATCATTTGATGGAGACATTCACACTATAGGAAGTGAGGTTCTAGCTCTAGAATTTGTGTGAATTATTAGAATAAAATGCATCTCTATACATATTTTCGCTATCCATGTTGGAAACCACAACTTAGGACCTACAAGGGTTGAAACGATAGTGCCAAAATTTGACAATTAAATTAGTGTGCATTCCAAATAAAGAGACCCAAATGAGGTTAGCAAGGTGGAAGCCTATGGAGTGGGGGAAAATTGGTAGGGGTAGTGGAAGATGATGTGGCCTAGCCATTGGAAAATTGTGGAGACAAGTGGATGGTTATGGGGAACGCAGATGGCCATATGGATGATGAGGTGATAGTCACCCATACGAGTGATGCAAATAGAAAAGCAAAGACCAAAAAGAATAGGAATGACCACATGGACCTTGACACTAACAAATGGCCCTATGAAATTATTCATGAGGATAATATTGACTATCTTGAGGAGGGACCTCCTATCGAGGAATGCTAATTTGTTGTCTCTCTTGATCTGCAAGCACTTGAACATCCTCTAGGATGTTGTCATGCCAAGTTTAAGGATTGGCTAGGTTGATCCCAATTTTAGCTAGCTTATCTGTCACCTTATTAGAATATCTAAAGGTGTGCTAGAAGATAACTTATTGCATATTGAGGACTAATATCCTAGCTTCCTCAATGTACTCTCTGAATCTCCATGAAGGTCTACAATTTTTTTTCTTGAGGTAGTTGGTAATATTGAGGGAATCACCTTCAAATATAAGTCTTTTGCAGTAGTTATTTGTGTAACATAAACCTCTCCACATGATTTTGGCCTCAACTACATGATTAGTCTGGTCACCTAGCCCTTCTAGAAATTCTAGGATGATTTCTCCTTTGTGGTTTCTCAGGACACCTCCAACCCTAGCCTTTCCAGGATTACCTTTAGCAGCTCCATTGAAGTTGAGTTTGAGCCATCCTAATGGAGGAGGTTTCCAAATTGATTCATGATAAAAGTTAGTGGGAGGGAGGTTCTCATATAAGGGTAAACCCAACTCAAGACCTAGGTAAGATTCAGATTTGGAGGAAGGTTTGGAAGCTGGGGGTATGAGAGAGGCATTTTCCAAAGTAGAGGCCAAGATTTTGGAGGAAATAAGCTTAGGGACCATGGGCTTTCTAGAGAACACTCTACTATTTCCTTCAAGCCAAACTTTCTAGAGGAAATGGTGAAGGTAAACCTTCCAGAAGAACTTGAGGTGAGGGTCATGGAAGAGGGAAGGCCAATATATGAAAAAGTCATTGATGGAGTAGGGTCTAACCCACTGGATGTTGAAGGATTAGAAAATGGAATCAAGGATGGAGGAAGAAATAGAGCAATGAAGGAAGATATGGGAGGTGGATTCTGAGGTAGAATGGAAAAGGTAGCATCTATTAGGGATGGGTAATCATTTTTTCATGCGAAGGTCAATGGTAAGGATTTTATCTTGGATGGAAAGCCACGAAAAGTAGGAGATTTTAGGAATTAGATGCTTGATCCAAACACAGTCAAAAGAAAGTAACTGATCCTCATTGTCAAGGATGATAAGATAATTTGATTTGATAAAACATTCTCCACTTTCGGTAGGTTCCCAAATAAGCTGGTCCTCCCTATTAGAAGAGGGAATAATAGTGGAAGAGAGGAGAGAGTTCAAAAAATTGGACTCAATAGAAAAAGCTGGATTAGAGATGATGGTCCATCTTGGGCTCCTAACTTGATCATTAAGGAAATCAAAAAACTTGAGTCCTATCCTAGAATCTGTAAAGGGTTTTAGTTTGGCTAGGATTGGATCATTGAGGAGGGGTTCTTGAGAAATCCATTTATCATTCCAAAAGTCAATATTGGTCCCTTCTCCCATTTTCCATCTTATACCTTTCTTAATAACATGTTTGGTACCAATTAAAGAGATCCAAAAAGCTGACCCCCTGCTTGGAATGTCCTCACTAAGGAAGTTACTATTCTGGAGATACTTCCTTTTGACTATTGAGATCCACTTGTTGTGTTATCCTGAAATCAATCTCCAAGATTGCTTAGCAATAAGAGTTGTGTTGAGAGAGTTGATTCTCCTAAGACCTATTCCTCCTTTTTTTTTGGGTTTGCATACCTTTTCCCAAGCAACCATATGGATTCTTTATTTATTTTCTACCCAATCCATAGAATTTTTTTTAATTTTCTCTATCTTTGAGGTAATTATTGTAGGTATTTTGAGGACAAATAGGAAATATATTGGGATGCTCTGCAAAACAATAGTACTCAGATTACTTTTAGCAACTTAGGATAGAAGGTTACCTTTCCATCTTATAAGTGTTTTTTGGATGCGCTCTGTAACATTGTTCCACATTGAGGTTGTCAGTTGTCCACAGAATAGAGGTAGACCGAGAAAACTGGATGGGAGATTAGCTATAGATCAATTTAAAATCCTTGAATCTTTAGTTGTCTTGGCATTGGAGTATTTAGGAAATACAATTTGCTCTTTTTGAAATTGACTTTCTGGCCTACAACTGCTTCATAGAAATGGAGGATATATTTGATAACTTTAACTTCAAAAATAGATGCACTAGTTGACACAATGATGTCATCCACAAATTGTTGGTAGGAAACTAGATTAGTTTGTGAAGAGGCCTTGATACCTGAGAGCAAACCCGTTCTGCATGCTACTTGAAATTTTTTTCCTAAATCTTCAGATATGATGATGAATAAGAATGGATATATAGGATCTCCTTATCGAAGGCCTCTACTACTTTTAAAATAACCTTCTATAGAATCATTGATGAGGACAGAGAACTCGGGGGGGAAATGCAACTACTGATAAGGTCAACCCAATAAGGATGGAAGCCAAACTTATGAAGGACGACTAGAAGGATGTTCCAATTGACCCTATCATAAGCTTTGTTCATGTCAAGCTTGAGGACGCAAGTGGGATTTTTTGTAATGGATGCAAAATGAAAGGCTTCATGAATGGAAATGATGCCATCAAGGATAGACCTACCTTGAATAGATATTCCTTGGTAAGGTTTAATGATTTTGGGTAAGATGTTTTGCATTCTAGTGGCCAAGATTTTAGTGAGGATTTTGTAAGCAACATTGCAAAGACTAATGGGTCTACATTCAGGTAGATATTTGGTCACTAGAATTTTAGGAATAAGTGCAATTAATGTGGAGTTGAAACCTCAAGGAATCATTTTGGAAGACTGGAACTCTTTGATAGCTTTGAAAAAATCAGGACCAATGATATCATAGAAGGTTTAAAAAATGAGGGGAAAAACCATTTGGTTCTAGGGCATTATCAGAATTCATTGAGAAGAGGGAAGATTTAAATTCATCATATTGGAATGAAGTGATAAGAGAGGAATTGACTGATTCAAAAATAGATTTGGAAGGAATGTGAAGAATTAAAGCTTCTTGGGCTACAGGTGAACAAAGGTTATCATCCTCAAGCAAGGTTTTGAAATAAATACTTGTTTCATTCCTGATTTCATCTATGTCTAAAGTAAGATTACAATTAATTTTAGTCAGTTCCTTGATGTGATTGTTGATTTTGTTTCTCAGGGTGGACACATGAAAGAACTTAGTATTAGAGTCCCCTTCTTTGAGCCATAGGGATCTGGATTTTTGGTGCCAGTAGGTCTATTCGCAGGCAAGAACATTATGATACTCAATTAGAATCTATTTCTCTTCATTATTGATATGGACATCTGCTTCACCATTTTGAATTCTATGCTTGATGTGGTCTAATATTTCTTTGAGTGATTATTTATTGGCAAATAAGTTACCAAAAACTTCCTTATTCCATATTTTTAGATCTTATTTTAGGCTTCTGAGTTTCTGGGCTAGCTTGAAATAAGGAAGTCCTTGAATATCTTGTCGCCAACTATGAGATACTTTTTGGTGAAGATTTGGATGATGTAGCCACATAGCTTCAAATCTAAAAGTCCTTTTGTAGGGGTTATATTTTTCAATGTCCAATATAAGGCGATTATGATCTGAACCAATTTTAGGAAGAGGATATAGAGCATCATATCCAAAATATTGAACAACTTCCTGTGAAATTTGTCTTGAATGTGATGTGATCCAGTTATTCTATTAATCCAAGTATATTTTGCCTTTTTGGGTTTCAAGTCCATTAATAAATTTGTATTGACAAACTCATTGAAGTCCTCCATGCTTTCAGCTAGGCTTTTAGAACCTCCTTTTGTATATGAAGAGAAAAGAGGGGTGTTAAAATCACCTACAATAATACAAGGGATGTTTTGAAGTGAGTTTTTCATATTGGTCAGGTCATCCCACAACTACATTCTTTCGGCAATGGTGTTAGGAGCACAAACATTGGTGAGAATCCAAGACAAGTTTTTGTCGACATCATGAAACAGGACGCTAAGAAGCCTCTCACTGGACTGGAGTAGTCGTACTTCAACTAAATTCTTGTACCATAAGCACATAAGACCCCTTGAAGTTCCTCTAGCATCACTGTTCACTGCACCTGCATTATTCCATATTTCCTTGGCCGCAAAAGTGGAATTATTGGAACTGGTTTTAGTTTCTTGCATGATAATTATTGACGGTTTGATATCCTTTCTCATAGACCTAACAAGTCTTCATTTGAATTTCCCATTAAGGCCTCTGATGTTCAAAGATAAAATCTTCATTTAGAATATTTTGGAGGTTTATTGCCTCCTCGAACATTATGGTGAGGAGGTTTGGAGCTTTTACTCTCATCCTTGAGCTGAGAAGTGATGTTAGGAAAAAGGGTTTTTTGGATTCCATTTGCAATATCGTCTACAGTTTGGGAATTTCTGATTTCCTCTTTAAAAGGCTTGCATATTTTTTTATTACTGCCACAATCTACAAGAGATTTAGTGGTGCTTATAGTTTTCTTGGGGCTGAACTTATAGGGAATTATTTGTTCTAGAACAAGGTTCAGAGGCCTAATAGTTTGGCTTAAACCAGGTAAAATAATTTCCTCCATAGGAATATGATTAGATATGGCTCCCATTTAGTCTAGAGGGCTATGAGAAGGTCTTGATTTGGAAGGGGAGTTGACAAAACTAAGGTCAATGTTCAGATCAGAGGGTATCTGAGGATCTGGCTAGAGAATAGTAATAATGATATGGGAATCCTTAGAGGAATTATTAGGAATAGGAGTAATTGGAGAATATCCATGGAGAAACCTATCAGATTCATTTAAGATATTGAACTTGTTATGAGAAGTGACAGGGGAGCTTACTTTATGGAGTTTGTAGTTCATCATTTCTTTTCCTTTGGAAGAAAGAGGCCCTTATTTAGGATTGTGGGTATTTTGCTATTGCTGGTGAATTTTTCTTGCCTGGTTCTTCTACTGCCATTTCTTCTGGGTTTTATGATACCCACTATTATGTGGGTTTTTTTTGCCTCTGGAATGATAAATGTTGGCCCTGCCAGGTTGGGGTACCTCTGTATTTTGACCAAGAGTCTAAATTTTAAGGATAGGGCACTAAGATATGAGATGACCTTGGGTATGGCATTCTACGCAGAAAGCTGGTTTATTTTCATATTCTAAGGGTTGCTTTTTGTAGAAATTCTTATGAGTCAGATTGACATATGTTTGAAGCTGTAATGCTAGATTGGCATTTACACAAATTCTAGCCACGTTCATACGACTTCAGCCTTTGGTAATAGGTTCAATAACAAGGAGTTCACCTATAGAATTTGCAATGGATAAGAGGATATCCTCATGCCAAAATTGGAAGGGAAGGTTTTGGATATGAACCTAAATAGGTGCAAAGTTTATATCTTGGGAATCAGGATCAAATTTTGTGTCCCATTTCCTTAGAAATAAACTTTTACGCCCTAAGAACCAGGGACCCCCGGTAAGGATGCACTTCATGTCTTCATCATTCCTCAACCTAATGGTGAAGAAATCTCTAGAAAATACAACTAGTTCCAAGTCGCCTAGAGTCTTCCATTTGGTTGTAGCCCACCTACAGATTATCTTGATATCAGGTCTTCCTCTAATGAACTTCCACACCAACATATGGTGTTCCATGGCAAGGTAGTTATCAGCAATATCATTAGGGATGTTTATGTTTAGACCATCATGAACTATTGATGTGGTGGGATTATTGTAAGGACCTCGTCCAAAGTTGGAAAAAATGCTTGCATAGGAATTTGATTTGATTTTGACAATAGTGGGGCCCTTGGCTAGAGTAAGAGACCTAGTGTCAGGAGGTTCCTCTCCTCAGAATAGGACCTTTTCTGTTTCTTCTTTATCCTCAAAGTTTTCACCCTTGTATTTGGTGCCAGAGCTTTTATCGTCCTTTGCTTTCATTGTGACTTGTACTACAGTAACTATTTCTGGTTGAAATAGTCTTCCTTCCATATTTCAATCCTACTCCTTCCGCTCCTCCTCCTTTCGCTCCTCTTCCTTCCATCCTACTCAGCTATAAGAAAAATAAATAAAGAAAAACCCTTTTTAGAAACTATAAGGTGATAGCAATAAATACAATAAGGGGTAGGATATAAATAAAGTAGAGGGTATTATTAAAAATTACTAATGCGAATCAAAATGACATAGGAACAAAAATAACAAAATAACAATAAACTAAACTAAAGAAAAGTAAATATTAAAATAAATAAACTAACAATAGAATCCAAACAAACTAAAATAACTAATAAAACAATGAACAAACTAGAATGCTAGCTATAAAACCATAATAAACAAAAAAAATGTCACAACAAATTGACAATAAAAATCATCAAAAAATTTCTAACAACAAATTAACAATAAATAACACAACTAAACAAAGGAACAAGAAAACAAAAGATTTGAGCAATAAGAACAACAATAATTTTACTAGCCAAAGTAAAAATAAATCAAGCAATCATGTGTCACAAAAATAATTTTCTGGGATGACCCATGGATCCGTGACAAACCTCTCAGCCATGATCCACATCTTGTAGGGCTCAAGATGGTTACCCAAGCCACTCTGGTCCAGGCTTGCCTGCAAAGTATTCCAATTTTTTTCTTATCTATCTTCAAAGCTCCAGCTTCCATCTGCCAAAGAATTGAGCAAATTCAACACAGATTCCTTTGGGTGGGAAACGAAAACAAGAATAAATTTTCACTTGTTTCCTGGGATAGGGTCTATTCCAAGAAAAAGTATGGAGGACTTGGATTCAGGGACATCAAGCGGATGAACATGGCCCTCATTGCCATGCAGTCATGGAGACTTACCACCAATGAAAAAGTCACTTAGATTGACATCATCAAAGCTAAGTACCTCCATCAGGTTCCCTTTCTTGGAGAGCACAACCTTCCTAGCGGATCTCATTTTTGGAATGGCGTCACCAAAACAAGGAAGATCATCATGGAAGGCTTAAGGTGGTGTCTTGGAACTGGAATGACCATTCATTTCTAGGATGACCCATGGATCTGTGACAAACCTCTCAGCCATGATCCACATATTGCAGGGCTCAATATGGTTACCGAAGCCACCTTTGGAGATAAGGTGTGTCATTTCATTCACCAAGGTATTACAAGACCTGAATGGAAACACCTGGATCTCAATGGGCCTAGGCATATCATCGAAGCGCTCAGGTGGTTACAAAACTTGTTGACAACTTGCATCATCCCCAACTCTCACAAAGATGATTCCATGGTCTGGAACCTTGAAGATTCAGGGAATTTCACTGTTAAATTAGCTTACTATAGTCAAGAAACTCCCAATGATGGTCGAGACTTATCTAATCAGGTTTGGGTTCCCAAGATCATTCCCAAGGTCAAATTATTTTGCTGGTTGGCCATCCAAAACAGAATCCTCACCACTAACAACTTGATAATCAGAGGGTTACTCATCCCCAATTGGTGCATCCTGTGTAAAAATGCCTATGAGTCAACTTCGCATGTTTTTTTGGAATGTCCCTTCTCTCTTGCAGTGCTCAACCAGGTTCTTAACACCTTCGACATCTCCATAGCCCTCCCTCATTCCATTCCCCTCATTTTTTAGTAATGGCCCCAGCCTTTCAAGAGCAATCAACTTAAATTCATGTGGCAAACTTGCCTTCACATATTCCTATGGTAGATTTGGCTTGAGAGAAATGCCAAAATTTTCAAAAACCAAGCCACTGATAAGAAGATTGTTGTTGCCAAAATCTTGGCCCTTGCTACGGAGAATGCCTCTCTTGTCTCGTCTTCCAAACCTCCCCTCCTGGCAAAATAGGACCTAACAAAACTTTTCAATCTTTCCAATTTCTTTGCCACACCTCGTACTTCTATTGACAGGTCTGTCATCAAGTGGATCTTACCTCCTACTGGGTGGCTTAAGCTTAATTTCGATGGTGCAGCCAAAGGCAACCCAGGAGCGACTGGAGGAGGAGGAATTCTCAAAAATCATAGAGGAGAAATAATTTTGGCCTTTGCCCAAAACCTAGGAATTCAATCTAACAATATGGCAGTGGCTCGGGCTTTGCTCCAAAGCTTGATCCTCTTGGAAGGCTTGAACATCAATAAACTTATCATAGAAGGAGACTCACTACACTATATCAACTGGCTCAATGGGACTGCTGTGCCTCCCTGGGCCCTTGTTTTGATCTTCCAAGAATGCAAGGCACTGATTGGCATCTACCCAGAATTAGTCATTAAGCATCAGTACCAGGAAGGAAACAAAGCTACGGACTGGCTTGCTAACAAGGTAGTTGGCGAGTCTGACATTCATGTTTGGAGAGACTCATTTCCCATTGGCCTAAGGGATGCTTCTATAAATACCAATGTCTGCACAATGTGAGTGGTTGGCAGGGGACCAAGTTTGTTTGCTCATGGAACTGGTTGAGCTTTTGCGTCTTTTCTTCCTTCTTCTCCCCCTTTGGATGTGTTTTGGCAACTTGTCGCGATATCGCAACACATTTCACCGTTGGCCACAAAATTTTAGCATGTCACGATATCGCGACATCCCTTTTCCCTCTGGCCACGAGGTTGCTACTTGTCACGATATCACGACACTTTTTTCTCCTTCGGACGCGGTCTTGCAACTTGTCGCGATATCACGACAATTTTTCTCTCCGGCCACGGTTTTACAACATGTCGCGATATCACTACACTTTTTCTCTTCGATCGTGATTTTGCAACGTGTCACGATATCGCGACACTTTTCCTCTTTGGCTGCGTTTTTGCAACATGTCGCGATATCGCGACACCTTTTCTCTTTAGGTGAATTTTTGCAAATTGTTGTGATATCACAACACTTTTTCTCTTCGGGCGCTTTCTTGCAACATGTCATGATATCGCGACACTTTTTCTCTTTGGTTGTGGTCTTCCATCTTGTCGCGATATCGCGACACTTTTTCTCTTTGGCAATGGTCTTCCATCTTGTCGCGATATCGTGACACTTTTTTTCTTCGACTGCGGTCTTCCATCTTGTCGCGATATCGCGACACTTTTCCTCTTCGGCTGCGGTCTACCATCTTGTCGCAATAACACGACACCTTTTCTCTTTGGCAGCAGTCTTCCATCTTGTCGCGATATTGCGACACTTTTTCTCTTTGGCTGCGGTCTTCCATCTTGTCGCGATATCGTGACACCCTTTCTCTTTGGCAACGGTCTTCCATATTGTCACGATATCGTGACACTTTTTCTCTTTGGCTGCGGTCTTCCATCATGTCACGATTTCGTGACACCTTTTCTCTTTGGCAGCGGTCTTCCATAAATGTCGCGATATCGCGACACTTTTTCTCTTCGACTGCGGTCTTCCATCTTGTCACGATTTCGTGACACCTCTTCTCTTCGACAACGGTCTTACTTCTTGTCACATTTTTGTGACACCTTTTTCTCTTCGGACGCGATGTATTTTCTTGTCATGATTTCACGACACATTTTCTGTCTAGTCGTGGTTTTGCTTCATGTCACGATTTCGTGACTCTTCTTCTCTTTTGGCTCCAACCTAGAAACTTGTCGTGATATTGCGACACTTCCTTTCTTCTGGTAGCAACCTTGCAACATGTCACAATATCGTGACACCTTCCCTCCTTCAGCTTCGATGGTGCTTCTTGTCACGATTTCATGACATCCCTTCTTCTCTTGGCTACAACGATGCAACTTGTCACGATTTTGCGACATCACCAAACTGGTCGCGATTTCGTGACACCTTTCCTCGTGTGGAGGTTTGCTCGCTCTTTGATCTTTTCTTCTTGGACCACCTCGGTCAATTTGGAATTCATGTAAATCCTCTTGTACAAGGTTCACGGACCTTTCAACACTCTTTCAACCAATCAAAAAAAAAATTGCTAGCAAGTATGATCACATTATTATTTTTTTATACATTCAAAATCATGGGACAATTGGGTCAACAATGAGAACCAAATTGCTCAATCATGTCCCATTAGTTCAATTTTATAAAAATTTTAAGTGGGTCCCCACTATTGGGGTTAGTTGTGAGATAGTCACAACAAATCCCAAGTGTAACTAGCTTGCCCATGATGAAGTCTAGAAAACTATGTGTACTGGCTATGGTGTCTAAGGATCAACTGATGGTTGGTGGTGAAATCCAACACCACCAATTGGTTTTCCTCACAATATCTTTGTGGAATATATCATGCAAAGTGTGTGCTTTATTTGATTTAATTTTTTGTTTTATTTTGTTTTTAAATGCTAAAAATACCAATTTAACATGCAAATCTAAATCTAACCCTAAGAATACAATGAAAACAATCACCTTGATATTAAAAAAATATGAAAATAAAACTTGATTTAATGAGCCATAAAAGAAATAACAACTAATTTGATGAGCCTTGATATCAAATGACAACTATGCTAATGAGCCTCGAGATCAAGTGACAACTAAACTAATAAGCCTTGAGTCTTTGTGTCAAAATTTATAAAGTAACTATGCTAGGCTATTAAGAATCTAGAGAAGAAGGGGGAAAGGATTAAACTATCAAGAAGAATAAATGTTGTTGAACAATTAATCTAAATAAGAAAAACTTATGGAATTACTAAATAAGACTAAGGAACTATGCTAAGGAGAGAAATACCTATGGAAAACTAAAAAATGACTAAAAACAATTTATAATTCAAATAAGAAATGATAAAAAAAATATACAGTGACATGAGCCTCTACACAAAAATAAGTAAAATAAGCTACTAAGATGTGATCCTATGCTAAAAGTAAAATAAATTGAGCTTTATATGCCTTTGTGTCTATGTCTTTGTGGTTTTGTGTGTTGGTGTAGCTATCCTAGCTAATTTCTTGTATCTATGTGGCTACCTTGGGTGGTTTCCTGTGTCTAAATTTGTGTATTTACCATGGGTGGTTGTGTCTAAGTCTATGTATCCTCCTTGGGTAGTTGTATCTAAGTCCGTTTAGCCATCATAGGAGGTTGTATATGAGTCTTTGTAGTCATATTGGGTAATTAACCTAATTTTATGTTAGCAAATCTGACAATATTGAGCCCTAGTTTGAATGAGGTGAGCGTGTCCTTTATGCTCTTAAGTATCTGTTATATAAATAAAAAATATAAATTTAATAAAGCAAGAAAAACAAGCAAGAAAGCATGAGGAACCCTAAGAAAAATACACAAGACATACTATGCTAGATGCAAGTCCTATAACTTAAGCAAAACAATGAATGTCAAGTGTGTTAAGGGAAAATGGGTCCCACCATGATCGCCATTTATGTGACTAAGAAAATGCACCATAACATGTAAATAAAAAAAATAAAATTTGATATTGCATTTATAGACTTTGTTTGTTACAAATCAACCTTTTTATTACAATGGACTTTCCAAAAAGAAGGGTTTTATTTTCAAATGTGTTCAATGGTGCCACAGATCATCTCCTTGGTCACACAACAAATTTTAGGAGGGTTTTGAAGCCTTGTTGCTTGATCTCCAAAGACTCTATGTGGATCCCAGTACCTGTAGACAAGACCACAATGGAATCATTGATATTATCTAATGGGTTTTTCTAGGTAAGACCCAATATCATGAAAAATAATTGCAAAAATCTTACAAAACCTTTTACAAAAGTTACTAAACTATGCAAAATTCTTACAAAACCTTAGAAATTACCTTGTTTTACCTTACTTAGGTACCTAGTATTGGTTATAGGTTTTTTTTTGCCTTTGAGACTCAATCACCTAGGATAGTTACCTTCATGTATCCGCATAGGATTTTTTTCTATGTACCCACCCAAGATAGTTGGATTTTGTGTAACCACATAGGGTGGTTGAATTTGTGTTCTAGACCTTTCAAGAAGTGTATTGGGGATTCTGGTGTAGATTTGGTGTTGTTTGGTTACATGAGATAAGCATAGTTGTAAACAAATATTACCATACATTAAATAACCTCAATGATTTATGTTCCCAAGCTCTTCGAATAAGGTACCTACATCCACAAATTCAAAAATCCATAAGGAGGTCCAAATGAAATCTACACGATTTTTTTTTAGTGTTTTGTGCACTCTCCCCCTAAGCAAATGAAATGGGAGTATATTTATAATATTTCCTAAGGGTGAGGAGAGTGGTGAGGGGTTGATAGGATGATGGAAAACTAACCCAAGTAAGAGAAAGGAGGAATCTTAGGTTTCCCCACTTGGGTGCTCAGATGGACATGTGTGCAATATTCTATATATGGGCTATGACACACTATGACATGTTATGACATACCTCATTACTGAAATTGGGTGGAGAGATTCCTCACCCACAAAAACTTTATGCTTCATAAATGTGATTGGGTGGAGGGAATCCTCACCCATGTGCATTAATGAAATTAGAATGTGTAGGAGAGAAGGTAGTAAATGACAACTAGAGTGATATGGACCTAGGTTAAAAGAGAGGTATGGTCTCATGATGATGATGGATTAGGCATAGAAAGGTGCTTAGGATGGTCAAAGGGGCTAGGATAGTCAACGCTAATATTTACAAGGTTGTAAAGTATTAATTAAAACAATTGTAAAATTTATTAAATATTAACATTTAACCAATTGTAATGTAACACTTTTTAGATATATACAAAGAGAATATGATGAAATGAGATTACAAAAGAGTTAGTGATAGGACCTCCAAGGTTCAGTGCTTATGCAATTACAATTGTCAAAAAAAGGTGATGAGGTATACATTATCAAGGCTACTAAATTTTTTCTATACAAAGTAGAAACAAATCCTATTGACTTGATTGCAAAATTATTTGAGTTAGACTTCAACAATGTAGATCCATACCAAATGGTCCAATTATCTAACTAGATCACATATTGCATGGCTATGAAATTTAGTTACCTCATACTTTATGACGAAGCAACATAGGTAAGAGATAAAGATATAAAAGCATAAATGACCCCACTCAAGACACAAACGGATCAAATGTAGTAGGAGAATGACGTTCTTAAGAAGGAAGCTTCAGAAAATGATCAACTAAAGAAGCATATTGAGGATATTAAATCCTAACTTTCTAAAGTTGAGAAACAAGGGCTTGAAGACCTTGTGTAATAGCTAATGCAAGATAAAGTTAAACTCCAAGATAACTTAAAAATAAAATACAAACAAATTATAGATTTAACAACCTTGAAGACAATAGAAGTAGATATAGAACATATGGCATCTAAAGACATACAAAAGGTGAATTCCATCTAGAAAAAGATCAATAAAGAGGTGAAAAATACATATTATTACTTCTAGTTGACCTCTTTCATCAAAAAAATCCTATAATAAGTAGATAAAATACTCAAACACATGAAAAGATAGCTATCTACAAGGTTTGAATATTAAAATATTCTTAAACTCCTTACCTCAATATTATTATCACAAGCCCAATAACATGGTATTAATTACAAGGACCTAGTTAGATAATTAAGAAAATCCTAGATGTCCAAACAAACCTTTAGAACTATAAAAATAACATAGCATTATTTTGAACCCATGTTTACAAAATGGATAAGGATATACGAGGCTAAATTGCTATATGAATGATTTAACCTTTTTTCATGAGCAAAAATGCATAATTGATTATGACATTATAAATGCTATGTTCAATGTAAAAAACTTAAGCTAACCAAGGGGATGCAACTAAAACCTATGATAAGTTGAAGCTAATGTACACCAAACTCCAATAGATAGTTGTGAAATAAGAGGAACTATTAGAGAATCGTTATTAGAACCTCACAATGGAAGCATAAGATATTGTATTAGTTTAGTTTTTGATTGAAACTAGGTGGAAGAAGTTATTGGGATTGCAACATAGAATTCTAAATAAGAAGAATCAATGATTTTGATAATTTCCATGTTCCCAATTTTTTAGACTCTATGCCTATGTATAGATGTAGGATATAAGATCTCATGACATTCAATATTGGCATCCCATGAAGTCACCATAAATGTAGTACATCAATACTACCCTATAATTGTTACAAATTTTTAAGGACCACATGATAGATAAATTGAATAATAGACATCTTTTAAAAATATCAAAATTTAACCAAATATGAATAGGGATCGATATGCTTACAAAAATGATAGTTTGGATCTAAGTATTGATTCACTTTCTAAAGAGGATCACTTTCTCAAGGGAGGGATTCACTTAGCAAAATTTGGCAATACACTTGTAAATGCAAGTTATTTTCTCACTAAACTACACGAAACCATTTCAATACTCATAAAGGTAAATTGAAAGCATGAATCCCAGGTGAATCTTTTAAAAAGTGATTTTTTGGTATGTAATGTCATACTAATTATTTTTAAAGATATCTAACCTTATGAGGTGCATTACAAAAGGTATGCAATATTTTGTGGTGTATCATTTGTACTCCATTCCAAGTTTGTTGAAACTTAAATTGAGGTGTAAATATTGATTAGAAGCCAAGACAATGCCCAAATGCAACAACTATGCAAATAAAAATGTCTTCTTCAATCTATGTAAAAGTAGATATCAACTAAATTTAGAAAAACCCTTTAAGAAATATATTGATTAAATTATACACATCTATTAGGTGATGTTACTTTTTGGTGCATTATAAAAAATTCTAGACAAAGTTGACAAGATTGTGTTAAATATTTTGAATATCACAACATTTCTATTAAAATTATTAGATTCATACATTTTAATTCTAAATAACTTCTCCTTTCCCAAATCTTGTAAACATAATAAATATCATTAAATTGATTTTTCTAGCTTTACTTATGAAGTTCATATTGATATAATGAATGGTTCATTTGTGAATCTTGTAAATTGAAGAATTTCATGGGTATTTAATCAAAACTTTCAAAAATTTATTCAAGCATAACTTGAAGTATTTCCTTTTATTTTAGTTAATTTATTTTTCCTTATTATAATAATTTTTAGAAAATACCCATCTTCAAGGTTCTATAACCTAAAATTATTGGTCAAATAATTGACTTGTTACTCTTATAGTATTATCAGCCTCAATCATAAGGATCATGATTTATTTTAATATTTTTTATAGATACATAAACTCAATTAAGATTAACTAGTCATTACTTATTTTAATTATTTACTTATGTCAAATATCTATATTTTTACCTTGGTAGTAATTGATTGATTTAATTGATATTATACATATAGAAGATATTTAATTTAATGCAAATAGAAAGAAAAAGATATTGATGCATTACTTTATAAACTTCAATATCATTACAACATAGATCATCTTTTGAATTTGTGTTCAATATTTTTTAAACAAGTGTTTCATCAACTCGTCCATTTGAAAGGTCCAATATCCCCAATTAAAATCTCAACTCCATAAATAATACGATTATAGAAGCTCCACCAAGAAGGAATAAAAATTTGGTAGTTGACATATACAACTTTGTATATTTTCTTACCAAGATGTATATGAACCAATAAAATTTTGAAGATAGGAAAATAAATGTCAATACATTAGTTTGAAAATGGTATAACTTTTAATCATTTATGCATTTCTATTTTTGCACTTTGCGTTTATGAGTTTTACTTTTTACACTTTCAATTTCAATGTAAGTTTGTGTAGGTTAGCATAGGAGTATTCCATGATAATAGTGAAGAATATAGCCTAAAGGCACAAGTTGAAAAAAGCTATTTTAAAACCCTTCCAACTTTATTGAAGCTCAAATTAAGACACAAATATTAATTAGAAGCCAAAAACAAATCCCTAGTTCAACAATTTTACAAATGAAAACATGTTTTCTTAAATCTATGTAAAAAATTTGATATCAACTAAATTTATAAAGACCCTTTAAAAATATAGGATATAAACTATACACATTTGAATATCACAACAATTCTATAAAAATGATTAAATTGATACATTTTCATGCTACATACCATATCATTTCGCAAATCTTGTAAACATAATAATAATTCTATAATGTGATTTTGTTAATAATTATTTCATTTTAAATAATTCTATTAGTCTCACATATGAAGATCATATTGAGAGATTGAATGGTTCATTTGTGAAGCTTATCAATTGAAAACATTCATGGGTATTAAAAAAAAAATTGAAAATTTATTCAAAGATAACTTGAAGCATGTCCTTCTGTTTTAGTTAATATATTTTCATTATTGTAATAATTTTTAGAAAACACCCATCTTCAATAAATTACAACCTCAAATTACTAGTAGAGTACATGCCTTATTGCTCTTATAATATTATGATCCTCAATTATGAGGATCATACATTATTTTAACCTTTGTTACAACTACATAAAATGGCTTATAAATAATGACTCATCACTCATTTAATTTACTAATTGTTTATACAAAATGACTATTTTTTTACCTTGGTCTTGATTACTGAAATTAATTGATATTCTACATATGGACAAACATTTTTTTTGTATAGATAGAAAAAAGATACTATAAAATTCAATATTATTACAACATCATATATCATCCCTTTAATTTTTGTTCAACCTTTTATAGTATGCGTTTCATCAATAAATCCATTTTTTAGGTTCAATTAAAGCTAAATATCCCAACTCGAAAAATAATATGATCCAAAAAATTAACATCAAATAATGATTATAGTTATCATATATTATCCTTTACCATACTAATAAGGAAGATTCTAGGATCTCCACTAGGAAGGAATAAAATATTGTAGTTGACATATATGCAACTTTGTATGTTTTGTTACCAAGATGTATATAAGAAAATAAAATTTTGAAGATAGCAAAATAGATGTCAATACGTTAGTTTGAACATGGCTCGACATGTAATCATATTTTATCAAAATTTTATCTATAATTATTATATTGAGTTCAAAAATATGCTTTATAAAATCTATTGATGTGGTTGCTTTAGTAAACTCAATCCTATTAATTTAGGATATGTTACAAAGTGCTTTAAGCTAAAAATAAAAATGGTCTAGCCTCTAGAAAAAAGAAAGCAATACATTAATTTATGAGCATAGACACTATTTGTGATTGATGTAAGCTATAGCAATTAAAATTTTAGAAGAAATAGAGGATACTTTATTGTATCTAATTTTATTAAAACTTTCTCTACGAGTAAAATTCCATTAATAAAAGTTTCATACAATTGACATGGGAGAGCTATGCACAAATAGGAATCCCATGCACCAAGAGACATGACATAAATTTATATAGTTATACGTAATAATTAAACCCATATGAAAGTATATATTAATTGCTTTCATTGTTTTTATGAAGAAAGATAAACTAAATAACTAAAAAAATTGAGTAACTTGTTGAATATTTATACATAATATTTATGCATTGATATACCCTACTATAATAAATACTTTTGTACATATGAAATCTTGTGTGGTTGGGTTTTAGATAGAAAAATGTAACAATACAAGTATGATATAGATTTTTGTTAGGTAATGTTGCTCTCGGGTAAGTTGCAATGATTTTTTAAGATTTAGGCCCTTTACAAGGCCATGCTTTGTGTCTTGTACGAACCTTCATTATTAAAGTTATACTTTACAATTTAGAAGCATTCTTTGCACCTATTGAATTCTTTGTTTTTCTTTCTTTGCTTGTTTTTTTTTAAGATGATATTTCATATGCCTATGAGATACACTTTTTATTATAAGAAAATTATTCTTAGTCAACCATGGATTTGATGATAGCATTATTCATAAAATTTAGTATATATATATTTTTATTATTGAAAAAATACATCATATTAAAGAATAATCAAAGAATACATCATCATAGCAACATTACAACAGTTTACGAATGAGCAACGAACAATCTAATATAGCACTTTTATCAATTCTAATACATTCCTTAATAATATTAGACCTAAACACTTTAAGATAACTAGAAACAAGCTCAACAACTTTGCTAATAGTAATAACAACTGACACCTCCCCATTATTAAAAATTAGACTACATATATATTTCTAAATACTGAACAAGATAGAGAGTCTGATAATGTGCCAAAATATCCTTGTGGCTTGCACAGTCAATTAAGTCTCTAAAAAACACTGCCTTCCACCTTAGTTTCCCCTGAATAACATTTTCATACAACCAGACTGCCTTTCTCCATACATTTCTCATTCTTAGACATTCCTAAAAAATATGCTTAATTATTTCACTTTTTCCACAACTGGAACAAGCATCCGACGCAAACATCCATTTGGATAAATGAGCCTTACTTTGAAGATCCTGCATAATAACTAACTAGGCAAACACTTTCAACTGCATAGAAACCTAGAACTTCCAAACTCTAGCGAGATGCTTCTTCCATTTTTTGCAAGAACAAATCAAACCCCATCTGATTTTTAGAATATCACAAAATAGGATTACAGGAACCATTAACTGATAAATTTTAGAGGCTTTAAAAAACCAAATTGTCTTTCCATATTTCCACCTCCAATCCTTCTATATAGGACCTACAAGACCATTGGAAAGCTTGTAAATTTTCTTCGTAGGAAGAAGACTTTGCATTTACTATACTGCATACCTATCAAAGGGATTCAATTTAAATTTAACAACCAACTATTGCCACAAAGTCCAATTACCAGTGTTTCCATCCCAAAGATTCACCCACTTGAAAATTCCCTTCTTACCAAGTCTCTTGCACTGCAAGGTACGCATATCAGCTACATAAGTCCCAATTTTTTTCCAAAGGCAAATTACTTTGGAGAAAAGAGTCCAACCCTGTATATCATTCAAAAAGTCCCATTTAACCAAGATGACTACATCTTTCCAAGCCTCTCATATTCTTTTAATCATGATACAAAATCTAATTTAAAATTTTCTAGGGTGACCAACAATATATTTGAAACTAAAATTTCCCTTGACTTCGTCAATATTCACATAGTTCTTAGATCATATGGTAAGGGATTGCCCTTTTAGAAAAGTTTAGAAAGCTAAGGAGATCGAAAAAGATAATAAGAAAGAAGAGGAAGAGAAAGTTTTAGAGCAAGAGGATAAAGAGGAAATGGATGTTTATGAAGGATCTCAAGCACGAGATAAACCCACCAATTCTTCCATTATGCAGCAGGAATGGAAAGTGGTTTAGAAGAGAAGGGATATTTTTGGCTCCCCTTCTAAGCCTAGTAAAACCCAAAAAGGTTCAGTTTTAGGGGATGGTGTAAATCCCACTCAAAAAAGTATTTGGTCCCAATCAATTTTAGGTTCTTGGTTCCTTAAGTTATTAAAGAAGTTCAACATCACATCTTGGAATGTGAGAGGTATGACTATCCCCACTCGTAAAAGGACAGTCAGTAGTTTTTTGAAATCTATTTTTGTTGATGTTGTATATCTTTAGGAAATTAAAGTTGTTGGTTTTGAGTTGCACAATTGCTTGAATATTTTTTGGAAGGGCACTTTGTATAGCTTATCTCATCATCAGGGGTCTAGAGGATTTGTTCTTACAGTTAGACAATAGCTCAGGGTTATGCATAGCGGTTATTTTTAGCCAATTGGATAAAATTAGGATTTTTTAAATTTGGAATTGGCTAATATTTGAGACCCTTGACCAAGGCCCATTAGCCAAAAAATTTTGGGTGCAATTTTTTTGGGGGGTCGATTCGCCCCAATTTTATAATAATTTGACCATTTTAAGTTTAAATTTTCAACATTACCCCTAATAATAGTTAACCTTCTACATGTGTTTCGACACTATTCACCTGGATTTTGAAATTGATTCACAAAATTTTTATAAATATATTTTTGAGTTGAACCCTTATGCATAACCCTACAATGACTTGCTTAGCTTCTGCTTAACAAGGGTGAATATCCGAAAGATCGTATTATTTGGGCTACTTTTGTTGTAGCTAGGTAGGTGATTGGAGTATGTTTTGTTTATGGGCCTAATATTTCTTGCAATAGGGTCCACTTGTGGTATTGGATGCAATGTAATATTCCAGAGGCATTCTAATATCTTAGTGGGGATTTTAACATGGTGGAATGTGATAGAGATAGAGAATGCGGTTTGGGTTGTTGTCTTGCTAGAGCTAAAAAAGAGTCTTGTGCCAAAATGAAAGTCGTTCTACAAGTTTTTGATCTTAATTTCAAATAGAAACATTATGACTCTGATAGGTGGTTTACTTGGTCTAATAAGAGGGCTATAATGGATAGGGCGTTTGTGAGGTTTCATAGGTTCTATGTTGATCCTATTTTCACTTGTGAAGGTAGAGGTAAGAGATATGTGGATGTGGATCTTTGAGTCACGGGTTCTGATCATGCGCCCATCCATACTTGTGTGCATATTGAGTCCATGCTTGTAGAGAAAAGTAATTTATCATATAAATTGAATATCTCGTAGTTGTGTTTCACTGATTATAGGGAATTGATCATGCGTGTTTGGAATTTAGATTCGACACCTTTTGGGCAGGGGTGGATTGCTTGGTGGGATGTTGTTGTTCGAAGGGTGGTCAAGTTTTTAATAGTATGGAGAAGATTGTTGGCTAAAGGGTGGTGAAGGAAAATGAAGTCTCTTTGAAAGAATTTGGAAGTTGATAGAAAGAAGCTTGAGATTGACCCCTTCAAATATTTTCTTTAGGATAAGGTTACTCTCCAAGAAGGACAAATCAAAAAATTAGAAGATTACATTAGCAAGAGATCTCAGATTAGAAACAGGCTTCACTGGCTAAAATAAGGCGATGCACCTACATAACTTTTATTTAACTACATTTATAGGAAAAATGCTATGAAAAATATTCTAATTCTACAAAAGCAGGATTCCACTTATATTGAGGATGAGACTGAAATACGAAATTTGTTTGAAAATTATTTTAAGAAAATTTGGGCTATCTATGAGAACTCTACACTGATCTAGAAGGCTAGATATTTGTTCAAAGAATGTGTACCCAAAAATATCATCAATTTTGAAAATGATAGGATGGAAGCTAATTTTTCAAATGAAGAGCTCTTTTATGCTTTATCGAGGATGAAGAATGGTAAGTCTCCCAGGCCTGATGGTCTCCCAACTGAATTTTATAAGTATATGTGGGATTGTATTGGAGATGATTATGTAAGAATGGTTCAGGAAGTGTTTTATGGACTTGGATTTTCTCCTTGGATGAATCAAAGGGTAATCATGTTAATTCCTAAAGGGAGTAATAAAGACAAAATTGGTGGTTGGAGTTCGATTACCCTTTTAAATATAGATTACAAAATGGTGGCTAAAGCTTTAGCCCTTTGGTTGTGAGACATTTCTACTAGAATTGTTCGAGAGGAACAAACTAGTTTTTTTAAAGAAATATTCATTCTAGATACGGTGCTTTTAGTTTGGGAAGCTAAATAATGGGCAGAGGAGTCGGATCAATAGACTTTGTTCTTAAAATTTTATTTTGATAAAGCTTATGATAGAGTGTATTGGACCTTTATAATATATTGGAATGGATTGGATTTAATAGGACAATAGTTCATAAAATACAAATGCTTTTCTCTTCAACCTCGGCTATAGTGGTGGTTAATGATAAACTATCAGAAGATATTCAGTTGTTCAGATCTATTAGATAGGGCTGCCAATTTGCTCCTCTTATTTTTTCTTTCCACCAATGCTTTGGGTTATATGCTGGAACAAAGGAGGCTAGCCGATCAAGTTAGAGGAATTTCTATTCTTGATGGTCATATTATGAACATCCACTTTGCATATGATTCATTTTTTACTATTCAGTTAGACAAGGACTCGATTATTGACCTACAAGATTGTCTTAGTCAGTTTTTTCTTGCTTTTGGTGCTATGGTTAGTGAGACTAAATTTGACTACTGGTTGGTAGGAGTTGAGTCCTTTCCTGAAGGAATTCATATAGGTTGGCAAAAATTTGGGGATGGAGATATTGTTAGATATTTGGGCATCCCATTTGGCAGAAGGGTTTCCCTTAAAGCTATGTGGGATTGGTGTATGAGTAGATTTGAGAAGAATTCAAATTTGGAAAAATAAATGATCTCCTTTGTAAGGAAAATTACTATGGTAAGTAAGATCCTTCAGACATGCCAATGTACTATTCCTCCTGTTGGCTTCCAAACCCTACTCAATATAGAAGACTAGAGACCTATATTTTTATGGTCAAATATGGATAGTTCCAGGTGGGTTCCCCTAATTGCATGAAAGTATTATACTATTCCTACGAAGGAGAGCGACCTTGGGTTGTTCAACATCCAGGTTCAAGGTAAGGTTCTTGATTCTAAGTGGATCATTAAGTGTTTGGAGGGTAAAAATTTAGTATATATCTTACTCTTTATGAGTTTAAATGATGAAATTTGAATTTGTCCATTATCTATTTAAGGTTTCAAAACTATATGTTATGATATAGAATGAAGGGTATTTATTATTAATTTTTTATGGAAACTCCTATACACTTATCTATAGTATTACATGGAAGGGGTTTCTTCATGGATTTTTCATAGTTTATCTATGATATTTTATGGAATTCTTTAAAAAAGAGAAAATTGAAAACATCACTAATTAAAATTTAATTTACATGATTAGATTGATCTCTCTCTATATCTCTCTCTATATATAATACAATAATAATAATATTAATAATAAGAAGGAGAAGTTATGTGTATCAGTATAATTTTTCCTCTATATCTAAGTCTATTCATATTTAAATAATAAAATTTATGGGGAATTATAGTTTTATCCTTAGACTTCTCATTTGATTCATGATATTGGGATAGATAGCTTTCACAACCCAAGGTTCTATTGGCATAATGTAATTTTGTGGAATAAGGAATAAAATTATCTATCTTAGTTCTCCTAGGTTCAGAACAATATCCTTCAAAAATTACACATCTGTCCTTTAATAGATTATTATGGGTTTCCCAAAACCTATCAATGATTCAAGTCTAATAATTTTTATTGTAAATGAAAAATGATTCAATATCAAATAGTTTATTATAGAAAGTAAAGTGTGTTAATAGGACAATTTTGAAATAGTCAAGACTCTTGGAATATTACATGCCCTTGCTATTTCTAATTGCTAGTAGGAATACATCTATGTTGCCTTAATTGATGTACTTTCTAAATTAGACTATAAAATTTTTACTTTTATCATTTTTGATTGCCTCTTCAAGTATATCAAAATTTGTTTCTTACAAAAACCATTTATTTCTAGAAAAGTGACTAACGAATTCCTCAACTCTATCTTTCAATTACATGGTATGGTCATTTCTAGTGTGATTGTTATTTTATTTTTATAAGATTCTATTAGAATATTTTGTTCACCATAAATAGTTATTATCTTAGAATAGGTGCTTCCAGCATTCCTCAAGCTGATGGACAAACAAAAAATATTAACAAGTTTCTAGCCATATATTTGATGTGGTTTGACCAAGGCAACACTTATAAATGGGTTTAATAGAGTTCTTTATTAGAGTAGAGGTACAACACATTTTATCATATTTTCAATAATTTTTACCCATTTGAGGATTTATATATTCAAATCCCTATATTTGATATATTGTCTTCTAGAATCCTCTCATGTGTCTCAAGCCAATACATTCCTTCAAAAATTATATTATGTTCTCCATATCCTTAAGGATACTATTTACTAGTTTCATAATGATATGAATTAGTAATATAATTTATATTGCTTATAAAATTGCTTTGAATTTGATGATATAGTCTTTTAAGGCTTTATACATACAAGAAAATTTTACTCAAAACTAGGAGCATCCAAAAGCTTGCACTCTATTTCTATGGTCCTTGCAAGTTGGTTCATAGGATGGGTATGTGGAATGTAAGTTAGAGCTCATACCTAGATAAAATATTAACCATATCCTTCCTATTTCTTATATTAATTAGGTATTTATTAAAATTTATAGTCCTAAACAAATATTTCATAGTTCAATGAAAAAGATTATATTGAATTAAAGATATAATTCATGCAATAGTTGTGGGTGTATAATATTTGGTATTTATGAGTAGGAGCTTTTCATCTAGTGATAATATAGGGACACCCCTTTGAGGGACACGCCCGTTCATCATAGCCCCTTTCAGGAGGAATCCTTACATGTGGCGCTCAACATAGACAGGAAGGCTCCCTTAGAAGCTCGATATGAGTGGCCACCACATGATGAAGTGCTAGAGAGGCATAGTGTCTAGAAGGAGAGGCCACATGATTATGGCATCCCTCATTTGCCCCCCATCACTATTAGATCCAATAGACAAAACCCAGAGCGCAAGGCTCTTCAAGCAAGGTGAGCCAACTCTGCCAGCCCATTTCACACATACGAAAGGGAGCACAAGGAAGACCATTAAATTCCTTGAGAGCAATGTACAGTGTGGGAGCCATGCACTTCCGCACCCACTATGTACCATGATCACCCATTGAGGCCAGAGCCTCGGTTAAATGCCGCCAACCTCGATAGAGGGAAGCGACCTATTGAGATCTCGGATCATCATGACCAAGGTAAGTGCATAGGAGAGGCATCCAGGCCTCCTAGGCTCAAGATGGTAGAACAAATTGACCTGGTAGTCGCCAGACATGCCACCCACCAAGCCCAGATCACGCGGCTTGAGCAAGACCAACAGTAGCTAGAGCATCTATATCACCTTAGCAAAGAACGCATTCGGTGCCAAACAGATGAGCTGCTCCATAACCTAGTGCCTGAGAGGGTTCCAACCCCTCGCACCCAAAGAGCAGAACCATATGAGAGGCACAACCCCTTGGTGCAAGATAGGTCTCCACGACCTTATCAAGTTTTGCCTCCGAGACCCCCTAGACCTGAGCGGGAGGCCACTCCCTGAAACAATGATGGGTACCCTCCGCGGGGACCCACCCAGGGTCATAGGTCTCACCCAGAGACTCCTCAGGAAGCTTACGAGGAGTATGAGAAAGAAGAGGAGTGGGCCAAAATGCCCTACCAAGGCGGAGGGGTTGCTATCCGACCACCCCTCCATAGGCCTCAAGTCTCCCACAACCCACAATGGGAGCAAACTAAAGAGGAAGAGATTAAATCTTTTGATGCATACAAAGCACTGCTAGAGCGTTTGGAGTCTATGGAAACCAAAGCTTCTAGGCCCCAAAAGCCCATGTTACGCCAACTCCGCAGTCATCTTGTGCATCCGTCAGTGCCTGCACCCCCTTACCCTAAACACTTTAAGCTACCTCAGTTGGCAATCTTTAAGGGTGAGGAGGATGCCCAAGAGCATGTGACCAGATTCTTGAGCCAATGTTTTGGCATTCAGGACAATGATGCATTGTTGCTAAGGACATTTATAACCACATTTGCGGGCCTTGCCTCGGATTGGTTCACTCAATTGCTGAAGCACAACATCAGTAACTTGGATCAGTTAGTGGATGCGTTCCTCGAACGCTTCACCTTTAACACCAAGAAGAAGGCATCACTAAGTGACCTGGCCAGCCTCAAGTAGTATGAGGAAGAAACCATGGTGGCCTACGGGAATCGATGGAGGACTCTACTTTCCAAGCTACCCTACCTCCCTCCTATGTCCGACCTTACACAAATGTTCTCACGAAGCTATTTGAGATCGATCTCTGTGCTATTGTAGCTACAGCAATATGCCACCTTAGAGGAAGCTCTGGCACAAGCTAGAATCATCGAAGAGATCAAGATATAGGATGGCGAGATTGCCAAACCTAAGAAGAAAGAATGGAACAAGAACACAAAAATAGGGACTATGCAACAGAAACCCGCTGCGGTCAATCAAGTTGCTATAAATGTCCCTAAGCCTGCACAAGAAATACAGCCTCAAAAGGCTAACTATCAGGTAGTGCCTCCTAATAATTATGAAAGAGAAAACCAGAAGTAGGAGCAAAATCAGCAGCGTCACCCTAGGCGATAGTACACACCTTATACGGAGTCTAGGGACTCCCTATTTGACCGCTTGTCAGTGGCGAACTTGATCAACCTTCCAGAGATCCAAACCATAGATCCCAATGCATCGAAGCCTAAGGGATACCGGGAGGACTTGTATTGTAGGTTCCACAGGCGGAGGGGACATGACCTGAATGCATGTTGGAAGTTCAAAGGTTTGATACAAGACCTAATTGACAATAAGACGTTGGCAGTGGACAACCCCATAGCGCCAAACAACTAGCAGATGGGGGTTTTCAAAGACCCCTTGCCTACCCATGAGGCACAGGAAAAACCCCTTCAAGTCAATGAGGTGCAACAGAATTGCCCCATGCAAGGGTATGTAGGAATGATAAGCATAGTGACTAGGAACAAGAGATACCCAAGAGTTGCCCCCGAGGCAGCCACAAGAGAGGTTCCATCGACGTCACAACCTCAACAACACCCTATGCAACTACCTCCGCCTAGACCCACGGCCATGATTCGGACCAAACTCATGCAGAGCTTGAGGACCACGTCGGCTAGGCTCTCCATATACGAGCTTATACAACAATCAACACCCCATCGGGAGGCTCTAATGGAGATATTGAAAGCCATCGAGTTGCAGCCCCATGAAGCGAATTCCTTCAACAACTTTGTGGGACATGTCAAATGATGCACGGAGCCAGTCATCACCTTTCGAGAGGATGAAGTTAAATCAGTGTCTGATGACATGGCAGATCCACCCCTGCACGTTATCGTGTGGGTCAACGGGATCCCGTATAAGAGGGTGTTGGTAGACACTGGCTCATCCAGTAACATCATTACCACAGTGGCATTGAAACATCTAAAGTTGCTAGCCTCTCACATCATGGCTTCCACCTATACACTACGAGCATTCAATGATGCGATATGCTCGATAGTTGGCACAATTGTCCTACCCATTCAAGTAGGACAAAAGATGATACCTACATTGTGCCATATTTTGGAAGGCGAGATGGCTTATAACATCTTGCTAGGGCGGCCATGGATCAGGGACATGAAGTGTGTCCCTTCGATAGCTCATCAGTGTTTGAAGTATACATTTGAAGGGGAAGTACATGTAGTCCCGGCGGACTTGGAACCCTTCAAATATTGCAATGCGGTGCAACTGATGCCGCAATCGACCCTTCCATCGATGCACTTGGATTTTTAGTTAAATCCATCTAGACAGGGTCCGATTCCGCAAGCATCCCTGGTGATAAATCCATCAAAACCCCAACCAGGTACATCTTCATCGTCCGGTCCTTCACCAACAATGCCACCTATCATGGCTAAATAGAAGGACAAAGGGAAGCAAACCCTGGAAGAGGCTCAACCCCTAGAAGAGGCGCTGCCAATAGTATCAACCATCTCTACCGAAGAGATGCCTAGAAAAATGGAAGTTGAGGCTCCTAGTTCACCCAACATGGAGTGGACTCAGGAAGAGCTTCCGTTCCCTCCCCCTCAATCACCAACAATCACTATTGAAATGGCCAATACGGGCCTGGGGGAGTATCTAGTGTGGAATGTTGTAGCAACGACCGCACTAGAGTCCATGCAAGACATGGGGAGACCTCGCCTCCCCATCGGTACAATTGTTCCTTTAGGCTACCCGCCAAACCAGACAAACTTTGTGTATGGGGGCCTTGATCATGGTACTGAGCCATGCATGCAAGAGGACGAAGATGAAGAGCCCTTTGTAGAAGATGTCAACTATCTGTCTAACCCGAACTTCACTCTGAGATATCTTGGCCAATGCAATTGGCATGGATATGGGCTAGGCAGGTATGAGCAAGGAGTGCGTGTCCTTTGCCAGCCAAGATACCAAATGCCTTATGACAAGTCGGGCGTGGGGTTCAACCACCCCCTACCCTTGGACATCTTGGTGGAGAACATGCAAGGCCTAGGGATAGGCAACAAGGGTGGATTGGCATCAGATCCCTATGCCAACCCGAACACAACGTATACATTGGGAGATTACCTCCCATGGTCAACAACCACCCTTGTTAACCTCAATAACCCTTCCCCTTTGCTAGAGAGAGGCGAAAGTTTGGGGACTCACTTTCAAGGAGGGTATAAATAGTGTCAAGAGGGATCTTCGGAGGACGAATCAGAATATGAACCAACATCATATGACCCCTTCGAATCAGATAGTGATCACTCACAAGTGATCCCCATGAATGACTATCAAGAGAGCCTCTTGACAATGTTCCCTCTAGAGGCTCCAATCGAGCCAGTGCCACGTCAAGAGAATCAGGTCCCCCCACGGAGAGTGGAACAACCACAATGGGGCCAGATTAATTTGCTCAAGCAGGATGAGCCTGTAATGCCTCAAATAGTTGTCGAAGCCAATGAGGGCTTTTGGATCTCCGATAGTGATTACGAAGATGAAACAGAAATGACATATCTTAATCACATGCGGCAGATGCAGCAACCATACCCCTTGGAGATTAACGACATATTTGAATAGCTGGGCATAGTGCCAGGGCATGAGTGGTACGTAGACCCAATGGGGTGGGACCAAGTGTTGGATCCGCCGCTCCAGGTATATGAAGAGCACCTTCCACCCCGAGACCCTAGAGTGATATCAGTGCCGAGGGTAGACCCTATCCTCCTATCAGCACATAGGGCCGATCCATTCGTGCCAATACCTCTAGAGCCAGATCCGGAGCACAGAGAACATCCAGAGTGTTTGAGTCATCACACCCATGGTAATGGAGACCAAAATCATTTCATCAACATGATCTCCATTGACTTAACCGCCCCCATCCACAATCCGACCGATCCAACATGGTCATTGCATCTAGACATAGATGCCATAGACTGGGATCACGTCAATTCACCTCCATCCCCATCAGAGTACTGGCCTTTTGGTAAAATGCTTCATTTTACCCCAGGGTCAACTCGAGGATATCTTCCATGCTGAAGAGGAACCCGAGGTTCCCAACGCAGATTTAAACTCAGCAAATGATATCCATTTGATCCCGACTCCACATCAGTTGGAGGATGGATCCCACATGTCGGTCGAGGAGATGACTGACGTAGACATCGGCTTGGATCCAATGAATCCATAGATCATCAAGTTGGGGGTAAGCTTATCCCCCGAAGAGCAAGCCGACTACATTACCCTTCTCAAAGAGAAGAAGGAGGTTTTTGCATGGTCCTACAGAGACATGTCGGGGCTAGATCCGTAGCTAGTCATGCATAATCTAACGCTTGATCCGATAGTCAAGCCAGTTAAGCAAAAACTATGTAAGATGCACCCAACGGTGGCCTTGATGGTCAAAGATGAATTGCAAAAGTTGTTGGATGCACAGTTTGTCATCTGTGTGGATTATCCGCCATGGCTGTCCAACATGGTGCCCATCAAAAAGCTCGATGGGAGGATTCGCATATGCACTAATTTTTGAGATCTAAACAAAGTGAGTCCTAAGGATGATTTCCCCTTGCCGAGCATCGACGCATTGGTAGATGCTACAACAGGTCATGAAATGCTATCCCTCATGGATGGTTTCTTGGGATACAATCAGATTCGTATCAATCTCGAAGACCAACTAAAAATGGTGTTCACAATGCCTTGGGGGACATTTTGTTATAAGGTTATGCCTTTTGGCCTTAAAAATGTTGGCGCCACCTACCAACGTGCCATGACGTACATCTTCCATGATTACATGCATAAAACTTTGGAAGATTACATGGATGATTTGTTGGCCAAATCTCTTTTGTGCCCAGATCATCTCGATGACTTAAGCAAGATCCTCGATCGCCTCATGGAACATAAAGTCGGACTGAATCCCAAGAAGTGCGTATTTGGCATCACATCCTGGAAAACTCTTGGGTTTCATAGTCTCAAAGCGAGGCATCGAGGTGGACCCAAACAAAGTCAAGGCAATCCTTGAAATGCTTCCCCCAACTACCATCAAGCAGCTCAGAAGCCTACAGGGAAAGGTCACGTCAATCAAGCGCTTCATAGCACAGCTATCTGACAAGTGCCGACCCATGAACAAATTATTGCACAAGGGGGTAGCATTTCACTGGGATGACGAGTGCCAGTCAGCCTTTGATGACATTAAATGATACTTGGCTTCACCGCCAGTATTGGCACCACCTAGACCAGGAGTGCCATTCTACTTATACATCTCAGCTATTGAGGTGGCACTGGGTGCCATGCTAGCCCAGAAGAATGAACTTCACAAAGAATAGGCTACTTACTATCTTAGCCGCACCCTGGTCAGTTATGAACTTAACTATGCATACGTCGAGAAACTCTGCTTGGCAGTGGTGTTTGCTACCAAAAATCTATGCCACTACATGCTGAGCAACACTACGTATGTTGTGTCTAAGGAGAATCCATTGCGGTACATGATGAGTCATACTTATCATAGTAGTCGCACGATGAAATGGATCATGTTGTTGATAGAATTTGACATAGAGTTTATTGGATAGAAATCCATCAAAGGATAGGTCATAGCCGATCAACTAGCAGAGGCTCCTCTCAAAGATGATCAGCCTCTGGTCATAGAACTACCCGATGATGGGGTCTTCCATGTCTCAGAATCACCATATTTTGATGAGCCTGAGTCACAGGCCGACATAACCCTATTTTTTGATGGTTCTAAATGTGAGCAAGGAGGTGGCATAGGAATTGTATTCTTCACACCGCAAGGGGCTCCAATGCCTCTGTCCTTTAAATTAGACTTCCCATGCACCAACAATAATGCAGAGTATGAAGCCTTGCTCATAGGTCTTCAGACAACAATCACCATGAACATCAAATGATTGAACATCTTTGGTGATTCACTGTTAATTTTCAACCAAGTCAAAGGGGTATTCCAATGCAAATGCCTAGTTCTGTAGGCCTACAAAGCCCTTGTGGACAAATTCTTGGCAAATCTTGAATGGTACGACATCGAGGCACTCCCTCGATCATCGAATCATTTTACGGACACTATGGCCTCCTTGGGGTCACTAATCCCACAAGACCTTTCTGGTGATATGACAACCATTCAAGTCAAAACACTATCACAATCCATGATGGACCATGCAAGCTCTAACTTGACGCCAGGAATCCACATGATCCAGATTGAACCACCTCAGGATAGGTTCTCTCGAATCCATGATCATCTGAAACATGCCAACTGGGGGTCCTTGTTCTCCCCTACTCCCATTAATAGCAACACAATGCTATTCTTACAAGTTCTCTCCCGCTCAACGTTTTCTAGGGATGAACTTCAAGAGGGATTGGTTGTTCATACCATCGAGGCTTTCGATCAACAGGATTGGTATTCACCCATGAGGGACTACCTCAAGTTAGGTAACCTCCCACTTGGATTGACGCATGCCACAAAATGAGCATTCAAGCAGAAAGCGGCAAAGCATGTCTTGTTAGGAGACATTTTGTACCATCGTAGCTATGAAGGGATCCTCCTTCGTTGCTTGGACCAACAAGAGTCCACTTGGGCGATCGCCCAAGCGCACGATGGTACATGTGGTGGCCACTTCAGTGGTATGGCCATCGCAAAGCGCATTCTTCGCATGGGCTATTATTGGCCATCTTTAGAGCGAGATTGTTGCGCATATGTCAGGAAGTGCGTGAAGTGTCAACACCATGCTAATTTGACACACGTACCTTCCTAGGCCTTGCAGATGATCCAATCGACTTGGCCATTTTTGTAGTGGGGCTTAGATCTAATCGAAAAGATCTCCCCTACGTCATCAGGTCATCACACGTTTATCATAATGGCCACAGAGTATTTCACCAAGTGGGTGGAAGCAATTCCGCTTACCTCTACGACAGGACCCCGCATTGTGGAGTTCATTTTACATAACATCATATGTCATTTTGGTATTCCATCCAAAATAATCTCGGATAATGGGACGTCATTCAAGAACAAAGACGTGCGTGCTTTGACCACAAAGTACAAAATTCAGCATAGTTTTTTGACACCCTATTATCCGTAGGCAAATGGGCAAGCAGAGGCGTCAAACAAAATGCTAGTTGCCATCCTCAAAAAGATAGTCATAGACAGTCATAAGGATTGGCACATTCAAATCCCACTTGCCCTGTGGGCTTATCACACTAGCATTCGGACGCCCACTGGGGCAACTCCATTTTTGCTCGTGTATGGCTCCGAGGCAGTCATGCCTCTCGAGTTGGAAATTCCTTCCCTATGCATATCAATGCAAGAGTTCATCGATGATGACACTACATGGTAGGCCCGATTAGACCAGCTTACGTTGCTTGATGAATGACGTGTTAATGCTCTCAAGCATTTACGTATCTATCAAGAGCGACTTAAGAAAGCATACAACATGAAAGTTCACCTGAGGGATTTTTAGGTTGGTGACTTGGTCTTAAAAGAGAACCAATAGAACTCTAGTTTGTCATCCCATCTAAGGGACAAGTTCATAGCAAATTGGTTAGGTCCCTATGTAATTGATAGTAAAATAGGACCTGGAACATACCAGCTAGCCTCTCTTGATGGAATCAAGGAACTAGAACCCTTGAACATCAGTCATTTGTGGCCATTCCATATCTAAAAGAGCCATAGCCCAAACAAAATGCTCCAAGGATTCCTACAATCACTTGGTCAATCCCAAAATGCTCCAAGGATTCCTACAATCGCTTGGTCAATCCCAAAATGCTCCAAGGATTCCTACAATCGCTTGGTCAATCCCAAAATGCTCCAAGGATTCCTACAATCGCTTGGTCAATCCCAAAATGCTCCAAGGATTCCTACAATCGCTTGGTCAATCCAAAATGCTCAGAAATCTTGGAATCCCAAAATGCCAACCCCAAAGGTACCCATTACCGCTTGGTCAACCAAAAATCTCCAAGGATTCCCACAATCGCTTGGTCAAAAATAAGAAAATTCAAAAATAGTAAAATCATCAAAAATAACAAAAATTTGCATCTCATTTCCAGGCATACTCCAACTCATCACAACAATAAAGAGCTCTTTTCGCATCTCATCTTCATATTCACAAAAAATCAATCCATAAACACAAACATATGAGCTGCATTAAGCATCACATCCATACATTGCATATTTGTGATCATACAGGTCAAAGGCACCATAGACTGTAATTACTCCGCCAATCCATCTTGTTCCACATTTCTCCATTCTATAAGTAGTCCATCAAAAATAAATGCCATTCACTTCTTTTTACCATACCAGAGTCAGTGGTCTTCTAATGTATCAAGAGTTTTCATCCTTCAGTCGTCATTTGCTTTCTAGCCACGTACTGTACCAAGTCAGACAGATTTTACAAAGGTAGAGTTCTACTTGGATCACACCTTGTTACGTAGCATCCCAACACAAATTAAAACACATAAAAATTCCCAAGTTGTGTGAATGAAAGATGAAACCTGCACAACAATCCAGGTCACCATAAGCGAAATGGTTATCTTGCTCATCCCCCTATGCGAATGACCCCAAGAATGTTGAGAGTTGGCAAAAGGACAAGCATCTTCCCTACCCAATTCCCCAAGAATCCCAAGTTCTCAAAAAGTTGCAAACATCATAAAATCTTGCAAAAAGTCAAAACTCCAAAAATTTGACATCACCACCAAAGTGCATACATCAAAAGGCACATACAATAGTGATTCTCATCACTCAAAATTCAAATCCCTTGCTCAAAAGAAAAATAAATAAAAATAAAAACAGTGATTTTTATCACTACAAAAGAGCAAGTATCCCAATACAATTGAAGAAAAGAAGGGAGTCGAACTTGAATCCCTGGAACTCTCAACATTCCGACAGGTCATGAGGCAAACCTCAGTACTGGTTTGGTGGATAGCCTATCGGTCACCGGTGGTAAACCTCCCGCATGACGATATATCTGTCACATTAACTCGTGTACAGATCAATGTTTGCATGTGGATGAGCTAGCTTATGGTATCCTAGATAGCACCGTAGATTAATCTGACTAAATACAACAAAGGAGTTAGTGGAGCTAATTAGGTGATCCTCAGTATAGGTTTGGTTGACAGCCTATCTGGCACTGGCGGTATCCTGACAAATACCACATAAACGAACTCAATTGCACACACAGGGATGTGAAATAACTTGGTCAAAGACAAGTCCGATTCATACCTTGTCCAAAAGTCTTGTAAGATAAAGTACAGTCATGGCTAGTTAGTTAAAACCGTCTGAGTCTCAGAAAACCTTAGCTACATTCTAAACCAACTATGCTATCTTTCATCCTCGCATTGCCAAAAAAATACAAAAAACCACAAAGTTCTAAACAGTCTATGGTGCCCTCACCAAACAACACAAATTCAATTCATCCATTACATTTGCATATCCTAAAATTTAGAAACATTTGCATTCATCATAACATATGCATCCATCAAAATAAATTAACATGCATACATCCATACTCATCACTCATCATGCATAAAATCAAATCATCACACGCATAAATAAAATAAAGTCATCTGTATATATCATCAAAAATGCCCGTAGGCTACAATGAACCGGTCTTGTGACCCCGCAACAAAATCCAAAAGCTCAAAAACCCCCAAGCCTAGGGCATCGGCCACCATGATCACGCAGGATCGGTGCGACGGGAACTACCCCCCGTGGTGTGGGTCCTATGAGACCCCTCAGGGTGGCTACTGCTAGCCCCCGCATCATGCCTACTCGCCCCCCCTCATCCAGTCGCCTGCATCGAGAGGATGTTGATTGCTCAGTCTCGCTCCCTCTCGAGCGGCATGATGATCCACCTCCACTGAATGTAGGGACCCACCCACCAAGGTGGCTAATCTCTGCCTCCAGCTCCAACCGCTGCCGCACCAAGTCCATCTCCCACTGGCGATACATAGCCAAGTTCTCATCACGTTGCACCAAAGCCCTATCCCTCTCCGCTAGCTATGTCCATAGGAGATCTCTCTCCCATGCAGCATCGGTACCCCCATCCTATCGGTGGTAGGCAGCCAATGCATTTTCTCGCTCTACCAGCTGCATGCGTAGGAGATCCCTCTCTCATAGTGCATCCCCTAGCTCCTCATCGTGCCTCCATAGTAGCCCCTCCAATCATGCAATCTCGATGCGTAACCTAGACTCCATGTCCTCCGAATCTGCCTGAGGCATGGGCATCTCTGGAATAGTAGCCTGCTCTGGCTCCCACTACTCCGTGATGTCCTGCATCTCCGGCTGATCCAGAACCCCAAAATCCACATCCTCATCCTCCACCTCCACCATGTCTGCATCCTCCAGTGGAGCTCCCTAATCATCTCCTGGTGCCTCGGCACCCTCCTCACCTGCTGCTACTACCTCCGTGCCTCCCAGTGGCCCCTCTCCTCGCCATCATCGTAGTACCCACCACTGGTCATACTCTATGGTAGTCCCGATGTCATCCACGTCTGGGACATCGATCACTGCATCTGAATCCTCGCCTAGTGGCATGATGACCGATCGATCCAGAGTCCTCTCGTCCCCCGGTGCCGATAGACCACGGGCTCACCAGGAAACCCCTGGCACACCCCAAACTATCATGTCACCCGGTTATAAGGGAAGAACTCCTGCTCGGTCCCATGCCACCCAATCAGCCACCGCTCCCTGCGTACCCATCGGAGCCACTCTCCAGCCTCCGGCCAGGTTGGACAGTCCCGATAGGGGCGCTAGAACACCTCCCCTAGAGTAAGCCGAGTGAAGGCATCGACATAGTGCCCTACGACACCTACCCATCATCGACTCTATCCCTGCTCCTCAGACCACCACCATAGAACCACGTAGCCTATATCCTTATCCTCCATCTCCATCCGAGTCATCCATGGTAACCTTATTGGCCTCTCCATCGCTATGTGCTGCCAAGCCTAGCTCTACAATAGATAGCTATAGCTAATCCCCTTCCACCTCCGGTAGCGGACCTCGTACAACTCACCATAGAGCTATGCCAGTAGTGTCTGTCCCCACCTCATGATCAGTGGTGCCTCCGTCGGGCACTCCACCAGCCGACAGACCACATCCAACAGGTTCCACGGGAACCTCGCACCTGACGAGTCAGGTAGCAGCATGTTGGAAATGAGGCCCATAAGTACTACGTGCCTCACTCCCAACACCCCCTTCTCCAACCACCATCGGACCAAAATCCTACCAATCTGGCAGTCACCCTCTGCCCTCTCCACTGGGCTCTCCACACCTAGCTCCTCCCCATGCCCAAAGCAGCGTGTCAACACTACTATCCACTGATCTCGTGACGTCGTCCGGATCGGCAGTCCATCTATTGGAATCCGAAGAATCCGATAGACATCCTCCAAGGTCACTGTCATCTCCCCTATTGGGATATGGAAGGTGTTGGTCCAGGGATCCCATAGGTTGATCAAGGCCATCAGATAGGCCCGATCCTCGACCACAGGCTCCAGCCGAGTCACCTGCTTGAGCCCAAGGGCATCAAGCCACTCCTAGTCAGCCACAGTTAGCGCCCCTTATGCTTTAACAAAAGTAGTAGGTACACGATATCGGCTCTTCACAACCTGCAAAAGAAAACAACACAAAAACATTAAAATCATGAAAAATTGTACAACAATAACATGAATATACAACACTGCATAAAAAAATGTACAACTCAAAAACAACAAAATTCACAAAAATTCAAAACAAAAAAAAATAGTTTGTCCGTCTTAGGGTTTTATACTCTAAGTTTAAAACTGACAACAACATAAAAACACAAAAACATTTTTAAAAAATAGTTTGTCAGTCTTGGGGTTTCTGTACTCTAAGATTAAAACTGACAAAACAAAATAAACACAAAAACAATTTAGCAAAAATAGTTTGTCAGTCTTAGGGTTTTGTACTCTAAGTTTAAAACTGACAACATAAAAACACAAAAACATTTTTTTAAAATACAGTTTGTCAGTCTTAGGGTTTTGTACTCTAAGTTTAAAACTGACAACAGCATAAAAACACAAAAACATTTTTTTAACTACAGTTGTCAGTCTTAGGGTTTCTGTATTCTAAGTTTAAAATTGACAAAGTCTGCACAAACAAAACAAAATTAAAATAATAGTTTTTAACCTAGGGTTTTCACCTACGTTTTAAAACTGACAAGTTCAACCTAAAAAACTAGGGTTTTGCGTTCCGTTTATCCTAGGGTTTTAGTTTAGCAAAATCAAAATGTTTCCTAGGGTTTACTTTAGTGTAAAGCGAAAAGTAAATTTCCGTTCCATTTTAAAAAGAAAAATAAAATTTCAACCTAGGTTTAAACTACGTTTTCCATTCAGTTTTAAGCTAAGTCTTGGTTTGTGTTCAGCTCAGTTTTAGGGTTTCAATTTTAATTTTGGAAAACAACATAACAAAGAAAAATAAACAAATCACTTGCAGTTTTAAAACATATAACAAACAAAAGCAATAACGCTAAGGAGCACTTACTGGTCTCGCTTCGGCTCCATCGCTCGATCCGGTCTGTGCACTCATGATGTCAGGAGAAATTTGGTAGTGCTTCACTTTGCAGAATTAACCTCCTCCTCCTCAGAGCTCCAAATCGCAAGAAAATTCGAATGCAAATGAGCCCAAACCCTAGTTTTGGCCTTTAAATAGGCTTTTTGAGCTTATATTCGTTCCTCCCTGGGATGAGCACTCTGGTTAGCGCTCATCCCACCCTGGGACGAATACTAAACTGGTATTCGTCCCACCCCAAAATGAATTCAGGGCAAAAATTTCAAAAACAACAAAAATTGAACAAAAATGCACCAAAATAGCTAATAAACTTGCCCGATGAAAGTGCTTTTGCACTTGACATCCCGGGCATGCAAAATGGATGTCGGGGTCACAAATCCTCACTATCCTCCTCCCTAAGAAGGCTACCATAGCTGGACCGCTCCACGGGAGGACGGATCTTTGAGAATTTCATCCCCAAACGACGTCGCCAAAAGGGTCAAAACCCACCCAAAAATAGCAATAACATTGCCGAACGAAGGCGCCTTCACGCCTGACATTCTTGGCATCCAAAATAGATGTTGGGGTTACAAATTGTCACTATCCTACTCCCTAAGAAGGCCACCATGGCTGGACCGCTCCATGGGAAGATGGATTTTTGACAATTTTAGCTCCAAAAAGCGTCACCAAAAGGGTTAACACCCACCAAAAATAGGTCTAAATGTCAGAAAACTGCACACACATTTAATGCTAAAACATCTCAAGGCACCCTCGCACAAGTCATCTTGGGTCAAGCGACTCGTCGCTTTTCTCATGAAGGTCATTCCCTCATCGATTCGTCGCTTGAGGGGGTAGTCACACTTAGTCACCAGTCAACAAGTACACACCCAATTAAGGAAAATGACATGCATTCAAAGAATCATTGACAAAGACAATCACGCTCCTGCTTGGGGTAGTAAACAAGCAATAATCACAAGCTGATCAAATCACTTGGCATTTCATGAATCATGAACTCAAGGTTCTCACAGACAAAAGGTTGCGCCCTTTGCCTATTCATGACTGATCAATGTCCAAGATCAAGTAACACCTCACCGAAAAAGGTTAACACTTGAATTAAGTTCCTTCACTCGTCAGAAGCAAGGATTCAAGAATGCATGCCCTTTCCATACTTGGGGCATCAAAATTTGGTTAGGTTACTGAGAAACCCTAATCATTAGTGCTTTGGTTATCTATTTTTGCTCGACGCTGCGCCATGCACAATGCATCCCAAAAAGGGGCATCTGTAGACACCAAAACAACACCAATCCGATTATGTGACTGCAAACACTGATCACATTGACACACACAACCCCAAGGGCAGCCCCCAGAGGTTAAACAGTGGTCCTAACCACTCTCACAGTAGTTTTGGAAGGTCAGAGATCAATTTGGCACCTTCAGGCACTTTGCTCAATATCCGTTCCACCCTGGAACGAATTCAAACTCGGATTCGCCCCACCCAGGGACGAATTCTAGATTCGCTCCAGGGTGGGGCGAATTGCAGGTTTGATGGGAAAAAAGTCAAATCTTGACAAATGGCAGCTCAGATCCACCACTTAACGCTTCCTTCATCGCATGGGAGTATGGGTGAGCATTTTCGAGCGTTAGAGGCAATTACAAGGGCAGTCATGAAGTCCCTATTCAGGGAGGAATCTCCTTCCCCATGGGAAGGCATGATTGCCAAGTGGCGCCTCTGCATGCCCATTTCAAGAGACCTCCAGGTCTATAAATTGGTGAGTTTCCTCACCCCAAAATATACAGAGAAGGAGCATTTTGGAGCAACGAAGTGCTGTCATTTTACTTTCATACCTCACACCCTTTGGATTTGCGCCTTTCACATCCTTGATCTCTTTTAGAGGAGAGGTCATTGGGTGACTATTGGAAGGACGAATCTTGAGCCCAAAACCCGACATTTGGCCACAATATCCCACCCAATTTGTCGACAATACCCCACAAGAGGTTTTGGACCCATCCCAAGTGGATTGGTGCCGAAATCAGGCCTCAAACGATGGGCGGCCTGCCCCATGGGCGCCCCCTCCCACACTGCTACAGTCCTAATCGCCCCCCTTCGGAGCGATGGGAATTCTATGGCAGACTTTCTTTCTTTCATTTTTGCATTCAATTCTATGATGCTTAGATAGGTTGTCATTTAAATTTCGTCTCGTTTTGAACAATTTTGATCATGTTTCTATCTTTGCTCGCTTCTACTAATCTACAGGTAGCATCATCAAATTCCCATTGATGGAGGTCAAATTGGGAAAATCTGACCATCTGGGTCTTCCCAAAATACCCCCAATTAGCTAACCCCAAGTTTGCAGGTCTTTTGGAGCTTCCTAGGTAGGACATTTGGGACAGTACCTTTTCGGCATTTTGTTGCAGGTGAATTCGTCCCGCCCCGGAGCGAATTCAAATCGGCGAGGAATTTCCCAACTGTTCTTTTTGTAGGGCCCTCTTGGTGGTGTCTTGATGCCCCTATCAAATTTTTAGAGCATTTGGATTCATTTTAGTCATAGTTTAATTCATTTTTCTCATTCACTTATCGTAGGCTTGGGGATTGCATGCTTTGTTTTATCCACAGGTGCTACTGACTGTTTCTTGTTCCTTTGAACGTAGGGTCTGGACATCGGAGGAGCAGCAAGGAGTCAAGACTCATCAACGCAAGCGGCGGCGATGTTTGGTCCGCCCATTTTACATGTGGGCACGCGGAAGAAGGAAGGGCATCCATGGATGTAACAAGAACGCATACTTAAACGCTCCTAGCCCTTGGAAGGGGAGGATGCGCATTGTAACCGAGTTGTGAAACATATCAATAAAAAGGGCTGTCTTCTTTATTTGCATTTGTTTCATTTTGATTCGCTCATGCTTTTCCCTCTTTTCATGCACTTTCAAATTCCTAGGATTTAGCGTTAAGTTTGGTTCGGTTTGCATCGCATCTTCGCTTTCCTTTTTGCTTCCGTATCCTCGTGCTTTCATCTACTCTCATAAAGCATTGTTCATTACCCTTATCCTATTCTTTTATTTTCTAAATTTTATGAATCCTCTGAATGTTTCTATCTATGTCTATGTTTCTATCCATGTCATCATTCATGTTCCTATTCTTGTTCCTATTCACATCCATGTTCCTGTTCTCATTCCTGTTCATATTCATGTTCCTATTCCTATTCCTGTCCATGTTCCTATTCCTATTCCTATTCCTGTTCTTGTTCATATCCATATTCCAGCTCCTGTTCCTATTTATGTTCAAGTTCATGTTCATACTTGTCTCTAAAATGTCTTCTCTACACCACTTTGCTATATGACCATCATTATTGCACTTATAACACTTAATGTTATTATTCCTTGGAGGTGCAAATGTCTTAGGATTTCTCCTAGTGAATCCATATCCTCTTCTATCATGAACCATACAATTAATTGCCTTGTGACCAAACTAATTACATGAGTAGCAATACCCATGGAAAGGTTTTCCATTCCCATATTTATATTTTTTATGTGTGTAGCACCCTAAAATTGGTGCAGTGAAACCTCAATAATTACATTCACCTCAGTAAATAATTTAAAATTCAAATTTAACCTCCCAAACCGCCCGTTAACCATCGAGAAATCTGTTTCCCCTTTTTCTACACCATTTTTAGAGGTTGTTTTGACCGTTTGATGATATCGTCACCGATCAGACGATATCGCCCCAGATTTGACGATTTCATCTGGACTAGGATGTCCAGACGATCTTGTTGCAAAACTAATTTTGCAAAGTTGGAATCTGTTCCAATGGGTCTCCAATCTGGGCAGAAGCATGTCTGCGTTGTTGGGACCCTCCCCCATTGGAGATCTCCCAAATTGGGATGATCTCCAACCTCCTAACTACTCCCCTAAGCCTATTTAGTCTCTAGGATTTTCCCTTCCCAACCCCTGGCTGAAATTTTCTACAAGTTGACTCCATTAATGCTAAATCATCCCTATTCTTCATTTGCACTAGTTCCACATCAATTTTGTTGTAGGTACATCACGGTTTTTCAGCCGAAGCCAGCACCTATCATCGCCGACGAACCTATTCAGATCAGAGGAGAATCTATCGAATTCAAGACGATTTCATACTGATGTGAGATGATCTCGACTGTAGTCCGTATTAAGGCAATCAGTGCCTGAAGTTTGCATTTCTCAACCTGTTCTTTGTCATTTTATTCTACAAATTAGATAATATATTCAGTGTTTTATATTATTTTGCATTTGGAGTTCACCCATTTAGATTAAGTGCATAATTAAATCCTAATTATCATCTAATTAGCACGATTCGTTTCTTTCTCTGTGTTTAAGTCTCAGTTTGATAACATTGCTGCCATTTTATATCATTTCCCTCTGTTAGCACTGTAGTACTTTTTCTATTTTGCATCTATTTTCGATTTTGTAGGTCTTTGACGAATTCATCTGACGAATTCGTCAGATCTCAAATGATCTTGTCTGATTGCAAACGATTCGGTCGAATCTCAGATGATCCAGACTGCTTCAACATCAGAATCTTCTTCAGACATCTGGATCAGGTATTCCTCATTTGCATTTTGTAATCTCTCTATTTTTTTGTTTTAAAATTTGTTTTCTGTATTCATTGAACTTGCATCTTCATGTAGGTTAATCTAGATTCATTTTGCTAAACCTAGGGTATGAATGCTTAAAGTTAAAAATGAACACATTAAAACACATTCCAAAACCTAGGCGTGGAAACTGCCCTTAAATGTTTCCTGGTGAACCCACAATCCATCAAAAAATCATCAAAATACACCTCCCTTGAGAGGCGGGACCTTCGCAAAGTCCTCTCAGTCCGAGGTACCACGACATGCTTTTCCCATCCTCCTTCCGGGCATGGATCCAATAGCCTGAAGGTAGGGATGCAAAAAAATTTGGAGCGATACATTTTGGTGAACCCGATGTGAATGCATCATAACCTTTTGAAAAACAAAAACAATATATATATAGAACAACTAAAACATAGATGCATTTTAAAACATTTAAGTTTGAAAACATGTTTAGATGGTAGCTCCTAAGAAAAAGTTAGCAGTTACTATAAACGTAGAAAACCAATTGGCAGCTATAGAAGTCAGTTCTGTCCTTAGTGTGCCTGAAACAAGTATAAATCAATTCCTGTGGAACGAAATTGATAGAAGACTTAGTCTCATTTCATCTAGGTCCACACAACTTAATCAAATCAAGAGGCTAGTCCTAGATAGAATCCTGGATCCTCACCAACTATTTTTTTATCATGAACTTCAGAGAGCCTGCCATAGATGGTTAGCCTATAGGAGAGATTTAGTATCTTCGGAATTGTTCACCTTCGAGGAATACCTTGAGAACGCAGCCATTGTGCATCAGTTCCTAGGTTGTGTATAAGACCAAGAGGTTGTTCTTACAGATAGGGAAATATGGAATAGAGTTCCTTGGGCTGTGCTATATCGAGAGTATTGCCATGAGCTTTACTTTTATCAACCAACATCTGAAACATACAACATCACTATAGCTCTTTTCATCAAATTTTTAAAAGAAAACTTTCAATTTGAAGAAGATCACTTCATGACTCCAGAACAACTCAAACCTAGTAATGATATTCATAAGTTGTTTATAGAAAATTAGATTATTATTTCAGTATTATTTCTTGCATTTATTGTATTATTTGCTGTCTTTATTATATTATTTCAAAAAACTTAGCAAAAATTTAAACATTTCTTTTTCAAATATTGTAGTAGGTATATAATAAACATATACCTCTTAATTTGTTGCACATATATATATATATATAAATATATATATATATTTTCTGAAATCAAAACTTAGCACCATGCCTAAACTTAGGAATGGTAAAGAAACTTTAGGAGAAGGAGAAGATTGGTTACAAGATACAACTAAAGACCCAAATGTCCTTCTTGGAGATACAAATGTAGAAGGATAAACTCTAGGTCAATCAGATGAAGACTTAGGTGAAGATAAGGAACAAGAAGGAAGTGTTAAAGAGGATGGATCCTCATCCCCTAGAGTAGCTCCTAATGGAACTATTGCTTTTGACAATGCAGAGCATTTTCAAAAATTTCTCATTGATAACATTGATGACCTTAATGTGGCAATACGTATTGATAAAGGACAAATTAGTACCACTCAAGCAGCCATGGAATATATGTGTAATATACACACTAACCCCTTGTCTTTCATTGATCAAGAAAGTGACAAGGCTAGCCCATCCAATATGGATATGGTCACTATGGCTCAAAATATGTCAAAAAAACAGGTTATCCAACCTCCTAAAGAACTTGTTATTCAACCTAAAATTCTTCCTACACAAAAGAAACCTTCCTTCACTACTCTATTTCGCAAAACTATTGAGCAATATGCTTCAAGTAAACAAAAACCTAAAACCAAGCCAAATACAAACTTTCAACAATCTGGAATACAACATAATCCAACTTCAAAATTCCTCCATAATACTTTTCCTACCAATACTTTACACAACAATAACATGGCATCTAATCTGCATGTTCCTCCATCCTACGCCCATAAAACCCATGTCAATGCCCTACCAAACCAATATGGGGGGAAAACTAGTAATCTGGAATCCATGGTGAAACAATTAGCTTCACGTATGGACCAGATAGATCCCTACCGTCCCTCGTATAATTATCGAGATATCTGTAGTCAACCTTTGGATCCCATAGTGGTAGCTCAACCATACCCTAAGCATTTTCCCATGCCTGTCCTGCCTATATATAAAGGAAGCAAAGATCCCATAGAGCATCTTCGCATGTTTAGGATAGCATGTCACGACATATCGCATGACGAATTGCTATTACTAAAAATGTTCCCAAAAAGTTTAGGTGGAATGGCATTAGAGTGGTACTATTAATTGCCCACTCATTCTTTGAGAAACTTCGAAGAAACAGCTGAATAATTTGTCCATAAATTTAGTGCCTACATCGAGAGGCATGTAACTATTAAAGACCTATACAATTTAAAACAAGACAAGGATGAATGCTTTGCCGATTTCTTAGCTAGATGGAGGCAATTGACAGGAAAACTGCACTTTGTGCTGCCTTATAGGGAAATGTTGGACATTTTCATCAACAATTTACAAGAACAAATATCTTATGAGCTATCAACTGCTACCTTAACTACCTTCGATCAAGCTATAGATTTAGCTTGAAGAGTAGAAGATGCCCTCATTAGGAGAGGCCAACTTAGGAAGAAGGATGATGAGAAAACATCCAAAAATCAATATAAAAAAAAACAAGTTGCCGATGACGGAGTCACTGACAGCAGGAATGTTGCTAATGTCAATGCAACGAAGACAACAGAAAAATTCATATTGAAACCTCCTGATAAGCCTCCTCAAGAATTCACTAGATTAAACCAACCCTTATCAACTATTTTACCTCAATTACTCGAAAGAGGTTTGATCCAATTACCAGCCATCCGGGAACCTGATCCGACTATACCCGGATATAGAGCTGATTTGCACTATGATTTCCATAGAGGACCTGGACATTCTACCAATGCTTGTAAAAGGTTAAAACATAAAATACAAGATTTGATTGACAATAATGAAATGGAAGTGCAACCCTTCCAACCTAAACAAAATCCTCCTAATAATACTCAAAATACCGTTTCCCAAAATAAAAATCAAAATGCCAATCAAACTCTAGACATATTTCAACACCCTTTACCACGACATGGTAAAGAGGTAGCTAATCAAATCGAACATCATAATGTTCCCCCTCCTACCCGATATGTAGAAACCATTAGCAGACAATTACCTGTTTAGGATCCTCAAATATTTGACACAACCTTATCCCTGGTTACGACCAGGCCCTTACATAATTTTCAAACTTTTGACTCTAGTGATATAGAATCAAATAGTGAAAGTGAAGTAGACATTACTTCAAATCAATCGAATAGTTCTGAAAATGAATCAGATCCTATTCAACCCGTCACAGATGCTATGGTTCCAGAAGAACCATTTTCGAGAAGAGTCAATACTCGACCTTCTTCTAATATATTCCTTTCTAATGAACAAGCCATTAATGCTCAACCGAGACCAGTTAAACGTCTTCACTATAACATTGTAGGTACCATTGGAGTCATTACTCGACAACAAGCTCAAAATTCTCAACAAGAACCAAACTAGAACGATGCATCAACCCCATTCGTTTTGAAAAACCCCAATAAATGGAATCATGCTCCTACTGTTCAACCTAAACCCCCTTACAACATTAATGAGCAATTTTCTAACACTACGACCAAAATTTCCCTCTTAGATTTATTAAGATCCTCTCCCACTCATAGGGATGAGTTGATGCTTACATTGAGCAAAATTATGGTACCTCAAAACTTTCAACCTAAAGCTATGGCCAATACTATCATCACTCAAGAGATTGATTGTATTGACTTCTGGGATAAAGATATCCCATGACATAGTTTACATAAGGACAATCCCTTATACATTACTACTCTAATTGGAGATGTAGCTGTCAAACAAGTTTTGATTGATAATGACTCATCTCTAAACATTTGCACCTTTGACTTCTACCAACGATTTGGCTTTAGAAGTGATGAAATGAAGAAAACTGATATGATTATCAAAGCTTTTAATGATGAAACACAAGAAACGTGTGGATTTATTACCCTCCCATTACAAGTTTTTCCTAGAACCCTAGAAACAATCGTGTTTATTGTACATTGCCCAGCATTGTACAATATACTTTTGGGTCACCCTTGGATCAATGCCATGCGAGCGGTCCCATCAACTTTACACCAATGTGTTAAATTTGAGTTTAAAAATCAGTTGGTCACTATTCATGGTGACCCTAGACCTTTTGATATGTGTGCTTTGGCAGAACCCGTTGGAGTGCAATTTTGCCCAGCTCTGTCATCCACACATCCTAGTTCTTATCTTTCATCTAAAACTATGAAACATAAACCCATAACTTCACCTATTTCCCCTCCATTAACTTCATCCTCCTATATAGACCAACAACCCTCTAAACAAATCATTTTAGAACCTCAAAAGGATCTTAAATCTACAACTAATCCTTCAAATTCTACCCCTATAAATTTAAAACCTATAGACACATCTATCATACCTTCCACATCTCAAGACATAGGTAATAAGCCGTCTACATCTTATGCCCTTTCTGATGAACTCTTACCAGATTTATCTACAACCTTAATATCAAAAAAAATGAATGCGTTCATGTGAGATACAAACCTTTTAAATAACTTGTCGCCATCTCCTCGTACTTTAGGCCTCCAACAACCTATGGGAAGTACTTACCAAGTCGGGAGTTGTGCATTCATCTATAAAGGATATGACTGGGGAAGAATCCCTCGGAATATCAAAACTCACCATGAAGGATATGCTCGGTGTTATTTTACCAATGATTATATTAAACCTAAACCCATGATGCTTAAAATGGGATATAAAGGGAAAGGCTTGGGACCTTTCCAAAATAGCATGAAAGAACCTTTCGAAGTAGAACCGTGGCCTGCCCGCTATGGTGTGGGCTTATTTCCTAGTAAGGGTCAACCATTTCCTTTTGAGGATGATGATCATATCATATGCTATCAAGATTATATGGATAGGCATGTTGATTTGCCTATTAAAAATCAGTCATTTTCATGCAACATGCTATCCATAGCATACCCTGAAATGATTGCTGACCCCGATGAAGAATTGGAAGGAGATATCTTCCATGATGTCTCTGTTGAAGATATGTTGCACAATGGGTTTTATTTTGATGGTTCTATACCAACTATAGCCCAAATTGAGGCCACTAATCCTCAAGATGAATTATCTAAATTAACCTTACAAGAATTACAAGAGTTAGGCGTTTCACCCACCCCACCTAATTTTGAAAGAGATCTACACATGGAGGTAGAAAATGTCATTAAAATTAACATTGGAACTGAGGACAATCCTCACATAATAAATATCGGGTCAGAATTAAGTCAAGAAAAACAAGAACAATACATTACATTCCTTAAAGAGTATGAAGATGTCTTCGCTTGGACATACGAAGATATGCCAGGTCTAGACCCTTTTGTTGTCATGCATCATCTAGTGGTCCGTTTGGATGCTAAACCTGTTAAACAAAAACTTAGAAAAATGCATCCCAAAGTGGCCCTGCTAGTCAAAGGAGAGTTAGAAAAACTCCTGAACGTTATTTTTATCCAAGCTATTGATTATGCTGAATGGATCTCAAATGTAGTTCCAATCACCAAGAAAGAAGCTACCAAAGTTAGGGTTTGCACAGATTTTAGAGATATTAACGTTGCATGCCCTAAGTATGACTTTCCTCTTCCAAACATGGATCAAATCATTGACTTTATTGCCGGGAGTGGGATGATGTCCTTAATGGATGGATTCTTTGGCTATAATCAGATCAGGATAGCTCCTGAAGATCGGGCTAAAACAACCTTTATTACCCCCTAGGGTACCTTTTGCTGGAAAGTGATACCATTTGGCTTAAAGAACGTCGGTGCAACTTATCAACGAGCTATGACCTATATTTTTCATGATATGATGCATGATATCCTACATGATTATGTGGATGATTTTATAGCTCACTCTATTATTGAAAATAATCATTTAGATGATTTAAGGAAAGTCTTTAATCGATTACAAGAATATCTCATTTGATTAAATCCAGCAAAATGCATATTCAGAGTTAAATATGGCAAACTATTAGGGGTTTTAGTTTCTTTACGTGGTATTGAAATTGACCCTCTCAAGGTTGCGGCCATCACTGATATGCCCGCACCTACTAATATATCTGAATTACGAAGTTTACAAGGTAAACTTCAAGCCATCCGTCGCTTCATCGATAAGCTGGCGGACAAAATCGGTCCCTTTATTAAACTCCTTAAGAAGGATTTCCCTTTTAATTGGGACACAGAATGTAGAGAAGCTTTTGAACTTCTCAAACAATACCTCCTTAATCCACCTGTGCTTTCATCACCTAAATCCGATCGCCCATTTCTCCTATATATTTTTGCCTCAGATTTTGCCTTAGGGCCTATGTTAGCCCAACTTGATGATGAAAAGTGAGAACGTGCTAATTATTACATTAGCCGAACCTTCATCAGTTATGAAACCCACTACATAGCATTGGAAAAACTATGTCTAGCAGTCGTGTTTGCTACGCAAAAATTATGACATTATATGCTTAGCCAAAAAACTTATGTCATTGCTAAATATGATCCCTTAAGGTATCTCATGAGTCGACCTTATTTATCGGGTCGCACAGCCAAGTGGGTTCTTTCTCTAAGCGAGTTTGATCTCACATTCATAGGACAAAAGTCTGTTAAGGGTCAAATCATAGCAGATCAACTAGCTGCTGCACCCTTAGAGTCTACCCATCCCCTCATCATTGAGTTTCCAAATGAATGCCTTCAATTAGAGGCATACCATAATGAACAATGGTCCTTAAACTTTGATGGAGCCCGATGCATGAGTGGGGCTGGTGCGGGTATTATTTTAATATCTCTGCAAAAACATCTTATTCCTCTGTCCTTCAAACTAACCTTTGCTTGTACCAATAATACTGTTGAGTATGAAGCTCTAATCCTTGGATTACGAGCTGCTCTAGTACTAAAAATTAAACACCTTTTAGTTTTTGGTGATTCCCAATTGGTTATAAACAAAATTAACGAAGTTTATCAAACCAGAGATGATAAACTACGCCCATATAAGGCCTATGTTTTACAATTAATGTCTTTATTTGATCAAGTTACCTTGGAAGCCATTCCTCAAACTAGCAACCGTGCAGCTGACGCTATGGCCACCATTGCATCTCTCCTTCCCTTGGAGTTAGACGACGAATATGCCACTATCATTATTCGTTGACTCCAGGAACCCGCTTCAAATAAGTCATGCTTAGATCCTTTGGATGTGTTTCTAATCAATGAAACTACTCCTGAACCTTGGTATACAAACATATTTGATTTTCTCCAAAATGGGACTTTCCCTGCCAATTCTAATAGAAACCAGCGTCGGTTATTACGTTGACAAGCAATTCGATTTGTCATAATTGGCAATACTTTATATAGGATATCTTTTGAAGGTATCCTATTAAGATGTTTAAATTTAGAAGAGTCTAAATCAGCCTTGAGTGAAGCCCACGATGGATCTTGTGGAGGACACTTTAGTGGTAGTGTTATTGCTAAAAAGCTCCTTTGGATAGGATACTTTTGGCCTACCATGGAAACCGATGCACATGAATATGTGTGCCATTGCGACAAGTGTCAAAAACATGCTGACCTTGTCCATGCGCCTGCACAAGAGCTACAGGATATTTCATCTCCATGGCCCTTTTCTAAATGGGGCTTGGATATTATTGGAAAAATCAATCCTGTGTCATCTGATGGACACAAGTTCATCATAACTGCCACTGAGTATTTCACGAAGTGGGTCAAAGCTATGCCTTTAGCTTCCTGAACTGGCACACAAGTTTCTAAATTTATTTTTAATCAAATCATTTGCAGGTTCGGAATTCCTACCAATCTCATCTCTGACAATGGAACTTGCTTCAAAAATAAAGATGTTAAAAAATTATGTCAAAAATATAAGATTCAACATCGCTGGTCCACCCCCTATTATCCTCAGGGAAATGGTCAAGCAGAAGCCTCTAACAAAACCCTAATCAAAATTCTCAAAATATTAGTCAATAAAATTGGCCGTGACTGGCACATTCAATTATATCCAGCCTTGTGGGCCTATCGAACTAGTGTTCGAACCCCCACTAGAACTTTGCCATTTGTTTTGGTGTATGGTGCTGAAGCAGTTTTTCCATTTTAATTGGAAGTTCCTTCTTTGGCTCTGCTACTTCAAGATACCGAAGTAGGAGATGAATATCGTGCTGGTAGATTCAGTCAAATGGAACTCCTAGATGAAAAATGCATCAATGCTTTGGAGCATCTCCGTGCATACCAAAACAAGCTTAAAAGATCATATGCTAAGAAAGTTCGTCATCGATCCTTTGAGATTGGCGACCTTGTTTTAAAATAAAATAAAAAAAATACAAATGCAACTAAGGAACTTAAAGGTAAATTTGAGCCCAACTGGCTTGGACCATACATTATTACTGCTAAATTTGAATCAGGAGCATACAAATTATCTACCTTAGATGGTAAAGAACTTAAAGAACCCATAAACATTTTGCATCTTAAACGTTACTATGTATAAATTTGGTCATTTCATCCTTGTATATATTTGTTTAAAATATTTCAAAATCACTATCTTGTATTTCTTTCAATTTATAAATTCAAAAACACCAAAAACATTCATAATCATCAAAATATTCAAAACTACTTCTTGTATTTATTTATGGCACTTGTTATTTCTGTCAAAAACCAAAAAAAAATAAATAAAAATATAAAAACAGCTATATGCTTGACTCTTTCGAAACCAAAACAAAATAAAGAAGAAAGAGAGAGTCAACATTCTCAAACCTTCTCAAAAATCATCTATATATATTTTCTTACAATTATTGCAGTTATATGTTTCAACTTATTTTGGATAAATTAGCATTTATTTGGCATCCCTCACTTGCACACTCACAACAAATAAATATCTTGATTTTATCTGGCATGATTACTAATCTCTCTTATATCAAAGTCCACAAAATTCAATTAAATAAAGTTTGAGCATAGATAATTGATCTTGTTATTTACTTAAAACAAGCACATCTTTTCACAATAAAATGATTATATTTGTAATTTCCATGTTTTGCTACATAGTAGAAGTGGTTTCTTGAGCGAAAAGTTTCCCCTGCTATCCTATCATGCACATGGTCTAGAATATTTGAGAATTTGCAAAAGGACAAGCTCACCCCTACCCAGAATAAAAATCCCTTGCTCTACAGCTAATCCGAGCAAGTATCCCTAGCAAAGAAAAATAAAAAGAAAAGAAAAGTTCAAGAAAAAGAGAAAATAAAAATGTTCTTTTATATCATTACAGCAATGTTCCAAGCATTATCAAGCAAAAGAAATACAAAAGAAAAATAAGCAAAGTTCAAAAGAAAGCAAGAAAGCAATAAAATCCCTTTCCCTACCCTTTGAAAAGAAAAGAAGGGTTGATGAGCTTGAATCACTGGAATTCTCAATTATTCAAAAACTGTGAGGTAAGCCCCATAACAGGTGGTTTGTGCCCAACCTGCTTGGCCTTGGGTAACTCCTAGCATGGTGATATGTCTGTCACATTAGCGACCTTATTTTGTACAGACCTATGTCTGCTTATGGATTAGCTAGCTCTTGATAATCCGACCTACATAGTAGCCTAGTATGGTTATATGCATCTACATCATGGTTAATGAACACTTATTTGGTTTCTTCAAATCACTTGTATCATAGTATCTTGCTCAAAATTGGTAAATGAACAATGCAATTGCACACACATTTGTATTTGAGAGATTTCGTGTATCATTATGATATATCAAGATCGGAAATGAATTCACATATGCACATGGGATTCCTTATAAATCTAACTTTTGTCTTTAAAATACTTTGAAATATATTTTTGCAAATTGTTTGGAATGATTCATTTTTCTTCTTTCAAGTACAATTCTTTAGCACAAAGACAACTATATAATAGGAAAATAAAAAAATTCTTTCAAACTATACAATCAAAACATATACATATATATCTAGTTGACTTTCGCGACGATGGTATAGTTTCAAAACCAAAATTGAAATTTTATGCCTAGCGCAAATCCTCATTTTCATATTTTCTGTTCATCAAAAATCAACCATGCAATAAAACTATTTTTTTTGGATTTTTGCGATGATGGTATAAGTCTATACCTACATATTCTATGCCTAGCGCAAACCATTGTAACAATTTTTACTCCCCATTTATTAAAAATCATGCAAACCATATGACTTAATTCATTATGTTACACAAATTATGCTTTTCAAAAGCAAACACATTTTCATTATTTCATGTCATTATGTCAACATTTAATTTTGCAATGATGGTATAATTCCTAAAGAATTATCCAAAAATTTTATTATACTTAGGAATTTATGCCTAGCAAAAATCATTTAAAACATTATTCCATGCACAAACATTTTTTATGAAAATCTGAAAACAAACCATCATCATCATTATTATTTGCACTCTTGCACCAAAGTCTTAAGATAGTTTCTTAAGCACTCTTTTACTTTTTAACAATATTTCTATAAATGGGACTAGCTTGACGACCGAGTGAGCAGCGACTCCATGAAATGGTCTATAATAGTGACAATGTCCTTTGAAATTATTGTTAGAAGTCTCTTTTTATTTTAAAAAAAAATTCATTACAAATCCATTTGTTACATCAGATTATTTCATTTCAAATATTACAAGCATTACATTCAAATTATAATATTTTCAACGACATAATTACATCCAATGATCAAATTAATCAATCAAACATAAAAGCATCATAAGCGTACACATTATACAAGTCATGTGATCAAAAACATATATCATATCATATATATATCAACAACCATATATGTACATCATCAAAACTGGATTGATATGCCACAATCTATACCTCGGCATACTCAATCCTCTATCAAAAAAATAATAATCATATAATACAATGCCAATCCCGCCCTCTAGAATCGAGAGCCCCTCGAGCTCTCTGCCTCATCTCCTTCCCCACCCTGAGGTGGACGAGGTGGCCCCATCGTAGTCTGTGTAGTCCTCGTCCTCGATCGGGACATGGTCCTCGATGATCCGATCCTGATTAGATCTGCAATGTTAGATGGCAGGGGTAGTCTATCCGCCTCTGGCACCAGTTGGAAGTATAGTGTCTGATAAAATGTTAGGTGGGCGATAGCCTATGTCAACTCCCCAGAGCTCGCCCCTCTACCCCATGCCCTGAGGCATGCAAACTCATCCCGCAGCTGTGACACCTCAGCCTGGTGTCGTGCAGCCACATCCTATAGCGTCTGCACCTAAGCCTACAGACGATCTCTCTCTGCCCAGAGAGTAGCCATCTCGCTACTCTCTCCTGTGTCCACACCCTTGCCCTTATCGGGCGATGATGGCCTCTATGGATATGGGGGTCTCACCTCCATCCTCTCCCTCTCTCTCTATCGTGGCCTTTCCTGTGCTTGTGGCCTCCTCGTATCTCTCCTGCCATGACCCTGGGCTGCCTCCATCACCGCCTGGCATCGCCTACCTATCTGATGCACAACCGCATGGATCAGACCCTGTGCCCTCGTCATCCGAGGAGGGTGGATGCCTGCATACCAGGCATCGTAGCCATCGGCTACTCCTGCGTCATCCCCATCCACTGGCTGGATGGGGGCATCATCCGTGTCCTGGCTCTAGAACCGTTGCATGTCGGGAGCCCCGCTAACTATAGTGTTATCCCAGACAGTCCAGGAAAACTCATAGTCCTTGAGAGATGGGATCCCCTGCTATAGACCAAACTGTCTCAAAACTCGGTCGTACCTATGGAGCTCCACCTCTCCCCTCTCCATCCTCAACCAGCAGACTCGCCTAACATGAGCCAACTTTTGTCCGTCCTCTGGCCACCCTGGATGCTCCCTCCATGGCCTCCAGGTGATCTGGTCTGGGACTAAGTCATCTAGTAGCCTCCGAGACATCGACAGGTCGATCCGTCACTGTGCCCCTCTTTGAAGCCACCAGTAGAAGACTCGGGGCCTCTCCCCATCAACCCCTGTTATAGGAAGCCCTACCGACATTCGCACCGCAATGTGCTCCCAGCACCAACCCTATAGTAGCGATGTCATCACCAGACATCAGCCACCCTTGTACACGACCCCATACAGGATCCTGTACAATTGGCATAAAACATAGCTGTCCCAAGCAAACCTGTAGTCATGGTCTGTCATGTCACAGACCACATCTGCCAGCATCCATGGCACCCTGCATCTGCTCTGGTGGCACAGCAGAAGTCCACCAACAACTCCAGCCAGAACCCGTGTCAGTCTAGATGCCCCAGGCATCTGGTGCAGTGCCTCGATGTTAACTCTGCCCTTCTCTAGGGTGAAGCTCGGGTCACCGCATAGTTGTCCCATAGCATGGCCCTGGTTGGTCGTAGGTGTAATGAGCCATCCTTGTATGGAGATTCTCAGAATCCTCCATACGTCCTCCAAAGTGGGAGTCATCTCCCCTATAGGTAGCTAAAAATAGGAAGAGCCCGAATACCACCTCTCTGCTAGGGCCGTCAGTAGCCCCATATCTATGGATACTTGTGGCATTTCTACCACATGCAGTAAGCCAGCTTGTGCTAGCTGATCTCGCTCTGTCTATGTCAGAGTGGCCAAGTTGTCTCTCAACCCACCGTATTTCCACTCCCTGCTCTTTAGTAATCCTCTCTGCAAACATAAACAACAAAACAATAACCAATCATTAATAACAATTCAAGCAAATTAATAATGCAAGTTAAAAATTCAACTTTGTGCAATTGATGATATCGCCCACTATTGGACGATATCGTCCCAAATTTGAGCATAATCGTCTCCGATTTTGTAGTTCGAAATCGTCCCGCTTTCGACGATTTCGCCCTCGAGCAAAATTGCCGAAATTGAGACGATTTCGTTGAAATCGGGACGATTTCGTCCCGATGACGTCGACGGCCCAAAAATGGCCGTGATGCTGAAAATTCACATAACAATTACCTACAAAGCATGTAAAGTTACATTAAAGCATCATAGTTAAGTCTAGACTCTTACCTATAGACTACGCTGGACTTTTGTCGATCTGTGCGTCGTCTCCACCATTTTTTGCTTCAGAACTCTAAAACTCAGAAAATGAACAGTAAAAATGAATTAGGGTTTTACCCTATTTTTTTAATTTTATTCAAAAATATTTTTTTGCTTTTCCACGTTTTTACCTCAAACGTTCGATTTGGGTAAAAACACGGAGGGGGCACCATAGTAAGCTATCGTACGATTCGACCAAGAATTGTCGCCTAAAAATAGGAATAATTTTTGCTTTCTCATAGATCAAGAAGAACTCATCTTTAACGCATTTTCTTCAAAAAATTCGATAAAGAGGGGGAAAAATGTAGCACCCTAAAATTGGCGCAGTGAAACCTCAATAATTACATTCACCTTAGTAAATAATTTAAAATTCAAATTTAACCTCCCAAACTGTCCGTTAACTGCCGGGAAATCCGTTTCCCCTTTTTCCATGCCATTTTTAGAGGTTGTTTTGACCGTTTGATGATATCATCGTCGATCAGACGATATCGCCCCAAATTTGACGATTTCGTCTGGACTAGGACGTCCAGACGATCTTGTCGCAAAATTGATTTTGCAAAGTTGGAATCTATTCCAACGGGTCTCCAATCTAGGAAGAAGTGTGTCTGCGCCATTGGGACCCTCCTCCCGTTGGAGTACTCCCAAATTGGGATGATCTCCAACCTCCTAACTACTCCCCTAAGCCTATTTAGTCTCTAGGATTTTCCCTTCCCAACCCCTAGCTGAAATTTTCTGCAAGTTGACTCCATTAACGCTAAATCATCCCTATTCTTCATTTGCACTAGTTCCACATCAATTTTGTTGCAGGTACATCACGGTTTTTCAGCCGGAGCCAACACCTATCATCGCCGACGAACCTGTTCAGATCGAAGGCGAATCTGTCAAATTCGAGACGATTTCATACTGATGCGAGATGATCTCGACTGCAGTCCGTATTAAGGCAATCAGTGCCTAAAGTTTGCATTTATCAACCTGTTCTTTGTCATTTTATTCTACAAATTAGATAATATATTCAGTGTTTTATATTATTTTGCATTTGGAGTTCACCCATTTAGATTAAGTGCATAATTAAATCCTAATTATCATCTAATTAGCACGATTCATTTCTATCTCTATGTTTAAGTCTCAGTTTGATAACATTGCTGCCATTTTATATCATTTCCCTCTGTTAGCATTGTAGTACTTTTTGTATTTTGCATCTATTTTCGGTTTTGCAGGTCTCTGACGAATTCGTCTGATGAATTCATCAGATCTCAGATGATCTTGTATGATTGCAGAGGATTCGGTCGAATCTCAAACGATCCAGACTACTTCAACATCAGAATCTTCTTCAGACATCCGGATCAGGTATTTCTCATTTGCATTTTGTAATCTTTCTATTTTTCTGTTTTAAAATTTGTTTTCTGTATTCATTGAACTTGCATCTTCATGTAGGTTAATCTAGATTCATTTGGCTAAACCTAGGGTATGAATGCTTAAAGTTAAAAATGAACACATTAAAACACATTCCAAAACCTAGGCGTGGAAACTACCCTTAAATGTTTCCTGGTGAACCCACCATCCGTCAAAAAATCATCAAAATACACCTCCCTTGAGATGCGAGACCTTCGCAAAGTCCTCTCAGTCCGAGGTACTGCGACATCCTTTTCCCATCCTCCTTCCGGGCACGGATCCAATAGCTTGAAGGTAGGGAAGCAAAAAATTTGGAGTGATACAATGTGTCCTGCACTATGAAACCATGTGTCCAAAATTATGACATGAAAAATATCTTCCATTGAAGCTTCCTTTTCTTGACCTTACTGGTCTCCTTTTTTTATTGTTGTTCCATCTATATCTTCTTTGTGCACTATTCCTATTTTTTTGAATTCACTATTGTCCAACCCATCCTCTGATGTCTCAATGTATTTTACACTATCTTATTCTAAAGTATCTTCATTTGAAGTATCTTCTCTAGAACTTGAAGTTGACTCTCCTTCCTATTTATTTTGAACCTATTCAAAACCAAGATCCGTTTTACTTGATGTAGGCTTTTGTGTCTTTATGAACTTATCCAAATTCTTTGAGCTATTTTTAAATCCATTCATATTGATTTTGGAGTCCTCTAAATCTTCTTTTAGTAGTGTCACTTCTTGTGCTAACTTATCATATTTCAAGATATTTGCTTCTAACTTATCATTGAACCTCTTTTCCTTAGCCTTTGATTTTTATAAATCCTTTATGAGAAATATTCTCGCTTAATCACATTCTTGAAACTAAATTTCAAGTTTAGAGTGTTTCTTTCTTACCTTCTTTACCGTGTAAAGGGTATATATGAGTTCTCCCTCGAAATCATAACCATTATCTTTTGAATAATCCTCTATTTGTTTACCTTTGTCCACATAATTACTCTCTTTAGGCTTGTATTCTATAGGATCACTTTCATCTTCTTCTAATAATGCCATTAGAATATTTTCATCTGGTCCTTCAAGTGCATTCTCATACTCATCATCACTAAAACTATAACCATCCCTTGTACAATCATATTCAAGATGTACAAAGTTACCACATCTAAAACACTTAAGAATAACTAGAGTTTTCTTAATTGGTTCTTTTTATTTAATCATAAACATAACTTCATCTCTATCATTGTCTGAAATACTAGCATCACTATGACTTGAGTACTTACTTGCGTTATCTGCATAATAGCTCCTCTTTTGTATTTGAAAGAACTTCTTTCCTTTTATGATTTGTCCATCCTTGCTTCTCTTTTGGTGCCTATATCATTTTGATTCCCTATACCCGTGATCTCATTTTTCTTCACCATTGTTGTTCTTTGGTTCTTTACAATCTATTGCAAAATTTCCAAACTTTCCACAATTTAAAAACTTAATAGATCTTAGATATATGGGTATTCTGGAACCTTTATTTCTTCGACTATAATTAGCTTCTTCATCATTGGATGACTCACTATTTGGTTCTGGCTTCTTACCATTTTTTTATTGATTTCTTTGAATGCTACTTCCTTCTGGGGATAAGGATATTTTGTTCTTATCTAAAAAGTTGTTAGCATACCAAGAAACTTATCTCTTGTCATATTATCACCATACAATGATATTTCTATAGCAGAAAAATGTTCATTGAATCTATTTGGAAGAGATCTTAAGAATTTATCACAAATATATGATTCATCAATCTTTGTTCCAAGTCATTGCATATCATTAACAACCTCATCAATTCAAATTAGATAAGCACTAATATTTTCTTCTTCATTCATTCTCAATGTTTCAAATTTTCCTTTGAGATTTCATATATTTGCTTTCTTGACACTTTTATCTCCTACATATATACCTTGTAATTTATCCCATATTTATTTTATAGTTCTACAATGCATAAATTTCATAGACTCTATTCTATGCAAACCTCTCACAAGTGCATTCATTACTTTTAAATTATAATGTTGTAGAAGCTTACCTTCCTTATCTATAGGAGGATTGACTAGTGGATCATATCCAAATTCCACTGCATCCCAAACTTCATTTCCAAGTGCCATTAGGTAGATCCTCATCATCATAATCCAATACATGTAGTCATTTCCATCAAAGACTCATGCTGAGTTAGTCGAGGAAACATCCTTAGGATCCATTATTTTCTTGTTAGCTTTTCCTTCAAGATGTTAAAATCTTATGAAGGCACCCACTCTAATACCAATTGAAGAAAAAAATCTTATACTGAGAGGAGGGTGAATAGTATAAGGGTAAATTTTACTTTTCTTTCCAAATTAATATTATGTAGTGTATAGATAGCAATATCAATAACAGTAATCAAATAAATACACAAAAACCCATACACAATAGAGACACCACAATTTACGTGGTTCACCCAATGTGGGCTACTCCACAAAAAAAATATTTCACTAAAATTTTCTCAATCAATCTCTTGGTAATACTTCCCAATTACAATGTTTATGGACCTCTATCCAAAGGAGATGATAATACCCTAAATATATTTTGTGGATATCTATCCATAGGAGAAATCCTTCTCCTTTTCTCTGGTTGGTGATCCTCTAGAAGACTACTGCCTCCACTACACTAGCTTGTGGATCTCTCTCCATTAAATACTCTTGTACCCACTCAAAAGATATGTCCTCAATGCATTGGCTGATGGATCTCTATCCACTAGAGACTACTATACTCTCTGATCTGTCACCTCCAAATATTTATCTCAAATCTGGAGTAAACATAGTCTAGTCAGTCTAGCACAAGTCTTCTCAACACACTCACCCAAATCTGCACTAAACACAGTCCAATCAGTCTAGCACAAATCTGCTCAACTCTACACTAAATACAGTACAGTTAGTTTAGCACAAATCTACTCAACAAGCTTACTCAAATATACATTAAACACAGTCTAGTTGGTCTAGCAAAAATCTGATCAATAGGTCCACTTAGAACCAGCTCAAATCTTCTCAATAAGTCCACTCAGAACCTGCTCAAATTTGCTCAATAGGTCCACTCATAACCTATCCAAATATGCTCAATAGGTCCACTCAGAACCTATTCAAATCTGCTCAATAGGTCCACTCAGATCCTGATCAAATCAGCTCAACAGGTCTACTCATAACCTATTCAAATATGCTCAATAGGTCCACTCAGAACCTATCTAAATATGCTCAACAAGCTCACACAAAACTTGTCCAAATATACTCAACAAGTCATCTCTAGAACTTGCTCAAATCTACTCAACAAGTCCTCTCTAGAACTTGCTCAAATCTGCTCAATAAGTCTTCTCTAGAACTTAACAAAATATGTATTGTAAGTTTCCACAAAAGCTCACATAAAATCAGTCCATAAGTCTCATCAAAGGCTTACCTCAAATCTGCTTAACATATCCACACATAGAACTTGTCCAATATCACAGGAGAATAAAGAGAATTGTTAGAGACTCAATATGTTCTAATATCAATGCATAATCACTTTCATAATTTTCTCAATCTCATAGAAGCATAAAAAGAATTGTTAGAGACTCAATATGTTCTATACTCAATGCTCAATCACTTTCACAATTCAAATAAGAATGTAGAATAGTTTATTTTATGGAACTTGAACAACTACTTTATACAACCACTTGACTAGGCTCAACCAAATCAACTTAACCAATTACTTAATGAAACTCCCCTTTCTCATAAACCCTAGTCCAAGCATATATCAATCAACTCAAAATGTTTCCAACAATTTATCAACAACAAATATCACATAACAATGATAATCATGTTCTTTTCAAACCCTATTTCAAGTTCTTTTCCCAACAACTCACTTCAACAACAATGCTTATAACTCAATATTCACATAACAATGATACTCATGTTCTTTTCAAAACCCTAACTCAAGTTATTTACACAATCAAATGGCTTCAACAACAATACTTATAAAACAAGGTTTTAATCACAACTCTCAATTCTAGAAAACCTTGAAGCACTAAGTCAAACACTTTCAAAAAGGAAACCCTAATCAAATATTTTTCACTCCAAACTTTATTTTCTAGTAAGTCAATCAATCAACTCAACTAAGAAAGAATTTACCCATACCTTTTTGCTTGATAAGGAGTTGATCTCACAAGTCTGCCACATTCACAATTATTTCTTTGCCAATATCAATAAGGGTTAGAAGATAATTATTTCCTCAACAAAACACAATAAAAAATGATATAAAAATTACACTTTATCAACTCCACAATATCTAAAATAATTTTAACACCCACAATTAATTTTGACCTTCTGTATTTTAAGGCAAATTAATTTTCACCTTATTACTCCACAAAATAATATCTTCCTCTTTTAAATTTCAATCCAACATATAGTAATTTTCTAACACTCCTTGTTCCTCCTTATCACTTATTTTATTTGCCTAACAAAACTTCTTAATACTTCTTATAACTAATAACAAATATTAAATTTGAACTTTAGGCAATTGAAAAATAATAATAAAATTATTACCTTGCACTTCATGGGTTTCGAACCCCTCACCAATGCCTCTGCAAATGCCCTATCTACGGGATCCTCAACCACATGCGTCCAATGCACATTTAGAACCAACAGGGCGTTTGCGCCCTTTATACCTTCCTTTGGTGCCTTTTGAATTACGAAGAACTCAAAAAATTCTTCATCCACACACGCCTCAGTGGGATTCTAATGCAAGTTCATCTCCCCAAAAGCACCTTAAAAAGAACATGCGCTACCACTGGACCATCATGTCCACCTTTGATTTGGGCTCCCACTTTACTCGTTTTTCTTCTTATATATGAGACAAAAAATACTTGTTTCGTCTTCTTCCTCACAAACCTTTCGAATTTGCAATTATTGTTTTTGATGGCAGTTTCAATAATTCAATCAAGGATTAATATTGCAAAGGTCTTTGTGGCCTCCTTTTATATATGAAGTCACTATTGAATTTAAACGTTGGTGTTTCAATTCTTTCAATGATGTCGGTGCCTTAAACACTTTATAATTTATACAAGTTGCCTTATTAAATTGGATGATGTCAACATTGATTATAATTTATAAATATTTTAAATTCTAAAGAATTTAAAGTTTATAAATTATAATTATAAGATTTAATTTTTAAACCCTTCCTTTACATTGAATTCCATGGTGTAAATAATATTTAGTTATAAAATTTAAATTCTTATTGAATTTAAATAATTTATAAAAAATATTATATCTCCTTTTAACTTTGCACTAAATCCTTTGGGCTTCTTCTTGGATATCAAATAACAACTTTGACAACTTTGTTCCTTGACAAAAAACCTTGATATTAATATTGACTTCATTTCTTGACATCAATGACAATTTTAACTTTTAGGAATCAAAATGTCCAACATAAAGTATCTCCATATTCTTCTTATTTTTATTTTTTATTTTTTATTTATATTTTTTAATTTACATGGTGGAATAGGTAGCTGCCATAAATTTGGGTAGGATGTCCAGCTTTTATGGCTGCCACAATATTCTGCACTATCCGCCCCAGAAGTTGCAACACAAATCTTCGCGCAGTCCGCTCCCTATAACCACCATGCCACAATCATTTTAAACCTTTTACGCCATTGAAAGCACCAGGAAAGGGACAAGCATTCAGTTCGGCAAGGCCGAAGATTTGAACCTTGGACCTCTAGCCCCTTCTGGGGTTTGGATGAACCAATTGGTCTACACCTCAAACCATTCTTACTTTTATTTTTTAAAATTGATTATATATGATTTAAATGGACCCCACCTACATTATATTATGACCATTTAACTTCATACTAATAATGCTTTTGGGAATTATGCATGTATCACTTGGCAATATTTGAATCTAGGCCCTTATTTGAAAGCTAAGTTGCTTAAATCATGCTATTTTATAATATTTTAACTTCACATATAATATTTGAACCTTAATTTATAGTGTGAAACTCATCACTTCCCATAAATTGCTCTACATCCTATGGTTTATTCAAAAATTATTTTCAACAAAGTATACATGTTTAGCTTTCTTATTTTGACTAGATGATTACATCTAAAGGATATGTCACAAAGAATTTTCCACTTGTTTGAAATCTCTCATCACTACAATCACAATCAAAACTATTTGCATGTACACTTTGTATGTCAAATGATGTATGCAAGGTAAATTATTATTTTTTATATAGTGTATGTGTTCATAATGAATCTTGCTCTATTTTTCATCATTGGATGTGTATATAGTTGGTTTATGTTTATGACTTGCTCAATCACTCTACTATGAAAATATTCAATAATTTATATGCTTGTATTGTTTACAAAGCTAGTGAAGTTATTTTTTCAATCTAACATGGGTAAAGGTCATTCATTTCACAAGGGTCACATGTTTGATTTTGAATGTAATTTCACTACCAAGATTGCTTTGAAGTCTCTTTGACAATTGACAATGTCCCTTATAGTTTTCTTGACACTCCACTATACGTCGTATTTTGTGAAGGTGTTTTCATAACCAAACAAAATTATGGAAATGAAAAAATGCTTCACAAAATATCTTTTGTGATCAAATAGAATTATGAAATTAAAAGTGTCATTGAGTGAAGTTTCTTTCATACCTAAATGAAAATCTTCATGAAGTGTCTCTATAATCAAATAAAAATATGAAATAAAAAAGGCTTAATAAGATATCTTCAATAACCATATATAATTATGAAATATAATACACTTCATGGATTATATTCTAGGATGAAATAAAATTATGAAATATAAAAGGGTTTGTTTACCATTTTCTATAACCAAAAAATATTATGAGATCCTAAGGAGGAGAGAAAAAAAAAGCTTTGTGAAGTGGCATCCATAAGTAAATGGAATTACCTAAAGCATTCAGACCTTGGACAAAAAAAATACTATGGCATAGGAAAATGAAGTTTGGCATCTATTACATCATAAAATTTGGCATCTTAACTATTGGTCATTCAAGTTCATCAGTGGTTGGCCACTAGGTTTCTACCTAGTTTCTTCCCATACTTTAATAAAATTTGAATGCATTGATAGATCAAAATAAATAATTTAAATGAACTGTGTTCGTATGTTGGGTTTTATTCAATAAGTAAGATACAACTATATAGTATGATTATGCAAACCTTTGTAAATATTCTACATCAAAAACTATACAAAATTATTTAATTTAAATTTTAAGAATTCATACTAGTTTCAAAAATTACCTCTCTCAAATTTAAACCTAATCATTTTTCATGAAACTAGTATTCTTAAAAATTATCATTAATTAAATCAGTACACATGTTAATAATTATTAAAACTAATAATTGGCACTTGAATGTGTCTCGAAGCTTCTCTTTATTTTGTTGGAGTGCGCCCTCTTGGAGTGCGCCCTCCGCCCAAAGTCCTACCCTTATTATGCGGTGTTAGTTATCTTTGATTGTTCTTGGTTTTGTGTTTGGTTATTATTCTATGGATCAGTTTTAGACCTCTTCTATCATTTCTTCTCACATGCTTATTGGTTGGTGGTGGTTTCTCCTCTGGATTCATTGTGAGGTGGGTATCAAAGCTGGTGTTAATTCCATTTTTGGGATTGGTTTTGGGTTAATCATTGCTGGATTTTGTGCTTATGCATGTTCACCCCTTTCTAGGCTTTTGCCTTGGTGTCGTTTCATGTGATGTGTTCTTTTGATTCTCTTATACTTGTCTGTAGATATTTTGTTCTCTAGCCAGTTGGCAGTGTGTGGAGGTTTTGTATGTTTGGATGAATTTTTGGTGGCCTTCTCGTTATTTTTTTTAGGTTTAGAAGGATACCCATGTTTGTGCTTTGGTTTTTTGTGCTTCTTCTCGTTATTGCTCTTATGAATTTTCTATGGTGCGTTCTCTTCATTTCAAAGCATGGGTGGAGAAGAGATGGCTCTTTGGCTATTCCCATTGCTTGTGAGACTCTAGTGTTGAGCACTTTCGTACTTGAATTGGGGGTTTTTGTTTGGCCTATGATGGGATTGAATGACTATTTGTACGCGGACATGTTATGGGGCCTCCTGTGTTTTACAATTTTCTTAGGCGTCTTCTTCTCTAATTTCTTAGTGTGGAGGATATTGATTTTTAGGAATTAGAATTTTGTGCCCTGCTTGAATATGGATAAGGCTAAAGTTATTGGACTAAAATCAAAGCAAGTTAAATCTAGTGTGGATCGTGATTCTCTGATTGCTTATGAAGAGGTTTTATCAATTTTGAATAATGGGGGCTTACTGGAGTATGTCAAGAAATTTCATGGATACAACCCAATTCTTTATAAATGGATGTCTGCTATGTGGAGGGAGGGATGGGTGAGAGTAGGGACATGGTCCTTTGAGGTTTCAGTGGAGTTTATTAGCCACAGTGTAGGATTAGTGTTGGATGGCATGTATCATAACCAGGATAGGAACTCATTATTGAAAGAAATCAGCTTCTTCTTGGAAGGAGATTAATTCTTACCTAGAATCCAAAAAGGGTATAATGCCAAGGCTTTGTCTCCACCATGGGACAGGATGATTAAGGTGGTTCTGAAATTTTTATTTTTGGATTCTACATATGATGTCATACATAATTTTCATGCTATGTTCTTGAATCACTTGAGGAGATAAATGTGGATGAATATCCCCTTGTTTCTATTTAATTCTATACAAAAGTCGATGTTGGCAGTTCAAGTTGGGTGCCACCAAATTCTTCTTCACAAGGGGTTAGCCCTGTTGGTTTTTGAACAATCTACGATTGAGAAAGGGGATGTGGTCGAGGATATTGTGAAGTCTTTGGATGCTCTTCCAATACATGTGCCTGGTCAAGTCTTACTAGCTTTGGATAGTTCAAGTGAGGACTCTGAGGATGTTTATTCCTTTTCCATGGGTTATGGACTATAGAAGATCTCCATCAAGGTTCACATTTTTGCTAAATGTGTTAGGGGATTTGCAGTTAAGAAATTTTCTGCTGGCTTGGCTAAGAATTCCATGGTTTTTTCTTTTGCTACTCCAATGATCGGGGGTCCTTCTTTTGTCAGCGTTGCGGAAGACAATGGCACCTGTAAGTTATTACAACTTAGTGGTAAAAAGAGGGAAGTTGCAGAGTCCTCTCCCTTATCCATAGATAAATAAGTGGAGGTTCTTCCGAGAGATTTTGTTAAGGATAAATTGTGGGGGAAGATTCTGTGAAGAAAAGTGCTCTTTTGCATAATTTATTTCTTATTGAAATTAAGCAACATGCAGTTTGGAGTTCTATCAATATGGCGTTGGATTTTATTGAGGAGGTTGCTCAAATATCTAGTAATATTTCTCATGAAATCGATTTAATATTGTAGAACTTTCTCGGTTCTCTCATTGGTAGCTTTCATCTTATATTCCTTGTTTTTTTAAGGGCCTCTTTTTTTGATATGTTTCGTAGTTTTTTCTTTTTGCTGTCTTTGTGGCAGGTTGCTCTGTAAACGGTTGTGGGGTCCATTTAAAAACCCTCTTTCTTCTTAATAATACCAAAAAAATTATTAAAACTAATAATAATAAAATTTATTATATTTTTTAAATAAACAATAATAAAATACATTGTTAATTATATTAAGATATAATAAAATTTATAAAATATAGGATCAAAGGTAAAATAACTTATGTTTGGTGTATTATCTTTGCTAAAAAAGAAACCTTCACATTTTATCGTCCTATATACAATGCTTCATGTACAAAAATATAGTTGGATTCATAGATATTTTTCATTAGAATTAGAAACAAAATTAACACGTTAACATTTTCTCATAAATTTTCTAGCTAAAATTTAAAAGAGGGATTATAAGTAAATACATTCTTTCTATTGAAAGATATTTGAACAATGTTAAGAAAAAACAGAGGATGGTATATACAATCAACTTGTAAAATAAGAATATATTTTTAAAAGAATACTATGCAATCCTCTTCTTTAAGGAAAAATGAGATACATTTATAAAATAATACTCTACATATCCCCTACATCTTTTATAAGAAATATATATATATTAAAAAATAAATGAACATATTTGGTGTAGCTTTATTATGTGACATACCACCTTCATTATCATGGCATATTTAGGTTTGATGTCTTTTTTTATTTATTTGTTGATTGTTTAAAAAAATATAGCTTGCGAGAACGCCTACTTAAATACGGATTTATGCTACCAGTCAAAGATATTTAACTGGCCCATTGTATCCAAGGAGAAATGGCGTAGATCTTAGGTTTAAGTGTATTAATTTTTTTGGGGGAGGGAGTTAAGGTTTCGGAGGAGCCTAACTGTACATATGAAGATAACAAGATCCAGATTGCATTCTAGGTTGGGAATATTTGACGCTTATGGATTTTGGGTGAAGAGTGGAATGGTAGAGGAGCCAATGGAAGTGGAGCTCATAGGGATAGGATCATGTTTGGATGTCTTGGAGCATTTGCAAGAGAATTTTGTGTCGTTGGTCCCATCGTTGCTAGTGGTGAATCTTTTATTGTGCGTAACGGGGACTCTATGGTGGTACCGGAGTTCTGTGTTTGATTTTTTTCCAATCCACTACTGTGCAACTGGCTAGATAGTGGTGAACCATATTTTGTGCCTCATGGTGACCTAATGTTAGTACTAGAGTCCCTTGGTCTAACTTTTTCCAAAACACTATTGTTATTTTGGCTAGACGAGAGATTTTTCAGTCCAGGGGTAGTGTTTGACTGTTTTTTGTTGTTGGATTCCTTCATTGAGAGGTCCTTTATTCTTCTACATACTGGTAGCATTAGAACCCATAGGGGTGGGGGATTTTTTCTCATCAGTTGTCTATGAGGTTTGAACTCATAGATCCCAAGGTTTTGGGTCCTTTCCAAAATCTTGCTCTATGGTCATTGTTTTTGTTCTGAGATGGAGGTTTGATATGAGTTGTTCTTTGGAGCTGGGAGGATGGTTGGAATCCAACATGATTTGTGGGGTTTTAGTTTTCACAAATTTTGGAGATGGAGGGTTTTACTGTTATTGGGGTAATATGTTGCAGATCTCCATTTCCAATAGCTAGTTTCTATTGAGTTGGTTGAGTGAGTGATCCAAAGTTCAAATCCTTCTTCTGCGCTCAGGTTCCAATGGTGTTCTTACGAAAGAACATTTTTCGTTTTTATGGAAGTGCAGGGCCCTAAGTTTTTTATGCCTCAAAGATGAATCATTGATACTCTGAGACCTGGTTGTCAATATTTGATGGCACTACTGGTTGGTTGGTTGATCCCCCGCTAGGTGGGATGAAATTAATTTTGATTTTGTGTTCAAATTGTTGTGTTGCCATTGGACGAGCTTTTTTGTTGAGCCTTGTACTATATTGAAGATTGATTAACTCCTTTCGAAACTCTATGTACAAAGTTGTAGGATCCTTCCAAAACCCTCGTCTATTACCTACCAATATATATATATATATATATATAATTTATGTATTAAATTTTAATAAATATAATTTATAAAAAATTTGAAATTATTAATTAAATATTAATTTCTTTGTTATTTTCATTTTTCAACTTAATATAAAATAACCGATTATTTTCAATTAAACCCCTTACGTCGTCATCTCTGGTTTTATCGTGTCCACATACACAAAACTGTTTGATCCCCATACCCAGTCTCCGGAATTGACGTGTTTCGAACTATTATTATAAGACATGACAGGCACGTCGATATCAGTTTTCCTCATATGTTTTAAACTGTTACATGAGTAAACACAACCCCCATGATTGATATAAAAGTTCGTATCACGTCCATATCAGTGTTTCTCTCTGCTTATCTGTTCGTATGTTTTAAACTGTTACTTGAGTAGACACACAACTACCGTTATAAAAGTTTCGTATGTTTAAACTGTTAAATGAGTAGACACACAACTACCATTATTATATAAGGTTCGTATGTTTTAAATTGTTACACGAGTAGACACACAACAACCATTATTCATTAATGTTTTAAACTGTTACATGAGTAGACACACAACAACCATTATTGACAAAAAGTTCATATGTTTTAAACTGTTACATAAGTAAACACACAACCACCATTCTTAACATAAAAAAAATTATAATTTTGTTTCGCTCTCATTTTCTGAGTAGTATATATTAATTATTATTATATTTTTTCCTTCAATTTACCTACTATCTCACCTTTTAATAATTATTATTATATGACTAACCAACACACCACTACAATTATTGGAATCTTACGTGAAAATTTGAAAGAATGACATCGAAAATGGGTACTGTCGTCTACATCAACAAACTTATAGATAAAGAGCTGTCCCCCGCAGTCTTATACCGAAAGGTCCTAACGTAATAACCAACTATCATTTCGTCGCGTGCCGGATGGGTCATTTATGCAGCGCTCGTCCGATCTCGTCTATTAGTAAAGCCTTGGATCGAGGCTTTAAAAGATCCAGGTTTCTCTTCGAGTCGTTTTAAATCCGTATTTACAACGGCAGAGACGGCAGATGCTAGAATATCACTCGTCCTCTTTAAAAGAGTCAGGAGGTTGGGAAGATAAAAAAATCTTGCTTTTTAAGAGAGGGGAGAGCTTAAGGGAATATTATAAGGAGTTAGTTTTTTTTTTTTTTTTTTTCATCAGCTTTTGTGGCTCTTCATCTTAAATAGAGATGTAGTCTCGTCTAGGTTGACAACTAATGATTTAAAAAACGAAGTTTCAACAATTTTTCTAATTGTAATCTCTTACATATTCGTATGTGAAATTTAAACTTGGGCTTACTCAGAGTTTTAACTATTCATTTGCTCTCCAACTCTTTTAATGTTTCAAGGTTATTTTCATAAATATTATTTAATTAAATAATTACTAATTTTAAATTTTTTAAATAAAAATAAATACTAGTTTAAATATAAAGGAGATATATATATGAGAGTTATCAAGGTGCCTATCTCATTTCTTGGGGATGTGATCTCTAAGACATGCGCCTAGGATTGATAACTCTCGGGGTTTTTAGATATATATCCTTTATATCTAAGCTAGTACATACATTTATTGCATACATATATTAAGTTTCAATAAACTTTTGTGATATAGCTTGAGAGGTCCTAATGTTGAAGGCTTGGGTGCTATAAATAGGAAATCCAAGACACATAACACATGTAGTAAACTAATATAAACTTATCTTTATTAATATATTTTTAAAGCTTAACCGTAAGTAATCGTTTCTTCGTGTCTATATCCATTCACCGCAGGATTATGGTCTATAGCTGGGACATAGTTCGTGTTAACAGTGTTTTTGGGGAATTCAACGGAGGCATTACAAATCAAATAGTATTTTCATAATAAATGAATTAAAAATATAAAAATAAAAATTTGCAGACTTACCGCTTGAACTTTATGCTACGATGAGCTCTCCCACTATGAGCGCAAAGCGACGATCCAAGCACAGTTAACTTTGTTTCATCACTCTCACAAAGTGCTAAGTTTTCCACCTTGAGCAGAAAGCGCCACACACGGTTTACTTTGTTTCATCACTCTCACGAAGTGTGAAGTCTCCCACCATGAGCAAAAAGCCATGCACTATGTGTCGTGCATAGTTTCATCACTTTGGTGAAGTGCGAAGCCTCCCACTATGAGTGGAAAGCAACGATCTGCTCATAGCTAACTCTGTTTACTACGAAGTCTCCCACTATGAACAAAAAGACATAGTTCGTGCACAACTAACTCTATTTTATCATTTGCAAAGTGTGAGACATTGCAAAGTGCGATGTCTCCCACTATGACCAGACAACTACGCACGGTTTACTCTTTTTCATTACTCGTGCAAAGTGCCAAGTCTCTCTCTATGACTGGTAAGCAAAATGAAGTGCACACTATTCTTTTGTTTGTTGTTTATAAAACCCTATAAACCCTAAGTTAAACCCTAATTTGGACATACAAACCCTAACTTGAACATATAAACCCTAATTTAAACATAACCATTCTTTTGTTGTATAAGAATTTTGTTCGTTGCTTATAAAACATTTTTAGACCTAATTTGGAGGCACATTTCACTTTGTTTTAATGAGAAATATTTATAAATTTTAACTTGGTATAAATTTTAATTGGAAGACACATTTTTTAGTTTAAATGTTTTTGTTAATGTCGATTTTTTAATAATAAAAAAAATGTTTAGGGTGTGACATGTATGACCTCTTTGCCTCCCACCCCCTATCTGCCATTGTAGGAACACCTCTCGACGTAATAATAAAAATTAATTATTAACTTAAAAATATTATAAACATTATTAATTTAATTAAATAAATTATATATTATTAAAAAGCTAATAAAAATTAACAAATAATTTTTAAAAATAAATTATATTAAATATAAAATAATAATTAAGTCTTTTCACTTAATATTATATTCTAAACTAATTTTGAATTAAAAAATGGTAAGAACTAAAGAGATAAAAAGTGAACATATGTTCTTGAGTATGGAAAAATATAAGTTAATTATTATATTTTTAAACATGTTCATATTTGAAATGGCATTAAACTTCAATATGTTTGGTGTGTTTGTAGAACACTAGATTATGAACAAGTTTAAGAAACCTTGGTTGTTAAAGTACATGGTTCTTGGTTTAGTTTGTGGTACTTTCATACATACTAACATATATTTCAAATACATTACTTCACATACAACTTCTTCTACAAAATGATATTTTGCTTTAGTTGAAGATTGAGAAACTATATGTTGTTTCTTACTTCTAGAAAGAATATATAACGAAAAGTAGTTCTTCAATCATCAATACATCCTGCATAATCTATATTTATATATCCAGTTAATAAGAATCGATTACTCTTCTTATATTCCACATCATACTCAATAGTACCACGTACATACCTTAACATCCACTTTACTACCTTCTAATAGGATGCTTTTAGTTCTTGCATGAATCATGAGAGCTAACTTCCTATAAAGCTAATATTGTGTGTAGTGTATATTAGGTAAATGGGAATTCCAATGAACTATTAATAGAGAGTTGCATTCATAGGTGGAGAGGAGTCAAATTGTGAGAGTTGTAGCTTTAATTCCATAGGAGTCTTAATGGGATTACAATCATTCATATAGTAATTCTCAAGAAGTGTCATGGCATATTTTATTTAAGAGATAAATATGTAGTGATATGTCTACCACATCTCTAGTACTAGATAATAGTATAATAGTCAAAGATTGGTCATGTCAAATCAGTTTTTAAAGTAATCCCTTGTTTTAAGAATTATTTTCTCACATGTACATGTGATGAAAAAATCATCTACATATACAATGATGATCACAATATCCCCGTTTATTATATGTTAAAAATTTAGATTATATGGAATTCTCTTAAAACCATGTCTTTCAAAATATTCTTTTCCTTTTATGTACTAGGCTCAAGGATACTGTTTGAGACCATAGAGAGATTTAATCAATTAAAACACTATTGATTTTTATCCAAGTGTAATAAATTCCTATAGTTGAGTCACATAGACTTATTTATTTAGGTCTCCATTGACAAAGGCACTTTTGACATCTGTCTATTGAATCCTCCATCCAAACTATATATTTGGAGCAAAGATCATTTTTATGGTCTTTATTTTGGCTATAGGTGTAAATTTTTCTTCATAGTCAATGCCCTCCTTTTGTGCATAGCCCTTGGCTACAAGTTGTACCTTGTATTTATCAATACCAACATTTGACATATATTTGATATTGAATATGAATATGCATCAAATGACCTTCTTTCCTAGTTGAAGATCAATAAGTTTCAAAGTCTTGTTCTTCATTAATGCTTGATATTTAGTGTCCATATAATCCTTCCTAGGCTTATATTGAAGATCTTATTGAACTATGGATGGTTATGAACTTTGTAATGAACTGATGTTTGAATGAATAGAATACATTTTGTTTCTTATTAAATATTCAATGTTTGAGTTATAGAGAATTGAATACAACTCTTGGTTTTGATGAATGCAAATGTTGATGAATGTGTGTTTGAAATAGCTCTTGTTTGAATGAATGGAATACATTTTGTTTCTCATGAAATACCCAGGTGAGTCACTAGGCTTCATTTGAGGGATGACCCAGGTGAGTCATGGATGACCCAAGTGATTAGTAGGTTTATTTTGAAGGATGACCCAAGTGAGTCAGTAGGTTTCTTTCGAGGGATGACCCAAGTGAGTCAGTAGGCTTCATTCGAGGGATGACCCAAGTGAGTCAATAGGCTTCATTCGAGGGATGATCCAAGTGAGTCAAGGATGATCCAAGTGAGTCAGTAGGTTTCTTTTGAGGGATGACCCAAGTGAGTCAGTAGGCTTCATTCGAGGGATGACCCAAGTGAGTCAGTAGGCTTCATTTGAGGGATGACCTAGGTGAGTCAAGGATGATCCAAGTGAGTTAGTAGGCTTCTTTCGAGGGATGACCCAAGTGAGTTAGTAGGCTTCATTCAAGGGATGATCCAAGTGAGTCAGTAGGCTTCATTCGAGGGATGACCCAAGTGAGTCAATAGGCTTCATTTGAGGGATGATCCAAGTGAGTCAATAGGCTTCATTCGAGGGATGACCCAAGTGAGTCAGTAGGCTTCATTCGAGGGATGACCTAGGTGAGTCAGGGATGACCCAAGTGAGTTAGTAGGCTTCATTCAAGGGATGATCCAAGTGAGTCAGTAGGATTCATTCGAGGGATGACCCAAGTGAGTCAGTAGGCTTCATTCGAGGGATGACCTAGGTGAGTCAGGGATGACCCAAGTGAGTCAGTAGGCTTCATTCGAGGGATGATCCAAGTGAGTCAGTAGGCTTCATTTGAGGGATGACCCAAGCCAATGCAGCAAATACAACAAAGCAATCCTATGTTACAAAGCAAATACAACAAAGCAAGCCAATAATTTTGAACAAAATATTTGATATTATATCCATCCAAGGAAAATTTTGAAAAAAATATTTGACATTATATCCATCATTAACAATAGTAAAATACTCATACAACAAAGCAAACATATAATTTTGAACAAAATATTTGACATTATATCCATCATTAACAATAGTAAAATACTCATACAACAAAGCAAACACATAATTTTGAACAAAATATTTGACATTACAAAGCAAATACAACAAAGCAAGCCAATAATTTTGAACAAAATATTTGACATTATATCCAAGGAAAATTTCATATACAACAGGGCAAAGCCTATAATTTTGAACAAAATATTTGACATTATATCCATCCAAGGAAAACAAAATCATGTAACATCAATCCAAAACAAAATCATGCAATGTAATTATGTATGTGACATGTTGCAAAAATATGCAAACACATTAATCCAAACAAAACTTCATAATCCTGATTCCCCACATCAGGATTATATAAATATCATGCAATCTATATAAATTCCATCTATCAAAGGGACATATGTTGCAAAAATATTGCAAATATTACATCGAAGGAAGTTGAAACGAATAATTCCGATCTTCAACATCATTTGTAGACGTAGTTGATCTTTGTGTCTCAACAATCAGATCACTGTTCTCAATTTCCTCATCATCATCATTATCAATATTCGTGATACCTCTTCTGCTTGTTATAGATTGCCAATATGCCACAACTCTATCATAAGGAAAATTGTGCACCTCATAAGAAGAGACATATATTCTCAAGCAGTTTTCTAAATTTTTATCCAGTCGGTTACGAACTTTTGATTTCACAAAAGATAGTGCACTAAAAACCCTTTCATCTTCCACTGATCCCAAAACCATTGTTTGACACAATTCATATAAGTGGAAATATTCGCTCATCGTTTCCTGTAAGACAATACTAGGGTATAACTTTTTCCACAAACGTATAATAGAACCTGGGTCGCTTGAATTAGTCAAAAGTGGAATTTGATCAAGCATTGTATTTCCAAAATATGAGGATTGTTTGGTCAAAATATCTTTATTCAAAATACCATTGATCTCAGTACCGTTGACTTCCACACTTTTAGAAAAATGTTCGATAAGTTTACCCATATATCTTATAAACAAGTTTTTTTTGCTATTATAATCTGTTCCTGAATCCCAAAATGTAGGGTTAACCACACCCATTGCTTCTAGCAACTCATCTCTTTGAAAATGACTTCTAATTTCTTTTGTCAATGATTCTGCTATTTTTCTCAACTTAATCCTTGTATTTTGTAAAACTTCTTCAAATCTGTTGTATGTTATTGGCATCTGTTCAAAATCTTCACTAACTATGTCCAATCGCTTATCAAAATAATATAAAGGTATCTCTTTTCCATGAACATTAATACAAATATGATCGTGAATGTTGAACTGCAACAAACTATTTTGTTCATTGACATTTGTTAGAATTCTCCAATCATCAAACACAGGATCCATAAAATTCTCACTTGATAAGTATAACGTATCGAGACACACACAAATATATTTTCTAACTCTGATGAAATCAACTATATAAATGGATCTTTGTTGTGCAAGTTTTATCAATGTATTCATTTCATGCAGCATTGGAAGAATACCACATAAAGTGAGTAGTGTTTCCAGGTCTCTCATACGATATAACAAATCTTTCGCTTTATCAACTGCCCTTCGATTTTCATACATAAAGCCTACTATGGATTTATATTGTTTGAAAACTCTTGTTGCGGGTTGAAACAATGAAATCCACCTGGTATCCACATCTTGCAACAATTTTTTACTTTCTGTAAGTCCTAGTGCGAATTGTTGAAACTCTGCAAACCTTTTTGGACTGCACGAAAAATATGAATGTACTTCCTAGATGAGTTCTTCAACTCTTGCAACATTTTGAAATGTGCTCACAATTTTGTATGCAAGATTCATTCTATGAGCCATGCAGTGAATCGGGATCAAATATGGGGTAACATATGTTTGAAGTCGAACACAAAGACCATTTCTGTTACCTTGCATTACAGCAGCACCATCAGCTCCAACACATATTAATTTACTGGCTATTTTTGCATCATTCATTCCAACAATATCCTTTAAGCTAGTAACAACAACATTGTAAAGATTTTCAGCATTACAGTTTTCCACCATCTTATGTATTGCTAGCAAATGAGGTTGCCTTACATGATTTTGAAAGGTGTAAACATGCATGCAAATCCAATATGTATTGTCAACTATAGTTACCTCATCAATAGAAAGTGAAATGAATTTAGAATTTTTAACATTCTCTTTCAAGTCCTCCATCTCAACTAAAGATAGACATTTTACCATTTCCCAACCACTTCGATCTGACCAATGAGCATTAGGGAGGTTGTGTACATCAGCTAGTCGAAAGAGATGCTTATAATCAATAAAGTCTGACATAGCTCTACCTTTTTTAAGAATAGTAAATACGACAACAAACTGCAAGATTTTTGAAGCTAACGTGATTTTATGAATTTTTTGAAACTGTGTTGTAATCGTTCCACCATTCTCAGATAGTATTTGTTTCTCTTTCATCGCTTTTTCATAATCTAGTGCATATCTCACATGTGCGCATTCTGATGCATTCTTCCACCTGTGGGTTCTCTTAAATGTTCCATCAACTTGTTTTTCTTTAACATAAACCTTTCCACAATGTTTCTCTATTGTATCTATCTTAGGTTGCATTCTCTTATCTTTTCCTAATTTCCAACTGCAAATAATGCATCTAGCTTCTTTTGGTTCTGCATTACTATCTTCTTGCAACATTGGTTCAATAAATGGATACTTTGATGACCATTCAAACTGAAATGTCCTTCCAATAATCCAGCTTGTTGAACTTCTACATCTACGTTTCTTAGACTTAACCGAAGATTCCCCTATAGTGTACATTTCGTTGGAAAGATCATTTTCATTTTGACTTTGTATGCCAATTTCAGGATTCTGTTCAAGTTGTTGCATGTCATTGTTAATTAAATTTTCTTGATGTATTTCATCCTGGGGATGGTGATTATCTTCTAGTGGAGACATATCAGGATCAACTGGGTAGTCTGCATTCAAGTATGTTCTATATCATTTTCTGAAATTACTTATTAAAATTACTATTAAGTAGGGAAAATGGGTATGTACCTTGTAACTGCTTAAGTTGTTCAATGTCATTGTTGATGAAATTTTCATGATGTATTTCATCCTGGGGAATATCTTCTAGTAGAGGCATATCAGGATCAATTGGGTAATCTACATTCAAAGATGTTTTATATCATATTTTGAAATTGTTTATTAAAAATACTAATTAAGTAGGTAAAACAGGTATGTACCTTGTAACTGTGCAGGTTTTGCTCCCTCCATGGATTTTGATGCCTCATCGAATTTCGAGATATTGCTAAAATATTTTAGGATACTCTTTTTTTCAGAAGGTTTTTCTCCCTTGTTTCCATTGCGAGTTGGAGCCATTGTACCTATGAAGGAAAATGTTAGGAAAATAATAGTTGAGTAGAAAGTCTGTAGGCAAAGAAGCAAAGATGATAATGCAATGAGAAAATCTAGGATTATCAGTGCAGTAAACAGAGATGACCTGGAAGGCCATAAACATCATGCAAGGGACGACCTGCAAAGGATGACCTAGGTGCAAGGGATGACATGGGCAAGTCTGTAGTCATCATGTGAGGGATGACCTATAAGGGATGACCTGGGTAAGTCCATAGACATCATACGAGGGATGACCTGTATGAGTTCATACTCCGTAGACATCATGTGAGGGATGACCTACATGAGTCTATAGACATCATGCAAGGATGACCTGTAGGGGATGACCTTGGTGCAAGGAATGACCTAGGAAAATCTATAATCATGCGAGGGATGCCCTACAAGGGATGACCTAGGTAAGTCTATAGACATCATACAAGGGATGACCTGCATGAGTTCGTAGGCATCATGCGAGGGATGACCTAAAGGGATGACCTGCATGAGTCCATAGACATCATGCCTGGGATGACCTAGGTAAGTCTGTAGTCATCATGTGAGGGATGACCTTCAAGGGATGACCTGCATGAGTCTATAGACATCATGTTGAGGGATGACCTACATGAGTCCATAGACATCATGCCAAGGATGACCTACAAGGATGACCTAGGTAAGTCTATAGTCATCATGTGAGGGATGACCTACAAGGGATGACCTGGGTAATTTTAGTCATCATGTGAGGGATGACCTACATGAGATGACCTGGATGCAAGGGATGACCTTGCAAGTCTATAGTCATCGTGCAAGGGATGATATACAAGGGATGACCTTGATGAGTCTGTAGACATCATATGAGGGATGACCTACATGAGTCCATAGGCATCATGTGATGGATGACCTACAAGGGATGACCTGCATGATTCGTAGACATCATGTGAGGGATGACCTGCATGAGTTCATAGACATCATGTGAGGGATGACCTACATGGGATGATCTGGGTAAGGATGACTTGGAATTTATAGTACATGTGAGGATGACTATGAGTTTGTAGACATCATGTGAGGATGCTATATAGGATAGACATCATGCAAGGTATGACCTACATGGGATGACTTGGGTGCAAGGGATGACTTGGTTAAGTTTGTAGTATTCATGTGAGGGATGACCTATAAGGGATGACCTGCATGAGTCCATAGACATCATGTGAGGGATGACCTACATGAGTCTGTAGACATCATGCGAGGGATGACCTACATGGGATGACCTAGGTATAAGGGATGACTTGGGCAAGTCTATAGTCATCATGTGAGGGATGACCTACAAGGGATGACTTGCATGAGTCTATAGATATCATGTGAGGGATGACCTGCATGAGTTCGTAGACATCATGTGAGGGATGACCTACATGGGATGACTTAGGTGCAAGGGATGACCTTGGAAAGTCTATAGTATTCATGTGAGGGATGACTTGGATGAGTCTGTAGACATCATATGAGGGATGACCTGCATGAGTTCATAGGCATCATGTGAGGGATGACCTACAAGGGATGACCTGCATGAGTCTATAGGCATCATGTGAGGGACGACCTACAAGGGATGACCTGCATGAGTTCGTAGACATCATACGAGGGACGACTTGCATGAGTTCATAGGCATCATGTGAGGGATGACCTACATGAGTTCATAGACATCATGTGAGGGATGACCTGCATGAGTTCATAGACATCATGTGAGGGATGACCTACATGGGATGACCTAGGTGTAAGGGATGACCTAGGCAAGTCTGTAGTCATCATGTGAGGGATGACCTGCATGAGTCTATAGACATCATGCGAGGGACAACCTATGAGGGATGACTTGCATGAGTCTGTAGACATCATGTGAGGGATGACCTCATGCAGGGGATGACCTGGGTGGGTCTGGGATGAGCAAGGAGTCTGTATGGATGGAAGCATTGATGATAAAAAGTAAAACAAGGCATCAAAAAAATTGTACCTGGAGTCTTTTCTCTATAGTCTTGTATTTTGTCCTTCGTCTATTGCCAATCACTCTTTTTCGACTTGAATTTGGGTTCTCCTTTTTTTGAATGTATAATTGTAACAAGTAATAGTATGTTTTGGTATATATAGTGGGTGAATTTATCTAGGTCAATAAAATTATATATAATTTTAAGGTGAGTCGGTCCAAAATTTGGGTGGGAGGGTGGGCGATTTAAATTTTAAAATTTAAAATATAATAATTTTTGGGCGACCCGACCCAAAAAAAAATTCTAAAAATTTTGGGTGAGTGGGCCGACGGCCAGGGTCCCAAAAATTCACAAATTTACATTTTGAAAAATGTCATTATTCGCTTATTAACGAATTTTTGCCCCTATGCATAACCCTAGTTAACGCTCATTCTAGGCAGAAAATCCACCTCCTAGAAGAAGAAAATATGATTTACTAGATTTTTATAGTTTTGGTAACAATTTGAAAGCACGAGGATATAGAAGCAAAAAGGAAAGCGAAGATGCGATGCAAACAGAACCGAACTTAGCGCTAAATCCTAAGAATTTGAAAGTGCATGAAAAGAGGGAAAAGCATGAGCGAATCGAAATGAAACAAATATGAATAAAGAAGACATCCCCTTTTATTGATATTTTTCACAACTCGATTACAATGCGCATCCTCCCCATCCAAGGGCTAGGAGCATTTAAGTATACATTCTTATTACATCCATGGGTGCCTTTCCTTCTTCCACGTGCCCACATGTAAAATGGGTGGACCAAATGTTGTTGTCGCTTGCGTTGATGAGTCTCAATTCCTTACTGCTTCTCTGATGTCCAGAACCTATGCTCAAAGGAACAAGAAATAGTCAGGATAAAACAAAGCATGCAATCGCCAAGCCTACGATAAGTGAATAAGAAAAATGAATTAAACTATGACTAAAATGAATCCAAAAGCTTCAAAAATTTGATAGGGGCATAAAGACACCACCAAGAAGGCCCTGCAAAAATAATATTCAAGAAATTCCTCGCCGATTTGAATTCGCTCTGGGGTGGATGAATTCACCTGTAACAAAATGCCGAAAAGGTACTGTCCCAGATGTCCTGCCTAGGAAGCTCCAAAAGACTTGCACACTTGGGGTTAGCTAACTGGGGGAATTTTGGGAAGACCCAGATGGTCAGATTTTCCCAATTTGGCATCCATCAATGGGAATTTGATGATGCTACCTGTAGATTAGTAGAAGGGAGCAAATATAGAAAAATGATCAAAATTGTTCAAAACGAGACGAAATTTAAATGACAACCTATCTAAGCATCATAGAATTGAATGAAAAAATAAAAGAAACCAAGTCTACCATGGAATTCCCATCGCTCCGAAGGGGGAAATTAGGAATGTTGCAGTGTGGGAGGGGGCGCCCATGGGGTAGGTCGCCCACCGTTTGAGGCCTAGTTTCAATACCAATCCACTTGGGATGGGTCCAAAACCTTTTGTGTGGTATTGTCAACAAATTTGGTGGGATATTGTGGCCAAATGTCAGGTTTTGGGCTCAATATTCGTCCTCCCAATAGTCACCCAATGACCTCCCCTCTAAAGGAGATCAAGGATGTGAAAGGTGCAAATCCAAAAGGTGTGAGGTATGACAATAAAATGATAGCCCTTCGTTTCTCTAAAATGCTCTTTCTCTCCATCATTTGGGGTGAGGAAACTCACCAATTTATAGACCTAGAGGTCTCTTGAAATGGGCATGTAGAGGCACCACTTGGTGATCATGGCTCCCCAGGGGGAAGGAGATTCCTCCTTGAATAGAGACTTCATGACTGCCCTTGTAATTACCTCTAATGCTTAAAAATGCTCACCCATACTACCATGCAATGAAGGAAGCATTGAGTGGTGGATCTGAGTTGCCATTTGTCAAGATTTGACTTTTTTCCCATCAAACCTGCAATTCACCCCACCTTGGAGCGAATCTAGAATTCATCCCTAGGTGGGGTGAATCCGAATTTGAATTCATTCCAGGGTGAAACATATATTGAGCAAAGTGCCTGAAGGTGCCAAATTTATATCTGTCTTTCCAAAACTGCTGTGAGAGTGGTTAGGACCATTATTTAACCTCTAGGGGCTGCCCTTGGGGTTGTGTGTGTCAATGCGATTAGTGTTTGCAGTCACAATAGGATTGGTGCTATTTTGGTGTCTACAAATGCCCCTTTTTGGGATGCGTTGTGCATGGCATAGCGTAGAGAAAAAATAGATAACCAAAGCACTAATGATTAGGGTTTCTCAGTAACCTAACCAACATTGATGCTCCAAGTATGGAAAGGGCATGCATTCTTGAATCCTTGCTTCTGACGAGTGAAGGAACTTAGTTCAAGTGTTAACCTTTTTCGGTGAGGTGTTACTTGATCTTGGACATTGACCAGTCATGAATAGGCAAAGGGTGCAACCTTTTGTCTATGAGAACCTTGAGTTCATGATTCATGAAATGCCATGTGATTTGATCATCTTGTGATTATTGCTTGTTTACTACCCCAAGTAGGAGCGTGATTGTATTTGTCAATGATTATTTGAATGCATGCCCTTTTCCTTAATTGGGTGTGTATTTATTGATTGGCGACTAAGTGTGACTTCCCCCTCAAGCGACAAATCTATGAGGGAATGACCTGCATAAGAAAAGTGACGAGTCACTTGACCCAAGATGACTGGTGCAAAGGTACCTTCAGATGCTTATCGTTGAACGTGTGTGCAGTTTCCAAAAATTGAGACCTATTTTTGGTGGGTGTTAACCCTTTTTGTGATGCATTTTGGAGCTAAAATTGAAGAACACAAGCTTATACTGAGAGGGGCGGTGAACAGTATAAGACCACTTTCTACTTTTTCCTTCAACTTAACTTTTAATACAATATTATGCAGTGTATAGAAAAAAGTATCAAGCATAAATCAAAGCAATACAGAAAACACCATCCACAATAGAGACACAACAATTTACATGGTTCACCCAAGGTGGGCTACTCCACGGATAAAATTTTCACTAAAATTTTATCAACCAAATCTGGGAAAACCTTTCCCGATTACAATGTTTATGGGTACCAACCCAAAGGAGACACCAATCCCCTAACTCTACTCTGGCTGGTGATCCTCTAGAAGACCTCTACCTCTGCTGCCCTTAGCAAGTGGAACTCTATCCACAGAAGACACCTGTCTTCCCTACTCTGGCTGGAGACCTCTGTCCTCAACCCTATCACCTCAAAGCTGGTCCTCGAAAATGCACTAAACACAGTCCTTCGGTCTAGCACAAATGTCCTCTATATTTTTCTCTGATCTGTACCAAACACAAGTCCTTCGATCTGGCACAAGTCTGTCCTCTTCCTCTTTCTCTGGTCTGCACCAAACACAGTCCTTCGATCTGGCACAAGTCTGTCCTCAAATCTCTTTTCTGTTCTATTACAGCCGCACTTGGTCGAAACCAACTTTTGCACTGACTGCGCAAACACAGCAGCACTCGATCGAACATCAACTTATGCACCTCTGCACAATCACATCAGCATAGTCTTCGCACACTCTGCTTCTCGACGATCGAACTTCTCCCCCGCACTCTATCTATGAATATCGCACTTCGAACGCACACTTCGATCGATACAAATTCTCTTCAAACAGCCCTCCTTTTATACTAACATAATCAAGATCTAAACCTTGGTCTTAGTCGGCTATTACCCTTAAACTACGTCGGCTGCAAAACCCTAAGCTGTGTCGGCCTGATTTAACTCTATCGGCTTCAACCGCCTCTGTAGTTCTGTAGCTTTTCTCGTGAAACTACAACATGTCGCGATATCGTGACACTTTTGCCTTTTTTTGCCTTGACTACGTTCTTGTCGCAAAATCATGACACTTCTCGCTTTGTCAGCAACAACTTTGCTTTTGTCATGAAATCGTGACACTTCTGCCTCTGCTGACGTCATCGTCACTTTTGTCATGAAATCATGACATTTCTCGCTTTATCAACCTCTTCTCGGCTTGCACTAGCGAAACTGGAACATGTCATGAAATCGTGACACTTACGCTGCCTTAAGCTCTTCTCTGCCTTACGCCCACAAAACTGGAACATGTCACAAAATCGTGACACTTTCGTTGCCTTGAGCTTCTCTCTGCCTTACACCCACGAAACTGGAACATGTCACAAAATCGTGACACTTTCACCTTCGAGCTCTTCCTTCTTGAATTCGTCGTGAAATCATGACGCTTCTTCTGTTGAAGACTTGCACACTTTCTCCATCCGTATGCTGCCATCTCAAACTGTCATGAAATCATGACACTTTCTGCAACCGCAAGCTTTCTCTTCAACCTGTCACGAAATCGTGACACTTTCTGCATCCGTACAATTTCTTTGTAGCCTGTCACAAAATCACGATGCTTCTCATTTCAAACTCTTCCCTTTGTTGCATGTCACAAAATCATGACAATTCTCACTTTGAGCTTTTCAACATGTCATGAAATCGTGACAGTCCTCACTTCGTCTTTTGCAGCATGTCACGAAATCATGACACTTTTTGAGATACTTTATCTCTCTTCGAACTTGTCATGAAATCGTGACAGTTCACACTACGGACTCTCCCTTCTGCATCATGTCATGAAATCGTGACACTTTTTCGTCCATACAACCTTCCTTGCATTATGTCACAAAATCATGACATTTTTCCTTCTTTGCCTTCCTGCACTTTTCGAGTCATGAAAATGCGACATGTCACAAAATCGTGACATCTTCCACCTTGCTTTCTTTCTCTGCCAATATGTCACGAAATCGTGACAGTTTTGCCAGCTTCTTCTCTCTCTTCCAACATGTCACGAAATCATGACAGTTTTGCCAGCTTCTTCTTTCTCTTCCACCATGTCGCGAAATCGTGACACTTTTTCAAAAAGCTTTCTCTCTCCTGTTTAAGTCACGAAAATGCGACATGTCGCGATATCGCGACATTTTTCCAACTTACTTTCTTTCGAACCTGTCAAGCCGAAACTTCAACAAAACACATTATTTTACATCAAATCAAATTCTTTCAAAAGCTTCTTGACATCAATGACAACTTATTTACTTGAGCAACTGCAAAGAACTCAAGGTACCCAAAATTGCCAACAATCTCCCCCTTTGTCATTGATGGCAACCCTTTACTAAAAACACGTCTCAGGAGCTAAAACTGAAACCAACTGTGCTAACAGCTGAGAATCTCCTTTTGAAGTTTTTCTCCCCCTGACTTGAAGCTTTCCTCTTCACATTGAAGCTCTCCCCCTTACTCATATCTCTCCCCCTTACTCATATCTCTCCCCCTTTGTCATCAATGGCAAAGGGTCACCTTTGGGGCTGGGACTAAGAATGAGCCACTTAGCTTAGTCCCTCCCCCACCTCCTGATGAGGTGATTAAAATAGGGGTGGGAGTAAAACTCCCATTAGGCACTGATCATCATCAGTGTCTACAATTTCCTTGCCGGGCCTTTTCTTGAACTTTTTGCCCGCATTCCTATTTTTGTCACTGTTCTTGTTCTTGTTCTCATCCCTGTCCTTTTTCATGCCTTGATCCTTGGACCTGATCATGCCACTATTTCTATTTTTGTACCTTGGAAGATCAGCTCTACACTGTCTAGCTGTGTGACCTTCATTGTTGCACTTACAACAAGTAACAATGTTATTTCTTTTAGGCATACCTATTCTTTGAATCCACCAGTTCTGCCCAAACCTGTTCTGATCAAACCTGTTCCTGTAATTAACCTTGCAATAGACTGCCTTGTGCCCAAACTATTGACAAGAGTAGCAATACCCTCGAAAGAAACTAGCACTTCTGAATTTGTCATTTACTTTCTCCACTTGAGCCATGCAATGTACAGCCATGTGACCAAACCTGTGACACGCAAAACATCTGTCGTGAAATTTTCTTTTATTCGACCTCTTGGGTCCCAAAAACTTCTTCTTTTCAATCTGAATTTTGTTTTCTATTTCTGCGCATTTATCACTCACGGACTCATGATCTGAAGTACTTTCTTCATCAGAACTCTCTTCCTTTTGGAATCTCTTGCTAGATTCCCCAACCTATTCCTTGTGCGGCTTAACAAAACCAAGACCTATTTTATCTGTTGGTTTTCTTTGACCTTTGATGAGAGACTTAACCCTTTTGGAGCTATCTTGAAACCTGTACAACTTATCCTTGTACTCTTTAGTTTCCACTTCCAAAGAAGCCATTTTCTGTTCTAACTCACTATACTCAAGAACCTTAGACTCTAACTCATCCTTGAGTTCTTGTGTCTTAGCTATAGAGAAGTCAAGACTTTCTATAAGATCATCTCTCTCCATACAACATTCATCTAACTTATCCTTGAGTCTATCATTCTTCTTTCTTTCCTTTTTCAAAGCACTAAGAGCATTATTAAGTTCACTTTCAAGATCCTTTATTTGTTTGCTTTCTGAATCCTCAAGGCCTTTTCCAGATTTCTTATCACTAGAGGTGCTACCTTTTTCAAAAACCATACAAGCATCTTCTTGATAGTTTTCTGAAGCATCCTTATACATACTGGAAACCAAATCATTATTTGTACAATCATCCTCAAGGTGACCAAAATTTCCACATCTAAGACATTTCATAATAATGAATCTATGTTTCGGTTCTTCCTCTTTTTCTGATATGAACAACATCTCATTTTCCTCATCACTTGAAGAGCTTTCACTATCACTTCTAGAACACTTACTTGCTTTGTCTAGGTAGAAACTCTTCTTGTTCTTGTGTGAATACCTCTTTCCTTGATTGCTGTGCTCATCTTTGTTCTTTCTATAATACCCGTGCTTTTCAGAATCCTTGCTCTTAACATCCTGTTTCTCTTCATCACTTTCATTCTTGGAAATAGTACAGTCAATAGCATAATGACCAAACTTTCCACAATTGAAGCATCTTATATTTTTCATGCTTTTGTGCTTTCTAGATAACTTGCCTTTCTTGCTGTAATATGCCTCTTCATCACTAGAAGACTCATCACTCTCTTGAAGTTGTTTACCCTTAGATTTCTTGGTAGCCTTGAAAGTTGCCTCTTTCTTGACATCAACCTTCACCTGAGTTCTCAACTCAAATGTTGCAAGTATACTATGAAGCTCATCCTTTTTCAGCTTATCCAAATCTTTAGCTTCCTCAATAGCAGAAATATTTTCACTAAATCTATTAGGAAGAGATCTTAAAATCTTATCACAAACATCATTTTCAGCAAGTTCAAGACCTAAGTCTTTCATGGAGTTAACAACCTCATCCATACGGAGCATGTATTCACTAATATTTTCATCATAATTCATCTTGAGTTGTTCAAACATACCTTTGAAGTGTCTCAACTTGGCCTTTCGGACATTTACATCACCTGTGTGAACCACCTGCAATTGTTTCCACATTTCACTAGCTATCTTGCAGTGAATCACCTTGGTAAGATCTGCCTTCTGTAAACCCTTCAGGATTGCATTCATTGCTTTTGAATTGTTGTGATGTAGGAGCCTGTCTTCTTTAGTATAAGGACCATTTACAGGAATAGTGTACCCATCTTCAATCACTTCCCATACCTCATTGCCAAGTGCCATTAGATGAACCTTCATCCTTGCACTCCAAAGACCAAAATCTGATCCGTCAAGAATAGGTGCTGCATTGCCGCTTGAATAATCCATTGTGTTCTTATCAAGCTTTTCCTTCAAGTTGTTTAAACTTTTCGAAGGAACCCGCTCTGATACCAATTGAAGAACACAAGCTTATACTGAGAGGGGGGGTGAACAGTATAAGACCACTTTCTACTTTTTCCTTCAACTTAACTTTTAATACAATATTATGCAGTGTATAGAAAGCAGTATCAAGCAAAAATCAAAGCAATACAGAAAACACCATCCACAATAGAGACACAACAATTTACGTGGTTCACCCAAGGTGGGCTACTCCACGGATAAAATTTTCACTAAAATTTTATCAACCAAATCTGGGAAAACCTTTCCCGATTACAATGTTTATGGGTACCAACCCAAAGGAGACACCAATCCCCTAACTCTGCTCTGGCTGGTGATCCTCTAGAAGACCTCTGCCTCTACTGCCCTTAGCAAGTGGAACTCTATCCACAGAAGACACTTGTCTTCCCTGCTCTAGCTGGAGACCTCTGTCCTCAACCCTATCACCTCAAAGCTGGTCCTCGAAAATGCACTAAACACAGTCCTTCGGTCTAGCACAAATGTCCTCTATCTTTTTCTCTGATCTGTACCAAACACAGTCCTTCGGTCTGGCACAAGTCTGTCCTCTTCCTCTTTCTCTAGTCTGCACCAAACATAGTCCTTCGGTCTGGCACAAGTCTATCCTCAAATCTCTTTTCTATTCTGTTACAGCCGCACTTGGTCGAAACCAACTTTTGCACTGACTGTGCAAACATAGCAGCACTCGATCGAACATCAACTTATGCACCTCTGCGCAATCACATCAGCACAGTATTCGCACACTCTGCTTCTCGATGATCGAACTTCTCCCCCGCACTCTATCTACGAATATCGCACTTCGAACGCACACTTCGATCGATACAAATTCTCTTCAAACAGCCCTCCTTTTATACTAACATAATCAAGATCTAAACCTTGGTCTTAGTCGGATGTTACCCTTAAACTACGTCGGTTGCAAAACCCTAAGACGTCGGTTGCAAACCCTAATCTGCATTGACACAGATTTAACTCTGTTCGGCTTCAACCGCCTCTATGGTTCTATAGCTTTTCTCGCGAAACTACAACATGTCGCGATATCGTGACACTTTTGCCTTTGTCTGCCTTGACTACGTTCTTGTCATGAAATCGTGACACTTCTCGCTTTGTCAGCAACAACTTTGCTTTTGTCATGAAATCGTGACACTTCTGCCTCTGCTGACGTCATCGTCACTTTTGTCGTGAAATCGTGACATTTCTCGCTTTATCAACCTCTTCTCGGCTTGCACTAGCAAAACTGGAACATGTCACGAAATCATGACACTTACGCTGCCTTAAGCTCTTCTCTGCCTTACACCCACGAAATTGGAACATGTCACAAAATCGTGACACTTTCGCTCTGCCTTACACCCGCAAAACTGGAACATGTCATGAAATCACGACGCTTTCACCTTCGAGCTCTTCCTTCTTGAATTCGTCATGAAATCGCGACGCTTCTTCTATTGAAGACTTGCACACTTTCTCCATCCATATGCTACCATCTCAAACTGTCACGAAATCGTGACACTTTCTACAACCGCAAGCTTTCTCTTCAACCTGTCATGAAATCGTGACACTTTCTGCATCCGTACAATTTCTTTGTAGCCTATCGCGAAATCGTGACGCTTCTCATTTCAAACTCTTCCCTTTGCTGCATGTCACAAAATCGTGACAGTTCTCACTTCGAGCTTTTTAGCATGTCGCAAAATCGTGACAGTCCTCACTTCGTCTTTTGTAGCATGTCGCGAAATCGTGACACTTTTCGAGATACTTTATCTCTCTTCGAACTTGTCACGAAATCATGACAGTTCACACTGCAGACTCTCCCTTCTGCATCATGTCACGAAATCGTGACACTTTTTCATCCGTACAACCTTCCTTGCATTATGTCGCGAAATCGTGACATTTTTCCTTCTTTGCCTTCCTGCACTTTCTGAGTCGCGAAAATGCGACATGTCGCGAAATCGCGACATCTTCCACCTTGCTTTCTTTCTCTGCCAATATGTCATGAAATCGTGACAGTTTTTCCAGCTTCTTCTCTCTCTTCCAACATGTCATGAAATCGCGACAGTTTTGCCAACTTCTTCTTTCTCTTCCACCATGTCGCGAAATCGCGACACTTTTTCAAAAAGCTTTCTCTCTCCTACTTAAGTCGCGAAAATGCGACATGTCGCGATATCGCGACATTTTTCCAACTTACTTTCTTTCGAACCTGTCAAGCCGAAACTTCAACAAAACACATTATTTTACATCAAATCAAATTCTTTCAAAAGCTTCTTGACATCAATGACAACTTATTTACTTAAGCAACTGCAAAGAACTCAAGGTACCCAAAATTGCCAACAAAAATTGGCAGAAATTTGTCCTCCCGTGGAGTGGTCAGGCTATGGTAGCCTTCTTATGGAGTAGGATGGTGACAATTTGTACCCCCAAAATTTGTTTTGGATGCCAAGAATGTCAGGCGCAAATGCACCTTCGTATGACAATGTTATTGCTATTTTTGGTTGGGTTTTGACCTTTTTTTTTTATGCCATTTAGGGTGGAAATTCTTGAAAATTTGTCTTCCCATGGAGTGGTCCGGATATGGTACCCTTCTTAGGGAATAGGATAGTGAGGATTTGTGACCCCGAAATCTATTTTTCATGCCTAGAATGTCAAGTGCAAAAGCACTCTCATTGGATAGGTTTATAAGCTGTTTTGGTGCATTTTTGTTCAATTTTTGTTTTTTTTTGAGATTTTTGTCTTGAATTTATTCTGAGGTGGGACGAATACCATTCTAGTATTCATCCCAGGGTGGGACGAGTCCTAACCAGAATGCTCGTCCTAGGGAGGAACGAATATGAGCTCAAAAAGCCTATTTAAAGGCCAAAACTAGGGTTTGGGCTCATTTGCATTCGAATTTTATTGCGATTTAGAGCTCTAAGGAGGAGGAGGTTAATTCTACGAAGTGAAGCACTGCCAAATTTCTCCCAACATCATGAGTGCACAGACCGGATCGAGAAACAGAGTCGAAGCGAGACCAGTAAGTGCTCCTTAGCATTATTAATTTTGTTTGTTATATGTTTTAAAACTATAAGTGATTTGTTTATTTTTTTTGTCATGTTATTTTCTGAAATGAAAACACCTAAAACTGAGCTGAACACAAACCAAGGCATAGATTAAACCTAGGTTGAAATTTATTTTTCTTTGTAAAATGGAACGAAAATTTACTTTTTGCCTTACACTAAAGTAAACCCGAGGAAATTTTTTGATTTTTCTAAACTAAGACCCTAGGATAAACAGAACGTAAACCCTAGTTTTTGTAGGTTGGACTTGTCACTTTTAACACGTAGGTGAAAACCCTAGGTTAAAAACTATTATTTTAATTTTTTTTTGTTTGTGCAGACTTTGTCAATTTTAAACTTAGAATACAAAAACCCTAAAACTGAAAAAAAAAATGTTTTTGTGTTTTTATGCTGTTGTTAGTTTTAGACTTAGAGTACAAAACCCTTTGAATGACAAAAAAAATGTTTTTGTGTTTTTGTGTTTTTGTGTTTTTATGTTGTTTGTCAGTTTTAGACTTAGAGTACAGAACCTTAAGACTGACAAACTGTATTTTTTTTTAATTTTAATGAACTTTGTTGCTTTTAAGCTGTACATTGTTAGGCAGTGTATATTCATGTTATTATTGTACAGTTTTTCAGGATTTTAATGTTTTGTGTTGTTTTTTGTTGCAGGTTGTGAATATTCGGTATCGTGTACCTACTACTTTTGCTGAAGCATGGGGGGCACTAACTATGGCTAACTAGGAGTGGATTGATGTCCTTGGGCTCAAGAAAGTGACTTGGCTGGAGCCTATGGTCGGGGATCGGGCCTATCTGATGGCCCCGGTCAACCTGTGGGATCCTTGGACCAACACCTTCCATATCCCAACAGGGGAGATGACAGTGACCTTGGAGGATTTCTATCAGATTCTATAGATTTTGATAGATGGACTGCCGATCATAACATCATCATGTTATCAACGAACAACTGTACTGATACAATGCTTCAAAAATGGGGAGGAGCTGGGTGTGGAGAGCCCATTGCAGAGGGCAGAGGGCAACTGCCAGATTGGCAAGATTTTGGTCCAACGATGGCTTGAGAGAGGGGTTTTGGGAGTGAGGAATGTAGTACTCATGGGCCTCCTTTCCAACATGCTGCTACCTAACTCGTCAGGTGCGAGGTTCCTGTGGAACTTGCTGGATGTGGTCTGCCAGCTGGTGGAGTGCCCAATGGAGGCATCGCTGATCATGATGTGGGGACAGACGCTGCTAGCATAGCTCTATGGTGAGTTGTACGAGGTCCACTATCGAAGGTAGAATGGGATTAGCTATAGCTATCTATTGTAGAGCTGGGCTTGGCAACACATAGCGATGGAGAGGCCAGCAAGGTTATCGTGGACAACTCAGATAGAGATGGAGGATAAGGATATAGGCTATACGATTATGTGGCAACAGTTTGAGGAGCAGCAATAGAGTCAATGATGGATAGGTGTTGTAGGGCACTATGTCGATGCATTCACTCAGCTTACTCTAGGGGAGGTGTTCTGGTGCCCCTATTGAGATGGTACAACCTAGTCAGAGGCTGGAGAGTGGCTCCGATAGGTGCATAGGGAGTAGTGGCTGATTGGGTGGCATGGGACTGAGCATGAGTTCTTCCCTTACAATAGGGTGACATGATAGTTTGGGGTGCACCAGGGGTTGCCTAGTGAGCCCGTGGTCTATCGACATTGGGGGGACGAGAGGACTCTAGACCGACCGGTCATCGTGCCACTAGGCAAGGATTCAAACACAATGATCAACATCTCGGACGTGGATGATGTTGGGATTACCGTAGAGTACGACCAGTGGTAGGTATGTGGTGATGGCAGGGAGAGGGACCACTAGGAGGCATGGAGGCAACATCAGCAGGCAGGGAGGGTGCTGAGGCACCAGGAGATGATTGGGGAGCTCCACGAGAGGATGCAAACATGGTGGAGGTGGAGGATGAGGATGTGGATTTTGGGGTTCTAGATCAATAAGAGATGCAGGACGTCAAGCAGTGGGAGCCAGAGTAGGCTGCTATTCCAGAGATGGCCATGCCTCAAGTAGATTCAAAGGACATGAAGTTCAGGTTATGTGTTGAGATTGCACGATTGGAGGGGCTGCTATGGAGGTGCAATGAGGAGCTGGGGGACATGTTATGGGAGGGGGATATCCTACGCATGCAGCTAGTAGAGCGGGATAATGCATTGGATACCTATCATCAGCAAGATGGGGGTACCGATGTTACATGAGAGAGGGATCTCCTATGGACACAACTGGTAGAGAGGGATAGGTCTTTGGCATAATGCGATGAGAACTTTGCTATGTATCGCCAGTAAGATATGGACTTGGTGCGACAACGATTGGAGCTGGAGGCAGAGATTAGCCACCTTGGTGGGTGTGTCCCTACGTTTAGTGGAGGCGGATCATTGTGCCACTCGAGATAGAGCAATACTAAGCAATAAGCATCCTCTCGATGCAGGTAACTAGACGAGGGGGGGTGAGTAGGCATGATGCAGGAGCTAGCAGCAGCTGCCCTGAGGGGTCTCATAGGACCCACACCACGGGGGGTAGTTCTCATCACATCGATCCTATGCTTGGGGGTTTTTGAGCTTTTGGATTTTGTTGTGGGGTCATAGGACCAGTTCATTGTAGCCTGCAGGCATTTTTGATAATATATACAGATGACTTTATTTTGTTCATGCGAGTGTGATGATTTGGTTTTATTCATTATGAGTGATGAGTAAATGTTTCTAAATTTTAGGATATGCAAATGTAATGGATGGATTGAATTTGTATTGTTTGGCGAGAGCACCATAGAATATTTAGAACTTTGTGGTTTTGGCAATTGTTGATGGTAATGCGAGGATGAAAGATAGTGCAATTGGTTTAGAATGTAGCTAAGGTTTTTTGAGACTCAGACGGTTTTAACTAACTAGCCACGACTATACTTTATCTTACAAGACTTTTGGACAAGGTATGAATTAGACTTGTCTTTGACCAAGTTATTTCACATCCCTATGTGTGCAATTGAGTTTGTTTATGTGGTATTTGTCAGGATACCACCAGTGCTGGATAGGCTGTCAACCAAACTCTATCGAGGATCACCTAATTATCTCCACTAACTTCTTTATTGTATTTAGTCGGATTAATCTGCGGTGCTATCTAGGATACCATAAGCTAGCTCATCCACATGCAAACATTGATCTGTACACAAGTTAATGTGACAGATATATCGTCATGCGGGAGGTTTACCACCAGTGATCGATAGGCTATCCACCAAACCAATACTAAGGTTTGCCTCATGACCTATCGAAATGCTGAGAGTTCCAGGGATTCAAGTTCGACTCCCTTCTTTTCTTCAATTGTATTGGGATACTTGCTTGTTTGTAGTGATAAAATCACTGTTTATTATTATTTTATTTTTTTTGAGCAAGGGATTTGAATTTCGAGTGATGAGAATCACTATTGTATGTGCCTTTTGATGTATGCACTTTGGTGGTGATGTCAAATTTTTGGAGTTTTGACTTTTTGTAAGATTTTATGATGTTTGCAACTTTTTGAGAACTTGGGATTCTTTGGGAATTGGGTAGGGAAGATGCTTGTCCTTTTGCCAACTCTCAGCATTCTTGGGGTCATTCACATAGGGGGATGAGCAAGATAACCGTTTTGCTTATGGTGACCTGGATTGTTGTGTAGGTTTCATCTTTCATTCACACAACTTGGGAATTTTTTATGTGTTTTAATTTGTGTTGGGACGCTACGTAACAAGGTGTGATCCAAGTAGAACTCTACCATTGTAAAATCTGTCTGACTTGGTACAGTACGTGGCTAAAAAGCAAATGACAACTGAAGGATGAAAACTCTTGATACATTAGAAGACCACTGACTCTGGTATGGTAAAAAAAAGTGAATGGCATTTATTTTTGATGGACTGCTTCTAGAATGGAGAAGTGTGGAACAAGATGGACTGGTGGCATAATTATAGTCTATGGTGCCTTTGACCTAAATGACCACAAATATGCAATGTATGGATGTGATGCTTAATGCAGCTACATATTTTTGAGTTTTTTATGGATTGATTTTTTTGTGAGTATGAAGGTGAGATGCGAAAAGAGCTCTCCATTGTTGTGATGAGTTTGAGCATGCCTGGAAATGAGATGCAAATTTTTGTTATTTTTGATGATTTTATTGTTTTTAAATTTTCTTATTTTTGACCAAGCGATTGTGGGAATCCTTGGAGCTTTTTGGTTTGACCAAAGGGGTAATGGGTACCTTTGGGGCATTTTGGGGATGACCAAGTGACTATGAGAATCCTTGGAGATTTTTGGGATGGACCAAGTGATTGCGGGAATCCTTGGAGCTTTTTGGGATGGACCAAGTGATTGCGGGAATCCTTGGAGCTTTTTGGTTTGGGCTATGGCTGCTTTAGATATGGAATGGCCGCAAATGACTGATGTTCAAGGGTTCTAGTTCCTTGATTCCATCAAGAGAGGCTAGCCGGTATGTTCCAGGTCCTATTTTACTATCAATTACATATGGACCTAACCAATTTTCCATGAACTTTTCCCTTAGATGGGACGAAAAACTAGAGTTCTGTTGGTTCTCTTTGAAGACCAAGTCACCAAACTAAAAATCCCTCAAGTGAACTTTCATGTTGTAAGCTTTATTAAGTCACTCTTGATAGATACGTAAATGCTTGAGAGCATTAATGCATCGTTCATCAAGCAACGTAATCTGGTCTAACTGGGCCTACCATGCAGTGTCATCATCGATAAACTCTTGCATTGGTATGCGTAAGGAAGGGATTTTTAACTCAAGAGGCATGACTGCCTCGGAGCCATACACGAGCGAAAACAGAGTTTCCCCAATGGGTGTCCGAATGCTAGTACGATAAGCCCAAAGGGCAAGTGGGATTTGTATGTGCCAATCTTTATGACTATTTGTGATGGTATTTTTGAGGATGGCAACTAGCGTTTTGTTTGATGCCTCTACTTGCCCATTTTCTTGCGGATAATAGGGTGTCAAAAAACTATGCTAAATTTTGTACTTTATGGTCAAAGCACACACGTATTTGTTCTTGAATGACATCCCATTATCCAAGATTATTTTGGATGGAATACCAAAATGACATATGATGTTATGTAAAATGAACTCCACAATGTGGGGTCCTATTATAGAGGTAAGCGAAACTAATTCCACCCACTTGGTGAAATACTCTGTGTTCATTATGATAAATGTTTGATGACCTAATGACGCAGGGGAGATCTTTTCGATTAGATCTAAGCCCCACTACAAAAATAGCCAAGTTGACTGGATCATCTGCAAGTCCTGGCAAGGTACGTGCATCAAATTGGCATGATGTTGACACTTCACACACTTCATTACATATGCGCAATAATCTCACTCTAAAGATGGCCAATAATAGCCCATGCAAAGAATGTGCTTTGTGATGGCCATACCACTGAAGTGGCCACCGCATGTACCATCATGCGCTTGGGAAATTGCCCAAGTGGACTCTTGCTAGTCCAAGCAATGAAGGAGGATTCCTTTGTAGCTACGAAAGTACAAAATGTCTCCTAACAAGACATACTTAGCTTATTTCTACTGGAATTCTCATTTTGTGGCATGCGTCAATCCAAGTGGGAGGTTACCTAACTTGAGGTAGTCCCTTATGGGTGAATACCAATCCTGCTAATCAGAAGCCTCGATGGTATGAACAACCAATCCCTCTTGAAGTTCATCCCTAGAAAATGCTGAGTGGGAAAGAACTTGTAAGAATAGTGTTGTGTTGCTATTAAGGGGAGTAGGGGAGAACAAGGACCCCCAGTTGGCATGATTCAAATAATCATGGATTCGAGAGAACTTATCCGAGGATGGTTCAATCTAGATCATGTGGATTCCTTGCGTCAAGTTAGAACTTGCACGGTCCATCACGGATTGTGATAGTGTTTTGACTTGGATGGTTGTCATATCACCAGAAAGGTCTTGTGGGATTAGTGAACCCAAGGAGGCCATAGTGTCTGCAAAACGATTCGATGATTGAGGGAGTTCCTTGATGTCGTACCATTCAAGATTTGCTAGGAATTTGTCCACAAGGGCTTTGTAGGCCTACATAACTGGGCATTTGCATTAGAATACCCCTTTGAATTGGTTGACAATTAACAACAAATCGCCAAAGATGTTCAGTCATTTGATGTTCATGGTGATTGCTATCTGAAGACCTATGAGCAAGGATTCATACTCTGCATTATTTTTGGTGCATGGGAAGTCTAATTTAAAGGACAGAGGCATTGGAGCCCCTTGTGGTGTGAAGAATACTATTCCCATGCCACCACCTTGCTCATATTTAGAACCATCAAAAAATAGGGTTATGTCGGCCTGTGACTCAGGCTCATCAAAATCTGGTGATTCTGAGACATGGAAGACCCCATCATTGAGTAGTTCTATGACCAAAGGCTAATCGTATTCGAGAGGAGCATCTGCTAGTTGATCGGCTATGACCTATCCTTTGATGGATTTCTATCCAATAAACTCTATGTCAAATTCTGTCAATAGCATGATCCATTTTGCCATGCGGCTACTATGATAAGTATGACTCATCATGTACCGTAATGGATTCTCCTTAGACACAACATATGTAGTGTTGCTCAGCATGTAGTGGCATAGATTTTTGGTAGCAAACACCATTGCCAAGCAGATTTTCTTGATGTATGCATAGTTAAGTTCATAACTGACCAGGGTGCGGCTAAGGTAATAAGTAGCCTGTTCTGTGTGAAGTTCATTTTTCTAGGCTAGCATGGCACCTAGTGCCACCTCAGTAGCTAAGATGTATAAGTAGAATGGAACTCCTGGTCTAGGTGGTGCCAATACTGGCGATGAATCCAAGTATCATTTGATATCGTCAAAGGCTGACTGGCACTTGTCATCTTAGTGAAATGCTACCCCCTTGTGCAATAATTTGTTCATGGGTCAGCACTTGTCAGATAGCTACGCTATGAAGCACTTGATTGATGCGACCTTTCCCTGTAGACTTTTAAGTTGCTTAATGGTAGTTGGGGGAACCATTTCAAAGATTTCCTTGACTTTGTTTGGGTCCACCTCGATGCCTCGCTTTGAGACTATGAAACCCAAGATTTTTCTAGATGTAACGCCAAATACGCACTTCTTGGGATTCGGTCTGACTTTATGTTCCATGAGGCAATCGAGGATCTTGCTTAAGTCATCGAGATGATCTAGGCGTAAAAGATATTTGGCCAACAAATCATCCATGTAATCTTCCAAAGTTTTATGCATGTAATCATGGAATATGTACGTCATGGCACGTTGGTAGGTGGCACCAGCATTTTTAAGGCCAAAAGGCATAACCTTATAACAAAATGTCCCCCAAGGCGTTGTGAATGCCATTTTTAGTTGGTCTTTGGGATTGATACGAATCTAATTGTATCCTGAGAAACCATCCATGAGGGATAGCATTTTGTGGCCTGTTGTAGTGTCTACCAATGCGTCGATGCTCAGAAAGGGGAAATCATCCTTAGGACTCATTTTTTTAGATCTCAAAAATTAGTGCATATGCAAATCCTCCTGTCAGGATTTTTGACAGGCACCATGTTGGACAACCATGGCAGATAATCCATGCAGATGACAAACTGTGCATCCAACAGCTTTTGCAATTCGTCTTTGACCATCAAGGCCACTATTGGGTGCATCTTACGTATTTTTTGCTTAACTGGCTTGATTGTCGGATCAAGCGTTAGGTTATGCATGACTAGCTATGGATCTAGTCCCAACATGTCTTTGTATGACCATGCAAAAACCTCCTTATTCTCTTTGAGAAGGGTAATGTAGTCGGCTTGCTCTTCAAGGGATAAGTTTACTCCCAGCTTGATGATCTATGGATTAATTGGATCCAAGCCGATGTCTATGTCAGTTGTCTCCTTGACCAACATGTGGGATCCATCCTCTAGCTGGTGTGGGGTTAGGATCAAATGGATATCATTTGCTAAGTTTAAATCTGCATTGGGAACCTCAGGTTCCTCTTCAGCATGATAGATATATTGAGTTGTCCTTGGGGTAAAATGAAGCATTTTACTAAAAGGCCAATACTCTGATGGGGATGGATATGAATTGACGTGATCCCAGTCAATGGCATCTATGTCTAGATGCAATGACCGTGTTGGGTCGACCGGATTGTGAATGGGGGTGGTTAAATCAATGGAGATCATTTTTATGAAATGATTTTGGTCTCCATTACCATGGGTGTGATGACTCAAACATTCTAGATATTCTCTGTGCTTCGGATCTAGATCTAGAGGTATTGGCACAAATGGATCGACCCTATGTGTTGATAGGAGGACAGGGTCTGCCCTCAGCACTGATATTACTCTAGGGTCTCAGGGTGGAAGGTGCTCTTCATATACCTAGAGCGACGGATCCAACACTTGGTCCCACCCCGTCGGGTCTACGTACCACTCATGTCCTAACACTATGCCCAGTTGTTCAAATATGTCGTTAATCTCCAAGGGGTATGGTTGCAGCATCTGCCACATGTGATTAAGATATGTCATTTCTGTTTTATCTTCATAATCACTATCAAAGATCCAAAAGCCCTCGTTGGCTTCGACAAATATTTGAGGCATTAGAGGCTCATCCTGATTGAGCAAATTAATCTGGCCCCATTGTGGTTGTTCCATTCTATGTGGGGGGGCATGATTCTCTTGACACAACACTGGATCGATTGGAGCCTCTACAGGGAACATTGTCAAGAGGCTCTCTTGATAGTCATTTATGGGGATCACTTATGAGTGATCACTATCTAATTTGAAGGGGTCATATGATGTTGGTTCATATTATGATTCATCCTCCGAAGATCCCTCTTGACACTATTTATACCTTCCTTGAAAGTGAGTCCCCAAACTTTCACCTCTCTCTAGAAAAGGAGAAGGGTTATTGAGGTTAACAAGGGTGGTTGTTGACCATCAGAGGTAATCTCCCAATGTATACATTATGTTCAGGTTGGCATAAGGATCTGATGCCAATCCACCCTTGTTTTCTATCCTTAGGCCTTGCATGCTCTCTACCAAGATGTCCAAGGGCAAGGGGTGGTTGAACCCCATGCCCGAATTGTCATAAGGCATTTGGTATCTTGGTTGGCAAAGGACACGTACTCCTTGCTCATACTTGCCTAGCCCATATCCATGCCAATTGCATTGGCCAAGATATCTAAGAGCAAAGTCCGGGTTAGACAGATAGTTGACATCTTCTACAAAGGGCTCTTCATCTTCGTCCTCTTGGATGCATGTCCCAGTACCATGATCAAGGCCCCCATACACAAAGTTTGTCTGGTTTTGTGTGTAGCCTAAAGGAACAATTGTACCAATGGGGAGGTGAGGTCTCCCCATGTCTTGCACAGACTCTAGCATGGTCATTTCTACAACATTTTGCACTAGATACTCCCCCAGGCCTGTATTGGCCATTTCAATAGTGATTGTTGCGATTGAGGGGGAGGGAACGAAAGCTCTTCCTGAGTCCACTCCATGTTGGGTGAACTAGGAGCCTCAACTTCCATTTTGCTAGGCATATCTATAGTAGAGATGGTTGATACTATTGGTAGCATCTCTTCTAGGGGTTGAGCCTCTTCCAAGGTTTTCTTCCCTTTGTGCTTCTATTTAGCCATGATAGGTGGCATTGTTGGTGAAGGACCGAATGATGAAGATGTACCTGGTTGGGGTTTTGATGGATTTGTTACTAGTAGTGCTTACAGAATTGGACCCTATCTAGATGGATTTAACTAAAAATCCAAGTTCATCGATGGAAGGGTCGATTGTGGCATCGGTTGCACCGCATTGCAATATTTGAAGGGTTCTAAGTCTATCGAGACTACATGTACTTCCCCTTCAAATGTATACTTCAAACACTGATGAGCTATCGAAGGGACACACTTCATGTCCCTGATCCATGGCCACCCTAGCAAGATGTTATAAGCCATCTTGCCTTCCAAAATATGGCACAATGTAGGTATCGTATTTTGTCCTACCTGAACCGATGGGATAATTGTGCCAACTATAAAGCATATCGAATCATTGAATGCTTGCAGTATAGAGGTGGAAGTTGTGATGTGAGAGGCTGGCAACTTCAGATGTTTCAATGTTGTTGTAGTAATGATGTTATTGGATGAGCCAGTGTCTACCAACACCCTCTTATACGAGATCCCATTGACCCATGCGATAACGTGCAAGGGTGGATCTACGATGTCATCAGAAACCGATTTAACTTCATCCTCTTGAAAGGTGATGACTGGATTTGTGCATCATTTGACATGTCCCACGAAGTTGTTGAAGGAATTCGCTTTGTGGGGCTACAAATCGATGGCTTTCAATATCTCCATTAGAGCCTCCCGATGGGGTGTTTATTGCTGTATAAGCTCGTATATGGAGAGCATAGCCAACGTAGTCCTCAAACTCTACATGAGTTTAGTCCAAATCATGGTCACGGGTCTAGGCAAAGGTAGCTACATAGGGTGCTATTGAGGTTGTGACATCGATGGAACCTCTCTTATGGCTACCTCGAGGGCAACTCCTGGGTATCTGTTGTTCCTAGTCACTATGCTTATCATTCCTACATATCCTTGCATGGGGCAATTATGTTGCACCTCATTGAATTGAAGGGGTTTTGCCTGTCCATCATGGGTAGGCAAGGGGTCCTTGAAAACCCCCATCTACTAGTTGTTTGGTGCTACAGGGTTGTCCACTGCTAACGTCTTATTGTCAATTAGGTCTTGTATCAATCCTTTGAACTTCCAACATGCATTCAGGTCATGTTCCCTCTACCTGTGGAACCTACAATACAAGTCCTCCCTGTACCCCTTAGGCTTGGGAGCATTGGGGTATATGGTTTGAATCTCTGGAAGGTTGATCAAGTTCACCATTGACAAGCGGTCAAATAGGGAATCCCTAGACTCTGTATAAGGTGTGTACTATCGCCTAGGGCGATGCTGCTAATTGTGCTCTTGCTTCTAGTTTTCTCTTTCATAATTATTAGGAGGCACTGCCTGATAATTAGACTTTTGAGGCTGTATTTCTTATGCAGGCTTAGGGACATTTATATCAACATGATTGATCGTAATGGGTTTTTGTTGCGTAGTCCCTGTTTTTGTGTTCTTGTTCCATTATTTCTTCTTAGGGTTGGTGATCTTGCTATCCTGTATCTTGATCTCTTCGATGATTTTGGATTATGCCAGAGCTTCCTCTAAGGTGGCATATTGTTGTAGCTACAATAGCATAGAGATCGATCTCAAACAACTTCGTGAGAAAATTTGTGTAAGGTCGGACATAGGAGGGAGGTAGGGTAGCTTGGAAAGCAGAGTCCACCGATTCTTGTAGGCCACCATGGTTTCTTCCTCGTACTGCCTGAGGCTTTCCAGGTCACTTAGTGATGCCTTCTTGGTGTTAAAGGCAAAGCATTCGAGGAACGCATCCACTAACTGATCCAAGTTACTGATGCCATGCTTCAAAAATTGAGTGAACCAATCCAAGGCAGGGCTCGCAAATGTGGTTATAAATGTCCCTAGCAACAACGCATCATTTTCTTGAATGCCAAAACATTGGCTCAGAAATATGGTCACATGCTCTTGAGAATCCTCCTCACCCTTAAATATTGCCAACTGAGGCAGCTTAAAGTGTCCAGGGTAAGGGGGTGCAGGCACTGACGGATCAACAAGATGACTGTGGAGTTGGCGTAACGTGGGATTTTGGGGCCTAGAAGCTTTGGTTTCCATAGACTCCAAATGCTCTAGTAGCACTTTGTATGCATCAAAATATTTAATCTCTTCCTCTTTAGTTTGCTCTCATTGTGGATTGTGGGAGACTTGAGGCCTATGGGGGGGTGGCCGGATAGCAACCCCTCCGCCTTGGTAGGGCATTTTGACCTACTCTTCTTCTTGTTCATACTCCTTGTAAGCTTCTTGAGGAGTCTCTAGACGAGACCTATGACCCTGGGTGGGTCACCATGGAGGGTACCCATCATTTTTTGGGGGAGTGGCCTCCCGCTCAGGTCTAAGGGGTCTTAGAGGAAACACTTGATAAGGTCGTGGGGACATATCTCACACCAAGGGATTATGCCTCTCATATGGTTTTGCTCTTTGGGTGCAAGGGGTTGGAACCATCTCAGGCACTAGTTTATGGAGCAGCTCATTTGTTTGGTGCTGAATGTGCTCCTTGCTAAGGCGGTATAGATGCTCTAGCTGCTACTGGTCTTTCTAAAGCTGCATAATATGCACTTGGCGGGCGACATGTCTGCTAACTGTCAGGTCAATTTGTTCTACCATATTGAGCCTAGGAGGCCTGGATGCCTCTCCTATGCATTTACCTCGATCGTGATGATCCGAGATCTCAATAGGTCACTTCCCTCTATCGAGGTTGGAAACATTTACCCGAGGCTCTGGCCTTCGTGGGTGATCATGGTACATAGCGGGTGCGGAAGCACATGGCTCCCGCACTATACATTGCTCTCAAGGAATGTAATGGTCTTCCTCATGCTCCCTTTTGTATGTGTGAAAGGGGTGGGTAGAGTTGGCTCGCCCTGCTTGAAGAGCCCTGTGCTCTAGGGTTTGTCTATTGGTTCTAATAGTAATGGGGGCAAAGAAGGGATGTAATAATCATGTAGCCTCTCCTCATGGACACTATGCCACTCTAGCACTTCATCGTGCTGTGGCCACTCATATCAAGCTTCTAAGGGAGCTTTCTTGTCTATGTTGAGCGCCACATGTAAGGACTCCTCCTGAAAGGGGCTATGATGAAAAGGTGTGTCCCCAAAAGGGGTGTCCATATAGTTCCATCTTAACATGGAATGATGCGGACTCTCTTATGGGTTAGGCCACCAATGCGGTATGACCAAGTCCTTAGGGCTATACCGAAGGTGACTTGTACCCCCTTGTACACTTGGCTATGGCTGTACACCATGGTGTGGTTTTTCTATAAGCTAAATATATTTTTATCTCTTTTTATGATTTTTTTATGCTACACTAAATAGAAAAGAGCACACACACACACAAAGCAGTGATTATCTCATTTAAAGATTCAATGTGTGTCCTAAACCTGGTTTAGTGTGTTTTGTTTTTTTTTTTTTTGAAGGTTTTTGTAAAGAACACTTAAATGCAAAATGAGGGCTATTATGACTCCCAAAATTGGTCACCCCTTTGATATACCATTGCCAAGTCGATATACCAACCTCTCTATATACCCGCCCTTACGTGAGGGAAACTATAGGTACAAGAGAGCAGATGGTACATGGAACGTAGGCGGTACGGAATAGGAATCACCCTATTTATGACACCTACCATAGAAGACTTATCCTCATGTGCTGGGAATCACCCCAGCTACACTCGATCAGCTTTCATCAGGATTTATGTCTAGCAATAGTAGCGATCGGGGTTTATGAATGCAAAATTCAAGCCAACGTGGTGATGAAATCCACCGTTTGTCTTGATCAAGGGCTAGGGTTTTACGACCAGATCCTTGGTGTTTAATTTGCCACATGGTGTGTGGGGTTATTTTTATTGTACATGAAATAAAATAAAAATGTAGTAAAGCCTTTGCTAAGCACACAAAAAGAAACCAAAAAATAGAAAAATAATAACAGAAAATGACAGGAAATGTTCAGGACTCTTACCTCTTCTCTGCCCGAATCTGTCGGTTCTGAGTTTCTACCCAAAAACTTCATAGACTAGAATTTGTCTCAGGGGGAAATTAATTACAGGACTGTATTCATCATAGGGTGGGGTGAATTCCCCTTCATCCCTGGGTGAGACAAATTACAGCTCTGTATTCGCCCTCTGATGGAACAAACAATAATCAACGTATGAAAATGTGATACCTGCAAGCAAAAACAACCAAGTTTAAATCAGATCTATGATATTAAAAATAGAGGACAATATCCCACCATTATTTCCATTGAAAGCATGAGGATACAAAATCAAAAAGGAAAGTGAAGATGCGATGCAAACAGAACCAAACTTAGTGCTAAATCCTAGGAATTTGAAAGTGCATGAAAAGAGGGAAAAGCATGAGCGAATCAAAATGTGAATAAAGAAGACAGCCCATTTTATTTATATGCTTCACAACTCAGTTACAATGTGCATCCTCCCCATCCAAGGGCTAGGAGAATTTAAGTATGCGTTCTTGTTACATCCATGGGTGCCTTTCCTTCTTTCGCGTGCCCACATGTAAAATGGGCGGACCAAATGTTGTCGCTGCTTGTGTTGATGAGTCTCTATTACTTGCTGCTCCTTTGATGTCCAGACCCTATGCTCAAAGGAACAAGAAATAGTTAGTAGCACCTATGGATAAAACAAAGCATGCAATCCCCAAGCCTACGATAAGTGAATAAGAAAAATGAATTAAACTATGACTAAAATGAATCCAAAAGCTCTAAAAATTTGATAGGGGCATCAAGACACCACCAAGAAGGCCCTAAAAAAATAACATTCAAGAAATTCCTTGCCAATTTGAATTCACTTCGGGGTGGGATGAATTCACCTACAACAAAATGCTGAAAAGGAACTGTCCCAAATGTCTTACCTAGGAAGCTCTAAAAGACTTACACACTTGTGGTTAGCTAATTGGGGGCATTTTTGGAAGACCTAGATGGTCATATTTTCCCAATTTGGCCTCCATCAATGGGAATTTGATGATGCTACCTGTAGATTAGTAGAAGCGAGCAAAGATAGAAATATGATCAAAATTGTTCAAAATGAGACGAAATTTAAATGACAACCTATCTAAATTTCTCTTTTTCTAAACTTGCATTTTAATGATTAGATAATTTTCGTAGGAATTCCCAAACTTCCAAACTCGTTTTGGCCATATCTCACTCATATGAACTAATATTGAGCTTAAAATTTGAGGGTAGATGCCTGAAAAACCCTAGAACATCTCCACTAATTTTCATATCATTTGGAGCAAAACAGATCCTAGCACATCCCTATGTGTGAATGATATATTTGGCAAGCGGCTATGTGAGGGTTTCATATGGGTTGAGTGCAAGTAGCTCTAGAGGTTGGTTTTTAGGACCTTCGAGCCCTAGCGACCAATATTTTTGTGGTTTATGCTCAATATTTTAGCAGGAAATGTTGCAGGGGATACAAGATGGGTTAGAAATTTGTCTTTCAACAGATCATACTATGAACTTGAGTGACAACGACTTCCAATTTTTTGCACAAAATAAAAGTGAAAACCATACCTTTCCATGGTGTCTAGGGCAAGGATTAAAGAGACCACGAAATAAGTTTCAAGCAGTTGATCAAAAAATGGCTCATATCTCAAGTGAATCTGGTGCTAAGGTGCACCCACAAAATAATTCTACTATGAAAACCCCTATCAAGGGTAAGAATTTTGAAGACTCGATCCCAAAAATGAATTTTAAGGATGCCCTTCGTGGTGGACAGCCTCAGCCCAATGCTAATATCAATATTAGGGCTTCTCATAAACCTCTAAGAATGCCTAAGATTGATCCTAGGAAAATGGAGTCAGAATGTCTTAAAGCAGCTGATGGAACTCCTATTGTTAAGCTTGATATGGGTAACATTCAGATTGGCATTGAAGATTTGGAAAAAAGAGGACTAATTTGTCGGTTTGTGGGTTTTCGTCCGAGTCTATCTGCTTTCAAAGTCTGGGATGCAAAAAGCTAGAAAACTAAAGGTGAGTTACAAATCTCTATTTATCCAAATGGTTATTTTCTTGTTTTATTTGCTAATAATGAAGATAGAGAGAAAACTTTTCAAGGAGGTCCTTGGTTTTTTGGAAGGGCAGGGCTTTTCATGAAGCCCTGGCATACTAAATTTAAATCCGAAGAAGAGATGCCTTCTATAGCTCCCGTGTGGGTTAGAATCTTTGGCCTCCCTATTGAATTTTGGAATCCTACTATTTTTTCTTCAATTGGAAACTCTTTAGGAACTTTTATGATGACTGCTGATTGTACTCAAAATTTTGAACATATTATTTATGCTCAAATTTGTGTTTTAATGGATTTTGACAAACCCCTACCTAAAAATATCACATTACAATTTGGGGAAGACACTTGGGAGCAAGTAGTGGACTATGAGAACATTCCTTTTCATTGTAGAATTTGCCATGAATATGGTCATTTGGCCAGTGCTTGCCCAAATAAAATTCCTGATCAAAAGAAAGAAGATATAAACTCAGCAAGTTTCCAAATACCTAAGAAGAAGAACACTAAAAAAAAACCAGTAATGAAGGATCAATCAAAGTCATTTGCTAATATGTTTGAAATCCTTTCCACAAATGATGTCCCAAGTGAGGAAGAGGAAATAATGGAAACTGAAATCTTAGAAACACAATTTAAATATGAAGGAAAGAACTTAGAGACAAACCAACAAATCAAAGGTTTTCAACATAAAAAAAAGGAGAAAATTTACACAAGAAAAACAATATTTCAAATGTCAAAACTTCAAATAATGCAGGTCCCAATATAGACTCCATTGAACCATCTAGTAAAATTTTGGTTGTATATGAGCATTCTTCAAGGTTAGAAGCCATCTCAAATTCAATTGGAATAAGTCAAGAAAAAGGGAAAAAAAAATTGAAGATGGATTCTAATCAAAAAGTAGGTCGCAAGACCAATCAATATCATATGGTAAAAGAAGGTGAAAAGCTTGTAGAGGAAGGTAAGATTAATGCCCTTCCCAACATTTTTAGCCTTGGTATTAATGAAGATCATCACTTGGAATATTAGAGGACTCAAATGGAGTCTTTCAAAACAAAATGAAATTAGAAGAATGATTCAGATAAATCATCCACATCTTGTTTTCCTTCAAGAAACAAATATGTCAATGGAGGATATGGACTTAATTGCTAGTAAAATTTGGCCTATTGGAAAAGTGGTTTCCCAAAGTTCCCAAGGGACTTCGGGTGGCATTGCTTGTCTTTGGGACCCAAAAGAGGTAGTTATTCACCATATGGTTGGCAGTTGGGGTTTGTTGGCTATAGCTATTCAAAGTAGACATTCCAACCAGATTATGCTCTACATTATTGTTTATGCCCCAACTTCTTTGGAGGAAAAAAAAGACAGTGGAAGGATATTACTCATATTATCTCTCATTTTCCTAAATCTTGGATCTTGATCGAAGGAGATTTCAATACCATCCTCTCTCTGGATGAGAAAAGGGGGGAAATAGAAATTTGGACAAAAGTACTGACCTCATGAGTGAATATATTGCAAACCTCCATCTTGTGGATATCCAACTAGATAATGGCCTTATGACTTGGTCTAACAGAAGGCAAGGCTTAGCTTGTATAATGGAGAGATTGGATAGGTTTTTGCTCTCTGAAAATTTCTTAATCCATGGTCACATTCCTAAAGTGAAGACTCTTAATAATGCTGGTTCGAATCATTGGCCAATCATGGTGGAAATGTGGAAAACCAATGTGAGTTTCTCTCCTTTTCGTTTTCAATTAATGTGGCTTAGAGACATTTCCTTCAGACCTCGTGTGCAACAATGGTGGAAGGAAGGTAAACCTAGGCATGGGACTAAGATGTTCTATTTTGCCAAAAGACTGCAATACATTAAATCCAAAATCAAGACTTGGAACTGGAAAGAGTTTGGGGATGTTCATAAAAAAACATGAAGTTATTGCTCATATTGAAAATTTGAATAAGAAAATCCATTTAGATGGCCTCACAGAGAAGAGAAGTGTAGATGAAATTAAACTCACAACTCGGTTAGAGGAATGGGAAAAAAGAGAAGAAATCTTATGGAAGCAAAAATCTAGAATTCAATGGCTCAAAGAAGGAGATCGAAACACAAATTTCTTCCACAAATCTCTTCTAGCTCAAAGATCTCACAACTTTATTTCTTCCTTAAAATCAGATTCTGGAGATGTTGTTTATACTTGGGATGGCATGAACTCTATTGTTGTTGATTACTTTTCCAATATTTTTGCTACTACTCCTCTTGACTCAACTTCACAACAAAATGTTCTTCAAGCAATCCCTTCTCTTATCACTTCGAGGAGAACTCTATTTTGACTCGCTCCTATTACTATCAATGAGCTTCAACAAGTAGTTTTTAAAATGCAAAAATGGAAAACCCTAGGTCCCGATGGTTTTCCTATTGAGTTCTACCAAGAGTTCCGGGATATCCTTCATGTTGATTTATTAGAGGTGGTGGAAGAAGCCAGGAAATCCAAAGAAATTTTGAAGGTTATCAATAAAACTTATATTACTCTTGTTCCAAAAGCTCAAGAGGTTGATCATATCTCAGCTTTTAGACCTATTGCTTTATGTAATGTTCTTCTCAAAATTATTACTAAAATCATGGCAGAAAGGTTGAAGCCTCTTTTGCATAAGATTATTTCCCTAGAGCAAGGGGGATATGTGGAAGGACGTCAAATAGTAGATGAGATAGTTCTTTCTCATGAAGCCATCCATTCCATGGATATGCAAAATTCTCCTTCTATGTTCATCTCGGTTAGACTTATCCAAAGCTTATGACAGAGTGGATTGGCACTTCCTTATCAAAGTTTTGAGGCAATTTGGTTTCTCTAAGGATTGGATGGATTGGATTATGGGATGTATCTCTTAAGTTTCCTACTTAGTTCTTATCAATGGCAGGCCTTCTCAGTCTTTCCCAACTTCCATAGGTATTAGGCAAGGTGACCCGCTATCCCCTTATTTATTCATCATTCTTGTTGAATGCTTGGGTAGGACTATAACCAAGAAGAGGGAAAACAAAACCCTTGAGGGAGTTACCATTGCTCATGGAGCTAGACCTATCTCTCATATTCAATTTGTGGATGACTCTACCCTTTTAGGTAAAGCTACAGTTAAGGAAGCTTCTAATATTAAGCAAATCATTAGTTGTTTTTCTAAGGCTACTGGGCAGTTGATCAATGAAGACAAATCTAAAGTTATTTTCTTTCACTGCTCTGCTAGACAGGAATCCATGGTCTTGGATAAATTAATATATAAGAAGACCTCTCTTCCAATCACTTATTTAGGTATTCCCATAAATATTCAAAGGCAGAAAAATAAAGATTGGAATTGGTTGTTGGACAAAGTCAAGAAGAAAATTGGAAAGTGGACCAACAAGTGGCTTTCTTCTGGGGGTAGAATCACCTTGGTAAAATCAGTCCTTCAAGCTATTCCTATTTATGTTTCTTCCATTTTGAATATCCCAAAGGTCTGTTCTTCGAGAATTGGATCAAATCAGTCATCGTTTCCTTTGGAGTGGTACTAAGGAGAAAAGAAAATGGGCCTTGGTGAAATGGGATACTTTATGTCTTCCTAAGAGTGAAGGGGGTTAGGATTCCGGTCTTCAATTAATAACAACAAATATTTAGCTGCTAAATTATATTGGAGGATGTTGCATAACCCCAATGCTCTTTGGGCCAATAATCTTCGTGCTAAATATGCTGAGAACAAAAGTCCTGAAGACCTTGTTCACTATCAACTTCCTACCAAAGGTTCTCCCATTTTAGCAGTTCTTAAGACTGGTGAGGATTTGATAAAGAAAAATTTATTTTGGATCATTCATAATGGTCAACATGCAAATTTTTGGACAGATTCTTGGGATGGTCACAAGCCTTTGATAACTCAGTTTCTCGATTGGAGGCCTTGGATGGAGGAGCTTCACCGAGCTAATTGGATAAAGGTGGCTAATTATCTGTTGGTACCATACTAGTAATTCAAAGGTTGGTAGATATTGGATCCCTATTGAGGACTTGGCCTATTCAAATCCTAGAAAGGCAAAGACAAGATATCCAAGGCATCCTTCATATGAGATCCCTCTCTTGGTCCCATGAAAAAGATTGTTTTGGATGGAACAACACTACTAAGGGTGAGTATTCAGTTGCTCAAGGTTATTTGACCTTATGCCATAATAATCCCAACCATTCTTTTGACATATTTTCTCAATTGTGGGCTCAAAAGCTCTGGCCTAAGGTGAGGTTCTTTAATTGGCTTTTATTGCATCGTAGGGTGCTTATCGGTGAGCAACTTATGAAGCGTGGTTTTCATGGCCCTTTTAGATGTGAAATGTGTGAAGAGAATGTAGAAAATATCAACCATATTTTTATTGAGTGTACTTTAGCCTCTGAGCTATGGAGGAGAATGGCAACTTTACTTGGCTTACAAGTGGTCCAATTTTTTCACTTTTGAACAGACTTTGGAGGGATTGGCCTAATCAAGAGGGTGTTGATCATTTTATTAGGCGGTTAGTTTGGATGGGTTCTACCATTCTTCTTTGGAATATTTGGAATGAAAGGAACAACCGAATTTTTAATCAAGATAGGAAGGATATTCACTATATTTGGCAAAAGACCATAGCCAACTTAGTTGAATCAGTCCATCAACTCCTTAATCACCCCCAAAAATCCCACCAAATATGGGATCAAGTGATGCAAAGATTGAAGATTAAACCTTCTAAGGGCAACCAACTTAAAGGGAATGTGAGTATTAGTAAGATGGATAGGACTAGAAATTGGCAACCTCCTCCTAAGGATTTTGGAAAAGTCAATACTGATGGAGCCTCTAGAGGGAACCCTGGAAAATCCAGTGTGGGAGGAATTGGTAGACTTTCAGATGGCTCCCTGGTTTTTACTTTTGCTGAGAATTTGGGTATTCTTTCCAATAACCTTGCTGAGGGGTATGGTATCCTTAGAGGCCTTCAGGAGGCTACTAAGGTTGGATGGGAAAAGGTGTTAGTTGAGTCTGAATCTCAACTTATGATTAATCTCTTGAAGACTCCTTCTAAGAATCATAAGGTGGATTGGAGAATAAAAAGAATTATTGAGAAGATTCAGTTAATCCAGATGGGATTTTTGAAAGTTGATTACAATCATGTGGTCAGAGATCAAAACAAGAGTGATGATGCTTTAGCTAATTGGGCTTTGGACAAAGGTGATCTTACTTGTTATGGCCACCCTCCTATATGGTGGGCTTCTCAAATTAGGGAAGCTCTTCTTTCTATCATTTCTTTGGATGGCTCCAGTTCTGAAGGTACCTAGTTTCTTCTTGTTTTTTTTGTTTTATTTTTTTTTCTCTTTGGTTCATTCAATTTTTTTAGTTCCCTAGCTCATTCTATTCTTTATTTTGTTTCCTCTATTGATTCTTGCCTTAATAGTCTTCTGGTCTAGATAGGTCATTGTTTTGTTCATTTTTTTTTCTTTTTTCTTCTTTGTTTTTTCGTTTAGTTTTTTAAGGTGGGTGGGTTCTTTTGTTTTGTTTTGTTTTTGTGTTCTTTGTGTTGTTTTTTGTTGTTCTTGTGTTTTTGTTTTTTTTTTTTTTATGTTTTTTGTTATTGTTCTTGTGTTTTTTTCGTTCTTGTTCTTGGGTTTCTCTTTGTTTGTGTTATTTCATTTTTTTATGCGTGAGTGTTTTCTATGTTTTTTGTTTTTGTTTATTATTTGTTGTTGGTTGTTCTTATTTTTATTTTATTTATTTTATTTTTTAGGTTTTGGTTGTGTTTATTTTTCATGTTTTTTTGGGTTATGTCTTTGTAGTGTTCTGTTGTTTTTGTCTTGTTTGTGTTTTGTTATGTGGTTCTTGTGTTTTTTATATGTGGTTTGTGTTGTGGTTTCTTTTATCTTATTGTGCGTGTTTGGTTGTGCTTTTGGTTTTGACACACTCAAGGAGCATGTTTTTTATTTTATTTTATTATTTTTGTTGTTATTTACTTTTTTTAATTTGGTTTTGTGTGTTTGTTTGCTCCTTGAGTATGTCAAAGGTGGTAGGCCAGGTCCGAGTCTTGGGCATTTTTGGTGGAATGGATACCCCTGCCTCCTTGGGTCTTACCCAAAAGTGGCATCCCTTTTGGGATGTTTTCCACAAAAAAAAAAAAAAAAAAAAAGACAGCCCCTTTTATTGATATGTTTCACAACTCAATTACAATGCACATCCTCCCCATCCAAGGGCTAGGAGCGTTTAAGTATGCGTTCTTGTTACATCCATGGGTGCCTTTCCTTCTTCTGCGTGCCCACATGTAAAATGGGTGGACCAAATGTCGCCACCACTTGTGTTGATGAGTCTCAATTCCTTGCTGCTCCTCTGATGTCTAGACCCTGTGCTCAAAGGAATAAGAAACAGTCAGTAGCACCTGCAGATAAAACAAAGCATGCAATCCCCAAGCCTATGATAAGTGAATAAGAAAAATGAATTAAAATATGACTAAAATGAATCCAAAAGCTTTGAAAATTTGACAGGGGCATCAAGACACCACTAGGAAGGCCCTGCAAAAAGAACAGTCAGGAAATTCCTCGTCGATTTGAATTTGCTCTAGGACGGGACAAATTCACCTACAACAAAATGCTGAAAAGGTACTATCCCAAATGTCTTGCCTAGGAAGCTCCAAAATACTTACACACTTGGGGTTAGCTAATTGGGGGCATTTTGGGAAGAACCAGAGGGTTAGATTTTACAAATTTGGCCTCCATAAATAGGAATTCGATGATGCTAACTGTAGATTAGTAGAAGCGGGCAAAGATAGAAATATGATCAAAATTGTTCAAAACGAGACGAAATTTAAATGACAACCTATCTAAGCATCATAGAATTGAATTCAAAAATAAAAAAAAGCAAGTCTACCATGAAATTCCCATCACTACGAAGGGGGCAATTAGGACTGTGGCAGTGTGGGAAGGGGCGCCCATGGGGTAGGCCGCCTGCCATTTGAGTCCTAGTTTTGGCACCAATCCACTTGTGATGGGTCCAAAACCTCTTGTGTGGTATTGTCGATAAATTTTGTGGGATATTATGGCCAAATTTCAGGTTTTGGGCTCAATATTAATCCTACCAATAGTCACCCTATAACCTCCCCTCTAAAGGAGATCAAGGATGTGAAAGGCACAAATCCAAAAGGTGTGAGGTATGACAATAAAATGACAACACTTTTTTGCTCTAAAGTGCTCCTTCTATCCATCATTTTGGGTGAGGAAACTCACCAATTTATAGACCTAGAGGTCTTTTGAAATGGGTATGCAGAGGTGCCACTTGGCGATCATGCCTCCCCAGGGGGAAGGAGATTCCTCCCTGAATAGGGACTTCATGACTGCCCTTTTAATTGCCTATAACGCTCGAAAATGCTCACCCATACTCCATGTGATGAAGGAAGCATTGAGTGGTGGATCTGAGCTACCATTTGTCAAGATTTGACTTTTTGCACGTCAAACCTACAATTCGCCCCACCTTGGAGTGAATCTAGAATTCATCCTTGGGTGGGGTGAATCCTAGTTTGAATTCATTCTAGGGTGAAATGGATATTGAGCAAAGTGCCTAAAGGTTCCAAATTGATCTCTGTCCTTCCAAAACTGTTGTGATAGTGGTTAGGACCATTGTTTAACCTTTGGGGGCTACCCTTGGGGCTGTGTGTGTCAATGCGATCAATGTTTGCAATCACATAATTAGATTGGTGTTGTTTTGGTGTCTACACAATTTGCTCAAGTTTTGTAAAACCTTATAGTGGGAGAAAATAATAAAGTGGAAGGTAAAATTATATAAATGAATTGATAAAACATACAAAGTAGTAGCAAATCATACAAGGTGCACCAAAATTCACTCAGATGTAAAGGAAATGTAATTTTAGGACGAAATGTCGCATGTATTTGCTAAATTAAAGTGTAAAGTTAGAAAAATACCAAAATAATGTATTCAGTTGTAGATGGGCAGTCGTGAATAATGGATTATCTCATGAACCACTTTGGAACGGCTTGGGCAATGTTATATAAGGCCCCATTTTCAAATTTTTATGCCTGGATACTAGTATACTAGTTATTAGTTGCTAGAATAGAGACATATTTCTAAGTTATTGCAATTACCTTAAGAGATTTTTCCATATTGTAATAGAATTGACAACCATTAATGAGAATAACAGATGTTGTTGATGATAGTGTACAATATTTTAGTAAATGAATAATGTATTGTGGATTAACATTGTGTAATTCAGTTTATATCTTACTGTTATATGTTAGTTTTAGGCATTGTTGCAGCTTGTTGAGAAGATTGTCACTAGTGAATCATGGGGAATGATTTAGGAGAATTATGACATTAGCAAGGATGTGGTGAAGCGTACTGTATGATTTCTAGACATAATTACTTATATGGAATCTCTCACCAGCCTAGTTTGGATGTTTTTCTTTTGGAAGAGATTGCCTTGTTTAGGTTGTTAAAACTTTACAAAACATCCTAGAGAGAGATTAGAGTCGAAGAGCATATCAAGTAAAACATTGCTATACCTTTAGTTCATACAGATCATACATCATACATTGTACAAATCGTACAAAATATTGTTACCCAATTTGGTAAAATGGGTGATTGGAAAGAACTGACCTGATTTGGAAGTTTTGGTGAATTGGCTTGAATGATTATAAAATTGTGTACAACCTAAAAAACAATATCTATCAATTTTTTTGAGTGCAATATCATACCATATTGGACACTGTATGATTTGATATCGTACAATATATGTAATTAAGGTTCGTACAAAGAATTGATAATTCGTACGAGGGTAGTTCGAGTGATTAGAATACTATACAATTTTGTAATTGAGATAGGATCGACCTAGGAATCATTCTTACCTTTGGAAAACACCTCCCCATTAGGAATACTCCACCACTATGTTACATTTGGCACTGTTGCCTTATCAAATCTGGAATTCTTGTTAAAATGGGTCGAATTTGAGTAAAAGTTGGAGGTGAATTTTTATGACAGGTACTAGTACACAAAGGGGTGGGAGAAGAGAACCATGATAAAACATTCTAATAAGAAGGAGCACAAGGATTTCTCAAAGATGAAACACGAGTAACTCAGATCAGAGTATGCATGAACCAGAGATAGAGTAAGTTTGGACATCCGAAGAGGGAGAGTTTGAGACATTGTTTATTGAGATATAAGATGAGGAAGAAGAACCACCAAACATAGAGGAGATGGATGATAAAGAGATGTGCACAACGATGAAGAGTGGATGGTAAGACCTGAGGAAATGGTAGTAATTTTGCAAGAGGGTGTAGATGATGGGAGTCAGGCACCAAGGCAATAGGACGTGGGCACTTATGAGGATAGATCAATATCATCTCCATCACATTAGAAAACAAGGTTGTAGAGTGTAGACGCATGAAAATTTGGTCACCGAGTGGTGGGAAAAAACAAGATACTTTGAATTGACACTTATAACGACAACGGGAGTAAGACACCCCCTAGGAGGAATCCGTCAGAGAATCCATAGAACACCTCAAGTGAGAGTGACGACTCCCCTAAGATGGCTAATAAAGCATCCAAACAAATATGTCCACCATTTTTAGGTGAGGGAAAGGAAAACCCCACAAGACACATAGGAACTTGCATAACTATTGGGAGAGCAAATGGTGTAGATAGACCAGAGTATTGGGTAGTCATATTTCCTACCACCTTGAGAGGATTTGCAATAGACTGGTACCTAAGAGAGAAAACAACATTGATTTTTAGACTTGGAATCAGATAAAGGAGAAGTTCATTGAAGAATTTTTACCTTTAAAATATGATGGAGACATAGTTATCGATCTTTGGATGACAAAACACAAAGCAGACGAGGATGTGAAATATTTCAACCATTGACTAAAGTAGTTAGTAGATAAGATGCAAATATCATTGGTAGATGTGCTGATAAAATGATGGTTTGTAGATGGGTTACTATTGAAACATAAGAAAAAGATGAAAGGAGTACTATATGACACATATGAGGAGGTGTTGAAACACATAAAGACCTTTGAGAGTGAATCAAAATAGATGTACATGGGAATATTGTCTCATACCAAGTAAAAATATTTAGATAATGAAGAAGAAGACACTATATAAATGAATATATCATCATTTCAAAAGGAGTTTGATAACATGGTTAAAGAACAAAAGATAAAACTAGATAGGAAGGAACTATGGTGCACAGACTACAATATAGAGGAACATACAAATATGAAGTGTTTGAAGAATGACTATTGCCATATTTATAATGTGATGGGGCATGAAGTAATACTTTGTCCCTACAATGTAAGAATCCATCCATAGGTACTATCAATCCAGGATCAGGAAGAAAAACCACAGGACCAAGGGAGTAGCCAACAAGCAACGAGTGGTGGTTACAAAAATAGCAGAAGAGGTGGTAGACAAAATGACAAGGAGGACAAAGTCGCTTATAATATGACTTAGAAGGTATACCGATCATACAATGTTACAATTTCCAAGAGGGGGTATTTTATGAAGAATTGTCCTACACCTTTGATGCAAGGAGTGCCACAAATAAGCAATACACACATATGTATATGGTGTGGTCCACGGAACCACAAGGAGGAGAATTTCCCAAAGTAGGTGAGTTCAAGAAACCTAAAAAATGTGAGCTATTTGGACATCAAAGTTCATCAAGTTAAAGAGGAAACTCAGGAAGTGTTAGTCGTGATGAGGCATCAGGATAAAAAGGATAAGTATCTAGAGCCAGCAAAAGAAAAGCAACATTGGCAAGCAACAAATAAAATAGTGCAAGAAGAAACTGATAAAACTAAGCAAGAAGAGTTGAGCACTCAAAAGAAATTACAAAAACCATAAGAACAGGAGACAGTTGTGTAGAATTTTCAGCACAAGTGTTGGATACCATAGTGGAACATAAAGTATTTGACTTACTAGAATCTATCCTAGAATTGCAGAAAGCAATTGTGGAAGAAATGCAACCATAGAAGGTGATGGAAGTAGAGAGCCAACCAATATTAGAGGATGAACAAAAGGACCAATTTATGGATCCTACTATACTAATGATTGATTTGGGAAAGAAGCCTGCATTAATGCATATGGAGATTTTGGGGCACAAATTGATGCAAGTGATCGTGGACGAAGGATCTAGTGTTAATGTGCTACCAAAAATAAATTGGCTAGAAGTAGGAGATCAATCCCTATGAGCACCGAGCTTCCAATTGTACAGGTCTGACCAGAATGATATTAACATAAAAGGAGTTTTGACTGCACAACAAGTAATGATAGCTAAGCAAGAGCTTGTCTTGGACTTTTTTGTGATTATAATGCTAAAACCTGCATACGATACCCTCTTTGGGAGAGGATGGATACAAGTAGTCAAATTTAATCACAATTGGGGAAAGAATCAGATCACCTTCAAAAAGGGACAACATAAATACATGATTAATTTAGCTAATTAGAGAGTTAGTGAGGATATAACTACAACTGACGAATCAGAAAACTCATCAGCGGATGAAGGAAACAAACCTGATGGAGGGGAATGTTGTACATGGATGAATGTAGCAAGGATGAAGCTCGATCTGGTAGTGGACCCCTTCATCAGAAAATAGGGAATTATGAGATGTTTCAAACCAACTGCTAGTAAAGAAAATAAGAAGGAAACAGAAGAGAAGTGGATGTTTCCAAAAAATTTTGTGGAGTATACAGTAGGAGATGTAGAGATTGATACAAGACTAGAAAATTATGATAATGTAAATAAAGCTACGAGTGAGCCAGAAAATATCAACTATGAAGGACCCAATATAGTGGACATCAATCTAAGAATGAAGGAGGAACCTAGGATGGTCCACTATGGTGATGATTAGAATCCCGTATTGAAGGCAACAACTTTCATGATATTATTGGAGTACAAGGATGTCTTCACATGGACATATAAGTATTTGAAAGGAATCCCACCCAAATTATGTGTCCATAAGATTACATTAATGCCTGGTTCTCAACCCATTAGGAGGAGGCCATATAGGATGAATCCAAAGTACGTGGCATTGGTAAATATAGAGATAAAAAACTTGTTGGAAGCATGAATTATATTCAGGGTGATGAATAGTGAATGGGTTTCACATATAATAATCACCTTGAAGAAGGAATTTGACAAGATAAGGATATGTGTAGACTTCAGGAGTCTAAACATAGTGACCATTAAGGATCCCTTTCCTATTCCATTCATAGATTCTATCTTGGAGGAAGTTGCAGTACATGAGATCTATTTATTTCTGGATGGATTCTCGGGATATAATCAGATAAGCATTATTGAGGAGGATAATCTGAAAACCATATTTTTTGTGTAGAATGGAATCTACGCATATAATCGAATGCCATTTGGGTTTTGTAATGCCCTAGCTACGTTTCAGCACATCATACTATATATATTTGACCAACTAGTGAAGGAGAATTTCAAAGCATTTTTGGATGACTGGTCCATTTGTGGGAAGATCAAGGAGCATCTTCCATATCTTAGTGAATGTATGAGAAGGTGCAGAAATGCACAGATATCATTAAATATAGCAAAAATTTTTTTGATGGTACCATATGAAAAATTATTAGGACACATTATGTGCAGCAAAGGATTGAAGATAGATCTGGATAAAATTTGGGTGATATTATTCATGGAAGAACCCTTTGATGTGAGTTCACTCAAAACCTTCCTTGGGTCAACATGATATTACCGAAGGTTTATTAAAAATTATGCACATGTATCCTATCTGTTATATTCTTTGACAAAAAATAATATTCCTTTCAGATGGACAAAGGAGCACTAGGGATCCTCTGAGGAGTTAAAGGCTAAGTTGGTAAGCAGTCCAATTTTGGTGTTTCCTAGTTGGGATAAGAAATTCCATGTCCATTTCGATACCTCAAACATTGCAATTGGATGTGCATTGGCACAAGAAGGATAATTTAAGTTGGATCAGCCGATTTTCTTTGCTAGTCGCCTTTTATCAAGGTCAAAAAGAAATTATAGTACAACAGAAAGGGAAGCCTTAGGGATGGTTTATGCAGTCCAAAAGTTTAGGCATTACCTATTGGCAAATTCCTTTGCATTCTATGTCGATCATCAGACATTATTGTACTTAATAAACAAACCAATAATACAAGTATGAGTTATTTGGTGGCTCGTTACACTCCAAGAGTTTGTATTTCGAGTTGTGGTGAGACCTAACAAGAAGAACGTGATTGCAGACAAGTTGTATCGAATACAATTAGGGGAGCCAGCAGGAATAGGAGTTCCTGATGAATTTCTAGACACAATTATTTGCCATCAATGTTGTGCCATCATAGTACAAGTCGGTTGGCCAGCACCTATCCACAGGGGAGTTGCCACAAGAGATGACGACAACAAAAAATAAGAGGATAATTATGAAGTCAACACCTTTCCAGATAATAGAAGGATTACTATACAATATAGGAAATGAAAAATATTTCCCTATAGGCTTAGCAAGGGGACACATAGGACTAGATGTGTATGCATGAAAAATATTGTTAGCAGGTTTGTGGTGGCCCACATTGTATAATGATGCAAAAGAACACGTGAAAGCTTGTGATACTTTCCAAAGAGAAGGTAAATCAGTCAGGAGGGAATTTATGCCCTTACACCCATCGCAATCAACAAGTAGTAGAGTAATGAGTACTAGCACCTTGTACGGTCGCAGTTGTATGATTTGAAGGAGAATTGACCATTTGAAGATTAACGGGGTGAAGGGAAGAACTACCAAATAGTGTATGATATAGAGGCGAAAAAATAAGGTAAAACCATATAAGGGACACAAAACCGTACATTGTATGATTTTATAGGAGACTGTATGATTTTTGATATGTTTCTAATTGTAGAGGAGAAGATTGAGTTAATCAACAAGATGTTGGAGGAATGATCTCAATGGAATAATTTAGATGTTGATTGAGGTGGATTTAAATGAATAGGGTGGCGAGATCACTAGGTTTGCTACATGAAAAAGAGGCGTACCCACAACAATACCATGAATGTCTATTTAATTCCCATGAAAGGTGTGGTAATCTTCCATGGAGGATAGGAGGATATAGGTCATGGAGGAGACAAAGCCATTGGTGGCACACCTACATAGAACACTTCCGAGGCACGGAGAGGGAAGAATGGCCCAAGAAGCTACCTCACAAAGGGAGTTGAGGAGTGAAGTACATGTGCAAGAATAGGAAGAACACTTGAGTAGTAGACAAGAGGAATGCTAGGTGGAATCGTCAAACATCACATTTGTTTAGCACGAAGTGGGAGCATGCATGAAATGGTGGAGTGATGAGAAGAACAGGTCTTATACCTGGAGGAAGACATTCAAAATTGTGCAAGTGTTAGTCATTGCACAAATCCCACCATTTCATCAGATATTCCTTTTGAACTATCTTTTACAAATAGTTCAGGAATATAATGCAGCAACTCAAACAACCTACGTCAATGTGGGAAAGAGGTCAGTGAAGGTGGAAGTTTTGGAAGAGGAATTTCGATGAACATTTGGGTTGCTGACGGAAGATATGGAGATTGTCAAGAAATTTGTAGAGCCAATAGAAGCACATCACTTGGTTACCACCATGACCACTATCAAATCGATGACAAACATGAAGATTTTAGGTGTAGGAAAATGTGGAATAAATCAGAGCCAATTATGAGGAGAAAATTGGGTATGCATGATGAACACAGTCATGGATCAATTTTTAGGTGATACAAGGGTGACATAGATGCCAATGTGTATGACACAGTACGTAGAAGGTATCACTCAAGGAATTCCATACGATTGGGGTACCTTTATGGAGAGAAGGATGCATGAGGAATTAACCAAAATATAGAATAACTTTGGGATGGCCTTTTAGGCAATTGGATTGCTATTGAATGTAGTCACAAAAGTGGGAATGCAATTCCCAAGGATGACACTGCCTAGAGAAATCAGGTCGGACCAACCGATGATATTTATATGGGTAAAGGCTATACCCATAACAAAGAGTACTCCAGAGAAACCACACACAAGGAGTGCATGGCATAAGGGTGAAGCTCAAGGAGATACATCTATGGAGGAGGATGTTGATGTACATCATCAGAGAAAGAATTCTAGATGGTTGAAGCTGAAACTAGAACAACAACTACTTGTAAAAAGCTATTAGGAGCAATCTCTTGATCAAGAAAATGAGAGTGGTCTACTACAAATAAGGACGATAAGGCAATGGTAAAGAATGGTAGATAAACCAGTTATAGAAGTATAGTGGAATGAATAATCAAACTCAGAAGCAATAAAATTGGAGGAGTTATATTGGACAGAGGCAGAGAAGATAGTTCAATCTTCAGACATCTTTGAAAACTTTGAGAAGATGAATACCTCTAATTTCTTTAAAGGAATTGAGGTAGGGTATGATGGAGTATCCACTACCTAGGATGAAGCAAGAATTGGATCAAGTACCATAGAAGAAGATCCCAAGAAGAAGACTCGTTACAAAATTATAACAGGAGGCTCCAATAAGAAAGATGTCTCGAAGAATATTGAAGCACCACAAGAAAAATAAGCACTTGTTTCTCAATAAGAAGTACCTTAAGAAAATACAGAGGAGCAACAAAGGGGCTCAACCAAAGTAGAAAATACTCAAGAACAAGTTGAGCAACAGTGATCTCATAAGGAGATCATAAAAATTATGGATAGCAAAGGGGAGGAGAAAATAGTGAAACAATCCCCACATTGATAAAATATAGATACCAAGAGAGTACTTAACAAGATAGAATGAAGCTCTAGAAAACTTAAGGAGGAAGAAGACTTAAGAACTCCTACAAAAGAAGAATAATGGAGAATGCTATCAAGATATCTCTCAGAAATAACATGGTTTCAGAGAATCATAATGGAAGAGGAGGCAAGTGGAATAGAGGATAAGGTGGAAAACTTCTTTGCTCAGTTAGGCCATGTGATGAATAGTGCTAGAATGAAATTTTGAATTGGTCATGTGGGGGAACTAAAGTTGTAGGAGGAACAAGTATCTCTCGAGTTAGAGAGGATAACAAAATGGATGAGTAGTCTAGAGCGCATAAGGAATATAGTGGATATCCATGCGTAGCATCCATGGAGGTTACCTAGGGAAGAGGTAAAAATGTTGTTAGGAAGAGAAGACTTGCCAGAAGGGATGGTCATGAATTACAAGAAGAACCCAAGGATATATTTGGATCGAGTGAGTCATCCAACCAACCCTATCAATACGGTAAAATTTGAATATAGGAGAGTCACTACAGGAGTGTCCATTACCTTGCGGAAGTTGAACTTACTAACACACTAGATAGAGTGGCTAAGCATTGGGTTGGAAGAAATCCATCAGCTCAAGGAGGCACAGGAGGAAGAGACCACAGCCGCTCAAAAGGAATTGGATGTAATGGAATATGAACTACAAAAAAATAGAACTGTGATAGAAGAGAAAATAAAGAAGCTAGAGGAGGATATGTCAGGCCTTAGAGCAGAGTCTGAATCTAGAGTTACCATGCTTGAAGAGGAAAATTGGTAGATTTTCTAGATGATGAAGGATAAAATTAAGGATTTGGAGGCACAAATCAAAGCGAAAGATGAGCATATGATAGCTTAGTTGGCAAAAAAAAGTGAACAAATGGCTACACAAGTTAAGCATATAGAGGAGCTGACAAAAGATGGCAAGAAGTTGAATGAGATGGTCTTAGAGAAGCAAGCTTATATGAGGATCAAAGAAGACTAGGTTCAAGCTCTATAAGCTGATATCAAACATCTTGGAGACCATTCTAGAGAAGAATGAGGAACTCCAAGAAGCTTCTCAAGTAGAAGCTCACTAGAAGGAGAAATTGAAAAAGAGTACCTCCAAATGGGAAAAACAAATGATGGACTTCGTGAAAGCTACCGAGGAGAAGGCTAACCTTCATGGAGCCAAAGCCATCAAAATGGGGAGCTATGTAGCCAAGTTGAAAAATGAACGAGAAATGTACAAGACACAAGTCAAGTACTTGGAGGCTAAATTAGCTATACTGGAAGCCGAAAAGAAGAAGAAAAATGAGTCATCGATGAAACTGAATAAAGTAAAGGGTATGGCAGATGTAGGTAGCAAATCCACATCCCAGAAGAAGAAAAAGTGATTTGCTAGATTTTAACAGTTTTGGTAATGATTTGCTCAAGTTTTGTAAAACTGTACAATGGGATAAAAACATATAGTGGAAGGCAAAATCAGACAATTGGATTGGAAAAATTTATAGAGTAGCAGAAAATCATACAACGTTCACCAAAATTCACTCAGATGCAAAGGAAATATAATTTCGAGATGAAATGTAGCATGGATTTGCTAAATTAAGGTGTAAACTTAGAAAAATGCCAAAATAATGTATTCAATTGTATATGGGTAGTTGTGAATAATGTATTGTCTTTGGAACCACTTTGGAATGGTTTGGGTAACATTATATAAGGCCCCATTTTCAAATTTGTTGGCCTGGATACTAGTTTACTGGTTATTAGTTGCTAGAATAGAAAGATAGACATATTTTTGAGTTCTTGCAATTACCTTAAGAGACTTTTCCATATTCTAATAAAATTTACAGACATTAATAAGAATAGTTGACATTGTGGATGATAGTGTATGGTATTTTTGTGAATGAATAATGCATTGTGGATTAACATTGTGTAATTGAGTTTTTATCGGACTGTTATATGTTAGTTTTAGGGATTGTTGTAGCTTGTTGAGAATATTGTCACTGGTGAATCATGGGGAATAATTTAGGAGTATTATGATGTTGGCAAGGATGTGGTGAAGTGTACTGTACAATTTTTGGATGGAATTACTTATATGGAATCTCTCACCAACTCAGTTTGGATGTTTTGCTTATGGAAGAGATTTTATTGTTTATGCTGTTAAACCTTTACTAAACATCCCAAAGAGATATTGGATCAGAAGAGCATAGAGAGTAACACATTGTTGTACCTTTAGTTCAGACAGACAAATCATACAAAATATTATTACCCGATTTGGTAAAACAGGTGATTGGCAGGAACTTACCCGATTTGGCAGTTTTGGTGAATTGGCTTGAACGATTAAAAAAATATGTATGATAGCCTACAAAACAGCATCTATTAGTTTTGCAGGGTGCAATATCATACCATATTGGACACTGTATGATTTGAGATCATACAGTGTATGTAATTAAGGTCCATACAAAGAATTGACAATTTGTACGAGGGTAGTTCGGGTGATTAGAATACTGTCCGATTTGGTAATTGAGATAGGCTCGACCTAGGAATAATTATTTCCTTTGGAAAACACCTCCTCACCCATAATAATCCACCGATGTGTTACATTCATCAATTATTTTTGTCCTATAATAAATAAGTTGCTGAAGAATCTACTTTAATTTGTTAAAGAACACAATAAATTTATAAATAACATCTTATAATTCTAATAATTGTTATGGAGTAGTTTATTTTAAATACTTATAAACATTTAAATAATTTTTTTTTAATAGGTTTGTATGTGAAGTAATGTAATTTCTGAAGATATATGGATGGACTACTATTATCAAAGTTTTGATGCAATTAGAGTAAAAATATTAATAGATGTAAGACATGGATGCAAAAAAGTATATGAATATTTGTAAAAAGGTTCGAACCCTTTCAATAAAATTGATTTTATCCAAATAACAAAAAAAAATGTTAAACTTTATGCTATTTTTTCAAAGGATACAAATACATCTAAAAATATACATAGTGGACCAGAAATACCGAATCCGAGAAATAAGAAAAAGAGGAATTTGGGAAATGAGATGCAAGCCAAAAATGCCCCGAGTGAACTTTCCTTTTCTATCTTTATATCTGGATTTTAAGAGGGCTAAATCATCGAGATTGTTAATACGTATATAAAATATCAAACCCGAAATAAGGATTTACAGCATAGCCGAAAAAGATGATCATAGAAATGATCGACAAAAGAGCGATAAATCATAAACCGATAATCGAGATTGTTAATACGTATATAAAACTTCCCTCTTCCTTTTCGTTAATGATATCTTTTTCAGAGAGCTGGACTCTTTACTTTCCTAAGTTTAAGGGATCGGGTTCCCGGCCTCCCTTTTGGGAGTACAGCCGGGACCCCTTGCTTAAATCTGAATAATTGTTATAACGTAAATAATTAGATTATTTAAATCTGATCTAGCATCAATAAGCCAAGATAGATTTGGTTCTAATTTTTTATATTCAATAATTCTTATTATTCTACACTTGTCTCAACAATAACAATATATATTGTCTATTAAAAATTAAAACAATTTTTTTTATGATAAAATGACATAAATAAACCAAACTTTATATTTTTATAAACTATAAATACATAATTGTTAAGATGTTGTAACACCATAATATATCCTCTTGTAATACATGTAAAACCTATTTTAATTCTATAACACATGTAAAAAATATTTCATATAAAATAAGTATATGTATAAAATTATATAAAACAATATGATCATTAAATATAATGTTTTAAAATAATCCAACCTAAGATACCAACTTTATTTAATTGATGTTTTAATTATTTTTTCAAATTTCTTATATTTTTTCAAACATTAAATAAAATTAAATAACAAATTTATTACACATTTTACTTATTTTAAGGGGATCCATTGTCATTTGGAAAATAAGTATTTGATAATGTTGTTGTGGATTATCTTTTATTTTATTAAATATATATTGATGATTTCATTGGAGTTTGGCATGGCCCTAGAAAATATTTTGATGCTTTTATTACTACTTATGGCTCTTTCCATTCAAGTATCAAAATTATTGTCTTTGTTTGTAACTGTGAGGTGATTTTCTTGGACACAATGTTTTTCAAGGGGCCTAATTTTGCTCAAAGTGGAGTTCTTTGCACTAATTTATTTCAAAATTTGATGAATGCTTACTAGTATATCCCTAATTTCTCCCATCATATTGTTCACCAAAAGAAGGTCTTCATCTTAAGTGTATTGAATAGGTTCTTTGTTAGAGAAAGTTCGAGGGAATGATTTATTTTTATTAATTTTTTTTTTTTTTTAGTGGACTCAAAGAAAAGGAATATCAGATTATATTTCTCCTTCATCACTTTGTGAAAGTCAAATTTCATGATAGGCCCTCATTTTTGGCTAGAGTTTTGGAGCAAGCAACAGGAAAACATGATTTCAAAATAAAAATAATTCCACTTATTTTAAAATTGGACAATTGCAAATTTGCTAGAGACCTCTGCATTAGCATAAATATTTTATCTCCAATATTTAAAATATGGATAAAAGATACGAAGCTCAAACACATTGCTCATGGCATCATTTATTGGAAGAATAAAAAACCTTTCAGATCTTATCTATGTAAAAATAAAATTATTTGAGGGACTCTCTTTCTCGCCTTGTAATTTCATTCCTTTAATGCACTTTTGCTTTTCATGGGGTGGATATTTTTATTTATTATTGAGCTTTGGCTTCAAGTCTTTTTAAAATATTGGTCTATAAACCTATAGTTTGTATTAAATAATTGGGTATTATTTTATTCCACATGCATTACTCTTCGGCTACCTTCCTAGATTTAGGATTTATAATGAGGGGTTGTACCTATTTAAATATCATACTTCGTTGATGAGACATGTAGGTAGAAACATATTTGAAGTTTTGATGTTGCCCTCTAGAGTTATGATTTATAATGAGAGGTTGTACTTATTCAAATATCATACTTCGTTGATGAGACCTGTAGGTCAAATTGTGTTCAAAGTTTTGATGTTGTATTACTTCCTTTTATTGGAGTTTTGATGTTGTGTTACTTCCTTTTATTAGAAAAAAATTCAATCTCATCTCTTTTGTTCCTTTCCTAACTCATGTTTTTTTTTAATTTTTTAATATTTTTGCTTTTGTTTTCTATCATGCTTTTGTTGATGGTATTATAATATTCACTTGTGTGTAATGTGATTTGGTGAACCAAAAAGCCTCCATCACTAGTAGTATGCTCTTCACATGTTCATAAGTAATCTCATGAATCAAAAATTAGTTTATATTTTTTGAGTACTGCTACACTATGTTCCACTTTTGCTTAATGCTAAAAAAGTATTTGCATACATACATGATTTACATCATGATAATTATTTAGAAATTATTCATTTGTTATCTAGTAATATTAGAACTTAAATCTCAATATTTAAAAGTCATATTCAATCACTTAATTTCATGATATTTGATAAGATTAATTAACATGTATATTGAAAAGTCATAATTATTTTAAAAGGAATTTTATGATATATATTTGTTACAATAAATTTATTGTAAAATATTTGATAGTGACAAGATGTTCATTTATTCTAATCTATAACAAGATATACCAAAGTTTCATTCATATTTTTATCTAATAAAAGTAACTAAAAAAATTAAATAAAGTGATTTTGATAAATTCTCATAAGGCTCATGTTATAAAAATAATAAACCTCTAAAATAAATGGTTACAAGATTTTAAACTATTATAATTTATATCAAGATAATACCAAAGTTTGCTTCATATTTTTATATAATAATAATAAATAAAGTTCATCTTTTTTTTAATAGTTAATACAATAATAATATACATTGATGGATAATACATCTTTGCTTCATTGATTTATGGTTTCACAATATTTAATTCTCATTTTTGTGTTTACGTTAATCGTCATAAATAATTTTTATCTTATGATAAATAAGTTGCAAAAGAATCTATTATATTTGTTAAAGAGAATATAATAAATTTGTAAATAACATCTTATATAATCTGATAATTTTTTGTTTTTTAATACTTATAAACTTTACAATAAATTTTTAATAGGTTGTTATGTGAACGAATCCATTTTATAAAGGTATATGGATGGACTAAGCTGAAATTAAAAATTAATTATGCTAGAATAAAAAGAGTAGTAGATGTAAGATGTGGATGCAAGAAAGTATATGGAGATTTGAAAAAGGTTTAAACCCTTTCAATAAAACTCATTTTATCTAGCTCTTTCAAACTAGTGATGTTCATATATGACAATGGAAGATTATTCTTATTCAAGGTCTCTCAATTGATCCAGGCTACCAAATTCTTATCCAATATTCTTAGAATACGTTTTATACCTCTTGTTCCTCTTGATGATAAAGTTATTTGGAAACCATACCAAAGTGGTATGTTAAGTGTCAAATCTACTTTCTTTGTTAGTGACCATCCTGATGTGCATGGTTTCCTTGCTAAAGAAGTCTAGGTTAAACATCTCATTCCTAAAATTGTAATTTTTTTGGCTTGTTGTTTTAAAAAAATTCCAACTCTTGATAATCTTCAAGCCACATGTCTTGTTATCCCTAATTGCTATTATTTGTGTAAGTGTAATCTTGAGACCCTTCAACACCTATTTTCAGAGTGCCCTTACTCATTAGCTATTCTCTATTTTATTTTCTCTTTTTTTAGTATCAATTGGGTCCAACCTCACTCCATATTTGAATTTTTTTTTTTTTTTTTTTTTGGTGGTGGCCACAAGGGGTAAACAGAGTGTGACCACGAGGGAACCATTACATAACATATCCACAACATGTGAGGCGAGAGATTTGAACCTGGGCCTCTCAAAAACTAGAGAAGTTTAACTACCCACTTGCTCTCCAACTCCTCTACATGGGCGGATAGTCCATATTTGAATTTTGCCTCTAATGGTCTTCTCCTTTTTCTTGTTCAAAGCTTAAAGTTATTTGGAATTTCATACTTCCCCACTATCTTTGGTCCATCTAGAACGAAATAAATAATAGAGATTTTCGTAATTTCTTCAAAGATATTTCTTCCTTTGGGAATCTTCTTTTATCTTTTGCCTCAAAAAACTCTTGTATTGTGCCCCAAAAAGATGTTCCCACCCTAAAGAGGAAACTAGATCTTTTAACATCTTTAGGTTGTGTTCCCCATTAGGTTGGATCAAATTTAATTTTGATGGAGCAGTGAAAGGAAATTTAGGTAGACAAAGAGTAGGAGGTCCTTTTCATGATCACATGGAAAATATCTTATTGGCCTTTGCTAAGAATATATGAATCAAAAATAATAATTTTGTGGAGGGAAAAACACATTTTTAAGATCTTAACCTTTTTGCTGATTTTTCTTGCTCAAATTTAATCATAGAAGGAGATTATCTTAATCTTAATAATCAGCTAAAAAATTAGACCTAGTCCAATTGGAGGACCCAAAACCTTTTTAAAGAATCCAATAGAATCTTTTAAATGAGGATTAAAAATCTTGATTGACCACATCTAACATGAAAGCAATTGAGTTGCTGACGTGCTAACCAATACTGAGGTATCTTAGGAAGACATGTTAGTGTGGCATTCCAACTTCCCTCATGATTTCCTTGCTTGCATGAAAGACATCAAATCCAATCAACAAGTTTGTTCCTGAGTTCATGAGTGCCCTATCTAATGTCCTATTTCTTTATTATTAGATCGTGTTTTTCTTGGATGCCTCTTCTTGTCATCCTAGATTTTTGGGGATGGCTTTGAACTTTGGTTTATTTTTCCTTTGTAGGCTTGTGTCTATTTCTCTTTTGGTGGAGCAGATCATCTCCCAAATTTTTCTTTTAAATATTGTCTTTGGAGACTATATTTTTTATTCTAAGTTCACTTTGTAAAATTATCGAGGAACCTTCTCAAAACCCTTTCGTTTCTCTATCAATAAAAAATACTCATTTTGTCACAATAAAAAAAAAAAAATATTAAAATTTATACTAATTTTCCAAATGATACAAATACATCTAAAAATATATATAGTGCAGCATCAATAAGCCAAGATAATTTTTAGATTCAATATATATTATAAAATAAACAAATAATAAAATTACATAACTAAACCAATTAAATTTCTATGACACATTTAAAAAAACTTTCATATAAAATAAAATAATATAATTATTAAACATAGTGTTTTAAAATAATTCACCCTAAGACGCCAACTTTATTTGGTTGATGTTTTAATTCTTTTGTTCACTTTTCTTATATTTTTTCAAAAAAAAAAAAGAAAACAAATTTATTACACCTTTCACATATTTTAAGGGGATCCAGTAGCAAGACTTTGTAACATTAAACAAGAAAACTGAGGTTTAAATCAAGATTTTATTCAATTATATAATATTCGAAGTCTAACTTATATGGATATAAACATAAATTTTTCAATAATATATAAAACTGTGGACTTCATTTTAAATTTGGAAGATGATGAGCCGTTATATATGAACTACCTACTTACTTTTGTGCCATTTCCAAGTAAGGCAAATATAAACGTAAGTGGATTTAAGCCTGAGAGCAAAGCAACACCGCAACGGCAAGGGTGAATTAGTTGAAAACAATTTTAAATTTGATAATAGAATTGAAAACAATTTTAAATTTGATGATAGAATTCCGCACGAAATGTGTGGCAACTATAACAATAACACTAGCTGATAGATACCTCAATAGTTCCCCATCAAAATTGGGCCCGAAATGTGGCAACTATAATAATAACACTAGCGGATTCAAAATTTGGCATTCATAACATTGATAGCCTGTGTATTTAATTATTTATATGAAAAGGCCTCTAATTTATAGAAGGCAAATCTGTACAATATGGGTCGACTGGTAAAAGGTGAAGATATTATCAAAAATGTCACTTTACATAACTTATAAGCATAACATACATCTAGCCGAATTTGTGGAAGTTGTCCACCAATATAGATAGCAGCCATAAGCCATCCCAACCAGGTTGTTACTTGTCTAGAAGATTCATCTCTTTGATCTTCCACGTACACTCTAATTCGCTTACTAAATTTTCACATCACACAACATACAAATTTAAAAAAAAAAAATACTATATATTTTTTTTAGAAAATTAAATTAGATTTGATATCATTTGACAGATTTTATCTTTTTATATCAATTGTTGGATATTGTTGTACTTGTATTAATTATGGGTAGTTCTGGATTTGACTCCAGTTGCTCAACAAGTCCTCTGGGTTTGCATTTATTGGGTGTAAGTGTGTTGGTGAGCCTTTCCTGCCTTTCATTCCTGGTCCTATATATATATGAGTCCTTGGTATTAGTTTGATAGCGAGTAGAAGGAACCAAAAGGAGACAAATGGAGGAGAAGAAAACCTAAAGGAAGACTTCGAAGAGTGAGAATCTGAAGTTGCAACATTTAGATCCTCTTGTGATAGTTTATCCTACAATAGATTAGTCTAGCTTGTAGATGTTTGTAAAGCTTTTGTACAAAGAAGCATCTGATGATAGGTTTTGTTTTAAGCATTGTAAAACTGCAATCGTAGTATCTTTCTATTTTGGTCAATATAAAAATTTATTTGTGCATATCTGAGATTTTGCATGATAGTTTTATCTTTGTGCATCCCATGGTTTGAAAACCCTTGGGGGAAAAAATAACTTGGGTGGAAGTTATAGTTTTATTTTATTGGCGGAACCTTCAACTTTGGTCCTAAAGCAGATTTTAAGTCTAAAACTCATCGAGCAGATTTAGCAAATCTCCATCCAAGTATTATTACCGTCACTACTCAGGCGACACTTTTGACGCTGACTTTGGATGGACATTTTGTTATTTTACCGCCCAACAATTGAGTAGTACTTTCCAAGACTAAGTTGGATGGATGTCATTTAAAACCTCGTCCAAATTTCAATTTTTACCTTCTTCACAAAAGATACCGCCAAACATGTTTACTCCACCATCCTTATAGTTTTGCCACCCTCCCATCCGCCCATTATTATTTCAAATTGGTATCAGAGCTAGTGCCTTCCCATGGAATATAAGAACGAATGGCTTTCAACATCAATTATTTGCATTTGTAGATCCTACGGTTCAATGGCAAGAACTACAATTACTAGCGCATTCAAATGAAAATATTTTTTGGGTCTCAAGGTCTATGGGACCTATTGGAGAATGGCTATCCAGAACTTGTAGATACAAAAAATTTGAGTGCTCTCTCCTAAGCATAGTTAGAACTGTTGAAAGAGAATTAGAAGAAAGGTGTGAAGGCATTATTTTATATAACAAAAGTAGTTGAGGAAACCCATTTTATGAGAATTGTAGTAGCAACCAAATCAAAGGGGGCATGTGAAATTTTAACCAACTCCTTCCAAGGCACCAATAAAGTAAAATTGGTGTGGTTGTAGATGCTAAGAAGAGATTTAGATAACTTGCAGATGAGTGAGTCAGATTTATTTACCCAAACAATGGGTATCATCAATCATATGAGGTTGAATGAAGAGAATGTTGAGAACCAAAGAATAGTGGAGAAGATACTAAGGAGCCTACCAACCAGGTTAAAATCGGTGGTGACAGTGATTGAAGAGTCAAAGGATTTGATAATACTTTATATAGATGAGCTCATAGATTCTCTACAAACACATGAGTGGAGGTTGATCTGATCATATTAGTCCTCATTAGAGCAAACATTCAAGATGCAAGTCTCATTTTGATATAGTAGTAGAAGTGAAGATTCCCACAAATCTACCTGAATTTCTCAAGGAGGTAGAGGACATAGCAATAGAGGCAATTGTGGAAGAGGTCAAAAGAGAGGATAAAGGTCAAAATTCAATGATAGAGAGACCTATTGCAACTTTCATCAAGCAGGAGGAAGTGGTAATGATAGAAATCAGGAAGGAGGATCAAACTAGAGATATGACAAATCCAAGATCCAGTGTTATTACTGCAAGAAATTAGGTCACTATAGTTATGAGTGTAGAAATAAGTTGTTAAAATATAACAAGCAACAAGCCCACTACATAATTGAATCTGAATATATAGTGTAGAGATGTATGTGGAAATTTATTGTTAACTTACAATACTGAAGAAAAGATTGAGAACAATACCTAGTATCTTGATAGTGGGTGTAGTAACCACATATCTAGGAACAAAGAGATGTTATTATAGTTGTATGAAACCATCAAGTCTGAGGTGAATATGGGGAAAAATAGCAAGGTACCTATCATGGTAAAAGGAATGATCATTATCTGTACCAAACAAGGTGAAAAAAGCACATCCCTTATGTGTATTATGTGCGTAGATTGAAACATAATTTGTTGACTATTGGACAACTTGTTTAGAGGAGGCAAACTGTGTAATTTAAAAATAGATCCTATATCATCAGAGACAAAGAGAATGGGCTCATAGAAAATATGTCCATGATAAAGAATAGGATTTTTCTATACAAATTCAAAATTAACTCCTAATTTCATTTAGTGCAGTTGTGAAAGATGCTACATGGTTGTGGCATCTCATATTCGATCACCTAAGTTTTAGTGGCCTGAACTTGCTACACAAGAAACAAATGGTGAAGGGTTTACTCCTTATAGAGCAACCCAATCAAGAATGTGAAGGTTGCCTAGTTGGCAAGTATTACAAAGATGTGTTCTCTATCAGATAGTCATGAAGAGATTCACAACCACTAGAGTTTGTGCATTTAGATATCATCGGTCCTATGCAAACCAACACATTTATTGACAAAAAGTACTTTCTTACTTTTATAGATTATTTAAATCAGAGGATATGGGTATATCCCATCATAAAAAAATAGAATTTTTTGGTAAATTCAAGGAGTTCAAGGCTTTGGTTGAAAGACAAAGTCGCTATTATGTGAAGACTCTTAGAATAGATGGAGGAGATGAATCCATCTCCAGTGATTTCCATAATTTCTGCAAAGCAAATGGAATTCAAAGGTAGTTCATAGGTAGATATACAGCACAATAGAATGGAATTGCAGAGAGGAAGAACATAACTATAATGGATGTGGCAAGGAGCATGCTGAATGTAAAGGCATTACTACATGAGTTCTATATAGAAGCTATATGTTGTGTAGTTTATATGTTAAATAGTATCTCACTAAAATTGTGAAGGACGTGATCCCTCAAGAATCTTGGAGCAACTCTTAAGAAATTTTGGGTGCATATCATATTAATATATTCTAGATGAGAAGAGAAATCAATTGGACGACAAAGCAGAAAAATGTATCTTCACTGGTTATAGTGAAAAATCAAAGGCTTAAATATTATATAACACTTCCACAAAGAAGTTGGTAATAAGTTTTTATGTGAAGTTACTGGAATATGAAACTTGGAACTAAAAATCCAAAAACTGGTCAACAAGAACCAACAATTATTAATTCTGAGGACTTGAATGAAAATAGACTACATCCACTTGTACCTTCAAGCAGTAATACTGATGTCAGCTACAACACTATCTCATCACCATAATCACCTCCACTTGCAAGAAGGATATCCAACATGAAGAATCCATAAAAACTAAGGAGCTTGTAAATGAGGTAAACTAGAAATTAAATAGATGAATAAAATTCTATTTTTGCTTTATTTTTTGAGTATGAACCAATTTCATTCAAAGAAGCAATTCATAATATAAAATGGGTGAAAGCTATGGATGATGAGATAGAAGCCATAGAGAAAAATTAAACTTGCCATTTAATGGATATTCCAATAGGAAATAAGACCATTAGAGTAAAATGAGTATAAAACTAAATTTAATACCCAAGGTGAGGTTGATAGGCATAAGGCTAGACTCATGGCAAAAAGCTACATGTAGAAATCATGGATTGAATACCATGAGATGTATGTACCTATAGTGAGGCTTGACACAATTAGGATGATCTTGGCATTAAGAGCCCAAAAAGGTTGGAATGTTTACCATATGGATATCAAGTCTGTGTTCCTCAATGGGGTTTTTGAAGAAGCAGTCTACATAGACCAACCACCTAACTATGAACTAGAAGGTTAAGAAGGTAAGGTCCTAAAACTGAGGAAAGCTATGTATGGGTTGAAGTAGGCATCTAGGCTTGGTACAACTGCATTGATGCTTACTTTCAGGAGAATGAGTTCATAAAATGCCCATATGAACATACTTTCTACATGAAGACAAATGTAGAAGGGGAAATGACAATAGTTTACTTGTATGTATATGATATGATTTATATTGGCAATAGCAACATGCTATTTGAATAGTTCATAAATACCATGAAGAAGGAATTCAAGATGATGGACTTAGAGCTGATGAAATATTTTTTTGGTATTGAAGTTACTCAATCTATGGATGGTATCTTCATTTATCAAGGCAATTATGCTAAATATGTCTTGAAGAGGTTTAATATGGAGGATAGCAAACCTAATGAAACATCAATTACAAAAGAGATGAAACTAAGCAAGAATGATTGTTGTAGCAATATTGATCCAACATTCTACAAGAGACTTGTTGGAAGTCTGATGTATTTGACAACAACTAGACCTGATTTAATATCTACAATGAGTCTAATTAGTAGACTTATGCAAGCATAAAATAACACTCACTTGCATGTAGGCAAAAGAATATCACGGTATGTCAATGGGACAAAGCACCATGAAATTTTCTATGTAAGAAAATACCAACTTGAACTTCTTGGCTACACAGATAGCGATTGGGTTAGAAATATAGGTGATCGAAAGAGAACTTTTGATTATGATTTCCATATTGGATAGGTTTATTTTTCAACGTCATCAAAGAAGCAACCAATTTTTGCATTATAAACTATGGAGGTGGAGTATGTTACCGCCACTTCAGTCACATGCTAGGAAGTTGGGAGTTGAATCATCAACCAGAAGGGGCAACAACTATATTCTGTGACACAAATTTTGCCATAGCACTATCAAAGGATTTAGTGTTTCATGGAAATACCAATAATATTGGTATTCAATACCATTTCATCATAGAACTAGTGAAATATAAAGAAATTGAGTTATTATTTTGCAGGTCCAAAGACCAGGTTGTAGATATTTTTACAAAAACTTTTAATATATAAGACTTTAATACATTGAGGAAAATGATCGGTGTCAAAGATTTAATGAAATATATTTTAAAGGAGGATGTTATAATTTTATTATGTGCTTGTATTAATTACCAATAACTCACAATTTGATTGCATTTTTTTAGCAAGTCCACTAGGTTTGTATTTATTGTATGTCAGTGTGTTGGTGAGCCTTTTCTAACTTTCCCTATATCCCTAGCTCTATATATATGTGTCATTGATATTATTTTTATAGTTAGTATAAGGAGTGATAAGGAGACATATAGAGGAGAAGAAAACCTGTAGAAAGTTTTCAAAGAGTGAGGAACTAAAGTTGCAGTATTCAAATCATCTTGTGATAGTTTATCCTACAACAACACAGTCTAGCTTACATAATTTTCTAATGCTTATAGACAAAGAAACATCAAGTGATAGTCTTTGCTTTAAGCATTGTAAAACTGCAATGGCAATATCTTTCTATTTTTGTCAATATGAGAATTATATTTATTTGTGCATATTTGATATTTTGCATGATCATTTTATCTTTTTGCATCCCACAATTTGAAAACCCTTGGGAGGGTGAAAATATATTGGACAAAATTTATAGTTTATTTTATTGGAAAAACCATCAACTTTGGTCCGAAGGTAAATTTTAAGCATAAAACCCATCAGGTGGATTTTATTACCACATAAGTATTATTACCACCCACTGCTAGGGTGACACTTTTGAAATTGACTTTGGGCAGACGTTTAGTTATTTTACCACCCAAAAATTGGGCGGTACTTTCCAAGACTAAGTTGGAAAGTATAACCAACTTTCAATTTTTGCCTTCCATCCAAAAGCTCCTGCCAAGTGTGTTTACTTTTTCTGCCTGATAGTTTTTTTTGCACTTCCATCTACCCATAATTATTTCATATTTAAGGCATCAAATTGATTCACAGTTACCTACAAAATTTTTGTCCTTGTTATTATAATAACATATATTTCTTATAATAATACATACCAGGTACCTCACTAGCGAGTTCCCCTAATCCTCCAAAGGAGGTCAAGGGTTCAAGTTTTGTGGCCTACGTAAAATATAAAAAAAATCTTGGCTATCCTGATGGGTATATCTGAATGGGACAAGCCCATGGAACATAAATCCTGGTCATGGGAGATACGGGGAACAATTTTCCTTAACAAAGGTTTATTGTAAATATTCTTTTAGAGCTAGTTGATTTAGGTTGTGGAATCCTCTCAAAACCCTTGATGTTCAACTAATTATTAAAAAAATATATATGTTTCTTAAGTCTACTTAGAATAATACTCAGGAGCAATGCTATTTTATGTATGAATATTCAGATTTTCATCCCACTAATAAATAACAATGTTGAAGCCATATGGAGAGAGGGAAAGAGGAAAAACAATTGGTTTTATTATTTTGTGTAGAGAAGTACTTGGATTTTCCTATGAAATGTACTTGGAATTTTTACATATAAAAAACTTACAAAGGCATTATGATATTTGATTTTAGAGGATACTGAGATATAATATTAATGAGTAGTCCTTCCTCGTCCAATGATGACTAGTTTAAGATGTAGCTTGGACCATTATTAGCACACCCACAAGAGTGTAACGCATATGAACCTAGAGTAGGAATGTTATTACTTCCAAAATATCTAACAAACCTAAGAAATAAAATGTTATAATTTAATATTTGAGATAGTGTAAACCACACTTAAAAGGGCATAGTTGTAAGTGAAATAAAATTTGACTATAAACTATGTTACTAAAAAGCAATAATTTGAAAAATATGTATCATCACAATTAATAATTTTAAGATAAATCAAAACTAGAGAAACATATGCAACAAAATGAACTTACCTGTAATACATATGATTTTAACTATCCTATCAATGATAAACATGACACTATTATCAGATTACAAGATTTGTTGGAATATGTTATTGTTCTCGTGGTCGTTTCATAAGAATTATTAATGTTTTCTGTCACAGTGTCATAGGCCATCTTGGTTTTATAACTCTGGTCAAAACATTTGCTTAGCTATAGCTTGGTTCTAGATCAAAATCTTGGATAGAGCCCTTGCATTCCTTGCTTTCCACCACTTGCAGACATGATCATAATATATGATCTAGAAAACTAGAACTATGGTCGTCATCATCGTATACAAAATAATATATATATATATATATTTATTAAAAGGGAGATTTAAAAGTATAGTCATTGAAATATGACATTTTTTTTTAGTAACATTTTAAGGGTGATTATGTGAGAGGATTAGAAGGCATTTTGTTGATGTTGGATATGAATAAAGCTTACGAAAAAGTCTCTTGAGAATTTTTGGATAAAGTCTTACAATATTTTAGTTTTGGGACAAATTAGAGGTTTTGAATCTTGTTTTGCATCTCCACTCCTTGGTATTCAATGGTAGTAAATGAAGAACTAATATGTTTATTTTTGGGTAAAAGAGGGCTGAGACAAGGTGATCATATATTCTCAGAACCTATAAAAGAGATGTAGGTCAAAAATTAATTTCTTGAAAAGTAGTTTGTTGTTTATTAACACTTAACAACTTAGATAGAATAAAATTGCAATAATTTTTGTTTGCAGAGTGGACAACTTTCCCACTATATATTTGGGAATGCCCCTTTTTATAGGTAGAATGAAATACTGGAATTCAGTGTTTGAGAGATTCAATAGAAATATTGTATTATGGAAGTACTCTTCCATTACTCAAGCATGGAAATCATAGCTATTGAGAGAAACACTCTAAATCTTATCCATTTTCATGATGTTTTAATTTAAAATCCCAATATTTATGCCTAAGAATTTGGAATGAATGTAGAGGAACATTCTTTAGACTAGTGTAGAAGAGAAACAAAGGATTTGTTTGGTTGCATTGGAGAAAGTTTGTAGGCCTACGCTACAAGGTGGTATGGGCATAAAATTGTGGTGGTAACAAATGATTGAGCATGATCAATGTTGGGCTGAAATATTCTTTGCACAATATCTTGAGAACATAATCCCATTTTCTTATACCTCAAATCCACCTTTAGGATCATCTTTGTGGAATGATTTGATCAAAACAATAAATATCTTATGGAAAGGTTTAAGATGGTAGGTGGAAAGAGGTGATAATATACACTTTTGGAGAAGTGCATGGGTTATGGAGAGACCTTAAATTAGTGATTAATGGAAGCACATCATTTGGCCTTTAAAGAAAAATTATGGAAACATGTTTTAGGAGTACATCAAGGGGGAAAACAATTGTAGAGTGTGGCACATGTTGAAGTTAGAAGGAGATAATGTAATTATGCAAAGTAAGCCTAACTATCTCAATATTTGCTTATAACATTACTATCTACAACTCAATATAGGAGAGGATAGGATATTTTGGGGTCATAATCCTAAAGGAATATTTACTTTTAACATAGCTTTTGTCTTTGAAATGGAAAAGGAGAAGCATAATTTTCCCTTCCATGGAGTTTTGAATAAATATATCCTATTGAAGGTGTTTCTTTTTTCCCCTGGTTGGCATTGTAAAATCAAATATTGACAATGGATAATATTAAAATAAGAGGGATGATAATTCCTAATAGGTGTTATTTATTGGGATGAGAAGATAGATGATCATAATTTTATCCATTTCCTCCTTTCTTTGAAGGTTTGGTATATGCTTTTTCAATCACTTAAAACTCAATGTGTGACAACAAAGTCTTTGGAGGCCTTATGAGAAATCTAGGTTAACCCTTATCATAGTCCCTGAATGAATAGAATTTACCTTTTACCCAACTTTATTTGATAGATCTAAAGAGATATAAATAAATAAGTGTTCCACAACAAGGCTAATAACATAGAGGTCATTATTAGGAGAATGTAACTGATAATATGGACAACCAAATATATGAAAATGATTTGGAGGAAGAAATAGTAATGAACTAGGGATTATTGAGAGCTATAGGTAATCAAATTAGCTAGCCAAAGAGAAATGTGATATGGAATCCTCTCCCATAGAGTGGGTAAAAATAAATTTTAATGGATCCTATAAAGGTAATCCAAGGAAGTCTAGACAAGAAGGGGTTCTAAGATGTAGCTCAAGGGTAATGATCACTTGTTATATGGTGAAATTTTACGAAGCATCTAACCATATAACATAGATGGGAGTGATGAATATAATATTAAGGCTTACAAATAAGATGAATGTTATGAATATTATAGAGAAAGGAGATTTTATGGATATCATTAATGCTTCGAATGCCAAGCAAACTACAAGTTGAAGTATTGAAAGTATTATTCAGGATGCAATGAATGTACTATTAGGCATGAAGTCATTTGTGATCCAGATTATATATAAGGAAGGTAATGTTGTGGTTGGTGTTATGGAAAACATGAGAGTTTATATGGATGGATCCAAGGTATATAATTAATTTTGCCCAAAGGCTTTCATGATTATAACTTTAAAAGAGGAAAAAGCTTTCAGTGTTTCTAAGTTATAAGTTTTAGAGCTTTAGGAGAATTGATCAATGTAATAGATATATTACCATGGGGAAAGTTTTCAAGGAAACTAAACTAATATTTAGGATCTAAATAAAGAAGGTTGTAGTTTGAATGATGACTAGGTGGATGCTTTTGAAGATATCAAGAAAGTGGAACTAAAGTAAGGCAAAATTGAAGATTTTATCTAAATCCAATAGAGAACTAATCAAAGCTATCATGATCGTCCTTGGAGGATATTTTATTTTTGGATGAATAAGGTTCTAGTTATGATGCTTTGTTGACATAATGATTGGAAATATTTATTTAGTTGTACAAAATATTTATGTTGTGAAGAAATGGTGTAATTATTTTATGGTTGATTGATTATTTAAGAAATGAGTACTCTAAGTAGATATTTTATGAAAATATGATGTTTACTAATGTTTTTCCATGCTCTTGAGGAACATATTTTATTGAGGAAGGAAGAATAGCATTATCTTTAGAGATGAAATATATTTAGATAATGTCCTTATAAGATATCTTATTTATGAATAAATTGTTTTATTCACCTTTTAGAAATAAGATATATATTAATTTGTTAAGTGTTGTTATGTTCTTTTTCTGAATGGTGGCAAAGATTTGAGAAGACCCACTTCTTCTTGCAAAAGTGGTTGAGTTGGCCATCACCTCAAAAGAGAGATCAAGCTAAGTGATTGGGGATTATGAGCAGTTTTTGAGCGGGAAGCATGATGGGCATTAAGATCCGATATATGTGGATGGAGAAGGGAGAAGGAATTAGTTTAGAACTTCTTGGAAGGATGATAGGGAAGAGGAAAGTGTGAGCAGTAAATTCTAATAAATGAGGAGATGACCTAGTTTGGAAACAAAGGGTGTTAATTCTAGAATCGATAGCATATTGAGGTAAGTCTCAAAATTGTCTCACCTTACTGAGCTCACACATGTATACCATACGAAAAAAAGACTTTCATTTCTTGTTTTAAATTGGGTTTTAAGTTTCTAAGAAGTCTTGGAAGGAGTTCTTATTACAACAACATTAACTTTGTCAATGTCATAACAAGAGAGAAAAATCACTATGGAGGAGACTCTCTCCAAATGTTGAGTTTGACAAATATCTAAATGAAAAGAAAATTTTTGGTTATATTTTGTTTAATATTGGAACTCAGTGGTATCCATTCTGTTAGAGATTCAAATGATATTTGTATAGGGTTGACATTAAAACAACAATATTTAGCTTTACTCATTATTTTTGGCTTATCATGTATACTATTTATGGAAGGTAAGTTTGCCATATTAAATATTGGTAGAGGTTTTGTTATGTGTTGTGTTTAAGCAGCACAACCTCCTCATCTTTGAGAAATGGATAGATATTTTTGTAAGACCTTTGGTTAATTATTATTTTAGATAGCACCATGGGTGAATTTGTGCTTGTTATAGTAGTGGGGAGTTGTTTCTTTAGCTCTTACCCAAGAGGAACCCTCAGTCATATGTCCTATAAGATATCAGGTGTCAGTACCAAGAAACTCGTAAAGTCTTGTCTTACTGTGATTAGGTGAGTTTACTTATGTTTGTTATGGGCTTACTTAGTGGCTTACTAAATGTTGTGCAACAATAAATACCATATAAGTTGATTAAAGGGTTAAAATGAGTGAAAGGCTTAATACTCCATAGTTTTTGTGATGATATATTGTTGTTAAAAATATTTAAAAATGGTTTTGGAAAATTTGAAGTGATAACATAGATTGTTATGACTATTTGTAAAAAAATTTGGAAAATGTTGGAGTGTTAACATAGATTGTTATGAGCATTTGCAAATGGTTTTTGAACAATGTTGCAGTGTTAACATAGAATTTCATGAGTGATTGCAAGTGGTTCTGGAAAATATTTGCAGTGTTAAAATAGCTTGTTATAAGATCTAGGTCGTAAATAATTCTGATATAGTAGAATTTTAATGTAGTATAGGATATAAGACTTTTCTTAAATGTGCTCTCCTTTTATTTTTGTGATGATGACAATATTTGATTAATAATATTATCGATTGTTATGATGTGTCTCTTATTTGGAAGAGGTTTAGCATGAGGTAGTTCATGCACTAAGGGTTAAGAATGTCGATCATTTAGTGATTCCAGTTAATAGACACGAGTAGTATACACTTATTCATGCATTGATGGAAAGAGTGAAAATGGGAATGACTCGATGATGTCATTTGAAGATGACTATTATAGTGAAGAGAGAAACCAACATTCTGTTGAAATGGGTTCAAAGATAATTGAACCTCCCCATAGAATTGTTAATGGCTAGCTTAGGAAGTTAATTATCTTTTAATGTATTATGACAACTCTCTTTAAATTAATAAATGACTTTTGATTGCTAGGTTTTCCCTACGGGGCTTTATCCTAGGGTAATTTTTGGTGTTATGTGAATGATGTGGAATGTTCTTTGTGATTTAATTGATGTAAATGGCTACTATAATGATGACTAGTTTCAAGTAATGGTTAGAGTAGATTTATGTGTATATGTTGCTCAATCATATAATTAGATTCTAATGTAAATCTTATGGCGTCTTCATACTCATCATATGCTAATGCTATAACTTTCCAAGTGTAATGAATGTTCTTAAATAGTAATGAATTATGGCTAGTAGAGAGCTTACTACTATTGCATATTGTTAATCAAATAAAATTTATAGTTGGCTTGTTATCAATGAATAGCATAGTGTTAGCTAAGGAAGCTAAAATATTTCTTGTAAATCTATCTCACGTGTGAATGATTATAATGATATTATAGGCTCCTTAAGAACTAAAATATGTGTATTTAACTATAGATATTAGAGAATGATGAAGACTATATTATATTACATGGTAGATCCATGCGAGGTTAATGATTTCAAAACCTTTCTTAGAGCAGAAAGCCAATTTGATGTTGTCACAAAATAAGTATGGAAATGGCACAATTTTGGAATGACTAACTCATATAGTGGATGAGAGAGATAGTTGAATTCCAACATGTTCTTGAAATCAATATAGAAAGAATTATGTGGTGTGATAAGGATAGCTCACTTCTTTAAAAAGATAGAAATAATATGGGCTAGATTATTAAAATATCAATGAGATGGATAACAAGCTTCTTTAGACATAGAGATAGAGGAGGGGTTAACTCATTAGAATACTAATGAGAAGGATAGCCCAAAAAGTTATTACCTTATACCTAGCACTCTCAGATAGACAAAATGATGAAATATGTGGAGATAGGTGTGCCTTGTGAAGAATTATCGATAACATTAGTAGTGAGTAGTGTGAGAATAACTCTATGGGATTATCTCCATCCCTTAAGGGATAAAGGGTTTAATTAATTATAATAAAAATAAAAGTTTTAAGGATAATTGGGTTATGACATTTGGTATCAGATCCTAGGTTCTTAGTCGAATAGACACAATATGCAAGGGTAGCTATAGTGTATGATCAAAAATATACCTAAGTAGGGTTTTAACTCGGTCAGATAGAATGACTATGAATTTAGTTATTTTAGTCAATTGACTCCAAATGAATCTTATGTGTGTGACCAGGGATAATACCACCAAAAGAAAGGAGAGAAAGTGTTTCCCCAAAAACAAGGTAAATACAACAGACCAACATAGAGGGTGAAACCCCAGATGTAGGTTCAGAGAACCCTAGTGACGAAAGAGATGATATTATAGAAATAGTAGCCCAACTTCATGAACAACTAGAAACATAGAGATATATGTTGAATTTTATGTTGAATCGGGAAACACCATATACAAACTCTATAATAGAATAGATAAATGAATATCTTATAGAAGCACAATAGGCTAGTATTCATCTAGAGGTTGAATTGGGTAAGGATATGAAGTATTTAAAGTATTCCAAGTTTAATGGAGAGGAGGATGGTGAAAAATCCAAATATTGGTTGAAGAAAATAGAAACCTATTGTAACATGAAGAATTAATCCTCGGAGACTCATATTTTATATGCCACTTTACTTATTCAAGGTGTTGGTCTAGACTAGTGGGAGACACTTAGTACAAGAATGGGTCTTGAGGCAGTAGTGGATTTGAGTTGGAACATGTTTGTAAAGGATTTTAAGGATAAATTCCTCATAGAACACTTCTACTCCTGGAAGTTTGAAGAGTTCACTAAACTTTGGTAGGGAATTAGGATAGTGGAAAACTATTATCAAAGATTTGTCAAGCTTCTAAAGTATGTGTTAGTTTATAGTGAGAAAATGAAGATCCATAAGTTCATACTAGGAGTGGATCCTAGAATAGGATAGGAGGTGGACATGCGTGAACTTGTTACTCTTCAAAAGACCTACAATTTGGCTAGAAAGGTTGAAACCTATCTCAAACCCTATTTTGATTATGATGGGTTAGACAAACATGGCAAAGAGTCTCTAAGGAAAAGAAATAGTTTTGGCTTTGTTATGTGGGAAGGAAAGCAAGTTAGTAAGAACTTCCCTAAGCAAAACCAAAGGAATGATAGGAGAAGGGATGTTCCAAAAGTGGTTTCAAGGAGAGAACTGAAACCCCAAAAATCACAATATTGGTAACAACAGATCAAATCAAGGATAGGGTAGTCCTCCCATCACACCAAAGAAATTAGTTGAGGGGTAGAGACAGAAGACACATCCAAGATCTAAAATTGGATTTTTTGATTGTGGTGGACCCCACTACCCTAAAAACTATCCATGCAAAGTGGGATTGAGTTAGAAGGAAAAGGAACCAATGTACAAGGAACCCACAAGCATGGAATTGGTGCACAATATTTATACAGTGATAGGAAAATAGGATTTGGAAAGGTAAACCACTCTATTGCTAATATGGGATAAGGTATTTGGTAGAAATGTTAAATTTTAATTGATAGTGGTACTACAGATAGTTTTGTTTACACTAATTTAATTAAATATATATCCGTAAGACCTAGAATCTTGGCACATGGGTGGAAAGTTGAGTATGGATTAGGACAAACCTATTCTATGAGTAAATACTAACCTATGGTATAAATTACCTTGCCTAGTGGGAAGACCATAGAATGTCTTTATGTTGCACCTTTACATACCTTTGATGTGATCCTGGGAATAGATTGACTATAGGCACATAGGTTTTTAGTCAACTTTCAAGATATATGGATAGATTACATGAATGGTAGTGGGAAAGTATAAAGGGTGTAGCGCATTTAAGGGGCTTTCCAATCCCAAATCCTTTTAGTAATTCAACTCAATAAATCCATGAAGAAAGAGGAAATGGTTTATGTTAAGATAAATAATGTAGATGATGAAATTAAGGAAGATGTGTTTGGTATATGTCCACTTTTGTAAGAGTTTAGGGATGCATTTATAGAATATTTACCTAGAATACCACCCAAACGGGAGTTTGACTTCATAATTGAGCCTCAAACTGGAGTAGAAAACATACATAGAGCTCCCTATAGAATGAACCCGATAGAAATGCAAGAGATAAAAGTGTAGTTATAGGGGTTACTGGAGAAAATACTAATCAGACCTAGTGTGTCACCTTAGGGTGCACTAGTTCTTTTTATGAAGAAAAATGATGGTTCCTTAAGATTATGTATTGATTTAAGGATGTTAAACAAGGCAACTATCAAGAATAGATATCCCCTACCTAGGATTGAAGACCTCTTCAATCAACTAAAGGATGTAATGATATTATCAAAGGTTTATTTGAAATATAGATACCATCAACTAAGGATCCAGGAGGAGGATACTCATAAGACAACCTTTAAAACTTTCTATGGACATTACGAGTTCATAGTTTTACCTTTTGGTTTAACAAATGCTCTAGCTGCATTTATGAATTTGATAAACAATATCTTTAGGAAGCATTTGGATAAATTTATGTTGATATTCTTGGATGATATCTTGATTTACTTCTAGAATAAGGTAGAGCAAAATAAACACCTTAGGATTGTGCTAAAACTGCTAAGGAAAAATTAGGTATATGGAAATTTATCCAAGTTTGAGTTTTATGTGTTAGAAGTACAATATCTAGGATGCATTATTTTGGTATAAAGTATCATGTTAGATCCTAAGAAAGTAAAGGATATTTTGAATTGGTCACCACCCATAAGTGTGATAGAATTTCAAAGCTTATTGGGGTTAACTGGTTACTATAGGCATTATGTGAAAGACTACACCAAGATCACCTCTCCAATGACTAACTTGTAGAGGAAAGGGAAGAAATTCAAGTGGTCAAATAAATGTGAATCAACTTTTGAATTTATTAAGCAAAAGCTTACCATACCTCATGTATTAAAGGTACCCAATCCTCAGGGGAAATTTTTATGTGTTTAGATACATATTTGAAAGGTTTGGGAGGAGTGGTTTCATAGGAAGAAGCAGTGATAGCCTTCGGTTCAAGGAAACTAAAGTGACATGAGCTCAATCATGTAACCCATGATATGGAAATAGTAACAGTGGTATTTTACCTCAAGAGCTAGTGATACTATTTGGTACGTAGACCATTTGAGTTAAGAACAGACCATCATAGTCTAAAATACATATTCACTAAACCCCTACTTAATGTTATGTAGAGAAGGTGGATATAATTTATTGTAGAATGCATTTTTGGCATTGAGTATATTAAATAAAAAGAGAATAAAGTTATTGATGCACTAAGTAGGAGGAGACACATAGTTGTATTGTCTCGCATCCATGTAGACTTAATGGAACAATTTAGGGATATGCAAAATCAACATGAATATTACAACCAAAATTTTGAAAATATGATAAGAAATCCACATGATAACAAATATTTTAGATTCAAAGATAGATTCATATGCTTCAAGTATAGGGTATTTATTGCTGAAATTTATGATTTAAGAAAAATTGTCTTGAATGAAGAACGTAGATCACCATATTATACTCACTTGGGGGGAGCAAATATGAGAGAGAACATGAAGAAAATTTTAATTTGTCCTAGCATGAAGAGTGACACAACTGAATTTATCACTCGTTGCCTCAAAGGTTAGAAAGTTAAAGCAAAATTTAAATATACCGTGGGACTGTTGTATTTACATGACATATCTATGCAAAAATGGTAGGTAATTGCAATTTATTTTATTTTAGGACTACCTCAAAACTTATTCCAACATGACACAATCCTATTCGTTGTCAAAAAATTGATGAAGGTTACACATTTTATACCTAAAAATACAAAATATGACAACATGGTTGTGGCTAATATATTTTCCAAAGAGATATTTTAGTGTCATGGATTCTTGAAAGTATTCATATCAAATAGGTACTCGATATTTACATCTAAGTTTTGGTAAAATTTACATCATGCCATTGGTACCCGATTGAACATAAGTTCTACTTATCACCCTTAAACTAATGGACATACTGATAGAGTGAACTAAGTGTTAGAGGATATGCTTCACATGTACTGTATGTATTAGAAGACCCATTGAGATGATTACTTGCACCTAGTAGATTTTACCTACAATAACAATTACCATTCAACTTTGGGTATGGTTCCTTTTGAAGTGTTGTATGGTAGGAGATGTAGAACCCCCTTATCATGGGATAATATAGAAAATCATATTGTACTTTGTCTATAAATGGTAAAATATATGGAGAATAAATTAAGGATGATCAAGGAATGGTTGAAAGAAAATATGAATCGATAAAAGAGATATACCAGTTTGAAGAAAAAACCACGTCATTTCATTGTTGGTGATAAAATATTTTTAATGGTGAGACCACTGAATAGCACTATTTAAGTCCATAAAATTGAACCCCTAATATTTTTGACCCTTTGAAATTTATAGAGAATAATAGCCCTATGTTATATCGACTTGCCTTACCACCCTACTTGTGCAATATTCATGACACCTTTCACATTTCTTTATTTAGGAAATATGTGGCTAATCCTAAACATGTGTGGGACTTTTCTAATTTATAGATGGCAAATCCAGAGGCTATAGAGGTTTGAAAAATAATAATCCTTTATTTTCAATCAAAATAAATGAGGAAATGTAATATAGAGTCCATTGGGACCATTACTCCGAGAGAAATGCTACATGGTAAACGTAGCAGATAGGTAGAAATGTTTCCCTCGTTTATTTTAAAATGATATGTAAACTTTTCTTTTGATGTTAAAATTCTCACAAAGTACTGTGATAAGCCTAAGGGGGATAATGTCATGACCATCATTGGTGTACATTTTATTTTTGGATGAATAAGGTTCTAGTTGTGATGCTTTATTGGCTTAATCATTGACAATCTTTATTTAGCTGTACAAAATATTTATGTTGTGAAGAAATGGTGTAATTATTTTATAGTTGATTGATGATTTAATAACTGAGTACTATAAGTAGATACTCTATGAAAATATTATGTTTAATAATATTTTACAATGATCTTGAGGAGCATATTTTATTGAACAATAAGAAGAGCATTATCTTTAGATATGGAAGGTCTTTAGATAATGTCCTTATAAGATATATTATTTTATGCACCTTTTAGAAATGAGATATAGATTAATTTATGAAGTGTTTTTATGTTCTTCTTATGAATTATGAAAGTTTAAGTCTAACAATGGCAAATATTTGAGAAGACCCACTCCTTGTTGTAAAAGTGGTTGAGTTGGCCATCACGTCAAAAAAGATATCAAGCTAAGTGGTCGAGGCTGATGAGTATTTTTCCACTCAAGAGTTAAGGTATAACATATGCTAATGGATAAGGGAGATGAAATTAGTTTGGCACTTCTTGAAAGGGGGGCAAGGGAGAGGAAATATTGAGTAGTGAAGTACAGGAAAGGAGGAGATGGCTTGGTTTAGGAGTGAAGGTTGTTCATTCTATAATTGGCAACTGATAGAGGTAGTCTCAAAATTATATCACCTTGTTGAGCTCACACCTATATACCTTAGAAAATAAAGTCTTTCATATTGTTTTAAATTGGATTTTAAGTTTCTAAGACTTACTAAAAGCAATTTTTTTTATGACAATATTAGCTTTTCCAGTGTCATAACAAGAGAGAAAAATCATTGTAGAGAAGAATCTCTTTGAATACTGAGTTTGATAGATGTCTAAATGAAAAGAAAAATTTTGGTTATATTTTGTTTAATCTTGGAACTCAACGGTATCCTTTCTATTAGAGAGTTGAATGAGATTTGTAAAGGGTTGAAATTTAACACAATAATATTTAGCTTTACTCATTTTCTATGGCGTAGCTTGTGTACCATTTATGGAAGGTAGGTTTGTTGTATTAAATCTTGGTAGAGGTTTTGTTAGGTATTGGGTTTAAGGAGTGCAACCTCCTCATATTTAACAAATGAATAGATATATTTGTAAGATCTTTGGTAAGTTATTGTTTTAGATAGCACCATCGGTGAATTTGTGCTTGTTATAGTAGTGGGAATTTTTTATTTAGATCTTACCCAAGAGGAACCCTCAGTGATACATCCTAGAATATTTTAGGTGTTAGTACCAAGAAACTCATAAAGTTTTGTGTAGATTTGAAGATGAGTGTTTGTGTCAATGTTTGTGTTAGAAGCATCATTGTGTTACTATAGTTGGGTATGTTTACTTAGTGTTTATTATGGGCTTACTTAGTGGCTCAAGAAAGGTTGTGCAATAGGAAATACCGTAGAAATTGATTAAAGGGTTAAAATGAGTGAAAGGCTTAATGCTCCTTAGTTTTTGTTATGATATATTGTTGTTAACAATGTTTGCAAATGTTTCTAGAAAATGTTGTAGGAAATAGTTGAATTCCAACATGCTCTTGACACTAATATAGAAATAATTATGTGGTGTGATAAGGATATCAAACTTCTTTCAATAGATATAAATAATAGGAGCTAGCTCATTAAAAGATCAATGAGATGAATAACACAATTCTTTCGATATATATAAAGAATAGGTGTTAACTCGTTAAAATACCAATGAGAGGTATATTCCAAGAAATTATTACCTTATACCTAGCACTCTTGCGTAGATGAAATCATGTAAGATGTGGAGATAGGTGTACCTTGTGAAGAATTGTTGATAACATTATGATGAAAAAATATTCCAGAAACAATTACGAATAGGACACAAATGAGGAAATTAAATATTATTTGCCACTTTAGGAGGGCTAAGTCCTTTACCACTTAGAGAGGGCTAAGTCTCTTATGAATGCACAATCAGAAATAATGATGAATGATGATCAAATAATAATAAACCTACTTCTATTTATATTATTAAATCAATGAATAGATTAATAATTGGAAATATAGTCGACTTGGCTATATTGGTGTTGTAACATGGCTCCCCTAATCGAAAATATTTGTCCTCAAAGGTGGAAATGACTCAAAAATATTTTGTGCTTCCCAGGTAGCATCTTCTATTGGTAAGTACTACCATTTGATCAAAAATTATTTAATGTGACTAGATAGAAGATGATGTGATCTTCTTTGCAATATTGATTTTGGTTGAAGATTTCTACATCCTTCTTCATCAAGAAATAGAAGCTATTACTAGGAGTGTACTATTTTTTCGATCACAATTTTGTGATATAAAACATGAAAAACTAGGTGTAAACGAGATGGGGGAGGAAGCTCCATTTGGCATTCTACTTCACCTATGCGACAAATTATCTTGTAAGGACCATAAAATCTTGGAGCCAACTTTTGATTAGTCTTGATATTGAATGATAGTTTTTTGTAAGGTTGAATTTGTAAGAAAACCATATATCCTATACTGAATTATTGCTCTAAAAAATGTGAGTCTTGTTGCTTCTTCATACAATCTTGTGTCTGGAGCAAATTGTCATTAAGAATGTTGAGCATTATTTGTCAGTGTTGTAAGCAATCATCTACTTGAGCGACTTTGGAAGATCCTAGAATATAATTGGTTATTGTTGGTGGTTTTAACCCATACAATGCTTCAAATGGGGACATCTTGAGAGAATAATGGTAAGAAGTGTTATACCACCATTCTACTAATGAAAGCTAGTGACTCCATTGATACTGCTTATCTTGACCAAAGCAATGCAAATAGGTACCCAAACATTTGTTAACAATTTTAGTTTAACCATAAGTTTGGGGATGGTATGTAGAAGACATATTTAATTTTGTACCATTGAGAAAGAATAATTCTCACCAAAAATTGCTAGTAAATATGGGATCATGATCACTTACAATAGTTTTGGGCATTCCATGTAACTTGAAAATGGATTCAATGAATACCTTGGCCACTTTTCTTATTGAATATGCGTATTTTAGATCTCTGAAGTGAACATGCTTGGAAAGACGATCCACTACTACAAAAATCACTATTTTTCATTTGGACTTGGGAAGATATTCTATAAAATCTATTGATATGTGTTCCCACTAGCGACTAAGAATTGGTAATGGTTGAATAAGTCCTGGAGATTTTATTATTTCATATTTATTATGTTGGCATACTTCACATTCGAACATGAATGTTTTGACATAAAATTTTAACCCTTTCCAATAAAATGATTGTTTCACCCATTGATATGTTTTAAAAAATCATGAGTGTCCTATTGATGGTGAAGCATGTGATTCTTCAAGGATCATGGATTTAATAGTGGAACCTTGCAGAATGTAAATGTGATCTTTCTTTCTTAACACCTTGTCAATATATGAAAAATAAGGATGCTTTGATGATCCAAGAATCATATCTTGAATAATTTGAGCAGTTTTGGTGTTCTCCAACCATTCTTCTTAGATTTGAGCAACCCATTAAGAACAAGAACCCGAAATGGTATTGATGGAAACTTCATTTTAATATTTATGGGATAAAGCATCTTCTATTACATTTTCTTTGCCCTTATTATACTCAATGATGAAATAATATCCCAATAAATTTATCATCCACTTGTTTTGTTTTGGATAGTAGAAACATTGTTCGATAAAGTGCTTAAGACTACTATGATATTTTTTTATGTCAAAGCAACTATTGAGTAAGTAATTTCTCCATTTCTCGACTACATGTAGAATATCCAATATTTCTTTCTCATATGTTGACCTTCCAAAAATTTCACCTGAAAGCTGCTTGCTTTTGAATGGGAAGGGGTGACCATGTTGCATTAATACTATCTCAATACCTGTACCTGAAGAATCACATTCGATAAAGAATAGTTTGTGAAGATCTAGAGTTACCAAAATTGGAGTAGTACACATAGCTTCCTTGAGTGTCATTAAATATTGAGTGGCAAAATATGACCAGTGAAAGGCATCATTTTTTGTTAGGGTGGTAAGACGAGCTGAAATGTTACCATAATTGTGAGCAAACTTGTGATAGTAACCTGTAAGGCCCAAAAAACCATGAATTTTCTTGATGGTTTTAGATAAAGGGCAATCCTGGATGGCTTTAATTTTATTAAGATCCACTTTAACACCTTCATGAGAAATTATATGACCCAAATATTCAACTTCTTGAACATAAAAAGAACACTTGGAGCATTTGAAAAAAATTTCTCCTTATGTAAAACATGAAGAAATTTCCTCACATGCATCAAATGATCCTTCGACAATTTACTATATATTAGAATATTATCAAATAATACTAAGACAAATTTGCAAGAAATGGACAAAAAAATGGTTCATGAGACTTTGGAAGGTGGAGGGGGCACTGGTGAGACCAAAAGGCATGACTATAAACTCATAATGACCTTCATGAGTACGAAGGATAGTTTTGGGAATTTCCTCATATCTCACTCTGATTTTATGAAAACCTGAATGTAGATCCAATTTTATGAAGAATTTAGCACCATGCAATTCATATAATAAATCATATATGATAGGGATAAGGAACTTGTCCTTAATGTTTATTTTGTTGAGGGGTTGAAAATTAGGACACATACACCAAGAATTATATTTACAATGGGCCAAAACCACTAGTGATGAATAAGGACTAGTGCTATGACAAATGAATCCATGTTCTAATAGTTCTTGGAAAATATTTTCAATTTCTATTTTTTGAGATTGAGGGTATCGAAAAGGACGTACATTAGGAGGGATACTTTTAAGGATGAGATGTATGACATGGTCATAAGATTTCTTGGGAGGTAGCCATTTTGATTAAATGAAAACTTCATCATAGTTAGCCACAATATAGTGAAGATCCTTTGAGGGAATTATTAGGGTATCTTGTGCTTGCACTTCTATGCAATTGATTTGAGCTATGAAGCCATAACCTCCTTTATTTAATATTTTTTCCATTTTGTGGGAACTCACTACCTTTCATGGTGGAGTTTGAATTCCTTGGAGGTGAACAACCTTACCATTTTATTTCCATTCCACAAATAGTTTTTGAAAGTTAAAACTAACAGTATCTAGTTCTTCTAACCATTTAAAACCTAAAATAACATCTGAACTTCCCAAACTCATAATGAAGAGAGTTCCCCAGCAGGTGTAACTTCCCATTTGTATTTAAACTAGAGATGTTCTACCAATACATTGAGCATTTACTCCATTTGCAATTAAAACTTGAAACATATATTGATTGGAAGAATTAATGTGCAAGTCCAATGCTTTAGCACTCTTGATATCAATAAAGTTATGAGTAGCACATGAATCAATAAACACATGTATATGTTTATGCCTAATAAATCTTGGTACCTTAATTGTATGATGGTTGGTTAACCCCATAAGAGCATGTACTGAAATGACCATAGTGTCATCTCTTGATGTTGCTTCACTATTATCTCCTAAGACTTGTTATGTATACATGGGCATCTGATGGTGAGTAAAATATTCTATTTCATGTTATTCATCCTTATTTTCATATTCTATTTGAAATTTTTTATGTGGTACACAAAATTTATCTCTAGGATGATAGTTGTGATATTGAAAGCAGAAATATCTCGATAGTTGTTCATTTCTACAAAAGGATTTTTTGCGGTTATTGAGGACAAGCATTAGAGTCTCATTTAGAAGATGTCCAATTTTGAAACTTCTTTTCAGCAAGCTTAGCAATCCTCATAGTCTCATCCAAAGTGTATGGATCATGTAAGTCCACTTCGAGTTGAATATTTTATTCAAACCATGATGAAAGGTAGAAACCACCATAGAAGCTTTTACATATTATGTATTGTAGACACCAAAAAAACACCAATCCGATTATGTGACTACAAAAATTGATCGCATTGACACACACAACCCCTAGGGTAGCCCCCAGAGGTCAAACGATGGTCTTAACCACTCTCACATAAGTTTTGGAAGGTCTTGAGTCAATTTGGAACCTTTAGGCACTCTGCTTTAAACTCGTTCCACCCAGGGATGATTACAAACTTCTATTCACCCCACCCAGGGACGATTAGCAGTATTCACTCCACGGTGGGGCGAATAGCAGGTTTGATGGGAAAAATTTCAAATCTTGACAAATGGCAGCTCAGATCTACCACTTAATTCTTCCTTCCTTGCATGGGAGTGTGAGTGAGAATTTTTGAGTGTTAGAGGCAGTTACAGAGGCAGCCATGAAGCCCCTAATAAGGGAGGAATCTCCTCCCTCCTAGGAAGGCATGATTTCCAAGTGGCGCCTCTGCATGCTCATCTAAAGAGACCTCTAGGTCTATAAATTAGTGAGTTTTCTCACCACAAGATATAGATAGAAGGAGAATTTTGAGAAATGAAGTGCTATCATTTTACTTCCACACACACACCTTTTTGATTTGTGCCTTTCGCATCCTTGATCTCTTTTGGAAGAGAGGTCATAGGGTGGTTATTGGAAGCGCAAATCCGGAACCAAAACCCGACATTTGGCCACAACATCCTACCAAATTTGTTGAAAACACCTCACAAGATATTTTGGACCCATCCCAAGTGGATTGGTGCCAAAATTGGGCCCCAAACGGTGGGCGTCCTACCCCCGAGCGCCCCCCATACCGCTGTAGTCCTAATCGCCCCACCCCAGAGCGATTAGGAATATGTGGCTGATTTCCATTCTATGTTTTTTGCATTTGATTATATTCTACTTAGATAGGTTGTCATTTAAATTTCACATTGTTTTGAGAAATTTTGATCATGTTTCTATCATTTCTCGCTTTTACTAACATGCAGGTAGCATCATCAAATTCCTGGTGATAGAGGCCAAATTGGGAAAATTTGACCTTCTGGGTCTTCCCAAAATGCCCCCAATTAGCTAATCCCAACTTTGCAGGTGATTTGGAGCTTCCCAAATATGACATTTGGGACCATGCCTTTTGACATTTTTGTTGCAGGTCTATTCGTCCCGCCCCAAAGCGAATACAAATATGTGAGGAATTTCTTGACTATTCCATTTGCAGTGTTTTCTTTGTGAGGTTTTGATGTCCCTGTCAAATTTTCAATTCATTTGGAGCTATGCTAGTTATCATTTTATTTACATCTTGCTTGCACTAATCGTAGGCTTGGGGATTGCATGTTTTATTTTATCTATAGGTGCTACTGACTATTTTTTATTTCTTTGAATGTAGGATCTAGACATTGGAGGAGTAGCAAGGAGTCAACATTCATATACACAAGTGGTGGTGACATTTTGGTCTACCCATCTTACATGTGGGCACGCGAAAGAAGGATGGTTGTCCATGGATGTGACAAGAACACATATTTAACGCTCCTAGCCCTTATAAGGGGAGGAGGAAGAATGTAACCGGGTTCTAAAACATATCAATAAAGAAGGTTGTCTTCCTTATTGGCTTTTTATCTTGTTTTTATTTGTTCATGCTTTCCCTCATTTCATGCACTTTCAGTTCATAGGATTTAGCGTTTAGTTCCATTTGCATCACACTTGGCATTTTCCTTTTTTTTATCTGTATCCTCATGCTTTCAATGGAGATCATGATGGGACACTGGTCCTCTATTTGTAAGATCAGAAATATGATCAAAACTTGATTGTTTTTGCTTGCAGGTACCAAGTTTTCAAAGGTTGGACTGTTATTCATTCCAGCCTATGGCGAATACAAAGCTGGAATTCGTCTCACCCAGGGACGAATGGGTAGTTGCCCCACCCTATGATGAATATAGTTCTGTTATTCATCCCACCCAAGGATGAATAGCTCTCTATGCAGTTTTAGGACAAAAACTTAGAACCAGCAAATTTGGGCAGAGAAGAGGTAAGGGTCTTGAACTCTTTCTATCATTTTCTATTTCCTATTTTTTTGGTTCTTTGCTTGCTTAGGAAAATTTGTACTACATGTTTATTTTCTTTCATGCAAAATAAAAAGAACCCCACACATCACATGGCAACATAAACACCAAGGAGATAGTCGTAAAACCCTAGCCCTTGATCAAGACCAACGGTGGATTTCATCACCACCTTGGCTTGAATTTTGCATTCATAACCTCGATCACTACTATTGCTAGATGTAAATCCTGATGAAATTTGACCGAGTGTAGCTGGGGCGATTCCCAGCATGTGAGGATAAGTATTCTATGGTAGGTTTCACAAATAGGGTGATTTCCCTTTCGTACTACCTACATTCCATGTATCATCTGCTCTCACGTACCAATAGTTTCCCTCACGTAAGTGCGAGTATATAGAGAGGTTGGTTTATCAGCCTGGCAATGGTACATCGAAGGGGCAACCATTTTTAGGAGCCATAAGATCCATCATATTGCATTTAAATGTTATTTACAAAAGCTTTCAAAACAAAATCAAAACACACTAAACTAGGTTTAGAACACACCTTTAATATTTAAAATGAGATAATAATTGTTTTGCATGTGTGATATTTTCTATTTAGTGTAGCATAAAAATCAAAAAAAAAAAGAAGCACCACCATGGTGTACAATAGACAAAATCCAGAGCACAAGGTGCTTCAAAAAGGGTGAGCCAACTCTGCCCGCCCCTTTCACGTATATGAAAGGGAACACGAGGAAGATCATTACATTCCTCAAGAGCAATACACAACATAGGAGAAATGCGCCTCCGCACCTGCTATCTACCAAAATCACCTATCGAGGCCAGAGCCTCAAGTGAATTCCACCAACCTAGATAGAAGGAAGTGACCTATAGAGATATCGGACCATCACGACTGAGATAAGTGTGTAGGAGAGGCATCTAGGCCTCCTAGAATCAACATGGAAAAAGAATTGACCTGGTAGTCGCCATACATGCCACCTACCAAGCGTAGATTACACAGCTTGAGCAAGACCAACAGTAGCTAGAGCATCTATATCACCTTAGCAAAGAGTGCATTCAATGCCAGATAGATGAGCTGATCCATAACACTATGCCTAAGAGGGTCCCAACCCCTCGCACCCAAAGAGTAGAACCATATGAGAGGTGCAACCTCTTGGTGCGAGACAGGTCCTCGCAACCTTACCAAGTGCTACCTCCAAGACCTCCTAGACCTGAGAGGGAGGCCACTCCCAGGAAAAACGATGGGCACCCTCCGTGGGGACCCACCCATGGTCATAGGTCTCATCTAAAAAATCCTCAAGAAGCCTATGAGGAGTATGAGCAAGAAGAAGAGCAGGCCAAAATGCCCTACCAAGGCAGAGGGGTCGCTATCCGACCACCCCTCCATAGGCCTCAAGTCTCCCACAACCCACAACAAGAGATAACTAAGGAGGAAGAGATTAAATATTTTGATGCATATAAAGCACTGCTAGAGTGCTTGGAGTCTGTGGAGACCAAGACTTCTGGGCCCCAAAAGCCCACGTTACGCCAACTCCATAGTCATCTTGTGCATCCATCAGTGCTAGCACCCCCTTACCCTGAACACTTTAAGCTGCCTCAATTGGCAATATTTAGAGGTGAGGAGGATGCCCAAGAGCATGTGACTAGATTCCTGAGACAATGCTTTGGAATTCAGGATAATGATGCTTTTCTGTTAAGAACATTTATCACCACGTTTGTAGGCCCTACCTCGGATTGGTTTACTCAATTTCCAAAGCACAACATTAGCAACTTAGATCAGCTAGTGGATGTGTTCCTCGAACACTTCACCTTCAACACTAAGAAGAAGGCATCACTAAGTAACCTAGCCAACCTCAGGAAATATGAGGAAGAAACCATGGTGGCCTATGGGAACCAGTGGAGGACTTTGCTTTCAAAGCTGCCCTACCTCCCTCCTATGTCTAACCTCACCCAAATGTTCTCAAAGAGTTGTTTGAGATCGATCTTTGTGCTATTGCAGCTGCAGCAATATGCCACTTTAGAGGAAGCTCTGGCACAAGCCAGAATCATTGAGGAGATCAAGATTCAGGATGGCGAGATAGCCAATCCAAAGAAGAAAGAATGGTCTAAGAACACCAAAATAGGGACCACACAACAGAAACGCGCTACGGTCAATCAGGTTGCTATAAATATCCCCAACCCTGCACAAGCAACACAACCCCAAAAGGCTAACTATTAGGCGGTGCCTCTTAAAAGTTATGATCGATAAAATTAGAGGCAAGAACACAATTAGTAGCGTTGCCCTAGGTGATAATTCACATCGTACATAAAGTCCAGAGACTCCCTGTTTGATCACTTGTCAGTGGTAAAATTGATTAACCTACCTGAGGTTCAACCCATAGATCCCAATGCCCCAAAACCTAAGGGCTATAGGAAATATTTGTATTGTAGGTTCCATAGGCAGAAGGGACATGACCTTAATGCCTGTTGGAATTTTAAGGTCTTGGTGCAAGACCTAATAGATAACAAGACATTAGCAGTGGATAATCCCGTGGCACCAAGCAACCAATAAATGGAGGTCTTTAAGGACCCCTTGCCTACCCATGATGTGCAGGCAAAGACCCTACAATTCAATGAGATCACATAGAACTGCCCCATGCAGGGGTATGTAGGGATGATCAGTATAGTGACTCGAAACAAGAGGTATCCAAGTGTAGCTGCCCTCGCGGTAGCTACAAGAGAGGTGCCAACAATGTCACAACCGCAATAGCACCTTGCACAACCTCCTTCGCCTAGACCCGTGGCCATAATTTGGACCAAACTCACTCAGATCTTGAGGACCACATTGGCTAGGCTCTCCATATATGAGCTCATACAACAATCAACGCCCCATCGGGAGGCTCTAATGGAGATATTGAAAGCCATCGAGTTGTAGCCCCATGAAGCAAATTCCTTCAAAAAATTTGTGGGACATGTCAAACGATGCACTGAGCCAGTCATCACCTTTCGAGAAGATGAAGTGAAATCAATGGCTGATGATATGGCAGATCCACCCCTGCACGTTATCATGTGGGTCAATGGGATTTCTTATAAGAGGGTGTTGGTAGACACTGGCTCGTCCAGTAATATCATCACAATAGTGGCATTGAAACACCTAAAGTTTCTAGCATCTCACATCACGGCTTCCACCTACACTCTATGAGCATTCAATGATGTGATATGCTTGATAGTTGGCACAATTGTCCTACCCATCTAGGTGGGACAAAATACTATACCTACATTGTGCCATATTTTGGAAGGTGAGATGGCCTATAACATCTTGCTGGGTTGGCCATGGATCAGGGACATGAAGTGTGTCCCTTTGATAGCTCATCAGTGCTTAAAGTATACATTTGAAGTGGAGGTGCATGTAGTCCCGGAGGACTTAGAACCCTTCAAGTATTGTAATGCGGTGTAGCTGATGCCGCAATCGACCCTTCCATCAATGCATTTGGATTTTTAGTTGAATCCATCTAAACAGGGTCCAATTCCGTAGGCATCCCCATTGACAAACCCATCAAAACCATAGCCGGGTCCATCTTCATCGGCTGGTCCTTCACCAACGATGCCACCTACAATGGCCACACCAAAGGACAAAGGGAAGAAACCCCTGGAAGAGGCACCGCCATCAATATCAACTATCTCTACTGAGGAAATGCCTAGTAGGATGGAAGTCGAGGCTCCTAGTTCACCCAACATGGAGTGGACTCTAGAAGAACTTTCATTCCCTCCCCCTCAATCGCCAACAATCACCATTGAAATGGCCAATACGGGCCTAGGGGAGTATCTAGTGTGGAATATTGTAGCAACACCCACACTAGAGTCCATGCAGGACATGGGGAGACCTCACCTCCCCATTGGTACTATTGTTCCTCTAGGCTACCCACCGAACCAGAAAAAATTTGTGTATGGGGGCCTTGATCATGGTATTGAACCATACATGCAAGAGGACGAAGATGAAGAGCCCTTTGCAGAAGATGTCAACTATTTTTCCAACCCAGACTTTTCTTTGAGATACCTTGGCCAATGCAATTGGCATGGATATGGGTTAGGCAGATATGAGCAAGGAGTGCATGTTCTTTGCCAACCAAGATATCAGATGCCATACGACAAGTCAGGAGTAGGGTTCAACCACCCCCTACCCCTAGACATCTTGGTAGAGAACATGCAAGGCCTAGGGATAGGCAACAAGGGTGGATTGGCATTAGATCCCTATGCCAATCCTAATACAACATATACATTGGAGGATTATCTCCCATGGTCAACCACCAACCTTGTTAGCCTCAACAACCCTTTCCCTTTGCTCAAGAGAGGAGAAATTTTGAGAGCTCACCTCCAAAGGGGATATAGACAAGGTCAGGAAGGATCTTCAGAGGATGAGTCAGAATATGAGGTAGCACCATGGGATCCCTTTGAATTAGATAGCAATCACTCATAAGTGACCCCCATGGATGATTATCAAGAAAGCCTCTTGACAATGTTCCCTTTGGTGGCTCCCATCGAGCAAGTGCCACCACAAGACAATCAGGCCCCACCGTAGAGAGCGAAACAACCCCAATGGGGCCAGATCAATTTGCTCGAGCAAGATGAGCCTCTAATGTCATGAACAGTTGTTGGAGCCAATGAAGGCCTTTGGATCTCCGATAGTGATTATGAAGATGAAACGAAGATGGCCTATCTCAATCATATGTGACAACAACAATACCCCTTGGAGATTAATGACATATTTGAACAACTAAACATAGTGCCAGGGCATGAGTGGTACATAGACCCAGCACGGTGGGACCAAGTGTTGAATCCGCCACTTTGGGCATACGGAGAACACCTTCCGCCTAGAGACCCTATAGCAACATTAGTGCCAAGGGTAGACCCTATCTTCCTATCCGCACATAGGGCTGATCCATTCGTGCCAATACCTCCAGAGCCAGATCCGGAGCACAAAGAACATCCAGAATGTTTGAGTCACCACACCCATGGTAATGGAGACCAAAATCATTTCATCAACATGATCTCCATTGACTTAACCGCCCCCATCCACAATCCGGCTGATCCAACATAGTCATTGTATTTAGACATAGATGCCATAGACTGGGATCGCATCAATTCACCACCATACCCATTAGAGTACTAGCCTTTCGGTGAGATGCTTCATTGCACCTCATGGAACATAAAGTCAGATTGAATCCCAAGAAGTGCGTATTTGGCATCACATCTGGAAAACTCTTGGGTTTCATAGTCTCAAAGTGAGGCATCGAGGTGGACCCAAACAAAGTCAAGGTAATCCTTGAAATGCTTCCCCCAACTACCATTAAGCAGCTCAAAAGCCTGCAGGGAAAGGTCGCATCAATCAAGCGCTTCATAGCATAGCTATCTGACAAGTGCCGACCCATGAATAAATTATTGCACAAGGGGGTAGCATTTCATTGGGATGACGAGTGCTAGTCAGCCTTTGATGACATTAAACAATACTTGGCTTCATCGCCAGTATTGGCACCACCTAGACCAGGAGTGCCATTCTACTTATACATCTCAGCTACTAAGGTGGCACTGGGCACCATGTTAGCCTAGAAGAATGAACTTCACAAAGAATAGGCTACTTATTATCTTAGCCGCACCCTGGTCAGTTATGAACTTAACTATGCATACGTTGAGAAGCTCTGCTTGGCAGTGGTGTTTGCTACCAAAAATTTATGCCATTACATGCTGAGCAACATGACGTATGTTGTGTCTAAGGAGAATCCATTGCGGTACATGATGAGTCGCACTTATCATAGTAGCCGCACGGAAAAATGGATCATGTTGTTGACGGAGTTTGACATAGAGTTCATTGGATAGAAATCCATCAAAGGTCAAGTCATAGCCGATCAACTAGCAGAGGCTCCCCTCGAAGACGATCAACCTCTGGTCATAGAACTACTCGATGATGGGGTCTTCCATGTCTCAGAATCGCCAGATTCTGATGAGCTTGAGTCACAAGCCGACATAACCCTATTTTTTGATGGTTCTAAATGTGAGCAAGGTGGTGGTGCGGGAATTGTATTCTTCACACCGCAAGGGGCTCCAATGCCTCTATCATTTAAATTAGATTTCCCATGCACCAACAACAATGCAGAATATGAAGCCTTGCTCATAGGTCTTCAGACAACAATCACCATGAACATCAAATGATTGAACATCTTTGGTGATTCACTATTAATTGTCAACCAAGTCAAAGGGGTATTCCAGTGTAAATGCCCAGTTCTGTAGGCCTACAAAGCCCTTGTGGACAAATTCTTGGAAAATCTTGAATGGTATGACATCGAGGCACTCCCTCGGTCATCGAATCATTTTGCGGACACTATGGCCTCCTTGGGGTCACTAATCCCATAAGACATTTTTGGTGATATGACAACCATTCAAGTCAAAACACTATCGCAATCCACGATGGAGCATGCAAGCTCTGACTTAACGCTAGGAATCCACCTGATCTAGATTGAACCGTCCCTGGACACGTTCTCTCGAATCCATGATTGTCTGAATCATGCCAACTAGGGGTCCTTGTTCTCCCCTACTCCCATTAATAGCAACACAATGCTATTCTTACAAGTTCTTTCCCGTTCAAATTTTTCTAGGGATGAACTTCAAGAGGGATTGGCTATTCATACCGTCAAGGTTTTCGATCAGCAGGATTGGTATTCACCCATAAGGGATTACCTCAAGCTAGGTAACCTCCCACTTGGATTGATGCATGCCACAAAATGAGCATTCAAGTAGAAAGCGGCAAAGCATGTCTTGTTAGGAGACATTTTGTACCATCATAGCTATGAAGGAATCCTCCTTCGTTGCTTGGACCAGCAAGAGTCCACTTGGGTGATCACCCAAGTGCACGATGGTACATGCGGTGGCCACTTCAGTGGTATGGCCATCGCAAAGTGCATTCTCTGCATGGGCTATTATTGGCCATATTTAGAGCAATAATATTGTTGCACGTATGTAAGGAAGTGCATGAAGTGTCAACACCATGCCCATTTGACACATGTACCTTCCCAGGCCTTGTAGCCGATCCAATCGGTTTGGCCATTTTCATAGTGGGGCTTAGATCTAATCGAAAAGATCTCCCCTACATCGTCCGACCGTCACACGTTTATCATAATGGCCACAGAGTACTTCACCAAATGGGTGGAAGTAGTTTCGCTTACCTCTACGACTGGAACCCACATTTCGGAGTTCATTTTACACAATATCATATGTCATTTTGGTATTCCATCCAAGATAATCTCGGATAATGGGACGTCATTCAAGAACAAAGACGTGCGTGCTTTGACCACAAAATACAAAATCCAGCATAGTTTTTTGACACCCTATTATCCATAGGCAAATGGGCAAGCAGAGGCGTCAAAAAAAATGCTAGTTGCCATCCTCAAAAATATAGTCATAGACAGTCATAAGGATTGGCACATTCAGATCCCCCTTGCCTTGTGGGCTTATCGCACTAGCATTCGGACGCCCACTGGGGCAACTCCGTTTTCACTGGTGTATGGCTCCGAGGTAGTCATGCCTCTCGAGTTGGAAATTCCTTCCCTACGCATATCAATGCAAGAGTTCATCGATGATGATGCTACATGGTAGGCCCGGTTAGACCAGCTTACGTTGCTCGATGAACGACGCGTTAATGCTCTTGAGCATTTACGTATCTATCAAGAGCGACTTAAGAAAGCATACAACATGAAGGTTCACCTGAGGGACTTTCAGGTTGGTGACTTGGTCTTAAAAGAGAACCAACAAAATCCTAACTTGCCACCCCACCTAAGGGACAAGTTCATGGCAAACTGGTTAGGTCCTTATGTCATCCATAGTAAAATAGGACCTGGGACATACCGGCTCGCCTCTCTTGAAGGAATCCAGTAGCTGGAACCCTTGAACATCAGTCATTTGAGGCCATTCCACATTTAGAGAGCCATAGCCCACCCAAAAGCTCCAAGGATTCCCACAATCACTTGGTCAACCCCTAAACGCCCCAAAGGTACCCATAATCCCTTTGGTCAAACCAAAAAGCTCCAAGGATTCCCGCAATCGCTTGGTCAATTCCAAAAATGCCCCAAAGGTATCCATAAACCCTTTGGTCAAACCAAAAAGCTCCAAGGATCCTCGCAATCGCTTGGTCCAATCCCCAAAATGCCCCAACGGTGCCCATTACCCCTTTGGTCAAGACAAAAGCTCCAAGGATTCCCACAATCGCTTGGTCAATAATAAGAAAGTTCAAAACAATAAAATCATCAAAAATAACAAAAACTGCATCTCATTTCCATGCATGCTCAAAATCATCACAACAATAAAGAGCTCTCTTCGCATTCATCTTCATATTCACCCAAATAAATCCATCAAAAACACAAAAATAATAGCTGCATTTCAGCATCGCATCCATACATTACATATTTGTGGTCATACAAGTCAAAGGCACCATAGGCTGTAATTACTCGACAAATCCATCCTTTTTTTTCACATTTCTCCACTCCATAAATAGTCCATCAAAATAAATGCCATGCACATCGTTTTTGCCATATCATAGTCGGTTGTTAGAGTTTTCATCATTTCAGTTGTCATTAGCTTTCTAGCCACGTATTTACAAAGTCAGATAGATTTTGCAAAGGTAGAGTTCTACTTGGATCACACCTTGTTACGTAGCATCCCAACACAAATTAAATCACATAAGATAATTCCCAAGTTGTGTGAACGAAGGATGAAATCTATAAAGTAATCCAGGTCACCATAAGCGAAATGGTTATCTTGCTCATCCCCCTATGCGAATGACCCCAAGAATGCTGAGAGTTGGCAAAAGGACAAGCATCTTCCCTACCCAATTCCCCAAGAATCCCAAGTTCTCAAAAAGTTGCAAAAAATCACAAATTTGCAAAAGTCAAAACTCCAAAAATTTGACATCACCACCAAAGTGCATACATCAAAAAGCACATACAATAGTGATTCTCATCACTCAATATTCAAATCCCTTGCTCAAAAAAAAAAAAAACAAAAATAAACAGTGATTTTTATCACTACAAAAGAGCAAGTATCCCAATACAATTGAAGAAAAGAAGGGAGTCAAACTTGAATCCCTAGAACTCTCAGCATTCAGAAGGTCATGAAGTAAACCTCAGTACCGATTTGGTGGATAGCCTATCGGTCACTGGTGGCAAACCTCCCGCATGACGATATATCTGTCATAGTAACTCGTGTACAGATCAATGTTTGCATGCGGATGAGCTAGCTTATGGTCTCCTAGATAACACCGTAGATTAATCTAACTAAATACAACAAAGGAGTTAGTGGAGCTAATTAGGTGATCCTCAGTATAGGTTTGGTTGATAGCCTATCTGGCACTGGCGGTATCCTGATAAATACCACATAAACAAACTCAATTGCACACACAGGGATGTGAAATAACTTGGTCAAAAACAAGTCCGATTCATACCTTGTTCAAAAGCCTTGTCAGATAAAGTACAGTCATGGCTAGTTAGTTAAAACATCTGAGTCTCAGAAAACTTTAACTACACCCCAAACCAACCGTGCTATCTTTCACCCTCGCATCGCCATCAAAAAATACAAAACAAAAAATAACATGTATACATAGAAAGTCCTGTACCACAGCAATCCATAAGACAAAAAGCCATAAGTTCTAAATAGTCTATGGTGCCATCACCAAAAATCACAAATTCAATTCATCCATTCCATTTGCATCTCATTTGCATCCATCATAACCTATGCATCCATCAAAAGTAAATTAACATGCATACATACACATTCATCAATCATTATGCATAACATCACATCATGACACGTGGATAAATAAAAGAAAGTCATCTGTGTATATATTATCAAAAATGCCCATAGGCTACAATGAACCGGTCCTCTGACCTCACAAAAAAAGCCAAAAGCTCAAAAACCCCCAAGCCTAGGGCATCGGCCACCATGATCACGCAGGATCGGTGCGACGGGAACTACCCCCCATGGTGTGGGTCCTGTGGGACCCCTCAGGGTGGCTGCTGCTAGCCCCCGCATCATGCCTAGTAGACCCCCCTCATCCAGCCGCCTGCACCGAGAGGATGCTGACTACTTCGTCTCGCTCCCTCTCGAGCGACGCGATGACCCACCTCCGCTCAACGCAGGAATCCATCCATCGAGGCGGATAATCTCTGCCTCCATCTCAAATCGATGTCGAATCAAGTCCATCTCCCACTGATGAACTATGGCCAAGTTCTCATCACGCTGCACCAATACCCTATCCCTCTCCACCAGCTGTGTCCATAGGAGATCAATCTCCCATGCAGCATCGGTATCCCCCTCCCATCGATGGTACGCAGCCAATGCATTCTCCCGCTCTACCAACTACGTTCATAGGAGATCCCTCTCCCACAGCGCATCCCCGAGCTCCTCATCCCACCTCCGGAGCAGCCCCTCCAATCGTGCATTCTCAACATGCAACCCTACCTCACTATCCCTCAAAATGGCCTGAGGCATCGACATCTCCGAAAAGGCAGGCTACTTTGGCTCCCACTACTCCAGAAAGTCCTACATCTCCGGTTGCTCTCGAAACCCTAACATCACCCTCCCCAAAATCATCCACCTCTACCATATCCGTGTCCTCCAGTGGAACCCCCCAACCCTCACCTGGTGCCTCGGCACCCTCATCACCTACTGTTGCCACCTCTGCACCACCTAGAGGCCCCTCGCCTCGCCACCATCATAAGATCCACCATTGGTCATACTCCACGGTAGTCCCGACGTCGTCTACATCCGGGACGTCAATCATGGTATCCGAATCCTCACCCAGTGGTGCAATGACTGGCCAAGCTAGAGTCCTCTCGTCCCCCCGATGTCGATAGACCATGGGCTCACCAGGCACCCCCTGGCGCACCCCAAACTGTCGTGTCACCCGACCATAAGGGAAGAACTCCTACTCAGTCACATGCCACCCAATCAGCCACCGCCCCCTACGAACCCACCGGAGCCACTCTCCAGCCTCAGGCTAGGCTGGACAATCCTGGTAGGGGCACCAGAACACCTCCCTGGGGTAAGCCGAGCGAAGGCATCAACATAGTGCCCCATGACACCTGCCCAACGTCGACTCTGTCCCTGCTCCTCAGACCGCCTCCATAGAGCCACGTAACCTATATCCCTATCCACCATCTCCACCCGAGTCATCCATGACAACCCCATCGGCCTCTCCACCGCTATGTGCTGCCAAGCCCAACACTACAATAGGAAGCTGCACCCAATACCCTTTCGCCTCCGACAGCGGACCTCGTACAACTCATCATAGAGCTGTGCCAGTAGAGTCTGTCCCCATCTCATGATCATAGGTGCATCCGTAGGACACTCCACCAACCTGAACACCACCTCCAATAGGTTCCATGGGAACCTCACACCCGAAGAGTCGGGTAGCAGCATGTTGGAAATGAGGCCCATCAGTACGGCGTGCCTCACTCCCAACACACCCATCTCCAACCACCATCGAACCAAAATGCCACCAATCTAGCAGTCGCCCTCTACCTTCTCCACTGGGCTCTCCACACCCAACTCCTCCCCATGCCCGAAGCAGCATGTCAACACTGCTATCCGCTGATCCCGTGGCATCGTCCTGATCGGCAATCCATCTATCAAAATCCATAGAATCTGGTAGACGTCCTCCAAGGTCACCGTCATCTCCCCTGTTGGGAGATGGAAGGTATTGGTCCGGGGTTCCCACAAGTTGATAAGAGCCATCAAATAGGCCCGATCCCCGACCACAGGCTCCAACCGAGTCACTTGCTTGAGCCCAAGGGCATCAAGCCACTCCCAGTCAGCCAAAGTCAGTGCCTCCCATGCTTCAGTAAAAATAGTAGGCACACGGTACCGACTCTTCACAACCTGCAAAAGAAAACAACACAAAAACATTAAAATCATGAAAAACTGTACAATAGTAACATGAATATACAATGTACAACTAAAAACAACAAAATTCACAAAAATTCAAAACAAAAACAGTTTGTCAGTCTTAGGGTTTCTGTACTCTAAGTTTAAAACTGCAGACAAAAAAAAAACAAAAAAAAATTTCAAAAATAGTTTGTCAGTCTTAGGGTTTCTGTACTCTAAGTTTAAAACTGATAGACAAAATAAAAAAAACAAAAACAATTTTCAAAAATAGTTTGTCAGTCTTAGGGTTTCTATACTCTAAGTTTAAAACTGACAGACAAAATAAAAAAAAAAAAACAATTTTCAAAAATAGTTTGTCAGTCTTAGGGTTTCTGTACTCTAAGTTTAAAACTGAGAGATAAAATAAAAAATTATTTTCAAAATTGTGGTTTGTTTTTTAAATAAAAAAAAAAAATTTATATTTTGTGTTTGGTTTTTATTAGTTTAAAACGATGAGAAAAATAAAAAAAAAAAAAACAATTTTCAAATATAGTTTGTCAGTCTTAGGGTCTTTGTACTCTAAGTTTAAAACTGATAGACAAAGAAAAAACAAACAAAACAAAATTAACATGATAGTTTTTTTTTTACCTAGGGTTTTCAATCAAGTTTTAAAAACTGACAAATTCAACCTAAAAAACTAGGGTTTCACGGTCAGTTTATCCTAAGGTTTTCGTGTAACAACAACATCACAAAATACAAAATTTTACCTAAGGTTTACCTTACTGTAAAAAGGAAACAAATTTTAGACTTTTATCACGTCTTTTTCAAAATACAGGTAAACTAGGGTTTCATTTTTTACGAAGCCAACTAAAAAGAAAAACAAATTTTAAGCTAGGGTTAAGTGAAGTTTTTCAGTTACGTTTTAAACTAAGTTTTTAGCTAAGTTATAAACTAACTTTTGATCTTTGTTTACCTAGGGTTTTTACCTAAGTTTTCATGCAGCCATAAAACAACAACTCACGCATAATGATATACATTTAATTAGGGCTTTCATTTTTAATTTGAACAACAAACTACAAAAGGAACACTAAATAAATTGTGGTATTAAAAACCGTAACAACACAACACAAACAATAACGAGGAGGATCACTTACTGGTCTCACTTTGGCTCCGTCGCTCGATCCGGTTCATGAACTCATGATGTCGGGAGAAATTCGGCAGTGCTTCACTTCGTAGAATCAACCTCTTCCTCCTTAGAGCTCCAAATCGCTAGAAAATTCGAATGCAAATGAGCCCAAACCCTAGTTTTGGCCCTTAAATAGGCCTTTTAGGCCTGTAATCGTTCCTCCCTGGGATGAGCACTCTAGTTAGCACTCGTCCCACCCTAGGATGATTACTAAACTGGTATTCATCCCACCCAGGAATGAATACACAACAAAATTTCAAAAAATAGCAAAAACTGCACAAAAATGCACCAAAAACAAGCAATAAAACTGTCCGATGAGAGTACTTTTGCACCTGACATTTCGGGCATGCAAAATAGACGTCGGGGTTACAAATCCTCACTATCCTATTCCCTAAGAAGGCTACCATATCCGGACCGCTCCACGGGAAGACGGATTGTCGAGAATTTCATCCCCAAATGGCGTCACCAAAAGGGTCAAAACCCAACCAAAAATAGCAATAACATTGCCGAACGAAGGTGCCTCTGTGCCTGACATTCGTAGCATCCAAAACTGATGCTGGGGTCACAAATTATCACTATCCTATTCCCTAATAAGGCTACCATAGCCGGACCGCTCCACGGGAAGATGGATTTGTGCCAATTTTAGCTCCAAAAAGTGTCACAAAAAGGGTTCACACCCACCAAAAATAGGTCTAAATGTCAGAAAACTGCACACACATTCAATGATAAAACATCTGAGGGCACCCTTACACAAGTCATCTTGGGTCAAGCGACTCGTCGCTTTTCTCATGTAGGTCATTCCCTCATCGATTCGTCGCTTGAGGGGGTAGTCACACTTAGTCAACAATCAACAAATACACACCCAATCATGAAAATGGCATGCATTCAAAGAATCATTGACAAAGACAATCATGCTCCTGCTTGGGGCAGCAAACAAGCAATAATCACAAGCTGATCAAACACTTGGCATTCATGAATCATGAACTCAAGGTTCCCACAGACAAAAGGTTGCGCCCTTTGCCTATTCATGATTGATCAATGTCCAAGCTCAAGTAACACCTCACTGAAAAATGTCAACACTTGAATTGAGTTCCTTCGCTCGTCAGAAGCAAGGATTCAAGAATGCATGCCCTTTCCATACTTGGGGCACTAAAAGTTGGTTAGGTTACTAAGAAACCCTAATCATTAGTGCTTTGGTTATCTATTTTTGCTCAGCATTGCGCCTTGCACAATGCTTCCCAAAAAGGGGCATCTATAGACACCAAAACAACACCAATCCGATTATGTGACTACAAACACTGATCGCATTGACACACATAGCCCCCAAGGCAGCCCCTAGAGGTCAAACAGTGGTCCTAACCACTCTCACAATAGTTTTGGAAGGTCAAGAGTCAATTTGGCACCTTCAGGCACTCTACTTCATACTCGTTCCACCCAGGGACGATTACAAACTTCTATTCGCCCCACCCAGGGATGATTAGTAGTATTCGCTCCAGGGTGGGGCGAATAGCAGGTTTGATGGGAAAAAATTCAAATCTTGACAAATGGTAGCTCAGATCCGCCACTTAATTCTTCCTTCCTTGCATGGGAGTGTGAGTGAGCATTTTTGAGCGTTAGAGGCAGTTACAGAGGTAGCCATGAAGCCCCTAATCAGGGAGGAATCTCCTCCCTCCTAGGAAGGCATGATTGCCAAGTGGCGCCTCTGCATGCTCATCCAAAGAGACCTCCAGGTCTATAAATTGGTGAGTTTTCTCACCACAAGATATAGAGAGAAGGAGCATTTTGAGCAATGAAGTGTTGTCATTTTACTTCCACACACACACCTTTTGATTTGTGCCTTTCGCATCCTTGATCTCTTTTGGAAGAGAGGTCATAGGGTGGTTATTGGAAGCACAAATCTGAAACCAAAACCCGACATTTGGCCACAAAATCCTACCAAATTTGTCGACAACACCTCACAAGAGATTTTGGACCCATCCCAAGTGGATTGGTGCCAAAATCGGGCCCCAAACGGTGGGCGTCCTGCCCTCGGGTGCCCCCCATACTGCTGCAGTCCTAATCGCCCCACCCCGGAGTGATTAGAAATCTATGGCAGATTTCCCTTCTATTATTTTTGCATTCGATTCTATGCTGCTTAGATAGGTTGTCATTTAAATTTCACATTGTTTTGAGCAATTTTGATCATGTTTCTATCATCTCTCGCCTTTACTAACATGCAGGTAGCATCATCAAATTCCTAGTGATAGAGGCCAAATTGGGAAAATCTGACCTTCTGGGTCTTCCCAAAATACCCCCAATTAGCTAATCCCAACTTTGCAGGTGATTTGGAGCTTCCCGGATGTGACATTTGGGACCGTGCCTTTTGACGTTTTTGTTGCAGGTCTATTCGTCCCGCCCCGGAGCGAATACAAATCTGTGATGAATTTCCTGACTATTCCATTTGCAGTGTTTTCTTTGTGAGGTTTTGATGCCCCTGTCAAATTTTTAGTTCATTTGGAGCTATGCTAGTTATCGTTTTATTTACATCTTGCTTGCACTAATTGAAGGCTTGGGGATTGCATGTTTTATTTCATCTACAGGTGCTATTGACTATTTTTTGTTTCTTTGAACGTAGGATCTTGACATTGGAGGAGCAGCAAGGAGTCAAGATTCATATACACAAGCGGTGGCAACATTTTGGTCCGCCCATCTTACATGTGGGCACGCGGAAGAAGGATGGCTATCCATGGATGTGACAAGAACACATATTTAATGCTCCTAGCCCTTAGAAGGGGAGGAGGCGGATTGTAACCGAGTTCTAAAACATATCAATAAAAAGGGTTGTCTTCCTTATTGGATTTTTGTTTCATTTCGATTCGTTCATGCTTTCCCTCCTTTCATGCACTTTCAGTTCATAGGATTTAGCGTTAAGTTTAGTTTCATTTGCATCGCACTTGGAATTTTTCTTTTTGTTTCCGTATCCTCGTGCTTTCATGTATATATGAGAAGACTTGTGAATTTAGAAATATAATTTTGAATAGAACTAGTTTTCTTAAGATCCAATAGGCGCACAATGTAAGAAGAAGAAACAACTTCATCAAATCTTTTGAGGAACAAATATTTAAATTCAGGCCATCAGATAGTACTTTTATATTGAAATTACTACCAAAAAAACCAATGGTAAAATTCTATACCCAATTTGGAGGAGGCGTCAAAAATCTTTCTTATTTAAAGAATATGATATATGTGTAGGATACACTCCATTTTAGCAAACCAACCACGTGGATCCCCATACTCAATGGTGGTCATATCAGTATGTGGAATATTAACACATGTAGGCCATCTTGCATATTGAGACACTTCCTATGTATCTAAGTTAAAATCATTGTAAACTATGGTGTAATATTGAACCACATTATCATTTTGTCTATGGGAATTCTTTGGAGAGGGAGGTGGTTCAGGGTTTTGTTTTTTTACTAGTTGTAGGAGAACTAATGGCATATTGTTCATATTACTAGTTATTTTAGATAGACACTTGTAATTCTTGGTTCAGATTTGTACAACTTATTGTTCCAATAGAACCTTGATTTTATGATTACTTCGATGAAGAATCCCTGATAAAAACTAGTGATGTAATTTTTGCATGCCTGGTTAATGCACATCTAGTGGTGAAAGCACATCTTGGAATTCTTTAATGTTTAAAACCAGTAAAAAAATTCACCTTAATATTTTTACCTATTTTGAATTCAATCATATCAATTGTTTCTACTATCCTTGATGATTTACTTCTGTGACGTAGCTGGGCACCTTGTATTACCTTCTTGCGGTTGGATTATTTCTTCAATTTGATTTTCAAAGCATACATAAAAATATTCATAAACTATCTATAGAATTTTGTCCAACAACTACCTGAATCGTCTAGTTGAATTTAAACTCTTCCTAAAGCAGTTAAAATAACTCCTACACATTCTTGGAATCGTTGGAACATATTGGAAAAAATGATATTGTTAAATTGATAACTTAAATTTGTGCCACACAAAATCAATGACTCTAATACCACTTGATGCAAAAATCTTCCAAAATAATTACCAGCAAGACAAGAATAATGAATTTAAGTCCTTTTCCACTTAGAGAGGGCTAAGTATCTTACCAATGCACAATCAGAATTGATGATGAATAATGATCAAATAATAATCAACCTAATTATATTTATAATATTAAATCAATGAATAGATTAATAATTGGAAATATAACCGACTTGGCTATATTGGTGTTGTAACACATTAGTAGTGGGTAGGGTGAGTATAACTCTATGGGATTACCACCAGTCCTTAAGGGATCATGGATTTAATTAATTATAATAAAAAAAGTGTTAGGGAAAATTGGTTTATGAATAAAGTTCTTGATGATTCTAAAGAAACCAGATGGATTGAATTTAAGAAATATCGAATCTCTATGGGATAGAGTTAAATCAAAATTGTTGTATCTAAGTATGCAACATGCTCCTTTTTAATCCAAATTTTGTAATATGTAGATGCTCAAAATTATTTTTCTCCTTTGCAAATGTAAAAGGTTTGGGGCCCTTTAAAAACACCTTCATTTACCATAGTAAATAAATAAATATATATATATATATATATATATATATAAGGGTGAAAGACTTTGAATTTTGTATATAAGTATGTTGGAAGCCATCGAACCATATTTATATCATGTTAGCAATGATAGGATAAAAATTACCTACTCACAAGAAATCCAAACTACTCGAAAGTTCTCCCACTTCATATCTTTAACATAGAATTTTCTTAAATGAAAACATTACTACCACTATCTTCACCTAATTCATACAAAGTGATTATAGTAATAATATTATAAAAGCTTCAATCTTAGTCATATTCCATTGCTTCACAAACATAGAGTAAAAAAACACAAAATGTGATTTATTGGAGAAATAAATTATTGTCATATATGTCACTACCATAGATATCACATCAACAATAATGGTAACTTAGAAAAATTATATAGAGCATACAACACACTGAACTATATCTCCTTATTTTTTGATACATTGAAAAATTGGTAACACCATTGGATACTACTTCTATATACCCTAATCCCACTTGGTAAATCCAACTTCTAAACCTCTATGCCATCAAAATGAGGTAAGTGACTAAAAAAAACTCAACCACTACCATCTAGTATATCCCCTTCTGAGTATGCTGTTATTTTAACCATGGACCTCCCCAAATGGATGCCAAATCCCTAACCACTACGCCATCCATGTAGACATAAAATATCAAGGTAAAACCTAGGTTTTATGAGGGATATTAATTCCCTCGTATTGAGTTGGGATTAAACCTTAAACCTACCTAAAGAGAGGCCAAACAACTTACCACTATAGTAAGCTCTTAGCTAATACTAAAATATATATCATTATGCGTCATATTTATACAAGATGCTAATAAATTAAATAAAAGTTTATCTCCTAAATTATATTAATAAATTCACAACCCTCATTTACTACAATAATGTTCCTTAATGTTTAAATTACCTCTTTTCACAAATGCAAATTTTTATTCACTAATAGGAGACTAGAACTTAGAACAAATAATTATTTCATAAGAATTTGAAGAAGACAAATTATACACATAGTTGGAAGATAGGAAATAATTACATTTTTGAAACCAATACACAATAAGATTGAATATGTCTCTAGGAAACATCATTCAAAGTAGAAAATGTAGTAGATATTTATGATTTACAGCCAAAGGGGTTAAGAAACATACAAACAACTATGATTAAACAAAAGCATATCATTTAAATGTAAATTAGAATTAGGAGGAAATTTACCCCAAAACCCATGTCATGAGAAAGGTAAGGGAGACTCCCTTTGTAGATAAAATTCTAAATTTGGTAATAATTTTTTTGGAAACCAATATAGATTTCTCCCTCTTCTGACATATATTTTTTCCTATAGATAAAAAAATTATTTTTTATACTTTATAACACTTGTATTTATTCATGGTAGTTGTAGCTACTTAGTTATTAGATAGACACTAATACTTTGATTAATATTTATCAGGAAGTTAGTTGAACTCTCACCTCCTTCATCACTATATATAAATGTTAGGAAAATCTTCATTTGACTTGGTTAGAAGAAGTGAAAAGTGAGAAGAGAAGAGATCATCTGACCAATATTTTATGTGGAGTAAGCACAATTTTGGGACCTAGTGGAAAATGGGCATATAAATCCCACAAATACAACAACATATAATAAAATTTCTCAAGTTGAGAAGGATTTATTTAAGAATAATTGAAAGAGGGACTATAAGGCTCTATTATTCATTATGTAGGCAGTTGATGAGTCTATTTTTCCATGAATGGCAGTAGCAACCAACTCAAAGAAAACATGGGAAATTTTAGCAAAATTCTTTCAAGACACCAACAAAGTAAAGTTAGTGAGACTACAAATATTGAGAAGAGAAAATGAAAAATTGTATATGAATGAATTTCAGTTAATGAGTGACTTATTTGCTTGTACAATGGGTATTATCATTTATATGAGAATGAATGGGAAAAATAATAAAAACCAAACAATTATGAAAATATTATCGAGAAGCCTACCAACAAGGATTGAATCAACTATCATTTCTATTGAAGAATAAAGGTATTTAACACCCCTATCAATAAAAAATTTAATGGGCTCTCTATAAATAAATTAGAAAATGCTAAACCAAACAACTCAATCCTCCTTGGAGTATGCATTTCAAACTCAAGTATTATTTAGAGATAAAAATCAAAAGAGAGAATCGTAGTAGACAACTTCAAGTTCTTAAGGATGAAGAGGACATGATGGTACTGACAAATGTTGTAGATGCTATAAAACATGAGGAAGAACAAACTACTCCAATAAAGGAGAAACCAACTACAATTTCCATTAATCAAGAGGAAGAGGTAACAACAAAAATAAACAAGGAGGCTCATATCAAAGGTATGACAAATAAAAAATCCAATGCTATTATTGCAAAAAAATTGGACATTAAAGTTATGAATGTAGAAAGAAAATGGCTAGGGAAAACAAACCAAAATAAAACTATACAAATGGAAATGAGAATAAAGAAATAAAAAATTGCATGTGATTCTTCTTTAATAATCTACAATGTTGTTGAAGAGAGTTAAAGGAATGTATGGTATCTAGATAGTGGTTGTGGTAGCCACATGTGTAGGAATAAATAAATATTATTAAGTCTATATGAACCATAAAATCTAAAATTAATATGGGAAACAATAGTAAGGTAGTTTTTATGGGTAAAGGCAACATTTAAATTTGCAAAAAAGGATATAGAGAACACATATTTTATGTCTATTATGTGCTAGGGGTGAAGCACATTTTTTTAAGCATTGATTAAATTGTGCAAAAAGGATCACAAAGTGTATTTTAAGAATGGAGCTTGCATCATTAGAGATGGTGCAAATAAACTTATACCAAATGTGACCATTACAAAGAACAAAATATTTTCTATATATATTTAGAGTGAAATGCTACTTTCATTTAGTGCTATTATAAAGAACGCTAGATAGTTGTGGCATCTCATATTTGGCCATTTAAGTTTCAATGGTCTAAACTTATTTTACAAAAAACAAAGGATAAAAGGATTACCACTAGAGGGTAGAGGTCTAAAGAATATTTTCTCATAAGAAACACCATTAGAGAGGATCCATCCTATTGGATGGTGTTTCAATTGTAAGTGTCACAACCAAGAATGAGATTCATATGTACTTTGATACTATATTCTTCAAAATAAGGAATCTCATACCTAGATAAGCTATGTGGAACCAAATATAGCTTTAAAAACTGTTAAACACAATAAAGAAAAATATAAATACCATGAGGAGTTATAAAAGGAGGATTCTCTACCTATAAGGGTAAAAATATGTTTACTATATGCAAAATAAATAGTAGTATTAGAAATAACAAAGGACTAGATAGTTGAGGATATAGTTTATAAGACAAAACACAATATAATATGTGAATTCATGGGTTTTAGAACATCCATGGACTTTATCCAAATGTGGAAAAGAAAACAGTAGAATATTGAAGAAGCATATGAGATTCCAACTCTTCCAAATGGGTATTTTTCTATGGATTTCATGTCAATGGTAGATCAACAAAAGGTTTTTAAGAGAGGGCCATATCATCATAGGCTAGCAAGACTATTCTTGAAAAAATGGAAGATGGGATTTGGACCAAGGGTGGAATTAACCATAGTATCAATATGGTAAATATAATTTTTACTTCCACTTGAATTTTGGAAGGATGAGGTACTCAAGGCAATAGGAAACATACTAGGATATTATCAGGGCAGATTAAGAGAAATAGTTTAAGGAGGATAAAAAAAAATTCTAGGATTTGTGTAGAAATGGACCTCAATCAACCTCTTCCAATGGATATAGACCTAAAAATAGAGAATTTTGTTTGGAAACAATAACTAGATTATAATGTTTTTAAATTTATATGTAGGGTGTGTCATGCTCATGGATATGTGGCTAGAATGTACCTAATAGTTAAGGATCATCAACTAGAATAAGAGGAGATAAAAGCAAATGTTAACCTCACCAGCTAATATATTAAGTAGAAGTTAAATAATTATAAGGAAGGGTGAGGTCCAATAGAGTTTTAGGGTTTCTAAAAAGTAATTAGAAGGTCAAAAATAAAAAACCAAGAAAGTAATTAGAGACAAGGAGGAAAAGCATGAAGAAAAAATAACATATATTAGATATTCAAACAACTTGGAATCTTGGAAATAGAATATAATTTTCAATTGGAAGTATTAAGGAAGGATACTCACTAGGTCACACCAAATAATCAAGAATAATACTACAATGTATTGTTAGATAAAAATCAAGGAGCAGAACTAGACCCAACCTCTCTGATGGAAGAGGAGATTCAACCCATAAGGGATACCAGAGGAAGATAAATGGATAAGAAGATATCCTTACCTTATAAAATAAATATGAAAGAAGGAAATAATAATAAAAATTACCCTACTTTAGGGATTCATCAAGTGGAGAAGAAACAAAAACCAATCCAAGTTGCAGGGAGAAAGTCAAACAAGAAATAAATGGAGGAACAAGGAAGAAATTTGAGCCAAAAAAAATGATAAAATCAATCGTTGATTTCTTCTCTCCCAATTTTCAATGATATTATTTACTTGGAATGTGAGAGTTTTAGGTAGATGCCCTATAAAAAAGGGAGTAAAAATTATTATCATGGATATGAATCTAGATATAATTTTGTTACAAGAACGCATAATCTAGGGAGAAGACTCATAAAAATAAACAAGAGTATATGGAAAATAAGAGAGATCCTTAATCAACATAGGTAAAATCAGGGGGATTGACCACTACATGGAATCACCAACTATTCCTAGCAATAGGGGTAGCCTCCATGAGATGGGTGTTGATGGTTTGGTTAAAAAATAGGAAAAATACAAAAAAACTAAACTATAGTTAATTTATATGGAGAACAAACAATCGTATTATAAAGATGTCAATGGTTAGCTATCAAAACATTTAGAGACAACTACTTGAACTGATAGATTATTTGGGGATATTTCAATACAATGCTTATAATAGAGGAACAACAAGGAGGTAGAGCAAGGTTGGAGAAAAAATATAGGTTCTTATTAACAATAACATGAAAAATAAAACTAATAGATATTCCAACTATGGATAGCTCCATGATTTGGAAAAATAGAAGAAAGTAAGGTGAGATAGTCAAATATTGCTTGGACCATTTATTTATGGAGAAGTAATTATACTTGCATACCAATCATCAAGGGAGGTTCAAGGATAGATTTTATTTAGACCATTTTATAGTAAGCTTTACCAGAGACGAAGATAATAATAAAGTTGTAGGAAATGTTAAATTTTGACTATAGTGGCTGAAAGATGAGGAGTTGGAGGAACACTTTCTTTCTTTCCCACTTTCTTTCAATCTTTTGGGAAAGCATTAAATGAATAAATATTAAAGAGTTTTTTGAATATAATGAAGAGGGTGAGAGATAAAATTATACAGCTATTGAAATTCATGGAAACTACTTTACCCATAGAGTATTAGTTTACCCTTATCTGCAAATAAAATAAAATGCAATCAGAGGAAAGAGTTGATTGATAGACTACAAGATAATTTGAGCAATTGGATGCATAAATGGATAAGCTTGGGAGGAAGTCTTACAATTATTAAATATATGCTACAAGACCTACCAATTTATAATTTTTTTGTACTTCAATATCCAAAGAGAATTCTAAAAGATATTGATAAAATTATAATTTTTTTGTACTTCAATATCCAAAGAGAACAAAAAATTAGCACTAGTTGGATGGTAGAAGATATGCCAACCAAAAATATAGGAAGGGTTGGGGATAACATCAACATCCCAAAATAGTAATGCATTAGCAGGGACGCTATACATAATATATATTACTATTGTTGGGGCCTTATGGAGTAAATTTCTACAAACCAAATATTACCTAGGAGTGGTTGATAAAAATATCACAAGACTCAGAGTGGAAGGAGAGGGATCTATAGTATGGATAACATTGAAAACATGATAGGAATTAATAAATGTATACCTATATTTGTATTTAGGGATGGAAAGGATGCACTCTTTTGGGAGGATTGATGGAATCAATCCCAACAAATTATTTAGACATTCCTAGAGATGGAGAGTTGGAAAGTAGAGCTTTAGGATCTAATGTGGTTGAGTTCCTCTAACTATATGAAATCATGAAATTAAAATGTGCCAGACTTACTACAATGGAAACATCTGCAAGAATGTCTAGTGAGAGGGAACTAACCAAAAATATATTGAGATAGCTCTAAAGATACCCAATTCAATATGGTTCCAAGAGGGACATACTCGGAAGGGGAGGAAGCAAGTTGGGAATATATAAGTCAAAGGAGATATAAAAGGTAGCATGTGAATATGATATTTCCCTAACACGAATTATGTAGATATTTGTTTGCAAAAATTAAGGGTGCCCAAAAATTACCATTTTCTCATGGTTGATAAATCATGAAAAGTGCTTGACATTTGATAATTTAAGAAAAATATGCTTCTATGGGCCTTTCAATTTTTTTCTATAGGGGAAGACAGAGGAGACTTTGAGTAAAATATTTGTTGGGTGTTCTTTTACAATAGACATATGGATAAATTGGTTGGGGAATACGAGATAGCACTAGGAAATATTTGCAAGCTAGGAAAGCTTTTATGAGAAATAGAAATAGTTCAATTTTAAGACTAAAATAATGAAATTTACATAGAATTTGAGACCTAGCTTCATATGGTGGTAGTTATATCTAGAATGAAATGCATGCATATTTATATTAGAGCATATAACAAGGAAGTTTGTATGGGAGAGAATTATTAGTAAGATAATAGAAACATTATCTATTATATTATAGGAGAAAAGAGATATAGAAATGGAGGAAGTGACTATCCTTAAGAGCTTCAGAATAACTATAAGAGAAAAAAAACTAAGGGATAGATGTGTTGGTGATAATACCCCAAATGACATAGAGTGGAGACTACCTCCTAGAGAGTGGGTGAAGGCTAAAACAAATTGGGCTTCTACTAAAACCCCTAAAAAACTAGTTTTGGTTTTATCATAAGAAATTAGAAAGGAGAATAGATGTACTAGAGAGAAAAAGGCATCAAGAAGATAATAAATAATGAAATTGAAGGACAGGCAATCCTGTCATTGTCAATGAATACAAGTCTATGGTTACATAATTTTATGGATAGAGACAAAATCTTAGGTATGGGATATAATTTTAGATCTGATAATACCCTTCCATGTGTTAGGAATTGGGGAAGGAAGGAAGGTGGAAGTAGTTCAAAATATTTGGAAAGTTTTTCAAGATGTTTTTACTATGCGTATCAAGTGAGAGGAAAATAGGGTGGTAGATTATTTAGTAAAATTGGAAAAGGATATGGAGGAAGGGCAATATGTGGACTCTCAAATGGAAAATTAGATAAGTTGGCACCAAATAATATAAGGTATACGAGAGGACAAACAAGTAGATAATAGAATAAGAAGATAAAATAGTGATTATAATGAAAATATCATAGTTAGGCCAATGAGCAATGATCTAGAAGGATACAAATATTAAGTTATCCTAATGTTAATATAGGTAAGCAAGTTTCTTGGCTTACTATCATAGGCTCCTGTGTATTCATCCTTAGGCTAATATTGTTCTACTGTATGACAGTTCCACCAATAGACTCCGAGTGGCCAAGGTGGATGGATTTAAAAAAAAAATCCATATAGCCATAGGCATTTTATTGAGTATGGCTAGATTAAGAGAAAATAAATATTCACCCCATAGAACAATAATTATGTCAAGCATGATCAATATGCCAAGAATAACACGAAAATATTACAAAGATGTATGGATGGTGTACAAAATTCAAATGAACTAGGAAGACTAGAATTCAACTCAAGTGTTGTTGATGTACATGGATAAATGTAAAATGGTGGTCTTTGTTAGTGCATAGGCTTTGTTTATTACATTATTATCGAGTTGTTAGTATTGTTGTAACTCCTACCTAAGTCGGATTGTTAGCTCCATTGGTTATGGGCTAATCTAAGCCACAATTGTATTATTTATATATTGATCAATACATTTTTCATGTTTGATTCCTTGACATGGTATTAAATCTTACTCTATCGAGCTCCCGTAGCTCGAAACCCAAGGTAACTGACCTACTGGTGTGCTAACTGAAGTAAGGTTTTGAAGAAGCTAAGTTGAGGCTCGAATATTGAGGTCCGAAGACCTAGGGACTTTGAATCAAATAGGAAACGGATAGGCCAACTCCTAACTAGCATGGATCAACACAGGTTGGAAAGGCCAACTAGACCAAGGACCCAATCGACTAACCTACTGGACTAGTCAATTGACGTGACTCGAACTCAACTCTCGATCAATGTGAACTCAATAGATGACTCGGATTGACCAAAAATTGGTCTGTCAATCGAGAAATGAAGGGAAAATGATAGGATAATGATCGATGGTTAAGCAAATGAGACAACGATGGAGATGTGACAAACCCACTGAGCATAGCTTCCAAGGCGGCCTTGATGTGGGAAAGGCTCTACGCTCTCAGGCAGTGTATCCCTGAGAGGAGACACTTCAATAGTGTACTACCCTCTAGTTAAAACCCTCATACTATCATTTTACCATGCATGTGAGATAAAATTTCATTTTTTTTTTAAACCTTTGAACATCAAACCCCTACACCAATCATCAATTCTACTAAAGATCTCAAGTTTTCTGTTATCTCCTACAATGATGAAATTATTTTCCTTTGCTATGGCTAGATTTAGCAAGTAATTCAAGCATTTTGGGTAGATTACTTTTCTGTCTAAGCCCTCAAATATTCTCTGATCTACCAAAACCTCCACCAAAGCCTATCACAGTCATGTGCAGTGGAAGTTTTTTTTTTTTTTCTGAGGCAATTGAAGCATTCCTGTTGAGGCAAGGTCCTATTGATCTTGTTGATCCATTTGCATAGGAGGGGTATTTTTGCGTATTTTGGAGAGAGCATCTATGTGGGATTTTTTTTCCCATGACTTTTGCCACCATAGTAGCACCACCGAAGTAGCACCACCATAGCCGAGCCATCGTCGTGCTATCATAGAGGAGCTATGACCAAGCGATGCTTTTCCAAGCCCTCCACTAAGACAACATTTAAGTAATGGGAGTCTTCCCCTTACTCATGCTGAGTAGCCTAGCTTGGCCAGTTGGTGGCCAGGTGCTAAGGCGCTCAAGGCAGAGGTCGAGGGATCGAATCCCTCTGATCCCCTCCCGTGTGGTGAAGGTAATATATTTCTTTCTTAAGTTTGATTTCAATTTTTTTCTATGTCATTTTAAAAAATTTCTTTTAGTTTAATTAAAAATTTTATTTTATTTTCTTAATTTTTTTTTTTAAATTAGAAGAAAATTTTAAAATAATTTTTTTTAGAAAAAAAAATATTTAATTGAACTTTAGAAAAAAAAATTTATGACATTAGGAGAACATTTTTCAAACTTAAAGAGAGAGGACTGTTGAGCAAGGTGTTGCAAGAGTTTTGTCATTGTTGTCAACTCAGGCAGTTAGATCTAATAATGCAGTGGATAGGCAGTTCAGAAGTCATTCAATGTAGGCTGACAAATTTTAGTGTTTGCAATTGACCACATTTAGGGTTTGCAGCCGACCATGTTTAGGGTTTGCAGCCGACCATGTTTAGGGTTTGCAGCCGACCAATATTAGGGTTTGCATTTGCATAATCAGTCGACTACTATTAGGGTTTTCATCTCAAGAATCTCAAGTATATAAGCGAGGCTGTTTGGAGATTTAGGATCCATTGGGTGAATTTTGAAGTGCGAGATGCGGCCGTAAAAGCGTAGATAACATAGAATCGGTGAGATGATAGCAAAGTGCATAATGTGAGCTAGTTGTGTCGAGTTGTTCGAAGTGCGATTGTGAATGCATATAGAGAGCAGAGTGTGGAATGACAGAGTGTGTGAAGCGTGTGAGCAGAGAAAGCAGAATGTGTAGAGAGGGCAAAGGGTAAAGTTGATTGCAAATTTTGGCTATAGCAGTGCAGTAGATTGTGTGAAGAGATTACGCAAGAAAGAGCTGAGTGTGCAGAGATTGCAAAGGTGAATTAGATCAGTTATATTCTTACAATAAAAAATGTATTTTTCAAACATTTTCATTCAAAATTGAAGTCCAGTTGGTGCTGGCAAATTAGGGGTTGGTGCTCCTTTCTGTTGGTGCAGATAAATAAGGGGTTGGTGCTCCTTCCAGTTGGTGCTGGTAAAAAAATTGGAAAGTTGGTGCTTTGCAAGAGGCTAGATTTGGATGGTAGTCCAAGCAGCTGTTCTTTTTGAAGAGTAGCCATTTTGGTGAACCTCGTTAAAAATCTATGTTGTGTGGTGTTCTCTTGCTGTACTTATTATATTTGTTTATAAGTTTTAATTGCTATGGTTTTTAGAGCTGTTAATTCATGTTTTGGAATGCCACACTGATTCACCCCCCCTCTTAGTGCCATACTAAGTACAACAATTAGTATCAGAGCCAATTTCCCTTTAAAGGCTAAATTAGATAGGGTTGATCTTGGATTAATACTCTAATGGCAAATAAATGCAAGAATGGAACCATGAGACACAAGAAGAAAAGATCACACAGGGTCATAAAAGAAAATAAAGATAAATTCATTATTGTTGTAGATTCAAGAGATGAATCAAACAATGGAAAAAAGGCCAAGAGTCAACTCAATCATAATGCAAGTTCTCAAGGTTCAAAATGTTTTGATCAACTCTGACATAATGAACGTCAGTGTTATGGGTTTAGTAGCAGTGAAGATGAAGAAGAAATAGAATCAGAACATAAATGTAATAAAGAAGAAATGAATGCAGAAGCAAATTGGAATGAAGATCAAATTATAGCTCCAAGTAAGAAGAATAGAACCTCCTTCAAAAGGACATCTCAGCCAGTTTCAGTTTCTATGGTAGAGGAAATTGAACCAGAAAAGGCAGAAGGGGTGAACACTGAAGTAGATAATAAAAACCTCAATGCTGAAGTAGATTGGGAAGGTGAGTTGATATCTGCTCTTGAAGAGTTGAGTATAGAAAAGAAAAAGAACAAAATACTGTCCAAGAAAATAGAAGAATATGGAGATGAGATTGAAAATCTATTCTTACAATTCCAACAGGCCAAGAAAATAGAAGAAGACTTGAAGTCACAGCTGAATGATAAAGTCAATGTGTGTAACAAACATGAAGAGTATTCTAACAAAGTAGTTAGTAATCTAAAGTCGCAAGTAGAAGATTCTAAAAGGATTGAGGAAACTCTCAGGTCGCAGATCAATGAGAAAGAGATTATTTGCCGCAAACAAGAAGAAGAGATTATTTCATTGAAGAAACAACTAGAAGAGGCCAATACAAATTTTAAATTCGAGAAGAGCATAGAATTGCTAGATAAAATGATAAGTCATCAGAGAAGCTCCATGATTAAGCATGGTCTTGGATATTAAGTTGAACAACCTGTATCTTCCAATTCTGTAGAGAAGAAGAAGTTCACTGTTGAAGGGTTCGAGAAAGAAAAGGTTAAAGATGTATCTTCAAAAGAAAGAAAATATATAAGGAGATTTACAGCAAAGCAACCACAACAAAAGAGGTTCTACCACTCACTTTTTTCATACTAACACTTTTAATGGCTATTGTTTTAGATGTAACCAGTATGGTCACAAGGCAACTTATTATGGATTAAATAATAAATCAAAGAGTTATTCTGGTTGAAATACATCTACATATTTGAGTGAACACTTTGTACAATGTTTTCAATGCAATGGTCATGGGCACATAGCAAGGTTTTGTCCAAGCGCTTATGTATCAAATCTAAGGCAAAACAATAGATTTCATAAGATGCAAAGAACACAACACAGACAGGAAATAAATCAGGTTCATAGAAGAAAGGAAAATAATCATTCATCATGGATGCATAAGAGACAACCACACCAGAGAGATATTCAAGTTCATGCAATGATGCAAAATAGGGATGCGGGTGAAAAATCCAAGCCCCGAGGTCAAGAAAGTCCGGAGAAAGAAAGAAGAGAGGAAATCATGTCTCCTTGAACTAAAGGAGACTGCTCTTCTACTGCACTAAGCAACTCCAGGTAACACATCCTCAGGGGGAGCATTTTGAAAAAGGTTTTATTTTAATGCTTCTATATATTTGTCTGGGTATCTGAGGATGAAAGACCAGCAGTTGGGCTTTTGTGGTATAATTGTCAAGTGTGTTGGTTGTTCATTTAGTTGTGTGTGGAAGTGCCATGAAGGGTAGTGTTTGCATTGAGAATCTTCACCATTGGTAGTATTGCTTATGTCATTGTTGTTTTGTTGATGGTTCTTACTGCCATCGATTATAGCTATGGATTATAACAGTTCAGATTGTTTTTGTTTATTGAAAGAATGCTTGCCCCAGCCACGTATTTGTGTTTCGATAATAGCAGCGTGTTTTTGTTCGATGCTTGATGTGAAGATTGTTAGATCTTTCATTACACCTTGGTGAATATATTTAATTCACAGACAGTTTTGTTTTAACTTTTAATATAATGCCAATTCAAGGATAAGAAGTTTGAGGCTGAGTAAGGTGCACTACGGTTGGCCATAAAGTGTTTGACAAAATGTCTTCTTTCGACATGCACAGTTGAAAGTAAGAGTTGGCAGTAAAATTGCAGTGCTGGACAAAAATTGGTACAGATGTGAGTCACTTGTCAATTCTGTTGATAGAAGTGAAATCAGCATGTTGAATGGGAAGATTGAAGAAAAAGTTTATAATGTGCAGCCAGATGATTTCCAGCCTGGTGATGAATGTTTGAGGTGCTTTTATAAATAATTGAGGTAGTCTGCTGGATTCTCACTGCAGAGAAAGACAAACAGCTATCAGTAGGTTCAAGTCTGTTGAGAATATTCAAGATGTATATGCAGATGTTGTTTGCATTACAGAGAAAAAAGTTGGATAGTTAAACGATCGATGTATGCTTTCACTAAAATCGGTGGACAAGTTTGAGATTGCAGAACAACAGAGGGTTGAGGCTCAAAAGACAGCGTGAATTGAAGTGGCCACATATTCCCAAGAATAGTCTAAAATTTGACTAGCCATTGGGATCAAATTCTCAGGGGGGGCATTTGTACATTTGTTCATCTTATTGGTCATATCCATGATTTTTGCTAACTATTTCAATGTGGTTCTGATAATGGTGTGTATGGACTCAGGGGGAGTCTACAGCAGCCCTTTGGTATTATTGACAAATGGGGAGAAGAGTTACAGGAATGTACACAGGTGTTGCCAACAATTCCAAAGGGGGAGATTGTTGAGCAAGGTGTTGCAAGAGTTTTGTCATTGTTGTCAACTCAGGTAGTTAGATCTAATAATGCAGTGGATAGGCAGTTTAGAAGTCATTCAATGCAGGCTGACAAATTTTAGGGTTTGCAATTGACCACATTTAGGGTTTGTAGCCGACCATGTTTAGGGTTTGCAGCCGACCAAGATTAGGGTTTGCATTTGCATAATTAGCCGACTACTATTAGGGTTTTCATCTCAAAAATCTCAAGTATATAAGCGGGGCTTTTTGGAGATTTAGGATCCATTGGGCGAATGTTGAAGTGTGAGATGCGGTCGTAAAAGCGCAGATAGCGTAGAATCGGTGAGATGATAGCGAAGTGCATAATGTGAGCTAGTTGTGTCGAGTTGTTCGAAGTGCGATTATGAATGCATATAGAGAGCAGAGTGTGGAATGAAATAGAGTGTGTGAAGCGTGTGAGCAGAGAAAGCAAAATGTGCAGAGAGTGCAAAGGGCAAAGTTGATTGCAAAGTTTTGCTGTAGCAATGCAACAGATTGTGTGAAGAGAATGCACAAGAAAGAGCAGAGTGTGCAGAGATTGCAAGGTGAATTAGATCAGTTAGAGTCTTGCAATAACAAAGGTATTTGTCAAACATTTTCATTCAAAATTGAAGTCCAGTTGGTGCTGGCAAATTAGGGGTTGGTGCTCCTTTCTGTTGGTGCAGATAAATAAGGGGTTGGTGCTCCTTCCAGTTGGTGCTGGTAAACAAATTGTAAAGTTGGTGCTTTGCAAGAGGCTAGATTTGGATGGTAGTCCAAGCAACCATTCTTTTTGAGGAGTAGCCATTTTGGTGAACCTCATTAAAAATCTATGTTGTGTGATGTTCTCTTGCTATACTTATTATATTTGTTTATAAGTTTTAATTGTTGTGGTTTTTAGAGCTGTTAATTCATGTTTTGGAATGCCACACTGATTCACCCCCCTCTCAGTGCCATACTAAGTACAACAAGGACCAATTTATTTTTTGCTACATAAGTGAAAGGGGGATTTTTTTTTTCTCATTAAGCAATTCTTCAAAAGATATCACTAAGGCATACAATCACCAAACTTCAAAACCTATTTTTTTAGGCTTCATAAATAGCAAACATATTTTGTTTGAATTACTTCACATAGGGGGGAGTTTTTTGGTGACACATTGTGCTAATCTGCCTATAATGCAAGCTTTGTAAGCGTTTTTAGAGGCTTCATAGTTGCATTCTTTGTTGCACTAAAGGGGGTATAATTTGTTTCTCTCCACTATCTCCTATATTGCACTAAGGGGATATATAATTTTGAAAAAACAAGGAGGAACAACTTAGAAGGGTGCATTTTCGGTATTGACTGACACCTTAGGCAAAAATTTTTTTGTAAAATTTATTGTAAAAGGTGCATTTTCAATAGAGACCGACACCTTAAGAATGGGTAGATCAAAGAGGAAAGCTCTTCCAAAATCATATGATGCTACTAAATCAGTTAAAGACCCATACTTTTCCCCATTCATGGATGGGATAGATTATCATGAATATGGCACATTTCTCACGCTATGGAATGGTGTAGATGCCATAATCAATTCTTTTGTGTATTGTGAAGACATGCAAAAAAATGATGTTATAATCCTTATTGGTGCTATAATGGGCATATACATGTCATTTGTTGCTATTGAAATTGCTCAAAGTAAAGTGAAAAAGGACATTAGTGATGAATCAAAGGTCAAACCCCTAATGGTCGATGCTTGTAGTGACACAAGTGACCTTCATCCCATGGTGGTGAATGCTTGTTGTGACACATGTGACCTTGAACCCATGATGGCCAATTCTTATTGTGATACAAGCGACCTCATGCCTATGATGGCAGATATCAGTTGTAGCATAGGTGATCTCATCATAGTAGCATATTTTCTTATGACACTAGTGACTTAAAAACTAAACCTCCTAAAAAAGAGTGCCGTAATCTCATCAATAATGAAAAATGCCATATTGTTAAAAGTATTGATGAAGATGATGAAATTGGGTGTTTTGAAAAACACACCAAAGGATATGGATCTAAACTGATGAAGAAAATGGGATTCAATGTTGAGAGATTAGGTAAACATGAACAAGGCATTAAAATTCCAATAATGTTAAACATAAGGGCAAACAATGAAGGCCTTGGCTATAATGGACATGAAAGTACCAATAATTCCATGTTTTTAAAATAGAAATCTCCTACATATCCTAAAAAGCATTGTTGCAAAAATTCTGGAAATACAGGATATGTTGCAACTAAGTGTTGGAAATTACATCCTTGTGATTCATGTGGATGTACGAATCACTCTTTTTCAAGTTGCTGGTACAAAGAAAAAATGACCAACAAGGTTCATATTTATTGTGGATGGACAGATATCACACAATGGACCATGATGAAGTAAATTTTGTATGGCTTCTACCTAAAAGGTAAAACCTATGGTAGACCCCGAGGAAAATTCAGTGATAGACCAAGTGGTAGTCCCAAAGATAATGACCCAAAGATAGACCTACAAAAAGACCCAGAGACATAGTTCCAAAGGCAAGTCTATAGGCATATCCATAGGCAATGATCTAGAGGTAGATTCAATGGTAGATCCAAATATATACCCAGAGGTACAAATACAGAGGTACACTTAGAGCCAGATCCAGCACCATGATCTAGATCCAAATCCAAAGACAAATTATGAGCCACCATTATATCATTTTTCTTCTTCTTCTTCTTAATTATATTGGGGTAATTATATACTTTAACCAAATATTGTTGTATGGGGAGATGATAATGTAGCTAGTAGTTATATTATTACCCAAATAATGTAATAAGGGGGATGTTAGCGTATAGGCTTTGGTTATTACATTATTAGTGAGTTGTTAGTATTGTTGTAACTCCTACCTAAGTCGTATTGTTAGCTCCATTGGTTACGGGCTAATCTAAGTCGCAATTGTATTATTTATTAATTTATTAATATATTATTCATGTTCTATTGCTTGACAGTCTCATGTGATGTTATCAATGAACCCACCTATATAATGTTTTTATGGGTGATTTTTGAGTTAGGAGGGATTGGATAAGGCTTATATTTCTTCTTTTCTTCTTGTTTGGCTCTTTTTATTCTATAATACAGTTTCTATTAATATAATTTATATTTCAATTTAAAAAATTATTATCACTAATAGACTAAACTAATCAAGCATGTGAAGCTTGCATTGTAGTCAAGTAGCATAGAGATGTATTTTCTATAGTAAAAACATGGAGAGCTTCACAAACTTTGGATCTTGTACATTCAAATATATGTGGGCCTATACAAACCAACTCATTAGGGAACAACAAATACTTCTTTACATTCATAGATAAATTTAGTTGCAATACATGGGTATTCTTCCTCAAGCATAAATCATAAAATTTTAGCATATTTTAGAAGTTCAAGCATTAGTTGAAATGTAGAGTGGATACTATGTAAATATTTTGAGAAACAATGGAGGTGAGTATATATCAAATGACTTTTATAGTTTTTCAAGACACATGGAATCAAAATATAATTCATACCTAGACACACATACAAAATGAAATGGTATTGCAAAAAAGGAAGAATGAGACTGTATTGGATATGGAAAGGAGCATGCTAAAGGTAAAAGCATTACAAAATACATTTTAGATAGAAGTTGTAACATGTGAATTTTACTTGCTAAATAGATATCCTACAAAATGTGAAGAATATAATCCCATAAGAAACATGGAGTAATAAAGAACCAAGTGTTGATCACTTAAATTTTATGCATATATTCCAAAATAAAAGAGAAAAAGAAAACTAGATGATAGGGCAATAAATGCATCTTCATTGGATATAATGGACAAGCAAAGGCTTATAAACTATATAACCTTATTACAAGCAATCTAATAATAAATAAATATGATCATTGAGGATGAACCTTAAATCTAGAATTCCAAATTAGGTTAACAAGGGAAAACAAGCCTTGAGTTAGAAGACTTGAATGGATAAAGCATAAATCATCCTTAATATTTAAGCAACAATATCAATGCATGAATCAACCTTTATTCATCATCAAATCACCACCAACTGCAAGAATGAGGTTCATTTCTTCCATTACGAGAACACCATCAAGGACAAGAAGCTTACAAGAAATATATGAGATAACAAGAAAATAACTTGAAGATGAAGAGCATTCTAACTTTATTTTCTTTTTCTAAATGTCATCCTATTTCCTTTGAAGAAGTAATTAAAAATGGTAAATAGGTGAAAGCCATGGATGAAAAAACTTAATCCAAGAGAAAAAATAAACTTAGGAACTAATGGATCTTCTAGTAGGAAAAAAAAGTCATAGCAATAAAATGAGTACATAAAACAAATTTTAATGTTGAGGGTTATGTATAAAGACATAAAACAAGGCTATTTGTAAAAGGGTATTGACAAGAATAACAAATTGATTATTAGTAAGTGTATTCTCTTGTCATAAGTCTTGATATAGTTGGAATGAATCTAGCATTGACAACCCACAAAGAGTGAAAAACCTATCAAATGGATGTCAATTCTATATCTCTATATGAGGTGTTGGAATAAGAGATCCTCGTAGACTAGCCACTTGATTATGAGCTAGAAGAACAAGAAGGAAAGATGCATAAACTAAAGAAAATCAAATATAGAATAAATCAAGCACCCAAAGCACGATATAGTCATATTGACTCATAATTTTTAAGAAAATGTTTTTATTAAATGCCCATATGAGCACACTCTGTACATTAAGAAAATATGGTCTTTTGTCTCTCCTTCTCCAATCAAGCACCAAAAAACTATCTACAATTGTCAATTTTTTTATTTTTATAAGAATTATGAAATTGCTTGTTTTAGGATTTTAGGGAATTATTTCATCAAGGGCATGATTTTATCTTAAGATCACAATTTTACCGTAGGCACCAAAAGAGGTAATTCTGATCCTACATTTTTATTTCTTGTTCTATAGTCTAGGTTGTTTGTTTTCTATGTATTTTTTTGTTTTCAATAAAAATAAATAAATGAGTCTAGATAGTTTTAAAACAAACTATTATTTTATATTTTAGGCAATAAATTTGAAAAACATGTAGTTTGTATTCTTAGGCTAACTTGTTTGTGTATTTCCATGGACCCATGCTCTAATGGAAAAGGAAAATATTTAATTTCCTTGTAATAATTGAAAACTATAAATCATATAGATAGCTCTTGTATTCTTAGAAATACTTAGTTTTATCACATTAAATTAGAGTTTATATGAATTCTAACAAATTCTTAGAAAGCTAATTTATTTATATTTTTTAGAATTCCTTGAGGTGTTTGTTTAATTAAACTCATAATAAAAAATGTAACATGTAAAGTTCCACCCCTTTACCCATGGGGTGTTAACAAATATTGAGGTGAGAAAGAATGAAATGAATCCTCCCCTTTTGGTTGCTCTTATAATTTCATCAATAATTTTTTTTTCTAGGAAGAGTATTGTCATATTCATCTTGTTAACCTTTTCATCTAAAAATATCTTTGTTTTACCTATAAAATATGCCAATGTAACACATGTAGAAGGTATCCAATTACATCTATAAAATACGTTATTATTGCACTTGAGCTAGGATTACTATGAACATATTTATTTTCATCATCAACAACCATGACTAAAGGAATATATGATTTATCATAATTATTGATAATAGGAAATAAGTCATCAAAACATATCTCTCTTAATTTATATTTATTTGATATCAAGATCATACAAATTATAGGCTTTGGACTCTTCACTATAACCAATCATGATACATTTGACATTCTTTATTTCTAGCTTTGTCCTTTTAGCATTATGAATATGGAAAATTCACTATAACCAATCACAATGCATTTTACATTGTTTATTTCTAGATTTTTCCATTTAGCATAAGGAATATAAATAGTGTGCCATAATCAATGATTCTACGTATTGTGAAGACATGCAAAAAAATGGTGTTCTAATCCTTATTGGTGCTATAATGGGCATATACATGTCATTTGTTGCTCTTGAAAATGCTCAAAGTAAAGTGAAAAATGACATTAGTGATGAAACAAAGGTCAAACCCCTAATGGACGATGCTTGTAGTGACACAACTGACCTTCATCCCATGGTGGTGAATGCTTGTTGTGACACATGTAACCTTGAGCCCATGATGGCCAATGCTTATTGTGATACAAGAGACCTCATGCCTATGATGGCAGATATCAGTTGTAGTACAAGGGATCTCATCATAGTAGCATATTTTTCTTGTGACACTAGTGACTTAAAAATTAAACTTCCTAAAAAAGAGAACCATAATCTCATCAATAATAACAAATGCCATATTGTTAAAAATATTTATGAAGATGATGAAATTGGGTGTTTTGAAAAACACTAATATTTCTTTGTTTTATATTTTTGAGAATTATCACCCCATAAAAATCATTCTTTACTTTCATCCTCATTCAATGTCACAAACCTTTATTTATTATGAGACATATTTTGAGTTGCATTAGAGTCAATGACTCATTCTTTTTTAGATGAATTATAAGTCATAAGAGTAAAGAAAACAACATTACCTTTTGAATTACTAGAATTAAAAACTGTTATTTTCTTTACTTCCATGTACTTAATCCTCTTGAAACATTTTGAGGTCTTGTTCTTTCACATCCTATAATATTTGCAGTTCATGTAGCACTTAAGTTTATTAATGTAGCCTTTGTAACTATTGGATTTGAGGTCTTGTTATTTCACATCCTATAATATTTGCAGTTCATGTACCACTTAAGTTTATTAATGTAGCCTTTGTAACTATTGGATTAATTATACTTGTAATCATATTTATATTGATTTGGGTAAAAGTATTTCTTATTGGTTTTCTTTCCCTTAGCACATGAGAATATACATCATCAATAAAAATTTCTTTTACATTTGTTATTCCTTTTTCTTCTTGAAATATCTTTGTATGAAAATATTTATATTAAATACTACCTAATTTATTAACAATGTCAAAACCTCTAATAAATGATCGGTTTGATTCTAAAGGGTCTTGAAAAATATTATAAGCAATGTTTTTATCCAATTTTTTTCCTAGCAAGTGAGGTAAGCTTGATACTATCATGTAAGTAAAATGTCAAATTATTTCTAATGAATATAAAAGCTTCAATTTATACAACTTTATAGTAAGATTAACCATCTAAATATCATCAAAATTTTCATATAAAATTTAATATATTCTGAATAATGGTTTTATTTCATTCATTAAAAAATTTACAAATCTCATCTCCAAAAAGTGGAATTTTGATTAACACAAGTGAATATTTACCTCTCTTTTTCTAATTATGAATATCTATTCCTAATGTCTTTTAAAAATTCTTTAGAATTAAAAATATTTAATGAGTAATGTATATATAATAATTTTTACTACTTAGTTTGACATGAAAAAGATATATATATATATGTAAGAACACCACCAAAATATAACACTTTACTTGTTAAAATTGATAAAATAAAATACACTACATAAATATTCTAGATACAACATATTTTAAAAATACTCACTTTAATTAAAAATACAATTATTAACTTTTTATTTCTATATTATATATATTAGTATTTTATTTTTATTATAATTATTCTTTTAATTTATAATTTTTTTGTTTTTGTTTTTTCTAAATATATCCACATATGAAAAAACATTGTATAAAACTACACCCCTTAAAATTATAATATTATATGAAATTCCGTGGCTTTTACTATTGCCCCGGCTAAAAAACAATATCAATTTATTTTTACTAAACCTTTCATGATTAATCCCCGCAGGTCCTAATAAAACCCATATTTTTATTATAACTTTACTTCTAATTTATAATTATATTTTATTTTTATTTTTTCAAAATATATTGACATATGAAAACATTGTATATAACTACACCTTAAGATTTAAATATTAGATGAAATTACATGGCTTTTACTATTGCCTCACGTTTATTTTTGTGAAAAACATTCTATAAGGAATGCCACTTTCGAATAAGACCCAAAAAAAATAGATATATCCATTCCACCAAAAACTTTCCAACATACATACTTTTAAAATAAATAAATAAATAAATAAATATATATATATATATATATATATATATATATATATATATATATATATATATATATATATACTAAACTTTTCATGATTAATCCCCGTAGGTCCTAATAAAACACTAAACACCAGAACTGCAAAAAAAAAAAAAAAAAATTACGCTTAGACATAGTAGGTAAATCATTTTATACATCAAATGCTCTGACAGTAACTTGCTGTAAATGCGCTCCTTGTAAATACACTTAATCAATACGATGAAATAACGTCTGGACCACATCGATTGTAGCCTTCTCATGACATGTATTTCAATCAATAACTCATTGATTGCAGCCCTGACATGACATGTCTTTCAATCAGTAACTCTTTCATTTCGTTCCCTGTTGTATATAAGTTTGGTAACGTGCATTCGCATATGAATTATGTCCAATTTCTAGAATTCCCTGGACCGACATTTATTTCAGGTTTACCTTACAAATCTGCACGTATTTTTCGTGTGTGCGGTGCATGAACATCCAGGCAAATCTGGAAATTTTCTTCATGTGGATGGTGGATCAACATTAAGCAGGAAAGAGACCTAATCGTGCTCATTTTTGACCTCAATCATTTCAGTGGTGGACTATATCTTAAATAAAAATATTGCAAGCAGCTTTTATTGTATATTGAAAGAATCTTGTCTCTATTAATACCATTTGTTTTCGGTGAATTGCCATGCTAAGCCAGAATGGCAAGCATTTAAAACATAAGACCGGATTATAGTGAAAAATTAAGTATAAAGGAATTTAAAATTATGAAAAATATTATATTATTAGTTTTGAATTATTTATATAATTTTTATATTTTATTAATTTTATTATTGAAAATAAATAATAAATTATTGTATTAAATTTTTTAGTTTCTGTCTTTAATCTCAACCATATTACTATTCAGAGTCTCCTATGAATTGTTTGCTTGATATTTGTTGAATCCCGTCCTATGTTGTTGTTTGACAATTAAAACGTATGGCATAGTGTGCTATATTCATCATTTGTTATGGTCTCCTTCGATAATGCTAAATTTCGTATCTTCTCGTGGAAACATTAAAGCTTAAATTTCTCGTTTGCACCTTTGTTTCTATTAATCGGCTTACTATTATTAATATGTAGCTTCAATATGATATCCGGTGGTCCATGAAAACAAGGCAATTATAAAAATGCACTATACATTGAAATGTTTAGGTAGCCATGTTGGTAAAGCTGCTGTGTCCTAGATTAAATCCCAAAAGGCAAAATAAAACTTAAAATAAGTAAATTTTTGAACTACTACTCAAAGTATAGTGTGCCTTGGCATAAAATAATGAGAATAGCTACGAAAATAATGATGATATGAACTATGGCCAATTTATAGAATTCCCTGGACCTACCTTTATTCCAGGTTTGCCTTACAAATCGGCACATACTCTTCATGTGGATGGTGGATGAACATCAAGCAGGCAAGAGACCTCATCCTGCCCACTTTTGACCTCGTTCATTTCAGTGGCGGACAATATCTTAAACAAGAATATTGCAACGTCTTATTGACTACAGGTTTTGTGGTACATCGAAGGAATCTTGTCTCTACTAATACCACTTGTTTTAGATAAATTAACATACCAAGCGAAAATGACAAGCATTTAGAACGCAACGCCGAAAATTTAATATTTTTAATATTATATTATTATTTTAAAATTATTTATATAAAATATTTATTATTTATATTTTATTATTAAAAATAAATTATTATATTAAATTTCTTAGTTTCCGTGTTTAAGCTGAACCCTATCTATTCAGTTCATTATCGTTTCACTGCCTCCCCTGAATTGTTTGCTTAGTATTTATTAAATCCCATCCGATGTTCTTGTTTGACAATTAAAACTTATGCCATAGTGTGCTATGTTCATCATGGTCATCTCCAATAATACTAAACTTTTAAGTTAGATTATATTATTTCATTAGTTCGAACCTTATAATATTTAGTGTTATATAAAAACAAAATAAAGTAAATTAAAAGTAAAACATTCATAACTAGCACCTTTGCTTCTTGTAATCAAATTACTATCATTAATATGTTACCTTTAATATGATATCCGGTGGTCCTAAAAACTAATGCAATCAAACAAATGCACTATACATTGAAATGTTTAGGCAGGCATGCTGCTAAAGCTGTGGCTGTAGGTTAAATCTGAAAAAAGCAAAATAAAACTTCTAAAATAAGTAGATTTTAAAAATGCTACTCATATTACAGTGTGCCTTTAATAATTATTATTATTATTATTTTATTTGCATCGTGCAGATTTATATGATCACAATTATAGTTCTACTCTGTCAATCATACTTTCTTTTTTGTCATGTTTAAAAATAGTGGAATGCAAGGACAGCTGTTATGTTGACACGGTTAATCCACTTCACTTCACAGACAGTATGAGTTCAAGATAAATGACAACATTGTACTTAGACAGCGACGTGGTTGCTTGAATATCAGATTCCAGTCATTACAATCTCAATATTCGCTCAATCAAATGTTGATATCTACGCAAAATTACTACGACAAGATGCAGGCCTTTAACCTCCTAGGACTACCCAAAACCCACCCAAGAAAGAAAAAGAAGAGGAGAATTGAGATAATTTTACCTTAGCTTGTTCACATCTTGAGAAACAGCAGCAGCGAGACGAGCAATGTCTTCAGAGAAATCCAGCACGGACTTCAGCCAGCACCAAATTTTTCTTTGATTAATATCAATAAGTTTCAAGGACTCGCTTTTGCTCCTCTGAAACTTCCAGGATATAAACTTCATAAAACATCTTCTCCCTCTGGCAATCATGTGGGAGAACATCGGAGTCTGGAGAGAGAGGGGTTGGGAGAGCCATCTTCCTCACAAACGTGTGGCACTACCCACAACATTATGAATGGGCACTAAGTCAACATCCATCGGCTCCTCATCCACTATTTTGGGAGGTAAATCAAACCTAACAGAGGGGCCCAAAATAGGAGCTCGAGAACCATCAACAGAGGCCTTGCCATGCACCCCTTTTGTAGAAACCTGAATCTCTCTTGATACCTTATCAGACCCCGAGCCAAAGGTAAAAGAGTAAGTTTCTTCACTACCCTCAGACTCATCTTCTGAAACTTCTTTAGAAGCACCCAGAACAGGACCAAGGGAATCAATAGAATATTTGTGAATTTCGTGAACCACCAAGTCATGCTCCATAGCTTCCTATTCAAACGCAAGAAGATCTAGGCCTTGATGAATGGAGGCTTGGCCCCGGCAACTTTGCACATTAAGAAAAGACTTAGTTAAGGACTAAAAGAGAAACAACGAGATACTCATGTGAGTGTCATGATGCATATGGTTTAAAAACATTGCATGAAAACTCCTAATAATTTCATAAGAAGAATCTAACGTGAAATAATCTATTATAACCCTAGCAACATGGTCATAAGGAGGGGGTAACACCACTTCACTAAAGCCAATTTGGACTCTCGAAAGATATTCCTCCTTATCAAAAAACAAATTGATTTCCTGGAGGAGAGAGTGTCTATCACGATTGTGATAGGCACCATCCAAAAGCAGACTAGTGGTCTTGCTGATAAGTTCTGCCCTCACTTGGAATGACCATGAACCAATCCACACCCACCCATCATTCCAAGAAGCCACCATCTATTAGAAAGTAGTGGATTGAACCCATGAAACTTCTAGATACACTCTAGAAGACCACCATTCACCAAAATAGACTTAACTTCATTATCAAAGGTGATAGAAGTTGGTTCAAGTTGGGACTTACAAAACTTTTGTTTGGGTGAAAAAATCTTTGCTTTTCCCATTCGAAAAGAAATCTGAAATCTCCAAAACAAAGGCCAAAGAAAATAGGCATAATTGATCCAAGACCAAACCACAAAATAGAACAGACTGTGGGCACCCCATGGCGATCCAAGATGAAATAACAACACCACGCTCCCAAAAGCCAAACATATAGAATCAAAAGAAGGATTAAAACTAACCATAGAGGAAAACCAAGGAATACCAGGAATAAAAATAAAGAAATAAGAGCCATACCCGAGGAATAAAGTTGAAAACAAGATGAGGAGGAGCAAAACCAGTCCAATCACAAAGTAAAGCAACACTAAAACCAATAATAAACCAATATTGGATCTAAGACGATGAAGGAAGGGCTAATTTTTTGGATAAAAGACCAAGGGATGACCATCACCAAATAAACCAGATGTCAGCCACCTGACAGATCCTTTAATAGGTGTAGCAACAGTAAAAAAGGGGCTCATTTGAAAAGATCCATGATAGCACACGCTCAACGAGAGGGGATCAACAACAAAAGAAAAATACTTCCCTAGGTATAAGAAGAGATAGAAAGTTGCTACACCTTGAGAGGAGGAATGAGTGACATCCCAAGGAAACACAAAGAGAAAAAGCTGAGGTGATGGCAATCTGACATAAACATACCAGGAGAATGTTTGAGAAATTGAAACCCTACCAGAAAGGCCCACCAAATGGTCACACAAGAGAAATTAAAAAAATTAAATAAAGAGAATCGGATCACCTGACACCATCAAGCTAAAACTTTGAACAACAAATACTCAAGAAGACGACACAAAGGCCCAGAGTTAATGCTATCTACCATCAGGACAGTCAATATCAAACTCCACCACCAACTAAAGGTAAGTAAGGGTGACCATGAGCAAGGCTACTCTTGAAAAGCATTAAATAATGTCTTCATTAACTAAAAGAATGATTTCAGGTTGAAAATTGGTACGCCAGATCGCCACATTCTGAAAAGATACGTCCAGATTTGTAAGAGAGTCTACAACCATATTTAATTCTCTGAACTCATGATTGATATAAAACTCTTAAAATGATAATAAATGGGCCCTGGATTCATCAATAATATTTGAAATACACCATCCAAGATGACATTCATCCTTAAACATTTTAATGACATTCATTGAATCCCCCTCAATGACTACATTGTGGATATCATGGTCCTTTAGCATTTGGATTCCAAATAAGGAGGCACGAGCTTCAAAAAAGTGTGATGATTGGATGCCAATATCTTTTGCAAAATCAAGGATGTCCCGACCATGAAAATCTTGGATGATGCTACCTACACCGGATGGGCTTGGATTTCCCTTTGACTAGCCATCAAAATTAAGTTTGAACCAACCAACCGAGGGCAAGACCTAATGAATAGTTGTAAGAATATTTGGATCTAGTGGGGCCATTAACTCTAGATATAAGCCAAGTAACTATTCCAAAACAAAATCAGGGTGGCCATGAGGCACTGAAGAGAGAGGATTTTGAAGCCGTCTGCACATTTTCAACCACCTTCCAAACAATTATCTAGCTTAAATGAAAGAAATCCACCTCAAAAGTTTTAAACACTCTAGCATTTCACTCCTTCCACACCCCCATAGAATATGGGGAACCAAAAAATTCCAAAAACATTTTAAATGGAGAGAAGAGGGAGACGACCACTGATTGACCAACTCATATAAAGAATTTAGAAAAATCCAAGCAACCCCAATCAGCTGAAGGAAATTGTAAAGAATTTCACAAAAGATATTACACTTAAGGAACAAATGAGAGGAATATTCTCAGTCATGTTTGTAGAGGAAGCATCGATTAATCAAATTAAACCCTCTCTTCTGCAAATTTTCCAAAGTAAGGACTTTATTTTGCACCACCAACCAAAAAAAATATTAATCTTTGGAGTCAAATTTTTAAACCAAATCTTGGAGCAGGGAAAATCACCAACTCCTTGAGTCCAAAGAAGAGAATAGGCTACCTTTATCATGAAGGATCCCTCACTATCACCATCTCAAACCATCCGGTTAGCCACCTCCTCCTTGTACACCACATACCATCACATCTCAAAAATAAGGGACTCCCACGTCAATTGATCTTGAACATTCCTGAGGAAGGGAGGGGAAAGAGACCAATTTTTATGTCCATTATGAAGAGAAACAAAATATGCCACCCTAAGAAAACCCATCACCCTGGAAAATAGGCTCAAACCTCTAAAACATTGATCTTCAGCCAAGGGGCGTTCCCTAAGCCACGGGTCATCCCAGAAGGACACTGATATACCATTACCAATAACCTAATAGAAATTGACTCTGATAAAATTCTTGGATTTAATTAAACTATTTGAAAAAGTAGATCCTATGACTGGGATATGATCCAAGAGAAACTGATTAAAATTGTATTTGGCTTTGAGAATATGGCACCAAAGATGATCAAAATTGGATGTAACCTTCCCAGCCATCTTGGACACCAATGCCTTGTTCATGATAACCACTTTCTTGAGATTCAGACCTCCATATCTATTTCTAGAAAAAATATTCTTCTAAGAAATTAGATGGAATTTAATCTTTAGCTTAGGACCCAACCATAGAAAATCTTTGCAAATACTATCACAATTAGATGTTGCCTTAGCCGAAAGGTTGAAAAGAGAAAGAAAATAAATAAGAATACTTTGAAGGGTGCTTTGGACTAAAACAACCTTCCCGACTTGACTAAGAAGAGCCCCCTTCCAAGAAGAAATTTTCCTCTGCACTCTTTCGACAACTGGAGTCCAAAGCGAATCCTTAAGCCTACCTACAAACAATGGAAGGCCAATATAGGTGGTCGGAAGAGACACAATCCTGAATCTTAGAATAGAAGCAATCCATTGTTGATGAACCTCTGGGGTATTAAGAAATAAAATATTACTTTTTAGAAAGTTTATTAACTGGCCTATAGCTCTCCCATAATAGTCCAGGATAGATTTAACATCTCGAGCAAGAAACATTGACACCACACAAAAAAGTAATGTCTCATCGGTAAACTATTTATGAGATATTGGGATTATCTATAGGGCCAGTCTAAGACCAAAATCAGCACTACATAATTTAATAGAACATCTGAGGGCTTATACCATGAGGATAAAGAGGAATAGGGATATGGGATATCCCTGGCGAATCCCATGACAAGAATTAAAAAACTGGAAAGATATCCATTGATCAACCCAAAAAACCACACCAAAGAGATTTAAGCTTCCATCAAATTAACCCAAGGATCAACAAAACCAAACTTCCTCAGCAATTCAAATAGAAATAGCCACGATACTCGGTCATAAACCTTATTGATATCCAGTTTGAGAAAAAAGGTCACCCTACCGTTCTTCTGCATCGAACGTAAAAGTTCATGGATAACAATGGCACCATCCAATATTTTTCTCCTTGGCACAAAACCACTATGTGCCGAATCAATAAAAATTGGAAGAAGGGGCTTCAATCTAATGGCCATTGCTTTGGAAAAGATTTTGTACACCGTATTGCATAAGCTGATCGGTCTAAAATCACTAAACGAGGCCGCCAAGTCCTTTTTAGGAATGAGTGCAAGATAAGTCAAATTCAGAGCCTTAGGAAACACCTTCGACTGCTAAGAATGATGAATGCCATTGCACATATTCACCCTAAAAATATGCAAAAAAAATTGGAAGAATATAGGTGGAAATCCATCAAGACCAGGGGCTTTAATAGGTCCCATACAGTTCAACACAAAATTAATCTCGTCATTAGATAAAGAAGCCATGAGGGCCGAATTCATATCCTCAAAAACCAAGCTCAAAATTGACTCCAAAATTATGTCTTTTGCAACCCAATCATGATAAGGAAAAGAGCATAAGAGAAAGCCAAAGAACTCTACATCCTCTTCCCTAATAACCATGAGATTCGAAGAATGAGAGCCATCATAATTCACAATTTCATGAATTATGTTACGTCCTCGATGATGCAAAGTGGAGAACTAAAAAAGCAAGAATTACGATCACCTTCCTTCAACAAAAGCTCCCTGGATTTCTATTTCCATAGGAATTCTTCTTTGGCCTAAATATTATGGAGGGCACATAGGGTAGACTTATCTTCTGAAAGCAACTAATCAGAATAACCATGAGTAGCAATCAAACCTTCAATCGAAAGCAGAAGGGATTTCAATCGCTCCTTTTCCCGGAATATATTCCCAAAAGTAAACTTATTCCAAGACTTGAGGTTCATTCTGAGTTTCTTCAACTTATTCAACAACAAAAACATACCTTCCCCCAAAACTAGATCCCCCCACCACTCAACGATTTTGGCCTCAAAATTGGAGTGGGAGCACCACATAACTTCAAAACAAAAGGACCGAGGGAGAAAAGGGAGACCTTCAGGTATTTCTAACCATAGAGGGTTATGATCATAACTTATTCTAGGAAGGGAATATAAGGAAGCATCTCCAAATATGTCACATGAGAATTCAAAACAAACCTTATCGATTAAAAAAATAATAATATTATTACCTCCTTTGTGATTACTCTAGGTGAACTTATAACCATAGAGATCAATATCACGAAGCTCTACATGTTTAAAATACTCATAAAAATAAAAAAGACTCCACTCATCAATAGGATTATGTAGACACTTAAAACGTGTCATGTCGAGGGCGACTACTCATATGGACATGCTACAAGACCATATGGAAGATCTTGGGTAGAATCCAATATAGAGCAATGGTTCTAACCACTCAATTTGGGCTCCTTGGCCTAATCAGTTTGAAATGTATCCTAGACCTACGGTTTATAGTTGAACCATAGCTGAGACCTATAGTTTATAGTCTAGACCACAATTGTAACCTGTGGTCTTAACTGGAGTTCAATTGGCCTTCAATTTGAGCCAAATCAGTTGGAACGACCATTTGATCTAGAAGAAGGTGGTTAATGGACTGAATATTCCAGAGGCCTCCTTTCCAACTGTCCTAACCACCCCTTCTTGATATTATCTTCTCCAAGAAGCCACCGCTAGTGCTTGGTTAGTGCTATAAGTACCCATCAAAATTAGGGCAAACCATTAGAGAGATCATTAGAGATTTGAGCAGCGGAGCCCTATCAAATTGTACACTCAACCGAGTATACTAAGAGAGAGCTATTGCACTTATCCCCTACCTACTTACCAAGATTCATGATGAATTGCATTATGAATTCCCTATGAGTCTAGGAGAGCCAAGAAATGCAAATCCAGGTAAATGAAGGCCCATCACAGTGATTCAACTATAAAACCTGTTAGAAAGACCTCGAAGGCAACCCTTGAACATCAATTGGACAAGGAGGTCAAGCCCACTACCCTTGGAATTGAGGCAATCCTATCAAAGTTCTAACCATGGATTTCAGCCATAATTTATAGTGCTGACCACTCACTAAATTATGGTTTGCAGCTGAGGTATAACCACCTCCCTCTTTTCATTTTTGTCTAGTTAATTAGATTAGATTAGCTATTTTCATGGTTTAATTACAGTTTAGCAGACTTTTGACCATAGAATTAGGTTATATTAGCTTCTTCATGTTATGCTTCAATTAGGACTTAAATGATTTCTTTATGCATGTTTATGCTTCATTTTACATATTTGATCCATGCATAGTGTAGTTTCTACTTTTATTTATGCTATTATATGAATCTTGATTCAATTTGCCTAGTTTAGAAGCACTTTCCATGTTTTATTTGTTATGCATGCTTAATGGTGTCATTATGTAATTTTCCTAAAAGGGCCTCATCATGAGAGGCTACCTATATTTTTGATACTTCTATGTTGTTTCTTGATCGCAGGGAACAGTTTCAAAGGAGAACCAACCATCAAGTTCCTTCCCCATTGCGAAGAAGAGGGTACCTCCACCCTAGAGCAGTTTGTGTCACCCTGAAAGGCACTTGGAAATCACACCTACCCTTGAGAGAGAAACAATTACACACTCCTATTGTAATATTGTATCAAAATGATTATCCCTACGAGGGATGCACCTGTAATTTGATTTTGACTTTGAATATAATGGAATAAAGCATATTTATTCTTGATTCATTTGTTGTCAATTTCTTGTTCTTGTATGCGTGTTATGATTTTATAAATTATTGCAATAGGGATACTTCGGGTGTCAGCCTTTTTGGTGGTTACAGAAGCTGATCAAAGTGGAACCCCACATTTTTAGGATCTGACTATGTTTTCTTATTTTTTTGCACTTGCAGGTAAAGACCGCAGCTATCAGCCACGGGCAAACAACTAAAACACAGGTACAAAGCAAAGTTTACAATAAGAATAGTAGATTAGACCTACGATTTCTTATAGATAAAAAAGATAGTAATATTCATAATATTAGCCAATGCAGGACCTAAGGTAGGTCCTATTTTCAACCCTCTATTACTTTTCTGCTCTCTGTGTTTTTACAGTAAGTTTAATTTGAATGCAAATTAGGAAAAGAACTAAGAAAAGGGTAAATCAATCATCCTAGTTTGCTTTCATGTTTTGCTTCCAATAGAAAGGTGCTTCTGGGAACATCAAACCTCTGATTGCAGTCCACCCTAGGCTACAACGTGCTTTATAGATATGTGTGAATGGTTTGCATGTGTGAGTCCCAATTAGTGGCCAAGTAGCATCGTAATGTACATAGTCTTAAAGAGCATCTATATTAGCTTATATTTTCTGAATTTGAAACATATTTCATTTTCATAGCATTTAGAAAATGAGCATGTATGTTATATGATGCATTTATTTTATGTACATTAAAATGAACCACACACACCACTTGGTACTTAAACGCTAGTGAGTTGGGCTTGACATCCAACCACTAGTAGGGTTCAACGACGATGGGCATAACTTCCATTCATTGGCCCAAATCCCATGAACCTTTTGGATACTAGACCAATACTAGATCTGAGAACCTTTTATACCCTAGAAAATTTGCATGTATTCTCTTCAAAGGGTATAATGCTGACTAGGGGAAAATGGGTGAGGATCTGGGAGGACCTGTGCTCCCTGACCATGTGTGGGATTCATTACCACCCATTATAGGTTGGATTATGCAATTTGGAATTCATAGCCAAGTTGTCGAGTTGTGAGCGTACAGGTGAAAGCCATTAAAATGAGAAAAAAATCCAACAAGTTTTGTAAAACATGATAATAGTTTCTAAACTAATACAACAAACATTGAAAACACATCAAACAGTTTAGGGCTCACTTTTAAAATTTAAAATAAGATAATCATTATTTTATACCTTGTTAACTTAATAATAATACATCTAGATGCTAAGTATACAATGGTGGATACATGGGGTGGTCGAAAAAGGTCCAAAGCCAATGCCAATGACCAACCCCTAACCAATTCACAATAGTATGAGTCAATTCCTCAACCACATGAGTGAACCGAACATTGTTCGGTTAGCATTCGAGGAGATAACTCGACATAAGGGGAGCTTGTAGAGCAAACCTCATATAGAAGAGCTTAAGTACACTCCTCTAGGTACAGGATAGAATAGGAAACCTTCCAGCATGAGGGTGTTCCAGTTGAGAGACATTATCGAGACCGCAATGCATGCGCATCCATGGGATCAACTGAAGATTTTGTTATGCAGGGGACCAGGTTGGTGCCCCTATGTACTAAGTCCAATGGAGGATCCATGGCTCCACTTTTTGAGTATAGAAGGACTAGATATCCACCCATTCAGGGGCATGTAGACATGATCGCTACTAAGCATAGGTCGAACCATACTCCCATGCGTGGTCGACCATGCAAGATCACCATTGATATATCAAAGGTGGGAGATAATGGTATACCATCACATGAGTGATGGCGGTCTAGGTATCTAGAGGGTCTAGGTAGTGTTTTAAAGTAGCTAGGTTGCAAGCCTTCTGCTCCACCCACTCATGCCCCAAGTGAGCATAACATGAGTGTCATTCGCACTACTAGAGAACATGGGGAGACTTATAAGCGCCTTCATGTCACACACCCACTATCTGCGCATGGTATTTCATAGTATAGGACATAGGAGGATGCCAATATCATATTAACAGATAGAGGCAAAGGCACAACACATTAGTCCTATGGGTATAAAACCCACAAGGTCGCTCATATATAGTAGAGATACTAAAGACCTCCCATGGCCGATCAGATTGATAGATCACATTGATTGGCATTGCAGTAGAAATGCCAACTCCTCCATGATCAATTGGATGATGCTCACCTAGAGAGACAATGCATTGAAGATAAAAATATTCAAGCACAGAGGCTCATGAGATAGAGGCTATATGAGCAGTGCATGCACGAAGAGCGTATCCTTACCCAGAAGGAACGCATGGAGCAGGAGGATATGTTAGCTAGGGCTAGCCTATATACTCAATATGAGCATAGAGAGTGTGTCTATATAAAGGCTTTATCTCAAGCTAATATACATCAAAAGCATATAAATGCTCTTACTCATGCTAGTGCTAAAAAGAGGGAGTAGCCAATACCACTCGATACAAATGCAGCATGAAGAAGCAGCGGGATATGGATACGAGCAAGAATATCCTAAGAGCTCTCGAGCTGACAAGGAGGAATAGCAACACCCTCCGTCTCGTACAAGGAAGACAGTACCTCCTAAGCCACCTCCACGACAACTTAGGGAGGAGGAATTTTTATCTTCAGAGACGTATAAGTCCTTAGCCAAGAAGATTAAAGCCATTGAGAGACAAGGCACGACTATTCAAAAGTCAACATTGAGGAAAATCCATAATGAGCCTTTCAATCCTTCTGTGTCTACTCTGGCTTACCCAAGGCATTTTAATATGCCTAGGTTGGACAAGTTTAAGGGTGATGAAGACACACAGGAACATGTCATGAGCTTTATGGACGTTTGTTTTCAAATAGAAATCAATGATGCATTATTATTGCATACATTCATCATGACACTTTCAAGGCTAGCCCGATAGTGGTTCAATCAGCTAAAGAAACACAACATAACTAGTTTTGAGTAATTAGTTGATGTATTTATTAAACGCTATTCCTTTTACGTCAAGAAATAGACCAATATTTCTGATCTGGTTGCGCTAGCTCAACATGATGACAATCCAATATAGCAATATGGAAAGAGATGGTGGAGACTAATGGTGAAGTTGCCATTCCCTATTCCTACCACAAAGTTAACCCAAATGTTTAAGAAGAGTTTTACGAAGCACATATCGTTACTACTGTAGTTGCAATAGTATCCAACATTCGAAGAGGTTTTGGCGCAAGCCAAAGTGATTGAGGACATCAAGTTGCAAGAAGGCAGCTTGAAGCTCAAAAATAGGAGAGATGAATAAAATAAGAGTACCACAAAACAGTAGGGCAAGCAAAACCATGTGAATCAAGTGGTACTAAATCTCCAACAGGAGGACAAGGGGCAACAAAAATAGAATTATCAAGCCCAACCTCCTCCTGTGCAATATGACATGAGCAACAACAATTATAAGGGCAAGAACAAAGATCAACTCCCACCTTGACAGTTCACACAATTCACAGAAATGCTAATATCAAATTCCCATCAGTTAGGCAAGGCCAAGGCAATTAGATTACCCAAATTCAATATAATAGACCCCAATCAACCCAAACCATGACATCGAACGAAAGATCATGACATCGAGGTGTGCTGATATTTCAAACACATGGTGAAAAATATGATTGACAAAGGTGAGCTTGTAGTGCCACACAATCCACAAACTCCCGATAATCAGAATATGAGGATTTACAAAAACCCCTTGCCAAATTATGAGGTGCCTTGAAACAATGTTGGTCAAGTTAACCAGGTGTGATTCAAACCACCTACCCAGGGATTCCTAGTTATGGTCAACATTGTCACTAGGCATGAGAGATACAAACAAAAGAATCAACCTTGTGGTCCCATTCAAATACAAGCCATGCCGAATCAACGATCGACACTTAATATTCCAGTCCCATTGACAAGACCGATGGTGACCATAAGGAGCAGATTGGTCCAAAACCTGCAGATAAATCTTATGAAGTTGTCAATATATGAATTAATACAACAGTCCTCGAGGTATAGGGAGACTCTTATGGAAATTTTGAGGTCCATTGAAGTACAGGCCCAAGATCCATAGGCATTTACTAATATTGTTGGACATGTACAACAGTGTCAGGAACTGATGATCCAATTTTACAATCATGAGATAAAGATGATTTCTACAACTACGAAAGATCCACTATTGCACATAATTGCATGTGTTAATCACATGGAATTTAAAAGGGTCTTGATCGACACTGGATCATCAATCAACATAATAACGACCCAGGCGCTGAGTCATTTGAAGCTACCTAAATCACACATTGTGCCAAATACATTTACATTAAGAGTGTTTAACGACACACTATGTTTGACTATCGACAAAATTATCCTACCTGTACAGGAAGGTCTAAATACCATTTCAATAATGTGTCATGTGATATAAGGGGCCATGTAGTATAACATTTTACTCAGTAGGCCTTGGATTCATGACATGCATTGCATCCCCTCGATATTGCATCAGTGTGTGAAATATATTCATGAGGGACTGGTTCACGTAGTGGCATCGGATGAAAAGACATTTAAGTTTGTGAACCTAGCAAATTTTCTTGGGGGTTTCATACTCCCGTAAATGCACCTGGATGTTCGGTCGTCATCGCCAATAAAGAAAATAGGATGTAAACTAGCAGTGCATGCTCAACCAATGCCATATATGTCACACAGATCAGAGCACACCACTAACACTTCCTTGAAACCATTGGTATCAGTCATGTGTTAGGATGACAGGAAGTTGAAGGTAAAAGTGGGTGAGAAAGAGAAAGAGCATGAGCTCGAGCCAATCATCGAGGAGGTTCCCATTCCCATGGAAGTTGAGGAACGCCAAGAAAAAGCTGAGGAGGCACCTCAGCCTGGCTCACCTGCATATTCAATAGCGTCATATGCACCGTGGGTGACGGTACATCTCGCTAATACTATTTTAGGCAAGTATCTTATGTAGAATGTGACCTTCAGACCGATTCTAAATACTGTGCAAGAGATGGGTTGACCATCTGCTCATCGTTACCTAGTTGGATCGATGGTTCCATTTGGAGAGCCACCTAACCAAACTAACTTCATCTATGTGGGGCTAGACAAGCTTCCAACACGAGAGCCCATGGAAGAAGATAACAAGGAACCTTTCACAATAAATGCTCGTTAATTGTCTAATCCAGAGTATGCCATGCATATTTTTGAGCTATATAATTGGCATGGGTATGACCTTAGTCTCTTTGAACAAGGACAGGGGACTCCGTTGGAACCTCATTATTAGTTAGTCACTGATAGATTCGGTCTAGGGTTATGGATACAAGGGCAGGACAATTTGCTCACATAATCTCTAGATCATTTGTACCTCAGTATGGTGGATGATGTGGATTTTAATATGTATCATCCAAATCCTTCCAAATTCTAGAGGAATCACCCTATGATATATGTCATCACTGTTGAGCCACTTGAACATCATCATGAAGGGCTCCTTGAGCATACTAAGATATATATGAACCCTAGATATCAACTAGGACACCAAACCCATGATGCAGCTGGCGACACAGACGTGCAGGGGTGTAACCCCATTACTACAAGTGATATTGATCTAGGAGGTCTTTATAATGAAGATGAAGCAGAGTCCACCTCTGATATGAGTGGACAAGGTTATAACACAGATGAGGATTCCTAAAAAAATGATGAATATGAGGATGAAGTTGAAGGCGCTTACGTAAGGCCTTTATATGCATGTCATCTATTGCCTATTGAGTTGTTACATAATACCAAAGATATCCTTCCCAATTTTGATAATTAAGGGGAAGATATTGAGCCAGCTTTTTTGGTAGCATCGTACATGAGGTATAATTATCCAATTTTTTTGGATAGCGATGACAACATGCAAGAAGTAAGATTCATGGGGCCTCATTTGGAGGAGTGCCCTCTAGGAGTGGGGGTGAATGAAGGATTCTATTATGAAAGTGACAAAGAAGATGAGCTAGAGAGGGCCTACCTTGGCCCTCATTTGCATTACCATCATCAATGCATCAACATCGATCAAGTTTATCAGTAGCTACATGTTGGTCCGTGTTTGAGAGTAAGATGGTTAAACTTGGATCAAATTAACTAGTTGTTTAATCACCTTCTACCGACCTACATGCAACTCCATGAGCCAAATGATCCTATTTTGCATTCAGTGCATAGGGAGGATCCAGTTATTCACATTCCTCATAAGGAAAACCCTTTTGTGCATGTGCCATTAGAGCCAGTTCATGGGTATGAGGATTATGCATATTTTGTAGAGGTCAGTCCATGTGGTCTTGGAGATCAATTTCATTCTATAAACATTGTCTCCATTGATTTGACCACTCCACTCTACAATCCAGTAGATTTGTCCAAACTATTGCATCTTAACAAAGATGTTATTGACTAGGATCACGCTGATTCACCCATTGATCCTAAGGATTTCTTCCCCAATGAATAAATTTTGCAACCTTTTCATTTTGTTCCAGGCTATGCATATGATTTTTATCATGCCAAAAATCCTTCCAACGCAAAACCAATCAATTAGTTGATGACATACATCTGATTCCTACGCCTCACCAACTTGAGGAGGGATTGCATATGTCAATAGAGGAAACCTTTGAGGTGGATATCAGTAATGATCCCTCCAGCGTAAAGAAGGTTAAATTTGGAGAGAGTATCACTCTAGAAGAATAGTTCACCCTCATCCCTCTCATGAAAGAGAGACCAAATTTATTTTCTTGGACGTATAAGGATATGCCAGGTCTAGACCCAAAATTGGTTACTCATAACCTTTTCCTAGATCTGACGAAGAAGTTGGTTAAGGAAAAGCTTAGGAAAATACACCCAACAATATCCTTAATGGTGAAATATGAGCTACAAAATTTGTTGGATGTGGAATTTGTGATATCCATCGACTATCCAAAATGGGTGTCCAATATGGTACTCGTGGGAAAACCTGATGGAAGAATCCATATTTGCACAGATTTCAGAGACCTAAATAATGTAACACCCAAAGATTCATTTCCATTGCCCAATATTTATGCTCTCATAGATGAAACTATAGGTCACAAAATGCTCTTCTTAATGGATGGTTTTTTTGGTTACAATAAAATTTGGATAAAACCTGAAGACTAGCACAAAACCATGTTTATAATTCCATGGAGAACGTTTTGCTATAAAGTTATAATTCCAGCGGGCCATGACATACATTTTTCATGACTATATGCATAAAATTCCTGAATATTATATAGATGACTTATTATCCAAGTCATTGGTGCAAGAAGAGCATGCAAAGGTCTTAAGGAAAGTCTTTGATCACCTGATAGAGAACAACGTCAGACTAAATCCTAAGAAGTACGTATTTTGCGTAACTTCTATAAAATTACTAGGGTTCATCATCTCTAAGAGAGGCATTGAATTAGACCCAGTGATGGTCAAGGCCATTTTGGAAATGCATCCTCCCACCAATATTAAGGAATTAAGCAGCCTTCAGGGTAAGGTAGCCTTGATAAAGTGATTTATCACCCAACTATTGGATAAATGTTGACCCATGAATAGATTTCTACATAAGAGAGTCCCATTCTATTGGGACGATGACTGCAAGGAAGCATTCACTGAGATAAAGCAATACCCGATGATGTCACCAGTGCTAGCTCCACCAAGGCTAGAGATGCATTTTACACTATATATATTGGCAACTAACTTTGCATTGGGAACCCTATTAGCCCAAAAGAATGTGCAAGACATAGAATAGGCCATATATTATATTAGTCGAACCTTGGTGAGGTATGAGCTTGGATATGCATATATGAGAAAATTGTGTTTAGTATTAGTGTTCACTACAAAGAAATTGTGACATTATATGTTAAGTCATACGACGTATGTTATATCCAAACAAAATCCTTTGCAGTACATGATGAGTAAGACTTATCACAATACGTGTACTACAAAGTGGATCATGCTTTTGATGAAATTTGATATGGAATTCATAATCCATAAGTCCATTAAGGGACATGTCATAGCAGACCAATTAGCTGAGATACCATTGTCAAAAAGTAGGCCTCTAACAATTGAGCTTTTGAATGATGCAATCTTCGTCATATCAGAAGCTCTCGAGCCCGAAGAACTAGAGAAAAATTTTGATATGACTCTGTTCTTCAACGATTAAAAGTGCAAAAAAGGGGGTGGTTTTAGAATAGTGTTCTTCACGCCACAAGGAGCTCCATGCCCTTGTTGTTCAAGTTGGATTTTTCATGCACCAATAACAATTCTGACACATATGTTTTGTGCACCATGAATATTAAGATATTGAACATCTTTGAGTCCCATGGAGAGTGGTACTACCATTCACCACAAGGTTTTTTTGGATTCTGCATTTACAAAATTAAATACACAAAAGGAGCAAGTCGTATTAGTAGTAAAATCTAAGATTTATACAAATTGAATTTCACAAATTAAAGACTTCCTAAACCTTAGTATAATCCCAGAGGGATTACCGTATGTCACAAAGTACACATTTAAACAAAAAGTGGTCAAATATGTCTTAATAGGATACATCTTGTACCGACATGGCTATGATGGAGTTCTCCTTCATTACCTAGAGCTCCAAGAGGCATCATGGGTGATTTCACAATCCCATGATGGCACGTGCGGTGGCCATTTTAGCAGCATGGTCATCATCAAGCACATCCTTTGAATGGGCTAATATTGGCCCACTATGGATAAGGAGTGCAATGTGTATATCAAGAAATGCATTAAATGCCAACATCGTGCTAATCTTACGCACTTTCCATCACAGGCCTTACAGCGCATTCAAGCGGCTTGGCCATTTTCTCAGTGGGGACTAGATCTTATAGGAAAGATCTCTCCTCCGTCATCAGGTCGACATACATTCATAATCATGGCTACTGAGTATTTTACAAAGTGGGTGGAAGCAATACCCTTAATAGTAAAAATTGGAGCTCATATAGCAGAGTTTATATTGGAGCATATCATAAGTTATTTTGGGATTCCATCCAAAATAATATCGGATAATAGAACATATTTCAAGAACAAAATTGTGAGAGCTTTGAAATATAAATATAGAATAAAATATAGTTTTACGACTTCATACTATCCACAAGTAAACAGGCAGGTTGAAGCTTCCAATAATATAGTGGTAGCCATCTTGAAAAATATGGTGCAAGAAAACCACAAACACTGGCACATCCAGCTGCCCCTTGCATTATTGGATTACAGGACTAGTATTCGGATGCCCACTAGGGCAATGCCATTTTCACTAGTATATGGCACTGAGGCCATAATGCGCTTGAAATTAAAAATTCCAATACTACGCATCATATTGAAAGAGTTCATCGATGATGACACTGCATGACAAGCTCGACTGGATAAACTGATGCTACTTTATGAACATCACGTGAATGCCTTGGAGCACCTCTGTGTTTATCAGGAGTGACTAAAATGAGCTTATAATATCAAATTCCACTAGAGAGACTTTGAATTTGGGGATATTGTTTTGAAATAAAACCAATAGAACCCTAATTTTTTGCCAGATATGTGAGACAAATTCGTGACTAATTGGCTAGGACCCTACATCATATCTAAAAATATTGGTCAAGGTACCTATCACCTAACATCGCTAGGAGGTGTTGAAGAGCCTGAACCTCTCAACATCATCCATATTAAGGCATTTTATACTTGAAGAGCATAGTAAAAGGCTTCGAGAGTTTCTTGTAACAAATCGGTCATCCCAAAAATCTCCAAACACTCTCATCAGTGTTTTGGTCAATCAAAAAGCTACAAAGGAATATTTAAGCCCTTTGGTCAACCTCAAAAGCTCTAAGGGTTTGGTTAAAACCTCTTGGTCATCCTAAAAGGCTCGAAGGGTTCCTGAAACAACTTGGCCATGTTAGTTAAAATCTCTGAGGATTTGATTATAATCACTTGATCATCCTAAAAATATCCAAAGGCATCTGTCAGCCCTTTGGTCAAATGTAAAACGTACCAAGATTTTTTGAAAAACTACTACCCTCACATCCAATCGATCATTTCTTAGACCCGATAGTGGCTAGAATGTTCTAGGGAATCCTCATGCGTAATGAGTCCAAAAGCACAACCTGCATCACTGGGGTCATAAAAATGGCCTCATGTACGGAGAAGACATTCTTCCCCTACCAATAGCCGATGTGGACCCCTCCATGGTCAATGTTGCACTGAGCCTCCTCACTCCGGGCATCGAATATGACATCAAATATGGACTCCTTAGCCCCAGAATTCAAAGATATGATGGCCTCGCCATCAATTTGGATCCTAAATATCCTATAAATGTCCTCCAGAGTCACCATCATTTCACCTATAGGTAGGTGAAATGTGTTGGTTTGTGCATTCCAGCATCAGGCCAACACAGTCAAATAGGCCTGATCTACCCTAATAGTGGGTAGATCCAATACAAAACCAAAGCTGACAACTCTGAACCATTACCGCTACCTAGGAGTGATAGCTCCATAAAGAGTCTTACGAATATCAGGATCTTGAGCTCTAGAGGTCAATCTCTGAAATAGAAAGCATAATATAAGGAAAAATCTAACTAAAAAAGCAAAAATATTTAAAAATAATCTAAAATCAGCAAAAACATCTAAAAAATGATAAAATTGCAAACACATTTCATCATGCAGGCCTACAAATAAAAATTTCATTTAGACAGGGCAAAAATGCATTGAAAGACATTAATTGCCTATTAAAACCTTAGAAAAATTTAAAAAATTATAATTTTTTTTGAAGTTTGCAAACCGCGGGTCAACCCTATGGTTTGCATGTGGTCAAAAATTGACTATTGGGATTTTGAATGCTGACCGTAGCTAGCAGCTACAATCCCCAATTGACCAATTGGGAACCATAGTTGGTACCTACAATCTCTGATTGAGATCCCGTAGGGTGAGATACCGTGACCAAAAATGAAAAAAATGGAAAAAATAAAAAAAACTAAAGCTTAAGCTACCCTATAAAAAAAACTAAAGCTTAAGCTACCCTAGCCTACAATGAGGATCATTACCAACAATTTAGTGTGATTGATTTACCAATTACTTAATTGGGTTCATTTTAGTGGTAATGGATGTGAGGTCTTGGTTTTAGATTACCTTGCCCTCACCTCGTCCATCATGGCTAGAAGAAGCTTGCCCACTCTCTGCCATTGTGTTGTGTAGGGTGTAGGTGAAGTTTGGTAAATTGCAGGTCAGTTTCTAAGTTTTAACTATCAAAGCTCTAGTTTGCAAGTCATTTTCAGATAATAATAAGAGAAATTTGAAAATTGAGCTTTTATAAGTTTTTTCTATTTCGTGTGGACTGCACGCCCTAGCCGCGGTTCCCAAAATTAGAAATGGGAACAATAGACCCTAGCCACGGTTTGAAACTGGTAAGAAATTTACTAAAATACCACCATGGGAAGGTTTAAAATGATCAACTAATGCCTCCCAAGGGATCAAAACTCAATAAAATCAATCAATTTGGAAATTTGGTGATAATCAAGCACCGGGATCCAATTAAAAATAAAAAATATAGCTAATATTATAAAGTACATTCAACTGAGATCATCACTATGACAATCCTTTCATGAAGTGACGCACCTCCTAGCCAAATAAATAAGCTCAATGCATAATTCAAAACATTCAAAAAAATAAAATGATTAAAAACACAAAATGTGCCTTGTATTCAGTAACTTACCCTATACACATGGCGGTTGTAGTGACTTGCGCTCCATGGAAGTCGACAAGATGAGTAAGTTACCATAAGAACATTTGGAGCAAAATTGTCATCATTGATGTGATATGCTTCTTTTCAATCCCTCAGAAGGCCTTTGAGGCTGGACTTATCCATGGGAACAAGGCGTTGCATGTCATTTCTTCTATGACATATTTTTAGTAAATCATTGATCATTTGATTCAACATAAATCTAATTGAATTTGTATCAATTTGATTCCTCAAGATGATTATTGCATCCCGACTGCTCCATGGTATAGAAATGTGCAAATACTATTAATAGTTGAAATCGAAATCTGAACTAGGCCTAGCCAATGCATTAATTTGTTCAAATCTAAATTTGTTCATATCATCCATGGTGGTCAAGCGACATCGTCACTTTAGTCATTGTTATTACTCTCATTGAATTATCGCTTGAGGGGATAGTCATAATATAAAATCATAATCAAAATAAATAGAAGATCCCAAAGATTGTAGATCCCTTGTTCTTGTCAAAATTACGTTCGTCCTTGCGAATCATTGTCAACAACTATCATAAGCTTACCCCTTTTCTTGGGAAAAATAGAAAATATGATTTTGCTTGTTTTTCTCCACATTTCAGATCTATGGGTCAGAAGATACCTATGGAATGCACAACTGCACCGAATAATATGATAAGGGCACAAGATTTTCAAGTTTAAGCCTCTAAAGAGTTGAAAGCAATGATTCCAGGATGTGCGTCCGTTTGCAGGACCTGGGGAATCTAATTTTGATCTGACTAATGATCATCATAGAACCTTTGTCATCATTTTTGGAGGTATATTTTTGCTCAACGTTTCTTGATATCACAATGCATCTCAAAAGGGGCATCTACAGACATCTAAAATACATCATGTCGAGGGCGACTACTCATATGGACATGCTACAAGACCATATGGAAGATCTTGGACAGACTCAAAGATAGACCAGTGGTTCTAACCACTTAATTTGGGCTCCTTGGCCTAATCAATCTAAACCATAGCCCAGACATATGGTTTATAGTTGAACCATGGTTGAGACCTATGGTTTATAGTCTAGACTACAACTATAACTTGTGGTCTTAACTAGAGTTTAGTTGGCCTTCAATTTAATCCAAATCGGTTGGAACAACCATTTGATATAGAAGAAGGCAGTTAATGGATAAAATATTCTAGAGGCTTCTATTCTAACTATCCTAACCACCCATTCTTGATATTTACTTCTCTAGTAAGCCACCCCTAGCCCTTGGGTAGTCCTATAATTATCCCTAATAATTAGGGTAAACCATCAGAGAGAGCATTGGAGATTTAAGTAGCAGATTCCTATCGAATTGTACACTCAATCGAGTATACTAAGAGAGAGCTATTGCACTTATCCCCTACCTACTTGCCAAGATTCATGATGAATTGCATTATGGATACCCTAGGATTCTAGAAGAGCCAATAAACATAAATACGAGAAAACAAAGGCCCATCACAGTGATTCAACCGCTAAAACTGTCAGGACACTGAAGGTGACCCTTGAACATCAATTGTACAAGGAGGTCAAGCCCACTATCCTTTGAATTGAGGGTAAGCCTATCAGAATGCTAACCATGGGTTTTAGCCATGATTTATAATACAGACTGCTCACCAGAGATGTGGTTTGCAACAAAGGTATAACCACCTTCCTCTTTTCATTTCTATCCACTTAATTAAACTAGATTAGTTGTTTTCATGGTTTAATTGTAGTTTAGCAAACTTCTAACCGTAGAATTAGGTTACATTAGCTTATTCATGTTATGCTTCAACTCAAACTTAAATAATTTCTTTATGCATGTTTATGCTTCATTTTACACATTTGATCCATGCATAGTGTAGCTGCTACTTTTATTTACGCTATTATATGAATCTTGATTCAATTTGCATCGTTTAGAAGTACTCTCCATGTTTTTTTGATTATGCATGTTTAATGGTGTCATTATGTAATTTTCCTAAAAGGGCATCATCATGAGAGGTTGCCTATATTTTTGACACTGCTATGTTGTTTCTTTACCGTAGGGAATAGTTTCAAAGGAGATCCAACCATCAAGTTCCTTCCCCATCATGAAGAAGAGGGTACCTCCATAGAGCAGTTCTTGGCACCTTGAAAGACACTTGGAAATCACACCTACCCTTAAGAGGGAAACAATCACACACTCCTATTGTAATATTGTATCAAAATTATTATCCCTAATAGGCATGTACCTATAATTTTATTATGACTTCAAATATAATAGAATAAAGCATATTTCTTCTTGATTCATTTGTTGTCAATTTCTTGTTCTTGTATGTGTGTTATACTTTTATCAATTATTGCAATAGAGATACTTTGGGTGTGAGCCTTTTTGGTGGTTACACATTACTATCATTCTTTTCAAAAGAAAATAAGGGGTATTTAAAATCCCCAACCACCATCCAAGGTTCATGCAAAAAAGTAGCCCTAATTTACAACAAAATCTTCCAAAATCTACATCTATTAGTATACGCATTTGGAGCATATATATTAGACATTACCCACCACCTATAAGTGAATTTACACAAAAAAATAATATTAATGACCCTGTTCGAGGAAGAAATAACATGGCCATCAAAATTTGATGAGTCCCAAAAGAAGAGGAGACCGCCAGTAGAACCAGAGGCTTCAGAAGCCATAAAACTTGAATCTTTCCACACCACTTTGTGGGTTTCCTCCCAAGCAGAAGCATCAAGTTTAGATTCCTGAATGCACAAAAAATTAGGGTATTTTTCTTTCCTTAAATAAGTAATTAAGAATTTTTAGGAGCACTATTAAGTCCTCTAGTGTTTAAAGAACACATCTTCATTGTAAATTTAAAAAGAAAGCTTTTTACCAATCCCCCTTGCAGTAGGGATTTAAAATTGTTAAGCTTAAGTTGTATGTCACCATTTTCCTCCTTGAAAATGAGATGTGCTTGAACACCATTAGCAATAGCATCCTCCATGGCCCTTTTCCTACCCACTTTCATAGGGGTCTACCAAATTTCTTTGCCAACCCAAAATCCATAGGTTTTTTATGTTGGTTGCAAGTCTTAGGGCTAGAAGAGCATTTCTCCACAATGCACTTAGGATAATCCCCAAGAATAGATATATAATCAATTGGAGAAGTCATCGAATCTTTGAGAGGAGAAGCCAATTTCAAAATAGATGGCTCCTGACCATGAACCTCCATATTCTCCTCAGTTCCAATCAAATCAAGGCTTTGGAAAGTATTAGATAGAGGAATATCTAAGCCAAATACAAAGTCCTTCATAATCAGAACAACTTCCAAATTATGATAATATGGATCCATATAAGGAGGAGGAGTCTTAAAAATGTTCTTGGAAGGAGTCTTAGAAACACCATTGGGAGGGGATTCAAAGAACCAAAGGGAAGACGAGACTTAGAAACACCATTTAGAGAATCACCCAAATACCCACCTCCAAGCAGATGAGTTGGTTGGGAAGAGAGGACACCTTTACCCTTTGAAGCCAAAGGAGTCTTCTTACGCCAAATCCTATTTTTATTTACAGGATTTCTTCATTCATTCACCTTCTCTTGATTAGAGACAAAAACCTTATGAGAAGGAAAATTTACATGTTTTATCTAGGGGTACAAGTTATGGTGATGCCCATCCAGACCACAGGATTCACCGACCATGGGATTGTTTTAATAAAAAATTGATCGATAAAAGGTGCCAAAATGAGAGATAAGTTCCACCACAAAAGGGAGTTCCATCTCAATGTCAACCATTAAACACATTCTCATAAATTGAATATGAAAGTGATATAGGGAGACTCTATCAAAGCAGACAAAATCCCCAATAGAAGATGCAACCATTCAAAAGACACTCTCATACCAAAGATAATTTGAGAACTCAGCAAGGTGAACCCATACTTGAACAACATTAACACACTGAAGCACCAGGTTAAAGTCATGACCCCAACGATGTAGGAAAAGGTTGTGCTTGCCAAACAATCATGGACCACATTCCATAATATTCCTTGAATCCTCCTCACAAGTCAACCTTATGAGGAATAAATTATGAGGTAGCAGGGCAAGGTCAAGGGAACCTTTTGGATGCCACTTGGACAAAGTCCAATGCCTCATAGAGTCTAGCTCCGGATGATCACTTCCAACTTGTCCACCAAATCCCAAGACCCTTTCCTCACAAAAGAATTGACAGTGAATTCTGGAACGTGAACCTTGAAGGAATTTCCATCAACATTACATGGTGGAAACTCGTCCCCTAAGGAATCACCAGAAACCACCTAAACATAGGAAGAAAATGAGGGCAACTCCAGGGAGCACCTCCCAATGGTGGACCCAACCCAAGGTTTCCCAAGGTCACACCATGGGCAACCAGATAACTAAACAAACTTACCTAATCAAAATGGGTCATCCAAGTTGATTTCAGCCTCCTCCAAATCATCGTCATCGATCGAAACACCAGGGTACCACATTGCTCCAGAAATGCCCTTACTATTGCAGCAACGCTCCCTCCAGAAAAGGTATATATATATATATATAGAGATATGTGTAATAACACCACAAAAATATAACACTACACTATTTAAATTGATAATAAAGAAATAGACTAAATAAATATTTCAATTGATGGAGATACAACATATTTAAAAGAAATACTCACTTTATTTAAAAATACAATTATCAACTTTTTTTTACTTCTATAATAACTTTTCTTCTAATTTATACATATTTTTTGTTTGTGTAAATATATCTAGAGATGAAAGCATTGTATATTTTTTGTTTGTGTAAATATTATATGAAATTTGATGTTTTTATTTTTATTTTTATAATGAACACATATCCATCCCTTCACACTCACCCATACCATGGTTTGAATCTTGAACCTCCAAAAAAACCAAATTTAAACCGTTATCTATTTATTTTTACTAAACTTCTAATGATTAGTCCCGTAGGTCCTAATAAAACACTAAACACCAAATCTCAAAAAAAAAAAAATTGACGCTTAGAAATAGTAGGTAAATCATTTTATACATCACATGTTGTGACAGTAACTTGTTGTAATTTTTGTGCATGTAAATACAGTTAATCAATAAGATGAAACAATGTCTGGACCACATCGATTGTAGCCTTATCATGACATGTCTTTCAATCAATAACTCATCGATTGCAGCCCTGACATGACATGTCTTTCAATCAATAACTCCTTCATTTCGTTCTCTATGTTTGGTAGGGTGTATTCACATATGAATTATGTCAAATTTCTAGAATTCCCTACACCGACCTTTATTCCAAGTTTGCCTTACAAATCTTCACATATTCTTCATGTGGATGGTGGATGAACATCCAGGCTAATCTAGACATTTTCTTCATGTGGATGGTGGATGAACATCAAGCAGGCAAGAGACCTGATCGTGCTCACTTTTGACCTCATTCATTTCAATGGTGGACTACATCTTAAATAAGAATATTACAAACAACTTTTATGGTATATTGAAATAATCTTGTCTCTATAGATGAATATATTATTGAACCTAACCATCAACAAGGTTAATATGTAGCTTGACCATAGTTCTACAAATACCTAGTATGCAAGGTAATGATCAATTTTGCATGATTTATTTCGAATGATTTGTTGAGTCTTTTCCCTATAATATGTGCTTGCCATGGTTTAGGGGAAACATATGGTATGAAATCCATCGAAGAATATCGTTGGCCAACATATCGTATCAAATCCCTCTACGTTGTATAATAGACATATAAGAATGTGCATGGATAAATAATTAAGAACATGATCAAAAGTTTTTAATTTTGTTGTTGATATTGTGCATTTCAACATGGTGTTCTGATTTAAAGCAATTATATTTTCCCCACCATTGAAGTATATTTAATGTTAAATTTGCACTAACATTACGTTGAATTGGTAGGAATGAATTATGTTGGTTGTCATCGACTTGTCGGATCCTAATCGTGAGAATCATGAGATCATAGCCATTAAAATATTTGGTCCTTCTATGAACATAAGCATAATGAGCTTTTATGAAATTAGGGCTTGAACTATGTCAAGTATCTTGTCAATTTTGATAGAAGGAAATTAGGAAGTTTGTATGGTGTACATGGAGGAGTGGGTGTTGAAACTCAACAATGTGTAAAGTTTGTATGGTGTACATGGAGGAGTGGGCATTGAAACTCAACAAGGTGTTTTACAATATGATGAATACGAGATGCTAGTGTGTCCAATATGTGGGGGTGTTTCACAAAATTTAAGCTATAAAACATTATCAAGGATAAGTACCAAAGGACCTAATTCACTTTGAGTTTAAGTCGGATGAAGGAGATACACCAAATCCTAAAACAAATCTAATAATAAAATTAACTTAGAAAATATATACCAAAATAGGGAATAAAGCATGAATTTAATTAATTGCTTGAAAGACTATATTATCATAGGCCACTTTGAGGGGGATATTTTCATAAAAAAATCTTATTACAAAAATACAATTTTCTTCCCTTCTCTCATTACAATCAAATATATATTAAAAAACCTTACAATTTCTTGCAAACCCTAACCCTAACCCTAAATAAAATATCCTACTAATTATTGATAATAACGTGACTAATTAGAATAATTAAATAGTTAGGACATAAGTATCCTAATATTCTTTCCCCATTTAAAATCATTATCCTTAAATTATAAAATTTCAAAATTATTGTTGAAGTTCGTGGAGCATCTCCTATATTGCTATATACTATATGGTGTTCTACCACCATTAAGGCATGGGAAACCATTAGCCTAATGTATCTATAAAGCAACACAAGTAGATATCCAACCACTTGATTATAATTTATGTCTCACTATTAGTTTGTGGATGATATGCCAAGCTCATATTAAGGTGTGTTCCCTATAGCTTAAATATTTCATTCTAAAATATGCTAGAGAATGTTAGATCCCAATTATAGAATATAAAAGTTGACATTCCATGGAGGTGAAATATTTGATCAAGGAAGGATTGCGTAATAATGAAAGATTTATATATGCAGGAAAGTGGACAAAAGTGAGAATATTTGGAGAGACAATCCACCACCACAAAAATGATAAATTTTTCTCTAGAGTTGATATATATATATATATATATATATATATATATATATATATATATATATATATATATATATATATATATATATATATATATATATATATATATATATATATATATATATATATATATATGTATGTAATACATATACATACATATATATATACATATATATACATATATATATACATACATATATATATATATATGTATGTATATATATATATATATATATATATATATATATATATATATATACATATATATATATATATATACATATATATACATATATATATACATACATATATATATATATATATATATATGTATATATATGTATATACATATATATATATATGTATATATATGTATATATATGTAAATATATCTATATATATATATATACATATATATATATATATATATATATATATATATATATATATATATATATATGTATATATATGTATGTATATATATGTATGTATGTATGTATGTGTTTTATAGGGCATGGAACAATCATGGGATCTTGACTATTTCTCCGTTATAATGTTAATAGGTGTCATATTCTTCAATAAAGTGTTTGACATCCTATTTTTTCCACGTCCAAAGAATTTTTTACAAACTCTTTCATCATGATAAATCTACAATACCTAGTGAATGGAGAACCATGAAGTTTCTACAAGAGTCAGGCTGAAATAGATAAATTAGAAATTAAGATAATCTAATATTTGTAGCATAAATAATTTTCATTCCAGGAATAATTAATTTTGTTGCTTGAATAAAAAATGGTTTGCTAAATGAGTTGTTAAACTAAGATATTTTGATGTTATCCTTCTTGAAGCTCTTACATGACAATTGGGTATTGGTAGGGATAAAGCACACAATGATGATGAAGCTTCAAATTTATGGGAGAGAGCATTGGCAATATCATTTTCCTTACCCTTATTATATAAAATCTTGTAATCATATCCTAAGAGTTTGGAGACCCACTTTTATTGTTTTGAAGAAGAAACATGTTTTTTTAATGAGTATTTAAGGCTATGATGATTGGTCTTGATATGAAAGTGTTGACTCATAAAATAAAGATTACATTTAGTCACCACAAGAATCATGGAAGACATCTCTTTGTCATAAGTTGATCTAGCTAGATTCTTTTCTATAAATATTTTATAGTAAAGGTTAAAGCCCATCCTTGTTGTATCAATATTACACTAATACCAATTCTAGAGGCATCACTCTCAATAGTAAATAGTTTATACAAATGTTGCAAGGCTAAGAAGGGTGTTGTACACTTAATATTATTAAGAGTATAATTTATTTTTAGTTACCTTGGTCCATGTGAATGAATTATTTTTAAGCAAGGTCGTTAGAGGGGCTACCACCTTACCATGGTCCTTCACAAATTTGTGATAATATCTAGTGAGCCCTAAAAATCGATGAGGACTCTTAAGATTTTTATTGTTGACGATTTCCATATATCTTCAATCTTCTTGTCATCCATATTTACTCATTTGGATGATAGTATATGTCGAAGATGCTCAATCTCTAGTTGCCCAAATAAAAAATTTGTATACCTAGAAAATAATTGATTATCATGTAGAATTTGAAGTGTTTGATCCATGCTAACTAAGTGTCCATCCCATATTTTACTATAGATAAAGATATCATCAAAGAAATATAGAATGATTTTTTTATAAAATGGATGGAATATATCATTCTTTAGGCTTTGAAATGCAGATGGGGCATTTGTAAGGCCATAGTGCACGCAAAAAAATCATTGTGAATTTTGTGGGTGTGAAAAGTAGGATTGAGGATATCTTCTTACCAAAGATAAATTTGAAGATATCTTGATTGTAGGTCCAAATTTTAAAAGAAACAAGCCCCATGCAAATCATAAATAATTTGAATTGGAAATTTATCCTTGATAATGACCTTATTTAACTCACTAAATCCACAAACAAACACAATAAACCATAGTTTTGTCTACCTAAGAGGACTAGTGAAGAATAGGATCTAATGTTTGGCTAAATAATCCTTGCTTGAATTAATTCTTGCACCATATTTTGGTGTTTATGTTTTACATATAGAACCAAATATTAGGGGACATACATCTTGGGAATAAAAAATGACATGATCACATGAACGATAAGGGGGAATTTCATGTGACTTATTGAAAAATTGTGCATAGCAGTCCAAGTGTTTAGTTAATTCAATAGATTGGCTCAATTCTATAGGATATGTAAGCTTCATGGTAAAAATCTAAGGTTTTATACCATAAGAATCATTTTTAAAACTTATCCATATGATGGGAGTTTACGATGCTTGATGACCTTGCTTGAAGGCCTTAAGGAGTATATTAATGTTCATTCTCTATAAATTGCATCTACATTTTTACAATCTTATAAGATAGGTCCTAATATGCATAGACATTAGGCATTGAAAACCACATCATAGCCATCTAAGGGTAGAAAAAACATCAAAATAAAATTTATAGTCCCCTATTTAGAGCCAAACATTTCTACATTTTTCCTCACAAAGTAGTGTTGTCTCCTTTCCTACCATAACTTCAAAGTCAAATCTTGGATACACAACAATATGTTGTCTCCTTTCCTACCATATCCCTTGATAAGAAGTTATAAATATTACCACTATTTGTGAGAATATAGAAGGCATGCTTCATGAAGTAACCTTAAACTTTTATGGTCTGAGATGTAGTAATCCCTGCTAAGACATTAATATAAATTTTTGGTGTTGGGTCTTCTCTGATGGCTTGCTCCTCATTTATTTCCTACAGTTTTTTATCTTTAGCGTATCAAAATTTTCAAAATTAAGTTATTCCACATATTTATGCCTAGGGGAGTACTTTTCATCACAATTATAATATAATACCTTGTTATGGTGAATCTTCATATTAGTCTTATTTATGCATTTGACATGTGTTATGTTTATATATTCTAATTAGGTGGATGAGTAGGTGGTATATTTCTAAGTGGTGGTGGTTTATGAGTATGCCACTATGAAATAATTTTGTCCTCAACCAATTTTTCTAAGCCAATAGTAAACATCATATCATGAGGGTTGAATATTTTTATTTTTTCATTGATGTCCTCCTTCAACCCAATGATAAAACTATGAAAAAAAGTGTCATATAGACCTTTTGTCCTATTTGTCAATTTTTCTAATTGGATCTGATAGTTATGGACTGACCCAATTTGTAAAAGTTTGGTTAAGGCATCCATCAAATCTTCATATGCATTGGGACAAAAATGAATAAGAATATTCATATAATATTCCTCCCAAATAGGTGTGTCCAAGATATTTTGGAAGCATTGATACTATATAAATGGATTCATATATGAAATTAAAGGAAACAATTGATACATTTTATCAAATTGGAGTGTGATTTAATGAGAAATATTTTTTAACCCTATAAGTCCAACTAGTAGGTTAATCTCCATCAAAGTGAGGGAAGTCCAACTTAGTTGGTCATTGGTGGGGTTCTAAAATGAAGGTATGATAAGGCCTAATGTGTGTCCTTGCCTTTGACCTAAAGGTAGTCCTTGTCCTAATCCTAGTGCTTGTCCCTATCATGAAATGGAAGGTCATCTCTATCTTGAGTTGGATTATCCCTATAGTAACAACTATAGGAATGAATTCTATATCTAGTTCTATTTAGTGCTAAATCTAAGGATCTTGGACTCATTTTTTTTCAATTTGGTTTAATTTATCATGTTTTCATAGAGCTGAGACATTATCCATAATTTTATTGAGGACTTCAGTCACCTTTTCTAAGGCAAATTCTTGAGAATAGGTAGTTAGAGCTCTATTGGGTACAAAGGAGTATGAAAAATATTACTATGTTTATGTGTCAAGATGATTAGCTTGAAGAGAGGATCACAATGGGATAGGTACCAAAATCACTAAAAAATAATTTTAAAATCCCTCAAAATGGGGGTTTCTATTGATTTTAGGGAAATAAGGATTTTGGGACTTTTTAGAAATTTGTGGAATAAATGAAGGACGATATTTTCCTAAAATGGGAATGAGAAAATTAGGTAGAATTTATAATTTCAATTCTTTTCTTAGTTCAAAAAAAAATATATTTTTCTCCAAGTAGAATAAAAATTGCATCAAAGTGTACCAATCATAAAATTGTATGTTTTTACTAAAACAAATGGTTAGAATTCAAAAAAAAAAATTGCATTAGGTTTAGCTTGAAAAAATACAATTTTACCTCTCTTTTTTTGAGAGAGTATTAAAATAAAAGAATTGGTTTTCTAGCAAGGTTCAAACTCTAAATTCAGCCCTAGATTTGAGCATATCGAAAGAAATTCACCATGCACAATATTGAAACCCTAGCCTGCATGAATTTTGTTTGGCTTGGGTCCTCACAAATGAAGAAGAGAAACCTATTTATGTGGATGTTTTCATATGTTTATAAATAATTTAAGATACATATATTAATAACTGAGTAATAAACCCTAAATTGTGTCTTCCTAAGGTTAAGACAAACATTTCACCCTTCATAGATGATATGTAAGAAAATACTACTCTTTGGGTACCAATAACTTACCTTATATTAACATGAAAACTCTCTGTATGCACTCAAAAAGGAAAATAAAATACAATGAGTGTGTAGGACATCCAATCATTTTTACAACACACTTTGATCAACCTACTCTTTGGTTCTTAGGTTACTCTTAAAAATGAGCTTTTGTGAAGATTTTTTTTTGGTAGATAAAAATGATTAATTGCAAGGTTTAAATGGACCCCAAACCCAAGTACATAAACTTGTAGCTAAACTAATAGTATAATATAACATAGGCATGCATATTGGCCAACAACAACTTGAAAAAAATGTCAAAACAATAGTAGAGAAGTCTAAATGGAATGCTTACATCAGATAAACAAAAATATAGTTCAACCAATACCCACACAAATATGACAAAAAAATGCATAGGGGAAGCTCACAAAAGATCCATAAAAACTATAATAGACACCTGTACAAAAGTAAACACACTACTGAAAAATTCCCATGTAATGGCACTATAGAATATAATTAAAATCACACACAGGGCATCAAAAGACCAAAAAAAAAGAGGTCCAACATGAGAATAAAAAGAGTACTCAATAGACATAGATCTAGACCTCTGTAACATCTTCATTTGCAAGAGCATCTCTAGCATGGTTCGGGAGTAGCACCTTAAGAGTCTCATTGATCATTTCCATGTTGTTAATAATGTTATTGATAATGGTAACATAGATTGTGTTACAAGTAGTAATGCAAGGATCGTTACTATATTCATCCAAAATGTGATAAGGGGAGTTCTGATTGGTATCAAACCTTGATTTCTTAAGCTGGGATGACATCCTAAATTGAGGTGGATGAAGGATTCAGTGATATCTTGCTCAACTCCTTTGATATTTCTTATAAATGAAATGAGACCATGAGCTTCCATAAAGGTGTGATATAGGGAATCAAGTTGAAGGGTAGATGGCTCAAGGAAGGCCATGTTGGCAAGATTGAGGAGAAAGGAAGACCACAAAAGCTTCTTACTGCCTAGGACACACAATAGTGAATAAAAATAGATGGTGATGGACTAGCACAGACCATGGATGTAAATATAGAAATTTTTGGCACCATAGATGCCCTCTTCGGAAGCCAATTTGGTGTGATTGGCAGACCACATAATAATTCTCCTTATGTAACCAACATAAAAAAATGGAAATTGCATAGGACAGACTTCGCTCATGATCAGACACTTTTGGGAAGATTTTGACCCAGGTACTTCTTCCAATTAAGTAGTCAATATGTTGTTTAAGTAGCCAATTGGGTAGATCTGTGGTTACTACTATTACAAAAATAAAAAATGAAAAGTGGCCTTCGAAATCACTTTGACACCAAATAAAATAACTCTACCCACAACAAAAAAAATCAACATAGAAAATATGCACCAAAATAGGAAATGAAGCATAAAATTTATAAACTACTTGAAAAATTACACTATCATAGACAACCTTGAGAGAGTTACCTCCTTCAAAACTCTTAATACAAAATACAATATTCATCCCTTCTCACATTAAAATCCCAAATATAATAAGAAACCATACAATTTCTTACAAACCCTAACCCTAAATAGGCTTTGGGTCTCTCTAACTAGCACTAATGCTAAATACTACTAATAACATGACCAACTATAATAACTAAATAATTAGCACATAAGGGTCCTAAAAAAAACTTGTGGTTTCTTCTAGGGCAACAACAAACATTGGAAGCCTTGGCATACAATGGAAATATGAGTAGATGAAGAAATGGTTTATCATTTCCAAACATAAAATTTGTCATGTGTTATTCAGTATATCCTAAATTTAGATGAAAATTTTAATACTGTCCTTCAATGTTCATTAAAACTTAATTTATATTAACCTTAAGAAATAACATTAATAACGAATTACAAACTATAACAACCTAGTGTGAGTCACCGGTTCAATGACTAAACTTACAGAAGAGGGGTTAACTCAACCAAGGGTATTTTTTTTGTTTTAAATTTTATTACTCACCCAATATTTAATTAGTATAAGGCATAAAAAGAACACTTTTGGGTTATGGTCATTGCAGTCAATACTCAAGGTCAGGAATGATCAAATATTATAAAATATGTCAATTAGTGGTCCCTCCTTTCTCACCCTATTACCTATTAGGACCCCATAGGACCATGGCTTAGGGTTTATACTCTAAGACCCATTTATGTATTTATAGAACTATAAGCTCAAAAATAACAATTAAATTAGTTAAGTTTTTTTTAAGGATTTATTTTAGTTCTAATTTATTTTCCACTCTTGTTTTACTTTAGTACAGTGAAATGAGTCTAGGAAATAACATTAATAAAGGTATTACTTTTGAAATACACTTTATTTTGTATTTAAATAGACAATATTTTAATAATTATATATAGAATACTAATAGTACAAGTCAAATGATTGTTGCCATAAAAATAAATTTATGTCTAGATCTTAAACAAAATTAATTTATGGGAAGAGGGTGCCAGATGATAAATTAATTTTGTAGATAAACTAAAACACCAAGTACATAGATGGATAATTGGTTTAAGGTGACCATTTATAAAGTTTAGATAAATATAATTTTATAAATGTCTACTTATACAATGCAATTTGATAATGAAATTTGTTTGTTTTATTGTGATTCATCCATATCCCTATATGATGTTTTTCCATGTGTTCATCATAGTTTAGGAAAAAAAAAAATTAGTGGAATTTATATTCATTATTATTGAGTATGATTTTTGATGTTAATAGTTGCTTGGCAAATCATTTATTTATTATATGTTATTTATATGCTTATGGGGATATGAACCCATGAGGAATATTGTCAAGGAGGCTCAAATCCTTACCCACTTCACAAGTAGCATACCATAACAAGCTAATGAATTTTTATGCATTAAAAATTTTAAATATGCACCTGAAAGCACGAGGATACGGAAACAAAAAGGAAAAGCCAAGATGCGATGTAAACGAAACAAAAGATAACGCTAAATCCTATGAATTGAAAGTGCATGAAAGGAAAGAAGCATAAACGAATCGAAACCAAATAGAAAGCCAATATGGAAGACAACCCTTTTTATTAATATGCTTCAGAACTTGGTTACAATTCGCCTCCTCCATTTTTAGGGGCTAGGAGTGTTAAATGTGTTCTTGTCACATCAATGGATGTTATTCCTTCTTCCGCGTGCCCACATGTAAAGTGGGTGGACCAAATGTTGCCGCCACTTGCGTTGATGAGTCTTGACTCCTTTTGCTCCTCTAATGTTGAGACCCTACATTCAAGGAAACAGGAAACAGTCAGTAGCACCTGTAGATAAAATGAAACATGCAATCCCCACGCCTTCAATTAGTACATGCAAAATATAAATAAAATGATAATTGAAATAGATCCAAATGAACTAAAAACTTGATAGGGGCATAAAAACATCATCAGGAAGGCACTGCAAATGGAACAGTTAGAAAATTCACCACAAATTCGTATTCGCTCCGGGGTGGGACGATTAGACCTACAACAAAATGTCAGATAGCACTGTCCCAAATGTCACATCCGGGAAGCTCCAAATCACCTGCAAAGTTGGGGGTTAGCTAAAATGGGGTATTTTGGAAAGACCCAGAAGGTCAGATTTTCCCAATTTGGCCTCTATCACCGGGAATTTGATGATGCTACCTGCATGTTAGCAAAAGCGAGAAATGACAAAAACATGATCAAAACAACTCAAAATGATGTGAAATTTGAATGACAACCTATTTAAGCAACATAGAATCAGATGCAAAAATAATAGAACTGAAATCTACTACAGATTTCTAATCGCTCCAGGGCGGGGCGATTAGAACTGCAATAGTGTGGGGGGCGCCCGGGGGCAGGACGCCCGTCGTTTGGGGCCTGATTTCGGCACCAATCCACTTGGGATGGGTCCAAAACCTCTTGTGGGGTGTTGTCAAAAAATTTGGTAGGATGTTATGGCCAAATGTTGGGTTTTGGTTTCGGATTTGCGCTTCCAATAATCACCCTATGACCTCCCTTCCAAAAGAGATCAAGGATGTGAAAGGCACAAATCAAAAGGTGTGAGGATATAAAACGGTAGCACTTCATTGCTCAAAATGCTCCTTCTCTATATTTTTGGGGGTGAGAAGACTCACCATTTTATAGACCTGATGGTCTCTTTGGATGAGCATGCAGAGGCGCCACTTGGCAATCATGCCTTCCAAGGGGGGAGAAGATTCCTCCCTGATTAGGGGCTCCATGACTGCCCTTGTAACTACCTCTAACGCTCAAAAACGCTCACTCACACTCCCATGCAATGAAGGAAGAGTTAAGTGGTGGATCTGAGCTGCCATTTGTCAAGATTTGACTTTTTGCCCATCAAACCTGCTATTCGCCCCACCCTGGAGTGAATACTACTAATCGTCCCTGGGTGGGGCGAATACCAGTTTGTAATCGTCCCTGGGTGGAACGAATAAGGAGAAGAGTGCCTGAAGGTGCCAAATTGACCTCTGACCTTCCAAAACTATTGTGAGAGTGGTTAGGACCACTGTTTAACCTCTGGGGGCTGCCCTGGGGGCTGTGTGTGTCAATGCGATCAGTGTTTGCAGTCACATAATCGGATTGGTGCTGTTTTGGTGTCTACAGATGCCCCTTTTTGGGATGCACTGTGCATGGCACAGTGTTGAGCAAAAATAGATAACCAAAGCACTAATGATTAGGGTTTCTCAGTAACCTAACCAACTTTTGATGCCCCAAGTATGGAAAGGGCATGCATTCTTGAATCCTTGCTTCTGACGAGCGAAGGAACTCAATTCAAGTGTTAACCTTTTTCGGTGAGGTGTTACTTGATCTTGGACATTGATCAGTCATGAATAGGCAAAGGGCGCAACCTTTTGTCTGTGGGAACCTTGAGTTCATGATTCACGAATGCCAAGTGTTTGATCAGCTTGTGATTATTGCTTGTTTGCTGCCCCAAGCGGGGCGTGATTGTCTTTGTCAATGATTCTTTGAATGCATGCCATTTCCATGATTGGGTGTGTATTTTTTGATTGGTGACTAAGTGTGACTACCCCCTCAAGCGACGAATCGATGAGGGAATGACCGACATGAGAAAAGCGATGAGTCGCTTGACCCAAGATGACTTGTGTAAGGGTGCCTTTCAGTTGTTTATCTTTGAATTTGTGTGCAGTTTCCCAACATTTAGACCTATTTTTGGTGGGTGTTTAACCCTTTTTGTGACGCCCTTTGGGGATGGAATTGTCAAAAATCCGTCCTCCCATGGAGCGGTCCGGCTATGGTAGCCTTCTTGGGGAGTAGGATAGTGACAATTTGTGACCCCGACGTCGGTTTTGTATGCCAGTGAATGGCGGGCGCAAAGGCGCCTTTGTTTGGCAATGTTATTGCTATTTTTGGGTGGGTTTGGACCCTTTTTGGGATGTCGTTTGGGGATGAAATTCTCGACAATCCGTCCTCCCGTGGAGCGGTCCGGCTATGGTAGCCTTCTTAGGGAGTAGGATAGTGAGGATTTGTGACCCCGACATCTGTTTTGCATGCCCGAATGTCAAGTGCAAAAGCACTCTTATTGGACAATTTTATTGCTTGTTTTTGGTGCATTTTGGTGCAGTTTTTGTTGTTTTTGATGATATATATATATATGACTTTCTTTTGTTTATACACGTGTTGTGATTTGATTTTATGCACAATGATTGATGTTTGATGGATGCATGTTAATTTACATTATGTATGGATATGTTGTGATGAATGCTAAAGTTTCTAATTTATATGATATGCAAATGGAATGGATGAATTGAAATTGTGATTTTTGGTGGTGGCACCATAGACTGTTTAGAACTTATGGCTTTTTGTCCTAGGCGATTGTTGTGGTAAATGACTTTTTATGTATACATGTTATTTTTGTATTTTCTGATGGCGATGCAAGGACGAAAGATATCACATTTGGTTTATAATGTAGTTAAGGTTTTCTGAGACTCAGATGTTTTAACTAATTAGCCAAGACTGTACTTTTATCTTACAAGACTTTTGAACAAGGTATGAATCCGACTTGTCTTTGACCAAGTTATTTCACATCCCTGTGTGTGCAATTGAGTTTATTTATGTGGTATTTGTCAGGATACCGCCAGTGCCAGATAGGCTATCAACCAAACCTGTATTGAGGATCACCTAATTAGCTCCACTAACTCCTTTGTTGTATTTAGTCAGATTAATCTACGGTGCTATCTAGGATACCATAAGCTAGCTCATCCACATGCAAACATTGATCTGCACACAAGTTAATGTGACAGATATATCGTCATGCGGGAGGTTTGCCACCAGTGACCGATAGGTTATCCACCAAACCGATACTGAGGTTTACCTCATGACCTTCTGAATGCTGAGAGTTCCAGGGATTCAAGTTCGACTCCCTTCTTTTCTTCAATTGTATTGGGATACTTGCTCTTCTGTAGTGATAAAAATCACTATTTATTTTTGTTTTTTTTTTTTTTGAGCAAGGGATTTGAATATTGAGTGATGAGAATCACTATTGTATGTGCCTTTTGATGTATGCACTTTGTGGGATTTGATGTCAAACTTTGTAGTATTTAATTTTGCAAATTTTTGATGTTTTGCAACTTTTTGAGAACTTGGGATTCTTGGGGAATTGGGTAGGGAAGATGCTTGTCCTTTTTCCAACTCTCAGCATTTTTGGGGTCATTCGCACAGGGGGATGAGCAAGATAACTTTTTCACTAGATAGTATCCTGGATTGCTTTACAGATTTCATCCTTCGTTCACACAACTTGGGAATTTTTATGTGTTTTAATTTGTGTTGGGATGCTACGTAACAAGGTGTGATCCAAGTAAAAGTCTACCTTTGTAAAATCTATCTGACTTTGTACAGTATTTGGCTAGAAATCTAATGACAGCTGAAATGATGAAAACTCTAAATACATTAGAAGACAATTGACTATGATATGGTGAAAAGATGTGAATGGCGTTTATTTTTTATGGACTGTTGATAGAGTGGAGAAATGTGGAAAAAAGATGGATTTGCCGAATAATTACAGTCTATGGTGCCTTTGACCTGTATGACCAACAAATATGCAATGTATGGATGTGATGCTTAATGCAGCTATTATTTTTGTGTTTTCGATGGATTAATTTTTTTGTGAGTATGAAGATGAGATGCAAATTTTTGTTATTTTTGATGATTTTATTGTTTTTGAATTTTCTTTTATTTTTTTTTTGACCAAGCGATTGTGGGAACCCTTGGAGCTTTTGGTTTGACCAAAGGGATGATGGGTACCTTTGGGGCATTTTTGGGATTGACCAAGCGACTATGGGAATCCTTGGAGCTTTTTGGTTTGACCAAAGGGGTAATGGGCACCTTTGGGGCATTTTGGGGTTGACCAAGCGATTATGGGAATCCTTGGAGCTTTTGGTTTGACCAAAGGGGTTATAGGGCACCTTGGGGCATTTTGGGTTGACCAAGTGATTATGGGAATCCTTGGAGCTTTTGGTTTGACCAAAGGGTTTATGGGCACCTTTGGGGCATTTTGGGTTTGACCAAGCGATTGTGGGAATCCTTGGAGCTTTTGGTTTGGGCTATGGCTTTCTTAGATATGGAATGGCCTCAAATGACTGATGTTCAAGGGTTCTAGTTCCTTGATTCCATCAAGAGAGGCGAGTCGGTATGTCCCAGGTCCTATTTTACTATGGATGACATAAGGACCTAACCAGTTTGCCATGAACTTGTCCCTTAGATGGGGTGGCAAGTTAGAATTTTGTTGGTTCTCTTTTAAGACCAAGTCACCAACCTGAAAGTCCCTCGGGTGAACCTTCATGTTGTATGCTTTCTTAAGTCGCTCTTGATAGATACGTAAATGCTCGAGAGCATTAACGCGTCATTCGTCGAGCAATGTAAGTTGGTCTAACCAGGCTTGCCACACAGTGTCATCATCGATGAACTCTTGCATTGATATGCGTAGGGAAGGGATTTCCAACTCGAGAGGCATGACCGCCTCGGAGCCATACACGAGCAAAAATGGAGTTGCCCTAGTGGGCGTCCGAATGCTAGTGCGATAAGCCCATAGGGCAAGTGGGATCTGAATGTGCCAATCCTTATGACTATCTACGACCATATTTTTGAGGATGGCAACTAGCATTTTGTTTGACGCCTCTGCTTGCCCATTTGCCTGCGGATAATAGGGTGTCAAAAAACTATGCTGAATTTTGTACTTTGTGGTCAAAGCATGCACGTCTTTGTTCTTGAATGATGTCCCATTATCCGAGATTATCTTGGATGGAATACCAAAATGACATATGATATTATGTAAAATGAACTCCAAAATGCGGGTTCCAGTCATAGAGGTAAGCGAAATTGCTTCCACCCACTTGGTGAAGTACTCTGTGGCCGTTATGATGAACGTGTGATGACTTGACGATGTAGGGGAGATCTTTTCGATTAGATCTAAGCCCCACTATGAAAATGGCCAAGCCGATTGGATCAGCTGCAAGGCCTGAGAAGGTACGTGTGTCAAATTTGCATGGTGTTGACACTTCATGCACTTCCTTACATATGCACAACAATCTCGCTCTAAAGATGGCCAATAATAGCCCATGCGGAGAATGCACTTTGCGATGGCCATACCACTGAAGTGGCCACCACATGTACCATCGTGCGCTTGGGTGATCACCCAAGTGGACTCCTATTGGTCCAAGCAATGAAGGAGGATTCCTTCGTAGCTACGACGGTACAAAATGTCTCCTAACAAGACATGTTTAGCCACTTTCTATTTGAATGATCATTTTGTGGCATGCGTCAATCCAAGTGGGAGGTTACCTAACTTGAGGTAGTCCCTTATGGGTGTATACCAATCCTGCTGATCGGAAACCTCGATGGTATGAATAGCCAATCCCTCTTGAAGTTCATCCCTAGCAAAAGTTGAGCGGGAAAGAACTTGTAAGAATAGCGTTGTGTTGCTATTAAGGGGAGTAGGGGAGAACAAGGACCCCCAGTTGGCGTGATTCAGACAATCATGGATTCGAGAGAACTTGTTCGAGGATGGTTCAATCTGGATCAAGTGGATTCCTGGCGTTAAGTCAGAGCTTGCACGCTCCATCATGGATTGCGATAGTGTTTTGACTTGAATGGTTGTCATATCACCAAAAATGTCTTGCGGGATTAGTGACCCCAAGGAGGCCATAGTGTCCGCAAAATGATTCGATGATCAAGGGAGTGCCTCGATGTCGTACCATTCAAGCTTTGCTAGGAATTTGTCCACAAGGGCTTTGTAGGCCTGCATAATTGGGCATTTACATTGGAATACCCCTTTGACTTGGTTGACAATTAACAATGAATCACCAAAGATGTTTAATCGTTTGATGTTCATGGTGATTGTTGTCTGAAGACCTATGAGCAAGGCTTCGTATTCTGCATTGTTGTTGGTGCATGAGAAATCTAATTTAAATGATAGAGGCATTGGAGCCCCTTGCGGTGTGAAGAATACAATTCCCATGCCACCTCCTTGCTCACATTTAGAACCATCAAAAAATAGGGTTATGTCGGCTTGTGACTCAGGCTCATCAGAATCTGGCGATTCTGAGACATGGAAGACCCCATCATCGGGTAGTTCTATGGTCAGAGGCTGATCATCTTCGAGAGGAGCCTCTGCTAGTTGATCGGCTATGACTTGACCTTTGATGGATTTTTGTCCAATGAACTCGATGTCAAACTCCATCAACAACATGATCCATTTCATCGTGCGACTACTATGATAAGTATGACTCATCATGTACCGCAATGGATTCTCCTTAGACACAACATACGTCATGTTGCTCAACATGTAATGGCATAGCTTTTTGGTAGCAAACACCACTGCCAAGCAGAGCTTCTCGACGTATGCATAGTTAAGTTCATAACTGACCAGGGTGCGGCTAAGATAGTAAGTAGCTTGTTCTTTGTGAAGTTCATTCTTCTGGGCTAACATGGCACCCAGTGCCACCTCAGTAGCTGAGATGTATAAGTAGAATGACACTCCTGGTCTAGGTGGTGCCAATACTAGCGGTGAAGCCAAGTATTGTTTGATGTCATCAAAGGTTGACTGGCACTCATCATCCCAGTGAAATGCTACCCCCTTGTGCAATAATTTATTCATGGGTCGACACTTGTCAGATAGCTGCGCTATGAAGCGCTTGATTGACGTGACCTTTCCCTGCAGGCTTCTGAGCTGCTTGATGGTAGTTGGGGGAAGCATTTCAAGGATTGCCTTGACTTTGTTTGGGTCCACCTCGATGCCTCGCTTTGAGACTATGAAACCCAAGAGTTTTCTAGATGTGACGCCAAATACGCACTTCTTGGGGTTCAGTCGACTTTATGTTCCATGAGGCGATCGAGGATCTTGCTTAAGTCATCGAGATGATCTCGGCGCAAAAGAGATTTGGCCAACAAATCATCCATGTAATCTTCCAAATTTTTATGCATGTGATCATGGAAGATGTATGTCATGGCACGTTGGTAGGTGGCGCCATCATTTTTAAGGCCAAAGGGCATGACCTTATAACAAAATGTCCCCCAAGGCATTGTGAACACCATTTTTAGTTGGTCCTCGAGATTGATACGAATCTGATTGTATCCCGAGAAACCATCCATGAGGGAAAGCATTTCATGGCCTGCTATAGCATCTACCAATGCATCGATGCTAGGCAAGGGGAAATCATCCTTAGGACTCGCTTTGTTTAGATCTCAAAAATCAGTGCATATGCGAATCCTCCCGTCAGGATTTTTGATGGGCACCATGTTGGACAACCATGGTGGGTAATCCACGTAGATGACAAACTGTGCATCCAACAACTTTTGTAATTCATCTTTGACCATTAAGGCCACTTGTTGGGTGCATCTTACGTAGTTTTTGCTTAACTGGCTTGACTTTCGGATCAAGCGTTAGGTTATGCGTGACTAGCTATGGATCTAGCCCCGACATGTCTTTGTAGGACCATGCAAAAACCTCCTTCTTCTCTTTGAGAAGGGCAATGTAGTCGACTTGCTCTTCAGGGGTTAGACTTACCCCCAACTTGATTATCTATGGATTCATTGGATCAGAGCCGATGTCTACGTCAGTCGTCTCCTCGACCGACATGTGGGATCCGTCCTCCAACTGGTGTGGAGTTGGGATCAAGTGGATATCATTTGTTGAGTTTAGATCTGCGTTGGGAACCTCGGGTTCCTCTTCAACATGGAAGATATCTTGAGTTGGCCCTGGGGTGAAATGAAGCATCTCACCGAAAGGCCAGTACTCTGATGGGGATGGTGGTGAATTGACGTGATCCCAGTCTATGGCATCTATGTCTAGATACAATGACTGTGTTGGATCGGCCGGATTGTGGATGGGGGCGGTTAAGTCAATGGAGATCATGTTGATGAAATGATTTTGGTCTCCATTACCGTGGGTGTGGTGACTCGGACATCCTGGATGATCTTTGTGCTCCGGATCTGGCTCTGGAGGTATTGGCATGAATGGATCGGCCCTATGTGTGGATAGGAGGATAGGGTCTACCCTCGACACTGATATCTCTATAGGGTCTCTGGGTGGTAGGTGCTCTCTATATGCCCAAAGTGGTGGATTCAACACTTGGTCCCACTACGTTGGGTTTAGGTGCCACTCATGCCCTGGCCTTATGTTTAGTTGTTCAAATATGTCATCAATATCTAGGGGGTATTGTTGCTGCATCTGTCGCATGTGATTGAGATATGCCATCTCAGTTTCATCTTCATAATCACTGTCGGAGATCCAAAGGCCTTCGTTGGTTCCAACAACTGTTTGCGACATTAGAGGCTCGTCTTGCTCGAGCAAATTGATCTGGCCCCATTGGGGTTGTTCCGCTCTCTATGGGGGGACCTGATTTTCTTGAGGTGGCACTTGCTCGATTGGAGCATCCAAAGGGAACATTGCCAAGAGGCTTTCTTGATAATCATCCATGGGGGTCACTTGTGAGTGATTGCTATCCGATTCGAAGGGGTCCCATGGTGCTACCTCATATTCTGACTCGTCTTCTAAAGATCCTTCTTGACCTTGTCTATACCCCTCTTGTAGGTGAGTTCTCAAACTTTCTCCTCTCTCGAGCGAAGGGAAAGGGTTGTTGAGGTCAACAAGGTTGGTTGTCAACAATGGGAGATAATCCCCCAATGTATATGTCGTGTTAGGATTGGCATATGGATCTAATGCCAATCCACCCTTGTTGCCTATCCCTAGGCCTTGCATGTTCTCTACCAAGATGTCCAAGGGTAGAGGGTGGTTGAACCCTACCCCTAATTTGTCATATGGCATTTGATACCTTGGTTGGCAGAGAACACGCACTCCTTGCTCATATCTGCCTAACCCATATCCATGCCAATTGCATTGGCCAAGGTATCTCAAAGCGAAATATGGGTTGGACAAATAGTTGACATCTTCCGCAAAAGGCTCTTCATCTTCTTCCTCTTGCATGTATGGTTCAATACCATGATCAAGGCCCCCATACACAAAGTTTGTCTGGTTCGGTGGGTAGCCTAGAGGAACAATAGTACCTATGGGGAGGCGAGGTCTCCCCATGTCCTGCATGGACTCAAGTGTGGGCGTTGCTACAATATTCCACACCAGATACTCCCCCAGGCCCGTATTGGCCATTTCAATGGTGATTGTTGGTGGTTGAGGGGGAGGGAACGAAAGTTCTTCCTGAGTCCACTCCATGTCGGGTGAACTAGGAGCCTCGACTTCCATTATGCTAGGCATCTCCTCAGTAGAGATGGTTGAGACTGATGGCGGTGCCTCTTCTAGGGGTTTCTTCCCTTTGTCCTTCGATGTGGCCACCGTAGGTGGCATCGTTGGTGAAGGACCAGACGATGAAGATGGACCCGGCTGGGGATTTGATGGACTTGTCAATGGGGATGCCTATGGAATCGGACCCTGTTTAGATGGATTCAACTAAAAATCCAAATGCGTTGATGGAAGGGTCGATTGTGGCATTAGCTGCACCATATTGCAATACTTGAAGGGTTCTAAGTCCGTCGGGACTACATGCACCTGCCCTTCGAATGTATACTTTAAGCACTGATGAGCTATCGAGGGGACACACTTCATGTCCATGATCCATGGCTGACCTAGCAAGATGTTATAGGCCATCTCACCCTCCAAGATGTGGCACAATGTAGGTATAGTCTTTTGCCCCACTTGGATGGGTAGGACAATTGTGCCAACTATCGAGCATATTGCATCATTGAATGCTCGTAGTGTATAGGTGGAGGCCACTATGTGAGATGCGAGAAACTTTAGGTGCTTCAAGGCCGCTATTGTAATGATATTATTGGATGAGCCAGTGTCCACCAATACCCTCTTGTATAGAATCTCGTTGACCCATGCTATGACATGCAGGGGTGGATCCGCCATGTCACCAACTACCGATTTCAATTCATCCTCTCGAAAGGTGATGACTGGCTCCGTGCATCATTTGACATGTCCCACAAAGTTGTTGAAGGAGTTTGCTTCATGGGGCTACAACTCGATGGCTTTTAGTATCTCCATTAGAGCCTCCCGATGGGGCGATGATTGTTGTATGAGCTCGTAGATGGAGAGCCTAGCCGATGTGGTCCTCAAACTCTGGGTGAGTTTGGTTTGAATTGTGGCCATTGGTCTAGGTGGAGGAGGTTGTGCAAGGTGTTGTTGTGGTTGTGACATTGTTGGCACCTCTCCTGTAGCTGCCATGGGGGCAGTTGTGCTCGGGTACCTCTTGTTTCGAGTCACTATACTGATCATCCCTACATACCCCTGCATGGGGTAGTTCTATGTTACCTCATTGACTTGTAGGGTCTTTGCCTATGCATCATGGGCAGGCAAGGGGTCCTTAAAGACCTCCATTTGTTGGTTGCTTGGTGCCATGGGATTATCCATCGCTAATGTCTTGTTATCTATTAGGTCTTGCACCAAGCCTTTAAACTTCCAACATGCATTAAGGTCATGTCCCTTCCATCTGTGGAACCTGTAGTACAAGTCTTCCCTATAGCCCTTAGGTTTTGGTGCATTGGGGTCTATGGGTTGAATCTCGGGCAAGTTGATCAAGTTTGTCATTGACAAATGGTCAAACAGGGAATCTCTGGACTCTGTGTAAGGTGTGAATTGTCGCCTAGGGTGATGCTGCTGATTTTGTTCTTGCCTCTGATTTTCTCTGTCATAACTGTTAAGAGGCACCGCCTGATAGTTAGCCTTTTGGGGCTATGTTGCTTGTGCAGGCTTAGGGACGTTTATAGCAACCTGATTGACCGTAGCGGGTTTCTGTTGCATGGTCCCTATTTTGGTGTTCTTAGACCATTCTTTCTTCTTTGGCTTAGCTATCTCGCCATCTTGAATCTTGATCTCCTCAATGATTCTGGCTTGCGCTAGAGCTTCCTCTAAAGTGGTATATTGTTGTAGCTGCAATAGCATGGAGATCGATCTCAAACAGCTCTTTGAGAACATTTGGGTGAGGTCGGACATAGGAGGGAGGTAGGGCAACTTTGAAAGCAAAGTCCTCCATCGGTTCCCATAGGCCGCCATGGTTTCTTCCTCATATTGCCTGAGGCTAGCTAGGTCACTTAGTGATGCCTTCTTCTTGGTGTTGAAGGTGAAGCATTCGAGGAATGCATCCACTAGCTGATCTAAGTTACTAATGTTGTGCTTTGGCAATTGAGTGAACCAATCCGAGGCAGGGCCTACGAACATGGTTATAAATGTTCTTAACAACAAAGCATCATTGTCCTGAATGCCAAAGCATTGGCTCAGGAATCTAGTCACATGCTCTTGGGCATCTTCCTCACCTCTAAAGATTGCCAACTGAGGTAGTTTAAAGTGTTCAGGGTAAGGGGGTGTTGGCACTGACGGATGCATAGGATGACTGTGGAGTTGGCGTAAAGTGGGCTTTTGGGGCCCAGAAGTCTTGGTCTCCATAGACTCCAAGCACTCTAGCAATGCTTTATATGCATCAAAATATTTAATCTCTTCCTCCTTAGTTAGCTCCCATTGTGGGTTGTGGGAAACTTGAGGCCTATGGAGGGGTGGTCGGATAGCACCCCCTCTGCCTTGGTAGGGCATTTCAGCCCACTCTTCTTCTTGCTCATACTCCTCATAGGCTTCTTGAGGAGTTTTTGGATGAGACCTATGACCATGGGTGGGTCCCCGTGGAGGGTGCCCATCATTGTTCCTAGGAGTGGCCTCCCATTCAGGTCTAGGAGGTCTCGGAGGCAGCACTTGGTAAGGTCATGGAGACCTATCTCGTACCAAGGGGTTGCACCTCTCATACGGTTCTGCTCTTTGGGTGTGAGGGGTTGGAACCCTCTCAGGCATAGTGTTATGGAGTAGCTCATCTGTTTGGTATCGAATGCACTCTTTGCTAAGGCGATATAAATGCTCTAGCTATTGTTGGTCTTGCTCAAGCTATGTGATCTGCGCTTGGTGGGTGGCATGTCTAGTGACTGCCAGGTCAATTTGTTCCACCATATTGAGTCTAGGAGGCCTAGATGCCTCTCCTATGCATTTATCTCGGTCACGATGATCCGAGATCTCTATAGGTCGCTTCCCTCTGTCGAGGTTGGCGGCATTCACTCGAGGCTCTGGCCTCAGTAGGTGATTCTGGTAGATAGCAGGTGCGGAGGCGCATTGCTCCCATATTGTGTATTGCTCTTGAGGAATGTAATGGTCTTCCTCATGCTCCCTTTCGTATATGTGAAAGGGGCGGGCAGAGTTGGCTCACCCTGTTTGAAGAGCCTTGTGCTCTGGATTTGGCTTATTATTCCTAATAGTGATGGGGGGTAAAGGAGGGATGACATAATCATGTGGCCTCTCCTCATGGACCCTATGCTATTCTAGTGCTTCATCGCATGGTGGCCACTCATACCGAGCTTCTAAGGGAGCCTTCCCATTTATATTGAGTGCCACATGTAAGGACTCCTCCTAAAAGGGTCTATGTTGGATGGGAGTGCCCCTCGAAGGGGTGCCTCTATAGTCCCATTCTGAAATGGCATGATGTGGACTCTCTTGTGGGTCGGGCCACCAAGGTGGTATGACCAAGTCCTTGGGGCTATAGCGGAGGTGACTTGTGCCCCCTTGTACACTCTCCACAGCTCCTGCCCATGATTGGGCTTGGCTACGGGTGTACACCATGGTGGTGTTTTCCTACAAGATGCATAGATTTTTATTTCTTTTTATGATTTTTATGCTACACTAAACAAAAAATATCACACACACAAAGCAATGATTATCTCGTTTAAAGATTAAAGGTGTGCCCTAAACCTGGTTTAGTGTGTTTTGATTTTTGTTTTGATAGTTTTGTAAAGAATGTTTTGTAGAAAATGCAATATGATGGCTCTTATGACTCCCAAAAATGGTCGCCCCTTCGATATACCATTGCCATGCCGTTATACCAAACCTCTCTATATACCCGCCCTTACGTGAGGGAAACTATTGGTACGTGAGAGCAGAATGGTACGTGGAACATAGGCGGTACGGAAAGGGGATCACCCTATTTTTGACACCTACCATAGAAGACTTATCCTCATGCACTGGGAATCACCCCAGCTACACTTGGTCAGCTTTCATCAGGATTTACGTCTAGCAACAATAGCGATCGGGTTTATGGATGCAAAATTTCAAGCCAAGGTGGTGATGAAATCCACCGTTGGTCTTGATTAAGGGCTGGGGTTTTACGACCAGCTCCTTGGTGTTTAAATTACCATGTGGTGTGTGGGGTTCTTTTTAATTTGCATAAATGAAGAAAACATGCAGTAAAAAAAAACTTTCCCTAAGCAAGCAAATAACCAGAAAATAGAAAACAGAAAGCAAAAAATGACAGAAGGTGTTTAGGACCCTTACCTCTTCTCTGCCCAAATCGGTTGGTTCTGAGCTTCTGTCCTGAAACTGCACAGAGAGCTATTCATCCCTGGGTGGGATGAATAACAGAACTGTATTCATCATAGGGTGGGACGAATGCCCATTCGTCCCTGGGTAAGATGAATTCTAGCTCTGTATTCATCACAGACTGGAACGAACAACAGTCCAGCGTTTGAAAACTTGGTACCTGCAAGCAAAAACAATCAAGTTTTGATCAGATTTCTGATCTTAAAAATAGAGGACAAGGGTCCCACCGTGATCACCACTGAAAGCACGAGGATACGGAAACAAAAAGGAAAATCCAAGATGCGATGTAAACGAAACAAAAGATAACGCTAAATCCTATGAATTGAAAGTGCATGAAAGGAAAGAAGCATAAACGAATCGAAACCAAATAAAATGCCAATATGGAAGACAACCATTTTTATTAATATGCTTCAGAACTTGGTTACAATTTTCCTCCTCCCTTTTTAGGGGCTAGGAGCGTTAAATGTGTTCTTGTCACATCAATGGATGCTATTCCTTCTTTCGCGTGCCCACATGTAAAGTGGGCGGACCAAACATCATCGCCACTTGCGTTGATGAGTCTTGACTCCTTTCTGCTCCTCTAATGTTGAGACCCTACGTTCAAGGAAACAAGAAATAGTCAGTAGCACCTGTAGATAAAATGAAACATGCAATCCCCACGCCTTCAATTAGTACATGCAAAATATAAATAAAATGATAACTAAAATAGATCCAAATGAACTAAAAACTTGATAGGGGCATAAAAACATCATCGGGAAGGCACTACAAATGGAACAGTCAAAAAATTCACCACATATTCGTATTCGCTCCGGGGCGGGACGATTAGACCTGCAACAAAATGTCAGATAGCACTGTCCCAAATGTCACATCCGGGAAGCTCCAAATCACCTACAAAGTTGGGGGTTAGCTAAAATGGGGTATTTTGGAAAGACCCAGAAGGTCAGATTTTCCCAATTCGGCCTCTATCACCGGGAATTTGATGATGCTACCTGCATGTTAGCAAAAGCAGGGAAATGACAAAAACATGATCAAAACAACTCAAAATGATGTGAAATTTGAATGACAACCTATTTAAGCAACATAGAATCAGATGCAAAAATAATAGAAATGAAATCTACTACAGATTTCTAATCACTCCGGGGCGGGGCGATTAGGACTACAATAGTGTGGGGGGCACCCGGGGGCAGGACGCCCACCGTTTGGGGCCCGATTTTGGCACCAATCCACTTGGGATGGGTCCAAAACCTCTTGTGGGGTGTTTTCAGAAAATTTGGTAGGATTTTATGGCCAAATGTCAGGTTTTGGTTCTGGATTTGCGCTTCCAATAATCACCCAATGACCTCCCTTCCAAAAGAGATCAAGGATGTGAAAGGCACAAATCAAAAGGTGTGAGGATATAAAATGGTAGCACTTCATTGCTCAAAATGCTCCTTCTCTCTATATTTTTTGGGTGAGAAGACTCACCATTTTATAGACCTGACGGTCTCTTTGGATGAGCATGCAGAGGTGCCACTTGGCAATCATGCCTTCCAAGGGGGGAGAAGATTCCTCCCTGATTAGGGGCTCCATGACTGCCCCTGTAACTACCTCTAATGCTCGAAAATGCTCACTCACACTCCCATGCAATGAAGGAAGAGTTAAGTGGCGGATCTGAGCTGCCATTTGTCAAGATTTGACTTTTTGCTCGTCAAACCTGCTATTCGCCCCACCCTGGAGCGAATACTGCTAATCGTCCCTGGGTGGGGCGAATACCAGTTTGTAATCGTCCCTGGGTGGAACGAATAAGGAGCAGAGTGCCTGAAGGTGCCAAATTGACCTCTGACCTTCCAAAACTACTGTGAGAGTGGTTAGGACCACTGTTTAACCTTAGGGGGCTGCCCTGGGGGCTGTGTATGTCACCTCGATGGGCTGTGTATGTCACCTCGATCAGTGCTTGCAGTCACATTATCGGATTGGTCCTATTTTGATGTCTACAACACCTTATTATTAGTATGAATTATTATATAAAATATCTACAAACTCATCTTTCAATTATTAAAATGTATTTTATGTATGCAAAATTGATTAAAGGAAACATCAAAGTCAACATTTTCTTAAATAATTTAGGGTTAACTTTCCAATATACCATGTATATGTTATCAATATTAATTAATAAATGATTTATATTTAATCTAATAGGATGTAGGTATATACTTTGTTACTATAATGCATATAAATTTATGTGGCTTATGTATGGGATTTATTGTTATTAAAGCTCATCTATAATATTTAAAAATATGAATCACATATTTGGCTATAACTATATGTGTAAAATCATTTATCTTAAGACATGTTTTGTTGGAGAAAAATTTGCCTTTTGTTATATTTGCGCCCAAGACTTTGCCAACATTGAAAGATTGGGTTTAAAACAGAGTTTTCCCGGTTCAATCTCTAGAGAATGTTGGTTCCTTGTTTTTTTCTAGAAAAGGGGTAGAGTAAAGTGCATAAAGAGAGGGAAATATAGCTATTGCTAAGAAAAATTAGATGGTGTAGATTAGATAATAGCAAAGAAATATCTATAGCATTTTACATATAAGCATTCTTTGAACCATCAAACTTAGAATAACCAATCCATTAGTGTAGATTTAAACAAGCTTAAACCCATTAGAACTCTTAATTTCAGAGCTAGTGAACTTAAAATGCAGAAATCCAAAATGAGAATTAAGGTAATTTACATTCAACATAGTTTATATAGAAATCAATAGTTCATACATATGTGAACAACCACCAATGAACCAGAAACTAGAACGAGTAGTCTTTATTTGCTTTTAGAATCCTATGTACATTCCCTTGTAAACATCTAAGAGGTAAAATTTTTTTAGGGTCGTTCATCCTATATATATATATATATATATATCTTTCATATAATAGAAAAATTAAAAGTTATTATAACAATATGCCCGTAGGCTCATTCTAGTATACTGGTGGTTTAGAGAGTATGAGATCTTCAACAGGAAATGGTTGAGATATTCTTGTTACTACATATCCATCTCTATCTTCTTGGAGACGTAGTGGCCTAGTTGTCCTCCACTTCTTTTTTTTTGGTTATTTGGCTAGCGAAATCATTGCATGTCATGAAATTGTAACATATTTTGTGGAGGTGGTTTGTGGGTTCCAAAATATCATGATATCATGATGTTTTCCTTTACTTAACTTGTGAGCTCCAAAATATCGTGATATCATGAAATTTTTTATTGACTTAATCTATGAACTCCAAAATGTTGTGATACCATGATGTTTTTCCCTGACCTAGCTTGTGAGATCCAAAATATCATGAGATCATGATGTTTTCCCTTTACTTATCCCTTGCACTCCAAAATATCATGATATCATGATGTTTTCCTTTACTTAGTCTATGAGCTTCAAAATATCGTGAGATCATGATGTTTTCATTTACTTAGCCTTTGAGATTCAAAATGTTGCAAGATCATGACATTTTATTTTACTTAGCCTTTGAGCTCTAAAATATTTTGAGATCATGACATTTTTCCCTAACATAGCCTATGAGCTCCAAAATGTCATGATATCATGATGTTTTCCCTTGACTTAGCCTGTGAGTGCTAAAATGTTGTGATATCATGACATTTTCTCCTGACTTAGCCTATGAGATCAATAATATCATGATGTTTTTCCTTGACTTAGCTTGTGAGCTTCAAAATATTAAGAGATCACAATATATTTCCTTTACTTAGCCCTTGATCTTCAAAATATTGTGATATCATGATGTTTTCTTTTACTTAGCCTATGAGCATCAAAATATCATGATATCATAATGTTTATCCTTGATCTAGCTTGTGAGCATCAAAATATTGTGATATTGCGATGTTTTCCCCTGAATTAGCCTATGAGCACCAAAATATCATGATATCATGACATTTTTAGAAGACATCTCCTTACTCCCCTTGATGTAGTCATTTTGACCTACATTATTGGTGCCTACTAGGGAAATTTTTCTAGTTGAATGTTAGAATTTAGAGCCTTTATCCATTGGGGAGCAGAGTAAAAAGAAAAACAAAAAAGAGAGAAATAGGAGTGATACCGAGCAAAATTGTGTTTCTTGCTCTATGATATCATTTGTTAGGAGTGTCTTCCTTAGTTGATTTCTCTATGTCTTCTTGCCTTGGTGTCGTTGTATTAATTTTTGAAGCTTTTTATCCTTTTCATATTTTTCGGTCTCCTAAACATCTTCATTATAAGTGGCATCAGCCTTTTTGCAAGTATCTCCATCTAGGTTAGAAGTCTCCATGAAATTTAGGTATAAATACTCTATCTCTTCCACTTTATCATAGGATAGGACTTTCGACCTCATGTACAACTCATGCATACAAGAATTGATCTGGATAAGGTTTTGAGCCATACTAAATATTTGGTCTTCTTGGAATGGCTCTTCCCAGATTTCTATCTTTGATTCATCTTCTATGAAATATTTATAAGAAGCTTTTAGTTCACCTTTCTCCAAGAACTTTGAATTTTTATCCTAGAATCTCAACTTGTCAAATTTATCTTCTATGCTCATATGTTTTAAAATTCCCTTAGCTTATCCTTTAAGTTCTCACATTATTTTAGCACTTTTTGTCACTAGCTTGTGCCTTTTGAAGAAAATTATGGTATCTATTTTGGCTTGAGATCATTTTCATATTAGGATCTGTATCCAAATTTTCCCTATGTGATTTTGCTAGAAATTGGATCTTTCTTGTTGTAGATAGCATTACTTTCAAGAAGTTGATAGATGTAGTGAATTCATATTCTACTCGACCCAATGTCTCCTTAATTTTAACCATGTATAATAACATAGGCCTTGATTTCAAGCCCATATTATGGATGTCATTGAATATTAATTTCATGATCATCTTGGTCCTTTATTTGGACAACTCATTGGTATTTCTAGTGCCATATTGGATTTACTTCTAAAGGTCTTCTACCTATTTATTTAATACCTGGATTTGTTCAATGGCCATATTTTCTTCTTCCTTATATGTTGTCACTTCATTGAACATCTACTCCCATTTATTTACCTCATTTTCAAAGCCTTTTTAATTGTCTTTTGTTGAATTAAGGCCTCTTATAAATGTTTCCTTCCCTATTGAACTCTGAGGTATTTATCCTTATAATACTCAGTTTTTAAGTATATAGTCCCCATGTGAGCTTGGGCTTTCCCCCATTCATATTTCATAGGTAGTTGAGTGATATCTTCAGTGATTATCTTAGCTTGATAATCCTCTAACATTACTTTCCCTTCCAAATGATGAACTAAGGGAATTATCTTCATAGTCAAACGCTACATATTTATAGTATATAGAGTTATTCCTTCTCTAGAATGAGCTATGCTCTTCAAATTTTGAGCATTGTGAGACTTCAACTAGTTTGAAGCATTCAAGGTTGCTTTCTTCAAATTTTTAGCTTTGCAATGGTAGGGTGACTTTCAAAAGATGAAGCAAGAATGGATTGGAATTTAGGGAGATTAATAGAATAATGGAAAGGAATTATGGCTATTGAGGCATCCATTTTTGGTAGTCCTGTGAGTGTATCTGGTATGGTAGTTGAGGATGCATCAAGGTCAGGTTGGGTTGACGATGGCGATGGTGGAGGACGTTGATTAGAAGGAGAAGAAGCATCATATTGGTTTATAGAATGGGAAGGGGAGTTTATATGGGGATGAGAAGAAGAAGATGTACTAATATTTATAGGAGATATACTTGATATCTTTTGTGGGCACATACCTCTAGTATTCAATGCAATTTTAGTGGGGATCAATATCCAACGCTTTCTTAGTGGGGGCTTGTTCTTCAATAAGGATTTCTCTAGTAGGAATAGACTCTTCAGTTGCTTTATTCAACTCTTGGTTACTGGAATCCTACTACTCAGAGAGTTGTTCTAAATTTTCCTCTGTATTTCTTTCCTTGTCCCCTACCTCAGGATCAGTATGTAGTTCCTCCTACTTTCTTTTTATTTTGTTCCCATGCCTATGGTAATTCTACTTTTCTATTTTTTTGAATGAGGGAAACATTATCATCATATTATGTGTCTAATGTAAAATCAAAATTAATTTATGAGCTACATTTTTTTAGATTTCTATTTTTTCAACATCAATTTCCTTTCCTTTATCTTTGCTAGTTTACCTATTTTTAGTGGTAAGTGAAAATTAGATGTTGTTGATAGCTGGTGGGACATTGTCTACAAAATTTTTGGACCATGTGGTATGATATTTATCATATCCCTTGATAAATTCATTATCAAGTTTTATTCCCCATCTAGAGTTCATTTCAATTTGAATCCTCATTTACCACCAAGCTAGGATTTTTTTGTGCATCCAATATTTTCCCTTTTTCTTCATTCTTTTAATAACCTTTTCATCTAATGCATGACTTGAATCATTTTTGGGGTTCCAATCCATAATATGTTTGTAAATTTATGCCATGGGGCCAATGGCTACACTTTTTCTATATGTCATTCTAGCGCTTCATTTTCTTCATTATTCTTGCCATGCTTGTCAATTTATTTTTTTGATGAATGAAATTAGTTGAAAGGAGTCTGGTTGAGAGAAGCTTGTATTTTTACAAACTTTTCAATGGGGTAATACCTCTATATCTGTGTAAATTCTATTAAACTCATGTCTGTTAGATCTCGAGTGATTCATTCATGGTCCCATTTATTTGCTACAATGACTCCTTCAAAATAGAAAGGCACAAGGCATGTGCTAGTTTTTCCAATACCTATGCCAAATTTACTATTGATGTATTCATTTTACCTTACATACTCTAAGGTGAACAATCACTCAGTGACATAGTATGGGAGCAAGAAAGGCTTCTCTGTGAAGTCATATAGTCTGATGACTACTCCCTCCATTAAAATGAAATAATATCCTTCTTTTGCATGAGGGTGTTTGTAGAGTATCTCATATTTTTTGAGGAATTCTATACACTGTACCATACATAATTTGCAATGTGAAGCCTAAGAATTCCATATTAAAATAATAATATGACTCTACTTTTGAGAGCACTGTTATCCATTCATACATAGGTAAAATATTTCTTTTTTTATCTTTCTTGGTTGTAGAAATTAACTCTAGTTTCTTCGATTGAAAGAAAATAAAAATCCATATTAGGTAATAATAATACCTAAAAGCTTCTTAAGAATCCTTCTGTATCTTGAAAAATCCTGCGTGTATTTGTTGAGTCAAATATGCTAGCTAGTTGAAGAAAATTGGTATCATATTTTTATCTACATGGGAAGCATCATAGGATTTAGGATTTGACATAAACTGCACTACTACAATCTACCATATATATACTTGTGTATCTGATTCCAACCCTCCTACCATATCTAACATGGATAAAATCTTGTTATTTTGAATTTCGATAGAGGAATTGGTGATTCTAGTAGGGTTCCATCAGGAAGGGTTTTGACATATGCTCTCTTAGAAACAACTTGATATTGAGAGTAGGGGTAAAATATTTAGCATATTTAATTAGATTAAATACTATGGGATTTACAATAGGTCTTCTATCGCAATCAAATATGGCCCTAATTACATCAGTTTCTAGGGTAAAAACGATGTTACCATTGAAATTCCTAACAATTCTATATCTTACATCGTAAAATGTCACCATACCTCTAACTAATTCAAGGTAGGAATGAACAAGGGTGCATATATACCAATAAATTAGAAATTGAAAAGAGTGTACTTAGAGTCTATGGGTTGATGCCTTTCGCTACTTTGGCTTCCACATCTATTTGAATTTTCTTTTAATTTTTCCATGTTATGATGGTATCGGTGATGTGGGAATATCGATCTGTAAAACCACTCTTGCTTTTGTTGGCCTTATGATCTTCCTTAGTGGCTGAAGAAGATGTTGACATGGCTATTTACTATGATCATGTTGCATGAAAACCCTATAAGTAACTCAAAGAAGCTTAAATGTCTTGGAAGAATTCAAGGAAATCCATATGTAGAGGGAAATTTTATAGAGAACAAAGAGGTGAAGAAAAATATTTTGTGGCATAACTAGATGCACATGCATGCATTAGGGTGCCATGCATTAATTACGATTTGTGGTGCACATTTCATAGGTAATTTTGAACATCGATGTATGCCTTGTTTTGTGTGCCACCTTCTAAAAACCAATCACCATGCATCATCCTTTCTTTAAAACCAATAAATCGGTGTCACATCTCCTTTGGACCAATAAATTTGTACCACTTCTCCTCTTGGCCAATAACATCACAATACTTTGAGAGGAGTGCATTTAAAATTTTAAAAAAATTAATTTTCCTATCAAAAGTTTGACTTTGATCGTTGGACGCTTAAAATATCACAAAAATGTGACAATGTCATTTGAAGTGGTGACTAAAGGTCAAAATATCATTAAATCATGACAATTTCAGCTGAAGTGGTGGCTAAAAGCTAAAATATCATGAAATTATGACAATTTCCTTTGAAGCGGCCTTTGAAAGCTGAAATGTTGCAAAAACTTGAAAATTACTTTTGAAGTGGCCTTTGAAAGTTGAAATGTTGTGAAATCATGACAATTTCCTTTAAAGTGGCCTTTGAAAGCTAAAATTTTGTGAAATCATGACCATTTCCTTTGAAGTGGCCTCTAAAAGCTGAAATATTGCAAAATGCTAACAATTTCCTTTGAAATGGCCTCCAAAAGCTAAGATATCATGAAAATTCGACAATTTCTTTTGAAATAGCCTATGAAAGCCAAAATATCATGAAATCACAATAAATTCCTTTTAAGTGGCCTTTGAAATCTGAGATATCATGAAAAATCGATAATTTCCTTTGAAGTGGTCTCTAAAAGCTAAAATATCATGAACTCATGAAAATTTCCTTTGAAGTGGCCTTTGAAAGCTGAAATGTCATCAAAAATCAATAATTTCCTTTGAAGTGGCCTCTGAAAAAGAAACAATATATATACATATAGTACATGTACAGTGAAGAAATTCATCTTACTTATAATACAGCTTCAGGTAGAAGTCATTGATAGGGATGGGTTGAACTTGACCCTGCTCATTTTTTAATTTTAAATAATTATGTTGTTTTTCTTCAATTATTTCAAAGGGGTCTTCCCATAAAGCATAAAATTTCTGATGGTTTTTAGGTTTTGTTTTGTTTTCATTTCACCTTAGAACCAATTCTCCTACCTTGAAATTCTTGAGAGTAGCCCTCTTGTCAAACCATTTTGTAGATTAAAAATACACGCCAAACAAAAATAAATAAAATCACAATGACAGAGTACAAAATAGTTGCACAAAACAAACGATTTCTATTAATCGACGGAGTTTAAAAACTCATTTTTGAATACAACTGGGCCTGTAACCCTTTATTTGTGATACACAGTTACAAGTTATGCTAGGGTTCTCCGAAACCCTAGCTGGCACAAATTGTGGTGCTTTCGAAGAATGTATCTTCAATCCCAACAGAGTGAGTGGGCTTTGTTGTATCCCTTGCTTGGACCACTCCGAGCTAATCAGCTGCCATCAATAAACCGGATCTGCCATCAAAAACTTGCACACATTAGCACTATCAAGAAGTTAGAAATTAATAAGAGGGCTCCACTATGTGAGCCCTCGGAAACAATCTAAAACCCTAGAAAAATGAAATGCAGGAATTCAATAACAGATCAATAAAAGAAAAGAAGTTACTTGCTTTAAACTAATTTATACCTATTCTCTGTTAACGCGACTAGACCAGGCGACACCTGGAAGTAATGTGGCTGTCAAATCGGTTGCGGAAGGCGCCCTGGTGCACTCGTTGAATGCCCGCATGCTTCTGGATTAAGGTTTCAGACGCCAGTCTAAGTCTGTGGCTGTGGGTAAACACCCGTGGGCACTTGGTAAATGCCCGTGGGCACTTGGTGAAGGGGTAAATACCCACGGGCACTTGCGAAAAGAATGGGGGATTCTGCAGAATGCTGCAGAAGAGATGACGACGAAAGCGGTGGATGCGGCGAAAGGGTAGCAGAAGAGAGATAGAGGAGATAGCAGTAGAAGAATTAGAATCAGAGATAGCGCATAGGAGATAGGTCAAAAAGATAGGGTTTGAGCCATCAAAGTGACTCAATTTATAATCTACTCTTAGGGCACACTTTAGGGTTTTAACGACACTTTGAACGTGTGGCTAAGATTAAAGTGGATCCAAGGGTAGAGAATAAATCTGGGTTGTGAAATGGATTAAGATGGATGGACGGATGAGATTAAATGAAGGATGGGCGGCTCAGATTAAATCATTTAAACTATTATTTAAATATATATTAAAATATTAAAATATTAAAATATATATATAAATATTAATTTAAATAAATTTGGGGATGAAAAAATGGCGGGAAAGGTGAAATTGGGCCAAATAATGGCGGGAAAGTGTGGATTTGGGCCAAATAATGGCGAGAAGGTGGATGACCGACACGTGGCTGACATGAAGGTATAGATGACTTGCAAGTGGCTGGATTTTGGTGTCTACAGATGCCCCTTTTTGAGCTGCTTTGTGTGAAGACACAATGCAACACAAAAACTTAAGACACCTGAAAAGCTAAATCAGACGCAACTCTCTCTCAAGACTAAAGCACAACTTTGAAGACCAAAGAATAAAAGAATATTTAAAATTTATCAGCTTACCCCCTCAATTGGCGAGTGAGAATGGTTCTCACAAGCCAATTGGAAGAAATTTGGAATATAGTGAACCGTTTTTGCCCCAACGGTAAAAAAGAGGTTGGTGTATGAACCATCTGTTTATGTCCCAACAGAAAAGGGGTTGGTGTACGAACCATCTGTTTATGTCCCAATAGAAAAGGGGTTGGTGTACGAACCATCTGTTTATGTCCCAACAAAAAAGGGGTTGGTGTATGAACCATCTGTTTATGTCCCAACAAAAAAGGGGTTGGTGTACAAACCAGAAAAGAATATGATTGAAGACGATATGAGTGATGTGAAAGATGGACCGTTTTCTGCCCCAACGGTTATAAAGGGATTTTTGCCAAATTATAAATTCCATGATCATTTAAGATGAATTCCACTATAGGGAAGTTAGAAATTGATAACGGATGCCCCAACTCCTGTGGGTGAATCCATATTGTTGATGAAATTGCCTTGTTGGCACCATTGATATGCAGAGATGCAATATGAAAGAGTCCAGAACTTCAGAGATGCTCCTAGTGACTGTATGGATAATTCCTCGGGTCAAAACCAATCAACCTAGGTAGCCTTAATCTCTAGCAAGACTCAAAATAATGATGATATTTAAGATTGTCCACGTTTAAGGCCCCATGAACTAGGCCATCAATGACAACTGTTGAGAAAATTAATCTTGGTATGAGGTCACTTGAAAAGTAGGATACCCAAAATTGATTTCCAATTTTCAAACAGTGAAATAATTGATGATGATAAATGGTAAGTGTCCTTATGGTGGTTTAAATCCTCTTACCGAATTGCATGGATACGAGGTTTACTTTAATTTAATTTGGCAAAAATATGCATGATGAAAGAAGAATGAATGAAATTGACGATAGATCAGAAGAATTGATGAATGTTGTTAATTTTGTGAAGGTTTTGAATGTTTTTAACCCAATTTGTAAATCAATGATGAATGATGCGCTTTTTGAGAAAAATGACAAAATTTGTTTCCAAAACTGTTGTAACCTTCACAAAATGTTTTATTATGATAAGAAGAATGGATGGATGCAATTTGATGAAATTTGGAGGAGGTAAGCTTCAATTTTGTAAGTTTTGTTCTTTTATTCAATACTGACACCAAATGCCGGTATGCATTTGGAGGTGGCAAAAATGCCCGACGGTGTTTGAATGCATCATGAAATGCCCCACTACATATGAGAGCACCATGAAATGCCCCACTACGTTTCAGGGTGCCAAAACCAGCTATTTAAACAGTTTCAGCGAGAATTTCGCTCATTTGTGCATTCGAGCTTGAGAGAAGTGCGTCTGAGGGAGTGGAATGAAGTGAAGTGAAGTGAAAGGTTGTGTGGGAGAGTGAACCACGCGGGAGCTATGGTGGAGATGGGAGTGAATGCGCCAGTGCATCCAGCTGAGGTATTTGTTTATTTAAGCAAGTACTTTTATTTGTTTTTTTTTTTTTTTTGAAAAAAATTTGTAACCAATTTTTGTTTTGTTGTTTTGCAGCTTAGGGTGTTAGAGGCAGGACACCGATTCTCCCCTATCATTCCGGGGATGAGAAGGTCATTGTCCCAGGAAGACTGGGAGATATTGGAAGCAGTAGGGCTAGCGGAGGCAGCCCGGTTGGAGGTAGTTCGGGCAGATGAGGGGTACCTTTCGACTTTGGATGAGAGGTGGGATCCAGATCGGGGGACATTCCAGCTCCCGACTAGAGAGATGACGATGACGCTTGAGGATGTATACCACATCCTCAAGGTGCCCATGGAGGGGGCGCGGGTGGAGGTTGGACGAGATAGGGCCACGGAGATGGCCAAGTTGTTTGGGGATGACTGGAGGGAGATCCGGACGGAGAGCGGGGGGATTCCTTACTTGGCCATGTATATGGCCAAGGAGTTGGTAGCGGTGGAGGCTCTAATGATGTTCGTATTGGCCAACATTATGGCCCCGAATAGTACCGGGTGCAGGTTTCCATGGAACCTGATGTGTGTAGTGAGCGAGATGCTCACTAATAGGGTAGTGTATGCCTGGGCACCCGATTTATTGGCGTAGGTGTACCGGGAGTTGTATGAGGTTCGGAGATGGGGCCGGAAGGGCCTAGGCTGTAGTTTGGTTCTCCAGTGCTGGGGTTGGGAGCACTTCAGAGTGGCCCGACTGGAGGGGTTTCCATGTGCTTACTGGGACATGAGCCAGGCTTATGGTAGGAGATGGCTAGTGGCGGAGGAGAGACAGCCGAGCCACCCCGTGAGATCGGGGCAATGGTATAGGAGTTTATGGGCAGACTTGACAGATGCCCAAGTCATTTGGAGGCCCTGGCGGGAGGCAAGGTGGATCTGGGATGGAGTAGCAGAAGAGAGATAGAGGAGATAGCAGTAGAAGAATTAGAATCAGAGATAGCGCATAGGAGATAGGTCAAAAAGATCGGGTTTGAGCCATCAAAGTGACTCAATTTATAATCTACTCTTAGGGCACACTTTAGGGTTTTAATGACACTTTGAACGTGTGGCTAAGATTAAAGTGGATCCAAGGGTAGAGAATAAATTTGGGTTGTGAAATGGATTAAGATGGATGGACGGATGAGATTAAATGAAGGATGGGCGGCTCAGATTAAATCATTTAAACTATTATTTAAATATATATTAAAATATTAAAATATTAAAATATATATATAAATATTAACTTAAATAAATTTGGGGATGAAAAAAATGGTGGGAAAGGTGAAATTGGGCCAAATAATTGCGGGAAAGTGTGGATTTGGGCCAAATAATGGCAGGAAGGTGGATGACTGACACGTGGCTGACAAGAAGGTATAGATGACTTGCAAGTGGATAGATTTTGGTGTCTACACATTTATTTGTGTCTCCCATATGTTTCTAGTAATGGTTGTAGGCTTGTTATTTCTATTATTCTAATTGTAGGAGTTGTATCAACTTGTTCTCCATCGATTTTGCTTCTTCTATGCTAGTTTGATTGAGCAACTTTAAAGTAGGTATTTCTATGTGTATCGGTAGGACTACTTCATTAACATAGACTAATGAGTAGGGAGAGGTTTTGATGGATTTATTGATAGTGATCCTATTAGACCATAACAGTTGGTTTATGAAAGATTTTCAAATTCTCTTATTATATTTTAAAGTCTACTTTAAGATTTGGAGTATATTTTTATTCGTTGATTTAGCTAATCCATTTCCTTGTGGATATTAATTTGAAGATGTATTTATATAAATCCCATATCTACTAGAAAAATCAACTATTTTAGCACCTATGAAATATGTGCCATTGTTTGTGACCAATGCATCTGGGATACCAAATCTTGTGATCAAACTCTTAGTGAATTCTATCACAACTTTTTGATCTACTTTATTAGTGGGTACTTATTCATCCCAGTTAGTGAAATAATCAGTAGAGGTTAGAGTATATTTATGTCCAACAAATGAGTTGGGTTCTATTACCCCAATGAAATCTAAACCCCATTGTTGAAAATGTTCTTCAATGTGAATAGATTTCAAAGGCATTGAAGTGTTCCTATTTCTCCCAATATACATCTGACACTTTTCATAATTTTTGTAAACTCTAAAATTATTTAAGAAATTTGCTAACCAATAGCATCTAGTTCTGATGATTTTTAAAGTAGTGGTACTCCCTGAGTGGCGGACCTCCATGGAACTCGTCCAATATCCTTTTTTTTTATCATATTTTATGCACCAAATTGATACCCAATCTAGATTTTTTTGCACAATCCTTCAGGTAGTAAAGTGTACTTCAAGGCTTAGATATTGTATCTCCTCCTTTCTAAAGCATTTAAACTTATCGAATATTTTCCATTATAGAAATATCTGATCAATTCATGATCCCAATCAGTACTTTGTAAGGGTCGATCCTCTCTTGGGTCTATTTCTTGTGTTTGGAAAACCACATATTCTATTGAGGATTGTTTGGTGAGTTCTTGACATAATGCTTTTCCCCTCACTAATTTTTTCAAGAGGATGTCGATATCGTATTCTTGTATCTTTAATACCCAACCAACTCTTTTCTCACCAAGCTCCCCCTGTATGATGAAATTTCTAACATCGGGGTAGACCACATACACAATGATCCTACTTTGTGAAATAAAATGCTTGAACTTTTTTAATGATTTTTTCATGCATAAATTTATTTTTCAATGAGTTTGTACCTTTATTCATGTTCCTACATGGTCTGGATTAGAAATGCTATGTGTCTCTCTTCATTATCAGACCCTTTCAAGGTAATTACTGAAGTGTAACTCTCTTGCTAACCTACAAAATACAAGATGACACCTCTAGAATAGTCTGTATTTACTAATATGAGTGCTTGGGCTATATATTCTTTTGTATGTTTAAAATATCTATTTCGTAATTCTATCCACTTCAATTCAATATCCTTTTTTAACAATGATCATAGGTTTGATGATTTGTGCAAAATATACTAGGAATTTGCATATAAAATTGATCTGCTCGAAGAAATATTGCAAACTCTTTTTTTTTAGAGGTAAAGGTAGTTCTAGCAGTGCTTTCACTCTATTAGGATCTATAGCTAGCTCGACCTTAGAAATAATGTGACCTAGTAAAATCCCTTCTTCTATAGCAAATATGGACTTCTTTGGGTTCAAAGAGATACCAAAATCTTTGCACTTCTCAAAAAAACTTCTGATATGGTCAAAATGTTCTTCTTTGTGGTGAAAGAATACTGTCATATCATATAAGTATTTATTATGATCTTGTTGATGAGTTATCCAAATGCCACATCCATTGCCCTTTGAAAATTTGCTCTAGTGTTGGATAATCCAAAAGCTATCCTTTGATAAGCGAATGTTTCCCACATGGTGGTGAATGTGGTTTTGAATTGATTTTCATATTTGAACCACACATGTTTATACCTATAAAACCCATCCAAGAGAGAGAATTTGTTTTCTCCCGCTATAGTATGCAGAGTCTGGTCTATTTATGAGAGAGGACAATGGTATTTTAGTGAATCTTTGTTTAGGTTTTGGAAGTCGACACATAATCTAATGTTTCCATTATTTTTCCTAACCAATACCAGGTTAGCTACCCAAGTAGAATGTTTAATAGAATAGACAATATTGGCTTCAATCAACTTAAGTAGTTCCTGCTTCATCAAAGCTTCAATATTTGGGTTCACTGATATTTTCTATTTTTGAAAGGATTTTGCACGTTATTTGAGCTATATGGTATGTTGTATTGTCTCTTTAGATTAGACATTAAGATCACCATAAGTCTAGGATATGATATCAGAAAATCCTTTGCATAATCCTTGAATTTCATCCAATTCTTCTTTTGTAGTGTTCAATCCCACCTTAATAGATTTCTCAGATTCCATTTTGACCTCCTTGTATCTATGTTTGTCAAATTTCATCTTATGGCCAGTTGACCTATCATTATTATCAAAAATATTTTTGAGATTGATCAATCATTTTGGGATATGTTTATTTTTCAATTGGATCATGTTTGCATATTACTCATATTTAGACACTCTATCATTTGAGCAGTTCATCTCATGGACAAGGATGTCCACTATCTGTTCATCATTTTTGAATACCTGGAAAAAGGTATGTTTATCTGGAACAAAAGGCATATAGATCAGTTTAACTATTTTAGACTTTTGTATGATATTGCTGATGGGGCAAAAATGTGTGCCTACTAATACCAATAAATCAACATGAGTGTTCTTTTCTCTAGGGATTGCTTTGATTTTTAGAGCTTCAAAGGCTTATAGAAAATCCCAAACCTTATTCTTGTAATATTTGAGGTAGTGTTGCTTACTCACACATTTCTCAGTGACCTGATTCACTATTAATTTAGAATCTCCAAAAATTTAAAGTTGTTTAATACAAAAATTCTCTACTTTCTTGAGGCTTAGTAAGAGTTCTTCATATTCTACAACATTGTTAGTACAACTTTAGGTTAACCGATAATAAAACACCTTGTCTTTGCCTATTAGAGAGATCAAAACAATACCTACTCCAACTTAATTTCTGCATCTGGCACCATCGAAGAAATGTTTCCACAACTAATCGGTAGATGGATCTACGAAGTGGAGAGGATGGGGGTTTATTTTCTCAAGTTTCATGATTGAGTAGATTCAAAGATTTGTTTTAATCATAGCATTGAATTCTTGGAGAGAGAACTAGTATTCTTCTTGCAGTATATTTATATATTCCTCCATTAAGTTTAAGTCTTCCAATTCTTCAGTCATCATGTTTATTGTAGCAGTCTACTTCCCTTCATCTTCAAGTTATTCAATATGAAAGGCTAAAGGTTTCTCGTTGAATATTTTCACTCTCTTGCCCTTGAATAAGATTTCCAAGTGCGAGTAATCAAATGATAAATATCCTCCTATTTTGGTGGTGAATTCTTTAGAGAGGCACATACCAAAATAAGGTTCTAAATTCACTACCACTACTTGTATAATTGTGAGTTGAGGTAATGTATGTAGGACTATTGGGATGTATTTAATTACCCCTATAATTTTGATAAGTGTTCCATCTAGTTGCAAGACACAAGGACTACTCCTTACGTATTCAATCCCCATGATGTCACATACAACTTTGGGTATCACAGTGGTTGCAAATCCTAATTCTATCATGCAATTGTGTACCACATATCCCTCCATCTAAAGAGACAAATAAAAGGGAGGGGGTATGTTTTTTCCTGTATTGGAAGTCATACTAGCTTGCGCAAAATTCAACTGAGTAGGGATTCTATTCCTATTTTTATAGATCTCAAGGATTCCTACAATAAATCAATTTGTTCTAAAAAATGCAATGCATCATACATAGTCACCTTGGAGGGAGTCTTCTTCATTTCATCGACTATGTTGAAAGAGATATGGTTGACACTTTTATCATTTTCTTCTACAATAGTATCATACTTATTTCTATACCCCTGAGTAGCATCTACTATTTACCGCTTAGTCAATGAGGGGTATCTCAATTTATCTCTCATATGTTCCTACATTTCTACTTATTTTTGTAAATGAGCTTCCTTGTGCAACTCTACCTCATGATGACTTGGTTTTTGCAAAACATTCTCATAGGGAACGCTCTTCTCAACCTAACCCTTTACAGGTGAAGGTACTTTTAGGGTATTAAGTTCCTAGGGATTTACGAAAAAAGGCTTTTTATCGGATCGAGAAGCCTACTATCCCAGCAATACAGGCATCCTTTGTTCCTCCAATGTTACCTATCATTCTTGCACTTCCTGTATTAAAATCATTTATTTTAATACACATGTTTTTAAATAACTTAAGAAAAAATAGTCTATTATTTAATGTTTGAAATAGAGTCAACTTTTTTTTACTTTCTAAATATTATATCACTTCTCAAACATATTCCCTAGTCTTCTCAACATTGTTGGGATACACATACTAATCAATGGATTTATTTAAGAGGCACTCTACAATAAATTTTAAATAGCAATGGATTTATATAATAGGCACTATAAGGTTTTTCATTATTAAATAATTTAAGGTTAATTTTCTAATATGTCATATATATGCTATTAATATTAATTAATACATGCTTGATATTTAATCTAATAGGATGTAGGTATATACATTGTTACTATAATGCATATAAATTTATGTGGCTTATGCATTGGGTTTATTGTTATTAAAGCTCATCTAGAATATTTTAAAAGGTGAATCCCATATTTAGCCTTAAAAATGTGTAAATTTATTTATTTTAATACACAAGTTTTTAAATAACTTACGAAAAAATAGTCTATTATTTAATGTTTGAAATAAACCCAACTATGTTTCACTTTATTAAAATTATATCAGTTCTCAAACCTATTCCTTGGTCTTCTCAACATTGTTGGGATAAACATACTAATCAATTGATTTATTTAAGAGTACACTAAGATAAATTGTAAATATCAATGGATTTATATAAAAAGCACTCTAAGTTTTTTTATTAAGGTTTGAGAAGGGGTGTTGAAAGATCCCTAAGCCTTTTATATAGTATTTAGAGATCCTAAAATATGCTTCGAAATACAACTTCTCCATAAAACGTTTATGCTAAACAAATAAGGCTATAATATAAACACTCCTTTCACATTCTACTTTAAATCTAGATATCATACATATAGAAAAGTTAAAATCAAGGTTTATAAACAAACCATTAAACTATAAGCAGTATCATACTACACTGATTAGTAAATCATATCCTATAGGAAGAAAAATAACAAACTAGAGTCACACTAACCATAAGCTCCAAAGGTTCGACGATTTCCATGAGCTTATTTTTTGCTTCTTCTACAAACTACTTGATCTCCTTTCAAAGGGTCTACATCAAATTGTAATGCTTCTCAAAGGTATCCAAGATTCCATTAACCAATATTTGATTGGAAGGGGTGTCATTCCCATTGTTCTCAAAGGGAGTAGTTTTATTTCTGAATTCTTTTAGGTAGTCTTTTACCCCTACCCCAAGATAAGGTAGTTTGGGTATTATTGCCAATTTTAGCCATAATTTCTTATTCTCTATTGTACTACTTAGTTGGCTTTGCATGCTTGATTTCCACTCCTACATCAATCCCCCCTTGATTTTGATTTCTAATTTTTTGGCTTGGGGTTGGACTTGAGAATTCTAAACCCCATGTATGTTTAGACTATTTTCGATCATCAAGTGTTAAAGATTTTTTGGGAGGGCTATGGCCTTGTTCATTTGAATAAAAAAAGACAATCAACTACATGATTTCTTTCTCATTTATTTTATTATGTTTGTTTTCTTTCTCACTTATTTAATTATGTTTGGAGGGGATTAGATTAGTCATTATTGAGTCTATTTGAGCAAAGAAATTTGAAACCAAAACTTTATAACCCTTTTAAGAGGATTTTCCAACACATACCTCTTTATTTTCTTTCACAAGTTTATCCTCCTCAAGGACTTCCTATTGAAATAATTTTACCAAGTGATCTAGGATTCCCTCTTTGCTATTGTCAATAATTTTATCCCCCAAATCCCTAACTTACTTGGACTTGCACCTTCATTATACTTTTTTTACCAAACTTTCCAATTTTAGGTTAGTTTCTTGTGAGTGAAGCATGCATTGGTTGAATGCTCCAATTTTTTGCAACTTTCATATTTGATGAGGATTAGTTTCTTGTGAGAAGAGACTACTCAATCCTAAAAATTTCCCACACTAACCAAATCAGACTAAAAAAATAAAAAATAAAAAATAATAATTAAATTTTATTAAAATTTATATAATTTTGATGTTTTCGAGTCGTATTATTATAAGACCGACAGGCACATGAATATCAGTTTTTCCACTTGCTTTCCTGTCCGTATGTTTTAAAGTGGTATACTAGTCGACCCGCACCGCATTATTAAATTTGTTAAATTAAAATTTAAAAGGTGACGGGGATTGTTTTGTTTCACTCTTTCTTTGTCGGTCGTATATTTTAACTATTATTACATCGCTGGCCACAACGCCACTACAATTATTGAAATACAAGTCAGCTCGACAGACACAGCTGGAGATGAATAATTGAATTAATGACATGGAAAACAAGTAGTCTCGTCTCGAATGACACAGCTGGGTCGTATATTTTAACTATTTTTAAAAGAAGTTTCTAACATTGCTTAAAATATATAGATATTTTTAGAAGTAAATTAAAATTTTAGTATGATTGGGTGAAGGTGGTAGGTAGATTGGTTTTTAGTGTTTGTTAATTTGAGGTTAGGTGTTCCAATCCCGAACCCCTATTCAAATCAATATATATACTAGATAGGGTTATAATGGTAATACTATAATTTAATTCTACGAGAGGTAATGAGCACTTCACCTTCTAACTAATTGTTAAAAAAGAAAAGGTAATAATAGATTCTTTTATATATATATATATATATATATTAAAATTTTAATATCAAAATATTTTAAAAGTTTTTAATTTAATTAAATAAATTAATTATAAATTTTTAACTTTTATAATGTTAAAAATAATTAATTTAAAAATATAATATTATATTGCATTAAATATAAAATAAAAATTACATCATATTATTTAATATTAATTTAAAATTAATTTTGGATTTTTTTTTAAATTAAAAACCTAAAAAGTAAACATATGTTATATTTTTTTTTAAGTTTTGAAATATGTTTTAAAATTATTTCTTTCATTCTTCAAGATATTAAAATAAAGAAAAAATAAGATTTTTAATTAATCGTATTTATTTAATTATAATGAAAAATAAAATATAATTAACATGATTGAAATATAGGTTTTTTAATTAAAAACTTAAGAAAATTAAGATGTGTCACACAAAAAATTATGTGAGTTGTCATTAAAAATAGATATTAAAACAAGTTAGTTGAAGAGTAGTCTGGTTATTCCAATAACTATTTTAAATTTATGAGTTTAAGCGTATTTTGTTTTTTTTTTTCTGGTTGTCTTTGCATTGGCCTCTTCAATGTTAATCGTGAGTTTCTTTTTTGTTGTGTGAGCTTTTAATTTTCTTTTTGTTTCTCTGTTGATTGATAGAGTTGATTTTTTATTTTATTTTGGAGGGCTTATCCAATAGTTTCCATTTTGTAAAAGGTTAAGAGACCCTTTCAAAACCCCTATTACCAATAAAAAAAAAAAAAATTAATTTTGAAGATAAATATATATATATATATATATATATATATATATATATATATATATAAATAAAAGTATATTTATATTTGAAAGAAATAATTTATTTAGTAATGACTAAGTATTTGTTTATATATTTAATTTATATTTTTACCTAAAACTTTATCTTTACTCAATTTACTAGAATTTATAATTATAATATAATAAAAAAAAAATTTATAATTGACTTATATACAGCTATAAAAAATCATCTATTTATGTAAACCTGTTTTTGTCTAACTTTTGCGTTCTAGAAAGACTTAAAAAATCATCTATTTATGTAAACCTGTTTTTGTCTAGCTTTTGCGTTCTAGAAAGACTTTGGCACACCGCCTCCATTATTGAAATACATGCCGAAGAGTCCAGGGCCCACGGTCCTTTTTCTTCCCTTGTGGACGACGACTTAAAGCGAGCGAATTTAGGGACAAATGATTTAACGTATTCCAAAGAATAAACTTTTGCCACCGTCAAGGGCCAACCATCTACAGCAGAACGTATACATAATACGGGTGTGGTGTTCGATTTCTGCACGAAAGGCATTTGATCTTGAAATTTGCATTTGTGAATGGAGAAAGAGTATCTGAGCAGAAAATTTTATTCACCCACATATGGTTAGATATGTTATTTATTAGAATGTAGGTCAATTTACCAATAGACTTCGTACCATTTCCCAGCTGTAAATCATATTAGTGCGCCATTCTATAATTGTTTATTACTTTTGCTATATCATGTCGTCGGACTATTGAAATTTCCTTGGAATGATGTCTATCCCAATCAGACAAAAAGCAAGAGGCGGGACCATATAATTCCTCTTTAGCACATGCACCCAGTACCACCAGAATAACTTTTCCAAAGTAGACCCACAAAATTAAAGTAAAGGAAGTTAATGTAGCTGTGCTGTCTCGTCTGATTTTCCTCTCCATCCCTCACGCTGGAACTCTGAACAAGTGAGATTGAAGTTCTATTGCTTTACTTTTGAGTTTTCTAGCTTAATATTTTGGTAGCAGAAATTTTTGAATAGTCCATACTGTTTTTATATCTATTGGGTCTAAGTTACCTATCTAGAAAATCGGCATGGGCAACTGCTTGAGAGGTCTGAAGAAATCAACAGCCAACAATGGAAGATTCCATCAAACGCTTCAATGAGGGGGAAAGATAAATGGGACATTGATGCTCTCATCGGCGACATTAACGATCTCTTGAACGATATCTTGAATGTAAGTATAAATTTCACCATTCAAAAGGTCAGTTCAATCTTGCTTTTCTCTTGTCATTAAGAAATGATAATCCTTTTATTCGTTATCCTTTGAAATTTCAACAAAAGCAGCCTCAGAAACCATGCACAACTGCTGGCATAATACCAAGTACGGCAAAGGCGTCTTGGTTATCTTTTATCCAGAGCGCCGAGGAGGTAATTGCTGGATAATTTTTAATCTATAGTATAGTGGTTTTGATTAGTGCTATTCAACATCCAACCATTGATTTGCAGGATAACTTCTTGGGTACAGGTGAAGGACCAAAGATTTTATCAGAGATACGGCAACATTCATTGGGGTGTTTAGAACTCTTAAAGTGCATAGTCTACCTGCTCAATCACATGGAAGAATACTGAAATGCCAGAGGAAGAAAAGGAGTTAGGATGCTCTTTTCAGAAAGCTCTATGATGTGCGAATCTCAGATTCAGTCAAGAAAGTTTTTCAAGTGAGAGCATAAAATTCTATTTTGTGAACTTTGTTTTTCCTATTGTAGTTATCTTTTATTTTATTACAGTTAAATCGATTTTTTTTAAATGTTTATTTATTTATGTATAGGTCAGGTTTTTGAAAGACCTCCATTGACTCGAAAATATTGAATTATCTGTGAGAGGTGTAATAGGAATACACCAGCAAATTTCTGCGATTCTTTCTCTACCACAACCTACTAATCCAGCATGGGCAGGTAACAATAAATTACCCTCTTGGAGTAGCTTTCTGATTTCTGCTTTTGCTTAGTTTGTTCAATTGATTTGACGTGTATGCAATAATAGTGATAGTTGTTGCTTGCGTAATAGATGACCGAATATGTCTTTCCCTTAGCCACCTTAAATAATTTATAGTTTAAGCTTCACGTTATATAATTTGTTTTAGCTGTAATTGGCTTGACTTTTGGTATTTGAGTACAAAAGCTTATTGGCAACATTTGAATATAGTGTCTAAAATATGATTTTAGCTGATATGAATTTGTTAGAATAAATACTATTCTTTTTAATACAATTGATTTAGTTTACAAAGCGTAAAATTATTTGTATCAATTCAATTATTTTACGACATTAAAATTTATTATATTAATTTTATATTTTAAAACATTTTAAATATAATAGTTTTCGTGATAGGTTTTACATTGAATTCTATATAATTTAATTGTAAAATTATTTGTATCAATTCAATTATTTTACGAAATTAAAATTTATTATATTAATTTTATATTTTAAAACTTTTTAAATATAATAGTTTTGGTGATAGGTTTTACATTGAATTCTATATAATTTAATTGTAAAATTATTCTAATATTAATAATTGTATTTTTTATTTTTTTGTTTTTTACACTATAAAAACAAATTTTCTATCATCCAGCTTTCTCTATAACTTTGCTACCATATTATTTACTCCATACAGTTTCCTAAAAATATTAAAAATACTTGAAATTAATTAAGTTTAATTATATTATTTTATTGAATCCATTATTGCAAATTTTCTATCATCCAGCTTTCTCTATAACTAACTTTGCTACCATATTATTTACTCCATACAGTTTCCTAAAAATATTAAAAATACCTGAAATTTACCATTAAGTTTACTGGACCCGCTCCACCAGCTATCAGTCAATAGCAAGGGGAGGGCATTACCTCATCCACCTTAAAGGGGAGGGAATCCAAGGTAGGGTCTTCCACCTCAAACTCATCCACCTTAAAGGGGAGGGCATTCCGCCTGAAACCGGCTAGCATCAATAAGAGAGAGGCCAGCGCTTTAACCCGGCAAGCTCTTACTCTTAAAGGCAAGCAGCTCTTAAAACCGGCAAGCATAAAGGAATTACCTTCCAACTTCGTGCAAGTCATAAATCTATGGACCCAAAGAATTGGGTGTAGGCCTCAACCAAATGGGAAATAGCTTGAAAATTATGTGTTAACCTTTTGTATGCTCTGATATCACTTCATTCTATTTGATAAAATGTTAAGTTTTCCACTTGATATTTGAACCTTATTTTAGAATGTGAAACTCGCAATTCCAATCAATTGCTCTAGAACCCCTGGGCTATCCCAAAATTATTTTCAATGAAGTATTTCTTCTTCTTATTAGACAATTGAATCTAAAGGATTTTCTTCTTCTTATTAGACAATTGAATCTAAAGGATGTGTATTTTTAATTATTTATTTTATTCCATCACTAGACTTATAATCAAAACAATTTGCATGTACAATTTATATATCAAATGAAGTATCCAAGGTAAATTTTTTATTTTTTTCATAAAGCATGCATTCATAACCACTCTTGCACTATGATTCTTCACATGTTCACGGCTTATTCAATCACTTTAATATGAAATGTTTTAATACATTATATGTTCATATTCTTAGAAGGATAATGAAGCTCTTATTTTCAATCTAACAAAACTATAGGTCATTGATTTTACCATGGTCACATATTTGATGTTTAATGTAATTTTATTGTCAAAGTTGTTTTTATGAAACCAATCTTATATTTTGAATTTTTTGAGCTAAAATTAAAAAGAAGACATAAATTAATACTTTCATTCTCTTAATATATACTCTAAGGATGTCTTTAGAAAAAAAACATAAGTTAGTGCTTTCTTTCTCCTAAAATATATATTTTAACTTACAATTTAATTTTATGTTGTTGATTAACTAAAACTCATGTGGTAAGTCTTTTAACTTAAAAAGCCTAGAAAAATAATCTCTTTGCTTTACATATATGGTGCATATTTTCCCTTTGTATAATGTGACACATCATCTTTAATTTCATCAATAAAATAAAAGTAAAGTATTTTTGTGTTTGAATTTTTTTAAACTGTAAGCACAAATATAAATTTTAATAAATTTATAAAGTAATTTATGTTTGTAAATACATTTAAATTCTTAGTTTTTACATTTGTTAAAAAATAGGTTCAAGAGTTAAGGAGGTGCAGGATCAAGACACCTTCCAATCTAGGTGGAAGGTTAGCTTTTTAAATTCTTGCTCTCTCCTTGGCTCTTCCTATGGATTTTTAGGTAGATTTCCTGCTTTCCTATGGATTTCAGGCAGATATCCTATTTTCTAGCGGATATCATCCTTTCATGTGAATTTTTAGGTAGATACTGAGGTGTTACAGGAAAATTTCTTGGGTGGTGTTGTAGTTTGGGGGGATTCCATTCTTACTCAATTTAGGAGTGGATCTAGTGGAGCTCTTCTTTGCAGTTTTGCCTTTGGCCATGGGAAGGGGTCATGTACTTTACTTCCTATAGAGGAAATTATTTTTTCGTCTCTGGAAATTGGTATTGCTTCTGAGTGGACTTCGGTTCATTCATACTACTTGCTAGGAAGATCATTTACTGCTTTTGTGGGCTTTGGGAGATGCCTCAATTTTATTGCTCATAATTGAGTGTTTTATATGGTTGGTGGTTCAGGGTTTCCAATGAATTCATTTTGTTCATTCTAATTGCTAAGATGATCATTCATTGTTCTTTTAGGCTTTGGGGGAGGCCCCGATCTTATTGTTCATAGTTGAGTGCTTCTCGTAACAGGAAATTTGGGGTTGTTATGGTTTATGTCTAGGTTCCTTTTTTGGTCTTGGAGGGGACCATGTGATACATTATGTTGTAGAAGGATTCTGTGGTTTTTTCTCTGATTGTAGAGTTGGGGATTTCTTAAAGATCTATGGGTACTTTTTGGGTGGTCTTACTTGTAGCTCTTTCTAGTCTTTATGGGGAACCATGCATTGATTGTTTGTTGCAGTAGAGAGCTTCATGGCATTGTGCTATGCCTGTTCTTATTCTTATTTTAGGGGTATCTTATTTACCAGGTTCTATTTTTGGTTGTGCTTCACCTTTTTTTTGGGGAGATTGCTTGTCCTATAGTGATCTCCTTTGACTATTCCATTTTTAAGCCTATGGATAACCGTGCATAGACTATATTTGCATATTTGCTTGATTTTGGTATTTATGGGATTAGGTCCTATGGAGTATTCTACATTTTGGGTCTTCCAAAATAATGTGTTTTTCCCTAGGTGGGAAAACCATTCAAAAAAATTATTTTTCTTTTCTCGAGAAGGCTTTTATGTATGGTCTAGTGCTATTTTTGCATATGGCCTTGGGCTATTTTGCGGATAGTCCTATGTTGGTTTGTGAGTGGTCTCATTTATTTTTTGGATGGTCTTGATTCATTTTTTTATGGTCCTAATGCATTCTTGGATGGTCCTATTTTATTTATGGATGGACTTGCATTACTTCACTTTTTTCTTAGAGCCTTATAAAACTATGATGTTTTCTCCTGTGTGCAAAAACCCTTTTTAAATGTGTGTAAATGTGATGTTTTCTCCTATGCGGGAAAACCCTTTTCAAATTTTTGTGTAACTATGAAGTTTTATCTACTGCCCCTATGAGAGCTTCTCTTCTTAGCCTATGTGACTTCCTCTTTTTCTCTTGCATGGGTTTCTCTTTTTCAATTTAAGCTATTTATTACCAACAACCCATAGAGGGCCTATTTATTCGACTATATTTTGGTTGGGAAATCTTCTCATAACACCTATTTACCAATAAAAAAAAAGAGGTTAGCAAAGTAAAGTTAAATGTAATTCTTTACTTTTTCATTGTGTTAGATTTCTACCTAAAAATATTTAATTTTGATTCATATTAAATTTGACAAGAATATATTTTTTAAACTATTAATTATATAATTATATGATGATTTCTTATTTTTCATTTCTTATTATATAATAGTTGAATAATTTTTATTTTTTTATCTAAAAAAACATTATATTAAAGAAATAACAAAATACATTTTCTATAAAAAAGAGAGTAGATAAACAACCAACATGGGTAACACCACTAGCCAAAAAATAACTATCATAAAAATAGAGTGAGAACCCAAGCAAACAATTAACAACTAATCAAAACTGCCTTACATAACTAATTAACAACATAATAAAATAATTACATGATGACAAGAGCAACAAAAAAAGAATCTCCACAATGATGAGGCTCCATTATGCGCGTTTAGCCACCATTGGGACCTATTCTCATCTGAGAGTAACATTAGAAGACTTTGGCAGCAATTCCCTCTCATATCCAAAAGGAGAAATGTTAGGACCATCCTCCTAGCCACGAGAAACTAGATATTTTCTAGCAACAAACATCAGAGTTCTTGAATTGGCCCACATGGAGGAGTTGGGAGAGATAGACAAACACTCAAGTAGCTAAGGACATCTCTGTAAGGAGTGGGATCTTGAGCAGGGATAGGAGTGCAGTTTGGGGGTGAGTGACAATGTTGTCTAGACCTGGATTGACATCACAGAGTATCCTGGTCGAGAGAAACCCAAATGATTGTGCACAATGGGTTCCCCTAATACTCAATAAGCTCTTGAATATGAGTGAGCTCCATGACCACCTTATTGGAGTAAACCACAAACAAAAATACATAGATGAAATAATATTAGACTTCTCAAAAGTAGAGATGCGCTAAAAAGAAGAACACTTATCAAATATACAATCATTTATAGATCTCTATATGTTGAACATGGTCACATTACGAAATAAGTATCACACTTTAAAGAAATTAACCAAAAAGTATGAATGATATCACAATATGATATGCTTCCACTCAAACATTGTGTAGGGATATAGTCTAAAAAGAGAAAAGAACACTCCCAAAAGGAATAAACATGAGCAAAAAGTCAGAAAATATGGACAAAGTCTTCAGATTGAAGATAAAGTATAATATGGGTTAGGGATACCTAAATGCTAGAGATGCTCCCCAATAAAAAGCCCTTGGTGGAGAAGACTCCAAGCAAAGCATGAATTTTTGGGCTCCAAGAAAGGGGTCCTGACAATTTGGAACTTGCGCATCCAAAATGGCCTAAGGGTGGAGACATTCACCTTTGATTGGGCTTATCAAGCATGGGAAGGCAAGGAGAGAGCCATCTATACCCCATTCAGACCATGTAATTTCATAACGGAGTGTCTCAATACCACTTTGAGTCCTTCCACCAACGTTGCAAAAGCACACAAATTTAGTGTAACATAAAATCAAAGAAAGCAACCTTAAAAACCTCAAAAGTATCTTTAATACTCAAATTTTATATTTTATTGAGCTTTAAACTTAAATTTTTTAAATTAAAACTCAAAACCATGTTTTATAAAAATTAAAATTTTTAGTTAGACTTTTTATATGAATTTTTTTTTATTGCTTTTAAAAATAAAAAAAGTTTAACCCGTCTACCCCGTCTTCATATAATTAAATTTTATTAAAATTTATTATTATTTTAGTGTGTTTTTTACTATAATTAAGGACGTGACGGGCACTTGATTCTCAGTCTGCTTTTATGTTCGTATGTTTTAAAGTTATATGAGTAGACGCACCACCACCATTATTCAAATAAAAGTTGGCGTAAATAGTTTTGTTTCACTCTTTGCTTTTGGGTCGTATATTTTAACTGCTATTATTATATCACTGGCCAACACGCCACTTCAATTATTGAAATACAAGTCAGCTTGACATGGACAGCTGGCCGTGAAAAATGGAATGAATGACATCGAAAAGTAGTCTCGTCTACAAAGCCTTACTTGACAATAAATAATTTTTAAAACGAAGTTTCTAACATTTTTTTTTGGTCCATATTGGTTAATAAGATAATTATTAATTTTAAATATTTTTTAATAAAAATAATATGAATTATATTTTTAAATTAAAATAATACAAAAGTTATATATTTAATTCAATAAATAAATTATAATTTTTAAATTGATATATCGCTAAAAACTAATAAAAAGCAAATAAATAATTTTAAAATAAAATAAAATTATAATAAATACAAATAATATTTAAGGTTTTTTATTTTATATTATATCTAAAAATTAATTTTGGATCTAACAATTTATTTGGTAAAAATTTAAAAGTTTAAAGTGATTTTTATTGGAATATGTTTTCACTATGCTTGCTCTTTTCAAAGCAAAGAGAGGATGGGATGTTCAATCAATTGTAAAGTATTTGATGTAGTCTATTGGAATATGTTTTCACAATGCATGCTTCTTTTAAAGCAAAGAGAGGATGGACTATTCAATCAACTATAAAGCACTTGATGCAGTTACCATAGAGAATAAAATGCAATCATTTTTTTCCATGTAAAATATGTATGTTATTGTATAATATTATTTTTTGGATTTTAAAATATTTTGAAGGGTAATATTTTATATGATTAAAACTTGTATCATATTATGAAAATCCAAGATATACTAACTTAGATATCGTGGCAAAGTTTTATTTGAATTATAATTAAAAGGAATGTTGAGAAAAACTCATACCTATGAAAATGCTAGAAATGTGATGTTGAACTTGTAATTGTAGTTGTGTAGATTCCTAACCGAGCTTATAACTATAGCTATGTAGATTTCCAATTGAGATTACAACTACAATTTTGCATATTCCTAGCTAAGCTTGTAATAGCACCTATGTGGATTCTCATTTAATCCTATATTTGAACCTATGTAGTTTTTTAGCTGAGCTTATAACTACAATTATACTTTTTCCTAGGTGTTCTTCCAATTGTAGGGAAAAATCAATTTGTTGATGTGTGTTGTTAGTGTTCAAAAATTAAAATCTTCTTTTTGTCTACTTTCCTTTAAATGTAAAAATATTATATGCAAATTTTACTTTAAAATTTTTGTGTTTTACTGAGTAAAAGGGCTATAGTTTTCACATTTTTGTTTGTTCCTAATATTTCTAACCATTGATCATGGCCAATAATAACTCCCTTCTTATTCTAAATTTTAGTGGTAATACTATGATTACTAAAGCATTAAGATGAGGATATTGTTGACTGGAAAAGATCTTTGGATTATTGTTGAGGTTGGTTTAGATGAGCTAGCACACTGGTATATTATCCCACTTAATGATAGACACACAAAGGAGGCCAAGAAGAATAATTATTTCACATTGTACCACATTTAATTAGCTCTAAAAGGATTGAAAATGCAAAATCATCTAATGATGCTTGAAAGTCTCTATAAGAGGTTTACCAAGGTAGACACAAAACGATCAAGTTGTAAACCTTGAAGAGAGTTCGAGAACTTAAGGATGTAAGAATACAAAAGTGTAGGTGAATATTGTGTTAGAGTGACATATGTGGTTAATAAAATGATTACTCTTGAAAAAATACGAGAGATAGAATTTTTTGTGAAGGAAGTGTTAAGAACTCCAACACCAAGATGGAACCATGTTCCCATGATTTTTGGAAAAAAAATAAAGATTTATTATGTCACATGAAGAAAGACTAAGAGACACCTTTTATGAAGGTGAAGAGAATTCATTTGCCTCAAAGGTAAGAATATCAAAGTGTGATGGTTCTAGTACAGCAAACCAAGGACAAGGTCAAGGAAAATACAAAGAGCAAAATAAAAAAATTCAAGAGGAATAGAATAAAATAGAGGTAAAATTGTTGCTAGAGGAAGAGAAAGAAAAATAATTGACAAGAGAAATGTCAAATGGTAGTACTATAAAAGTTACAGACATTATGGAAAATAATGTATATTAAAAGTTGCAAATGAAATACAAAGAGTAAATTATGAAAATTAGAATGAGGATGATTCAGTCCACTTGTTCTTATCCTATGAAGAGGCTACTAAAGACTATTCATGAGACTTGGTATCTTGATTCTAGTTGCTCCAACCATATGATAGGCAACAAGGAGTTACTTGCTTCTATGGATGAGAAATTCAAGTTGAATATAAAGCTTGGAGAGAACAAGATTTTGAAGGTGGCAAAAAAAGGTGTAATCCATTTAATACTAAGGTATACAAAAAGTAAACTCATGATATTTTTTACAATCTTGATATTAAGCATAGTTTGTTGAGTGTTGGGTAATTTATGCAAATAATTATAGTGTGTTTTTTATGATAAGAAATGTATCATATATGATAATAATTGTGGTAACAAAGTTGTCACTCAAAATATTTCAATTGAAGTTTGGAGGTAATGAAAACAACTTGGAAAATGTTATTATTGAATATAGGAGTTGGTTGTGGCATTTGATATATGACCACTTAAAATTTCAAAGTTTGATCTTGTTGACTTCATAAGAGCTAGTTTGTGAAAGTGGTGCCAAAGGCAAGCATTCTAGATAAAATTTTCCAAGAGAAAAAGTATAGAGGGACCAACATCCACTCCAATTAGTTCATTGTAATATTTATGGACCAATATAAACCAAAATCATGGGTAATTCATCTTATTTTATCACTTTTATTGATGTTTTATCAAGGAGGTGTTGGGCATACCTTTTAAAGAGTAAATATGAGGACTTGGATCTCTTCAAGAGGTTTAAAGACTATAAAAATAAAATTGGATATATAATTAAATGTTTAAGGATTGACCATGGTGGTGAGTATTGTTCAAATAAATTTATAGAATTTTTTTATATTAAGGGGATAAAGAGGTAGCTTACAACTTTGAACAGTTACTTTTAGGTTGATATTGTTTATACAATAATATACATTCTTGATAGGATTTCCACAAGTGATATTAATAAAATAACTTCTTATAAAGCATGGTATGAGAAGAAACCCAATGTTAATCATTGTAAAGATTTTAGTTGTTTAATTTATGTTCATGATATTTCATCAAATTCTTTAAGTAATTCATCATCCATTATTAATCTTAGGAATACTATCAAGGGGAGGGAAAATATTTAAGCTCACCCACCAAGTCAAATACTTGTAAATTTTTTGAAAGGAGGCTTACAAGAGATCAAGCATAATATATTGATCAAGTTGATTTAATATTATAAAGGTTGCACATATATGAAGATGATGAAGAAGAACCTAAAGGTGAGTTGTTTAATTTTTATTTGGTGTATCAAGTTGAGTTTGAACCTTCTTGTTTATAATATTCTTACACTAACGGTGTGTGGATTCAAGCAATGCAAGAAGACATCAATTCCAATCAAAAAATGATGCTTGGGAGCTTGTGAAAATTCTCAGTGGTAATAAATGTGTGGGTTCCAAGTGGGTGTACAAGATAAATTATAACAAAAATTACAATATTGAAATACATAATACTAGACTTATCGCCAAAGGGTTCACACAAAAGTATGAAATTTATTATGAAGAAACATTTGTTCTTGTAGAAAAAAAAGAAATGACCATAGTGGTTATTAATTTGGTAACTTAAAGGAGATGGAGTGTATATCACTTCGATGTGAAAAGTGTATTCTTTGTTGGGTACTTAGAATAATAAGTATATGTACAACTAATACAAGATATTGAGTTTAAAGGAAAATAAGATTATGTTTACAAGTTGAACAAGTCCTTGTATGGTCTCAAGCAAGAACTAAGGGATTTGTGTGTCTAAATATATGGATACTTACATCAAATTTACTTTAAAATTAGCAAGAGTGAGCCTACCCTCTACTTAAAGAAATAAGGGAATGATATTATTATTGAATTTTTGTATGTAGATGATCTAATTTATATGGGAAGCTACTCAAAAATAAAAAATAGATTTAAAATTTATAGTATGAATGAGTTTGAAATAAAATATTTGGGATTAATGTATTACTTTCATTGAATGGAGGTTCATCAACATGAAGATAACATTTTTATTTTCCCAACAAAGCATGCTAAGGATATGATAAAAAAAATTGTATGGATAAATGTAAACTAGTTTCCACTCTTATTGCTCATGGAGTAGTATTATATAAGGAGGATAGATATGAGAAAGTATATGTGACAAATTATAAAAACATTGTGAGAAGTTTGATGTTTTCACTAACACTAGACTAGATATTGCTTATGTTGTTTCTCTTGTTTCAATGTATGTGAATTAACCATATCAAATTCATTTAAAGGATTCTAAGAGAATAAAAAAGTATGTGAAAGGTACTCTTCTTTTTTGCATTAATTAGTATGCAATTAAGAAGATGAAGCTTATTGGTTTAAGTAATTCTAGATAGAGCGACAAATTTGATGACTAGAAGTCTACTTTTAGAAATTACTTTTATTTGTATTCTATATTGATCACATGGATATAAAATAATCAAGGAGTAATTTATATTTCCTCCATAGAAGTCGAGTATATTACAGTCACTTTATTTAGTGCACAAGCCTTTGTGAACTAAGAATGTATTAAATAATATTTGTGAGAAGAAACACCATCTTATAGAGATTTTTGTGATAATATGGATGCAATTCAATTGGAAAATAATCCCATTCATCATAGTAGGTCTAAACACTTTTATTTGAAGTATAATTATTTCAAGGATATGGCACAAAAGAAAAAAAACATTTAAAGTACTACAGCACTCAAGAGCAACTTGTTGATGTGTTCACAAAAGGAGTTATCAAATCTTAGTTTTTAGAACCTAGAGATATTCTTGTTACCTCTCAGTATTAAGGGGGAGAATGTTGGGATATGATATTGAGAAAAACCTATAGCTATGGAAATGCTATAAATGTGATGTAGATATTATTATTGCAACTATATTGATTTCTAGTTGAGCTTGTAACTATAGCTATGTAGATTTTTAACTAAGCTTGTAGCTATATTTGTGTAAATTTCTAGTTTAGCTTCTAACTATAGTTATGTATATTGTGTGTTGATATTGTAACTATAGCTATGTAGATTTCTAGCTAAGCTTTTAAATACAAAGACTTTCAGTCAAACTTGTAACTACAACTATACATTTCCCTAGGTGTGCTTGTAACTATGGAGTAAAATAAATTTTTAGGTGTGTGTGTTGTGAGTGTAAACAATTAGAATGCTATTATTGTGTAATATTTTTAAGATGTGAAAAAAATATATCAAATTCTACTTTAAGTTTTTTATGTTTTGTTGAGTAAAAGGGCTATTGTTGGGTTAAAAAAGTGAGTTTTTAGTCCATGCTTATAATTTCCATGGAAATTTATAGATATATGTCACTAAGGAATTTTATGTCCTAATAATTCAATAGAATAAGTGAAAATAAGAGTACAAAAGACCTAGTGAGAGGAATTCCAAGACTTCAGGGCTCATATAGTTACAATTATCAAGGAAATGGGATGAAGTGTACATTGCCAAGGCTACCAAGTCTTCCCATACAAACCAACCACTCCTGCTAAATTTATTGTAAAAGTGTTAGATCTAGACTTAAACAAGATTGATATAATACCAATGGTGCAATTAGTAAACTAGCTTACGCTTGGCATGGCTATGAAGTTTTGTAGTCTCATAGGTGAGGATGAAGCAAAAAATATACCAAAGAATAAATGGACCAATTCAAGGCATAAAGGGATCAACTTTATTAAGAGAATGAGGTCCTTAAGAAGGAATATTTAAAAAATGATCAACTAAAAAAGCAAGTTGCGTACCTTAAATTCTAACTTGCTAAAGCTAACAAATAAGGGCTTGAAGAATTTGTTGAATAACTAACATAATGAAAAGATCAAATCCAAGATATCCTAAACATAAAATATAAAAATATCATATATTTAATAACCTCGAATCCAATAGAAGTAGTTGTAGAATATAATATGGATTAAGGCATCTAAAATATCATGTCCCTCTAGGGAAATATCAATGAAGAGATAAAAAAATCATATGATTACTTTTTGTTGGTCTCCTCATAGAATAAATCCTAGAACAAGTAGATAAAACAATCAAACATGTGGAAAGAAAACTATCTACAATGGGTGAACATTAGGATATCCTTAAAATCATTACCTCAATGTGAGTAGCACAAGCACGAAATAGGATATTTACAAGGACTTGATCAATAAATTAAGAAAATTTTATGTCTAGGGGAATCTTTAGAATTCGAAAAATAACCTAGTATTGTTGAGAATCCAAATTCACAAAATAGACAAGGATATTCAAGGATTAATTATTATAGGGATGCTTAATTTTTTTATGAACAAAAAAACATTTTTATGATGAAATTATAAATGTTATGTTCAAGGAAGAAAAAATTCAAGTCAACCAAGGGGATGTAGCTAAAACATATGAGAAACTTGAGCTAATGTACACCAAGCTATAAGAGCTAGTTTTGAAATAAGAAGAACAATTAGAATTATTTTTGATGACCTCCTAGGTGAAGAATAAGATCTTTAATTACTATAGTTTCCAAGTGATACTAAGTGGAAGAATTTGTCGGTATTGTTACCATATAATATTGAAGAAGAGAAACCAATAATTTTGATCATTTTTCCATGGAGGTCCTAAGTTTATGAACATTGTGCTCAAGTATAAAGGTAGGATATAAGATTTCATTCCAATCAAGCTTGGTATCCTATGAAGTCACCATAAATGTAGTAATTGGATACTACCTTGTAATTTTTATAAATTTGTAAGGGGAATATTATAGAGAAATTAGATAACAGACACCTAAAAAAAAATCTCAAAAACTGACCAAGTATAAATAAGGATCGATCTGCTTATAAAAATGATTGATTGGATCCAAGTATTGATTCACATTCTAAAGAGGACCACTTTATCAAGGGAATTATTCACTTAGGAAAATGTTTCAAACCACTTGTAAATGCAAGAAATTTGCTCACTAAACTATATTGAATCGTTTGGATAGTCAAAAATTTAAACTAAAGGTATTATTCCTAAGGTCAATCTTCTAGAAAGTGAAGTTTTGGTATGTAGTGATGCACTAAGTTAATTTGAAAGATTTATAAGCCTATTAGGGGCATAATTGGAGGTATGCAATATTTGGTGGTGTGTTATTTTGCTAAATATGTCCCCATATCTTTACTTTTACTAAGAGTATTTTTTTTTCACCTTAGGTAACTAAGGGGTAAAATTTACTATAATAGGGTCCTAAGGACCTCATTGTATTCATATTTTGGCCATGAGAACTTAGAGCTACACTCTATGAAATTTAGACCTCATGATATTGTAGGAAATTGGAAAGTCCTTAGGTATTCCATTAGTGGCACCAACCTCATAGTTTCCTAAGTGCATGAAAATTGTGGCATAGACCTTCTAACCCATTTTTTTGTTTACTTATCAATTTATTAATATAATGAAATGGTGGATATTGATATTATTCAAATTATCATGTGTTGATTAATCATAAATTTTCTCACTATGGTTTAAACCCAAATTTACTTGAATCACTTACATCCATAAAATTTCATGCATTTTTATTTATTTTTTATTTCTATTCTTTACTTTTCTAAATTTTAAATTTCACACTTTTGCTTTAACTGCAATTTAGTGTAGGTTAACATAGGAGTATTCCATAAATATAGTGGGGATCCATCCTAATATTAGAGGTTGAAAGAATTCATTAGAAATCCCTTTCATATTTGTTGAAAATTAATTAGGATGCAAATATTTAATAGAAGCCAACACAATTTATCAATTTAACAATAATAAAATGAAAGTATGTCTTCTCCAATCTATGTAAAAATTAGATATTAATTAAATTTAGAAATACCATTTAAGAAATTTATTGATTAAATTATACACATCTGTTAGGTGATGTTACTTTATGGTGCATTACAAAAAAAATCTTGATAAAGATAATATTTTGAATATCACAACAATTCTATTAAAATCATTAGTTTGATACATTTTCATGCTAAATAATATAGTTAAAGTGATTTGGTTAATAGAATGAAATTAATTTTACCATCTATCATCGATCTATGTCAAGGGAGTTCTATCAAGGGAAGGGTAATTATTAACAACATTGTTACTATCCACAAGCTTATCCATTCTATTATCAAAAGTTGAAAACTAGGTTTTTTCTTGAAACTTGACATGAATAAAGCCTTTGATAGAGTCTCATGAGACTTTCTTTTCATTGCTATTTACAAGTTAGGATTCCATACCAAATGGATGAATATTATAAGAACTTCTATTACATATGCTTGGTTTTCTATCCTTGTTAATGGATATATTGCAGGGTATTTCAAAAGTGGGTATGGACTAAGGTAAGGTGACCATCTATCCCCTCTTCTCTTCATTATTCTTGTTGATTAATTGGGAAGGAATCTTAAAGTTACCTATTCTACTGGAGCTATTTTAGGTATCAAAGTGTCCTCTGATATTCATCTGATATCTAATCAATAATTTGTGGATGATACCATTCTTAAAAATCGTTCTATAGTGCAAAAATATAGATTCATCAAATTTATCTTGGATTCCTATGAACAAGTAGTTGGTCAGAAAAATCAACTTCAATAAAATAAGCCTCTACTTCATAAACACTCCTATCCATAGATAGAAAAATTACCAAAATATTGGAGTGTAATATATATTCCTTTCCTAGGTTCGAGGTGTAGACCAATTGGTTCATCCAAACCCCATAAGGGGGCAGAGGTCCAAGGTTCAAATATTGGGCCTCACCGGACTGAATGCTTGTCCCTTTCCTAGTGCTTTCAGCAACATAAAATGTTTCAAATGATTGTGGCATAGTGGTTATAGGGGCGTACTGCGTGAAGATCTGTGTGGCAGTTTCTAGGGTTGACAATGCAGAATCATTGCAGCCATAAAAGCTGGAAAGCCTACCCAAATTTGTGGCGGCTACCGATTCCATCATGTAAATATGCACACACACACACACACACACACACACACACACACACACACACACACACACACACACATATATATATATATATATATTCCTTTCCTTCCATCTATCTCGGCCTACCCTTATTTCAAGGTAATCCTATTGAAAATTGTGGAATGAGATCATCCAAAGTATCATGAAAAAATTGGCATGTGGAAAGGAGTTCTTCTCACTCAGGAAACTAGATCCACTCTTGTTCAATCAAGCCTCCAGAGCATCCCAATATTTTTCTTATCTCTCTTCAAGGCTCGAGAATCAGTTTGATATAAAATTGAACAAATAAAAAAATGATTCGTAGGTTCTGGAGTTGAAAACAAATCTAGAACTCATTTAATGGCGTGGGACAAGCTTTACCTTCAAAAAAAGCAAGGAATCCTAGGATTTAGAGGAATCCACAAAATGAATTTGAAGATGATTAGTAAGAAAGCATGGAGAATTTTAAAAAATTCTAGAGTTGTATGGGTTGACATCATTAGGAGAAAAAATCTTAGGAGACAATCCTTACTAGATGATACTTCCTTACCTAAGGGATATTCCTTTTGGAATGCCATTACTCATGTTATCCATATCTTAAAGAAAGAAATTAGATTACACCTAGGATGTGGATCTCTAATAATATTTTAGGAAGACCCATGGTTATCCAGCCAACCACTGATTAATGATTCTTCATTAAGAGTTTTCAAATCAATATTTGATCATATTTTTGTTAATAATATCAGTAATTTTATATCCAATGAGTCTATGCACCCCATGTGGAAATCCCTACCTCAAAATAAATGTGATCTTAATCAGCATCTAGTAAGAAAAACTCTCTCATCTATGCTCTGTTGCATTTTCATTCCAAGCATTCCTTCTCAGGATACTCTTGTCTAGCAGTATTTTGAGTCAGGTATATTCTTTGTTAATTCATCCTACCTCATTCAGGATGAACCCACCTATAGTTGATTCCCTATCAAAAAATTTTGGCTAAAAATTCTTATTCCTAAAATTGCTCACTTCTTCTAGCTAGTTGTTCATAACAAGACCCTCACTACCGACAATCTTATTTCTCAAGGTATACTCATTATAAATTGGTGTTATCTCTATTTGGTAGTGTGGGAGTTGGTCCAACATATTTTCCTTGAATTTCCTTTCTTTGTTGGTATATTGTCCTCCCTGCTTGCTTTGGTTGAACTAGCATGGACCAACCCTAATTCCTTAGCTAACCTTTACATTCAGTGGCCCTATTTGTTCAAGTTCACCCACCTTAAAACCTAGTGGTCCTTCATGCTCCCTCACTACTTATGATAGGTTTGGTTGGAGATAAATAGAAGAGCTTTTATGAAAGAGGTTAGAGGTCCCGAATCTATCTTTTCAAGTATTTTATCCCTAGCAATTGAGAATGCTAACTTTATCCCTTTAGCTAAAAGACCCATTTTCAATTTGAATTTAGATTGGTGAGCCTCCTCAGCTTGTATATCCATCCTAATATTCATATTCAACCTATAGTGGATAGGTCCTTGGTGTATTGGAACCCACCCCCATTGGGTTAGCTTAAAATTAATTTTTATGGAGAAGCAAAAGGCAATCCCGATTCAGCCAGTTGTAGAGGAGTGATCAGAGACAATGAAGCCATGATTATCCTCACATTTGTTGGGAACTTAGGATGTCAGTCTAACAATTTTTCTAAATCTAAAGGAGTGTTTCAAGGTTTGGTTGCAATAAATCAGATCCACGTTCAAAATATTATTGTGGAATGTGATTCTCTCAATACTATAACCTTTATAAAATATTTTATGCATCCTCCATGGAACATTGTCACTCTCATTTAAGAATCAAAAGTGCTTCTTCAAAGTTTTAGCAATGTTGTGGTTCAACATGTGTATTAGGAAGGAAAAAAAGTAGATGACATCATGGCCAACCATGGGCTTTTACGGGAGACTTTAAAGATATAGAAGGTTCCCTTACATCAATTATTGTTGTATATGTGTACCATCTACGGTAATATATCCTATGCCTAAACCTTACAATCTTCATGGTTTGATGGCTAGACACATTTTTCATATTACAGTCACAGTGAATGGTAGTAAATTGTTATCCCACTTGACTCATGTGACATAGATCCCATTTATCATCATCAATCCCATGTTTGGTGCGTGTCCTAGCATTTTCAATTTTAATTTACATTATCATCAATATATCCATCCTAAATTTCTGCATCAAGGTTGGAATTCCAATATTTTTACTAACCTTCATGTCAACCATTGGAAGGAGATGTTAACTTTTTTGTGTGCTTATGGAATGTAGGACCATTAATAGGAGGTATATATCTATATTGTGGTCTATGTTCAGCATTCTAGTACATTGCCTAATTCACCCAATCCTTTCAGGGTGTTTGGCTATGACAATATTATGTTCCTTTCCCAAGTCTTGCCTTGGCATTTTCAATTACACTCTCCAAAAGCACCATTATCACATATAATGTCGTGGCACATTTAGTAATGCATTCTAATATCATATAAAGGAACCAAAAAACTATATTTAATTAAATTTCTAAATATATCAGCATGACCTTCCCATGCTTCACAATAATTTTAAATCATTGTTTCACTTTGCCTCTTCTCCAAGTGCCTCTATTATTTGTGTTGAGTAAGGTCTATTTCTGGGGAGGTGTGAGAGATTATTTTGTAAGGAAGATAAGCGATAAAAGAGGGTTCGTGGTGGCATTTTTGGAACTTGAGTCCCTATAGGTCGAATATATGGTGGAGGACATCCTAGGGACCTACAACCTACTTCCTTTTTTGAATAAATTTACTGGAAATGATTCTGACCATTCAATGGAATTTGTTCACACATGGGATAATGACATTATTTCATTACATGGATTCACCTTTGCCATGCTAATTTATTTAATTGAAAATATTTTTGAACTTCCACAATTATGGAGAGACTATCCGTTGTGATAAATACTCCATGGTGGCAGAACTAGTGAACTTCAAGGATAAAAGTAAATTTCTATCCAAGAAGGATAATGGAATTGTAAGGAAATATCTTCCATCTCTATGGAATCATGTGTTGGTGTTGATAATGTAATTCCTAACCATTGACGATTCATTGGCCCCCAAAGCTTTGACATGATTTTTTTTAATTTTCTGAGAGATGTGAAGTTAATTAATATTGTAGAGTACCTCTATCGCTCGATGGAAATTTCTATAGAAAGTGTGAGAAAAGGAAAATCCACACGTCCAAAACACCAAGGACTACATTTACTAAGTTTCAATTACCTGATCTAGAATGAAGCTTAGAGGAATGTGGTGCCTGTGGAGATCAACTTGGATATTCACCCTAATGATACCATCCATGACATGGATATTATGGAAGAGGTCTCAAATCAAGAGGTTGACCCTTCGATATTGATATCAAGTCACGTTACCAATAAAAAACTTCTGATATGGTCATTGGATCTGTCACCTTCCCCCTATTATCACACCACAAAATCCAAATATTCTATAGCGAAAGGTAAATTTTATAATAAAGGTAAAAGTGTGGTTTTTATGGGTCCAATGAAGCTTGAATTTTCCTCCCCTACTCGTAAAATGTAGAAGATAAGTGTGGGTCCATTCCCTAGTGCAAAGATGATCCAGCCTAGAGATGAGATCGACCCTATGATAAACTTGGATGATTTTTTTTCTCTTGCTACCACCATGCTCCTCCATGTTGGGAAACTAATTAATCAAATAAAGAGTCATTTTATGGCCAGGCAAATTAAGGACACGACAATAGTTGAAGATGGGCTCTTGGACAAAATTTATATCTCCAACTAGGTGGGATGATATTCGTCCTTTTGGAGGTGTTTTTCATTTTTTAGAGTATCTCTACCTTCGGGATCTTTTTTAGGCCTTGAACCCTTTCTTTCGTTTGTCATATCTTTTGATTTTCCATATGTTATATGGTTTTTTTTATTCTATCTAATTGTGGAGGTCCCGTATGTGGGATCATCCCTTATTTTATTGTGGTTAGTGAAGGTTATACCCTAATCGATATCCTTTCCATTTTGATTTTATAAAGGTTTGGGGATCCTACTAAAATTCCATTATCAATAAAAAATACACTTTTAGTTTTAACAATTTTGTTAGATTTACTTATGAAGATCATCTGGACATAATGAATGGTTCTTTTATGAACCTTGTTAGTTGAAGGATTTCATGGCTATTTAAACAAAAAATTTAAATTTTATTCAACCAAAACTTGGATCATTTCCTTTTATTTTAGTTAATATATTTTTCCTTATTATACTCACTTTTATAAAACACCCATCTTCAAGGTTCTATAACCTCAAATTCTTTGTAGAATACATGACCTATTAATCTAATAGTATTATAAGCCTCAATTATGAGGATCATGCCTTTATTTATCCTTTGTTATAGATACACAAATTGACTTAAGAATAACTACTCATCACTTATTTTAATTATTTTTTATTTCCAATGTCTATATTTTTACCTTGGCCTTGATTACTCAAGCTAATTGATATTCTACATATTGAAGAATATTTTGTTTTATGAAAATAGAAAAAAATATTGATGCATTACTCTATATAATTCAATAGCGTCAAAACAATATAGACCATTCCTTGAACTTGTGTTCGACATTCTTAGTAAACATCCATTTCTAAGGTCCAATTGCATCAATTTAACATCTCAACTCCAAAAATAATATGATTAAAAAAATGAACATCAAATAATGATTATAGTTATCACATATTATCCTTTACCATACTAATAAAGAATATTCTAGGAGCTCCACCAAGAAGAAATAAATATTTGATAGTTATGCAATTTTGTTTGTTTTCATACAAAGATTTATATAAGCCAATAAAATTTTGAACATAGGAAAATAGATGTCAATACAGTAGTTTGCATATAGTTTAACTTGTAATCATATTCTTTAAAAAATATTTCTGCAATTATAATTATTGTGTTTTATGCTTTATAAAAGATCTTAATGTGGTTGCTTTAGTAACACATAACATTAATTATAATTCAAAAAAATCTTTGTTGGGATATCCATGTTAGTACATCTTGGATTTTCATCCATACAATCCAATGTTTAATTAAAAAAATAGCCTTTTACATTTTTTAAATTCCAAACAATAATATTCTATAATAACATATATCATGGTTGCATATTATTCTCTATCATAGTTATATTGAGTGCTTTACAATTAATTTGGCATCCCATTCTCTCTTTGTCTTAGCATCTAGAAGAAAAAAATAAGCATTGTGAAAACATATTCTATTAAAAAGAAAGCACTAACATATTATCATTTTTTAACCTTTTGGTTTTTACCAAAGTTTTTTTTTTTGTGGATCCAAGATTAATTTTGTAATTTTGGATGTAAAGTTAAATAAGAAGACTTAATTATTATTTTATTTTTAATTATTATTTTATTTTATTATTATTATTTTTAATATAAGGTTCTTTCATTCAAAAAAAAAATATATATATATATATAATAAAATATTTTATTTTTATTCTATATTTTTTTTGGTATTATTAAGAAAGGAGGATTTTGAAAGGGTTCCTAAAACATTTTACAACATGAAGATAAACCAAAAAAAAGAAATAGTACAAACAAAGAAGGCACTAGACGCAAAAACACAAAAACAATCCAGACCGCTATGCATCAACCAACCAAAATAGATGAAAAACAAAAACCGATAGACCAATAAGGCAAAGGAAGAATCGAGGTAGTTCTAAAGTACACCTTTAGACTAAACAATGATGTCACTAGCCATCTGTGCAGCCTCCTCTACATAATCTTGAGCCATCCTCATAGAGCTCCAAGCTGCCTACTGTTTAATTTCCAAAAGATGAATCTGATGGGTAACACTACCCCTTTTCACCATAGATCTGGGAGGAGAACAAACATCACCAACCAATTTTATTTTTAGCACATTCCTCAAAATAAATTCAGACTCCAAATAGACCGTCTAATTTTTGGCACTAGAATAAGAAGGACCCAAGGAGCACTTCATCCTGAGAATCCTAGGAGATTTATGTTTCTCCCTACTTGAGTCCTTCTTATTAGCAAGAATACCATCCTTGAATTGCATTTTCTCGGGAGATCCCCAAACATCCAGGATAGTATCGAGCTCTTTACACCACAAACCATCCCCAGAGTACAAAAATGGGTATTCCTCCATGGCAACAGAATCCCTCGCATCCATTGACACCTCTAGAGGGTCTAAACAAACCTGAATCAGAATGGAATTCAATGAATTAATCACTTATTTCACATCAAAACCACCTTCCACTACCGCCTGCTCAAAGATGATTAATGCTAGGCCCTGGTGCACCATCACCTTAGAATGAGAGGCTTGTGCAGCCAAAATGGAATGCTCCAAAGAATTAAACAAATAAAGGGGAATATTCATCTTTCTCTGCCTTCTCAGGTGATTTAAAAACATGGCGTGATAGCTGCACACAATCTCATAAGTGGAGTCCACCATAAATTAATCCATAATCACCTTCACAACCCTATTCCAGGGGCAGGAAGGGATTTTACACTAAATCCATTCTGGCAGTGAGGGAGAAACTCATTCTCCTCTAAAAAGAACATAATTTCATGCAATAGGGATGCCTATCCTTATACACCACTCCATCAAGAATGATCCCCGTAGCTCGACTAATAAGCTCCACATTAATCACAAAAACATAGAGCCCACCTGAACATGACCGTCTTTCCATGAGGTAATTATACAATAAAAAAGAATTAGATTATGCCAATGGAATTTCTAGATACAACCCAAAAGATCTCCATCCCTAAGGAGAGAACTCACCTCCTCATCCACATTCAAAGCCATGGGTTCCAACCTAGACTTAGAAGAGGATAAACTACGCTTATAACCCTTGGACTTACCCATCTCACTCAAGAGACCCCAACACCAGGGAAAGTGCTCCCCACTCCCACCACCAATAAGACTAACCCAAAAAAATCCAGAGATAAATAGAGTGTCCTGAATCTCACCCATATAAATATCTGAAACACGAACAACATCAAACCAAGGCACAAAAATGAGGATACAAAAATACCAGATAACTATCAACAACCTGCTCACAAGGCCCTCATGCATGCTTTGCCGTGTCTCAAAAAAGAACAAAACAAGAACATATTCAACCCAACCTTTGACAATGAGCTCAAAGGCCAATAACAATAAAGCCTATAAGTCCACCGAAGAGAAGACGAAGCAAACGATAAGGAAAACCATCCCCAATGAAGAAAACCTCAATCCTAAAAGACTCCTAGAATAAAGGTGTAGAGAATAAAACATAAAAACCCATGACCACCCTGGGCTTGCCAAAATCTTGGTGCCATATCCTCGCCTAAACAAACACCAACCCGACAAAAAAAGAATAAATAATGATTCCTCTTATCCAAAACATCACCTAAAGGCCTCATGGGGAAAGAAAAGAACACTCCCCCGCATAGCCACCTCATCAAGACGACCACCATACCGGCCACAAATATGCCACCGAACCTTAGCCACCTTATCAATATGACCACCACACCGGCCACAAATATGCCACCGAAGCTTAAGTGAAGCATATCACAACTCCACACAAGAACGGACCAACACAACAAAAAAAAGGGACAAGACACATGTACCACACCATCTGGATAAGTTTCCCCAGAGCACCACGTCATAGACAAAAAATCCCAACTAGACAGAGCTTTCCAAGACCATCATTCTCACCGCAACCGAGAAGAAAGGACAATGAATAGAACATAATGGATCTCCACTGAAAATAAATACGCCCAACAAAAGAGGGGAAAAGCAAAGCAAAGATCCGTACCCATAAAAATAATCAGACTGACCAACAAACGGTCAAATAGCAATAACATTAAAGGCTTCAAAAAGGGGTAGTGATTTGAAAAAAAGGAATCCCCCCAAAACCCAAGGCCCAAAAGCGTACAAGAAAATAAAATAAGAGCCTCTGAATACCAAGAATGGACCCCAACCATTTTTAGAGCAGCACACCTATCAAATCGTTCAACAACCACACGAGGTGAAATAACCACCATCTCTCAGAGCACTATTAACCAAGAACTGCGGAAAATCCCTCTGCCAAACTACATACTCAAGAATATTGACCCCTCGCCATTACATTTGCGGCCTCATTCCCTTCCGTGTACCTGTGACAAAATTGATAATCTTCCAAACCCTAACAGATTCTTATTCCTTCATCAATGTAATTGGCTATATTTTTTTTAGATTTTTAGAAATATATAATTTTTAAAATATATAATTAAGCTATTTAAGTAAATTAATAACTTTTAAGATTTTTTTAAATTAAAATTTTAATTTATATTTTATTTACTTTTATTAAAAAAATCAAAATTAGTGATTTCGTTTTAAAAAATATTTATTGTAAGGTAAAGCATTGTACACAAGGTTTTTTATGTCATTCATTCAATTTTTCACCGCCAGCTGTCCTCCTGACTTGCATTTCAATAATTATAATGGCGTGGTGGCCAGTCATGTAATAATAGTTAAAATATACCGTCCAAAAGGAAAGAGTGAAACAAAACTATTCCCGTCAACTTTTATTTCAATAATCTTGGAGCTGATTTACAGACTAGACAGTATCCACAAGAGTCGCCCGTAGCTTCAACATTGATGGCTCAGAAATAAGCAGCAGCAGCATCTTCTGAGTGCCAGAAATGTCGGAGGAGGTGATCCGCAACGATCAATGAAGCCGACAACGTTGATGGATTAATCTCTGTCACCTCCCAAGTCTAGGAGAAAAGGGTATGTTGAGACTGTTTCCTGTTTTCCTGCAATGCTACCACGCATGCATTTATCAAATATTCATTTCTTTCTACTCCGCAGTCTAAACAAGAAGCCAATTCAGTAAAGCAAGCACAAGCTCGAGTTTTGAAGCAACTTCCACCACAAAGTGGAGTGAGTGGGTTAAAAGCGGCGCCAAATTTTTAGAATTCTGCAGTGGACACGTAGAAAAAATGCAGAACGCAACTAAACGTTTAGTTATTTGTGTTTATTTTCTGACATAATATATTGTTTAATTGTCAAGGTATGTTGTTTAATTTTCACTTGCTAATTTACAGGAGACATCTTCACCCAGCGGTTGAAGGGATATCCATATTAGCATATTTGTCAGAAAAAAATTCGGAAATGATGTCTTCCAACCAGGCAAAATGCCAACAACTTCTGGGAAGAATGGTAGACCATGTTATCAAGGTAAAGAAAATATACGGATGGAAATTGAGATTGAGAAAGATTATTGTATTGGTAGTTGAAGGATTAATGAAGTACTGTTCTTAAATAAATTTTATAAAGTTTTTTTTAGTGTTATTAAACTACAATTTTTTATATATACCAGTATATGGGATTTATTTATTTTTCATCTAGTCTATATTATGATTATCGGATGTTATTGTGACAGATTAACCATATTATTTTCATATTAGATAAATAGATAAGATTAATGTCTTAGTTTTCTAAAGTTTAAAAATAGAATTAATTAAACTAAATATTATTTATAATTATTAAAAACACTTTATCTACAGTTTTATTTTACCACAGTTTTTAAAAACTTTGGTTAACAAAGAAGATATAAATAATCTCAAAAAAAAAGACAGATCACATTTATAATTATTTATCTTTGATTATAAAACCATTATAACAATTATAGAGGAGCAGGATTTGTATTTTTCAAAACCCTTCTACTTAAATAATGTAGGTAAGCACAAAAACATTGTAACAATTATAACTTTTCATTTTTACACCTACATTCTTTTCTGTCAACCTATGATAAATAAAAAAAATTGCAGCTTTTCAATGTACCCTTGTGAATGGTAAACTACGTAGTTTGGAAATATGACTAACATTCTCTGTCATAATTAAATGTCTTTTGTATTTTATATTAAATAAAGTTAATATGTAGTTGTAAGTTTATTGCAATGGTAAGGGTTGTGGCCTCTCTTTAAAAGGTCCAAGGTTCAAAACCTATGGGACTGAAACCCCTCATAAAAACTTGTGGAAACTCATTGAAAACAAAAAATTGTTATTTGCTAAATTTTAAATTTGTTGTCCTTGTAATGAACAATATGCATTTTTCATCATGGATAAGCTTCTTTTATTATGTAATACAAATATATTATAACACCATGTTTTATCAATAGCACTACACTTTGCACAACTTATAACGATTTGAACATTGAGACTTGGCCATTTATTCATATGACCTCTTATCCAAATTGTGTAAACTTATTGAAAAAATAAAATTGTTATTTTAAATTTGTTTTCCTTGCAATGAACAATATGCATTTTTAATCATGTTTAATATTCCTTTACTATGTGATACAAATATATTATAACACCCATTTATTCATATGACCTCTTATCCAAATTGTGTAAACTCATTGAAAAAATAAAATTGTTATTTTAAATTTGTTTTCCTTGCAATGAAAAATATGCATTTTTAATCATGGATAATATTCCTTTACAATGTGATACAAATATATTATAGCACCATATTTTATCAATAGTACTACACTTTGCACAACTTATAATGATCTAAACATTGGGACTTGGTCATTTATTCATATGACCTCTTATCCAAATTGTGTAAACTCATTAAAAAAATAAAATTGTTATTTGATAAATTATCCAAATTGTGTAAACTCATTAAAAATAAAATTGTTATTTGATAAATTTTAAATTTATCCTCTTTGTGATGAACAATATGCATTTTTCGTCATAGCTAAGCCTCCTTTAGTATGTGATATAAACATATTAAAACATCATGTTTTATCAATAGTACTGCCTTTTTTTGCAAGTATAAATATTTGAATAGGAATTGGAAATTTATTCATATGACCTTTTATCCAACCTTTTTTTTATCAAGCTTAGGATGAATTTGGAGCATGTTGTAGATTTAAATTTTTACAATCTATTGAATAATTATGTAAATATATAAAATTATTATAAAATTAATAATAAATGTTGGTCTCTCTTTGGGAGGTCTAAGGTTCAAACCATGACATATCCAGAAGGAGATACGTTGATGATAGGTTGTATGGTATTAGTTGAGTACTTATCAGTTTCTCAGGTCTCATTGACTCGTATAACCCAATGGACTAGGATTTATAGTAGCATAGGTTGGATGGTAGCATCCAAGTGTTTGTCGGTTGGCTATCCCAGTTTGTTGTCCTAGAGGTTCAATATTTATTTAATTTCATCTAACCTAGCAGGTTAGGATTTATAGTGGCAAAGGATGGAAGGTAGAAGGTAAGTATTTATAGGTTGGCTACCCCAATATGATACATTAGAGGGTTGAGGTTGCATTGAATTTGTCTAACCTAGTGGGCTAGGGTTTATAGTGGCAGAGACTAGATGGTAGTCATAAAGTGTTTGTTAGTTGGATGCCTTAGTTCAATGCCCTTGAGGATTGAGGTCTTGTTGACTTTGTCTAACCTAACAAGATAAGGTTTATAGTGGTAAAGGTTGGATGGTAGTAGGTGAGTGTTTTTCGATGGGGTTCCATTGACTTTAAATATCCTATCACACCAGGATTCATAGTGGTAAAGGTTAGATGGTAATGATTGAGTGTTTATAGATTGGTTTCTCCAATTCGATAACCTAGAGGGTTAGGGATATTTATGGGTTGATTATGCTAGTTTGATACCTTAAAGGGTTAGGGTCCTATTGAATTTATCTAACCTAGTGGGCTAGGGTTTTGACTTCATCTATTTTAGTGGGCTAGGGTTTATAGTGAAAGAGGTTGAATGGTAGTAATCAAGTATTTACAGGTGGGTTGCCCCAGTTCCATGCCCTAGAATGTCACGATCATGTTGAATTTATATAATCCAATGGTTTAGTGTTTATATTGGTAGAGGTTGGATGGTAATGGTTGAGTGTTTATTTATTAGGTGTCCTAGTTTTATGTTTGAGAGAGTAGAGATCTTGTTGATTTCATTTAACACAACATGCTAGGATTTATAGTGGTAGAGGCTAGATGGTAGCAATTGAGTGTTTATTGGTTGGCTATCCTAGTTCGATATCCTAGAGGGTTAGTATCCTGTCAAGTTTGACTAATCCAATAGGATAAGTTTTATATTCATAGAGGCTATATGGTATCATATGAGTGCGTTTTAGTTAGCTATCATAGTTCAATACCCTAGAGGAGTCAAATACCATTTCCTTTGTCTAACCCAATAGGCTAAGGTTTATAGTGGAAATATACAATGATATTACCTATTCCTCTAGGTATTAAAAAATTGACAATGATAAGATATAATTCATTTGTTACATCTTGATATTATAGTGTAGATATTTTAATTATTCTATTTAATTATTGTAGTGTAGGATTTATACTTATTATGGATACATTTGACATTTAAAATTGATAATAACACATTATTTCTTGATTACAATGTGGTTGAAGGAACCTCTTAACCAAATAAAAAAAAAAATAGAGTTAGAAAAACTAAAGAGCAAGCAAAGGCTATGAATATCTAAAAATTTAGGAGGATTAGCTAAATAAAACTAGTGAATGCTATAGTTGTCAATCTAAATATTGAAGGTTTCAATCATACTAAAATCAAAATCAATAAAAATACCCAAAATAATGACTTCAAAAGTATGCACCATTAATTTTTTAAGGATGTCTTTCCAACATGGAAGACAAATAACATTGAGAGAGATCGTGAGGAGGGTAGGTATCAATAAACATAATTATTTCAAAGTAAACCAAATAAAACTATGTTTATTTTTATTGGTAATGATCTACATGTAGAAGACCTAGAATAAATTTTACCAAACGATCTTATAGGCCTTTCTCAACGTAGAAAAATCCTCATGAAAACCAAATACCTAAGCATCATGTAGGCACTATCAAGTAAATACCTTGGGGGATGTTTTGTGCAATGACTCTGTCAAACTCAATCAAATAAAAGATGTGAATTTTTTTTGCATATTTGTGATGGGATTCATTTTACTCTTAATCGATGTTAAGTTAAGGAAGTAGATAGTTGTGGATAGAAACTGCAAGTCCTTGAGAAGGGAAAATAAATCAAGGAGAAGTATCGAGGTGAACACCTTATTAATTTTGTATATGAAAGGTTACAAACATCTATTCAAGAAGCATTTCAAGACATCTCCTCTACCATTTATTTAAATATTTTTTTCCATAGATGGGTAGAGTATATAGTGGGAGTAACAAAAGTTATTGTTGTCATCTCATAATATCTTGACCTATTTGAACAATAGTCTAACATACCTAGGACACCGACACCTCACATTGAGCAATGGAGCATGAAGCTCCACATTTGAAGGGGATGTCTATGAGGTAACTTCCAAGGATTTTAGATGAGGTTGGCACCTAATTGAATTTGATATTTATGCACTTTTAAACCTCATGGTCTTAGGCCTTTGTTTCTTGTTATGCAAGGAAAATAAAAGCAAGGAAAGAAAATGATAAAAAACATAAAAATAGGAAATTTACTTACAAGAATGTAAAACCTACGCTATGGGGATAACTTAACTACATGAAATAAAATATAAACAAACATATTCACCATAGTCTAATAGGTAGAATTTGAACTTATTTCATTAGAAATAACCTATATCTGATGACAAACTAAAGAAGTAAGACCAAATGAATTTAGTCATAGTTTCCATTCATGTGTTAAATAATTAGAATTCTTGTGTTCTAAAGAGGCTCAGTGTCCTTTAGAAAGTGGCTCAAGTATTCTATCTTTCCCATACAATTGAGAAGAAAATGAAAGTAAGATCTTAAAATACTAAATATAATGTATGAACAAGCAACTCATAATACCCTACAATGAAATTTACAAGCCTGTATATAGATTAGTATTGAGCGGTTCTTTCCCTCCAAGACCTTGCATAGAGGACTTAAGAATTAACTCTTGGATTTGTAGCTAAGACCCTTTTGCATTTACATTTACCCACCTTAAGGCATCCATATATGGGGCCATTATTACTAGAGGATTTTGAGACCTTGGATGGGAGGTTGCTACTACCACAGTCCCTTACTATAACTCAAAATGTGTCTATGCCATTAATTTCAATTGGGTTTGAGGTTATTGACACCAGAACTCCCTTGGATCTTCATTTTCTTTTTGTATACCTTATCCATTGATGTTTTTTGGTATGGCTACTCTAATTGGTGCAGGATTGGTAAGATATGCTTATTCATACTCCAGGTGGCCACTAAAACTACCATGCATATGATTCTAAAAGGTCAGGCCATGAAATTCAAATTTTATTACCAATAATGCATACTCCTTTGATTACCATTTGGACTACCTTCTTGTATTTGTAAGTAGCCACCATGTATCCCTAGGATGGGATTTTATTTTGGATAATGGAAAGCCTTATTGCAATTCACCTTACTGCTTTCCTTTTCTCATTTTTGATTGGTTACCATGTACTCAAAATTAGCTATGGTGGGGTATTTTCTTCTCTTTATATAATTTTCTCATCAAAAGGATCAATGCAGGATATCAAATGGAAAATCAATGACCTATGGGCCTTGGCATCCTCAAGTCACCTACTTTAGGCAAATAATAAGCATTGACCATTTATGAGAGATCCAAAAATTTATGTGACCTAAAACATGTCCACCTTTAATTACACCATGGAGCCTATGTTTTCCATTACAACTAAAGGTTCATGCCTTTCGACCCCTTTTTTATTGATCTCACTTTTGATTGGGGTATTTATTTGAGTGAAGTAAGACTATAGAAAAAATTCCCTATAGTCTTACCAACTCCTAGAGGTTCTTCATCTTGTTGAAGAGGGTGAATCTTAGATTTCTTACCTTATATTTTGGATACAATGTCAAAAATGAAAATGGGAGAGCCAAAAAATAAAAATTAAAGGAAAGAAATAAAACAAGAAATGGAATTGGGAAGCTATGGGAGCTTGTATTTTTGGGCATTGAATTCTATCCACTCCTATTTAGAGGGTTACCTTTTAATTCCACACATAACAAGGAATTTACACATAGACCTTGAGTAATTTAGCCCCAAAATTATTTTCTTAAGCTTCCAAAAAAAATGTTCTTTAGACAAGTTTTTCAAGATTGAATACCAATTGGAGTTACATTTGCTACTTTCTCGATCATCTCCTAATATTGTGGATGCTTTTTTCAAAAACCTAATCCTTGCTCAATTTTGTATGCTTTAAATTTACTTTCATACAAGGATTACTGTTAGATTTTCCCAAAAGTAGAACTGCAAAGCATTACAAGATTTGAAGAAACAAAAATAAAACCGAATGATTATTTCATGGATCAAATTTGTATAAAAAACAAAATTGATCATTGAGAGCTATTGGATTACAAAAAATCATAAAATATTATGTAGACTATAATTGAGAGTTCATCTGACTCATGAAGGAGTGAAAACTCAAGTAAGTTTATCCTAGTAGAACTTAAGAGAATAATTAATTATTCTAACACCCCCCCTTAAGTGATACTATGGGTGTATTATGAAAATGAGTCCCGGTAATAGATCCTGATGAGGTACTCATTTACAATGTTTTCTTTTTTGAAGAGATGGTAAAAAACCTATGGGAAAAACCATCTGCCAAAAAAAAGGAAGAGGTAGGTCCTCAATTTGCAAAGATTATCCTCTTAATATAGAAATAAGTGAGTCCCATCAACATGGCATGATGAGGTAATCATTTATAATTTTTATGAGAGATGGTAAAAAACTACATGGAAAAAACCATCTTCTATGAAATAAAAGAGGCATATCTTCAGATGGCAAAGATTATCCTTAATAACCAAACAAAAAATATGAGTCCCAACAACATGGCTTGATGAGGTACTCATTTACAATTTTTATGAGAGATGGTGAAAAAACCACATGGGAAAAACCATCTACTATGAAATAAAGAGGTATGTCTTTGGATGGTAAAGATTGTCCTTAATAACAAAAAAAAAATATGAGTCCTGACAACATGGCCTGATGAGGTACTCATTTAAAATATATATGAGAGACGGTAAAAAAAACCATCCTTCAAAGAATATAATAATAAAAGGAGATGTTAAAAACCTCTGTTTCAATGTATCTGTAATAATCCAAGTTTCTCTCACAACTGTATGTTTCACAGAGAAGGAAATGACTTGGTGAAAATATCTGCAACTTGATTTTTAGTTGGAATATAGTCCAAGTATATGTCCCCATTATGAATATGTTGTAGAATTAAGTGCATGTATATTTCAATGTGCTTGGTGCACTAATGCTCAACTGGATTATGTGCAATATGTATTATGCTCTGATTGTCACATCAAAGAGTAAAAGGTTTGTCATGGTAAAAAAAAAAATCTCTTAAAATATGACAAAGCCAAAGAGCTTCCTAACTTGCTAAAATTGTTGCTCTGTATTCTACCTCTATAGATGATAAGGCCACTACTTGTTGTTTTTTGCATAACCAAGCAATTAGCGAAGAACCAAGACAAAAGACATAGCCAGAAGTTGAAAATTTATCTTCTAATGACCTGCCCAATATGAATCCGTGTAGCCAATGATATCCATGGATTTTACCTCATATAAGAGCCCAAAGTGAGTAGTTTCTTGCAAGTAGCAAAGGATTCCTTTTGCTGCTTGCTAGTGATTTAAATGAGGTTGATGAGAGAATCTAGATATTAAGCCAACAACATATGATATATCTAGATGATTATGAGTAAGGTATGACAGACTTCCTACAAGCTGATGGTATAGAGTTGCATCACAAAGAGGGGATGTGCAGGAAGTACTTAGATTGACTCCAAATTGAAAATGTGTAGGAGAAGGTTTACAATATGTCATTTTAAACCTTTGAAGAAGATCTAGAGTATATTTTTATTGAAATAATGAAATTCCTGCATCTATTTGATTTATTTGGATCCCAAGGAAGTAATGACCTAGACCCATATCAACCATATCAAATGTTTTAGAGAGGGAGTCTTTTATAGTCTGAATGTGAGTGAAGTCACTAATAATGAGTAGTAGATCATCAACATATAGAACACGTATGGTGATTTTTCCTTCATCTCTCCAAATGTAGACTGTGTTATCAGACTCACAATGCAAAAAACTTGAGGAAAAAAGGAAGCAGTCCATTTTTTCATACCAAATTCTAGGAGCTTATTGAGTCCATAGAGAGACTTATTTAGCCTACAAAAAGCAGAGGATTCTTGAGTGAAACCAACAGGTTGTTCCATGAATATCTCTTCCTTTAAGTCCCAATGTAAGAAAAGACTTTTTACATCCATTTGAAAGACATGCCACTTTTGGGAAACGGCCAGAGCAAGAACCAGTCTAAAAGAATCCATTTTGGTAACTGGTGAAAATGTTTAAAAATAATTAATTCCTTCAATTTGAGAGAAACCTTTGGCTACTAGGCGAGCTTTGTGTTTGTCAATTTCTCCATTAGGCCCATATTTTGTTTTGTAAATCCATTTACAACGAACCAATTTCCTTCCTTTAGGTAGGGGAACTAAATCCCAAGTTTTGTTTTTTTATTAAGGAAGAGAATTCATTTTCCATGGCATCATACCATTATTTAATAATAGTTTCTTCTTTGAAGTATTGAGGATCATAAGAAATATACTAACAGACAACACCCATGCCTATCGATTTGGTTAATCTAGATGATGGAAGTTGTACATCAAAAAATATTGAAGAAGGAGACATTCTATTTTGAGCCAGTCCATGCTTATTCAGGTGTTAAATGGTGAAGAGCTTTATGAGGTGTGTGGCTTTGAATATAGTTTGCACAGTTAATAGCTTCTGCCCAAAAAACTTTTGGAAGATCTCTTGAATGGAGTATACAGTTTACCATTTTCTTCAATGTTCAATTTTTACTATCTGCAATGTTATTTTGTTGCAGATTATGCGAGACAAAATGCTGATGAATGATGCCATGACTTGATAGAAATATTGAGAACTCATTACTGCAGTATTCCCCCCATTATCTATGCAAATTTGCTTGATATTGCAAGAGGCCTAATTTTTAACTAAGGCTTTGAAGATTTTGAAGTGGGATAGAACATCACTTTTGTATTTTAGGAAGTAGACCCAAGTTCTTATGAAAAATTCAGCAATGAATGTTAAAGCATAGTTTACTCCTTTGAAAGAAGGCTCTGGGAAAAACATCAAGTCACTATGGACTAACTCTAGAGGGGATGCGACTTTTAGAGGACCACTTGGGTGGAAAGGATCTTGATGTTGCTTTTGAAGAGCACATCCTGAACATACTACATCAATAGAAGATACTTGAGGTAAACCTATTACCATTTCATGGGTTTTCAATTCCTTTAGGTAATTATAACTGAGATGACCAAAATTTTCATGTCAAATTTTGCTTTCAAAATCTCCATGAGCCACAAAATAGGAGGCCCCTTCTGGAGTTTTGAATCCTTTGAAGTGAAATAGGCGAGTGTTGTGATCAATATCTCCTTTGGCTATAAGAGAGTGGGGGTATTGAAATTCTCTTATCTCAACTCCTATTGGAGAGAAGAGAACAGTTTTCCCCTTTACAAAAGTACAAATTTGATAGACGAAGAGGAGATTTGTTGTAATGTTTGGAACATAGAGAAAATTATTGATAGAGACACCATCAATGGATATGTCACCCTTTCCTTTGACTGGGATAAAAGAAGATTCACCAACTTCTATGCTACATGTTGAACTTGAGGAGATAGAAGAGAATGACTCATCTAAAGCAATCATGTGATGAGTTGCTCTAGAATCTAGTGCCCAATAATGAGAAGAAGTATTGGTGGTCTTCCCTTGAACATTTAGGGATTTTACTATCTACTTTTTATTGTCTATATTTTGATCCTTCATAGTTGCTTCTACTTGTTGTAATATTTTCCAACATTTGTTTACATAATGACCATTCTTTTTGTAGTGAGTACTAGTTATGGGACTTCTTTATTTATTTTTTATTTTTTATTTAGTGGAGGTGTATGCTACTAAGGCTTTAGAGGAAGAGGAAGATATATCATACTTTGCAAGTTTTTTTCTTATCTAGTTAGTCTCTCACAAAATTCTTCTAAGGAGAGCATTTTGAAACTTGCACCAAGAGCATATTTTGTAGATAGAAAGGTGGTTGCAAATATTTGAAATATACCATTTAATTTAGAAAGAATTAGATAAATGCATTCTTCATATTTTTTATCCTTGCCATTACCTTTAAATTGAGTAAGTACTTCTTTATATTTGGTGAAAAATTCAACAATATTGCTAAAGTCTTTAGGATATAATGTTGTTAATTCTACCTCTAATTGCATTAACCTTATTTGATCTACTTTTCTAAATAAGTTCTTTAGTTTCTCCCAACTTTCATAAGGAGTTTTACAATCCGTAATGTGAAACCATAAACTTTCATTTACATTAGTGCTTATAATACCCATTGTTTCATACATTTTTCCTTTATGAACAAATATTTCATATTCTTTTTCAAATTCAGGTTGCTTCTCTTATAGCAGGTGTGTGAGCCCTTTTTGAGAAATGAGATTTAATATTTTGGGTTTCCATGTATGATAGTTATGAGGGGTGATATTCATTTTGCCAAAGAAATTTGAAGTGAACCAATAATCTCCCCCTTAACTTCAAATTAAAATAAGATTTTAAAGGTTGAAACAAAATCCAGAGAGTAATACCAATCTACTCAATTTACCCACCCTGACAAGAGGGAAACTATAAGTAAATGAGGAGGATGATATTCCTTACTTAGGCTAATGAAGCAAAAAATATTAGGCCAGGCCTTTATACTTATTCTTCTCAGTATCCGCCCTTACAAGAGGGAAACTATAATTAATGAGAGGAATGGTACATGGAAATTAGGATTTTGATTGAAATTTTTATCTACAAAACCATATATTATTTTTCTCAATAACCCACCCTTACGTGAGGAAAACTATAAGTTTTGAGAAGTGCAATACTTCGAATGTAGGTTATAATGGAGGTTGTTTAAAATATTTGATTTCTTTTATTATTATTGAAAGGAAATAATTATTATATTACTTTATTAAAAATAAGGAATTGAAATGAAATGATATTTATGATTAAATTTTTAAATAAACCATAAAATTAGTTTATCATCCAAATATATTCCCTTATTTGATGAAGTATGAATTTTTCCTTTAAAAAATAATAAAATCAAATAGAAAAATAAGAAATTTTAATAAATATTGTCAACCCCCTTGAAGACTATTAACACATGTGTATAAAAGGTACCCTTAAAACCCCTCCAAGATAAAATTATTAAAGAGGTTACAAACTTGTCTTTTTATTTTCTCCTTATTGGCCAAAAACATAGGCACTAAAGAAGAAAAAGACAACAATATTTATTTGATAACTATTAATGTGAAGAATATATCACTATTTGGTACTAGTTTTAAAAAAACTAGTCAAATAGAAGATATTTTCTTCAAATAATGAAAAACTTGGAGAGAGCTCTTGGGGATTTGTCAGGGTCCAAAAATCAAGCTTTACAAAAGATGAAAATTTTAACAGAGATAAGGTACTCCAATACTTCTAAAAAATACATGACCCGATCTAGATGTACCATCGAAGGACTCAAAGGAGAATGTAACTCACAGTACTGAGTAATCAAAGATTAAATAAATTCAAAAATGAGGGAATCATCTACAAAAAAGAGAAAGGAGCACTCCAAAAAATTGCTTCGTTTTCCAAGGTAGGACTCCCAAAAAATGGTTTTCGAACAACAAGGAAGACACTGCGGCTATTCTACATGCTCTTCAAAAGGAGCATGATATACCTGTGATATTACTGCATTCGAGAGGTAAAAAAGGAGATAATTATAAAAAAAATAATACCTTGTTTTCCTGAATCACAATACAACAGACGACTAGTAAGGAGTTTGAACTTTCAAATGGTGCAGGGAGAGAGAGGAACATCAAGTGGATGCCAAGTGTTCTATGTACTTAAAAAAATAATATAGATATGTGAAAGAAGTAGCTCTAGAATCAATATTCACTCAACACAACTATAGCATATTCAAAAAAAAAATGATGCCAAATAAAAGCTTTGGTTTAGAGAGCAATATTCATACAACTTATATAAATATTTGAATAATAAAGTTGAAGCTTCTGATAACGGATAGAAAGTGAGCTTAGAGTTTAAGTGTAGAGAAAAAATCTTAAATATTTGGCCTTCGCTGAGCTCTAATATTATTTCAAATGACCGTTGAGGAATACGAAAAAAATCGTCACACTCCAAGCTTTAGATTTATGCAATGTTGGAGAAGATCTTGCCACATATTATATTAAGATCTATTTTAATTAATGAGTCAAACATATGATAATAAATATGTGAGGAGAGTAATTAAAAAAACTTTTGATCTACTTCAGAACAAAGATTTGGGAGAAAAAAAATATTGAATGATATCTATGAAAATGAACACTGAAAAAGATCATTGTTTCCCAACGACGCTCCAGTTTGTGAGACAAAAAAAAAATTGAACGATCCCCACGAAAATGAATGGTGACAATAAAAAAACCATCACTGGCCAACGACACTCCGGCTGGAAGGCCCACATCGTAGTGTCTAGCAGAGGGAGAACTTCATGCGCTTCCGCAACCAATGTAAGCAACCGTCGACAAAACCAAATGAAAGGAGAAATATATATATTGCCTTTGAAAAATGGCAAAAAATATTTCAAAATTTTTCCTATGAAGCAAATATCAACACTCTTTCTTTTAAAACATAAGGAGAATCTATTATGGTAAAATGAACTTGTGAAACAAAATTAGATAGAACCATACATAAAATTTCAAAAATTATAGATAAAAGGAGAGCAATCTACAATATCTATGAAAATAAAACTCCTTATTAAAAAAAGATAAGAGATAAGAACTAGATTCAGAAAATTCCTTCAAGAGAGAATGCTAAGTAGAATCTATCCTGCTCTGGTACCATGTTAGAATTTCCCAAGAGTAGAACTACAAAGCATTACAATATTGAAGAAACAAAAATAGAATTGATTGATTATTCCATGGATCAACTTTGTATAAATAACAAAGTTGATCATTGAGATCCGTTGGATTACAACAACTCATCAAATCTGATGTAGACTATAACTAAGAGTTCACCTAACTCATGAAGGAGTGGAAACTCAAGTAAGTCTATCCTAGTAGAACTTAAGAGAATAATTACTTATTCTAATATTTCTTCTTTTGATGAGCATGCCTACATTATTCCCTTTGTCTAGTTTTGGCTAATTGACTCCCTTTTTCTCCTTTTAGCCAAAAAAATTTGGGGTGACCTTCATATGGACTTGTAATATTATATAATATTATGGAATCCTTACCTAAAAACATTGTACCCCTTATTTTCTTCCTCTATTGTTCTTGGATTTTATTTCATTGGCATATTGCAAGTACCATTTGTAACAAGACTAGGGTATATAATGTACTACAAATCCAATAACTAAAAGAGGATGGATTGGTTTCCAAAACCACCCATTAGATTGAGGGGTATATCCATGGCCCTTAAGAAACTTGAAATCCTACAAATAGTAGAGTACTTTTACATACCACCATGAAGGATCTAGGGTTCCTACTTATAGTGAGGTTTGGCTTATCTACCAGCAAAAAAACTATGTTACTTTATATGTATTATTCAGCTTAGCATTACCTCATGGCACATGGAGCTTTGAACTTGCTAGAAATTTTTGGAATAGGCCTTCCCTTGTTGGAATAATTATCACTTTCCCAACATAAACTACTTGATATATGGAAGGATATTTATGTCCTCTCATATTGCTTAGCTCTATAATATATTTTTTATAAAAAATATTCCTTTAGGCTAGATTTACCTATTGTAGTGAAATCTTTAGGAGAAAAATTTCTCACTTGGAGAGTAGTTTTGTTTGAATTTCATGAGGCATAGTAAATGAAGCTCCCCTTTTATAGACCTCAACCATTAGGAAAGTCATTTTTGTCCCCTATCTCATAAATCCTTATTTCTATTGGATATTTTTGGCAAGTTGATGTGAATTGATCTTTCTCGCATAGCTAAATTAACAAAAGTATGATTATTTTCTATTTTTCATATGTTCAATCATGGCAGTTATATCTTAATTAATTTGATGGATTTATTTGTGATGGGTGATAATATCTATGAGGAGATAAATTTTCAATGGTGTTGCAGCCTATCGACTATTTTTGGCTTGTACGGATATCCTTCCATATTTAAGCACATCATCAATATTATTGTAAAATATAACATAATTGCATGGTAGAAGAGATTTGGAATTGTACCAAGGCACATGATCCACATTCTTAGTTTTTAAGTATTTATTACATCCAATTGGGAAGGTCATATGACTTCTTAGTTCCTAAAATAAATCCCACCTATTAGATTCATGCACTTGTTGTGGAGATTTCTCTATCACACTTTTTGATATGGCATGCACCTTCTATGTGTCATCCATCATGATATTGTGTGCAATCACCTTGCAGAAAATGTTAAAGAATACTTTCCTAGGTAATAATCAAGTGTCTATGTTTCTTGAAAACTTAATATTGAACTATGTATTATCTTAAATATCAATTTTTTGTGGGATACTGATGCAGGAGCATCTAGTGGAATCTGATGCAGAGGCATCCAGTTGTAGGAGAGCCACTTCAAAAAATTTGGCTAAGGAGGAAAAACGTCATGATTTCATGATGTGTCACAAAATCGTGACAGAAAAAGGAGAAGAGGGCGAGGAGGAAAATCTATCGCGATATCACGATAGAAAAAGTGTCACGATATCGCGACACGACGAGGAGAGAGGGGCCGATGGAGAAAGCTATCGTGATATCGCGATAGCAAATGTGTCGTGATATCGCGACACAAGCAAGGAATGGAGAAGTAGCCAAGGGGAAGAAGTCGAGATGTCATGATTTCATGACATGTCACAAAATTGTGACTGTCGCGATATCACGACATCAGAGCAGTAGCCAGGGGGAAGCAGTGTGTCATGATTTCATGACATGTCACAAAATCATGACTGTCATGAAATCAGGACATCGAAGCAGCAGCCAAGGGAAAGCAGTTGGGATGTCGCAATTTCACGACATGTCATGAAATCATGACTGTCACAAAATCATGACCTAGGAGCACCAACCAAGAGAAAGCAGTGGGAATGTCATGATTTTGTGACATGTCATGAAATCGTGACTGTCTCTAAATCACGATGAAGAAGGGCAGCCATGAGGGGGCAGTTGGGAATGTCGTGATTTCATGACATGTCACGAAATCGTGATTGTCATGAAATCGTGACCCGAGTAAGAAAGCAGAGGGCGATAAATAAAAGACGTGAAATTGTGACATGTTGTGATTTCATAGTATGAAGTGAAAAAGAGGAGCGAGGAGAAGAAATGTCATGATATCACAACCAAAAAAGAGAAAGAAGGGCAGGATGAGGAAGATGTCACGATATCGTGACATGTCGTGATATCGTGACCCCTGCTACAGTGCAGCTGGAGGAAGAAGACGACAGAGGTCAGAAAGCGGTTGTAGAACAAGGATGCAAAGGAAACACTAATTGCAATATAACCAAAACCAAATGCGCTTAAGTCCTAGAAACGTAAAGTGCATGAAATGGAAAAGAAACGCATTGGAAGAGACACAAGAAAATGGATAAAACATAACCCTTTCATTAATATCCCTTGATATTTATTACAATGACGTCTCCTCCCTTTTCGGGGGCTAGGAGCGTTAAAAGAATTTGATTACAATCACTCAATGTTCCTCTTTCCGCGTGCCCACGATTGCAATGGGCGGGCCAAGATGATGTCGTCGCTGATGTCGATGAGTTCTTCACCTCCGCTACTTCTCCTGTGAACAAAGAAACAACCAAGATGTCAGTAGCACCTACTGCAAGTGAAAAGTGTTTGTTCTTCTAAAATCATCAAAAGATGCATGCAAACATTTATCTAAAACAGTAAACAAAATGATTCTAAACAGCCTCGAAAACTTGCCGAAGATAGAAAATGTTACCAACAGGCCATTGCCACTGATACAGTCGGCCAATATGCTTTCAACTGGAAATCATCCCTGGGTAGGACGATTTCTGACTGTAAATCGTCCCTGGGTGGGACGATTTCTTCTGTGTTGGGGAATCCAAACTGACACGCTCCAATGTTGACTCCTAAGGTCTCCAAAACACCTGCAGATAGGGGGGTTATGTAATTGGGGCCATTTTGGGATGACCCAGATGGTCGGATTCTCCCAATTTGGCCTCTACCCTCAAGAATTTGATATCACCTCCTGCAAGTTAGTGAAACTACAAAACGACACAAAACATACTAGAATCTGATCAAAGGTTACGAAATTGCAGCTATGAATTCACCAAACAGAAAACACAATATGCAAGATGAGAAAATAAACTAGAATGCTTCTGAAATAAAACTTAAGAAAAGTGCGGGGATGCCCAAGTGGGCCTCCCACCGTTGGCACTTGATTCCAGCGCCAATCCACTAGGGATGGGCCCAAAACCTCTTAGGATTGGGGGGTCAGCGAATTGGTTGATTCAGGTGTCCATGTGTTGGATTTAGGTCTGATTCAAGCTTCCAAAAGCCACCCAACAACCTCCCTTGCAAAAGAGATTGGTGGATGTGGGAAGGTGAACCAAAAGGGATGCAAGTGGGTCTTCAACTTGGCAGCACTTCGTTGCTTGAAAACTCCTTCAACCTGTATATCTTGGGTGAGAAAAGTCCCACCTTTTATAGACCCATGGGGTCTCTTTTGGGAGGGAAGCACAAATGCCATGTGTTGGTCATAGGCGCCATGTGGCATTCTTGTCTTCCCATGAGGGAGGGGAGTCCTCCATTGACTTGGGCTTTCATAACTGCCCTTGTGATAGTCCTCAAACGGTCTATTTATCCACTCACACACGCGTGTGAGGTAGGAGTCATCAACTGACTGTTCTGGGCTGCCACTTGGCCTCATTTGTCTTTTTGCCCATTAAACTTGGAAATCGTCCTTATTGGAGACGATTTTAGAAATCGTCCCTGGGTGAGATGATTTCAAGTTAGCAATCGTCCCTGGGTGAGATGATTACTAGGCAAAGTGTCTAAGTGTGCCAGATTGCTTCTTGACCTCACAAAATTGCTATGAAAGTGGTTAAGACCACCGTTTGACCTCTGAGGGCTGCCCTGGGGGCTGTGTTTGTCAAAGCGATCAGTTTTTGCAGTCACATAATCGGATTGGTGCTATTTTGGTGTCTACACCCAAGGTGCAGTAAAAGCGAACGATTATCTAGAAGCATGGGAAACGAAGAGGATGGGTCACACAGAATAATCTAACAAGGAGCGGAGGTCAGAGTGATCTAACAGGAAGTGGCGATGATAGGGGCCATGCGAAGTGGAGCCATAAATCAGGTTGGTGCTCTGATTTTTATGGCAGATGTTTGAGAGGGTCGGGGCCTCTATAAAAACCCAGTTTTTGTAATAGGTTAGGGGGTGGTGGATTTGAGAACGCAGTGAGAGAATAGTTTGAGAGAAAACCAATCCAAGTGCTGGTTGTTGTAAAGCCTACGGGTTGTTTATGTAAAGAAAATTTTAGTTAATGAATGAATTTTTTTGGAATTGTGGGATTGCGTTTTCCCGTCCGCCATCAAATGGTATCAGAGCTAGAAGATTCTGAGTGCGTAGCAGATTTGATGAATGTGAGGCAATTTGTGCTAGGATCTGTGGTAGGGTTCTAAGAGAGAGGAGTGAGTTTAGGATCCCTGAGCATGTGAGCAGAGCATCAAAAGTGAGGCAGCCACACTAGGATCGATTAAGCTTTGTGAGTAAAGTGAAGAAAAATGCCTCCATGAAGAAGCCATGGCGGTGAGGAAGGTATGATGACAATAGAAGAGTTTGAGGCGTTGTAGAGATAATTTAAAGCCCTGTAAGAGGAGTGGCTCAAAATAAAATTGTAGAGGCAAGTGAAAGCCCTGCAAAGGGAGCTGCGTAGACAGTGTGAGGATAAACAAGAACGAGGAAGCCAGGGAGAGAGAACTAGTGGGATAAAATATGGAGTTCATCAGAAGATGAAGCCATTGAAGGTTGTAGATGAGGAAGTATGCAGCAGTGGCAAAATCTATTTGGAAGTCAAAAGTTATTCTGTCCAGGATACTGGGTTGTAGCAGGCTACAGAGGTAGGAGAAATTCTGGAGGTGTTGCAGAAGGAGGTGACCAGACAACCCAAAAGTGAAGATCACTTCTCCACCAACCTCGGTTGTCTGATGCAGGAGCATCTAGTGGCATCTAATGCAGAGGCATCCAATTGCGAGAGAGCCACTTCAGAAAAGTTGGCTAAGGAGGAAAAATGTTGTGATCTCATGACGTGTCACAAAATCACGATAGAAAAAGGAGAACAGGGCGAGGAGGAAAATCTATCGTGATATCGTGATAGAAAAAGTGTCACAATATTGCGACACGACAAGGAGAGAGGTGCCGATAGATAAAATTGTCATGATATTGCAATAGCAAATGTGTCACGATATCATGACACAAGCGAGGAACAGAGCAGTAGCCAAGGGGAAGAAGTTGGGATGTCATGATTTCGCAACATGTCACAAAATTGTGACTGTCATGATATCACGACATCGAAGCAGTAGCCAGGGGGAAGCAGTAAGTGTGTCACGATTTCATGACATATCATGAAATCGTGACTGTCGCAAAATCACGACATCGAAGCAGCGACAGAGGGAAAGTAGTTGGGATGTGATTTTGTGACATGTCGCAAAATCACGACCTAGGAGCAATAGCCAAGAGAAAGTAGTGGGAATGTCATGATTTTGTGACATGTCACAAAATTGTGACTATCATGAAATCACGATGAAGAAGGGCAGCCATGAGGGGGCAGTTGGGAATGTCACAATTTTGTGACATGTCGTAAAATTGCGACCCGAGCAGGAAAGCAGAGGGCGATAAAGAAAAGACGTCATGAAATCATGACATGCCACAATTTTGTGACACAAAGTGGAAAAGAGGAGCGAGGAGAAGAAATGTCATGATATCGCAACATGTCATGATATTGCGACCAGAAAAGAGAAAGAATGGCAGGATGAGGAATATGTCGTGATATCATGACATGTCGCGATATCGTGACCCCTACTACAGTGCAGATGGAGGAATAAGACAACAGAGGTCAGGTGACGGTTGCAGAACGAGGACGACACATTGCACCCAGGTTGCAGTAAAAGTGGGCGATTACCCAGAAGCATGGGAAACAAAGAGGATGGGTTGCTGATGGGTGACCAAAAAACACACTTCTTCAAACCCTACTTTTTCATTAAGAAATCTAAAAAATACATGTAGATAAACAGCCCGCAGGATTTTACAATGACCAGCGCTCGGCTTGGTCTTCTCTTCTCACTTCTACGCTCTAAGTGCGTTCTCCGATCCACCACCCGACTAATACAAAAAACTGGGTTTTTATAGAGGCCCCGACCCTCTAAAACACCTGTCACACATTAATCGGGACACCAACCCGATTTATTACAAAGACTGGGTTTTTATAGAGGCCCCAACCCTCTGGAAATTCAACATGAAAATTGAGACACCAACCCGATTTAAAACCCCACTCCGCATGGCCCTGTCATCGTTGGTCCCTGTCAGATTCTCTGCGTGACCATCCTTTTTGTTCCCCACGCTTTTTGGTTCTTATTCATCTTGACTGCTCTCTAGGTGCCACATGTCATTCTGGAATGATCCCCAAAAATACCGCCTACCACGGCTTCCCGCCATCTCTTTATCCTTCTCTGTCTTCTTCTCTCTTCGTCGCAATATCGCGTTTTAGCCCCCTTGTGCTCATTTGCATTTTTGGTCATGATATCACGATAGGTCGTGATATCATGACCTTTCCACCTTCATGCCTTAATTTCTAATTCTTGTCATGATATCACGACGTCGCGATATCACGACGTCCTCACTTCCCTGCCTTCTTGCTAATTTTTCGTTGCAACATCGTGACATCGCAATATTATGACATCACAATATCGCAACCTCTCTGTTTCTCCCTTAGACTGCTTCTCCACTGTCATGATTTCATGACGTCATGATATCGCTACATCACGATTTCATGACCTCCCTGCTTCTCCGTTGTAACACCCAGTTTATGTCATGATTTCACAACGTCATGAAATCGTGACGTCGTAATTTTTCTACCACTCCTGACCTCTGCCTCTACCTCGCCGCTGCTTCGCTCATTGTCACGATTTTGCGACAGTCACGATTTTGTGACATGTCACAAAATTGTGACCTCTCCATTGCCTTTGCTTTGCTACTGCTTCGCTGTCACGATTTCACAACATTTTTCCCACTATCCCTCCTTTGCATTTTTCTATCGTGATTTCACGACATGTTGCGAAATCGTGACGTTCTTCTTCCTCTGCCTTAGAAAAAATTTTCTTGCCTTCTTCTTCTTCTTCTTGAGCCAACTCTTCTGAAGTGGCTCTCCTGAAACTAGATGCTTCTACTGGAGGTGCTGCTGGATGCTCCTGCATCAGACACCCAAGGTTAGTGGAGAAGTTATCTTCACTTCTGCATGGTATGGTTGTTGCCTCCTCATCTACAGAATTTAATGGCTTCAACTTCTGAAGCACTCCATATTTGCTTCTGCCAGTTCCTTCTTCTTGGCCTCTCCTTTTCAGTTTATCCTTACATAGCTCCTTTTGCAGGGCCTTCACTTGCATCTAAAAATCTCTTATGAGCAGCTCCTCTTGCATGGCTTGCACTTGCTTTTGCAGCGCCTTGAACTCTTTCATTGTCATCATTTTTTTTTCAATTACGTAGAACAAAAAAAATCATGTGGTCACACTCCATGGATTCCAAACTTTCCTCTCAGCACCCTCCCACAGATCCTGGCACAATTGCCTCATGTTCGGTGAATCTGCTGCGCACTCAGAATCATTGGATCTGATACCACTGATGGGTGACCAAAAAACACACTTCTTCAAACCCTAATTTTTCATTAAGAAATCTATAAAATACATGCACATAAACAGCCCATAGGCTTTTACAATGACCAATGCTCGACTTGGTATTCTCTTCTCACTTCTATGCTCTAAGTGCATTCTCCGGTCCACCACCTGACTAATACAAAAAAATTGGGTTTTTATAAAGGCCCCGACCCTCTAAAACACCTATCACGCATTAATCGGGACACCAACCCAATTTAAAACCCCACTCCGCATGGCCCTATCATCACTGCTCCCTATCATATTCTCTGCATGACCATCCTTTTTGTTCCCCATGCTTTTTGGTTCTTGTCCGCCTTGACTGCTCTCTGGGTGCCACATGTCATTCTGGAATGATCCCCAAAAATACCGCCTGTTGTGGCTTCTCGCCATCTTTTTCTCCTTCTCCGTCTTCTTCTCTCTCCGTCGTGATATCGCGACATGTCACGATATCGTGACGTGTCAGCCCCCTTGCACTCGTTTGCATTTTTGGTCATGATATCATGACAGGTCGCGATATCGTGACCTTTCCACCTTCGTGCCTTCATTTCTAATTCTTGTCGCGATATCACGACGTCGTGATATCGCGACGTCACGATATCGTGACGTCCTCGCTTCCCTGCCTTCTCACTGATTTTTCATCATGAAATCGTGACGTCGCAATATCACGACGTCGCGATATCGTGACCTCTTTGCTGCTCCCTTAGACTGCTTCTTCGCTGTCGTTATTTCACAACGTTGTAATATCGTGACATTGTGATTTCACGACCTCCCAGCTTCTCTGTTGTAACACCTAGTTTGTGTCATGATTTCATGACGTCACAAAATCACAACGTCATAATTTTGCTACCGTTCCTGACCTCTACCTCCACCTCACCACTGCTCCGCTGTCGCGATTTCATGATAGTTGTGATTTCACGACATGTCACGATTTCACGACATGTCATGAAATCGTGACCTCTCCATTGCCTTCGCTTTGCCACTACTTCGCTGTCGCAATTCCGTGACATGTCACGATTTTGTGACATGTCACGATTTTGTGACATGTCACAAAATCATGACATTTTTCCCACTGTGCCTCCTTTGCATTTTTCTATCATGATTTCATGACACATCGCGAAATCATGATGTTCTTCTTCCTCTGCCTTAGAAAAAATTTTCTTGCCTTCTTCTTCTTCTTCCTGAGCCGACTCTTCTAAAGTGGCTCTCCCGAAACTAGATGCTTCTGCTATAGGTGCTGCTGGATGCTCCTACATCAGTTACACAAAATAATCTAACAGGGAGCAGCGGTCAGAGAGATCTAACAGGAAGCGGCAATGACAGGGGTCATGCAGAGTGGAGCCATAAATTGGGTTGGTGCTCCAATTTTTGTGGCAGATGTTTCAGAGGGTCGGGGCCTCTATAAAAACCTAATTTTTGTAATAGGTTAGGGGGTGGTGGATTGGAGAACGCAGTGAGAGCGTAGTTTGAGAAAACCAAGCTGAGCACTGGTTGTTGTAAAGCCTACGGGCTGTTTATGTAAAGGAAATTTTAGTTAATGAATGATTTTTTTTGGAATTGTGGGATTGCGTTTTCTCGTTCGCCATCAGATACCTCCTAAATGGTATGGAATTTCTTACAATAGTTGATGATATTTGAATTGATGATGTATGTTAGTTTGTTCTTAGTACATTTTACTCTTAGCTATAGGTTGTTGCAACTTTTCCATGTGTTTGATTTGAAGTTTGACATCTTTTAACAAGGTCAAAAATATTTTAGAACCTTCTTACCTTCCATAAATATTTGATTTAATGGTCTATGCTTCTTTGGTCCAAATATATTTTTATTCTACATGACTCCATCCATGTGACTAGACCACATTTATTCATAACAACACATATCCTTTTGATCAGTCAAATAACAAGGTTACCTTGAGTTTCACTTCATGGATTGGATGACCCTCCTTGTGTTGAAAGACACTTCAATTTTTTTTTTAAGCAAAAAACCCCTTGTGGGGCCACCTTGGTCTAAGAGACCATGAAAAAGGGGTTCTACACCGTCAAAGTCACCTGGGAGTCACACCCGACCTTGCTTGCACCAAAATTATCAATTGGATTTTGGATACCCAATTCAAATTTTTGGTAGGGTGGAGATTTGAACATGGGACCTCCCTTGGAGGATTAGCCTCTCCTCTCCAACTCACCTACAACACCTAGGTAACACTTCAATTTATATATATATATATATATCCCATCTCTTATTTTTTTAATATTTACAATATATACATCATAACTATGATAATGGATCATCCTATCCTAGCTTGGTTGAATACTTTGTTGAAATATTACCCTCGTGTCTCAAATATCCATTACTCTAGGTGGTCATTCAAGATGTGCAAATACACTTCTTCCATGATAGGTCTAATTTTGTCAACTCTTATTTAGCTATGTAGGCTCACTCATGACTAACCTTCATAGAGGGAACTCGTTCCATGTGGTGCATGTGGAGAGGTTCTAATATGATCTTCAATTTGGTCCCATATCAAGTTTAGAGCAGGATGTGAGTCCATCCTAGGGATAGATATCCTATGATATTGGTTTTAAAGTCCCTTGAAAGGTATATGCCACATGTGGCTAGTAAATTAATCATTGTTATATATTTTTGCATTGTTAGGCAAGAGTAATCTTGGAGAGCTATGGAAAGGTTCCGTACTAATCCAAATATTAGTACTAGACTTCCATATAACTAAACCACTCTATTACTGGTAGGATCATATACTTAATCGAGTGCATTTACTACCCTTTTGGAAATTACTGACATGCTTGACCTAGAGTCCACCAACTAGTTATTTATCATCTTGTCTCCATGAATCAAGATTAGATAATATGAATAAGGTTTAGACCAAATTGATTCTAAACTTGAGACTTGTAGCATAACATGTGTCTTTTGTCTACTTACCTCTTTTTTCTTTTGTAGGGTCTTCTCTAAATGCTTCATTTTGTTAGCTTTTTATACATGTAATGGGATATAACAATCACAAGATGTAGAATAATAAGAAAGAAAGCAAATATGTGAGATAACTAAAATATGTTATAAAGAGAAATGATAGAAACTATTTAAAAGTAGCTATGGAGGAAATGAACACTCAATTATCTAAACTACTGCTCATTGATGATCTATGATATTATAGCTCACACACTCCCTACACTACTACATTCTACCGCACTCTCTCAGACTATATCACACTATCTACCACATATGGAAATTTATATAGGAAGATAGGTTCCTTGGCCAACACTCTACCTAGATGTACAAGGGACACCTTGCACATATACAACATCCACATTAACACTTGTGCATTTATTAAATTGCATGAAGTAACTAGATAAATTCCCCCTAAAGTAATCTAATGTACTAAGTATGTACCAATAAAGGTATAGTTACATGACCCAAATGACGTAATATAATATATTTCTAACATCCCCCTATTTTACAATATTTGGGTATTGAATACTTTAGTCTTCAATGTGGATCTTCCTCTTGACCTTGAGATTATGATTCTTCTTCTCTGATTTTTGTAACCTATTAAAGCAAGCACTTAGTATATTCATAACCTGTTATTCATGCTTAAAGACATTTTATTTCATAATCGACTATTGATTCTTTTAGATATTTAATTTATTCTATCCTCTGATCTAGATGTCATTTTTTATTTCCTTTTCTATACTACAATTGGGGATAACTGGTAGGATGCTAAAATTGTTGCTAACAAATATTTTGATATTTTTGTGACTGAAATTGGTTCCCATTGTTCATCTAATTTCCTTGATTTTGATTTTTAGGATTGAGCCTACTATAGCTAGTACTATGGCCTTTCCTCTTGCATATCTAACAATACCTATTGTACCATGATTTTCATCATTTTGATGAAGAAGCAATATTTCCTTGTGTATTATCTTTAGATGCCAATGTAGTATTAGATATCTCATATTTAACTGTATTTTCTACTTCATATTCCTATAGAATATTGACTAATCAAAAGAAGTATTTTTACTTAGAACTTGTAAATATGTTACCAAATGTTTATAGTTGTCTCAAAGTGCTCTCATGGTTACATGAGTAAGAAGTTCATCCTTAACTATTTCTCCTAAGGTAAATTATTCTCTTTAATATATGCTACCTCTCATTGTTCATCTTTAATGAAGTTGAGTCTGAATATGGATAATAGTTGCCTTATTATTTCCTTCAAATATTTTCTCTAGGCTTTTCCATGCATCTAAATATGATTTTGCTAAAGTGATATGGGATTGTATCTCATCAGTGAGAGCACAGCTTATTATCATTAGAGCCTTTGAATCATTTTCTACAAACTTTAGGATTTCAATATCATCTATGGTAGGTATTTGTGTTTTCCCTTTGATAATATCTCAAAAAATTTCATATACTAAAATAGCTTTCACTTTATTCTTCTAGGAGAAATAATTAGGACCCTTGAGTATTTGAGATTCTACTAGGAAGAGTTTTTTTGATGCCATTTAAATTTCCTAATATCAATTATTAGATTCTATAGAATTTCATATGACTCCCTAGTATATTTTTTAATAAGATATAGTGCTTTAATAAATTGTAGTTCAATTCTGGTTGATTTTGTAAAGTTTTTGTAAATATCAAAATCAAATTTTCTTATCCCTTATTGATCCTATTGAACTAAGCAATTTTCCAAATTTAAAGAGGTTTTAGTGTTGGATTTCTTTTGTCTCTTTTGAGAAGTTTTGAGACAATAATATTATAAATTTTCAACCATTGAAATGCTTTGATAAACCTCTCTTTAATATCCCTTTAATATTTAATTTAAGCGTATCTAATTTCTAATAAATTAATTTGATGTAATAACCCTTATAAATTCCTAAATTTGGAAAAAATTGACAACAATAATATATGCCAATATTTAAGATTAATATTCATTATAAATGCTTAATACTCCTAATTTTAATATTGTAAATATTATACTAGTATGATAAATTATTCCCTTTGAGGTATGAATTTCAATATGATTAAATTTCTCTAAGTTTTAAACCTTATAACTCTTGATCGACTGTAATATCTTACATTTAATATTTGTCAATCCAAGGTAATCAAGGTTAGATTTAAAAATTAGGACTCCAATATAGATTGTACCATGGGGATCAATTGCAAGCTTAATTCAAATCTCTTTTAGTTTCAGGTTGTGTAAAAAAGTAATGATTACAGTGATCATAAATTAAATTGTGTAGGAATAAAAATAAAATGTAATTTATGATTTATGTAGTATATATGATATTTACCTATTGATGATTTGATCTATTTATGGGGATAACTAATAATAATTACGTACTGATGAGGATTCTTGTGCAACTAGTTTGAATTATCTATTTTTACTTTCTGATCTATGATAATGCAATTTAATTTATTTTATATTCTAAGGTTAATTTTATGTACTAACTATTTCTAACCTATTGTAGGGGTGAGATATTAGAGACTAGCTTTAGGAGTGGGCCCTACCTCCTAAAGGACAATTTAAGTCTTTCTACCATAAACTACTTTATCTTAGTAATTAATATGCATAACTACTACTAACATTATTCTATTCAATGGATGGAGGAAAAATACAATTACAACTACATAAAAGAAAACAAGTAGTAAATAACACAAATGATACAGTTAGCATATGTGAAAAGTAAAATGTTTCTTTTATTCATAGAAGTTCAAATATACATGCTAGTGCATTTTATCATAAATTGTACATACATTGTCTAGACTTCAAATATTTCTTTATTAGATAGGTGATTGATGATTAGACATTTTCAAAGGTATTCCTATGTAATATATAATATGACTTGGACAATTCTGAATATAACTCTTCCACATATTTTTCCATGTGGTATTGTGGACTTGATAATGCGACAACTATGTACTTAACAAAAACAATCTAATTATTCTAAACATACACAATTTCCTAATCCTCCTTGGACTCAGTAAATAGCCTAAGTGGTCGAAGTGGTAATACATGAATGAACTTAACAAAAAAATACTAATTTGAACATTTCACAAGATATACAATGTAACTATATGCCCATTTATTCTCTGGAAGGACATAACAATCTTGCATCAAAATCTTTACAACATAACAATATTATAATTATACAACTTTATAAAATACTTTTCAACAATTTTATTATTCACAATATCCTCATGAATAATATTTGATAATTCAACTAATCATGTTGACTGAAAATATTTTGTAACATCTGCTACCGTGTGAGAGTGTCATGCTATCACTGATGTGGCACGCAACATCGAACAATTGACTTGGTAAAATTTCTTCTGTAATTGCTTGTAAAAAATTTCTTCAATAGTAGTCTTCAACAACTACCTTCTATAACATACTTTAGTAACTATCTTTTGTAACCATCTTCAACTACTGTATTTTGCAATAGTCATCAGATATTGTATTCTGTAACTATGTCTAGAGGTTTCTTAATCCATTATCCTTTTGTGAAATATTCTTCAACACTTTCCTCTATAATCATACACAACTTAACGCGTATTTTTCATGAAATACATATATTTGTGAGATTAATCATATCTATAATTTTAACTGATAAATCACACCAAATTGATAAAATTTAAAAAAACTTTCCTTTCAAAATATGTAAGAAATAGTTTAGGTTTTATCTTTATAAGTAGGATAGGGTTTTTAAAATATATATATATATATATATATATATATATATATATATATATATATATATATATATATATAATAAACAAGCTTGTAAAATTATAGACTTATAAGTTTATCTTTATGAGAAAAGCTTGAACGAGGATCAGAAAAGAATTAAATAAGACATAATAAAATTATTTAGGAAAAGAAAATAATCTTTACCCAAAAATCAATTATCTAGTAGATACCTAGAATGTCCACGCCTAAACTATAAAAATCCACAAAGCGAGACATGAAATCTCGAAATCCTATATTTGTTATTTCAAAATCTTCTTCTCGTCTCAGAAGAGCACACTAACTAAAACATCAACGTTATGTAAATGCATATGAGATCAAAGCACACTAACTAAAACATCAACGTTATGTAAATGCATATGAGATCAGAGATTAAGAGGAGGATCCGAGTGAAGCACAAGATTCATGGCAGTGCTTTTGTTTGTCACAACACCTCTGTGAAAAGCATTTCTGTACTTGCCTTTCTCAATTGTGTGCACCCCAATTAATGTTAACCGAATTAAACATTTCAGAATTCAAAACAACTAATGTTAATGTGTCATTATGATCTTATGCCTTACACGTAAGACCAAATTAGGAAAGGTAAAAGAAAATTAGAGCTGTCTATAGTTCGTACCACGAGAGATTCTCCGAGGTTGATGACAAGAGCATTGGGGGAGAGGTGCAACGGCGATCCAACGCCCATCCTTGTTCTGCACTTGCAGGCCATCACAGATATTATCTTTAACCAGAATAGTGATAGCGCCATGGTCCTTATGTGCGTGAGTGCCCAGCACCATGTCAGGCTGTGGGCAGGGGGGATAGTAATTCGCTCTCGAGAATAAGTTATACTCTGCAAATTCCTTGCCCAGATCTTCCTCAGCCCTGCCCATATCTTCTGATATAATCTTCAGCAAACGCTTCATCAGCCCATCCGATTTTTCCCTAAACATGTGTATCTTTCTACTGCCAATCAAAACAGATTAGACGCCTATTTTGCAGAAACGATAACTTCATTAGGTTTGAAATTATTTTCTATTTAAAATTTAAGTTTTCATTTAAAATTTAAAGAGTTAAAATTTAAAAAAAAAATACTCATAAGTATAATGATACTTACCACATCACCAGGATAACACCTATTGGATTGTGGATAATATTGCTTAAAACATAATTGTCAAGGAAGTAAGTTTTCACCTGTAGTCTTCTGGGGTTGAGGGCCAGAGATGAGGGGCTTTGAGGGAGGGAGGTGCGAGGAAAGCATAGATAAAATCCATCCAATCAGTATGCTGTCCTCTAAAGCTATCGATGAGGCCATAGCCGGCAATCTGGTCGCTTCTCTCCTCATCTCGTTACCATTTCATCTTCTCCTCCACTGGCAGCTCAAAAAACTGTCTCGCCACTCGCCTCGCATTCTCCACCACATTTACAGGAATACCGTGATTCACCACCTTTCTCCAGATACATCTCAGGAAGTCAATAACTATATCAGTCTCATATAATCTATAATTTTATTGATGTTAAAAACTATAACTATTTTACTTTTAAACATTACTATTACTTGAAAGAATCCCCATTCTTGTAAGGCAGCAGAAATTTTATGTCTAATTTCCTGTTCCGGTTGGCTCATGTCAATTAAGAGAAGTTCCTCGAACAGGTCGTCTTGAGACAGAGGCCTATCGTTACCCTGCACAAGAATCTCGGCAGGCACATGAACCAGGTTTTGCACGTACTGCTCTACACTGGAAGCCATCTCTAATCAGAGTCCCAAATCAAAGAATACCAAAGATATTAATATACATGGAGATCTAGATTAGAGAGGGGTGAAAGTGATTTGAGAGAATTTCGTCATGAAATTAAGCATCCCTAGGTGTTTAGGGAATTTTTCGTTAATTGTGACGTACCCACCTCACAATTGACATACGGGCACCAATAACCCAATTCACCATTATACTACCCGGTAAATTATTCACAAGCAAATTTTTTCTTTAACGACTCCTTGATTTTATCCTTTCAACAGACTTATTTTAAAATTTATTCTAAAACTATTAACAATAATTTTAATTTGAAATGGTCTCATCAGATGATAACAATAATAATAAAAGTATTATATATAAAAGTACTAAATAATGAGTTTAATTGATATTATCAAAGGTCAAATATTATACAATAGGCAGCCTAGGAGTAAGTAAGAAGTACGAGTAAGAAGCGGGAAGGAAAGTTCAATTAAGGAGCAAGTACAACTTCCTTATGCTCCAAATCCTAAAAGAAACTTATTAGCTAAAGGATTTATGTAAAGAAAACGTAGATGATATAGCAAGAAAATTTACTTTTGAAAATATTTATTGTAAGTAAGGATGTTGTAGTTGAAACTAAGCATGCCCTTGTTGAAAGTATGGATGTAAGTTAATACGTAAGCTCCATGGTACTGGCCAGATGTGTATGAGGTTCAAAATTGAATAAAGTGGAATTTGGAATTGAATTCAAATTACTCTATGACTTTTCTTCCAAAAGGGTTTTTTCTTATTATGTTCTTCAATTCAATTCTTCCAAAATGAATTTTCCTTATAGTGCTCTCCAATTCAAAAATATGGCATAAAATAATGGATGGAGGTCCTTGGCTTAGTGGCAAAGATGCATTATGTTTAAGACCATGGAGTGAGAATTCTTTTTGTGAAGATAGGGACTACTAAAAGGTTTCCCATGAGGATTAGAATTTTTGTACTTATTTATCAACTCATTGGTAAGGAGGTTTTGAAGAATATTGGCAATAGTCTAGGCAAGCTCATTCAAGCAGAACCAACTACTAAGGACAAAAGACATGTATAAATTTGAATATGTGTTACCATGAATATTTCAAAACAATTACAAGATTAAATGTAAGTAAAGAGAATGGGATCAACAATTGGATTATGAAAACATTACATTCTAATTTTGTCAATGTTATGCATGATAAGAGATTGCAAAATGAGGATTTTCTCGGCTCGAGGGAAACATAAATATGAAATAAGAATATCATATCAGGGGAGAAGTTGGGTCAAGTCAAGGATGGTCCACTCCTAAGAATGTGATAAGAAAAATCCCTCTACACCATTAAGTGACCAAGGCCATCATAATTCACTCAAATTAAACCATTAAGTGACCAAGGCCATCATAATTCACTCAAATTAACCATTAGAAGAAAAAATGATATAAGGGATGAGGAGGTACAATGTACAACTTGAAATACGAAAGAGTTAAATGTGCAAAGGAAGTTGGAAGAGGTAAATTTTTAAATGAGTGAGGTAAGTAGCATACTATCTTCATTTTCCTCAAGTAGCATAAAATATTCTCCTTTCAATGAAAATAAATTAATTATAGAGTGTATTTGTTACACTTTAGAGTTTCAAGAATAAAACAATAAAGAAAAGCATATGGAGGATATCCAAGAAAATTTAGGGTTTATAGGGTAGCACAAGAAAGTAATGATTTTAACATTATTCCTTTATCATTGGAAAATAAGGGTGGTACTCAACGCTGGTCTAAATCAATGCAAAAAAAATCTTTATTTATTAATTAAAATGGCCTTTGAGATTTCAGTCCTTCAAGTTTTCAATATACATGTAATAATAGATGCATTGGAATTTTTGTATAACATAAATTTTGCATAGATTCTTGTTATCTAACAAATGGTTGCACATAAAGCATAAAATATCTTTAGACATTCTATTCCAATTAGGATCAAATCATAAACCCATTCTTTTGATTCATAATTTACTCAATAATGGTCATCCAAAGCCATTTTTATTACCAAGATCCTGATATTCTATTACAATTAGGATCAAATCATAAACCCATTCTTTTGACTCATAATTTAATCAATAATGGTCATCCAAAGCCATTTTTATTCTAGTGTATGTGGATCCAAGACCCTGATTTATTCTGTATGGTTGTCATGTTGGGATAAAGTATAATTTGGAGGATAATATATGTAAAATTTTATTCAAAATATTAAATATTTAAAAGAGCAAATGAATATTTGGAATACCAAATCTCTTGGTAATATTAAAAAAAAAAAAAAGATAGAATCCAAACTCAAAAATTTGTAAGAGATTGAATAAATGAATGGAATGGATCAAGATTCATATGCTATATAAAATAACTATTTTTTATGATCATAATGCACTAAAAAGGAGTCATATTGAATCCAAAATTCTAGGGAGAAATGGCTCAAGGAAGGAGATAAAAATACTAAAAAATATACATCCTATAGTAAAAATATATTTTTTCTTTTCATCTCATAAAAAATATTTTAACTCTGGATGGAAGAAATATTTAAGAATAAGAAGATATAAGAAAGGAAGTAATTTAATATTTAAAATATTTTTTCAAGTATTGGACAATATGAGGATGTTTAAGATAATATTTTACAAAATATTCCATCAATTATCACCTAGGGATGATATAAAATCATGATAAATAAGATATTTATTAAGGAACTACCTGAATTAGTTTTCTCTTTCCATTCTAAAAAGGCACTAGTGTATGCCGTAACATGAACCCTTACTACGAACACCTCTGTACGAGACTTGAATATTCCTCGAGACCTTCTCAGGGCCCATTCCAAAAGTGAACGAATAAATATCTTCATTGATCTCAATAGATTCCTTTGAGGCCACTTTGGAACCACCAGCAATAGGAAAGGGCAAATCCACAAATGGTTTTAGAATATCCTCAACAGAAAAGGCATACTCAAAATTCACCTATTTGAAAATAATCAAACCAAAGCCTTCATGAAAATGCCTAGGATATATGTTTTTTTATCCTGAAACATAATGATTTAGCCCTTTGAGATGGAAAAATACAGTTTGATGTATGTTTATGATTCTCAGTCATAGGAGCTTGAAATGAGCATAAATGTTGTAAGTTCCTAGTAGTATAGCCTACATGCATTACCAATAATCAACTCATACTTTTTCCATTTAGGCCCCCAAATTCCAAAAAATAGTCTAATCTATAAGATGTCATTGTATAGACTAAAGTTTCACACGAAAGGTATCTAAACATGAAAATAGTGCATGGAAAATATTAGATTGGAACCATATTCCTAAGGGTCATAGATTTCTTACATGTCATTGCTAGCCTCCAAGATATAAGTTATTCCCAGGTTTGAAGGGAGAATCACCTAGATGGAAGATCCCAATCCACATAAGCAAGGAAAAATGACAGGTTTACAACCAAAAACTAAGGTAAAACAATATCAAGTAAAAAGAGCAAGAAGACCATTGAGAGATAGTATGCGCTGTTGCAAATGAATGCATAGTTGTTGTATACCTTTGTAGGTGTCCAATTATTGGTAAATTTTTTATATTTTCTCTAACTTACAGTGAATATGAAGCTTCACGAATTCATACATGGGTTTTATTCCCAAAAAAAGCTTTTTCCATGCTAAATCAGTGTGTCATCGTCACTATGTTTTCCTTAGCAGTCCAATATTTTATTTGTATTCTATTTGTTCCGAGGGATTTACATTTTATTTTTGGATCAAATTTTAGCAAATTAATTTCTAGACTTGACACAACAATATACTATTCCATTACAATGGATTTAAATATTCATGCATGCTTGTATCAAGCACTTACTATTCATGCTTTATTTTTAGCATTGAAGATTTTTTATTTATTTTTTTAATATGAGAGTATGTTTTTTATGTAAAATATATCCTTTCCATACTCATTAGTTAGTAGTTTCTTTTTAGAATTTTCTAAGAGCATTACAAGTTATGTAAAATATATATTTGACGATCCATTAGTGGAAGACTATACACCAGTCTAAAGATGCTTTCAATATGAAGTGCATGGTTCATAAACTCATCATGTTCAATATATTGGATAAGGGTATAAATGTAGTGGGTAATATATCAAAGAAAAACTATTTGGAATAATATATATGTTTCCAATTAGATTGTAAGCTCAGTATTAAGATCTCGGATCCATGAAAAATTGTGGGTTTAATGATATCATCAAAGAGCTTCATATTTGAGGAATATCCGAAAAAGTATTTAAAAGTATTGTTGTTCAATAATAGTGTTGCATGTCTCTTGTCGCCATGGGCTCCTCTTGTAACACTCAGCTAAATTTTATGATTGGTGTTGTGTATTCCTTTTCTACTATCAATTTTTTCTACTAAATACAAGAAAAAAGAAACTCCAAACTCTCTTTTTTGGTGGTAGAAGTAAACCAAATCTGAGAAAGACATCCAATCCACATAAAAAGTAGAGGGTAAAACCCAAATTTAAATACCCAGTTCCTCCATAAGTTTTATGTGTGTGTCTCTCTCACACTTTGCATTGATAATTTTAGAATAGAAAGTGGTGACAATTAGTTATGGGCATTCCTATACTAAGGAAATGGATGTCGGAGAACAAGTTCAGCATAGTGGGGGTATTGTAGGGCTCAAATTTGGTGAGTTCCTTGGCTTATAACTGCACAAGGTCCTCCATTAAAGCCATCCTCCAACTTATACATGACAAGTATACTATCCCTATCATTTGTTTTAACTCTTTTTTGACAAACTTTTTTTCTCTATCCTTATTTTGGCATTATTGTTTGAAAGAGCAGAATATATGCATAGGAAATAACTTTGGTTGCAATTTTTGGAGCGTCTCTCCACCACTTGTACGAGTAGAACGTGAAGAAATAGAACAATTGCATAACACCATGTGCCTTAGCACGTATTCACATGATATTTTAATCAATATGTAACCAAACATGCTATTGTACTTCCAATGTATCAAACGAAACAAGGCAATAAATGGTTGAATTGGATTATAAATATATAAATATTTTCTATGTAATTTCATTCATTGTAATATTTTCCAGGGAAAGTTAAAATTATTTTAAAAAAAAATTGGTTGGTTATATAAATGCTACATGGTAAGGTTTTTTAATTTAGTTTTAATATTAAAATGATACAAGTTTTACTTAGAAATATACCATAGGAAAATTTGAGTAAACACCACATTTTGAAAATTAAAAAGTAAATACGATGATTGTTACACAAATTTTATTTGATCTAAATTTTTCTTTTAAATATAAAAGAAATATTCATTTGAGTTTTAAATTTTTTTGTTATCCTATATTTTAGTTGTTAAAATACATAAAATATTAACATTCCAATATGTTAGGTCTTATATTTCACCTACATTTTTTTTATGTGATGCCCTAAGAGACCTAAGAGGGTGATTAAACCACCCTCCTAGGTGAGGATCTAAGAGGACAATTAGTATAATTGCCCTCTTAGGTCCTCCCTTAAACTTCCATATTAGACCTAAGATAGAAATTAAAAACCCGCCTCTCATACCTAAGAGGAATATTTAAAACTGCCCTCGTAGACCCTAATAGGGTATTTTTTTGAGGTGATTTTTAACCGTTGTCTTATGACATGGACTTTTAACAATGCCCTCATAGTCAATGGTTGAATAATCACATTTAAAAATAATTAAGGGTGGTTAAAAACCACCCATAAAGCCTTTTTTTGTTGTAGTTGCAAGTCATAAGTGGATTAGAACTACTTCCTTTTCTATTCATCAATTTCTTGTATGACTTGTTTCTTTGATCTTCAAAAATGTCAAGCTTGAACTCATTATTACTGGATGCTTATGAAATAAGAATTTGGAAGAAATAATATAATCTAAATATTAGTCTCTCCTCAAATATTTTATAGTACTTGTTTTTGTAGTAATAGAAGTAAAGTGAATGATATTTTCTACCACAATTTACATGGATGGAAATTATGGCAGTTTACCTTCTCATGACCAAATTTACTACAATAGGTACATACTAAAGATGTCCCAAATTCTTTGTTATCTATATTATGAATATCATGTTTATCTATTTTCCTAATGAAATAATTAAACCATGTGTGCACAATTGAGTCTATTTTACTTCTTTTATAAATTTGTATGAGGGATTTTTTATCAATATTCATTTCTACATTTTTAATATGATCTTCATTGTCTTAATTGGTATGATTATCATCAACTCCCTTTACAATAATATTAGAATATTTTCCTTAAGAACCTATTTTTATCAGACGATTGGTTTGTGAAATTTTAGAAATATTTTTAAATCCTATTGATTCTTATCTTTCGTTTGCATATTATTATCATCCATTGAATTCTCTATCTTAAATCTAGATTTTAAGCAATATTGGTATTTTCCTTTCTCCTTTTATAACTATATTGTTTAATATGGTCTTTGGAGTAGACATCCTTATATATCCCTAGTGTTATGTATTGAAAATAGTTTTGATAGAACCTTTGAAGTAGTCTACCTTATGACTCCCTAGATAAGAGTATGTGAACTAACTTGATAATACCTTTTCAATCATTATGTTTCATAGGATTCCTCAAGTTTACCAAGTGATTTAATTATTCTATAGTCTTGATAAAATTATTTGATAGTAGACATAGCTAGACTTAGATTTTAGATTTATTTTGAGTTGAATCCCTTTTGTCTCCCTAGTGTTTTGAAGATAAATTTGATATAATGTTCAACTCCTAGTTCACTTTATTTATTCTTATGCACTTTTTAATTTGATGAAGTTATCTATGGTTGGATTCCTTTTGTCCCTTTAGTATGAGTATGAGATAAGTATACACAATTAATTCCAAATAGTTTAAGCAATCAATGAACTTCCCTCCTTACCCTTAAGTCTCAATGGAATAGTTTTCTAAATTTTAATAGTTCAGTGTTTAATTTATAACTCCTTATCCTAATGTATAAATTTATAAGGTAATAATATTTGCAAACTAATATTTCAATTTTCCAATATTTTAAGTGTTATATCTTCTACTATGATTATTTGCAAATATTATATATGTATTTCAACTAATATATTTGAAATATCACTTGAAGATATAAAATTGCTTTCTAATTCATAAATGTTGGCTAATTATTATTTATTTAATGCAACAATAATAATTTTAACCTAATATTATTCACCTTATAACTCCTTTAAAATTTAATGAAATCTAATAATCAACTTAAAATTACCTTTATAATGTTGGACGTTGAATAGATTTTATCTTCACTCCTCCAATGGATCTTCATGCATTGTACTCATTGTATGATGGGTATTTAATGCTCTCCTTTTAGTTGATGCCTTATCAATATCGTCTCCTACTTAATTAAGATTTAACATTTTTTAGTGTATGGACTACAATATTGAATATGCATGCTCTCGCTTCTTTACTTTGATATTGTGCACCTTCCAAATTAATCTCTTAATAGGTCTACATCCCTTTTTGGGATACAATACACTTGACACATTACTATACCTTCTTCCTTATTTATTCTCTTGCTACTTAGTGCATATGTTGTTCAAATATGTCAGTAGCAAATAGATGTTATAATATCTATGAGTGTTAGTTGGTGAGCCTTCAATGATATTCCTTTGAATTAATTATTAATATATATTCAACCTCAAAAATATACCTTTAATGCTTCCAAGATGAGCATTACTATTATTCTAAGCACTTTCTTCCTGGGTAGATGTTAAAATTAATATGAAACACCTTCTTTTATTGTGCCATGTGGCACAAGATTCCTAGGGTTGAAATGAAAAGTGGTACTCCTTTATCTTGCATGCAAGAATACCTCCAACATATCTTTAACCTTGAATACTTCTTACCAACGAGCGCAAGTTATTCAATCTTGGATTGAATGATTTCTTCTTATTGTCAATGAGTTTAAGTTGTTCAATATTAGATTTAATAATTTTCCAATGAACGATGGTCATTTTGGGTGCTTTAGTTGGTGGTTAGTCCAAGCGATTACTTGGGTAATACACTCCTTGTGTATTTATTTATTTTATGTAACTTGTGCTTCATTGGTTAATGCATTCGTTGTTTATTTCTTGATTTTATGTAACTTGTGATTCATTGTCTTTAGTTTTCAACTTATAATTTCTATGATCTTATTACATTTTATCATCATTGCATTTAGGGTTTATATATTTGTTATTTAGAGGGTCTCACATAGTGAAGCCTTCACACATACTACTAATATATTTGTTGTGATATGTTTGCAGGTACTAGAGACATATTTATTGATGGTTGTTGCAGCTAGAGTGGCCCTATAGTGATATGCAAACCCACTCACAATTTTTTTGGAATGAAAATGACTCAAAGACATCGAATATTAATTTGAATGAGTGTTTCAAATCCTCTTATTGTAAAATAATTTTTATCAACACAATTTGTATTGAAATAGTGGAGATCAAGGCTCCCATATTATTAATATAATATCATTTCTTTATTGTATAATATTTTTTGTGTTTGATCTATTATATTTGTCTTGGTGTTGTTGTTTTTATCTTTACAAAATGGTGATCATGGTGGGACCCCCAAAGGGTTTCATATTTTAACTTATGTTGTCAGCATTTTTGATATACATTTTCTATATCTGTTGTAGGTTTGGAAATTCATTTGTGCAAAAATCATGAGATCTAGGGCTAGAGTATTTGGAAGTAGAAATATTTGATTTGTGGTCACATGGATGAGACAAAATATTCAGGGGATACCATACCATATCCATGGTATGACACACTACATTTTTGAGATACCATAGAGTATCTAGGAATATTTATTTTGATAAAGAAAACTGCAAGATTTGATATTGAAAACTATGGGTTTCGACAAAGAAAACTATGGGATTATGTGCCATGTTTATAGAGTTGGAAAAAAATACATAGGCCTTCTGGTAAGTCCTGTTTAAACTCCACTCACATTTTTTGCTTTTTAAAAGAGATATTAGAAAGAAATATCTATTTTTTGTTAAAAATCAACATACTTTGCATTGTTAAGAATTCATAAGTATTTTAGAATCATATAAAATTGCACATAGGGATAGATCAACATCTATGCATTATTTTTATATGCATTAGATATTCATTACACTTGAGTCAAGTTTTTGTTGTTTTTCATGGTGTTTTTTATTTTTACCTTGTGTGTTTTTTGCAATAAATAAAAAAACATAGTAGTTGCATTGTAGGCCAAATTTTTCCACTTTTTACTCCTTTAAGATGGAAAAATCACTGGTACTCAAGATTTCTCCCTCTGAATAAAAATACATTACTGATTTAGAGTGGAAGAGCTAGGTGAACCCTCCATTGTTGGAATAACTTGATGATTCAGAGTGGATCTTACGAGGTGTACGTTAGAATATTTTGAGGGGCTTGGTATTGTTCTTGGTCACCAACTTAGCTGATTGAAAGAGGGTTTATTTTATTCATATCCATCCATCAGTGATAAATACCTTAGCAACCCATGAGTGATTTCTTTGTATTTCATCACCAAAAAAATCCCCACTTCCCATCCACCTTAGGAAGCCACCTTGCATAGTAGTCTAGGCTTAGGGTATACACATCACAACACACAAACCACACACACACACAAAATACATTATTGTAAGACATAGGATTCAACTTTTTGTTTGATCCTATGTCCTTTTCATTATCATTGCACCATTCCACACATAACCCTCACATTCGCTATCCCTTCTTGTTTAGAGCTTATGGTACTGACCAAAAATCAATCCAGAGCTATGAATCAAATATCAACCTCATCCATGGAGTGCTTCACTCCTTCCTCAACCATTTTTATGGATAATCCATCCAACACAACATAGAAAAGCTATTTTAGTTTATCTATAGGATCCTCACACATAGTATTCACTTTTAATGCTAATGTGATGCATAAGATCATTCACACCTCCATTATAGAAACCAAGACATCTACACCAATCGATCATCACATAACCTACATACACCTGGAAAAAAGTTGGGGTTATCTAAAATCAATCAATAATATTCTAAAACCACTTCACATTATACCTAGACATGTTTTTTTTTCTTAGTATGAACTAGCTCAATCACAGCTCAATAATTTCATATAATTCTATGCCAACCCTCTTTTTGAGACATAATGCATACCTTCACCCAAATTTCTCCACCATAATGTAGCCAAATAACCTCCATATCATCTACATACACCACTACCTATTCCAATCTACTCTACGAAGCACAAGTTAATGCTACTTAACATATTCCATCCACCATCCTCCAATTAGGTGTGATTCCTTTCACAACTTACCCTCTATTAACTTCCATAAATATTACCAATGCTCATGCTTCACCTACATCCAATTCAACCATAACTACATAATATGCATAAAAAATTTCCATACAACAAGCATGGATACACCTCAATCAATTGCTCATGGACCAAAAATATACTTATTTTTGTCATCAACAACAATCATAGATGATAGATTTCAAACCATATTTATTTTCAAGTCAACACACTTTCTTCACCCTAGATACATCTTGAGTATCAAAATATTCTTAGGTTGATATACCCATAACTCCATTTAGCCACATTAATACTATTCCACAACCCAACACATACAAGTCCCCCACACCTCATCTCCACTTCATCAACATCAATCATTCCATAATCAATCCCAACAACACATTCATCATCATCAAATATCCATTAATACATAAAGCCATCAACATCACATTCCATATCAATAGTTCATCACTCCAAACACCTCATATCCACTCAATAATCAAATAACTTAGGGCTTTTACACACAAAGGAAAAACCCTAAAATCCAAGTTATGCAACAAAAAATTTACAGCTTGATCGTCAATATTCCTAGTATGATGTACGAGAAACCTATATTGAGATAGTTGATCAATCAATCTATTCATTTATTGGTACCATCACTACTTTATCTTATAGACTTTACAATACAAAAAATTGATAAATTTAAAGGGACTGAGGACCTAGAGACCACATTTGCACATTCATACACTCATGCTTTTGAATTGAAGATAATGATGCATTAAAGCTTAGAACCTTTCCTCATAAATTGGGAGGAGATGCCTTAGAATGGTATAACCATCTACCACTTAATAGCATTTAGACAATTGAACAATATGTAGATAAGTTTTTGGAAAGGTTTTCCCTCAATATCCATAAGAAAACCACATGGGCTAATTTATATAATCTTAGATAGTTCAAAGAAAAGTCACTCATAAGAATTTCTGACACTAACCAAATCAATATATATATATATATATATATATATATATATATATATATATATATATATATATATATATATATATATATATATATATATATATATATATATAATGTTCTTTTTCTATTTGATATCTTATTAAATCATCCATTTAATATGTGCAATCATGCTTTCCATTTAGATCCAATTTTATATAATGGTCAAACTAGTATAAGAATTTATATCTTTCATGTAATAACCTTTCAAAGTTTTACTCATCCTTTATCTTTTAGATCATTCTTATTATTTTTTACTATAAATAATTTCATATCAAGTTAAAATTTTATAATATTTTACTCATCTTTTATCTTTTATATCATTCTTATTTTTTTATAAAAAACAATTTCATAAAAAGTTAAATATTTATAAATTTATTTGATAATTTATATTTTGGCAACTTTGGCTTTCTAAATTTTTAGTTTTTTCTTGCATTCATTTCTTTAAATGTAAAAAATATTTATAATTAATAAAATAAAAAATGTATTTTATCTCTTCATTTAATTTGGTTTTGATTTTGAACTAAAAATATGTATAGCATTAATTTAACTTGTTTTTTAGATTAAAATTATGTTTAATAAACCTATAAATCAAACCCTTTATGGTTAGAAATTCTTGAGGGGCTTTTGTTTCTTCCCCGACCCTTCCGTTTTGAAGTTATGTGGTGTTTCCACCAGGATTTCGAGTCCAAATTTTCTAAGTGGTGGAAGGAACCTGTTCGCAAGGGAATGTTCAAATTGTTAAACAAGCTTAAGAAACTCAGAGTCAACATTAATATTTAGAATAAATTTCCCTTTTGGAATATTTTTCAAGAAAAAGAATATTTTAAATCTCTTTTTTATTCAATTGAATCTAAGATTGAATCCTCTTATCAACACAATTTGTATTGAAATAGTGGAGATCAAGGCTCCCATATTATTAATATAATATCATTTCTTTATTGTATAATATTTTTTGTGTTTGATCTATTATATTTGTCTTGGTGTTGTTTTTTTTTGCTTTACAAAATGGTGATCATGGTGGGACCCCCAAAGGGTTTCATATTTTAACTTATGTTGTCAGCATTTTTGATATACATTTTCTATATCTGTTGTAGGTTTGGAAATTCATTTGTGCAAAAATCATGAGATCTAGGGCTAGAGTATTTGGAAGTAGAAATATTTGATTTGTGGTCACATGGATGAGACAAAATATTCATGGGATACCATACCATATCCATGGTATGCCACACTACATTTGTGAGATACCATAGAGTATCTAGGAATATTTATTTTGATAAAGAAAACTGCAAGATTTGATATTGAAAACTATGGGTTTCGACAAAGAAAACTATGGGATTATGTGCCATGTTTATAGAGTTGGAAAAAAATACATAGGCCTTCTGGTAAGTCCTGTTTAAACTCCACTCACATTTTTTTCTTTTTAAAAGAGATATTAGAAAGAAATATCTATTTTTTGTTAAAAATCAACATACTTTGCATTGTTAAGAATTCATAAGTATTTTAGAATCATATAAAATTGCACATAGGGATAGATCAACATCTATGCATTATTTTTATATGCATTAGATATTCATTACACTTGAGTCAAGTTTTTGTTGTTTTTCATGGTGTTTTTTATTTTTACCTTGTGTGTTTTTTGCAATAAATAAAAAAACATAGTAGTTGCATTGTAGGCCAAATTTTTCAACTTTTTACTCCTTTAAGATGGAAAAATCATTGGTACTCAAGATTTCTCCCTCTGAATAAAAATACATTACTGATTTAGAGTGGAAGAGCTAGGTGAACCCTCCATTGTTGGAATAACTTGATGATTCAGAGTGGATCTTACGAGGTGTACGTTAGAATATTTTGAGGGGCTTGGTATTGTTCTTGGTCACCAACTTAGCTGATTGAAAAAGGGTTTATTTTATTCATATCCATCCATCAGTGATAAATACCTTAGCAACCCATGAGTGATTTCTTTGTATTTCATCACCAAAAAAATCCCCACTTCCCATCCACCTTAGGAAGCCACCTTGCATAGTAGTCTAGGCTTAGGGTATACACATCACAACACACAAACCACACACATACACAAAATACATTATTGTAAGACATAGGATTCAACTGTTTGTTTGATCCTATGTCCTTTTCATTATCATTGCACCATTCCACACATAACCCTCACCGCTATCCCTTCTTGTTTAGAGCTTATGGTACTGACCAAAAATCAAGCCAGAGCTATGAATCAAATATCAACCTCATCCATGGAGTGCTTCACTCCTTCCTCAACCATTTTTATGGATAATCCATCCAACACAACATAGAAAAGCTATTTTAGTTTATCTATAGGATCCTCACACATAGTATTCACTTTTAATGCTAATGTGATGCATAAGATCATTCACACCTCCATTATAGAAACCAAGACATCTACACCAATAGATCATCACATAACCTACATACACCTGGAAAAAAGTGGGGGTTATCTAAAATCAATCAAAAATATTCTAAAACCACTTCACATTATACCTAGACATGTTTTTTCTTCTTAGTATGAACTAGCTCAATCACAGCTCAATAATTTCATATAATTCTATGCCAACCCTCTTTTTGAGACATCATGCATACCTTCACACCAAATTTCTCCACCATAATATATCCAAATAACCTCCATATCATCTACATACACCACTACCTATTCCAATATACTCTACGAAGCACAAGTTAATGCTACTTAACATATTCCATCCACCATCCTCCAATTAGGTGTGATTCCTTTCACAACTTACCCTCTATTAACTTCCATAAATATTACCAATGCTCATGCTTCACCTACATCCAATTCAACCATAACTACATAATATGCATCAAAAATTTCCATACAACAAGACTGGATACACCTCAATCAATTGCTCATGGACCAAAAATATACTTATTTTTGTCATCAACAACAATCATAGATGATAGATTTCAAACCATATTTATTTTCAAGTCAACACACTTTCTTCACCCTAGATAAATCTTGAGTATCAAAATATTCTTAGGTTGATATACCCATAACTCCATTTATCCACATTAATACTATTCCACAACCCAACACATACAAGTCCCCCACACCTCATCTCCACTTCATCAACATCAATCATTCCATAACCAATCCCAACAACACATTCATCATCATCAAATATCCATTAATCCATAAATCCATCAACATCACATTCCATATCAATAGTTCATCACTCCAAACACCTCATATCCACTCAATAATCAAATAACTTAGGGCTTTTACACACAGGAAAAACCCTAAAATCCAAGTTATGCAACAAAAAATTTATAGCTTGATCGTCAATATTCCTAGTATGATGTACGAGAAACCTACATTGAGATAGTTGATCAATCAATCAATTCATTTATTGGTACCATCACTGCTTTATCTTATAGACTTTACAATACAAAAATTTGATAAATTTAAAGGGACTGAGGACGTAGAGACCACATTTGCACATTCATACACTCATGCTTTTGAATTCAAGAGAATGATGCATTAAAGCTTAGAACCTTTCCTCATAAATTGGGAGGAGATGCCTTAGAATGGTATAACCATCTACCACTTCATAGCATTTAGACAATTGAACAATAGGTAGATAAGTTTTTGGAAAGGTTTTCCCTCAATATCCATAAGAAAACCACATGGGCTAATTTATATAATCTTAGATAGTTCAAAGAAAAGTCACTCATAAGAATTTCTGACACTAACAAAATCAATATATATATATATATATATATATATATATATATATATATATTAATGTTCTTTTTTTATTTGATATCTTATTAAATCATCCATTTAATATGTGCAATCCTTGCTTTCCATTTAGATCCAATTTTATACAATGTTCAAACTAGTATAAGAATTTATATCTTTCATGTAATAACCTTTCAAAGTTTTACTCATCCTTTGTCTTTTAGATCATTCTTATTTTTTTTTACTATAAATAATTTCATATCAAGTTAAAATTTTATAATATTTTACTCATCTTTTATCTTTTATATCATTCTTATTTTTTTATAAAAAACAATTTCATAAAAAGTTAAATATTTATAAATTTATTTGATATTTTATATTTTGGCAACTTTGGCTTTCTAAATTTTTAGTTTTTTCTTGCATTCATTTCTTTAAATGTAAAAAATATTTATAATTAATAAAATAAAAAATGTATTTTATCTCTTCATTTAATTTGGTTTTGGTTTTGAACTAAAAATATGTATAGCATTAATTTAACTTGTTTTTTAGATTAAAATTATGTTTAATAAACCTATAAATCAAACCCTTTGTGGTATTCTTGAGGGGCTTTCATTTCTTCCCCGACCCTTCCGTTTTGAAGTTATGTGGTGTTTCCACCAGGATTTCGAGTCCAAATTTTTAGAGTGGTGGAAGGAACCTGTTCGCAAGGGAATGTTCAAATTGTTAAACAAGTTGAAGAAACTCAGAGTCAACATTAAGATTTAGAATAAATTTCCATTTTGGAATATTTTTCAAGAAAAATAATATTTTAAATCTCTTTTTTATTCAATTGAATCTAATATTGAATCCCAAGGGTATTTTGAGGGTCTACTTGTAGAAGAAAAATCCACTCTTTGTGGCCTTCATAATGTCTAGGACGAAGAGGAGTTGTTTTGAAAGCCGAAATCCAGAGAGCTCTAGTTGAAAGAAGGAGATCGTAACTCCCATTTTTTCATCAAAATAGAATTAGGGAAATTGTAAAATCTAATGGAGTGCAAACTTTGAATATAATGGATATAAGGGAAGAGGTTATGGATTTATTTAGTTATCTTTTATGTTCTCCGCTCACCCAGGATAGAGACGTTAAATCCTGTATGTTGGAGGCAATTCCTTGCCTTATTTTGGATGAGATGAATGCTGCTCTTATTGCTCATTTTTTGATGATGAGATCTTGACAGTTGTGAAGTCTATGGTCCCTCTTAAGGCCCCTGGTCCTGACAGATTCCCTCTTGTATTTTTCTAGATGTTTTGGAACATATGTGGAGGGGATGTTTGAGAAGCTATTTGCCATTCCCAAAAGTCGAGTATCTTATCTAAGGCCTTGAATGCTACTTTTCTTGATCTTATTCCTAAAAAGGACCCTATGGCATCGTTCAATGACTTTAGGTCCATAAGCTTATGTAATACTGTCTATAAAATATTTTCTAAAGCTATGGCAAATAGATTGAGGCCTATCCTCCCCTCTCTTATTAAATCAACTCAAAGCGGCTTTGTTTCGAGAAGACAAATTTTGGATAGTGCTATTGTTTTTTTTGAGTAAATATTTCTTATACACATCCACCATGGGGATTGAACCCGGGTCACATCACCAATAGTGCAAGTGGCACCCTTACCATTAGACCACACTTATAGGGATAAATGTTGCTATTATTATCCATGAACTTCTCCATTCGATGTAGAAAAGTGGTATGGTGACCTTATTTCTTAAATTGGATGTCAACAAAGCTTATGATAAAGTGTCATGGCCCTTTTTTTTTGGTTTTAATAAATTTTGATTTTAGCAAATCTTGGATTAACCTTATGGGGGCTACAATTTATTTAGCTTGGTTCTTAGTGTTGATTGACGGATCCCTTGCTGGATTTTTTAACCCGTGCATAGGGATACATTAGGGAGATCCTATATCCCCCTTCCTTTTCATTATCATGGAAGAGGCTCTTGGCCAATCTATTAAAAAATATAGTATGTATTTTGGTTTAAGGCTGGCCTTGCAGATAAATCCGATATCTCATCAACACTTCGCTGATGATACTTTAATCTCCTGTATGGCATAAATTTTTAATGATCAGGATGTTAAAGTGATTTTGGATTGCTACAGGAGGGCGGCAGGCCAGTCGATTAATTACATTAAAATTAGTGTCTTCTTTGTTAACATCCCCGAGATCCGATAGTAGAGGATTGCTTCAATTTTGGGATGTAGGATTTTTTCTCTCCGAATTACATACCTATGCCTTCCTTTATTTGTGGTAAATTTGAAGGATTTGTTATGGACTCTTGTTTTGGAGTGGGTTCATAGAAACCTATCCTCCTAGAAAGGAGCCCTCCTCAACTAGGCTATAAATGTGGTTTTAGTTCAAAGTATGCTTTAAAACATCCCTTTATATTTTATCTCTCTTCAATATTTATGCTAGGGTGGCATCTATGTTTGATAGTATATGTAAGTTCTTTCTTTGGGCAGGCCCAGAGCTAAAGGGCATGTTCCATCTTATCTCGTAGGAGCAATTCTGTAAAAGGAAAAAGGAAGGAGGTTTAAATTTGAAAAATATGGTTGTTATGATGAAGGCTCTGGTGTGCAAACTGGCCTGGAGGGTTGCTTCCAACTCTGATCACCTTTGATGTTGCATTTTAAAATCTAAGTATAATTTTAATCATTTAATATCAGACCCCCTCTCCTCTAGAGGTTCTATGTCTTGGAATAGTCTAATCAAATCTAGGGATTCCATTAAAAATAATAGTTTCTAGGTGATTGGAAATGGTAGGTCGGTCTCCTTTTGGGATGACCCTTGACTCAGAGACTTCCCTCTCATGAAGAACCATCATTTCAGGGATGTTTGTTTTCTCTCCAAAGAGGAAGTTTTCATCAAGGTGGTATATTTTTTCCTCCTTCAGAATAACCACAAAGTGTGGTCTCCATCTCCCCCCTTTATCAAATCTTCCTAGGATCGTTTGGTGTGGGATTCCATTCTTGTTGAATTGTGATGGTATATTTTTTCCAGGAAGAGGTGATAGACTGACTTGTTTGGTATGGTGATAGTGAGGGCTATTTTATAGTTAAATTGGCTTACTCTCTCATTTTCCCTCAAGGAGGTGGTGATTTCCCCTGGTGAAAGATCTGGATTAAAAATTTAACTCCAAAAATTAATATTTTCTTTTGGCTGGCAATGCAGAATAAGGTCCTCATGATTGAGAACTTACACAAGTGAGGTTTAATTTACTCAATCGGTGCTTTATTTGTAAATAGGATTAGGAATTAGCTTCTCATATGTTCCTCAAATGCAAGGTATTCTAGGATATTTTTTATTCTTATCTTTAGCATATTGGGTTTTCTTGGATGTTATCAGATCCTATGAACGATTTGATTCATCAGTGGAGATCACATTTTCCTCGCCCTATGTTAAGTGTTTTTGGAATTTTTGGCTTCCCCATATTCTTTGGGCAGTGTGTAAGGAACAGAATGCAAGGGCATTTAAAAATAAGTAAGGAGATATATTGCACTTAAGTAATAAAATATTATGGATAGTTGGTGAGAATGTATCTTCTACGATGAAGGATTCATTCCCTTCTATTCCTACGGATCATCCTAATTTTTTTGTTGAATGTACTCTTAGTTTCTACCTAGATTTAAGACCACCTTCGACTTTGAACTTACGTACTTCCATGCGCTAGTCCTCGCCCCATCCGGGGTGGTTCAAATTTAATTTTTATGGGGCATAAAAAGGAAATTCAAGCCAGTCTGGCACTCGGGGTATCATTCAGGATGAGTTTGGCAATGCCATTTTGGCCTTTGTGAAAGACATAGGTGTTCAATCATATCATTTTTTTGAATCTCGGGCTTCTTTTATTGGTATTCAAATGCTTAAATACCTTGACATTCATAGGGCTATTATTGAATGAGACTCGTTAAATATTATTTAATCGCTCAAAGGTGATTGCAGTCTGGGATGATGAATCTCCAATTTAATTGAAGAATCAAGAGCGCTTTTAATGTGTTTTGAGGATTTGATAATCAAGAATGAGTTTAGAGAAGCGAATGTGGTGGCCGACTACCTTACTAATTTGGATGTTCCTAGTTAGGACTTGACAATATGGTGCACTAACTTTCCTCCTGAGTTAATTTACCATATCAATGATGAGAAGAATTTATGATTTTTGGGTTGCATTTGGGATTCTGGTGCAACTCCTTTCTCTTAGTGGTTGTTTGCAGTTATTCTATACTGGGATTATGATGGAGTGGCTTTAATTTTATCGGCTACCTTGTTATTTGAAGCCCTCTTGGCTTTATGTTTACTTAATGAGAAGATAGGTGGTCCCTTTACCTCCCCTGAATTTTGAATTTCAAATTTTAAAATCCTTCCCAATGTTTTCTCAGGCCCTCGGGAGATGGACCACCCTGGGTTTTGTGCAGTCTCTAGAATATTCTTGGTGAGTGCTCGAGTATTTGGTTCTAATTTGTAGTGCCTGTTAGTTTCTTGGGATGGTTTCTATGTTGTGTTGATAAAATTATGATATTTCATTTCTTGGAGAAGTTGCTACCCTTTTCATCCTCTCCTCTTTGCTTTGATTTGACATTTGTGTGGCATTTTTTTGGCTAGGTCATCTTGGTGGAGCCTTACACCTATTGTAACCTTGTTGTTCTTGTGTATAGATGGTTCTTTCTTAGAGATATTTAAGGCCTTTCCCTCTTGGGATTTTGTGCTCTTCCCCTTGTATTATGAGCTCCTTATTGGTAGTCTTATCTTCTCTTTGTTGTTATTTACGTTACTCCTCCCCGTGATACATTTAGTATTGCTACCCACTACATGGTTTTTTTCTTCCTATCATGAGGATGGTCGATTTGTCTTGGTGGCTATTCTCCATAATATTTGTTTTCCCCCACTTGGTCCTCCCAAGCCCTTCTTCAAAATTATTTTTTTGAATTTGGAGTGAGGCTTCTGTTTATGTACTGTGTTATGGCCTGGTTTGTTCTTCATTGGAGTTTTCTTACTGTTAGGAAAACTGTTGCTAGGTTTTTCTCCCTTTTTTCTATGTCTAATTTTATATGGTTTGTTGTGAGTATGGATAAAGTGAAGATCTACCCATCTAAGATAAATTTGATTAAACCCAATTTTGAGCCTACATCTATATCCTTTGATGAGGAGATTAAAACTATCCTGGCAGAAGGAGTTCTTCAGGAATGTATTCAAAATTTTCATGGTCATGGCCTGATGCTTACTAATTGGATGGTTTCTTCTTGGAACAATGGTTTGATCAGTATTGGCTCCTCGTCATTTCAAGTCACAATAGAGATCATTAGAAGAACTATGAGCTTGGTTTTAGATGGAGCCTATCATAACCATGGTAGACATTCTCTATTGCAATATTTTAGTCTCTTCTTATACAAGTATGAATTCTTGTCGAGGATCCAGAATGGTTTTAGTGATGTGGCCATACCTCCTCCTTGGGATAGGGTTTCTAGGGTTATTATGGACTACTTTATCCTTGATAATTCCTATGAAATGATTAGGAGCTTCCATGCTATGTTTTTAAATCATTTGAGATGTAAATATTGCATGAATATTCCTTTTTCCTTTTTATTTCTATGAGGAACTACTTTTTGAGTGTTTAAGGTGGTCGTGGTCATGCCCCTATTCATCAAGGCCTTGCACTACTGATTTTTGAGCATGCTACCTTTGAACATGGTTTAAATACTAAAAATTTTCTCAAGCCTTTTGCAGATATTCCTTGTACCTTGGCTAGTGGCACTAAGAAGGTGGTTTATTACCCTATCTCTCTTGGAGGTAGTTCTAGATTAGCCTCTAGGATAGATTCTGATGGCAGTGATGATATCTATTGCTTTTCCTTTGGAAATGGTTCTAAGAAAATTTCTAGGAAGATTCAAGTCTCTTCCAAAGGATTTTAGGGGAAGGCCTTGGACATGGAATCCCTTACTCCTTTGGTTGGTCCCATTATCAAATTTGATTTACCTCCTAAAGTGATCTTGGAAGATTCTATGAAATTAGAACTGAGGCCTTCTCCTTCTACTATTGTTAATGGTCGATGTAAACCAAATTGTTTGCATTACAAGGGGGGTGTGACTGAAAATTCCCCCCATCCCACTGCCCTACCATATTTTGATGTTCTTCCTCAGGATTACATTTGGGAGAAATCAGTGGAGGAGGTCTACGCTTGAGAGACCTTTGGGATTTTAAACATTCTATTTTCTGTGACTTAAAGTTAATTGATATTAATCAAATAAAACTTTGGAGCTCTTTGAAATCAGCTCTGGATCTGTCTAAAAATGTTTCACATTTATTTGCTTATGTTGCTCAGGGCATGGATAAGATGGTGTAGAACTATCTCAGTTCTCCATTCATATGTGTTTAGAGCGATTGGTGTTATTAGTTTTCTTTATCTACCTCATTTATGTCTGGTGAGGTTTTGTTTTGGTTTTATTGCCCTTGTGGCCTTTTTTGTAGTGATTGTGGTATCCCGTTAAAACCCTCTTCATTTTTAATATTACAAAAAAAAAAATTATGTTTAATAAGATGTGTAGCATTAATTTAGCTTGTTTTTATAGATTAAAATTATTTTTATTATTTTTAATAAACAATTATGATTAAAATTTTATAAATTTTTATTCATCCTTTGTCTTTTAGATCATTCTTATTTTTTTAATAAAAAACAAATTCATATAAAGTTAAAAATTTATAAATTTATTTGATATTTTATATTTCGACAACTTTTGTTTTCTATATTTTTTGTTTTTTATTGCATTCATTTATTTAAATGTAAAAAATATTTATAGTTAATAAAATAAAAAATGTATTTTATCTCTTCATTTAATTGGGTTTTGGTTTTGAACTAAAAAAATATGTGTAGCATTAATTTGATTTACTTTTTAGAATAAAATTGTGTTTATTATTATAATAAAAATAATAATTTAACTTGTTTTTTTATATTAAAATTGTATTTATTATTATATTAAAAATAATAAAAAATAATAGCTTGTAAAAAGTTGAATTTGAATTTATTATTATTATTTTTTGGTAATATTAAGAGAAAAGAGGGTTTTGAAAGGAACCCCACAACCTTGTACAATCAGAAAAATAGAAAAAATACAAACACCAAAAACACATAACAGAGGATAACACACAAAACAAAATGAGGGGCCAAAAAAAACTAAAAAACCCCGAGAAGACCAGTGAGTGAATCAAGACGGTTCTACATCAAAGATTCAAATTCAGAAAAAATTCCACTGGACATTTGGGTTGCCTCCTTAGCATAATATAACACCATCTTCATAGAACTCCATACAACACATTGTTTAATATCCATCAGAGGGAGACTGTGAAGAATGATGCTCTTTTTAACATCGGGAATACCATGATCATAAATATCATTAACAAACTAATCTTTGTCCACAGGTTCGGGAAGGACTTCAACCACATCATCCCCATAGTTCATCTTGGATATAGGGGAATATTGCAATAGATTATTCTTCTTACCACTCAAAAAAACTAACTTGTGAACCCCACCTCTCCCCCTAAAAATTCCCTTAGAAGTGCTCACCTCTACTGGGGTAGATATAGGAGGGACCAAAGTTAATTCCGCCTAAAATTAGAAACATTCCTCACAACAGATCCCCACACACCTTTAAAATAATCGAAACACTTGAGAACCATTTTTTTTGACCCAAAGCCCAAAAAGGATGAGCACCCCAACTCATAATCATAACTGGCACCAACATCCGAGATCGATAAAGGATCACTCGACACCAAAATAAAAATGGACTTTAGAGAGTTGAGAATTTTTTTAGAAGCCACCTCCTTTTCCATCATAACACATTCAAACAAAAAATTTGCCAACCCCTGGCACAAAGGAGTATTACCTCTACCATTATGAACAACTAACATTGAACTGTGGAGAGAGTTGAACATAAATAGTGGTATATTTATCCATCTCTACCTATGGAGATAGTTAAGGAACATTACATAAAAGCTCCGCACAATATCATATGATGAATCCATCATAAAGAAGTCCATAATCACCTTGATTACTCTGTTCCAAGGAGCAGGCAAAGCTTTGGCACTAAACCCATTATGGATATGAGGTAAAAATTCATCCTCATCTAGAAAGTATCTAATTTTCTGCACTAGCGAATGTCGCTCCCAATTATGTGTAGCACCATCCACAACCAAACTAGTAGTTTGGCCAACAAGATCCATCATAACTTCAAAAGACCAGGGTCCCACATGAACCCAACCCTCCCTCCAGGAGATGGCCATCAAATTAGAAATAATTAGGTTGTCACCATGGAACTTCTGGACATAGTCCAAAAGACCCCTAACCCTCAGAATATTCAAGATCTCCTCATCCACCACAAGAGACACAGGTTCCACCCTAGACTTAGGAATGACAGACTTATGTTTACCCGCATTGGATTTACCCATCTTCAAACAAAAGCTACAACACCAAGGGGGAACAAGGACAAAAAACCATGAGAATGACTCAGAGGAAAACTCACAATCACTCTTAGGAGAATGAATCAAGGACAACACCAAACCAGAGTTTAAAACAACAACATAACTCACACCAGTTGAGAAATAGCCTCCAAAGTCAAACGTGCTACAAAAATCGACCTCCATCATGTGAATACTAGGACTACCAGAAAGACTCATATGAGGCCCTGAATGGCTAATGCAGTAATTTGGAACAATCAGAAACATGGTTTCTAAAAGGAACACAAAATTTTTTTGAGAGGATTGACCAACGCATAAGGGGTCGAATAAAACTAGGGTCATAACTGAACATATAGTACATACCAAAAGTGACGGGGAAGCCACCACATGGTGAAGAGAGAAAGAGAGGTGGAATAACATTAGGAGGCCACCTTGTCATGAATTTCACCATAGAAGACACAACAAAGGAAGGTTTTCCAAGATGAGAGAACTCAAAGTAACCTGTCAGAAGGTTAATCCCAAGAAAAATGAGCAATATGATCCCTCGGTCCTTCAGATAATCGAAGCTAAAAGGAAGCCACCATAGTACGAACACGATTGGACACGTCATTTGATGAACAATAAATATCCTAGGGAATAACACTTTAAGGACATCCCAAGACCAAAAATAAAACCTAAGCCCACCCAAAAAAAGTACAGCCAACACAAGACATCGAGCAACAAGCAACCTCCAACGGATCAAATATGATCGTCGAGAAATTCTCTGACACTCAAAGTGTCAAGAAAAAATAGAAAGAAGGGAAAATTTTAAAATGAGGAATGGCCTTACTAGGAGGAAAAAAGGGAGTCACCCTCATGTTGTAGCAATAACACCCAACACCTACCAAACCCACCACTAAAACCCTCAACACCCACCTCCAATTAATGAACATAAAGTTGGGCATGGTAGATAAGATCCAGAGGGAAATCCCTCTACCAGAAGGAGAATTTATGAATATAAACTCCCATATTCACCATAAATTCTGTCACCACATTCCCTTCTCTAAATGTGTGAAAATTTTGAAATTCCTCCAAAGTGCGACACAAAGCAATTCCCTTGCCAATAATGTTGGCCACCTTCCAACTGACATGGCAGGCACCATTCAACATTCTAACAATATTTTGAGAATCGCCTTCAATAACAACTCTTTTATAATTAAACTCTTTCAATAGATAAATTCCTAAGAAGGTCGTCCTCACTTCCACTACGTGGGACAAGCACATTCCTATAGGATCCACATAGGCAAGCAAAAAATTCTCCTCGTGATCACAAATTACCCCTCATGAACCAGCCAAGTCGAGATTACCTTTAGACGCCCTATAAAAATTTAAATTGGCCCAGCTAGTGGGTGGAGGTTTCCATCTAACTGAACTTCTAATATTGGGATCCGTAGGAGGGTGATTCATGTACCCAAAACCCAAACCCTGTTCAATAGAAATTTCAATGGGATAGGAAGCCTTAGGATATTCTATAAATGCACAAGCATTTTCCACATTTTCCATTGTATTGCCCACTATGCTATTACTCAGGAGCTGGGTAGAAAAAAGCTATCTCTAAAAATCTTAGCATTCCTTGCCTTCATAACTCCCCACAAGCGTGAGGAAGTAGAAAGTTGTAGAAGCATTTGAGTTAGGAAGACCAAAAGAGAGATCCCCACTAAAGAATGCAATAAAGCACTAAATTTTGGAAAACCTAAGCTACCCCTAGTCACCAAAGAATAGGAACACCAACCACGCTAATGTAGGTTCTTAATCGTGAGAATTTTTTTTTGAGCCGCTAACCAATAGAACATGTTCACCCTAGGAGAAAGGTGCTTGAGCCAAATTACACTGTATGGGAATAAAACCTCATCCTCATCGCTAATACTGTCATAGGTATATTTAATAGAGAAGAGACCTCAGCTTTCCTTTTGCCAAATAATATGGTCCTCCATGTTATCTTATCAAAGAACACATAGACGAAGCTCTTTTCCAAGGATGTCCCACACATGACGATCTCTAGCATTTCTCACATATCTTGGATGATTAGACCAGATAGTTCTATTTGCTCGAACCTTGATGAAATACGAAACCTTAACCATCCCAAAAGCCCTTGACTTATTTGTGAGCTCCTTTAATTGATCATCCTCATTCAATTACCGATCTCGAAGTTAAACATCATTCCAGAAAATAATCAACCTCTAGTTCCCAATAATCCATCTACAATTTTTTTTAACAAAATCCCTCAATTTCACCAGGATATTCCAAAATGCCAAACCACCCAAGATTAATTCATAAAAGATAAAGGAATCAAACCTGTACTTCACTTTCAATATATTATACCAAAACTTGCTAGCATTAGAGGTAACCTTCCAACAAATTTTAGCCACCAAGGCTTTATTCATACAGCTAGCATTATTCAAGTTCAATCCCCCTAAAGATTTTATTCTATAAACTTTTTTCCAATAAACAAGGTGAAACATACATTTTAGTTCCAGACTAGTGCACAAAAAAGCTTTACATAAACTATCAACCTTAAAATCCACTTTTGTAGGCACATGGAAAAATGACATAAAATATATAGGTATACTCTGCAACATGCTTTGAACTAAAACCACCTTGTCAGCCTGACTAAGCAATGCCCCTTTCGAAGTCGCAAGCTTCTGCTAAATTCTCTCCACCACCAAAGACCACATCTCATTTTTAGCCCTTCCTATGAAAAAAGGTAACCCAAAACATTTCAGTGTCTATTAAGAGATCTACCCAAAGCCTTTGTGATGATAATAAACAAAAATAGGGACAGTGGATCCCCTTGTCTCAGTCCATGACAAGATCAGAAGAAACCCACTAGGGACCCATTTATAAGGACTAAAAACCAAGTTATCGAAAAGCAATCTTGCACAAGGTTGATCCAATCCTCACAAAAGCCAAACTTCCTTAAAATCCTGATTTAAAACTGCCAAGAAACCCTATCATAAGCTTTATTAATGTCCAAATTCAATAAAAAACCTGCCCTCCCACTCTTATATACCGAATGCAACAATTCGTGAATAACAATGGCACCGTCAATAATTTGTATTCTAGGAACATAGGCACTCTGAGCATCATCGATAAGCACCAAAAGGAGAAGTTTGAGTCTATTAGCAATATAATTAGAGACTATCTTGTAAACCGTGTTGCATAGACTAATCATTCTAAAGTCGTTAAAGGATAAGGTCGCCTCTTTTTTGGGAAGAGAGCTAAGAAAGTTGCATTCACCACCTTCGAGATAAACTTTGAATGCTAAACATCTCTCATGGCCTCACATACATCAACCCCAAAAATATATCGGTACTTTTGAAAAAATCATAGGTAAACCATGAGGACCTGGCACCTTAAGAGGACCCATCCCCTTAACAACATCAAAAATTTCTTCATCCTAGAAAGGGGTCATGAGCCACCTATTCCATTCATCAGATACAAGCAGAGGAATGACATCAAGCATCACATCTTCAGAAGAAATGTCATGATCAGACACTGAGCAGAGTAAGTCACTGAAGAAGAAAACATCTTCCTCACGAACATCAAAAACTTTTGAAGGAATATCACCATCACTTTTTACTATCTCACTAATCCTATTGCACCCTCTCCTCATGAGAGTAGAAGCATGAAAAAAGCGGGAATTGTGATCCCATTTTCTCATCCAAAACTCCCTAGATTTTTGTTTCCAAAATAGTTCCTCTTGAGCTTGTCTATTGTGATAGTCCACCAAAAAATGTTGTTCTTATTTTAAAAATTCTTCAAAGTATCCTCGAGACTCCATGGCAATATCAATGTCTTTTAATTGAGCTTTCAGTATTTCATTATCTCTAAAAATATTCCCAAAAGAATTTTTTTCCCACTATTTAAAGTAGTTCATAGCCTCCTGATTTTATTGGTTAATCAGAGTAAACCAAACCCTTCAATCTCTTCCAACCACCAGTCTCTCAATTGGGATTCAAATTCAAGATGAGAACAACACATAACTTTGAACCAAAATGGATGGGGAAGGAATGGAAAACCATCAGGCATTTCCATTCAGATGGAATTATGGTTAGAGGCAGTCCTTGGAAGTGAAGTCAAAGAAGCATCTCCAAAAAAATCATGCTATGGTAGGAGATAAAAATTCTGTCCAATATACTCAAATTTAAACTATCACCTAACTACCTATTACACAAAGTGAATTTTATCTCTTTAAGATTCATGTCCCGAAGGTCATCAGAATAAAAACTTTGAAAAAACCAAGGAAACTTCTATCATCCACCGGGTTTCCTCCCTTTTTATCTGAAGGATACAAATGGAATTTGAAATCACCCACAACCATCCAATATTCATGCTGAAAGGTGCTTCACATATCTAGAAGCATCATCCAAAATTTACGCCTGTCCAAGTAAGAATTGGGAGCATAGATATTGGAAATAACCCATCTCCTGTTAGTGATCTTACACTAAAATAAAATATTAATAACCCTGTTGGAAGAGGAAATAATATGCCCCTCAAGATGCAAAGGATTCTAGAAGGAGAGGAGACACCCAGAAGAACTGAATGATTCACTAGCCATAAAACTAGAACCTTTCCACACCATCTGATGCACAGACTGCCACAAAGTAGCATCTAACTTAGACTCTTGAATACAAAGGATATCCAAGGAATAGTCCCTATGAAAATATGTGAGCATCTTACGCTTAGAGGAGCTATTGAGTCCTCTAACATTCCAAGAACAAATTTTCATTAGAAAATTAGAAAGATAGTTTCTTACCCACCCCCAGATGGGGATGACCTCAAATCGTCCATATTCATAAATGTATCACCTGATCCCTCATTAATAATCAGGAGAATCTACCCATCCATAGCACCAATTTCTTCCATCAACCTCTTCCTACCTCACTTACTCAGAGGTCTACCCAGTTTCCTAAGCACCTAAGTGTCCAATTTCTTGTGTTGGCTCATGGTTTTGGGACCATGTGACCCCTTCTCAACCATTGAAGGAGAGAATGAAGGAATTTATTTGGGCCCCCTTCATCATAGGAACACCACCCCTACCAAAGGAGGGGACTTTAAGCCAATATCCAAAACTAAAGAAGCCACAAGAGTATCATCCGAAAAGGGAACCGAAGAGGAAAGGTTCACCTCATTCAATGGTAACTAACACCCGATGTCTTTGAAAATATGCTCCTCCTCAAGGCACTCAAAGGAATTTGACAGAGGCAAATCCACATAGGAGCAAAAGGGGTCAGCCTAAAGAACCACCTCTAAATTACGAAGAGAAAGAGCCGGGGAATTCCTCTTCCCACACCCAGGCTCATTTTTGGCTGAAACGAGGATTTTCATAAAATTCTTCTACATAGGATTAGATGGAACAACTTCTTTGCCTTTACTGGACCCCCGACGCTTCTTCTACCACATATTCTATTTTTTAAAAGGGGTACGATTTGGGAAAGGCACCTCATTTACCCCATGCTTCGGGACCTGTTGACCAGCCTTCTTATTTTGGGGTCGAAGATTTTGATGATGTCCACCCAAGCCACACAGTTTATAGGCCTGCGACTTGTTCTTCTAGACCACAACTTGCTTCCAAAGCCCCACTTGAGAAACAAGCTCAACAGATGTGAGGAGATTTTTCTCAATGTCCACCATAACACACATTCAAACATATTGCCTGCGGTTGGAAGACAGAAAGACTTTATCAAAGGAGACACAATATCCAATGATACTAACCATGGCTCTGAACACTAATTCATGCCACAAGAAAGTAGGAAATTCTAGCAGGCGAACCCATACTATATTAATATTTTTTTTTAGAATACTTCTTATACATATCCACCATGGGGATTGAACGTGGATCACATCATCGATAATGCAAGTGGCATCCATAGACCACATTCACCATAATATTATAATTTTTAATATTTATAAATTATTAAAAAAAAAAACTTATAGCATTTTTATAAAAAGAAAAATTATGATATTATAAACCTAAAAACAAATAATTAGAAAAACAGAAAATAAATTTTACAAGTGATATCTTGTTTAGAGTAAAACATGAGTCATGTCCTATAAGAAGTTCTTTCGTAAGTTAATTTATATTTTTATTTGAAACTAAGCATGCGATTCTCTTTTATAAGGCGAAAGTCTGTATACTTTTAATTTAAAAAAAAAAAAATTGTACAAAGTTAAAATAAAAATATAACTTTTGATAAGAATTAAACATTGTGATAAAAATCCAACTATTTACCAAATTTAATGTTAGTATGACTGGCTAGTAATTAAAATTTATTATATAAAATTTATTATATATATAGAAAAGAAACATTACAGTGTATACTAAAATCAACAATTACTACTAATTTATTCAACGGTCAATGTATAATGTTCTATATTCAAAAATCAATTTTACTACTCAACATCCCAATGACCAGATCTTACTTCACACTTTTATTTCTTGAAAATCTAGTAGATACCTACACTGTCAACGCCCATATGCCCAAACAATGAAAATCCACAAAGCGAGACATGAAATCTCGAAAGCTTGTTCTCGTGTCCAAAAGAACACACAAACTAAAACATTAACGTGTTTAACACTCAACTACGCGACATGCTGCCATGCTATGTAAATGTATACGAGATCAGAGATTAAGAGGAGGATCCAAGTGAAGCACAACAGTCATGTCAGTGCTTTTGATTGTCACAACACCTCTGTGCAAAGCACCTCTGTACTTGCATTTCGCAATTCTCTGCACCCGACTTACTGTTAACAGATTTAAATATTTATGAAATCAAAACGAGTAATGTTAATGTGTCTTTGAGATCTTAAGTCTTACATATGTTACGTAGGATCGATTTAGAAAAGGAAAAAAGAAAAAAAGAAAATTAAAGCTGTTTATAGTTCAGATTTTCCAATTACAACATATTAAAACCTGAATTAAGTTTAACCATACATTATATGAACTAATACAATGCATAAGTTATTAAGAGATACTGATAGTAGATACTTAATCCCCAATTACAACATATTAAAACCCAAACTGAGTTTAATGATACAAATGGTTTAGCTAACATCATTAAAGGTAATTACAACAATATTATCCATAGGATTACATAGAGATTTTTTATAATTGCACATGCTCATGGGCTAACATCAACAATATTGGCCTTGGTCAGTAAGTTTAAATTACTAGTATTCCAACATTGAGTATTGTCAATATTTTACAAAACCTTCTTATTGATAAGTTGATATCAAATTCCAAAAAATATAATCCAAATTATAAGTCTTTTAATAGTTTGTGTTTTCATAGGAAAATTCTCACTCCATGATATTAAATATAATGTATCTCCTCATAAATGTTGGGTCACCTACCATTATTTTATCCTTGATTTCCATTCTGATCCTTTAGCAAACTGGTTGGAAAACATGGGGAAAGCCAAATATTTGAAATAAGAGGTTTTCCCCAATCTAAGACTATAACCCATTACCTTGGTTGTGGATGAGGAGGTCCAAGGCATACTGAGAAGAGGAGGTCTGCTTAAGTGTATCAAAAAGTTCCACGGTCATCATATGTTGTCCAAATAGGTGGCCTTCTCTTGGAAGTACAATTCAATTTGTGTGGTAAAATTGATCTTTAAGATTAATGAGAACTTGATTGATGTACATTGTTGGAGCCATAACTTGTGAACCATACGCCCATTTGCCTTGAAATTTAACATGTGGTTTCGCATGCGTGTTCTGCATCAGGTGAATCTCTGATTGGACTGACTCTCCAAAAATCATGTTTTTGGTACCTAACTCCGACATCTAGTGTCCAAAAAATAGCTTTTAGAATAGGTTCTTGGGTTTTTGGGTTTTTTTGCATCTTAGAAGTTTATTATATTTTGTTATACCTTAAGTTGAGAACTAATATTTTAAAGTAAGTTTTTTTATTTTAAGAGGGATGTGTGCACCAAATTTGCATGCAATCCGACTCATTTCTATTTTTAACAGTTTTTCGAAAAAAATATCTATTTTTAGCAGTTTTTAGAATGAGACATTTTTAGCATTTCTTTAGGGTTTTTTTGGTTTTGGTTTGCTATATGATGGATTTTAATCTTTTGGATAAGGGGGGTGAATTCAAGAATGAAAATAAAATCAATTTGTAGGTTTATTCCATTATATGACATTTGTGTTATGTGATTGGAGTCCATTTTGTTGGTCTCTTGTAGTTGAGTTCACATTATTTGGTATCAGAGCGGTGTGATATCGCTAGTGAAGGGAAGATGCCACCTAGAAGATATGCCTATATGAATAGGTAGATCAAGGATCTGAATGTAGAAATAACATGGTTGACTAGTGTGATTGATCGCATGGGAGAGAGACGTCCAAGGGTGCATACAGATCAAGGATCTAATGATGAAAATATACCTACAAAACGTGGATCTAAGGCGTAGAGAGAGCCAAAGAATAATTCAAATCTTTGAAAACATTCTCCGTAACTTTGTAGAGGATTTTGAAACTAATGTGATCCACTTCATCTTCCACATTATTAAACGCATCCACATTTTGCTCCTTCCAAATACCCCACATCATATGAGGTAGCAAGAATTTCCAAAAGCACTTGAGATGCAAAGAGGAAAATGGAGACCTCCACTGATAAAAAAAAAAATCCATATTCGAGTTGTATAATACCCAAGAGATACCCATCCAAGAGAAAATAAAATAGAGCACTTCCTAAAAGACCCAACATTTGAGCAGAAAATGAGAAGATGACTCCCAATCCTGCTTACAAAGGAAGCAATGGTTAACTAAACAAATAACTCTCTTAAAGAGGTTTTCAATAGATAAGATCTTATTTTGCATCACAAGCCAAAACAAAATATTAATTTTCGAAGTCAAATTCTTTAGCCAGATCAACTTAATAATGAATTGACCATTATCTTTAGAGCTCATGAGCTCATACGTTGACTTGACCATGTAAGAGCCTTCACTATCTCCACACCACACTAATATATCACCAACTTCCTCTTGGTGAATGACATACAATATGAGCTCTTCCATTAACGTACTCCATGATTGGTGCTCAATGTCAATTCTCAATCCCTAGAGGGGATTGATCCAAGATTTACTCCCACCATGAACCACCAAAAATTCCACCACTTTTTGGATACCAATGATTCTAGACATATTAATCAGTTCCCCAAAATATTGATCTTCAATAAGTGAGTGATCTCTCAACCACTGGTCCTCCCAAAAATCCATAGATTTACCATCATCGATGATCCAACTGCAATTGGATTTAAGGAAGTCATGAGACTTAATCAGACTATTCCAAAAATTTGAGCCTCCACTTATAAGAAATTCTAAAATAAAGGAATCAAAATTATATTTGGCTCTCATAATTCTACACCACAAATGGTCTAAATTAGAGGCCACTTTCCAATTGAGTTTTGCCACAAAAGCCATAGTCACGTTCTGACAATGAACATAATAAAGAGCTAAAAATTTAATTACTTCTTCCATGATTTCCACAAAATCAGTAATAACACTCCCTAAGCTAATTTGATCTCACAAACTCTATTTTACTACATCATTGAAGAGTAGAGGTATGAAAAACCAAAAGTTCCTATCACCTTCTTTTAACCATAACTCTGTGAATTTTTACTTCCAATGAAACTCCTCATGCACTTTTTTACTATGGAGAGCAGAGAGAAGGGATTTCTCTTCCCATAACAATTCCTCAAAACTCCCATGAATCTCCATATCAGCTTCCAACTGACTTAGCTGATCAACCAACCTCTTATTTTCTCTAAAAATATTACCAAATGTAAATTTGTTCCACAGTTTGATATTGATTCTCAACTTTCATAATTTATTAGATAATTTTACCATACCACTCCCATAAATGTCTTCATACCACCGATATCTAACATTGGACTCAAAATTTGGATGAGATGTCCACATAACCTCGAATCTAAAAGGCCGTTAAAAAATGGTAAACCATCATAAACTTCAAGCCAGAGCGGATTGTGGTCAGACCCAACCCTAGGGAGGGTAGTTAGAAAAGCATCACCGAAAATATTGAAATTAGAAGAAGAGATAAAAACCGTATCCAATATACTTAAAATGAGATTAGCACCGGCTCTAAGGTTACTCAAAGTAAATTTAGAGCATTTCAAATCTACATCCCGAAGCTCAGCCATGTTGACGAATTCAAAGAAATCATGTAAGCTTCTTTCACCCACTTTATTACCACCCTTTTTTTTGAAGAAAATAAAGGGGAATTAAAGTCAACCACTAGGACCCACTCCTCATATTAAGTAGAAATTTCTTAAACTTAGGTAGGCATACTTTAAAATATATGTGTGCTTATAAGTATTTTGTCTTTATAAAATTTTATGATATTCTTTCTACATATATGAGATGTGATAAAAAAATAGTTATAAAATAGAAAATATAGTATTTGGGCAGGATATTTCTTCCACAATATTTCAAAAATAGATTTATGTATTCTAAGTTTACATAAATTGAAAGAGAGGTGTGATATGCTATGATAAATTAAATTATTATTAGAAGTATTTTTAATGTTTATTCGATTATTTATTTAGTGTGAGAGACCCTTATGACCAAGGCATAGGGCTGGGCAGTCTCCTCCCAACTAGGATCCCTATAAATTTGAGAGTTATTCTTATCAATAGAAAATTTAACACATAGCCACCACACACTTGCCCATGTCGCGGTTTGAACCTTAGACCTTCTAAAGAAGAGCCAAAGCCAGAACCATTGTGTTGTCTCCCTAAAACAATTTTTATTAGATTATAAGTTATACAGAGTACCTTTGTTTGATTTAGTGTTCTTAAAGTCTCTGTGTTAGATTCTGTATAGTAGACAACCTACTTTTATTTAAATTATCATTTATTTTTTAGTTAATTAACCTAACTAAGGAATAGTAGGCAACTCTACTCCTTAATATATTAGATTTTCTTATTTCATTTTTTATTTTGTTTATCAAAATAATAGTAACCAGAATAAATACGTGACACAATTGGAGGATCTATTATCAATTAAAGGAGCACAATGGGATACATCCATGTTTGACATGAAACGACACACTTTACTTGATTGTAGCTAAAAAATTGGTAGTATAAAGTCCAAAATGAAAGCAAACAAAAAATAATTAAATATTTAGTTTCCTTTCATAAGTATCCTAATATTTTATGTCAATCACTACCATTTTCCTACAAATATCACAATACATACAAATGCACGATTATATTTTTCATACCCACTCTTCATGAGCATCTTAAATTACTATGTAAATAATTTAAAATATGAGAAAAATATTTAGCTTGTTATATTATTGGCAAATGAAATTATATTATATCATTTTTAATGAGTAAGATTGACACGTATGAATTTTACTCAACATATTTACAAATATCTTATTATTATATTTTAGATTTAATGCTATACAATTGCTTCATTTTATTTTTCAAAAGATATTTTAAGAATATTTAAGGGCTTAAGGGGTAAGTTGGGGATACTTACTATTAAGAGTTCAAGGAATTATGTTCTTTTAACACTACTTCTCAATCATGAGTTTTATATGTATGCATTATATATATATATATATATTACCTCTCAATGATTACACGGATGATACATAGTAATTGTGCTACTTGCTCTAGCTTTAGCTTTGGATATGACTCTAGATTTGCTAGCTTTGACTCTACTATCTCTTATTTTACAGGCTTTGGGATAAGTAATCTTCACTAGCTCTAATGCTTTGATCAATCATTGGTCTTCCTCTAGGTAAATATGTCTAGGTCTTTTTCTCTATAAGGGTCATAATTTTTTCTAGGTTACTTCTAGGTCCTTGCCTCTAGGTTATCTCTAGCTCCTTTTTTTGGGTTACCTCTACATCATCATTACCTTTAGATCAAAATCTAGATCTACATTTAAGTAATTACCTCTAGAAAATTAAAACTAAATTATATCTTTGAAATCTTTCACATCTTTGGAATCCTCATCATAATGTTTGATTGTAAGTCTTGTCATTGTAGGTCTTCCAAGCATTGCTTTGATCATATTCGTATGATACCGAGTTACAGAGTTATGATGTTTTATTACTTCTTATTTTCAGAATAAAATTCAATTTCGTGTCTTTTATTCCTTTCCTAACTTGTGTTAATATTTTTTTTTTCTGTTTTCTAAAAATTATTTATTGTTGGTATGATGACCTTCACTTGTTGTGTAATGCAATCTGGTAAATTAGAAATCCTGCAGCACTAGGAGTATGCTCTTCACTTGCACATGTATGATCTGGTGAATCATAAACTAGTTTACATTTTTAGAGTACTTCTTCACCAAGTTTATTTTTTTATTAACAAGTTTCCAAAGATTAATTTTCTCCATATTAATTTTTATATTATGATATTTTTGACCACCAAAAATGGTCTTCTTCAATAGAAACCATTCAAAATTTGTTTCCTTTATCCCATTCTAATACATTCATCCATCCATAATTTATATGCATTTTTTTTGTCACTTGCTCTATGTGCCAAAAATTTCTTTGGTAGTGATTATGACCTCCAAAAATATCACAAGGATGTAGGTTCCAATACCTACTATCACATGTTCAGATCTTTCACAATGACTGCAACAACCCATATTAAGAATTTCTACATATTATTCTTTCTTCACGAATATTTTATCACTACTTCTTGCTTTACCTATATATTCATATCCTTCATTCTTTGGCCTTATACTTGGCATTATGGGCCTTTCCCCCTTACCCATATATTCCCAAACACGTACCATTGTATCTCATTTTTTCATTATTTTTGAACCAATACTTTTACTATGATTTTCAAAGCATCATCATTCAAACATCATAGTTCATCATCACTTTGATTACTACCATCAACACTTTTATCTTTGCTAATATCACCAAAAACATTCAATTACCATGCATCATTATTAGAATGACCTTCAACATAGTATAAACAATCACTATCACTTTCAATTCTAACAAGATGGTCTTTTTAATGGCAAATACAATCATCTTTTACACATTTTTTCTCTCATAATAATATTCAAATAATAGGTATTACAAGATATATCTTCCCTTTGAGCTAGATCACATATATCATAACAACAATATACTATTATGAGCCTCGAATTACTAGTATCATACTAAAATTTATCTTTTGAATAATATCACTTGTGTCGCAACAAAGATCTTTCTATTAGCTTTTGATGAGATACATATTAATGGAAATAGAACCACAATATGTAAAATAAGTAAGCTATGATAACTATATGATAACGGAAATGTAGAATGCAATAAAATATTCAGAGAAACTTTTGCAATAACTCAAAAATATACCATTAATGAAAGCTCACAAAAATAGTACAATTCTATATGATGGAGGACATGAACATTTCATAACTTCTATAAGATATTTATATAATACCTACTTTGTACTATACTCTCCTCACACTCTCACCCTTTATCAATTACTATAAGGCCTATATATATGGAGATATGTTCCTTGGCCCTTACTCTACCCATGACTCTTCATCTACCTTTCCTATGACTCATGTACAAGTGGACTCCATGTACATTTACATCATTGCACATTGACACTTGTGTATTTATTACATTGCTTTAAGTAACTGTTTAAATTTACTCTAAAGTAAACTCCTACTCTAGTTATGTACCAAAGGTGGTACATAGACATGTACCAAATAATGTAATATACTCTAACACCCTCTTGTATTACATTATTTGGATATTGAAGACTTTAGTATTCAATATGGATCTTCATCTTGAGAATAATATTTAACATGGTCTGGTTTTTCTTCTTTTGCTTCTATCTTCATGTTGTCTCTTCTTATCTTTTTCATTCCACTATTTTTTGTTGTTTCAAGGAATTTAGAAGATTATTTGACCTTGTAGTCTTCTAGGTATCCTTGATGAACTACTGATCTTATAATATTGCACACTACACCAAAAAAGGGTTTTAACAATGGCTAAAATAAGGTATTTTTTTTACGATGGTAAAAAACCACCCTCTTAGCCCTAAGACAGTGGTTTAAATAAACCACCCTATTAAGGCTAAGAGGGTAGTCTAAAATTTTCCTCTTAACACTTCTCATTTAAAAAAAAAATTAAAGGAGGTGCAAGAAAATTGAATTGTAATGTTTCTCCTGGAAAGGACATTTAGGAAATATTTGGCATTTTTTTCTTCTCTTGGATCTTGGAAAGGACACATAGGTCGGTATATAGAGTTAATGAATACAAAATTTTAATATATTGTGAAAGCACGAGGATACGGAAACAAAAAGGGATATGCCACAAGAAAAGAAAAAGAAAGAACATATACAAATTGACACAATATAAAAGCAATATGAAATGTAGTAATATAGTTATTGATACACTTTTTAAAGTGTGTTACAATACGTCTCCTTCCTTTTTAGGGGATAGGAGCGTCAAATGTGTTTCTCATCACAACATCCATGGATAACAATCCTTCTTCCGCATGCTCACATGTAAGATGGGCGGACCAAAACGTCACCGCCATTTTAGGTATGTAATTCTTTGCTCTTTCCTGCTCCTCTACTGTCAGAAACCTGCATTCAAAGAAACATAAAATATTAGTAGCACCTGCAAACAGAATGAAACATGTATTTCCCAAGGCCTCACCGTCGGTGTATGCATGAAAATAATAAAACGACTATCAAATGACCTCTGATTGACCTAAAATTTTGACAGAAGCATAAAAATATTATCAGAAGACCACTACAAAAAGAACAGTCTAGAAATTCCTCACATATTTGTATTCGGTCCAGGGTGGGACGAATAGGCCTGCAAGAACTTGTCAGAAAGCACCATGTTCAATGTCCTTCTTAAGAAGCTCCAAATGACCTACAAAGTTGGGGTTAGCTAATTGGGGGTGTTTTGGGAAGACCTAGATGGTTATATTTCTCCAAATTTACCTCTAGGATTTAGATTTTTCTAGTGCCATCTGCAAGTTAGTGAAGGCAAGAAATAACAAAAACCTAGTCAAAATTGCTTATAATGAAATGAAATTTGAATTGTAACCTATTTAACATATCTAGAATCAAATGCAAAAGAAAAACCAGAGAATTATATCACATATTTCTAATCATCCCGGAGTGGGTCGAATAGGATTGTGACAGTTTGGAGAGCGCCCGGGGGCAGTACGCCCACCGTTTGGGACACTTTTTTGGCACCAATCCACTTGGGATAGGTCCAAAACTGGTTATGGGGTGTTGTCGACAAATTTTATGGATAGTTGTGGTCAAAATTTGGGTTTTGGGTCCGGATTCGCGCTTCCAATAGTCACCCAATAACCTCCCTTTCTAATGAGAGATTAAGGATGTGAAGGCACAAATAGCAAGTAGGTATGTAAATTGGCAGCACTTTGTTTCTCAAATGATCCTTCTCTGTATATCTTTTGGGTGAGAAAACTCACCAATTTATAGACCTTAGGGTCTCCTTGTTTGAATTATGCATGTGAGGGCGCAACTCGAGTTAATTTTCCTATTTTCAGAGAAAAGCTAATTCCTTGATTAAAAATATCCTTGCATGAGGTTTCTAAAATAAAGACACTCATCACTGAAGTCTCTCTTCTTGAATAAAAGCTATTCCTCGCAATTACATGGCCTAAAGCCTCAGTTAATTGGTGGAGTTACCGATGTTTGACTTTTTGCTAGTCAAACTTGCTATTCGCCTCACCCTGGGGCGAATGTTGCTATTCGTCCCTGGGTGGGATGAATTCCAGTTTGTATTTGTCCCTAGGTGGGACGAGCAAAGAGCAAGGTGCCAAAAAGGTGCCAAATTGACCTTTGACCTCTAAAACTGCTTTTGGAAGTGGTTAGGACCACTGTTTAACCTCTAGGGGCTGCCCTACAGGCTGTGTGTGTCAATGCGATCAGTGCTTGTTGTCACATAATCGGATTGGTGTTGTTTTTATGTCTATAGATGCCCCTTTTTGGGAAGCACTATGCAAGACGCAGTGCTGAGCAAAAATAGATAACCAAAGCACTAATGATTAGGGTTTCTTAGTAACCTAACCAACTCTTGATACCCCAAGTATGGAAAGGACATGCATTATTGAATCCTTGCTTCTGACGAGCTAAGGAGCTTAATTCAAGTGTTAACCTTGTTCAGTGAGGTGTTACTTGAACTTGGACATTAATTAGTCATGAATAGGCAAAGGGCACAACCTTTTGTCTATGGGAACCTTGAGTTCATGATTCACGAATGACAAGTGTTTGATCAGCTTGTGATAATTGCTTGTTTTCTGCCCCAAGAAGGGGTGCAATTGTCTTTGTCAATGATCCTTTGAATGCGTGTCATTTCCATGATTGGGTGTGGTTTTGTTGATTGGCGACTAAGTGTGACTACCCCCTCAAGCAACGAATCGATGAGGGAATGATCGACATGAGAAAAGTGATGAGTCTCTTGACCCAATATGACTTAGGTAAGGGTGCCTTCAGTTGTTTACCATTGAATGTGAAAGCAGTTTTTGAACATTCTGACCTGTTTTTGGTGGGTTTTAACCCTTTTTATGATGCATTTTGGAGCTAAAATTGTCGAATATTCGTCCTCCCACTGAGTGGTCCAGATATGATAGCCTTCTTAGGGAGTAGGATAGTGATAATTTGTAACCCCAACATCTATTTTTTATGCCAAGAATATCAGGGGAAAAGCGCCTTCGTTCGGCAATGTTATTGCTATTTTTGAATGGGTTTTGACCTGTTTTGGTGATGCTGTGTGGGGATGAAATTCTCAAAAATTCGCCTTCCCACGGAGTGGTCCGGTTATGGTAGCCTTATTAGGGAATAGGATAGTGAGGATTTGTGACCCCGCCCTCTATTTTGCATGCCCAAAATGTCAAGTGCAAAAGCACTCTTATTGGACACTTTTAGGTCTTGTTTTGGTGCATTTTTGTGCATTTTTTGCTGTTTTTGAAATTTTTGCTCTGTATTCATCCCTGGGTGGGATTAATTCCTATTTAGTACTCATCCTAGGGTGGGACGAGTGCTAACTAGAGTGCTCATCCTAGGGGGGAATGATTACAGGCTAAAAAATCCTTTTTAAAGGCCAAAACTGAGTTTTAGGCTCATTTGCATTTTTTGTTCTTGGCAATTTGGAGCTCTGAGGAGGAGGAGGTCAATTTGGTGAAGCGAAGCACTATGGATTTTTTCTTGCAACCATGAGTGTACACACCAGATTGAGCGGCGGAGCCGAAGCGATACCAGTGAGTGCCCTTCCTCTTTATTGTTTTGCGTTGCAATTGGAAAACTGCAATTTGTTTATTACTTGTGTTTTTGTTTATTTTGTTGTTTTATGGTTAAAAATGAAACCCTAGTCTATCAAAATTAATCACTTGGTTTGAAACTTAGTATAAACCTAGTCAAACAAAGATCAAAATTTAATTGAAAACTGAGCTAAAAAACTTAGTTTAAAACCTAACTTAAAACCTCGCTTAACCCGAATTGACCAAAGTACAAAATGTAGGTGAGAAACATAGGGTAAAACTGAACGTAAAACGTAGCTCAACCCTAGTTAGTTGTTGTTTTTGTGTTTGTTAATTTGCTAGGTTAAAGTTCGAAAAACCCTAAGTCTAAAAACCGTATCCACTCTGCATATGGATGCAAGGTTGGAAATGAGGCCACAAACCGTGTCCACGAGAACCTCACACTCGAGAGTTAAGAAGCAGCATGTTGGAAATGAGGCCCATGAGTAATGTGTGCCTCACTCCCAACACACCCTTCTCTAACTAGAGTAGGATGCAGAGTAGGATGCAAAGTGGGGCCAACATCGGTTGGATATGGAGGGAGAGATTATGGTTGGATATGCAAATGCAATTATGAATGTGATGTTTCTATTTTGTATGATGGATGCATATGGAATGAATGACATGAGTTGTTGATAACTTGTCGATGCACCATAGACTATGCAATATTTGACTGACTTGTTGTACTAATGGGATGACTTGGTGGAATAAATTTACATGTGATAGCTTTGTTTTTGTATTTTGCATTTTTTTGAATGGTGATGTACGAAATGAAATATACTAGTTGTTTGAAAATGTAGTTAAGCTTTTTTGAGATGCAGATATTTTAACGAACTAGCCAAGACTGTACATTTATCTCGTAAGACTTTTGAACAAGGTATAAATCTGACTTGAATTTAACCAAGTTATTTCACATCCCTTTGTGTGCAGTTGAGTTCTTTTATGTGGTATTTGTTAGGATATCGCTAGTTCCAGATAGGCTATCAACCAAACCTGTACTGAGGATCACCTAATTAGATCCACTAACTTTGTTGTTGTATTTAGCAAGATTAATCCACGAGACAATCTAAGGTACCATAAGCTAGCTCATACACATGCAAAAATTGGTCTACGCACATGCAAAGCTAATGTGACAGACATATCGTCATGCGAGTAGGATACCACAATTGCCAGGTAGGCTGTCCACCAAACCTATAATGAGGATCACCTAGATGGTTCTTCAAATGCTGAGAATGCTAGAGATTCAATTTTAGGTTGTGTGTTTGCTCGATGGTTTGGGATACTTGCTCGTCTATATAGTGATGAAAATCACTATTTATTTTTTGCTTTGTTTTTTTTGTTTTGAGCAAGGATTTTGAATAGTGGTGATAACCACTGTTATTTGATTTTGTATTTTGAGCTTTGTAAGGTTGAGCTTGTGAATGACCTTGATCCTATTGGCCTTGGGGATGACTACCCATCCTTGGCAGGGACATGTTGTATGAATCCTTACGACTTTGGGAACCAAGGGCAATGATGGAGACTATGAAGTAAGGGCATTGATCTTTTTGGCCTTGGGGATGACTACCCATCCTGGTCAGGGGCATGTAGTATGAATCCTTACAAATTTGGGGACCAACAGTGATTGGAGATGGTTGTGATGATGGTTTTTTGGAATTATTTTTTTGAATGGCATTGATCCTTTTAGGTCTTGGGGATGACTACCCATCCTTGGCAGGGACGTGTAGTATGAATCCTTACAACTTTGGGGACCAACTATGATTGGGATGTGTGGGAGTGATGAAAACCACTATTTATTATAGGGAATGGATAGGGAAGAGCTCATCCTTTTATCAATTCTTAGCATCTTGGAAACATTTGCACAGGGGGATGAACATGATAATCTTTCACCTATGGTACCCTAGATTGCTTTGTAGGTTGATCTTACGTTCACACAACTTAGGAATTATTTTATGTGTTTTAATATGTGTTGGGATGCTACGTAACAAGGCGAAATCCAAGTAAAACTTTTCCATGTAAAATATGTTTAACTATGTATAGTTTTTGGCTAGAAATTTAAAGACATCTGAATGACGAAAACCTGATATACATTAGGAGACAACTGACTAATGCTAAAAATGGTGATGGTGTTATACTGGATGTATGCCTTTAGGAAAATGGATTTGATGTGAAAAATGAGGGAATTTGCCAAGTAATGACATTCTATGGTGTGTTTGACTTATATGACATAGCAAGTATGCAATGTATGGATGCGATGCCTAATGCAACCTATATTTTTGTTTTTTTTTTTTTTACCAGTATGCATGGAATTGAAATGCAATATTTTTTTTTGTTATTTTGGATTTTTATGAGTATGCATGGAATTGAAATGCAATTTTTTTGTTATTTTTAATGATTTTATTTTTTTTGAATATTTATGTTGACCAAGCAGTTATTGTAATGCTTGGAGCTTTTGGTTTGACCAAGAGATTACGGAAATCCTTGGAGCTTTTGGTTTGACCAAAGGGTTTTGGACCCATTTGGGGCATTTTGGGGTTTGACCAAGCGATTATGAGAATCCTTGGAGCTTTTGGGTTGACCAAAGGGTTTATAGATACCTTTGGGGAATTTTTGGGATGACCAAGTGATTGTGAAAATCTTTGGAGCTATTGGTTGGACTATGGCTCTCTAGATGTAGAATGACCTAAAATGACTGATTTTCAAGGGTTCTTTTTCCTTGATTCCTTCAAGAGAGGCAAGCAAGTATGTTCCAGGTCCTATTCTACTATCGATGACATAAGGACCTAACCAGTTTTCCATGAACTGGTCTCGTAGATGGGATGACAAATTAGAATTTTTCTAGTTCTCTTTTAAGACCAAGTCACCAACCTAAAATTCCCGTAGGTGGACCTTCATGTTGTATGATTTCTTAAGTCACTCTTGATAGATACGTAAATTCTCGAGAGCATTAACACGTCGTTCATTGAGCAATGTTAGTTGGTCTAACTGGGCCTACCGTGCAGTTTCATCATCGATGAACTCTTGCATTGAAATGCATAGGGAAGGGATTTCCAACTCAAGAGGCATGACTGCCTTGAAGCCATACACCAATGAAAATGGAGTTGTCCCAGTGGGTGTCCAAATGCTAGTGCGATAATCACATAGGGCAAGTGGGATCTAAATATGCCAATCCTTATGATTGTCTACAACTGTCTTTTTAAGGATGGTGACTAGAATTTTATTTGACGCCTTTGCTTGCCCATTTGCCTGTGGATAATAGGGTGTTGAAAAACTATGCTAAATTTTGTACTTTGTGGTCAAAGCATGCACATATTTATTCTTGAATGGTGTCCCATTATCTAATAGGATCTTGGATGGAATACCAAAATGACATATGATGTTATGCAAAATAAACTCCACAATGCGAGATCCAGTCGTAGAGGTTAGAGGAATTGCCTCCACCCACTTGGTGAAGTACTCTGTGGCCGTTATGATGAATGTGTGATGACCCGACATGTAGGGGAGATATTTTCTATTAGATAAAATCCCCACTATAAAAAATGCCAAGCTGATTGAATTGGATGCAAGGCCTGAGAAGGTACATGTGTCAAATTAGCATGGTGTTGACACTTCATGCACTTCTTCACATATGTGCAACAATCTCGCTCTAAAGATGGCCAATAATAGCCCATGCGAAGAATGTGCTTTGTGATGGCCATATCGTTGAAGTGGCCACCACATGTACCATCGTGTGCTTGGGTGATCGCCCAAGTGGACTCTTGTTGGTCCAAGCAACGGAGGAGGATTCCTTCATAGCTCCGACGATACAAAACATCTCCTAACAAGACATGCTTTGTCGATTTATGTTTGAATGATCCTTTCGTGGCTTGTGTCAATCCAAGTGGGAGGTTACCTAGCTTGAGATAATCCCTAATGGGTGTGTACCAATCCTACTGTTCAAAAACCTGGATAGTATGAACAGTCAATCCCTCTTGAAGTCCATCCATAGCAAAAGCTGAACGGGAAAGAACTTGTAAAAATAGCGTTGTGTTGCTATTAAGAGGGTTTGGGGAGAACAAAGACCCCCAGTTGGCTCAAGTCAGACAATCATGGATTCGAGAGAACTTATCCTGAGATGGTTCAATCTGGATCAGGTGGATTCCTAGTGTTAGATCAAAGCTTACATGCTCCATCATGGATTGCGATAATGTTTTAACCTGAATGGTTGTCATTTTATCAGAAGGGTCTCACGGGATTAACGATCCCAAGGGGGACATAGTATCCGTAAAACAATTCGATGATCGAGGGAGTGCCTCGATGTCATACCATTCAAGTTGTGCCATGAATTTGTCCATAAGGGCTTTATAGGCCTACAAAACTGGACATCTACATTGGAATATCCCCTTGACTTGATTGACAATTAACAACAAATCACCAAAGATGTTTAGATGTTTAATGTTCATGGTGATTGTTGTCTGAAGACCTATGAGCAAGGCTTTGTATTCTACATTGTTGTTGGTGCACAGGAAGTCTAATTTAAATGACAGAGGCATTGGAGCCCCTTGTGGAGTGAAGAATACAATTCTCTGCCACCTCCTTGCTCACATTTAGAACCATTAAAGAATAAGGTCATGTCAGCCTGTGACTCAGGTTCATCAAAATCTGGCAATTCTAAAACATGAAAAACCCCATCATTTGGTAGTTCTACAATCAGAGGCTGATCGTCTTCAAGAGGTGCCTTTTCCATTTGATCGGTGATGACTTGCCCTTTTATGGATTTCTATCCAATGAAATCTATGTCAAACTTCGTCAACAACATGATCCATTTCACCATGCGGCTACTATGATAAGTATGACTCATCATGTATCGTAATGGATTCTCCTTAGACACAACATACGTCGTATTGCTGAGCATGTAGTAGCATAGCTTTTTGGTAGCAAACACCACTACCAAGCAGGGCTTCTCAACGTATGCATAGTTAAGTTCATAACTGACCAGGGTGTGGCTAAGATAGTATGTAGCCTGTTCTTTATGTAGTTCATTTTTTTAGGACAACATGGCACCCAGTGCCACCTCAGTAGCTAAGATGTATAAATAGAATGGCACTCCTGGTCTAGGTGGTGCCAATACTGGCGATGAAGCCAAGTACTATTTAATGTCGTCAAAGGCTGACTAACACTCGTCATCCCAAAGAAATGTGACTCCCTTGTGAAATAATTTATTCATGGGTCGACACTTGTCAGATAGCTGCACTATGATGCGCTTGATGGATGCAACCTTTCCCTGTAGACTCCTCAGCTGCTTGATGGTAGTTGGGGGAAGCATTTCAAGGATTACCTTGAATTTGTGTGGGTCTACCTTGATTCCTCATTTAGAGACTATGTAAGCCAAGAGCTTTCCAGATGTGATGCCAAAGACGCACTTCTTAGGGTTTAGTTTGACCTTATGTTCCATGAGGCGATTGAGGATCTTGCTAAAATCATCTAGATGATCGAGGTGCAAAAGAGATTTGGCCAACAAATAATCCATGTAATCCTCCAAATTTGTGTGCATGTAATCATGGAATATGTACGTCATGGCACATTGGTAGGTGGCGCCAGCATTTTTAAGGCCAAAATGCATGACATTATAACAAAATTTCCCCCAAGGAGTTATGAACACCATTTTTAGTTGGTCCTCGGGATTGATATGAATTTGATTGTATCCTAAGAAACCATCCATGAGGGAAAGCATTTCATGGCCCGCTATAGCATCTACCAATGTGTCGATGCTCGACAAGGGAAAATCATCTATAGGACTCGCTCTGTTTAGATCTCAAAAATTGGTGCATATGTGAATCCTCCCATTGGGATTCTTGATGGGAACCATGTTAGACAACCATGGCAGATAATCCATGCAGATGACAAACTATGCATCCAACAACTTTTGTAACTCATATTTGACCATTAAGGCCATTTTTGGGTGCATCTTACATAGTTTTTTGCTTTACTGGCTTGACTATTGGATCAAGCGTTAGATTATGCGTGACTAGCTACGGGTCTAGTCCCAGCATGTCTTTGTATGACCATGCAAAAACCTCCTTCTTCTCTTTGAGAAGGGCAATGTAGTCAGCTTGCTTTTTGGGGGATAAACTTACCTCCAACTTGATGATTTGTAAATTCATTGGATTTGAGCTGATGTCTACATCAGTCGTCTCCTCATCTGACATGTGGGACCCATCACCAAACTGGTGTGGATTTGGGTTCAAATGGATATCGTTTGCTGAATTTAGATCATCATTTGGAACATTAGGTTCCTCTTTAGCATGGAAGACATCCTAAGTCTATCTTGGGGTGAAATGGAACATTTCTCTACAAGGCCAATACTCTGATGGGGATGGTGGTGCGTCAGTGAGATCCTAGTCGATAGCATCTAGATCTAGATACAATGATCATTTCAGGTCATCTGGATCATGAATGGGTGCGGTTAGGTCAATGGAGATCATGTTGATGAAATGATTGTGGTCTCCATTAAAACGGGTGTTATAACTCGAACATCCTAGACAATCTATGTGCTTCGGATCTGGCTCTGTGGGCACTGGTAAAAATGGATCAACCCTATGCATGGAGATGAATACAGGGTCTACCCTAGGCATTGATGGTTTGATAGGGTCTCTAGGAAGAAGATGCTCTCTATGTACTTGGAGTTGTGGGTGCAATAATTGCTATAACTACGTTGGGTTGAGGTGCCACCTATGTCTTGGACCTATGTGTAAATGTTCAAACATGTCATCTATGTCCAAAAGGTATCGTTATTGCATCTATCGCATGTGGTTGAGATAGGCCATCTCAGTTTCATCTTTCGAATCACTATCAGAGATCCAAAAACCTTTATTAGCTCCAACAACTACTTGCAACATATGAGGATCATCTTGTTCGAGCAAATTGATGTGGTCCCAGCGAGGTTGTTCCACTCTCTATAGGGGAACCTGATTCTCTTGAAGTGGCATGTGCTCAAATGGAGTAGCCAATGGGAACATTGTCAAAAATCTTTCTTGATCATCATTCATGGGATATACTTGCGAATGATTGCTATCAGACTCGAAAGGATCCCAAGGGGCTACCTCGTACTCTGACTCATCCTTTGAAGACCCTTCTTGGTCTTGTCCATATCCCTCTTGTGGGTGAGTCCTTGAATTTTCTCCTTGTTTGGCCGAAGGGAAAGGGTTGTTATGGTCAACAAGGTTGGTTGTTAGCAATGGGAGATAATCTCCCAATGTATAGTGTGTGTTAGGATTGGCATATGGACCTGATGCCAACCCATCCTTGTTGCCTATCCCTAGGCCTTGCATGTTTTCCACCAAGATGTCTAGGGTCAAGGGGTGGTTGAACCCTACTCCTGACTTGTCATATGGAATTTGATATCTCAGTTGGCAAAGAACATGCACTCCTTGCTCATACCTACTCAACCCATATCCATGCCAATTGCATCAACCTAGATACCTTAAAGCAAAATCAAGGTTTGATAGATAGTTGACATCCTCAACAAAGGGCTCTTCGTCTTCATCTTCTTGCATACAAATCTCAACGTCGTTATCCAGGCCCCCATAAACAAAGTTTGTCTGATTGGGTGGGTAGCCTAAAGGAACCACTAAGCCGATGGGGAGTCGAGGCCTCCCCATGTCTTGCATGGACTCGAGTGTGGGCGTTGCTATAATTTTCCTCACTAGATACTCCCCCAGGCACGTGCTAGCCATTTCAACGATGATCGTTGGTGGTTGAGGGGAAGCGAATGGGAGTCCTTCCTGAGTCCACTCCATGTGGGGAGAACTAGGTGTGTCGACTTCCATTCTACTAGGCATCTCTTCTATTGAGATGGTTGAGACTAGAGGTGGTTCTTCTTCTAAGGGTTTATTTCCCTTGTCCTTGGATGTGGCCATAGTAGGTGGCATCATTGTTGAAGGACTTGCGAAAGAAGATGGACCCGACTGAGGACTTGATGGATTAATCACTGGAGATTCCTGCGGAATCAGACCCTTTTGAGATGGATTAATCACTGGATATGCCTACGAAATTGAACCCTGTTGAGATGGATTTAACTAAAAATCCAAATGTGTTGATGGAAGGGTCGATTGTGGCATGAATTGCACTATATTACAGTATTTGAAATGCTCCAAGTCTATCGGGACTACATGCACCTTTCCTTCAAATGTATACTTCAGGCACTGATGAGCTATTGAAGGGACACACTTCATGTCCCGAATCCAAGGCTGGCCCAGCAAGATATTATAATCCATCTCACCTTCCAAGATGTGGCACAATATATGAATGGTATTTTGTCCCACTTGAATAGGTGGGACAATTGTGCCAACTGTAGAGCAGATTGCATCGTTGAATGCTCGCAGTGTGTAAATGGAAGCCATGATATGAGATGCTGGCAACTTCAAATTCTTCAGAGCTGCTATAGTGATGATATTACTAGACAACCCAGTGTCCACCAACACTCTCTTATACGTAATCCTATTGACCCATGCGATAATGTACAGGGGTGGATCCGCCACATCACCAGTCACTGTTTTCAATTCATCTTCTCTAAAGGTGATGACTGGTTATGTACATTGTTTTACATGCCCCACAAAATTGTTGAAAGAGTTTTCTTCATGGGTCTGCAGCTCGATTGCTTTTAAAATATCCATTAGAGCCTCCCGATGGTGCGCTAATTGTTGAATTAGCTCGTATATGGAGAGCCTATCCGATGTGGTCCTTAGACTTTGGGTAATTCTAGCTCGAATCATGGCCACTGATCTAGGTAGGGGAAGTTGCGTAGGGTGCTATTAAGCTTGTGACATTGATGGAACCTCTCTTGTGGCTACCGCGGGAGCAACTCCTGGGTACTTCTTATTCCTAGTCACTATGCTTATCATCCCCACATATCCTTGCATAAGGCAATTCTGTTGCACCTCATTGAATTGAAGGGGTTTTGCTGGGGCCTCATGGGCAGGCAAGGGGTCTCTGAATACTCCCATATGTTGGTTGTTTGGCGCTATAGGGTTGTCTACCACCAATGTCTTGTTGTCAATGAGGTCTTGTACCAAAACTTTGAACTTCCAACATGCATTAATATCATGTCCTTTATGCCTGTGGAACCACAATACAAGTCTTCTCTATACCCTTTCGACTTTGGTGCATTGGTATCTATAGTTTGAATCTCTGGAAGGTTGATCAAATTCATCGCTGACAAGCGGTCAAACAAAGAATCCATGGACTTTGTGTAAGGAGTAAATTGTCATCGAGGGTGATGCTGCTGATTTTGCTCCTACATTTGGTTTTCTCTCTCATAGTTGTTAGGAGACACTGCCTGATAATTAGCCTTTTGAGGCTGCGTTGCTTGTGTAGGCTTAGGGACATTGATGGCAACCTGATTAACCACAACAGGTTTTGGTTGTGTGGTCCCTGGTTTAGTGTTATTTGTCCATTCTTTCTTCTTAGGTTTGGAAATCTCACCATCCTATATCTTAATCTCCTCAATGACTCTGGCTTGCACCAGAGCTTCCTCTAAATTGGCATATTGTTGCAGCTGCAATAGCACGGATATTGATCTCAAAAAAAAATTCGAGAACATTTGGGTTAGATCTGACATGGGAGGGAGGTAAGGCAGCTTTGAAAGCAACGTCCTCCATCGGTTCTCGTATGCCACCATGGTCTCTTCCTCATATTTATTGAGGCTATCTAGGTCACTCAATGATGCATTTTTCCTAGTGTTGAAGGCGAAGCATTCGAGGAACGCGTCCACCAGCTGATCCAAGTTACTAATGCTATGTTTCGGTAATTAGGAGAATCAATCCAAGGTAGGGCCTGTGAATGTGGTTATAAATGTTCTCAACAACAAAGCATCGTTGTCCTGAATACCAAAGCACTAGCTCAGGAATCTAGTCACATGCTCCTGGGCGTCCTCCTCCCCTCTAAAGAGTGCCAATTGGGGTAGCTTAAAGTGTTTTGGGTATGGAGGTGCCGACACTGACGGATGCACAAGATGACTACGGAGTTGGCATAAAGTGGGATTTTGGGGCCTAGAAGTCTTGATCTCCATATAATCTAAGTGCTCTAACAACGCTTTATATGCATCAGAGGATTTAATTTCGTCCTCCTTAGTTTGCTCTCGTTGTGGGTTGCGGGGAGCTTGAGGCCTATTGAGAGGTAGCTGGATAGCACCCCCTCTACCTTGATAGAGTGTTTCAGCCCTCTCTTCTTCTTGTTCATATTCCTCATAAGCTTCCTAAGGAGTGGCTGGCCGAGACCTATTCACATGGTTAGGTTCCCGTGGAGGGTGCCCATCATTGTTTCGGGGAGTGGCCTCCCGCTCAGGTCTAGGAGGTCTCAGAGGCAATACTTGATAAGGTCGCGTGGACCTATCTCATACCAAAGGGTTATGCCTCTCATACACTTCTACTTTGTGTGTGTGAGGTTTTGGAACCTTCGCAGGCACATTGTTATGCAGCAGTTCAGCTATCTGACGCTGAATGCGCTCTTTGTTAAGCTGACAAAGATGCTCTAACTATTCTTGATCTTTCCTAAGCTACGTGATTTGCACTTTGTGGGCAGCCTATTTGGAAAATGCCAAGTCACTTTGGTCCACTGTCTCTTGTTTAGGAAGCCTAGATGCCTCTCCTATATTTCTACCTCGGTCGTGGTGATCTGAGACCTCTATGGGCTGCTTTCCTCTGTCAAGGTTAGCTGCATTAACCTGAGGCTATAGCCTCAATGGGTGATCTTGATAGATGGCAGGTGCGGAGGTACATCGCTCTTGCATTGTGTACTAATCTTGAGGAACGCAGTAATCTTCCTCGTCCTCTCTTTCATATGGATAAAAGGTGCGGGCAGAATTGTCTTGCCCTGTCTAGAAATATTGATACTCTGGATACTGTCTAGTGTTTCTAACAGTAATGCAGGGTAGAGGAGGGATGGAAAAATCTTGTGGCCCATCCATTTGGACCCTTTGTTTCTCTAGCACTTCATCACTAGGCCACCCATAATGGGCTTCTAAGGGAGGTCTCCTATCTATGTTAAGTGCTACGTGTAAGTTATCCTCTTGAAAGGGCCTCTGCTGAGTAGGGGTACCTCTCCAAGAGGTGCCTCTATAGTATTATTCTATTATGGCATGATTTGGACTCTATTGTGGGTCATGCCACCAAGGCGGGATGACCATGTCCTCAAGACTATATTGGAGGTGACTTGTCCCCATTGGTGCACTTTCTGCAGCACTTGCCCGTGATTGGGCTCGCCTACGAGTGAACACCATGGTGATGTGCTCCTAAATATGAGTAGATTTTTATCTCTTTTAGGATTCTTTAAACTACACTTAACAAAAAGGAAACACACAATAAATACAATGGTTATCTCATTTAAAGATTTAAAAGTGTGCCCTAAAATCTGGTTTTAGTGTGTTTTGATGTTGTTTTGAAAGATTTTTGAAGAACATTTAAATGCAAAAATGAGGGCTCTTATGAATCCCAAAAAATGGTCACCCATTCAATATACCGTTGCCAAACTGATATACCAACCTCTCTATATACCCGTCCTTACGTGAGGGAAACTATTGGTACGTGAGAACAGATGGTACGTGGAACACAGGAAGTACTGAAGGGGGATCATTCTGTTTATGACACCTAACATAGAAGACTTATCCTCATGGGCTGGGAATCACCCCCGCTACACTTGGTCAGCTTTCGTCAGGATTTACATCTAGAAATAGTCGCGATCGTGGTAATGTATGCAATATCTCAAGCCAAAGTGATGATGGAATCCACCTTTGGTCTTGCTCAAGGGTTGGGGTTTTACGACCAAATCCTTGTTGTTTTAGTTACCACATGGTGTGTGGGGTTCCTTTTAAGTTGCATAAATGAAGCATGCAAGGATTCAAACTCTTATGCAGGAAAATAACCAGAGAACATAAAGCAAAGAATTGACAAAAGGTGTTTAAGACCTCTACCTCTTCTCTGCCCAAGTCAGATGTCTCTGAATTTTTTCTCTGAAATAGTCCAGTTTTGGAAAACTTGGTACTTGTAATCAAAATAACAAGCAACTTTAATCAGAAATTTAATCTTAAAAAAATCAAGGGACACAGGTCCCACCGTGATCGCCACTGAAAGCACAAGGATACGGAAACAAAAAGGGATATGCCACAAGAAAAGAACAAGAAAGAACATATACAAATTGACACAAGATAAAAGCAATATGAAATGTAGTAATCTCTTTATTGATACACTTTTTAAAGTGTGTTACAATATGTCTCCTTCCTTTTTAGGGGATAGGAGCATCAAATGTGTTTCTCGTCACAACATCCATGGATAACAATCCTTCTTCCACGTGCCCACATGTAAGATGGGCGGACCAAAACATCGCCGCCACTTTAGGTATGTGATTATTTTCTCTTTATTGCTCCTCTATTGTTGGAAACCTGTGTTCAAAGAAACATAAAATATTAGTAGCACCTGCAGACATAATGAAACATGTATTTCCCAAGGCCTACTATCAATGTATGCATGAAAATAATAAAATGACTATCAAATGACCTTTGATTGACCTGAAATTTTTACAAAAGTATAAAAATATTATTAGAAGACCACTACAAAAAGAATAGTCTAGAAATTCCTCACAGATTTGCATTCGCCTCAGGGTGGGACGAATAGGCCTACAAGAACTTGTCAGAAAGCACCTTATTCAATGTCCTGCTTAGGAAGCTCCAAATGACCTACAAAGTTGGTTTCAGCTAATTGGGGGTGTTTTGGGAAGACCCAGATGGTCAGATTTCTCCAATTTTGCCTCTAGGATCTAGATTTTTTTGGTGCCATCTGCAAGTTAGTGAAGGCGGGAAATAACAAAAACCTGGTCAAAATTACTCAGAATGAAATGAAATTTGAACTGTAACCTATTTAATATATCTAGAATCAAATGAAAAATAAAAACCAAAGAAATATATCACATATTTCTAATCATATTGGGGTAGGGTGAATAGGACTGTGACAGTTTGGGGAGCACTCGGGGGTAGGACGCCCATTGTTTGGGACACTATTTTGGCACCAATCCACTTGGGATAGGTCCAAAACTGGTTATGTGATGTTTTCAACAAATTTTGTGGATATTTGTGGTCAAAAATCAGGTTTTGGGTCCGGATTCGCGCTTCCAATAGTCACCCAATAACCTCCCTTTCGAATGAGAGATTAAGGATGTGAAGGCACAAATCGCAAGTAGGTATGTAAATTGGCAGCACTTCGTTGCTCAAATGATCCTTCTCTATATATATTTTTGGTGAGAATACTCACCAATTTATAGACCTTAGGGTCTCCTTGTTTGAATTGCGCATGCGAGGGTGCCACTCGAGTTAATTGTCCTATTTTCAGAGAAAAGCTAACTCCCTGATTAAAAATATCCTTGCATGATGTTTCGAAAATAAAGACACTCATCACTGAAGTCTCTCTTCTTGAATAAAATATATTCCTCGCAATTGCATGGCCTGAAGCCTCAGTTAACTGGCAAATTTACCGAGGTTTGACTTTTTTCCAGTCAAACTTGCTATTCACCTCACCCTAGGGTAAATGCTGCTATTCGTCCCTTGGTGGGATGAATGCCAGTTTGTATTCATCCTTGGGTAGGACGAGCAGAGAGCAAGGTGCCAAAAAGGTGCCAAATTGACCTCTAACCTCTAAAACTACTTTTGGAAGTGGTTAGGACCACTGTTTAACCTCTGGGGGCTGCCCTAGGGGCTATGTGTGTCAATGCGATCAGCACTTGTTGTCACATAATCGGATTGGTGGTGTTTTTGTGTCTACAAATTGTAGTATTTTATTGTATGATTTTAATGCTTTTATTCTATCATGGGAACAATAGAATGATTATGCAGATTTTCTTCATGCAGTGGATGACCAAGTAATCAAATTTTGAGTTGAGGAGATCGTGTGTTGTCAATTCCTGTAGCTTTATGCATTTAGGCATGTATTGTGTGTTGTCAATTCCTTTAGATTTAATTTTTTTTTTTTTTTCCTATTGAACTTTAGTTGTTTAGGTTTTTATCATGGGAGAAGCTATTGTAAAAATCTATTTGCAAGGTCTGCATATTTTCTTGTGCACTCCTTTATTGGGATTTGGGTGTTTGATGCCAAGGAACCCATTTGCAAGGAACTAATTTTTTATGACTTGAACTTGGTGATGTATAATTTTATGGTAATATGATAATATGGTTGTATTTATAATATAACAAGATTTGAATATTGGTCCTTTTGGTATATTTTAGGATAACCTCTATGGAGAATTTATTTAGAGTTTGAGCTAGTCATCACAATAAAGCATACTCATTTACAATATTTATATACTCTTCTCTTATTGTTTTATCTTGATAGATTTTTTTTTGGATTTTAGGTGGCATGTGGGTTTGAACTCAATACCACTATAGGGAAGTTGATATTGATAATTTGGTCCTAAATGTGAATATAGTTTTGAGCTACTAAGGTTCGAATGTGAAGAAATTCTTTAATAAGGACTAGTGATGCATATTATACTAAATTCTAAAGGAATCAACTTATCTCTCTAAATAGAAAAACATTAAAATATCAGCAGTCACATACCTCATACATAGAAAAAGGTTTACCCTAGCACATGGTGCAAATTCCTTGTGTTTCTTTATATGTGGGTTTTGCATGCATCTGTGTGATTTTAGGGAGTGAAATCACAACTTATTGGAGAAATGTTCTCTCTGGTACATAACCATCAACTTGATAAATTTATATAAAGTAATAATGTTAGATGGGATTGAAATTTGAATAGCTTGTATGCATAAAATATTTTGTTATGCATAATATTGGAAGGATTTATTCCTCCTCTAGTTTCTTCTTTGTTTCTTGCCATAACTGGTAGGTGAACATGTAGATGGTAACATGTAAAAAATTGAATTGTCAAGTGATGCAAATATTTAACTTTTATTTTTTTTGTTTTTGGCTTCAGTAACTTTATGCAAACCAATTACTTCCAATGTCCTCTGTTGAAGTTGGGAATGCATTTAAACTAGTGTTCCACTCTGGTAGTTGGGTTGAAAAAGGCCCCAAGGATGATATGGAATATGAACATATTTATATTGATGATTTTTAGGAGCATCTTGGTTTAGTTGTCAAATTTCAATCATCAGGTATTTTCTATGGAGTAAGTATTGTTACCTCCTTGTCTTTTATATTACCATTTATATGGGGTTACTTTTATATTTACTAGATATTATGATGCTTACAATCAAGAAAAACATTTACTCCTTTAATAGGCAAATAACAAGTATTTTCTTGAATTGTTTAACAGTAGTAGTGTGAATTGCTCTCACATTATGCATGATGTTGATTAAAAAAATAGTGGTTGTTTTCCTTTAAAAATAAAATAATTGAATTATAGAGCATATAATTAAGGTATCATATTAGCCGAATACTCACATAATATTTTAGTGGATTAGGTTCTTTCTAGTATCATCTACAAGATAAGAAATGGAAGCATGGAAATTGCACATTTAAATTATTCTCTTTTGTTTGTTTGTATTAGATTCATGGACTCTTACAATTTCTTATATGTAGCAATGTAAGAAATGGTATTCTCAAATTATTTAGCTCTAGACTGTGTAAACATAGATTAAGTTAATTGGATTTCTTAACTTTAAAAAATTCAACCAAAAATAACATGGCTAGTGCAAAGAATCAAATGAATGTTAGAATAAGAGAATATTCTCTTAAGTTCCACTAGGATAGACACTTGAGTTTCCACTCCTCCATGTGTCCAGAAAACTCTCAGTGGTGTCTTCATCAGGTCTGATGAGTTGTTGTAATCCAACAACTCTCAATGATCAACTCTGCTATTTATACAGAGTTGATCCTTGGAATAAATCAATCAGTTCCACTCTTCTCTTCATATTTTGTAATGTTGTGCATATCTATTGTTGTGAAATTATTACATGGTACCAAAGCAGGATAGATTTTGCTTGCATTCACTCTTGAAGGTTCTAGGATCTGGTTCATTTGCTTTGGATATTTTTTTGACTAACTTGCTTGAAAATATGCAATAGTCAGTTTTATCCATATTTTTTAATTCAACAAAATCCTTATTGTTGTTAATATATGTATTTTTTTTTTAAACTGATATTGTTTTTCGAGGGTAATTTTTTGAATTTTTACAGTGCTCTTCCTTTTATTAAAGGAAGAGCATTTTTTTTGTGAGAGATCCACCCTCGTTTTACAACAATATAGTGGTTTTACCCTCTTAGAAAGGTGCTACGATTTTATTTCATCGCCCAAATATTTGTTTGGTGTGCATCCTTTTCGTAGCCCCTTGCCTTCATTGGCGCTGCCTCTTATAGTGGCCCCAATGTTGTCTCTAAGATTGGTGTTTTGTTTTAAAAAATAATAAATTTCTTTTAAAAGCCTCTTATTCTGCGAATCACCTTTGTCTCTAACCATAAATGCAAGTTTTAATATAGCATTGTGTATTTTTTATTATCGTTGGTCTTGGTGCGCCACCCACGATGTGGCTCTCGGTGTGCTCCATGGCGCCGTTGAAGCGGATCTCCGTATCTTCTCTCTAAGTGAACATTATTTCGGTGCTCAATAGCGATCGCCCCATTTATACTCTTCACCTGAGAGAGAAAACACATCTGCTCTGTTGTTCTATTCTGGTTCGAGTCTTTCATTTCAAGTGATTCAAAGTATATTTAGATTTTTTCCTAACTCGTCTGCAGGGAAGTTTATCACAGGCAATGCTCTTTTTTGTTGTTATTTTTTGTACTCCTCTCCCCTGTAGCTCTTCAGAGCTCTCGTCTCTGAAGATCGATATCAGAGATCTAAATACTATAGTTCTTTATTTTTTTTACTATCTCTGCCTCCTTAACTCATCTGCGCAGGTGTATGTTCATTTTTGGCATCCTCAAAAACCACTTCCTGCCTCCGCTGGTTTGAAGCAGTGATGACTCTAAAAGAAAAACACATTATTTTTTTTGGGTGCTTCAAATTTTTTAGATCCATTTTTCTTTGCAGAGGACGTTTTCTCCCTCACGATCTAAAGCGAGGAAGATATTATATTCTATATATATATATATATATATATATATTCTCTAGATTATTTTGTCTACGCAGGTTTCTAAGGTCTCTTTGGCGGTGTCTCAGGTTTCTCGTAGTCTTCAGAAGATATCTCTGTTGTTTGCCTCCCTCTGACTCAAACCAGTGACGAAACATTTTCTCCCTTGCAGTCTAAATCAAGGAAGATATATATATATATATATATATATATATATATATGTTCTCTGGATTGTTTGTCTTCGCAGGTTTCTCAAGTCTCTTTGGTGGCATCTCAAGTTTCTTGTAGTCTTTGGAAGAAATATTTGTTGTTTGCCTCCGCCTGACTCAAACCACCAACGGGTCTAAATGCTAAGTTAACATTTTTTCTGTTCTTAAGGGTGCTTCTAATTTCTTAGAAGACGTAGGATTTTTTTTAATCCTCATTTTTTTTTTTTATGTAAAGGTTATATTCACTTCAATTTCAAAGTATTATATTGACTCCTTCTCAAAAGCTTTTTTTTACACAAAAAGCCCTTTGATAAGTCGTAGTCTATTGTAACCATAATATAAAAATTTTTTTTTTTTTTTGGGGGGGGGGTTTATGTGCAACCTTATGCACATTGGTGTCTCTTGAAGGGGGGGTTGTATTTTTTATCTATCTCTTCCTCAAATTTTTTTTTTTTCATTTTAGGTTTTCAATTTAATAGAGGTGTAATTATTGAAATATATTTTTTTAGCATACACTCTCTAATTAAATATTCACACCTAACTTGTTTATCAAATTATTAAAAAGCTATCTTCTATTTAACTTCTTCTAAATATATTATTTAAATAATAATTTTATCAAGAAGTTCTAGTTTTTTAAATATTCATAAATTACTCTCATATTATTTAGTTTATTAATTTATTAATACTTAAAGAAAGAGCTTTTTCACACTTTTTCATCTTCTCTAAGGGTGCTATAATTATTCTCTTCATATTTTTTATTATTAAAATTAACTTTTTTAGAGAATCTCTAATAGTTTTTACACTTTATTTTGTCATTAAGATTTCATAAACCTAAAAGTTTAAAATCCTCTTCCTCAAAATATATTTGCCTATGTTCCATGTACAAAAACCACTAAAAACTTATAGTTTCCCTCAAGTAAGGGTGATTTTTTGGAGGCACTTGGTATAAAGGCCTGGCATATATTTTTTATTCATCCATTATTTCTTTTGGATATCTCTCACTTATAGTTTCCCTCTAGTAAGGGCAAGTTTTGAGAAAATCCAAAATTATAAACTGGTTGAACTCTCTGCATTTCAAGCCTACAACCCTTGAAAAATTCTTCTCTATACTTACAGTTTCCCTCAAGTAAGGGCGGGTATTGAGAGGAACTAAAAGGACTTGGCATTTCACAAGCAAACAATATTCAACCCTCATTATACTTATAGTTTCCCTCTCGTTAGGGCGAGTATATTGAGTTTTAATATATTGAAAAGCTTCATTCTTTCCCTTCAAACATTTGCATTAATAAAAATTTGAAGTTCTAAGGGGGGATATATTGGTTATTATAACTTCAAACTTTTCCTTTGTGTTAAAAATATGAATTCAATTGAACCTCTCACCCCTCATAACTTTCACACTTGGAAACCTAAAATTTTAAATCTTATCTCTCAAAAAGGTCTTACTCATTTGTTAGAAGAAAAGCAACCAGAATTTGATAAAGAATATAAATTTTTTGTTCATAAAGGAAATATGCACGAAACAATGGGTATTATTAGCTCTAATGTTCATGAAAGTTTGTGGTTTCATATTAGAGATTGCAAAACTCCTCATGAAAGTTGGGAGAAACTAAAGAGCTTATTTGGGAAAGTAGATCAGATGAGATCAATGCAACTAGAAGTCGAACTAACATCTTTGTCTCCTGAATATTTTAGTAGTATTGTTGACTTCCTCACTAAGTTCAAAGAAGTCCTCACTCAATACAAAGGCAGTGGGAAGACTAAGACTGAAGAGGAATGCATTTATCTAATCCTTTCTAAGCTAAATGGTGTCTTTCAAATTTTTGCTACCACATTTATATCTACCAAAGATGCTCTTGGTACAAACTTTAAAATGCCTTCTTTAGAAGAATTTTGTGATAGATTAACTAGGGAAGAAACAAAAATTGCTAGATATGAAATCTCTTCTTCTTCCTCCTCTTCTAAATCCTTAGTAGCCTCCACCTCTTCTAAAGAAAAATTCAAAAAGAAAGTAAAGACCCCCATAACCTACACTCACTACAAAAATAATGGTCACTCTACAAACAAATGCTGGAAAATATTACAACAACTAGAGGCAACTATAAAAGATCAAAATATAGACAATAAAAATAAAATAGGAAAAGCCCTTAATGTTCAAGGAAAAACCTCTAATTCTTCCTCTAATTTCTGGGTCCTAGATTCTGGAGCTACTCATCACATGACTGCTTCAAAATAAGTCTTTTTCTTCTATCTCCTCTAGTTCTACTTGTAGCATAGAAGTGGGTGACTCTTCCTTTATCCCTATCAAAGGAAAAGGAGACATAACCATTGATGGTGGCTCTATTAACAATGTTCTCTATGTTCCAAACATTGCCACCAATCTCCTCTCTATCTATCAAATTTGTACTTCTAGAAAAGGGAAAACTATTCTCTTCTCTCCAACAGGAGTTGAGATAAGAGATTTTCAAGATCCCCATTATCTTATAGCCAAAGGAAATATTGATCATAACTCTCATCTATTTCACTTCAAAGGTTTCCAAAATCTTTGAAGGAGCCTCCTGTTTTGTGGCTCATGGAGATCTTGAAAGCCAAATTTGGCATGAAAGGTTTGGTCATCTTAGTTACAACTACCTAAAGGATTTGAGCACCCATGATATGGTAACAGGTTTACCCCAAGTCTCTTCTAGTGATGGATTTTGTCCTGGATGTGCTCTTGGAAAGCAACATCAAGATCCTTTCCACCCAAGTAGTTCTCTAAAAGCCTCATCCCCTCTAGATTTAATCCATAGTGACTTAATGACCTTTCCCGAACCCTCTTTCAAAGGAGTAAAGTATGCTCTAACCTTTATTGATGACTTTTCTAGAAGATCCTGGGTCTACTTCCTAAAATATAAAAGTGATGTTTTATCCCACTTTAAAGTTTTTAAAGCCTTAGTTGAAAATAAGGCATCTTGCAAAATCAAGAAGATTCACACATATAATGGGGGGAATACTGTAGTAATGAGTTCTCCATATTTATTTCAAGTCATGGTATCATTCATCAACATTATGTCTCCCATAATCCTCAACAAAATGGTATTACAGAAAGGAAAAATTGAACCCTAAAAGATATGGCAAATTGTATGCTCCATTCAAGAGATCTTCCAAAAGTATTTTGGGCAGAAGCTATTAACTGTGCAAATTATATTCAAAATCGCACACCTCATAAAGCTCTTGACCATTTAACTCCTAAAGAAGTATGGTCTAGCTCAAAACTAGATGTTTCCTACTTCAATATCTTTGGGTGTACTTCTTGGGCTCACATCCCAAAGAAGAAAAGGAAGGCTCTTGATAAGAAAAGCAAAAACCTCATCTTTATCGGTTATTGTGAAGAATTGAAAGCATACATGCTTCTTGATCCCTCAAATCATGAGGTTTTATTTCATAGGAATGTCCAATTTGATGAAACATTCCCTCAAAAATATCCTCAAAATCCCTCTTCCTCCATTGAGCCTTCTCCTATAGTAGAACCTCAATATTATGAAGAGCCAACTCTTGAAGTTAACTTGGTCATTGATAATCAAGATGAAGAACCTATAACTCCATATCAATGTCTTTCAACTCCTTCAACTCCTTCCTCTATGCCAAAATGGGCCTGCACCATTGTTAAATAAGCTACTCCTTACATCCAAAATCTTCCTTCAACTAGATCATCCAACCCCATAGGAACTGGTCTTGTATGTCAGTCTATTTCCTCTAATCCTCAATCCTTCAAAGAAGCCTCAGGTATTAAGGAATGGGATGATGCCATGGAAAAAAAATTTTCTTCCTTGATCAAAAACAAGACTTGGGATTTAGTTCCCTTACCTAAAGGAAGGAAATTAGTTCGTTGTAAATGGATCTTCAAAACCAAATATGGGCCTAATGGAGAAATAGACAAACACAAGGCTCATCTTGTAGCCAAATGTTTTTCTCAAATTGAAGGTATTGATTATGTAGAAACCTTTGCTCTAGTTGCTAAAATGGATTATGTTAGATTGGTTCTTGCTCTAGCTGCTTCCCATAAGTGGCCACTCTATCAAATGGATGTAAAAAGTGCTTTCTTACATGGAGATTTAAAGGAAGAGATATTCATGGAATAACTTACTAGTTTCACTCAAGACTCCTCTCTTTTTGTAGGCTTAAAAAGTCTCTCTATGGCCTCAAACAAGCCCCTAGAGCTTGGTATGAAAATATGGACTCCTTCCTTCTTTCATTATGTTTTTCTCATTGTGATTCTGATAACATAGTTTACATTTGGAGAAATGAAGGTAAAATCACCATTCTTGTTCTATATGTTGATGATCTTCTTCTCACTAGTAGTAACTTGACTCACATTCAGACTATAAAAGACTCCCTCTCTAAAAAAATTGAAATGGCTGATCTAGGTAAAGCTCATTACTTCCTTGGGATCCAAATAAGTCAAACATATGAAGGTATTTCTTTGTGCCAACAAAAGTACACTCTAGATCTTCTACAAAGATTCAAAATGATAAATTGCAAACCTTCTCCTACCCCCTTTCAATATGGCATTAATCTTAGTACTTCTTGCTCATCCCCTCTTTGTGATGCCACTCTATACCGTTAGCTTGTAGGAAGTTTGTTATACCTTACTCATACTCACCCAGATATCTCATATGTTGTTGGCCTCATATCCATATTCTCTCATCAGCCTCACTTTAGTCATTGGAAAGTAGAAAAAAGAATCCTCCGTTACTTGTAGGGCACTACTCACTTTGGGCTCTTCTACAAGGGAAAATCCATGGATATCATTGGCTACATAGATTCAGATTGGTCAGGTTCAGTAGAAGATATATGTTCCACCTCAGGCTATGTATTTTGCCTTGGTTCCTCACCAATAGCCTGGTTATGCAAGAAATAACAAGCAGTAGCCCTATCTTCTATAGAGGTAGAATACATGGCAATAGTTTTGGCTAGTCAGGAAGCTCTTTGGCTTTGTCAAATTCTGAGAGAATTTGGTTTCACCCATGAACATCCTATAACTCTTTGGTGTGACAATCAAAGCACAATTCATATTGCATGCAATCTAGTTGAACATCATGAACCAAGCACATTGAGATACACATGCACTTCATAAGGTAGCATATTCAGAGCGGGGACATACACTTGGAATATATTCCAACTAAGGCACAAATTGTAGATATCTTCACCAAGTCATTTCCTTCTCCACATTACCTTCAATTGTGAGATAAGCTTGGAGTTATACAGTTGCATTGATTGGATTTATGAGGACAATCTTCTTCTAATAGTTGGTTTTTCCCCACAAGGGTTTTTTCACCAACTATTTATTGTATATGAGTACCTAATCAGGCCAAGTTGTTGGGACTCATATTTATTTCTTGTATAAAGAGGACAATCTTCGCCATACGAAGACAAGCCTCTAATTGTTGGTTTTTTCCCACATGGGTTTTTTCACCAACTATTTATTGTATATGAGTACCTAATCAGGCCAAGTTGTCGGGACTCATCTTTCTTTCTTGTATAAAGAGGACAATCTTCGCCATACGAAGACATGCCTCTCTTCTTCTCATAGTTGGTTTTTCCCCATAGGGGTTTTTTCACCAACTATCTATTGTATTAGGAGGACAATCTTCGCCATACGAAGACAAGCCTCTAACTTCCTTTTCATTGATGGTTTTTTCCCATTGGGTTTTACCATCTCTTCAAAATAAGTCATTGTACATGAGTACCTCATAAGGCCTTGTTTCCAGGACTCATTTGTATGATTCACCCCTAGTATCACTTAAGAGGGGGTGTTAGAATAAGAGAATATTCTCTTAAGTTCCACTAGGATAGACACTTGAGTTTCCACTCCTCCATGTGTTAGGAGAACTCTCAGTGGTGTCTTCATCAGGTTTGATGAGTTTTTGTAATCCAACGACTCTCAATGATCAACTCTGCTATTTATACAAAGTTGATCCTTGGAATAAATCAATCAATTCCACTCTTCTCTTCATATTTTGTAATGTTGTGCATATCTATTGTTGTGAAATTATTACAAAGAATAGCTTAGTAGTTGTGTTAAAATTTACCTACCCTAACCACCTAGTTATTTCTCTTTATGGTTGTGCTATGGGCATTGACCTCCTCTTGGTATTCAGTGAAATAACATGTACACCAAAGAATTGGCAGAAAATATTGTGTTGGATATCTATATCTCTCTATCGGTATGTTTTAGAGTTTAGTATAAACACAAAAATAAGTTCAGAGATTATATTTACAAAGGCAAGGTACAAAATGATAGAAATACATGTTAGTAAAGTGGTATATTTACACATTTTGTAATGATAGTCAACAAAACACTACGATAGAGAAAATATTTAAAACATGATATCCGTGCAAATAAACAAATTGCATATTCATATCCAGGACAAGTGGCTCTAAATTTTATTGTAATTCATTTTGTTTTAGACCTCAAATATGTTATTTTTTTTTCTCTTTTCACCGTAACATAGCACAATCTCATGGTTGATGCACACATATATTTCATTAGTCTATAAAAACATGCTCTATACTTTGTCAAATATGTGAGTTGAATATCTTGTAGTCAAGAGTTTAAATCATTTATCTTGTGCTAAATTCCATAGTTTGTTGTATAAAATGGAGTGCCAAAGAAGTTCAAATTTATGTATTTCAAAAAGGTTAAGTACAAAAATTTCTCATCTGACTGAACCTGGGACAGCTTTGGCTGAACCTTGTAACTGATGCTAAATAATTTTTCCCTTCTCCTTTATTGCCCTTATATATATATATATATATATATATATATATATATATATATATATATATATATATATATATATATATGTTTTATTTAATTTTTACAGGTAAAAATGCTCTTAATTCATTTTCGCACAAATAAAATAATCACATTACATTATGATTACTGCTTATTTAATGTTTGATATGAAATTGATTCAAAACAACTCATTTCAAAAATCTTCTTGCAGGACAAAGTGTACTATAATGGGGCACATATATGGATGAATGAGTAAAGACATTGTTGGAAAATCTATTCAGAAAAAATAAAAAAAAATTATTGATGTCCATGAGTGACCAAAGTAATGGGACTCAAACCAAAAATAGTGCTTTGGTGAATACTAAATTATAAGGTACAAAATATGAAAATACAAACTTTGACCTTGAATAGTTGAAATGTCTCTCTATCATAAGACATGAAATGGTACATATACATCTCAAAGTATAGAACATATACAATACATGCATACAAGCATGGAACAGTGGGGGCTCAAACTGCTATAAATGATCAACTATCAAGAAGAAGTGATCATGAGTGGAGATAATGAAAAAGCAGTTATTACTGGTCTATGTCCATTTGTGTTGAATCATTGTCAATTACTGTGGATGAGTTATAGATAAAAACACATTTGGTTTGAATATTGGAAGAAAGTGACCTTCTTGAATATTTGCATAAATAGTAGTACCTCCCATTGATTTCATAGCACATAGGACAAATGAAGATAATGCGCTTTGTCGCAACCTCTTATATGGAGTAGAGATTACAAATCATATCATTTAAAAATGTGATAGACAACCGTAATATTGATTTTATGGGAGATGTCTTAACCTTATTGAGGGTAGTCCTAAATCCATGGGAATAGTGATGCCTGACATAATTGGGGTGGTTAATGAAATCACCAAAACTTTACATAAAACACTTACACATAGAAGGCCATTGACCAAGTGGTTGAATAGGAGAGATCAATGAATTCAGAGTGCATTTTTATAGGCATCCTCCCTAATAGATTTATAAATAATCACTTTATCTGTAGAGATCCCAATAGATTGGAGAAGCTAGTATTCAAGTACTAGCCTCTCTTTTGGCCATAGATATTCATGGAGTATATATTTTGTGTAGAGCAAATGGGTAAGGATGGGTATGTTTCACAATATGAATCACAATAGTGCATGCATTAAAGCTAGTGGAGATGGGATGTGAGTGCATGATCCATATGGGATCCATGATAGGCTATTTAGGAGTATAGCTCATTGGCACAAACAAATAATACCACACGATAATGGCCTAATGAGTTTTTATAACAAGGCCTCATATTTTATCCATAACTTCCTTAAAAGAAGTTGAAGCTAAATGAAATTTTAGGACCAAGTTGGTGAGAAGAAGAGAAATACTTAGATCTAATTTCAATTTAAATTCTCCTAGACATAATAAGTGTTGACAAGAGAATTATATTTTAGTTATAACTTAACCAAATGAAGTTCAAATTTTGTTATTCTTTTTTTTTTTGGTTACAGATGAATTGGTTACAATCACAAATTTTTAGTAACTATCAACGTAGCTGGTAGGGTTTAAACTATTAGCAAAGGCTTCCAACACAACCACCGTCTCATTAATGGTAACCCAGTGTGATATGGATACCGTTGGATGCACAGGGTTCACACCATATTTCTCATTCTGGTTCAAACACGTGGTATGAAGGTAGAGGGACTGTCAGACAAGTAGGAAATAGATCACCATCTTTAGACAGGTGCAACACGCAGAGAATTTAGATCGAGATACTGGCTATGCATGGACACGCCCATGGGATTGGAACCTAGGTCTCCTCTTGGTAAGTTCCCCAACTTACCAATCCACCTAGACCCACGGATCAATTTTGTTATTCTTTTTATAACAAAAGAGAAATCAAAGAACTACCTAAGATATATGTTTTTCATGCTAAAACATATCAATTTAACCCTTTGATATGGGAAAATTTAGTCTGATGTATATTTATGATTCTTAGTCATAGGAGCTTGAAATGAGAGTAAATGTTGTAAGTTCCTGGCAGCATAGCCTACATGCATTACCAATAATAAACCTAAAATTTATCCATTTAGGCCCCTAAAGTCAAAAAAATAGTCCTATATATAAGATTTCATTGTATGGACTAAAGTTGCACATGAAAGATATCTAAACATGAAATAGTGCATGGAAAATATGAGATTAATACCAAATTCCTAAGGGTCAGAGATTTTTTATACATAATCACTAGCCTCCATGACATAAGTTACTCCCAGATATCAAGGGATAATCACCTAGATGGAAGATCTCAATCCAAAAAAACAAGGAAAAATGATAGGTTTGTAACAAAAAATTGAACTAAAACAATATCAAGCAAAAATACCAAGAAGACCATTGAGATATACTATGTGATTCTACAAATGAGTGCATAGTTGTTGTATGCCTTTGTAGGGTCCTAATTAGTGGTAAAATTTTTGTATTTTCTCTAACTTATAATGAATATGAAGCTTCACCAATTCATACATGGGTTTTCTTCCAAAAATGGTTTTTTTCTATGATAAATCAGTGTTTCATTGTCGTTATGTTTTCCTCAGAATTTTAGTATTTAATTTGAATTCTATTTGTTCCAAGGGATTTACATTTTCTTTGTGCAGAAAACTTGAGCAAATAAATTGCTATACTTGATACAACTATATACTACTCCATTAGAATGGATTTCAAGATTTATTCATGCTTGTATCAAGCACTTACTATTCATGCTTTATTTTTAGCATTGAAGAGGATTTTTATATGAGAGTATGTATTTGATGCAAAATATAGCCTTTCCATGATAATTAGTGAGTAGTTTCTTATTTTAATTTACTAAGAGCACTACAAGTTATGTAAAATATCTATTCAACAATCCATTAGTGGAAGACTATACATCAATCTGAAGATGATTTTAATATGAAGTGCATGGATTGTAAACTCATCCTGTTCAATTTTCTGGTTAAGGGTATAAATGTAGTGGGTCATATATCAAAGAAAAACTAGTTGGAACAATATTTGTGTGGCTAATTATATTGCAAGCTTGGTATTCAAATCCTAGATCTATGAAAAATTGTGGGTTTAATGATATCATCAAAAAGCTTCAAGTTTGAGGAATATCCTAAATAGTATTTGAAAATATTGTTGTTCAATAATAGAGTGTTGCATGTCTATGAGCACCTCTTGTAACACCCGACTATAGTTTATTATTGGTGTTGTGTATTCCTTTTCTAATATCACATTTTTCTACCAAACAAAAGAAACAAGAAACTTCAAACTCTATTTTATGGTGGTAGAATAAAACCAAATCCGAGCGAGCCATCCAATACAAAGTAAAATAGAGGGTGAAACCCACCTTTAAATACCCCATTCCTCCACAATTTTTATGTGTGCATCTCTCTCTCACACTTTGCATTGATAATTTGAGAATAGAAAGTGGTGATAATTAGTTATGGACATGCCTTCACTAAGGAAATGGATGTCAAAGAACAATTTTATCATAGTGGGGGTATTGTGGGGCCAACTTTTATGAGTTCCTTGGATTACGATTGCACAAGACCCTTCATGAAATCCATCCTCTAACTTATACATGCTAGGTATACTATCCCTATCATTTGTTTTCACTCTTTTTTGACAAAATTTTTCTTTTATGTCTTTAATTTAGCGTTATTATTTGAAATAATAGGATACATGCATAGGCAGTAACTCTGGTTGCACTTTTTGGAGCATCTATCCTCCACTTGTATGAGTAGAACATGAATAAATAGAACAATTGCATAACACCATGCACCTTAGCACATATTCACATGCTATTTTAATCATTATGTAACTAAATGTGCTATTGTACTTCCAATATATCAAGCGAAACAAGAAAATAAATTGTTGAAATGGATTATAAATATATAAATATTTTCTATGTAATTTCATTCATTGTAATATTTTCTATGGAAAGTTAAATTTATTTTTTAAAAAGTTAGGCTGGTTATATAAATGCTACATGGTAATGTGTTTTAATTTAATTTTAATATTAAAATGATACAAGTTTTACTTAGAAATATGCCATAAGAAAACATGACCAAACACCACATTTAAAAATTAAAATTTAAATCTAATGATTGTTACAGAGATTCTATTTGATATAAATTTTTATTTTAAATATAGAAGAAATATTTATTTTATTTTTAAATATTATTGTTATACTATATTTTAGTTGATTTTCAAAAAATAATTTGAAAAACTATATTAAAAAAATATCATTTATAATTTGGGATGAGACTTTCCCCAACCTTAGCTAAAGAAAACACATGTTTACAATAGTAAAAGAATATTTTCATTGGAGTCAAATCTCCTAAACCATATCTCTACAATGGTTGTTCACCTGCTTACAACTTTAAAATAAGATATACATTGAAGCCAAATATCCTACACCATATTTCTATAGTGGTTGTCCAAATTATCTAAAAACTAGATTTTCCCATCAACCTGCCTAATCATATCATACTCAATAGTTGTGTCACTATGCTACTAAACCCCTACCTCCATATCAGTACCAATCTTATCCAGGTAGTCTACCACTTTATTTAGATCTCTACTCACATAAACTAGAATCACATCATCTAATTTCCTTCGTAATTTCTTAATTTGAGTTACAACAATCCTCAACCTCCATGTCTTCAAATTAAAGTTCCTCATTCAATCCAAAGCTCCTACCATTACTTGAAAATCTAATTCTAGGATTATCCTCACGTAACATTGTTTTACTACCCAAATATAAGTATATTTGATAGCTAAGGCTTCCATTTTATTATTCGTGGTCCTTACCAGAATTTATATTTTCTAATAGAGCACTGTCCCGACATGATTCTTGCAAATCACTCTAATTTCAGCTCTACCTAGATTACCTTTTGCAACTCCATTAGTATTAATTTTAATCCAACCCTTTGAGGGTGGTTTCCAACTAGCTCTTTCCCACCCCTCTTGCACTTCAAATTACTTCTCCCTTGTATTTATAAAAACCTAAATTTCATATTTAGTATGCACTACCACAATTTTCATGACTTCACTCGAAATGACCTATCAAACTCGATATAAAGATGAAAAGTTTTCTCTAAAAATTCTGCCATTTCTCTCCAGCCATACTTTCGACCAAATGAATTTTAATACAAGATATCAATAGATACAAAGAGATTTAGGTTTATATCTACCCCTCTTCCATATTTCACAAACATTAGTCTGGTTCAAATCACCATTAACTCAAATTCTATAATATAAAAACCATCTCTTCTAGATCGGGTGCATGAATGGGTACTGAAACATCAAGTGGTCATATGTTTCCTCACTCTTGTAGCATAAAATGCATTGCTATGGACCAATGATTCTCATACATCTAATATTATCAAAGGTAAGAATTCCATTATGCATGAACTGCTAGATAAAAAAATTTACTTTCGACTAACCCTTGGACTACCAAATCATTTTCCAATCTTCAACCTGATATGCATGAAAATGAGGCTCTAAAATTATCTTATCATATCTATACTTCACTATGTAGATACCAAGGCTCCTATATCCCCAAGCCAATCCATCCTCCTCATATCTACTTGTGAGAAATCTTTCTACCAATATTTTAAATTGGCAACTCATCCAACTTCTTAAATTGCTTAAATTTATAATCCCCCAATTGACTGGTGTTGAAATAACTTTCAATTTTGAACCAACCTTTAGTTTCCATGGATGTTTTTATTGGTTGTAGTTTTGGTAATTCAATAATGATAGGTGGATATTGATCCCATGAATCTATCCAAAATCGTGCCTTCTCCCCTCTCCCCACTTTCTAAAATAATTCATATTTCACTACATGATATCCTAACATTAAATATTACCACACTAAGGACCCATTACCATACAAATAGAAATGACCCACCTCATTTGGGTTTACCTATCCCAAATATTTACTAGCTAAAACACTACTAAATAAATAAGTTGGTTTGGAAATCCACCTCCAGTAAATATTTCCAGCCAAAGATTTATTATTTAATATTGATCTCCTCTATCCCAAACCTCCTTTAACATTGTATTGGCTTAATTTATCCCAACCTACTAAGGCCCATTTAATCTCTCATTTTACTCCTCCCCATAAAAATATTCTAGCCATCTTATCCAACTCTTTCCATATGGTATATGGGGTAGCAAGGATAGAAAATTTGTAAATTGGCATGGCCTGAATAACTGATTGCAAAAAGGTTAATCTACCCCCATAGCTTAACCATTTGTGAGACCAATTATTTATTCTTTCCTTGATACAATACAAAAGTTTCCTCCAGATATCTTTTTTTAGTTTTTTAAAATGCAAAGGGACCCCAAGTATACCACTAGGAGAGAAGTCCTCATGAAGTCTAAGATATCTAAAATTCTATCCTAAAGCCTTTCATCAAGATTGAAAAAGACCACTTTGGATTTTTTATCATTTATGACTTGGTTTGTGGCCCTAAGGTAGATATTAAATGTATCTATAATAATTCTTGCTTCACTGAAGTTGGCCACTCCCACCAATACTGTGTCATCCATAAACTATAGGTGAGTCAAAACATCCTCACCCATATTGATATTTTGTGAGCAAATCTTGTTGTCTTCTCCTCAAGATGAGTTTACCCAAACCTTTAGCCAATATGATAAAAATATAAGGGTAACAAGGATCTCCTTGATGAAGGCCTCTTTAGAGATAAAATAGGATATGATATACTGAACTTCTTTTTGAGCCTCTTCATATTGCACCATACTTTCCTTTAATAGTTTATAAAAATAATCCATTTAATTGAAATGCATACCTAGAATTGTTTCAAAGGAGTTTTTGATCTCATATTGAAGAGATTCCATGTTGTTCATATATCTCCAGCACAAGCATCTCGATGGGAAAAATTGGCATTTTTATCACCTTCTAATAACAAAGTGGTTCCTGCTCTTTGTTTCCAGTAGATCTCCTCTTGGTTGTCAATGTCCTCAATCACTTTATGCAATGCATCATCCTATTTTTTGAGCTACTCTGTAATTGGTCCTTTCCTAAACTATTTTTGAAACTCATCCCATCCAGCCACCAATGGAGCTCTTTGGACCTGGAATTCTTGTCTTGTTAGCTTGCCTCCATTGTTTTATTTGATCCTTACCATAATAAATCTGCTTGTGAAATATAAACATTGTTGTCCCATATGTTGGACAACCCTCTTCCCACCATTGTAGAATTTTCTTTTGAATTTCACATTTTTGTAACCAAAAGTTTTCAAATTTGAATGGTTTGTGATGTCACACTATCTTGATCTCCTATTCCAAAAAAATGGGAAAGTGATCTAAAACTGGACCCTCCAAAATATAAATTTTTATATTCCATTTCACAAATACCTCCTCTGAAAGCAAAAAACAATCTAACTTCACCTTCCTAGTATGTGGCCCTCTCTTATTATTAGTCCAAGTGTAGTTGGTTCCAGGGCATTTAATATCCACCAAGTGTAATGCATGGACTTGGGCAATCATAAATCGATCCCCTAGGTCTAAAATTGGGTTTCCCTCTTTGTAATATCTAGAGGATAATTTAGCATTAAAATACCTAGAAACAGTCAATTCTAACTCCTCCCTTGAGACTATCATGTTATGCATCGCTTTCCATTGATACCTTTGACCATATAGGTTTTGAGCCCCATTAAAATTTATGGTTAAAACCTGCTTAGCTATCACATTGTTCCTAAAATGCAATGTGAGGACAACCCTCAAAGCTATATGTTATATTGCCATCCATTCAAGAGAGTTTCAAAATGTAACTATGCCCCCTGAGGCCCCTTGGGTAGCCACTTCCATATGATCAACACCCATCTAAAGTCTATTTAATGTTTTACACATAAGAGCCAACAATATTTTTCTCTCCTAGATAAGCAAAAAATATGTTTGAAATTTTCCTAAGAGTATTCAAATAGTAGTTTTATGGGTACTACTATTTAAACCCATAACATTCCATGATTGTATAATCATTGGTTACCTTGAGAGTAGTAAAATCTATTGACCTCACCGATCCTCTAGTGATTAGTTTATTTCCTTGAACTGCTATCAATTCCTTATTTTATTTCCTACCCACTCGTTGAGAGCTAATATTTTTTTTATCTCTTTTCCACCTGAGTTATCCCTAGATTTGGCATTTCTCTATTCTTTTCTACTATACCCATGATGAAATCATTAATTATCAATTTCTCTTGGTTATGCACTATCATTGCCCATGTAATATATTATTGCAGTAACTCACTATACTCAATTACCTACTCTAAGATGGGAGGATGTGAAGTAGGGGCTTGAACATGGTTATTATTATTTTTATTATTCCTATCCACTCCTTCCATGAATTTTTTTCTTCTTGGTCCACTAGTTTCTTGAAGATATCATACCTATTGAAGAGCTTGAGTTGTGTTTGCTCTTTGCCATATTTTTTATTTTGCCTTCTCCTTATTTTGGATTGTTCAAAACCATCTCCCTATGCTTATTTGCCTTGAGAAATTTTGGTTGTTTATTTATTGAGTGTTGACTTACCCTCCTTAGAAATATTTGACATTCCCAAAGAATCCTCCAGTTTTATGTTCATATTGTTTGGGAAGGATCAGACTAAATACCCATATTTGTGGTAAACTCTACACCTAAATGGAAATTCCTCATAATCCAATTTTTGAATCCAAGATAGTCCTGCAAGTTTGAGTTCAACCTCTATCAAAAAAGGTTGGCTAAGATCCATTTCCACGCATAATTTATCATAAAAATTTGTGTTTTCTTCCATTGTATCTTTGGAAACACCCGAATGTCTTCCAAGGGAATTGTTGATAATTTCCAATACCTTCTCACTCCATAACTCCATTGGAAGTGCATACAAATGGATCCAAATCGGGATAGTAGTGGGTTCAATTTGAGGATCAAATCCCACTCTCTAGGGCTAAACAAATAATCCTATCAGACCATGATTCCTCTTTTCTTATTTGAAATCCCTATTTTTATCGGTAAGTGAATAAAAACTAACAATAAAATATCCATTGTTGATAAACCACAAAGAATACTCACCATAAGGCTCCTAGTTTTGCTGGACCTAGTAGGACAAATACCATGAATTTATAGATGAAATCATGATTGGCTCTATATAAAACTAGTTCTTCTACCATTCTTTTCTCAATGACAATATTTGGCCTTTATTCTAACTGTAGCAAGAATCCCTTAACTCATTGAGATGTTGATCTATTTCTAGTAGTCGTAAAGAGTATTTTTAATATAGTTCTTTGTGCTTCTTCAGTATCTATTAGAGATTTATCCTTTAATAAATTTACAAAAGAACTATGTCTCTCTAAAATATGATCTAGAGATGTCCCCATTAGGCCTTCTTGGGGCAAAAATATTGTCTTCAATTCCACAACAACCAAAAATATTTTTGGCTACCCAACTGATGCCCTAGATTTCTCTTCCAGATCTCAAGTGCTTTGTATTTTAGTTGTTAAACTACATAAAATATTAACATTTCAATATGCTAGGTCTTATATTGCATCTTATTTTTTATGTGATACCCTAAGAGACCTAAGAGGGAAGTTAAACCGCCCTCTTAGGTGAGGATATAAGAGGGTGGTTAATAACTGCCCTCTTAGGTCCTCCCCTAAACTGCCCTCTTAGATCTTAGACCTAAGAGGGTGGTTTAAAACCATCCTATTAGACCTAAGAGGGTGGTTTAAAACTACCCTCTTAGATCTAAAAGGTAAATTTAAAACCCCATATTAGACCTAAGAGGGAAATTTAAAACCCCCCTCTTAGACCTAAGAAGGTGGTTTAAAACTGCCCTCTTAGACCCTAAGAGGGTAGTTTTTTCAGGCATTTTTTAACCATTGTTGTATGACAGATTTTTAATGATGCCCTCATATATAATGGTTTAATAATAACTTTTAAAAGACTTTAAGGGTGGTTAAAAGCCACCCTTAAAGACTGTTTTTGGTGTAGTGGTAAGTCATAAGTGGATTAGAACTGCTTCTTTTTTTGTTCATCAATTTCTTGTATGGCTAGTTTCTTTGATCTTCAAAAATGTCAAGCTTGAACTCATTATTACTAGATGCTTCTGAAATAAGAATTTGGAAGAAATAGTCTAATATGAATATTATTCTCTCCTAAAATATTTTATAGTACTTGTCTTTGTAGTAACAGAAGTAATATGAATGAGATTTTATACCACATTATTTACATGGATGCAAACTTTGGCAGTTTACCTTCTCATGACCAAATTTTCTACAATAGGTACACACTAAATATATCCCAACTTATTTGTTATCTAATTTAGGAATATCATGTTTATCTATTTCCCTAATGAAATAATTAAACCATGTGTGTACAATTGAGGAGATTTTACTTCTTTTATAAATTTGTATGAGGTTTTTTTATCAATATTTGTTTCTAATTTTCAAATATGATATTCAATATCTTCATTGGTATGGTTATTATCAAATCCATTTACTATGTCATTAGAATATATTCCTAAAGAACCTACTTTCGCCAGACTATTGGTTTGTGAATTTTCCAAAATCATTTAAAATCATATTGATTCTTCTCTTCCATTTGCATCTTCCTTATTATCATCCATTGAATTCTCTAAATCTTAAATCATGCTTTTAAGCCATATTGCTATTTTCCTTGATCATTTTCTAATTACATTGTTTAATATGGTCTTTGGAGTAGACATCCTTATAGCTCCCTAGTGTTATGTATTGAGAATAGTTTTGATAGAACCTTTGAATTAGTCCACCTTATGACTCCCAAGTTAAGAGTATGTGGACTAACTTGATAATATCTTTTTATTTCTTAAGTTTTGTAGAATTCCTTAAGTCTTCAAAGTGATTTAATTATTCTATAATATTGATAAGTGTTTTTATAGTAGACATAGCTAGATTTATCTTTTAAATTTATTTTGAGTTGATTCCCTTTTATCTCCCTAGTGTTTTGAAGATAAATTTTATATAATGTTCGACTCCTAATTCACCTCATTTATTCTTATTCACTTCTCAATTTGATGAAGTTCTCTATGGTTGGATTCCTTTTGTCCATTTAGTAGGAGTATGATATAAGTATAAGCAATTAATTCCAACTCTTTTAAGCAATCAATAAACTTCCTTCTTTACCCTTAAGTCTGAATGAATATTTTTATAAAATTTAATAGTTCAATATTTGATGTAGAACTCCTTATATCTCCCTAACTTAGAAATTTATAAGATAATAATATTTGCAAACTAATATTTCAATTTTTGAATATTGTAAAGCTTATATATCCTACTCTGATTATTTATAAATATTATATATGTATTTGAAATATCATTTGAATATATAAATTTGCTTTCTAATTCTCGAATTTTGGCTAATTCTTATTTATACAATGCAACAATAAGTAATTTTAATATTATATTATTCACCTTATAACTCCTTTTCACTTTAATGAAAGCAAATAATCAACTTGAAATTACCTTTCTAATGTTGTACATTGAATAGCTTTTATCTTCACTCCTCCAATGGATCTTCATGCATTGTATTCATTGTATGATGATAAGCATTTAATGCTCTCCTTTTAGTGGATGCCTTATCAATGTCGTCTCCTCCTTAATTAAGCTTTAACCTTTTTGAACGTATGGACTACAATGCTGAATCTGCATGCTCTCGCTTCTTTGCTTTGATAGTGTGCACCTTCTAATGCATGCTATTAATAGTTTTATGTCCCTTGTTGTAATGCAATACACTTGGTGCATTACTATACTTTCTTCCTTCTTGAATCTCTTGCCACTTAGTGCATATGTTGTTCATATATGTAGGTGAAAATGGATGTTATAATCTCTACAAGCATTAGTTGGTGAGACTTCAATGCTCTTGCTTTGAATGAAATTATTACTATATATTCAACCTTCAAAATATGCCTTTAATACTTTCAATATGAACATTACTATTGTAGATACAAAAACAAAACACCGAAATATAACAGATAAATGAAACCAAGAGATAATATTGCACAAAAGATATAATTTTAATGATACGGGGGAGCATCAAATCTCCAATGTTACAATAAAATTTTTTATTTATTTTGATGCAAAATATTAGAGTACTAGGATTCTATGAAACCCTAGTGAACAATATTGGTGGTGTCTTCAAACTCGCTTTTGATCCCATCAGAGGTGAGTGGACTTCGTGCTATCAAATACTGGAACACTCCAGCTTAAGCATTTGCACAATGTAGGTGTAGTACTTCCATATATACATACAAAATATAGCAAACAAGTTGGTAGCAACTGTGAGGGCTCCATAGTGTGAGACCCTCATAAATTAATACAAAACCTAGCTATGCAATATAAAGAAAGTGAGCAAATTCTAAAAATACATGAAATAAAATAAATCAATGTTGGATTTACCTTTTTCACTTGATTTTCTCTAATCTATAGTATTTTTTGTAGGAAAATAATGCAGTGATGCCCTAATGAAGCCCTGGGGTTAGTAGGATTGTATAAATTTGGTCTAAAAGACCAACGGGCACTCAATGACAATAGAAAACACCTATGAGTGCTTAAAAATGATGAAAAAAACCTTTAGGTATTCAGGAATAGAAAGCATGTGTTCAGAAGCTGAGGCGAGGTCTATAGAAGCATATTTGCTTTGGACGAGGGCTACGATAATGGATGCAGTAATGAATACAAATGCGAAGGCAATGATGGATGAAGGGAAAAAGACTTAAAAAATTCTTAGATTTCTTAGGGACTCCAAAAAAAAAGTCCAAAGACTTAGGGGTTGAGCTATCAAAATAGATCCTATTTATTATCTTCCCTAGGGCACGTTAGGGTTTCAACAACACAATATGTGCGGTCGAGATTAAAATGTGATAGAGAGTGGAGATTAAATATGGGTAATTGGTATGGATCAAGGTGGATTAATGACTAGAATTAGGATAAGATGAATGGCTATAATTTATTTACATATATATATTTAATAAATATATATCAAATACAATATTAAAATATTAATAATAAATATATATTTAACAAATAAGCCTAAATATATATAAATAAATGGGTAAAAAATAGCGGGAAGACCTATATGGGTGACAAGTGGCTAGATTTTGGTATCTACAACTATTATGCTAAGTAATTTCTTCCTATTCAAGTGTTAGAAAGAATATGAAACACATTTTATTGTGCCAAGTGGTACGAGATTCCTAGGATTGATATGGTAAGAGGTGCTCCTTTCTCTTGCATGTAATAATATCTCCAACATTTTTTTAACCCTGAATACTTCTTACCAACGAGCGCAAGTTATTCAATCTTGGTTTCAATGATTTATACTTCTTTCCAATGAGTGCAAGTTGTTCAATATTAGATTCAATGTCTTTTTCCTATGAACGATTGTAGTTCTAACTGATTTAATAGGTGGTTAGTCCAATCGATTGTTTGGGCAATGTACTCTTTATTTATTTCTTGATTTTATGTATCTTGTGCTTCATTGTCTTTAGTGATATCCCCCTTACAATGAATATTTTGCTTATTTTTGATGTTGTAGGTTTCTTACTGTGTAGGCACTAATTTGGTGTCTCTAGACACCTTTGAAACCTTAGCCTATGAACCCTTTATTGGCTCAACCTCTATGCTTACTATCTCATCCTTGGCATCGATGATGTGGTTGCTCGATGTATTATGTTGGCTATTTTAGTATATTTGAGACACTTTATCCTTTATCATTTTTCTACTACATAGGACAAGTGAAGTATGGTGCATTGTAATGTAAATAGCTTTGCAATATTTAGAATAAAATATTTTAATTTGCACCTATATTTTGAGATCTTTAACTGTCCTTTTTTAAGTGTACTTTATTTCTTTATGAGGTGGTTTACTTCTCCAATATGTGGAGGATATATTGCTCTTTATTTTAGCTCCTCCTTGCCCCAAGATACTAGAATTTTTCTACACTTTATAGTGTCTCTTGAAACTTCACTGTTTCAGGATTAGGAATTGTTACAATAGCTATGTAGATTGATAGGTGGAGATAGGATAGATAGACAACAATGGATATTAGGAGGATGAGTTGGTGGAGCTACAGAAATTTGTAATCGCTATTGGAAATAAAGACATCTAGAATGGAATTTTGAGAGGATATGCGGTATACAAGAAAAATATTATAATATATCATTGTAATTTTTATTTATTTTTTTAATTATACATTTAGTCTTCAAAATAATATAGGAATGTATATATAGAGAGGTATCTATATTTGGATTTGCACACAAGGTGATTGAAGGCCTTAGTGTTTGAGGATTAGAAATTATTAGAATCACAATATAGGTGGAAAAGTGGAAATAAGATAAATACATAACACTGGATTTTTGAGTTGGTGGACCTACAAAAATTCGCAAATCCTCATTGGAAATGATGAACACCTCTTAGATGTGGTTTCAAGAGGATATGATGTGTATACATGAAAAATCCTATAATATATCATGCAATTTTCATCTATTCTTTAATTAGGCAATTAACCTTAATATTCATAGATAGTTATAGGTATTAACGTGGAATGAAATTCCAATAATGGAATATGCCACTAGACTTGCATCATCACATTATAAACATGAAATTCTAATCATAAGATTATAAACATGTATATTTATATATCTTAGGATTATTAGTTTATGTTTAATAAAATTTAGTTCCACGTATGGAAAGCCTAACCAATATGTAATGTAACTTCTATTTAATAAATTTTATTTTTTTCATATAAAAAATAAAAACTATATAATTATATAAGAAGTATTACTAAAAATATATATATATATATATAATTATATAAACTTATGTTTAAATGATTTATTTAAATTTTTAAATATAAATAAATTTGCAATATATTTTATAAGAACTATTTTTATAAGTAAATTTAAAATTATTTGAGAACACAAAAGGCTTTATGAACATTTTTATAAGTTTATTTTTCTCTTATTATTCTTATATTACTATATTTTTTAACAAACATATATTTTTTAATTTTAAAAAATAATAATTTTGCATAAAAGTAATATTTCGTTTCGACTAAAACATGAGTCATGCCTTATAAGAACTGCTTTCATAAGTCCTTTTTTTTTATTAGAAGATAAGCATGCTTGTGATTGTTTTTTATAAGTCTGAAGTCTATCTTTAATCACTGTTATACTTGCAATTTTTTTTTTTTAAATTACACAATGCTAAAACAAATTATATTTTTTCATAAGAATTAATCATAATTTTCTTATAAAAATCCAACTATTCACCAAATTGAACTGTTATTATGACTTGTTAGTAATTAAAATTTATTATACATAAAACAAAAGCATTACAGTGTATACTAAAATCACTGTTTAAATGCACTACTAATTTGTTCAACTGTCAACATATAATGTTCCGTATTCAACAGTCGATTTTATTAATCAACATGCCCCTGACCACACATTGCTTCACACTTTTATTTCTTGAAAATCTAGTAGATACCTACACTGTCAACGCCCAAACTATGAAAATCCACAGGCGAGATGCGAAATCTCGAAATCCCAGTGACCACACCTTACTTCACACTTTTATTTCTTAAAAAACTAGCTTGAAAATCTAGTAGATACCTACACTGTCAACGCCCAAACTATGAAAATCCACAAAGCGAGACATGAAATCTCGAAATCCTAGTGCTGTTATTTCAAAAGCTTGTTCTCGTCTCCAAGAGAACACACAAACTAAAACATCAACGTGTATACTACGCGGCATGCTGAATGTATATGATCTCAGAGATTAAGAGGAGGATCCAAGTGAAGCACAAGAGTCATGGCAGTGCTTTTGTTTGTCACAATTCTCTGCACCCCAATTAATGTTAACCGAATTAAACATTTAAGAATTCAAAACAACAATGTTAAGTCTTACATATGTTACGTAAGATCAATTTAGAAAAGGCAATATATATATATATATATATATATATATATATATATATATATATATATATATATATATAATCTGTCTATAGTTCTTACCACGAGAGATTCTCCGAGGTTGATGACAAGAGCATTGGGGAGAGGTGCAACGGCGATCCAACGCCCATCCTTCTTCTGCACTTGCAGGCCATCGCAGATATTATCTTGAACCAGAATGGTGATAGCGCCGTGGTCCTTATGTGCGTGAGTGCCCAGCACCATGTCAGGCTGTGGGCAGGGCGGATAGTAATTTGCTCTCATGAATAAATTATACTCTGCAAATTCCTTGCCCAGATCTTCCTCGCCCATGCCCATATCTTCTGATATAATCTTCAGCAAACGCTTCATCAGTCCCTCCGATTTTTCCCCAAACATGTCTATCTTTTCACTGCCAACCAAAACAAATTAGACGCCTATTTTGTAGAAACGATAACTTCATTAGAAACAAAGTTGTCAAGATTGCAACATTAATTTTGTATATATAAAATAAATTTATAAAAATTATCATCAATCATGTTTTAGGTTTGAAATTTTTTTCTATTTAAACTTTAAATTTTTATTTAAAATTTACAAAAATACTCACAAGTATAATGATACTTACAGGAATACCGTGATTCAAAACTGTCTCGCCACTCGCCTCGCATTCTCCACCACATTTACAGGAATACCGTGATTCACCACCTGTCTCCACATACATCTCAGGAAGTCAATAACTATATCAGTCTCATATAATCTATAAATTTATTGGTGTTAAAAACTATAACTATTTTACTTGAAAGAATCCCCATTCTTGTAAGGCAGCAGAAATTTTATGTCTAATTTCCTGTTCCGGTTGGCTCATGTCAATAAAGGGAAGTTCCTCGAACAGGCCGTCTTGAGACAGAGGCCTATCGTTACCCTGAACAAGAAACTCGGCAGGCACATGAACCAGGTTTTGCACATACTCCTCTACACTGCAAGCCATCTCCAATCAGTGTCCCAAATCAAACAATACCGAAGACATTTATATACATGGAGAGATAGATTAGAGAGGGGTGAAATTGATTTAAGAGAATTTCGTCATGAAATTAAGCATCCTTAGGTGCCTAATTAATTTTTCTTTAATTCTGACGTACCCACCTGTCAATTGACATCGACCATAAAATTATGGTTTCAAACTAGGGGCACGTCAAACCCAATCCACCATTATACTTCCCGGTAAATTATTCTCAAGCAAATTTATTCTTATATGAGGCCTTGATTTTATCCTCTAAAAATTTATCTTAAAAATAATAAAATCGGTTCATAATATTTTAATTAGAAATGGCTTCATCAGATGATAATAATAATAAGAATATTATATATAAAAATATTATATAATATGAGTTTAATCGATATTATTCAAACTTCAAAGCTCATATAATTGGCAACTTAGGAGTAAGTAGGTAATAGGAGTTAGAAGCACGAAGAAAAGAAAACTGTAATCAAGGAACAAGCATCACTTATGTTCCAAATCTTTAGAAAAAACTCCATAACTAAAGGATTTATGTAAAAAAAAATTGTAGATAACATGACAAGAAAAATCACTTTTAAAAATTCTAAATAGAAAGAAGGATGTTATAGTTGAAAGTAAGGATACCCTAGTTGAAAGTATAGATGTAAGTTCCATAGATATTGCTCAAGTTTTTATGATATTCAAAATTGAATAAAGTGGAAGTTGGAATTGAATTCAAATTACTCTATGAATTTTATTCCAAAAGGGTTTTTCCTTATTATGTTCTTCAATTCAATTCTTCCAAAAGGATTTTTTCTTATCATGTTCTCCAATTCAAAAATAAGAGATAAAATAATGGATGGAGGTCCTTGGCTTAAAGATAAAGATACATTATATTTAAGACCATGAAGTGAAAATTATTTTTGTGGAGATAGATACTATTAAAAGGATTCCCATGTGAGGGCCTCTCGCTCCTACTCTTCTCTGTGGTGATTTTCCTTCTGAGTGAGAGGCCCCCCTACTCCTTATTATTTCGGGCTGCTCTTCAAGGTTTTTCTACTCTGTTGTGGTGGCGGTTGGCAGTGTTTTGTGCTGGTCAAGGGGCCTTTCTAGTTCTCTCTAAATCTCTTGTGGGTGCGGCAAGACACTGAAAATATGGCTCCCTGGTGGCCACCAGGTGGATTGAGCTACATGTCGGCCCTACCTATGGGGGTGATTTGGGGCTTTGGTAGTTGTGTAGATGGTTCTAGTTGTTGGTCCCTTGTCTAGTTCTTGACCTGCTTGGCTTTGTGAGCTTCAATTTTTTGGGTTGGTTGCTTGCTGGGGATCTTGGTCAATCATATCTGCTTTTATTATGGGTTTTGGTATGCCACTGAATATTCGATCGGGGTCCCTGTGGGAAGGGGATCGGATCAAAGGCCAAACCAAACCTGTGAGGGTGAATGTGGGGTGTTGCTACTGCAGTAGCGTTGACTATTTTTCTTGGTTGGTGCCAGGTTAGGTTTCGTTGCTCGGGTGGAGGTTGGTAGTCTTGGCTGCAGAGTTCCTTTCTCCAATTTTGTGGGAGTACTGCCTTCTTAGTTTCCCAGTTGGGTTGGGTTTTGTCTTCGCTAGGGTGGGTTCTTTCTCCCTGCTGCATAGTTTCCTTCTCTAGGGCCTTGGCTTCTATTTTTCTTTTTAGGATTTTTTCCCTTTTGTTGGTTATTGAGTTGTCCTTGGAGGAGTTGTTGTGCATGTTATTTATTTATTTTTGGAGCTATAGGGGAATCCTAACTATTTTGATGCTCTCATTTCCACTTATGTTGGCATCGCTGGTCCTACAACTCTGTTGGTGGGTTTCCTTTTGCGGGCGCTAGTGTACTTTGAGAATTATCCATTTGGAGATGTTGGGGTTCTTCGATTCGGTGGTGGTTTTCTCTATAGGATTCAGTTTTCATTTTTTGGCTTCCTTATCGAGCGGTTTGGCTGTTCAAATTTTAAATTTTAATTTTCTGCTCTTGGTTCGGATGGCAGTTTCTTAGATTTGGTGGTTCATGTTTGGAGATTCATTCATTACTTCCTTTATTGCAGTTTGGTGGTGTGTTAGTTTGTCTGAAAACACCTTCTAGCGGTGCTATTGTTCTTGTTTATTCGGTTCTGGTGGTGGCTACTTTTATTGGAAGTTGTGACATCGACGAACGTTTTTGTTGTCATGGGGAGCTCTTTTGGCTTCTGATTTTGATTCTAGATTGGTGGTAAATGTAACTCAAGGTGTTCTTATGCTTGTGTAGAAATTTCTTAGTTCTCCCTTCTTTGAGGCCTTGGGGTTGGGTTTTCGTCTTCTGTCTTGTTTGCCTCTAACTTTTTTTGAGGTTGGTTCAGTTTTTACTGCCCTCATGGCTTTCTTTGTTGTGGTTGTGGGATCCCGTTAAAACCCTGTTGCCCTCGTAGATTTATTTGGAGTGGTTTTGGGATCTTGTTAAAACCCTCTTATTTTATAGTACCAAGAAAACAAAGGATTCCGATGTGAATTAATATTTTCGGACTTCTTTATCAACTCATTGGTAAGGAGGTTTTGAATAATATTGGCAATAGTCTAGGCAAGCTTATTCATGAGGAACCAACCACTAAGGAGAAAAGACATGTATAAATTCGAATATGTATTGCCATGGATATTTCAAAACCATTACAAAAGTCCATTAGGATTAAATCAAAATCAAGAGAATGGGATCAACAACTGGATTATGATAACATTGCATTCTAATGTTGCAAATGTCACACATGGTAAGAGATTGTAAAAATGGATAGATTTTTTTGGGCATAAAGCAAACTGAATTATGAAACAAGGAGATCATATCATAAGAGAAGTTGGGTCAAATCAAGGATGGTCCACTCCTAATAAAGTGGTAATAAAAATCCCTCTACACCATTAAATGGTAAAGGCTATCATAATTCACTACAATCAACCATTAGAAGAAAAAATGATATAAGGGATGGGGAGGTACAATGAACAAGTTCAAATACAAAAACATTAAATCCATAAAGGAATTTGGGAAGCCAAATTTTTAAATGAGTGAGGTAAAGTAGCATAATATCTTCATTTTCCTCAAGTAGCATAAAATCTTCTTCTTGCAATAAAAATTAAATAAGTATAGAATGTATTTGTTTCACTTTAGAGTTTCAATAGTAAAACAATAAAGAAAAGCATATGGAGGATATCAATATAATTATAGGGTTTCTAGGGTGGCACAAGAAAGCAATGATTTCAACACTATTTTATATTCTTTGGAAAATAAGGGTTGTACTCAAGCATGGTCTAAATAAATCCAAAAAAATCGTTATTTATCACTTAAAATGACCTTTGGGATATTAGTCCTTCAAGTTTTCAATATACATGGGATAATAGATGCATTGGAAAAAAAATTATAACAAAAGTTTGGATAGATTCTTGCTATCTATCAAATGGTTGCATATAGAGTATACAATATATTAGATATTTTATTGCAATTAGGATCAAATCATAAACCCATTATTTTGAATGATAATTTACTCAATAATGATCATCCAAAGCCAGTTTTATTCTAGTCTATGTTGATCCAAGACCCTAATTTATTCCATATGGTTATGTCATGTTACGATAAAGTAAATTTTTGAGGATCATATATGTATAGGTTTGTTCAAAAGATTAAATATTTAAAGGAACAAATGAAGATTTGGAATGCCAAATCTTTTGGTAAAATTTTTAAAGAAAATAAACTACATTGCAATTCATCCCAATTTTTATGATCTCAATTTTTATGATGTTAGGTTGAAGATTGCTACTAGGTATAGTTTTCAAATTGATAAAATTTAAAAGGAATTTTCTTTGAAAGGATGTGAGAAAAAATTTAGGTTTTCTCTTTATAAATGGGATAGGGTTTGCAAAGAAAAGAATATTGGGGAAACAAGCTTATAAAATTGTAGACTTTTGAGTTTATCCTTATGGGTAAAGCTTGGATGGAGATTATTCACGAAAGAATTGGGTAAAACATTACTTCAAAAATACATAGGTTCTCTTAACATAATGAAATTATTTAGGGAAATAATCTTACCCAAAGGATTTTCAATAGGAAAATTTGCATCTGATACCTTAAAATTGATAATGAGATGTATGAGATGTTAAGCCAATGAAAAGGATTATGAAAATTTATGGTGTAATGTTTGTTTGAAGCCTTACCTTCTTATCTATAACTCAAAATGACAACCATTGATTCAAACATAGTTAGCTTAGCTTGTAGAGGTCCAAAAGTAAAAGTTAAAGATTATATTAATATAAATAACAACTTTATTTCACATATTTCTGTTAATATTTTTATTTAAAAAATCAAATAAATTAAAAATAAACATAAAAAATACTTTAAAAATTTATAAATTTATTTATTTATTTAAAATCCATTATATTGTAAAATTTCAAAATAACATAATACATAAATGATGCCTTACAATACTAATTAATAAATTTATTTATTAATTAATACTCATTAATAAATAAACAAACTACTAGTAGCAAATCTCCCTCGATTTGTGGTGGGATAATGGGAAGAAAGTTCTACGAAGACCGTTTTCATATTCACAAACGAAGATAAATAGTAGGAAGAAAGTTCTATGAAGACCGTTTTCTTTGAACAAATTTAAAAAAAAATAAAAAATAACACCTGTCCCTCAAAAAGAAAAGGTCGGCCAACCCGTCTAAAAAAATTAAAAGACAACACCTATTTCCTGCTCATGATGGGATTAGTAGAGAAGAAAAGTTAAATGTCGACACCTATTTCCTTGCTTATAATGGGATTAGTAGACAAGGAAAGTTAAATGACTACACCTATTTCCTGCTCATGATGGGATTAGTAGACAAGAAAAGTTAAATGCCTATTTCCGGCTCGTGGTGGGAAATGGAATGAAGAAGGGTCCACGAACATCATCTTATTCGTAGCGAAAACGATATCTATTTCCAGGTCGCACAATTATTCTACGCAAATGAAATTATTGCGCCCATTTGTCCAATCAGTTTACACCATGTTACTTTAAAATATGGCCATACTTTAAAATGTGGATTAACGTCCTTATCTTTAGGCGGCCATACTTTAAAATGTGGATTAACGTCCTTATCTTTAGGCGGCCATACTTTAAAATGTGGATTAACGTCCTTATCTTTAGGCGGCCATACTTTAAAATATATGTGTGCTTATAAGTCGTTATAAAATTTTATGATATCCCCTCTACTTTTATGAGATGCCATAAAAAATAGTTATAAAATAGTAGGCCAAGCGTTTGGTAGATATCCTTTCACATTATTTCATAAATAGATTGATGTAGTTTAAGTTTGTATAAATTGAGAGGGGTATGACATGCTATAATAAATTAAATAATTATTAAAACTTATTTTTTAATGTTTAGTAGATTATAAGTTATATGAGATTATTTTTGTTTGATTTAATGTTCTAAAAGTTTTTGTGTTGGGTTGTGTATAGTAGACAACCTACTTCTATTTAAACTATCATTTACATTTTTTTAGTTAATTAACCTAACTAAAGAATGGAAGGCAACTCTAATCCTTAATTGATAAGTATAGCTCTCGGCTTTACGAGAGGTCATGGTTGGGAGGAGACTGCTCAGCCATGTACGTCGATCATAGGGGTTTCTCACAATAACCATATATATATATATATATATATATACATATATATATATATATATATATATATATATATATATATATATATATATATAGATTTCTTGTAAAATCTGCTCATGTACAGGAGTTGGAGAGCAAGTGGGTAGTTAAAACTCTCCAATTGAAATTGAGAGGCCCCACATTCAAATATCTCCCCTCACATGCTCACATGCTGCGGATATGCTATGTACATAGGGGTTACAAATTAAAAAAAAAAAATGAAAGCAAAACAAAAATGAATTAAATATTTAGTTTTTCTTGATAAGCATCCTAATATTTTATGTCAACCACTATCATTTTTCTACAAATATTACAATATATATAAATGTAAGATTATATTTTTCATACCCACTCTTCATGAGCATCTTAAATTACTATGTAAATGATTTAAAATATAAGAAAAATATATATTTTTGTTAAATTATTGGCAAATGAGATGCTATTTTATCATTTTTAATGAGTAGGATTGACACACATGAGTGTTACTCTACATATTTAGAAATATATTATTATTATCTGTTAGATTTAATGTTATACAATTACTTCATATTATCTTTCAAAAGATATTTTAAGAATGTTTAAGGGCTTTAGTCCACTAGAGAATAAAGATCTTATTAGAGTGGTAAGTGGGAAGTACTTACTATGAAGAGGTCAAGTGTTCATGTTCCATTAACACTTTTCCTTAATAATGAGTTTTTTATGCATGCATAATATAAATATATATTGGTTTAAATATTATTACCCCTCAATGATGGGTAATTGATTCCATGGATGGTACATTGGAATTGTGCACTAGGTCTTGCTATAGATTTAACTTTGGATTTGAATCTAATTTTGCTAGATTTGACTCTACTATATATTGTTTTACTGGCTTTGGGATAAATAATATTCACTAGCTCTATTGCTTTGATCAATATTGGGTCTTTCTCTAGGTCAATATATCTAGGTCTTTGTCTAAGGGTCATCATTGTCTCTAGGTTACCTTTGGGTCCTTACCTCTAGGTTACCTCTAGGTCATCATTACCTTTAGGTCAAACTATAGATATACATTTAAGTCATTATATATAGAAAAGTACATCTAAATTATATCTTTGAACTCTTCCACATCTTTGGAATCTTTCTCATAATGTTTGATTGTAGGTCTTCCAAGAATTTCTTTGATCATATTCGTATGATACTGAAATTATTTATCTCAACTTTCCCAATATTATTTTTCTCCGTGGAAACATTTCTATTATGATATTTTTTGACCACAAAAGATGGTCTTCTTCTATAGAAACCATTCAACATTTTTTTGCTTTATCCCATTCTAATACATTGATCCATCCATAATTTATATGTATTTTGTTGGTAACTTTCTCTTTGTGCTAACAATTTCTTTGGGAGTGATTATGACCTCCAAAAATCTCATAAGGATGTAGGTTACAACACCTACCTACTATCACATGTTCAAATATTTCACAATGACCACAACAACCCGTTCTAAGAATTTTTACATATTATTCTTTCTTCAAAAATATTTTGTCACTACTTCTTGCTTGACCTATATATCCTTATCCTTCATTCTTTAGACTTATACTTGGAATTATGGGCTTTTTCACACCTTGCACACATCTTCCCAAATGTGTACCATTGTATCTCATTTTTCATTATTTTTGAACTAATACCTTTGCTATGATTTTCAAAGCATCCAATTTCTTCATCATTCAAACATCAAAGTTCATCATCACTTTGATTACTACCATAAACAATTTTATGATTGCTACTATCACCAAAAACATTCAAATACCATACATCATTATTAGAATGACCTTTAAAATAGTCTAAACAATCATTATCACTTTCGATTCTAACAATATGGTCTTTGTCATGACCAATACAATCATATTTTACACATTTGTTTCTTTCATCATAAATATTCAAATCATAGGTATTACAAGCTATATTTTCCCTTTGAGCAAGATCACATATATCATAACAACCATGTACCATTATGAGCCTCAAATTACTAGTATCACAACTAAAATTTATCTTTTGAAGAAGATCACTTGTGTCACAACAAACATCATTTTGGTAGATTTTGATGAGATATATATTAAAGGAAATGCAAGCACGTGATGTAAAATAAGAAATTTATTATAACTATATGATAATGACAATGTATAATGCATAAAAATAATAAGAGAAACTTCTACAATAACTCAAAAATATGCCATTAATGAAAGCTCATAAAAATAGTACAATGTTATATGATGGAGGACATAAACACTTCATAAATTCTATAAAATATGTACATAGTAACTTCTCTGTACTATACTCTACTCACGCTCTCATCCTTTCTCAATCACTATAAGGCATATATATAAAGATATATTCCTTGGCCCTTACTCTACCCATGAATCTTCATCTAGCTTTCCTATTACTTATGTACAAGTGGACTCCTTGTACATTTACATCATTGCATATTGACATTTGTGTATTTACTTGAAGTAACTACTTAAATTTACTCTAAAGTAAACTCCTACACTAATTGTGTACCAAAGGTGGTACATATACATGTACCAAATCATGTAATATACTCTAACACTCGTTGTATTACATTATTTAGGTATTGAAGATTTTACTCTTCAATATGGATTTTCATATTGAGAATAATATTCAACATGGTCTGGTTTTTCTTCTTCTTTTTCTTTTATATTCATGTTATCTCTTTTTGTCTTTTCATTCCACTATTTTTGTTGTTTCAAGGAATTTAGAAGATTCTTTGATGTTATAGTCTTCTAGGTATCCTTGATGAATTAATGATCTTATAATCTGGCACAGTGCACCAAAAAAGGGCTTTAATGATGGCTAAAATAAGACGGATTTTTTATAATGGTAAAAATCCACCCTATTAGCCCTAAGAGGGTAGTTTAAAACTAGCCTCTTAGGTCTAAGAGGCTAGTTTAAAACTGCCCTCTTAACCCATATCATTTAAATAAATTAATGGAGGTGCAAGAAAATCAAATTGTAAGGTTTCTCTTGGAAATGACACATGGGAAATATTTGGTATTTACCTCTTCTCTTGGTTCTTGGAAAGGACACATGGGACAAGACCTGGAGCGAATTAAGCAAAATTGTTCATCAATTATAGCATTTTATTGTATGGTTTTAATTTTTTCTTCTACTATGGGAACAGGAGAATGATTATGCAAATTTTATTCATTTAGGGGATGGCCAAGTGATCCCATTTTGAGTTGAAGAGATATTGTGTTATCAATTATTGTAGATTTATGTGTTTAGGTGTGTATTGTGTATACTGGAAGGTAGACCTAAGTTTTTGATGGATATTGGATTTGGTAGATCTAAAATTTTTGTTTTTTTTTGTTTCCTTTTGAACTTTCATTGTTTAGGTTTTGAGCATGGGAGAAGCTATTATAAAAATCTATTTGCATGGACTACGTATTTTTTCTATACACTCCTTTATTGGGATTGGGTTTTTGAGGTCAGGGAACCCATTTACAAGGCACTGATTTTTTGTGACTCAAATTTGGTGATGTATTTTTATGGTAATTTGGTTGCATTTCTAATATAACAAGGTCTTAATATTGGTCCTTTTTGATGTATTTTAGGATAATCCGTTTGAAGAATTTGTTTAGGGTTTGAGCTAGTGACCACAATAAAGCATGCTCATTTGCAATGTTTATATACTCTTCTCTTATTGTTTTATCTTGGTAGAGTTTTGTTTGGATTCTGGGTGTGCATGCGGGTTTGAACTCAAGATCACCATAGGGAAGTTGGTAGTGATAAGTTGGTCCTAAATGTGAATATAGTTTTGAGCTATTGAGGCTCAAATGTGGAGAAATTCTCTAGTAAGGACCAGTTATGCATATTATACTTAATTTTTAAGGTATTAACTTATCTCTCTAAATAGAAAAACTTTAAAATCTTAGTAGTCACATGCCTCATACCTAGCAAAAGGATTTGCCTTATATCTCATCTCCCATTAAGAGGTTTTTCCTAGCACAGGGGTGCAAACTCATTGTATTTTTTTTAATATGGGTTTTGCATGCATCTGCGTGTTTTCTAGGAGTGAACTCACAATTTTTTACTGAAGAAATGTTCTCTCTGGTATAGAACCATCAACCTAGTAAATTTCTCTAAACTAATCCCATTAGATGGGATTGAAACTTGAATAGCTTGTATGCACAAATGTTTTGTTATGCATAATATTGGAAGGATTTTTTCCTCCTCTATTTTTTTCTTTGTTTCTTCCCATAACTAGTAGGTGAATGTGTAGATAATAAAATGCAAAAAATTGAGTTATCAAGTGATGCAAATCTTTAAATTTTTTTTTTTTTTTTTTTATGGATTTAGGAGCTTGATGCAAAAAAATTACTTCTAAAGTCCTTCGTTGAAATTGGGAATACATTTGTACTAGTGTTTGGCTCTGGTAGTTGGGCTGAAAAGGGACCCAAGTATGATATGGAAGATGAACACATTTGTATTGATTATTTCCATGAGCATATTGGTTTAGTTGTTAAATTCCAAGCATTAGGTGCTTTCTATGGGGTGAGGATTGTTACCTCCTTACCTTTGATATTACCATTTGCATGGGGTTACTTTTATATTTACCTTCTAATTACTAGATATTGTGATGATCACAATCAAGGAAAATTTTTACTCATTTAACAGGTAAATAACAAGTATTTTCTTGGATTGTTTTATGATAACGGTGTGAATTGCTCTCACATTATGCATGATATTGATTAAAACAATAGCAGTAGTTTTCCTTTAAAAATAAATAATCAAAGTATAGAGCATATAATTAAGGTATCATATTATGATTTATCATGCTAAGACCAAATTATGTAAATCTCGTTTGGAACCATCGTCGATTTCTTTTGATGATGAGGTTAAGCCCATTCTTGCTGATGGAGGTCTCTTGGATTGTATTCTAAAATTCCATGGGCATAAACCTTTGCTCACTAGTTGCATGGTTTCTTCTTGGAATGACGGTTGGATTAGTGTCGGTTCTTGGTCCTTTCAAGTTACTGCAAAACTTATCAGTAGAACCACTGGTCTGGATTTGGATGGTGCCTATCACAACTATGAAAGGCATTCATTACTGCAAGAAATAACTCTCTTTCTGGATAAGGAGAAGTTTTTGTTTTGCATTTAGAATGGCTTCAGTGTTGTGGCTCTGCCTCCTCCTTGGAACAGTGTAGTGAGGGTTATTATGAATTATTTTACCCTAGACCCTTCCTATGATATCATAAGGAGTCTTCATGCAATGTTTTTAAATCACCTTAGACGTAAATCCTATATGAAAATTCCTTTATTTCTCTTTCAGTCTATGCCAAATTCCTTCCTCAATGTCCAAGTCAGTCACAGTCAAGCCCCTGTCCACCAAGGCCTAGTTATGTTGGTTTTGGAATAGGATGTTGTGGAGCACGAATTTGATACTAATGATTTTTTGAAGTCTTTTATAGATCCTTTTGTTCGTTTGGTTCATGGTCCCAAGATGAAGGTGGACTCCCCATCTATTGGTGGTGGTTCTCAGTTAGCCTCTGGAACTGACTTTGATGATAGTGTGGACACTCTCTCTTTCACTTTTGGTGTTGACCTGAAGAAAATTTCCAAAAATATCTAAATCTCTTCTAGATGGGTTTGGGGTGGGGGCCCAAATGTGAATGAGGCTCAATCATCAGGTCATATTGTTAATCTCGATTTGGCCCCTAAGGTGAGTGTGGAATATCTTGGAGCTTATGATTTGAATCCAGTTGGTATCTCTACTACAAAGCATCATAAGTCTAAATGGCTTCAAAGAAAATTGGAGGAAGGTAACTCTCCCATTAATGTGGCCCTCTCGGATCTTGATTTTCTATCGAGGGATCTTTCTCGAGAGAAGTCTATGGAGGAAATATATTCTCCCAAAGCGTCCAAGAATTTTAAATATTTGGTTCTCTAGGATTTAAAGCTTATTGATATGAACCAATGTAAAATATGGAGTACATTGAAATTTACCCTCGACTTAACTGAAACTATTTCTGGCTTGGCGGCTAATGTAACTCAATGTGTTCATAAGTTGGTTTAGAACTATCTCAGTTCTCCTTCCTTTGATGCCTTGTGCTTTGGTTTCTATCTTTCCTTCTGGTTTGCCTTTGGTTTTTTTTTAGGTTTGTTCTATTTGTGTTGCCCTTGTGGATTTCTTTGTAGTGGTTGTGGGATCCCGTTAAAACCCTCTTATTTTAATAGTACCAAAAAAAAATTAAGGTATCATATTAGCCAAATAATCACATAATATTTTAGTTGATTAGGTTCTTTATAGTATCATCTAGAAGAAAAGAAATGGAAGCATTGAAATTGCAGGTTTAAATTATTTTCTTTTGTTTGTTTGTATTGTATTCATGGACTCATACAATTTTTTATATGTAGCAATATAGTAAATGGTATTCTCAAATTCTTTAGGTCTAGACTGTGTAAACATATGTTAAGTTAATTGGATTTCTTAACTTAAAAAAAATCAACCAAAAATAACTTGGCTACTACAATGAAGCAAATGAATAGCTTAGTAGTTGCATTGAACTTAACCTACCCTAACCACCTAGTTATTTATCTTGATGGTTGTGCTTTGGGTATTGACCTCCTCTTGGTATTTAGTGAAATAACATGTACATCAAATAATTGGCATAAAATATTGTGTTGGATATCTATATCTCTCTATATGTATATTTTAGAGTTTAGTATAAACACAAAATAAGTGCAAAAAATATATTTACAGAGGCAAAGCATAAAAGGATAGAAATAATTAGTTGTTAGTAAGGTGGTATATTTACACATTTTGCAATGATAGTCAAAAAAATGCTATGATAGAGCGAATATTTAATACATGATATCCATACAAATAAACAAATTTCATCTTCATAGCCAGGACAAGTGGCTCTAAATTTTATTGCAATTATTTTTATTTCAGACCTCAAATCTATCAGTGTTTTTTTGCTCTTTTGTAACATAGCACAATCTCATGGTTGATGCACACGTATATTTTATTAGTCTGTAAAAATATGCTCTATACTTTGTCAAATATGTAAGTTTAATATCTTGCTATCAAGAGTTCGAATCAGTTATGTTGTGCTAAATGTCATATATAGTTTCAAAAAATAGATGGAAAAAGAAGTACAAAGGTATGTATTTATAAAAGGTTCAGTCAAAAATTTCTCATTGAACTAAACCCAGGACAACTTTCGCTGAACCTTGTAACTGAAACTAAATATTTTTTCCATTCTCCTTTAATGTCCTTATATATATATATATATGTTTTATTTACTTTTGTAAGTAAAAGTGCTCTTTATTCATTTTTTCACAAATAAAAAATCACATTACATTATGATTACTATTTATTTAATGTTTGAGATGAAATTGATGCAAAACAACTCATTTCAAAATTCTTCTTGTAGGATAAAATGTAGTATAATGGGCCACACATATGGATGAATGAATAAATACTTTTTTATAAAATCTATTCATAAAAAAATTACAAAATATTTATTTATGTCCACGAGTGACCAAAGTAATCAAACTCAAACCAAAAATAATGCTTTGGTGATTACTAAATTATAAGGTACAAAATATGAAAATACAAAATGTCACCTTGAATAGGTGAAATTTTTATCTATCATAAGACATGAAATGGTACATATAAATCTAAAAATATATAAAATATACAATACATTCATACAAGCATGGAACAATGGGGGCTAAAATTATTAGCTATAATAAGAAGTGATCATAAGTGGAGATAATGAAAAAGCAGTTATTACTGATCTATGTCCATTTGTGTTGAATCATTGTCAATCATTGTGGATGAGTTATAGAAAGAAATACCTTTGTTTTAGATATTTAAATAAAGTGACCTTCCTAAATATTTTCATAAATAGTAGTACCTCCTATTGATTTCATAGCACATAGGGAAGATGAAGATAAAGTGTTTTTTCCCTAGCTCTTATATGGAGTAGAGGTTGCAAATCCTATACTTAAAAATGTGATAGACAACCTTAATATTGAGTTGATGGGAAATTTCCTAACCTAAGGGTAATCCTAAATCCATGGGAGTAGTTATGTTTGACATAATTGGGGTGGTTAATGAAGTCATCAACACTTTGCATAAAACACTCACACATAGAAGGCCATTGACCAAGTGGTTGATTATGAGAGATCAATGAAGTTAGAGTCCATTGTTGATATAAATCCTCCCTAATAGAGTTAAGAATAATCCCTTCCTATTGAAGATATTAAAATGTGGGGAAGGTGATCTGTAGAGATCCCAATAGATTGGATAAGCTAGTCATCAAGTACCAGCCTCTCCTTTGGCCATAGATATTCATGGAGGATACATTTTATGTAGAGAAAAGGGGTAAATATGGTTATGTCTCACAATGTGAAGCACAATAGTGCATGCATTAAAGCTAGTGGATATGGGATGTGATTGATTGATCCATATGGAATCCATGATAAGCAACTTAGGAGTATAGCTCATTGGAACAAACAAAGAATACCACACGATAATGGCCTGATGAGTTGTTATAACAAGGCCTTATTTTTTATCCATAAATTCCTTAAATGAAGTTGAAAATGAATGAAAATTTAGGACCATGTTGACGATAACAAGAGAAATACTTAGATCTAATTTCAATTCAAATTCTCCTAGACATAATGAGTGTAGACAAGGGAATCATATTTTGGGTATAACTCAACCAAATGAAGTTCAAATTGTGTTATTCTTTTTCTAATGAAAGATAACTTAAAAAAATACCTAAGATATATGTTTTTAATGCTGAAACATATCAGTTTAACCCTTTAATATGGAAATACTTATCTGATGTATATTTATGATTGTCAATCATAGAAGCTTGGAATGAGTGTAAATGTTGTAAGTTTTTGGCAGCATAGCCTATATGCATTATCAATAATCAATTCAAAATTTGTCTATTTAGGTCCCCAAAGTCCAAAAAATAATCTGATCTATAATATGTCATTGTATGGACTGAAGTTGGATAAAAAAGGAATCTAACCATGAAAATAGTGCATGGCAAATATGAGATTGACACCAAATTACTATGGGTTAGAGATTTCTTACACATTATTTATGGCCTCCAAGACATAAGTTACTCCTAGATTTGAAGGAAGAATCACCTAGATAGAAGATCTCAATCCAGATAAGAAAGGAAAAATGATAGGTTTATAACCAAAAACTAAGGTAAAAAAATTTCATGCAAAAAGAGCAAGAAGACCATTCAAAGATACTATGTGATGCTACAAATGAGTGCATAGTTGTTGTATGCCTTTGTAGGGGCCCAATTAGTGGTAAATGTTTTGTATTTTCTCTAACTTGTAATGAATATGAAGCTTCACCAATTCATACATGGGTTTTCTTCCCCAAAAAGGTTTTTTCCTTGCTAAATCCATGTGTCATTGTTGTGTTTTCCTTAGCATTCTAGTATTTCATTTGCATTCTATTTGTTTTAAGGGATTTACATTTTCTTTGTGGAGCAAAATTGAGCAAATGAATTGCTAGACTTGACACAACAATATACTATTCCATTACAATGGATTTCAAGATTCATTCATGCTTGTATCAAGCACTTACTTTTCATGCTTATTTTTAGCATTAAAGAGTTTTTTTTTTAATATGAGAGTATTTGTTTGATGCAAAATATAGCCTTTACATGATCATTAGTGAGTAGCTCATTGTTAGAATTTTCTAAGCACACTACAAGTTACGTGAAATTTCTATTCGATGATGCATTAGTGGAATACTACAAATCAGTCTAAAGATGCTTTCAAGATGAAGTGTATGGATCACAAACTCATCCTATTCAATGTGCTTGATAAGGGTATAGTTATAGTGGGTCATATATCAAAGAAAATATAGTTGGAACAATCTCTGTGTCTAATCAGATTGTAATCGCAGTGTTTAGATCATGGATCTATGATAAATTATGGGTTTAATGATATTGTCACAAAGCTTCATGTTTGAGCAATATACTAAAAAGTATTTTAAAACATTGTTGTTCAATAATAGAGTGTTTCATGTATCTTATCGCTATGGTCACCTCTTGTAACACTTAGCTAAATTTTACGATTGGTATTGTGTATTCCTTTTCTACTATCATATTTTTCTACCAAACAAAAGAAACAAGAAACTCCAAACTCTCTTTTGTGGTGGTAGAAGCAAACCAAGTCTGAGCGAGCCATCCAATCCAAATAAAAAATAGGGTGAAACCCACCTTTAAATACCCCATTCCTCCACAAGTTTTATGTGTGCTTCTCTCTCTGTCACACTTTGCATTGATCGTTTGAGAATAGAAAATGATGATAATTAGTTATGGACATGCCTTCACTAAGGAAATAGATGTCGGAGAACAAGCTCAGCATATTCGAGGTATTGTGGGGCTCAAATTTTGTACTTTCCTTGGATTACAACTACAAAAGAACCTCTATGAAACGTAGCCTTCGACTTATGCACGCCAGGTATACTATCCCTATCATTTTTTTTCACTCTTTTTTTATAATAATTTGCTTGCCTATCTTTAATTTGGTGTTATTGTTTGAAAGGAAATGATACACACATGCAGTAACTTTGTTTGCACTTTTTGGAGCATATCTCCTCCAATTATATGGGTAGAATGCAAATAAATAGAAAAACCGCATAACATTGTGTGCCTTAGCACATGTTCAAATACTATTTTAATAATTATGTAAGCAAATGTGCTATTGTACTTAAAACTTATCAAGCGAAACAAGGCAACAAGTGGTTGAATTGCATTATAAATATATAAATATTTTATATGTAATTTCATTCATTGTAATATTATCTAGGTAAAGTTAAAATTAATTTAAAAAAATTTTGGTTGGTTATATAAATGCTACATGGTAATGTGTTTTTAATTTAGTTTTAGTTTTAAAATGATACAATTTTTACTTAGAAATATGCCACAAGAAAACATGAGTAAACACCAAATTTTTAAAATTAAAATGTAAATCCAATGATTGTTATAGAGATTCTATTTGATCTAAATTTTTTTTTAAATATAAAATAAATATTTATTTTATTTTTAAATATTGTTATTATACTATATTTTAGTGGTCTAAAAATTCCCTCTTAAACCTAAGAGGATGATTTAAAACCACCATCTTAGACCTAATAAGGTAGTTTAAAACCACCCTCTTAGACCTTAGAATATAATTTAAAACTACCCTCTTAGACAATAAGAGGGTAGTTTTATGAGGTGGTTTTTAACCTCCGTCGTATGACATGGAATTTTAACAATGCCCTCATATACAATGGTTGAATAATCACCTTTAAAGGTATTTAAATGTGGTTAAAAACCATCCTTAAATCCCCTTTTTGGTGTAGTAGCAATTCATAGGTAGATTAGAACTACTTCCATTTCTATTCGTCGATTTGTTATATGGTCTGTTTCTTTGATATTTAAAAATGTTAATATTGAACTCATTATTACTATATGCTTTTAAAATAAGAATTTGGAATAAATAATCTAATATAAATATTAGTCTCTTCTCAAAAAAATTATAGGACTTGTTTTTATAGTAACAAAAGTAAAATGAATGAGATTTTCTACGACAATATTTACATGAATGAAAACTTCATGCAATGGTGGAGAGGGGGTCAATTAAACAACAACCTCTCCTATATGCTTAAATATATTCATACCACCACACATAAAAATGGTAATAGAGAACCCCATTTTAATTTACAAACAAATGAACTACAAGGGTAGATTACATGGCAACATTACACATGTAACACAAAAAAAACATAAAATACTATTTGATTATATTTCAATGGCCTCATCAACATTTCACAATTGCTATTTATAGAGCACCACACATCTGCAAATACTCTTCATAGTACCTATCTCTTTCTTCTAAGGTTTTAAACCCCTTGCAAGCACTACACAGAGTGTTAGTTCTTAATTTGAGGTTTTACATAGCAAACCTCCTACAAGCACTACCCAGAGTTCTAATTTCTTCCTCTAAGGTTTCACATAAAAAACCTCTTGCAATCACTGCACAAATTGCCATTTTCTTTAGAGTTCCTCTACTCACATTTCATTCTCTACATCAAATTCTTATTTATAAGCAAAAAAACAAATACAATTAAAATATCATTAACAATTAAGCATTCTCATCCATCATTTTTTTTAGCTATTTCCCCTCAGAAGGAATTTTCTATTTTTTTGTATTTTTTTGTATGCACCAATTTTTGCATGGAATTTTATTTTTCTTACATTGAGTGACCATGTGGATGCTCCTACATCATACTCTCTAGGTAACAAAGAAATATTCAATGAACATTGCTAAAGTCTTCCATGGATAGCTGGTAGCCATATTGTTGCATAACATCCTTGTTATGGGCCCACCGCTTCTTTACTACAACATGAATAATAAACCTTTGGTTCTTATAAGATATTTTTTAGTTCTGATACAAAAATGATGTAGTGATAGAGAGGATTTCAATTAAACAACAACCTCTCCTAGCTACTTAGACATATTCATACCACCACACATAACAACTATAATAGAGAACCCCATTTTAATTTGCAAAAAAATTAACTGCAAGGGTAGATTACATGGCAACATTACACATGAAACACAAAAAAATATAAAATATTGTTTGATTATATTTCAATGGTCTCATCAATATTTCATAATTTTTCTCTATAGAGCACCACACATTTGCAATTACTCTTCACAGTACCCATCTATTTATTCTAAGGTTTTAAACCCCCTGCAAGCACTACACAAAGTTCCAATTTATTCCTTTGAGGTTTTACATAACAAACCTCCTACAAGCATAACATAGAGTGTCAATTTCTTCGGAGCCCCTCTTCTCACCTATCATGCTCTACATCATCTTCTTATTTATAAGAATAAATAACAATGAAAATTAAACTATAATTGATAGCTAAGCATTATCATCCATCATTGTTTTATCTATTTTCTCTCCAAATGAAGTTATATAATTTTTTTTGCTTTTTTTTTGCATGTATAGCTTTTTGCATGGACTTTTTTTTTTCTTGCATGTGGTGCCCATGTGGATTTTCCTACATCAAAAATCCACCAGTTTACCTTCTCATTACCAAATTTGCTGCAATAGGTATATACTAAATATATCCCAACTTCTTTGCTATCTATTTTAGAAATATCATGTTTATCTATTTTCGTGATGACATAATTAAACCATGTGTGTATAATTGAGGCTATTTAACTTCTTTCATAAAATTGTATGAGAATTTTTTAATCAATATTATTTTCTACCTTTTGAATATGATATTCAATGTCTTCATTGGTATGGTTATCATAAACTCCCTTTACTATCTCATTAGAATATGTTCCCAAAGAATATACTTCCACAAAACTATTGGTTTGTGAAAACTTAGAAATATTTTTAAATCCTATTGATTCTTCTCTTCCATTTTCATTGTCCTTTTCAGCCATTGAATTCTCTAAATATTTAATCATGCTTTTAATACATATTGGTATTTTCTTGCTCCTTTTTTAATTACATTGTTTAATGTGGTATTTGGAGTAGACATCCTTATATATGTCTAGTGTTATGTATCGAGAATAGTTTTGATACAACCTTGGAAGTAGTCTACCTTATGACTCCCTAGTTAAGAGTATGTGAACTAACTTGATAAAAACTTTTTAATTCTTAGGTTTCTTAGAATTCCTTAAGTCTCCCAAGTTATTTAATTATTATATAATCTTGATAAAGTGCTTTGATAGTAGACTTAGCTAGACTTAAATTTTAAATTTATTTTGAGTTGAATCCCTTTTTTTTCCTTAGTGTTTTGAGGATAAATTTGATATAATGTTCAACTCCTAATTCACCTTATTTCTGCCTATGCACTTTTCAATTTTATGAAGTTATCTATGGTTGGATTCCTTTTGTCCCTTTAGTATGAGTATGAGATAAATACAAGCAATTAATTCCAACTCTTTTAAGCAATAAATGAACTTCTTTCTTTACCCTTAAATCTCAATGGAATAGTTTTCTAAATTTTAATAGTTCAATGTTTGATGTAGAACTCCTTATATGTCCCTAATGTAGAAATTTATAAGGTAATAATATTTGCAAACTAATATTTCAATTTTCCAATTTTGTAAACCTTCTATCTCCTACTATGATTATTTATAAATATTATATATGTATTTCAACTAACGTATTTGAAATATCACTTGAAGATATAAATTTGCTTTCTAATTCACTAATGTTGTCTAATTCTTATTTCTCCAATGCAAAAATAAGTAATTTTAACCTTATATTATTCACCTTATAACTCCTTTTCACTTTAATGAAAGAAAATAATCAACTTGAAATTACCTTTCTAATATTGTATGTTGAATAGCTTTTATCTTCACTCCTGCAACTGATCTTCATGCATTGTACTCATTGTATGATAATGAGCATTTAAAGCTCTCATTTTAGTGGATGCCTTATCAATATCTGCTCCTCCTTAATTAAACTTTGATCTTTTTGAGTGTATGGACTACAATGTTGAATTTGCATGCTCTCACTTCTTCACTTTGATATTGTGCATCTTCCAACATAGGCTATTAATATTTTTATGTCCTTTATTATGATGCAATACACTTAGTGCATTACTATATCTTCTTCCTTCTTGATGCTCTTGCCACTTATTGCATACATTGTTCAGATATGTAGGTGGAAAATAGATGTTATAATCTCTACAAGCATTAGTTGGTGATCCTTCAATGCTCTTCCTTTGAATTAAATTATTACTATGTATTCAACCTTTGAAAGACACCTTAAATACTTCCAATATGAGCATTACTATTATTCTAAGTGCTTTCTTCCTACGCAGGTGTTAGAAAGAATATGAAACACTTTTTTTTGTGCCAAGTGGCACAAGATACCTAGGCTTGATATGGCAAGTGGTGATCCTTTATCTTGGATGCAAGAATACCTTCAGCATCTCTTTAATCCTAAATACTTCTTTCCAATGAGTGCAAGTTGTTCAATATTGGATTCAATGCTATCTTCTTCTTGCCAATGAGTGTAATTTGTTCAATATTGTATTCAATGCTTTTCAAATGAACGATGGTAGTTCTAGGTGCTTTAGTTGGCATTATTCCAAGTGATTGCTTGGGTAATGCACTCCTTATTTATTTCTTGATTTTACATAACTTATGCTTTAATGTATTTAGTGCTATACATATTTCAATGAATGTTATGCTTATTTTCGATGTTGTAGGTTTCTTACTATGTAGGCACTAATCTTGTAGGCACTAATTTTGTGTCTCTAGACACCTTTGAAACTTTAGCTTATGAGCCCTTTGTTGGTTCAACCTCTATGTTTTATGTCTCATCCTTGACTTCGATGATGTGGTTGCTCTATGATTGTACTATGCTGACTATTTTAGTGTCTTCGAGACACTTTATCGTTTATCCTTTTTCTACTACATAGGATAAGTGAAATATGGTGCAATGCAATGTAATTATATTTACAATAATTAGAATAGAATATTTTAAATTGCACCTATATTTTGAGATCTTTAACTCTCCTTTTTCAAGTGTACTTTCTTTCTTCATGATGTGGATTCATTATATAATATTTGGGGATTATATTGCTCTTTTTGGTGGCTTCTCCTTGACCCAAGATACTACAAGTTTTTTTCACTTAATAGTATTCCTTAACGCTTCACTTTTAACTAGTTTTGTGCACTTAAACTTCCTTCAATGGTAAAATCTTAATGCACATTAAAAATATTAAGAATAACTAGTATAATGCACTACTAATAACTCCTTATTACTCCTTGTAGACACAAAAACCTAGCCACTTGTCATCCATCTAGGTTTTCCTGCCATTTCTACCCATTATTTAAATATATTTATATATAATTGTTTACTATATTTAAATATTAATATTGTATATTATATATATATATGTAATAAATATGTATATATATGTGTAAGTAAATCCCAACCACCTATCTTGTTCTAATCCTAGCCATCCATACCACATACCCAAAATTAATATCCACCCTTCGTTATGTTTTAATATGAGGCACATAATTCATGTTGCTCAAACCCTAACATACCCTAGTGTGGATTATTCATAGGAGCCATTTTTATGGCTCAACCCCTAATTTTTCCTAAGCAATTCATATCCCTAATTCCAAAGGAATTTTTGTTAATCCATTTCCCCCCCAAATTCCTTGAAGTATCCAAGTACTCTCATCCTCTGTCCTCACTTTCCATAGCCCCCACATTGCTCATCATACGTCTTACCTAGCCAAATATACTTCTACATATTTCCATTCAATCATTGAATGTATTCGAGCACTCTTTGTCATCGTTGAGTGCCTTACGGTGCTTCTCCTCTACTACCAAGTGCCTATAGGCACCCTCCATCATTTCCAAGCATCCACAAGCATTTTATGCTATCGCCGAGCACCCGTGGGTGTCGTACACCAGAGTTCTACAATCCTCCTAGCCCTTGGGTGATGTTAGGGCATCATCGCACCAATTCCTGCAACAAATTACAATAAATCAAAAAATGATAGATAATCAAGGTAAATCCAAATTATTTTGTTATATTCTATTATGTTATTAGAATCTGTTCATATTATTTTATTGCATAGCTAGGGTTTAGTTTTTATTTCTAAGGGTAACCCTCATTATTATTACTAACTCATTTTTTATTTTATGTGTGCAGATCTGGTAGCATTACACTAGCATTGGGCAATTGTTTAAGTTGGAGTGGCTCGACATCGGATAACCAGAAGCCCACTCATTTTTGTTGGGATCAAAGATGTGTTCTGAAGACACCACTAGTGTTGTATCTAGGGTTTTGAAGAACCCTAGCATTGTGTATATTTGTATCAAAGGATTCAAATATTTTTATTATAACAATGGAGTTTTGAGGCTCCCCCCATTAATATAAAATATTTCATTGTGCAATATTGTCTTTTGATTTTAATTTATATCTTGTTATTTTATGTTGCATTTTTATCTTCACAAATGGCAATCATAGTGAGAACCCCTAAGGGTTTCTTACTTTGATTTACCTTTTTTACTAATTTTTTGTTTTCTGTGTCATCATATAGGATTTCCAAAAGCATAGAATTCACATTTTTTTGGTGGATAAGAGTTTTTGGAGATTTGCAAAAGGTTGCATAAGGTGCATGAACACCCAATATTACTTAAGGGACATCTAGAAATGCTCAGGTGCATTTCAAAAGCACCCAGAGATGTTTTATAGAGAGTTATATTAGAAACATAAGATTTTGGGTAAGTTTACCATCAAACCCTAACTTTCCATTTTTATGTTTTTTAGCACTTTTATGTTTTTTTAGATTTTAGGATTAAAATGAACATCATTAAGAAATATGGTAAAAAAATCATGTTAGTTGCGTATTTAGACATTAGATTAACAATTGCATTCATCCACACATTTTCTACTTATATATTTATCTATTTTTTGGTGTGTTACATTATTGCTTGCATTTAAACTATTAAGTGCATTCATTAGTTTCCATCCTAGGGTTAGATATTTCTATTTTTTAAGTTTTTATTAGGAACATTATTTAGATACAAAAAGTATCCTTGTACTTGGTTGATTCCATATAGAGGAGTAGATGAACCACCTAGCTATCTAGAACGGGTCTTAAGTAGTGTACTTTACATACTTTGGAAAAATTGGTATTCTACATAGTGGACTCTGATTTAGATTATCAAATGTAGTTATTTGTCTAACATTTTTTACACACTATATAGAACTGGAAGCTTTAAAAAAAATAACACACTTCACACTGCATATTAAACAGTATTGGTTGTATTTCATCACCAACCATTTCTTGAGATTAGGTTATGGTGCATTTCATCTCCATCCATAAATCTCTTCCCTTAGACACCTTATATTACCCCTGAGCAAAATTGCTAGATTTTATCACCAACAAGAATCTTTTTATCTCATCCAATCCAAAATATTCACCCCATTTAATTCATATTAGCACATTGAAACACACAAGATCAAAATATAAGATAATTAATTCACATTAAAATGACATAATCAATGAATGAGGTAAGACACTTTTTGAACAAACTTAGCATTCATTGTTTATTTTTCTTGTGAAATTTTAGTTGTGTTTCATGTTTCTGCATAATTTGTATTTTGGTTTAATTGCTTATGGTATTAAAAATAAAATAAAAGAAAGCATTAAATCAAGATAATTCAATGGAACCTTCATCCACCTTCTCCACTTCTGTGGTAGATTCCCTAAATGTGACACAGGCATATTTATCTACATGTTCCTAACATTCCTTGTCATCCACATCCTTTCATATGGTTTTTCCCCAAGTGGAGTCAACCTCACCAACCATTCATCACCACATTACCCACATAGATATGGCATGAGTAGAAGCTCTTATGAAGTCTTCTAACTATATCTTAGATTCAGCTTCCAATTCACCTAGAAAAGATCCTACTTTATAATAGGAACTTGTTTATTCCCAACCACCATCTAGCTTTACCTAGGTGTACACTAACCCTCTTTTCAAGGTATAAATTACACCGTCCTCTCATATATCCATTTCCCAACCCTCATGTTATCCTAGCACATCATACACATCCACATATACTAACCCCTTGTATGAAGCACATGTAAATTCTTCTTCACAAGTTTCAGCCTCTCAAGTTACCATACCAAATGTAACTTGCCCCCCAACCACATCTTCCATACCGTCTGGTTCCATACATTCCACCTCTCCTAGATAAATTCATGAAGCATGGTAACACTTGAACAAATTGCTTAAACAACATAAAAAATGCTCAAAAACAAGTGTAAGTAAATCCTGAGCCTTTAACAAACTCTACTTATACTATCCTCATTAACCAAGGTCCATCATGGACACCATAGTCTTCTATAATTTATATACATATTCCTCCTCCAATTCATGTCAATACCTATCCTATTCCCATTGGCCAACCCAACCATAACCCTCATACATTAACCCCATTCCAAAATTCTCAATATTTTCATCATCAATCTCTCATTCACCAATTTCCATCAAATTCATCTAGTCATCATCACCAATCTCATCATAATTTGGTCACCCCATAACATTTTTCCACCCCACCTCAAAATAATAAGGTAATTTAGGGCTTCCACATACCTAGGGAAGACCCTTGAATTAAGTTCATGCAATAATAAATAGATTAGTTGATACAACATAATCCTACGTTGACAAACCAAAAGCTAACCTTACATTAGTTGATCAACCAACCCATTTATCCTTCGATACCATCACTGCCATATTCAATAGATTTAATGGTGCCTAAGTTTGAAAAATTCAAGCCAACTAAGGATCCCAAAGAGAATGTGAGCATATTTGTACACTCATATTTTAAAATCCAAAATGACAATGCTCTCATGCTCATAACATTTCCTCAAACATTAGGAGGATATGCCATAAAGTGGTACAAATATTTGCCCAATCATAGTATTTATACTTTTGAACAATTGGTTGACCAATCCTTTGAGAATTTTATCTTAAATTTTAAAAATAAATTCGCATTGTCTTATGTCTATGCTTTAAGCCAACATGACGATGAGTCTATCTATGATTTTGGAAACTGTTGGGGGTTGTCATTACCAAGTTGCCATTCACCCTACCAATGGAATATATTATCAAACTAATCATCAAGAGTTTTTCAAAACCTATCTCTTGGATGCTTCAACTAAAGACTTATCACTCATTTGAAGAAGCTCTAGCACAAGCTAGTGTCATCAAGGAAATAAAAATCCAAGAGGGCATACTTAAGCCTAAGAAAAAGAAATGACAAAACAAGGTCCAATATAAAAGCAATTATTTTAGCCATGCAAAATTAACATAGGCCACTTTGGCCAGTCAGCCTAATCATGTTAATCAAGTATTCATGAGCTAGTCGATAATGGCTTAACAAAAATCAGTGTAATAGTCACCGTAATAAATTGCTTATCGTGTGGTACCCTTGACAACTCAAGCTATACAAAACATAGTGCTAGCTATATAAATCCTCGATGATAGTCTATCCAATAAAATCACCAATATATCCCCTTGGATAATTCATATACTTCCCTTTTTTGAAGGTTGTATAACACAAACAAATTTTATTTTCCCAAAATTAGACTAGATGATCTCGCTAAACATGGAAAACATTATTGATAACATTTATTTTATTCATACCCTAGGAAAAATGGACATGATATTAATAATTTTCATGTATTCAAAGACATCTCTCAAGACCTAATTGACTTGGGAGCCATCAAGCTAGACAACCCCTTTGCTCAACAAAACCAAAACCTTGATATTTTTCAAACACCACTTCCTCACCATGAGGAGGTGCAACCAAATATGGGAGGAGATAATACCAAAAATCCTCCTAACTAATTTAATCACACCCAACAATACAAATGGTTTTTAGATGCCATTCATGTGGTCACCATATTTCAACAAAACAATAAAAAAAAATGCAAGGAAACAACCTCAAGCAAGAGTGTCACAACCTCCCACATCACCTTCCATCCAAATTTACCCTAATTATTCATCGTAAATCCACATCCCTAGCAAATAAAATCCACTAATTACACCCATCACTTATACACCATGACTATTCATCTCTTTAGTAGTCATTTAACCATAATTTTAAATATGGCTTTCTCTAAATTATCAATTTATGATTTAATTTAACAATATCCCTCACATCGTGAGGCATTAATGAATATTCTGAAGTCCATTGAATTACAATATCAAGATTATAATACCTTCAACAACTTTATAGGGAGCATTCAAACATGCATGGAGACTTCCATTATATTTTATGACATTGATATTAAGCCAATCTCAATGAAATCAATAGACCCTCCATTGCACATCATTTTTCTAATTGACAAGAAGTCATTTAAAATATTTCTAATTGATACAAGTTCCTCCATCAATATCATAACCACATCTACCCTTCATAATTTGAATCTTCCACCATATCATATTACCAAGTCATCCTTCACCCTAAAAGCATTCAACTATGCTTTGTGTTCCATAGTTGACACTATTGTTCTACCCATTGAAGTAGGTGTCAAAGTGTTGCACACTATGTTCAACATCTTGGAAGGATCCATGGATTACAATGTACTCCTTAGAAGAAATTGGATGAGAGAAATGAGATATGTTCCTTCCATTTGCATCAATGTTTGAAGTATGTTCATGAGGAACAAGTACATTGCATACCAATGAATGTTAAACCATTCAAGTATTGAAATTTCATTTCAAATCCTTATGAATCTAGGCTTCCTTCCACCCACCTTTTCCTATCACTATCATCCAATACATATACCATGCCATCCATTTCTTCATCAAACTATCCCATTCCTAAGGACTCCTTTATCACTAATATTTCATCATCCTCATTAACTACATGCACATATGGTCAAATTCAATCCGCATCCTTACCTTCAACTTCTTCATCATCATCCATCCCCCAACCTTTCCAATCCAATCCCTCTCCATCACCTAAAGTTTCACAAGTCAAATTGATAGCTTATGAGACATCTTTATCTTTAACTTTACCTAAGCCATTATACAATCATGATCCATCCATATCTTCCCAAGTCAAAGTCCACCTCACTAATCCCAGTTTTGGTGAATATGTGGTCTGAGACATCACCGTCACACCACTCACCATTCCTTATGTTAAGGATTTTGGTCACCCACATGAACCACATCTATCCATAGGAGTATTATATAATATGGGTTCAACTCCAAATAGCATAAATTTTGTATATGGAGTGATTGATTCTTCATCAAATCTAGCTCCCCTAGAGGAACCCATGGAACCAACACTTGCCAATATTCCAAACATGTTAGGATTCCCATATCGCTATTTCACATAGTTAATTGGTAAGGTCATGGCCTAGTATTGCATGAACAGGGAGTGTCTCAGCCTATTGATATTCCATATCAAGAAGTGCATGATAATTTAGGTCTAGGTTATCACCCAGATTCCACCACCTCTTCTCTTGAACAAGCCTTCCAAAGGCTTAATATAAATTTAAAATAAGAAGCCCTCCATCCTGATGATTTTGACGATGAAATATATTAAGAATTTGAATTTCTATCAATAATTTTGGATGAATCTGAAGAAGTATCGAAGCCCATTATTTCCCATACAAACAAGATGAGTTTTATCTTAGAATGTTCCCCATCCATGATCCCATATTTCAATTTATTATTTCACAAGAGCGATCTGACCATACTGGTGAACGACCACCCTCACTTCATTAATCAATATCATAATCCCATCTTGTAACATATGTATATAACACAAAAATAGTGGTTTTCACCACTACCAAATAAATAAATCAAAAATCAAACAAAAACTTTTTTTTATTTTTCAACATTGCATGTATATATCATTTAGTTAAATGCATTCATTTATGTTTCTTGTTGTTGTCAAACTTTTTCAAGCTCCTAGCACCGATTCTTAGGTTCCATCCATTCCATTAGACCTTATCCACTTTTCCCATAAATCAACATGAATCTTGTTGATTTATTCACCCCACTCTGTAATCCATATGATCTGACTCAACCAATTCCAATTGACATAAGCTTTATCAATATGGACCAGATTTCCTCACCACCATCCTTTTACAAGTTTGTAATTTTCAAGGAATTTTAAAGGGATTCAACCAACTACATTCCTCCATATCCTCTACCTTCACCTTCACCTTCACCTTTAAATCTTGAGGTTTTCTAAGAAGACATAGATGAGGATAAGTCAGAAGATTTTGATGACATTATAGATAACATTCATCTAATCCCTATGCCCCATAAATTTGAGGAAGATTCCCATATTTCCATTGAAGATACTATTAATGTGGACCTTAGTTAAAAAAAAGACAATCCCAAAATTGTCAAGCTTGGTAAAAGCTTATCTAATGAAGAACAAGAGCAATTAATTTCTCTCCTCAATAGAAAAAAGGGTATTTTTGCATGGTCCTATAAATACATGCCTAGTATTTATCCTAAATTGGTTGTCCCAACTAACTTAAAGGAATTTTGTATTTTACAAGGAAATATTCAATCAATTCATCATTTTATTGCACAATTTTATGATAAATGTAGGCCATTTAATCACCTACTACAAAATGGGGTGCTATTTTCTTGGATAGATGAGTGTCAAAAATCCTTTGATGATATTAAGCAATACCTAGCTTCTTCGACAGTCTTAGCTCCTCCTCATTCATGGGTCCCATTCTATATTTATGTTTCTACAATTGTTTGTGATGAATATAAAGATGAAAAGGATATTTTATTTATCCAATCAGATCCATATGAGCCTTGGTCAAGCTAGATAGTAGCCTTTATCAAGTTTGAAACACTCTCATTTGACATGTCTCAAATTACTAAATGCACATTCAAGCAAAAATTAACTTGTTCCATCCTCTTGGGGGACATGTACAAATGTGGTTAAGATGGAGTCCTCCTTCATTTTATCAATTCTATTGAGGCACAAAGAGCCATAGCTGAATCCCATGATGATACTTGTGTTGGTCATTTTAGTGAAATATCCATTGCAAAGCGTATCTTATGCATGGGTTATTATTTACCCTCAATAAAATGTGATTGTTGCACTTATGTTAAACATTGCAAGGAATATGAAGAACATGCTAATTTAACTCATGTACCATCACAAGCCCTACAACCTATTCAAATACTTTGGACCTTTTCACAATGGAGCCTAGATCTAATTGAAATTTTTTTACCTTCTTCCTTAGGAAAACATACATTCATCATCATAGCCACTAAATACTTCACAAAGTGGGTTGGGACAATTCCTCTAACTAGTATGACAAGACCTAGAATTGTGGAGTTTATACTACATCACATCATTTTTCATTTTGGTATCCCATCTAAAATCATTTCAAATGATGGTAACTATTTTAAGAACAAGGATGTTTGAGCACATTGTGATAAATATAACATTCACCATAATTTCTTGACTCCTTATTACCCACAAGAAAATGGATAAACTAAAGCTTACAACAAGACCTTAATTGCTATTCTCAAGAAAAAATTTAAGTAAAATCATAGAAATTGGCATACACAAATTGACTTGGCATTATGGGCTTATCGAATAAGCATCTGCATGCCTACAGGGAAAACACAATATTCACTGGTCTATAGAGCCAAAGAAATCATGTCTTTTGATCTTGAGATCCCCTACTTGCAAATTTATTTGTAGGAATTCATACATGATGATACTGCTATACAAGCACATCTTGACCAACTAACACATCTTGATGAGAGGAAAGTAAATACTTTAGAGCATTTACGAGTTTACAAAGATTTCCTAAAGTGTTCTTACAACACCAAATTTTATCTACATGAATTCCATGTAAGAGATCTTGTCCTTAAATAAAATTAGCAAAACACAAATGCATTATCGCATCTTCATGATAAATTTGCATGGCTAATTGGTTAGGTCCATACATTGTTACTCAAAATGTGGGTAATGATACTTATAGGCTTGCTAGTCTAGAGGGAGAGGAAGAACCTGAACCACTTAATGTTATACACTTGAGAGCATTATATGCATAATGATATATATATATATATATATATATACACATATATGTATATATATATAAATACATATATGTATATATATGTATATATATATGCATATATACATATATATATACATATATACACACACACATATCTATATATATATATATAGATATGTGTGTGTGTGTGTGTATATATGTATATATGTATATATATATACATATATATACATATATGTGTATATATATGTATATATATATGCATATATACATGGCTAATACACAAAAATATTACATTTCACTTGCATACATTTCACTCAAAAACATTTCATTTGAACACATTGCATTCACAAACATTGCATTTGCATACATTTCATTTTGCAACTTTGCATTCCTGCCACATTTCACAATTTCATAATAAGGATCATTTATTAAGTTCAATTTTTTAATTGGTCCAATAAAATCATGTTGCCTTAATCAAGGGCACCTTCAAAATATAATCTACACAATTCCACCAAGTCAAATTACCATTTTCCTATATACACTCATAATCCCTAGGTTTTTTTGTTCACTCAGCCACTCTTGGTGTTTTAAGCAACCTTCAAAATACATGTCAACTTCCTGTTAGGACCATCACACATATACACTAAGAAAATCTTGAGTTTTAGGAATTGAATCCAAAATATTCTTGAAGCAAACACAATTTCACATATTAAAAATATATTGTGTTAGAGAGGCATAACACCATCCTTGGTATGAAATTTGAATTGAAAATGGTCATCCTTGCTAGTCCCATCATCCAACATGGTCCACAAAAATAATGGTTTTCAATACTATCCTCCAATTTATATACCTCAAGAAGTGGAATATGATGCTCCATCAACCTATCCTCCAATGCCTCGATATACCTATGTCAAGATAGAAGGTGCACTATGTTGATATTATACCAGTGCTCCCTCTCTAGTAGCTCTACCTAGAACCTCATGATCCTCATATATCTCTCTACCACCTAATTCTCCAACCCCACCCAATCCTCCTCACTCTAATCTAGAGATCCATCCAAATTCTTCTCCACATCATCCCCACTCTTCATATTTTTCCTAGTTGCACCCTTAGTCCTTCTCCTTTGACTATCTGATCAAAGGAACTACTACAACTTGGGGGTCTCATGGGTCCCGTCATCATTAGCATCACCAACATCTCCATTAGTTTATACTAGATTCAATGACCATGGTGGCTATGTAGTAAACCATACATCATACTCCGTAGGAGTCCCCACATCATCTATATTGGGGGAGGGTCCATATCCTTATAATCCTCCTAAGCCTCCCTCCATAGATCCACACATGGTAGAATTGTCTCCTCTCGATACATCCTATAGATCATCGATTCCTCTAGAATCTCTTGCCTCAACCCAAACTATAAGAGTACTCATGAGAACTAAAATTACTCAGTCTCACTTCAATATCTCCTAACCATCCACCTAGCCTGCTACACTCATCACTGATGCTCTCCATATCCAGTACACTTGCTACCCTACCATGGCCTCCATATCACTTGGGTGGATGTTAATCCAGCCCATAAATATTAGTACCACAGGCTCATATGTACATGCCAACTCGATTATACCTCCTTGGTCACTATCCATCTCTTAGCATAGGGCTCCTCCATACCCAAGATTTACATGGGCAAACCCTATGATTGAGCCATTCTAAAGTGCTCCCATTCCTAACACTATAGCAACGAGCTACTTCCTAACCCCTTCTTCCATTGCATCATCACCTCATAAAGCTCTTGGTATGTCTACACCAATAAGGTAGGAGTACATCAAGGGCATGTTGTGCTTGCCTTATCTGAAAACCTAGGAATAAAAAACAATAATGAGGTCAAAGTGAGAGCTCTTTGGAAAGATCTGGATCTACTTCAAGAGGTCCAAGGTAAATTTTGTGTGGAAGGGGAATCACTGAACATCATAAACCTCCTCAAAAACAAAAGGAAACCTCCCTACAAGATCGATACCCTCATCAATGAAGCAAGGATCCTTGCTTATACGAGAGGAAAAAAACATCCACCATGTGTTTCGTGAAGCCAATAAGGCAGCGGAAAAGCTAACGACCATTGGTGTTGAGGCTATCAGGCTGATCACGTGGATGCTTGAGGTCCCAGGTGATGTGGAGGATATCATCCAATCCAAAATATCGTGACAAGTTCCACGTGGTTTTTTTACTGGCAAATCATGTGCCCCTTTGGGATTACCATCGGGGGGTGGTAGAGGACAAAAATCAGAATTATTTTCTCATTGGTCACACTTAAGTTGGAAATAGCAAGGGATCAATCCAAGGCCAAATTGGAAACTTGTATAAGCATGTGGTAGAACCACGATGTGGTGGGTTTCATCCCTAAAAAAGATAAACATGCGAGGAGGGCATATCGGGGGAGGAGATGCAAGTTTCCAAATGTGTCGAGATATGGGTTAATTTTTTCCAAGAGGCGTTTGTTTCCCATGAGGCTTCTTTTGTCTAATTTTTTCATAATTACCAAGATAATGGATCCTAATAGATTTGAAGAGAGATACGGTGGCATGATCCCCATGCTGAAGTGGCATGTGTTTCAAGATAATGACAAGTGGAGGTACGCTTCTAGAATTGGCACATGTTTTAAGGAACCAGCAATGGATGGGTGAGCCAAAATTAGGTACCAACACCTTATAATTATTTACCGCTATAGTAGAACATCTGAAATTATGAGTGGAGAGATTTCAAACAAACTAGAGAGGAATTTGACAGTCACCTTAATAAATATGATTTACATTAAGCCCAATATGGTTGTCATGGAGCCTGCTGCTCAGTCTATCCTAACTGATAGATGTTTTATCCAATTATTTGATTTGTTCTCAGTGTGGAGGTTGAAATCATGTTGACAGTGATGCAGATGTGGGAGGATGGTAGAGTGGAGATCCATGGTTGCCAAACTGTCATTGATGTTAACCTGCTAGCAAAAATTACTGGGTACTCAGTTAAGGGAAGGTCAATCCACCATCAAAAGCACCACTGGGAGGTGGAGATAAAATAATTTAAGGATAACCCAAAAATTTACAAGGAGGTGAAGAACGGTCTCACAAGGATGGACCTCTTGACTCCTTGGAATGCGATAATGAAGAATGTGCTAGACTTTATCATAGCAGAATACCCTAGTAAAGTTTTTCTAAGTTTCCATTATGCTTTCTTAAATTTTTTTAGGGATGTGAACCCCATAAGCATTCCCTAATTCCTAATGAACACCCTAAACCATACTATAACCTCATCCTACAACAATAAAGGCTTACCCATGCCCACACACCAAGGCCTTCTTAAGGTTATTTATAAATTCGTCCTCCTCCATGTTCCCCAACCCGAAATCCTTGTCCCACCACTTGAGGATACCTTGATGGTTCATGGTGAAATTTCAAGGGGGAGAGAGAGCCCTGGTATTCCCAAACCCTCCCATGACAAAAAGTGTGAGGGTGAGTCAAGTGTTAAGAGCGGTCCAGCTAGGAAATTATTGAGGACTGATGACTAGCCTATTAGGTCTTCCCTAAGTTTTAAAAATAAACAATTCCAAGGGAGTAGTAAAACTATGGAGATTACTTTTGAATATGAGGGTCCTGACCCTACAATTATGGAACTAAAAAAATGTTTCCTGAATACGGCTGCCAAAATCAACCACTAGATGCAGGAACTACAGGAGGTCCTAACCAAAGTATTCTTTAATGAAAGATACCAGAGCAACAAGTCGGTGGTCTACAACCCGGATACAGATGAAAATAAAAAATATAAATATGAAGAGTAGGAGGAGGAGGTCGAATAGGAGGACTAGGGTCTTCCATATCTTACACTGCCTTTTGCTTTGTTGTTTTTATAATGTTGTTGGTCACCAGTGCTAAATTTACATTTTTTGTCAGGGTAGATGTTTTCCTAGGTTTTGTTATATGATACATAGTGGGTTAGCTACTCTATGTGGTTTTGATGCTAGGGGTGGTTTATGTCCTCCTAGGGCCCTAGTTTCTTGTTCTTGGGTGGGTTTTTGTCTATGGTAGGAAGTTCTGGTGGTTGGCTTCCAGTTAAGGAAGATTCATCGGGGTAGAGGACAAATGATCCTCAGTCTGGTTATGTGGTGGTTCCTCAGTCGGGGGATAATTTTTTTTTAAATATTTTGGATTAACCTATAAAACCAGGGTTAATGAAATAATTTATTTACAAAAAAAAAAATATAGGAGTCCATGCATACACCTACTTCATTGTGAGCATATCACCCACTAACCCTATTAGGTTCCAAGGGAACTTGCACTCTATACTATTTGGGGCCATGATGTTGGCCAACATGAACATCACCAAATCACAGAGGGAATCCAACTTCTTATCCACATACATGGACAAGTAGATAATCCTCCACTCTCCACCCTCACACTCTTCCAGCCATCGCTGGACATCTTCTTCATATTTGTCTCTCGATAATGTCCAACCTTGACACGAATACCCTCCACTATAACCTTGAGTATGTGATATACATCCTCAACTATTAGGATCAAATCTCCTATGGGAAGTTAAAAAATATCACTATCTGGATTCCATCTCTTCGCCAAGGTAGAGAGGTACCCCTCATCCACCCTAATCACGTCAACCTGGGTTGCCTTCTCTAGCCCCACAACCTCTAGCAACTCCCACTCCTTCTCCACTAGTGCCTTCCTCATATTAGTAATGTGTAATAAGAACCAATGTTGAGACTTCAAAATCCTAAGCTACAACACAACACAAAACATTTTTCATTTACACATGTCAAAAAAAATTACAAAAACACAAAAATTTTGCACAATACACAAAAAGAGAATTACCTCACTATCCAGCACTCTAGCTCCATCTCCAGCCCCCACATTTGATCCCTCTACCACTATAGCTTCCATGCCTAGTTCAATCCACCTCACTTCACTCAAATTTATCCAACTCTCCCAAATGCAACTTCTCAAACTCACAAACACACAAATGAGCTTCATTTCTCATCCTACTAGTTATTTATAGTTGCTTCAGGTTCCTTGAGATGCCCATGGGCATTTTCTAGTGCACTGAAGTTCACTAAGGCATTTGAAAAATACCTAAACACTAGCGGACATATGTGCATTCCAAAAGCGCCAATCAATATTTGGCATCAATTTTAACAAAAGAACATTTTTTTACAAAATAGTGGGTTATCCCCACCAAATCACTTCATATTGCATTCATGCATCTGTTGCATCATATTAACATGTTTTTTGAAGGTTCCAATGGATTTGTATGCATAATGTTTATTTGCAACCGTAAATTGCAAATACACCTAACAAGTTAGAAAGGCACTCCAAAATGGTCCAAATCTTCACAAAATGATCATAATCATTTTTACAACATTCCATATCATCACTCAACATTTGTCAATTTCACCTACAAATTTAAGTGAACATCGTATCTAGTGGTTTATTCTATCTCCTTGGTGATTACAACGATTTCTATCCATGCAATTAGGTAATATGAATAACCTACCATAAGGACTCTTGGTCATTTTCATCATTCCATATCTCTTTGTTCAAAATCACAATCATATTTGGTACTTCAATTTTTGGGTGAAACTATGCCAAGACCAATTTGCACAAAAGTTGTCATTGATGGCCTAGTTTGTGGGGCTTAAAACATAGATAAAAATCACATTTCATCATTTCACAATCCTTGATAGTCATCACAGAGATAGGCACTAGCTAGGATTACTAGTTCCAATCATGGGAATTATTCAACAGTCACTAGAAGACCCTCCAAAGTTGACTCTTTTTATTTTTCTTTGCATCTTCATATTTGCATATCAATGTCACTAGAAGGTACATTTTTCAATAGCATCTAATAACCCAAAATTTTTTGCAACCACATTTGGTTTTGACTTTCCCACAATGGGATACATCTTACATGATCATGACATCTATACTTGGCAAAAATCCCTTCATCTCTTGGGGCAAAAATAGACACATTTTCCATAAAAAATTTCACCAAACCCTTCATCTTTTGGGGTAAAAATAGACACAATTTTTAATCACATTTTCACAAACCCTTCATCTGTTGGGGCAAAAATAGATGCATCATTTTATATTTTTCACCAATCTCCTTCATACCATTGGGGAAACAATGGTATCACATTTACATATTTCATATCATCCACCATTCATTTGCACAAAATTTTCAATTGCCTCATGATATTCATACACAAACTCACTCACCAATTGAGGGGGTAAGCTACAAAAAATTAAAATTCTTTCATTCTTTTATCTTCAAGCTCACATTTCACATCTCAAGAGAAAGCTACTTCTACACCTAGCCAAAAATAGGTATCTTATATTTTTGCACTACATTGTGTTTCACACAACACAATACAAAAAGGGGCATTTGTAGACACCAAAACCTAGCCACTTATTGTCCATCTAATTTTTCTATCCATTTCCACCTATTGTTTTCATATTTTATATATAATTGTTTAATATATATTTAAATATCAATTTATATAATATTTATATATATATTTAATAAATATGTATATATGTGTAAGTAAATTGCAACCATTCATTGTGTTCAAATCCTAGCCAGCCATCTACATAAATCCATACCACACACCCAAAATTAATATCCACCATTTGTTATGTTTTAAATTGAGCCACACAATTCATGTTATTCAAATCCCTAACATACCCTAGTGTGGATTATTAATTGGAGCCTTTTTTATGGCTTAACCCCTAATTTTTCCTAAGAAATTTGTGTCCTTGAATCTAAAGTCATTCTTTTAAGCCATTTCCCCTTGATTTCCCTAGAGTATCCAAGTACTCTTATCGTTCGTCCTTACTTTACATAGCCCCCACATCCCTTGACATCCCTCTTACCCAACCATATATGCTTCTACAAATTTCCCTTCAGCCATTGAATGCCTTTGGGTGCTCCTTATCATCGTCGAGCACCTCTAGGTACTTCTTCTCTGATACCAAGCACCTTTGGGCACCCTCTATCATTTTTGAGCACCCAAAAGCATTTTATACTACTTTTGAGCACCCACGGACATCTTACACTAAATTTATATAGTCCTCCTAGCCCTTAGGTGATGTTAGGGCATCACCGCACCACTTCCTACAATAAATCACAATAGATCAAAAAATAGTAGATAATCAAGGTAAATCCAAATCATTTTGTTATATTCTATTATGTTATTAGAATATATTCACATTATTTTATTGCATAGCTAGGGTTTAGTTTTGATTTTTGAGGGTCTCACATTGTGGAGCCCTCATTGTTATTACTGACTCATTTGCTATTTTCTTGTGTGCAAATCTGGTAGTATTACACTAGCATTGTATAGTTTTTTAAGCCAGAGTGGCCCAACATTGGATAACTAGAAGCCCACTTATTTTTTTGGGAGTAAAGATGCATTTTGAAGACACCACCGACATTGTAGCTAAGGTTTTTAGAACCCTAGAATTGTGTATATTTGTATCAAAGGATTCAAATATTATTATTGTAATAATGGATTTTTGGGGATCCTCCCATTAATATAAAATCATTCATTGTGCAATATTTTCCTTTGAGTTTAATATATATCTTGTTATTTTGTGTTGCATTTTTGTCTTCACACTCCTTTAAAAAAACTCTTAAGAATAACTAGTATAGTGCAATAGTAATCTCACCTTATTGCTCCTTCAAAGTAACTTGTAAGATGCACTATAATATCTACAACTTTCACTTAATAGTAATGTCTTCTTTTATTTAACTAGACAATAGGAAGATGATATTTTTATTTCTTTCAAAATATGTCCAACTCCTATTAAATGTGTAGGTATTAACCTTAAAAGAAACTATCTTCTATACTCCCTTGAAAACTATAATATAAACCCTTCTCCTTGCAACATTTAAACTCTAATATTTTCTTAATGAAACTTAATAATGAACCAATTATAATTTTTCAAATACTGAACCCTTTGTACCTAAGTTGCTTACCTTAATGATATTTGTAGATGATATCTCTCTTGGTGATTAGATTCACCAAATTGCTACCATTTATTGGATTAAATAGTAGCTCTTCTTGAAGAACATAAGCTTATACTAAGAGAGGGGGGTGAATAGTATAAGATAAAACTTTTTAATTTTCAATCCAAATGATAACAAAAATAATATAAAAATAGTAAATAATGCACACATCATCATACACATAAGAGAAATGATTTAATGTGGTTAACCAAATCTGGGTTACATCCATGGAGAAAATATTTCTTATATAATTCCTCAACAAATCTCTTGGGAACCAAATCCCTATTACAATGTTTATGGACCTCTATCGAAAAGAGACACCAATCCCTTATGATCATGTTTATGTATTCTATCCAAAATAGACCTTTGTCCCCACTACTCTAATTTGTGGATCTCTATCCACAATAGAATTCTATCCCCTTTGTGCTAGTTGGCTTCCAAATCCTGTTCTTAGCTCTACTCAATTCTGATCAAATCTGCTCACTACTTTGATCAATTCTACTCAACAACCTGTTCTGATATGTCTCATACCTACTCACCAGTTTTCCTCAAAACTACTCACAAAACCTACTTAGAACTACTAACAAGCCCTCTCCCAAAAAGGCCTGATAAAAATAGCTCACAACCCTTCTCTAGTTCGCTCACTGTCTCTTATCAATTTTGCTCTACCACATGCTCATAAATTCTCATAACACATGCACAAAAACTACTTATAACACATGCTCAAACATTTATTATAACACTTACTTGATCATAATATCTCAAACATATTCTACCCAAAATTCTTGTTCAAGAAAACATAAGAAATGATATGCAATAGAATTTCACATGTTCTTTCCAATATCACTCAAATCAATGCTTAAATTTTTTATAAATTCATTCAAATAGTGAATGCTTAATTTGTTCTCAAAACATAGCTCAAATATTTCCAACAATACACATTAATCAACCCTTTTATCTCCACCTTATAATTCTAAAATATTTGTTCAACCAACGACCTTAGAGAAGTAATAATCTCAATGTACCTCTTAATTTGCTTTGATGAAAATGATCCCTCAAAACATATTCCAAAATAATTTTATTTTTTCTACTTCAAGAGGTTAGCACAACACCTTTTCATATATTGGAAAACCTTCTCAAGAAGTGTGCACAATTATGTCTCAAACATATGCTCTAGAACTCTCTTGGTTTCTCCAAATAAAGCATCAAATTATAAACCAAACTCTTCAATACTAATGCAAGTATTACACACAATAAAGGAACAACATACACCTTTTATCTCCCACTTCAATATTTCAAGAATAAGCTTCTAAACCCTAGAAAACCCCTTTTCTATAATGCTGGAATTTACACTTGAAAACAATCTATTTTACACCTTATAACTCCTATCTTGACTTATATTAAATCACCCCAAAGTCAACTTACAATGTACAAGAAATACAAATTACAACATACACCTTATCACTCCAAGCTAATAAACATTCAACACACCCTAATCACATAGTAGAATATTCAACTCTTCTAAATGCACCTTATACCTCCAAACTCTATAATAATCAAATGATTTAACTTTATCTTGCTTTTAGACATCGTGTGTTGTGTCAACACCTCCAACCTTGCTCGAATATGTCGTGTATCATGTCAACACTAGCGACCTTACTCAAAGATATAATGTGTTGCATCAACACTAATGACCTTAGCACATCACAACATTCACCCAAAAAATTAACTTTGCCACAACAACCTTAGCATTTCACGAGAATAAACTCTACCACTGTCTAGCAAAACATGCTTTCAAGGATTCGACCCGTAGACCTCTGCCTCAACAACACTATGACAAGCACCTTGACCTACTGTGCCACCATAGTGGTTGGGACCAAGAAGATGCCCACTCTATCTTGTCCTTGTCTTAGCGCATCCAACTAAACTCTCAACACTACAAACAAAAATGATGTCTAGGGGTTTTGACCTTGTGATCTCTCTTCTGCCAGCACTCCTACACAACTCACATAGCCAGTTGGGCTATCCCAGTTGGACATCCAAGGTGCTCACTACGTCTTCCAATGACCAATAATATGCACACCTTTTTCCATGCCATCTTTCTTCTCTTGCTATTCACTGCAACTTTGCATTTCGAATCACATAGATATTATCTGATATTTTGCATTAAACAATTCAAATAAAGTATTAGCACATTGTCCTGAAATCAAATGTTTTGCTCCTTATTTATAAATTCTTGGTCTTTCCTTGAAACATCAGCACTCGAAATATCATGGGTGTCCTTTTTAATATGTTGGTGCCAATAGTTTAAACCTTATATTAAAATATTATAATATTTCTTTGCCTTCAAAACTTCTGTCCCATATATTATAATAATAGAATATTATAATATAAAATTTTTCACTTGAAATTTAAACTTTCTTTTCCTTTTGAACCATGGTCTTGAACTTGGGCCTTCAACATTTTAACCAAGCACTTAGAACTTTGTCCCAAACCTCTTTGGATTATAATATTAACATATATATTTTAACCGTTTCCTTTTTGTCAAGTGCCTTGCATAATTACCATCTTAGGATAATATTTTTGTCATACCAAACTATCTTTGACATAAAATCTTTGACGTCAATGACAACACACTATACTCAAAATTTCCAATAATCTCTCCTATTTTCATTGTTGACAACCCTTTCTAAAAATTCCTTTTCTAAAACTACTCCCCTTGAGAAACTACTCCCCCTAACTGAATGCTCTCCCCCTTACTCAAATCTCTCCCCATTTGACATAAATGGCAAAGGACTACTTTGGGGCTAAATATAAGACTCTTAGCTTAGGCCCCTCCTCACCTCCTCTTCATGAGGTTATTAATTTTGGGATGGGAGTAAGAGTACTCTCAAATTTCCTCTAAGATACTCAAAAGTGTCCTTTGGAAGTGGCTTAGTAAATATGTATGTAATTTGTTCCTTTGTAGTAACATATTCCAATTTGAATTGCTTATCCATCACCTATTCTCTCAAAAAATTATACTTGATTAGAATGTGCTTGGTCCTTGAATGCATCACTATATTATTTGAAATATTTATGGCACTTGTATTATCACATAGTATGGAGATGGGATGATCATGCTTTATTTTAAAATCTATTAAAATTTACTTCATCCATAACACTTGTGTACAAAAAGCAACTACTACAATGTATTTTACCTCTACTATGGATAAGGACATTGATGCTTATTTCTTGCTTAGCAAAGAGACTAAACAATCTCCAAGAAAGAATGCTCCTCCACTTGTGTTCTTCCTATCATCAATACTGCCTATCCAATCTGCATATGTATATGTTGTGAGAGTGAAGTTGTTTATAGGATACCAAAGTCCAAATTCCATAGTTCCTTTTAAATACGTAAGAACTCTCTTTACTTCCAGTGCATGTGTTTTCTTTAGCACTGCTTGAAATATTTCCACTAGTCCCACTACCTGCATTATATATGGTCTTGTAGCTATGACATATAGTAAGCTACCAATCATGGATATATATAATATCTGATTTTCCTCAGGATATTCATCATATTTACTCAAATTGCATCCTATAATAATGGGGGTACTCACTGGCTTGCAATCCTCTAATTTAATTTTTTTCAACATTTATTTTATATACTTGGTTTGTGAGAGAAATACACCTTTTTTAAATTATGAATTATGCAATCCAAGTAAGAAGGACAAATCACCAAGCATTGATATTTAAAATTCATTCTACATACACTTTGTAAATTTTTGACACATCTTATCATTACTACCTCCAAAAATGATATCATCCATATAGACCACCACAATCAATAAGTCATTTCCTTCATTTTTGATGTCTATAAAGAGCCTTCTTTAATCTTCATACATAATTTGTCTTATCAATAAGGCTGAACCCCTGAGGTTGCTCAATGTAGACCTCTTCTTCTAAGAAGCCATTGAGAAAAGCTGATTTTACATCCATTTGATATACTTTGATGTTTTTGAAGCTTGAGAAATCTAAAAATATCCTTATGGCCTCAATTAATCCAACAAGAGCAAATGTTTCATCAAAATCAATCCCTTCAACCTATGCATAGCCTTTGCATACCAATATTGCTTTGTTTCTAACTTCCTAATCATATTTATTTAACTTATTTCTATAAACCCATTTAGTCTCGATTATATTTTTATCTTTTGGTCATGGAATAAGTAAACAAGTCTCACTTTTTTCTATTTTATCCAATTCCTCATCCATTGCCTTGACCCAAAATTTATCTTCTCTTGCCTCATTGAAATCCTTGGGCTCAATTTTAGCTAGAAAAGAAATATTTGCATGTTCACATGTTCCTATTATTTTCCTCCTTGTTTGTATTTCATATGGATTTCCAATAATTAGATCTCTTGGATGATTCTTGCACATACCTAGATGGAGTCTTAGGTGGTATTCTTTGTGCTTCATTTTATTTTGATTATTCACCTACTTCTTCTTGGAAACTTTCTTCTTCTTGATATACAATTTCTTTAACTGATTATTTTGACCCTATTTGTTCATCAATGATCACATTTGTACTTTCCATAATTGTATGTGTCCTTTTATTGTAGCATTTATAGACTTTTTCTCTTAGTGGAATAGCGAAGAAAGATACCCTCATCGCATCATGAATCAAACTTACCCAAATTTTTCTCTTCTCATATAATGTAAAATTTGCTTCCAAAATTTTTGAAATACTTCACAGTAGTTGGTCTTCTCTTCCAAATATCATATGGATTTTTTTGATGATTTACTCTTACTTGAACTCTATTGATGATATAGACAGTTGTATGAAATGTCTCTCTCCCAAAACCATCTGAAATATTAGAATCACTTAGCATAGATCTGGTCATATTCTCGATAGTTCTATGTTTCTTTCAACTACTCCATTTTGTTGTGGATTCTTTGTTATTGAGTATTCTATTTTAATTCCATTTTGTTCACATAATTCCATGAATTCACCTAATTTAAATTCTCCTCTATCTGATCTTAGACACTTTATCTTTTTACCTGTTTTATTTTATACTAAAACTTTGAATTCCTAGAACTTCTCAAAGGCTTTTAACTTTTCTTGTAATAAATCTACCCAAGTAATTTTGGAGAAATCATCTAAAAATAGCATGAAGTAACTTTAACCTTGTAAACTTTGTGTCCTTATAAGACCACATAAATCAGTGTGAACTAGTTTCAATGGTTTGGACAAAGTAAATTCTTTTGATTTGAAACTTGTTCCTGTTTGCTTTCCATGCTGACATTTTGCACAAATTGTGCTTTGAGGTCATTTTATCATGGGTAAATCTCTAACAACCTATTTGTTGCCTATTTTCACAATGTTGTCAAAGTTCATATGAACCATTATTCTATGCCATAACCAACTCTCATCCTCTTGTGATAATAAATATTTTTCTCCCTTAATTTCATTTAGCATGTAGAGATTGTTTGTAGTTCTATTGGCATCTGCAATAAACTTTTTTGTCTTGAATTTTCTAATCTCACATATATTTGGTGAAATGTGATTGTGTGCCCTTAATCACAAAATTTAATTACACTTAGTAAATTGTGCTTCAATCCCTTAACATACAATACATTTTATGTCTTTGGTTTTTCATTATCTAAACTCAAAGTCCTTTTCCCAACCATTTTTGTTGAACCATTGTCAGCAAATTATACTGATACTTCATTGATTTATTTAATTGCAATAAATTTACATTTTTATCCTATCATATGACTCAAAAAACCATTATCAACAAACCACTAATTTCTCTTATCTTGTACATGAAGAGTTGTTTGTACCAACATTGACTTCTACTTTTTTTGCTATTTTCTCTCTTTCCAAAATTTTGATATTGTATTCTTTTGAACCTTCTGATCCTCCTTATTTTTGTTTGATTCAATATATATTATTTTACACAATATGGCCTTGCACCCAAAGATATTATATTTGTAATATATGATATTATTATCCATGAGAGGTGCAAACAAATTGAAATTTCTATCAACATTATTTCTTACATAGACCATGCAATGTACAACTCTATGACCATATTTGTGTTGAGCAAGGTGCAGCAAAAGAAGTGCAAAAGGATTGTAATTGTTGTCAACACAGACAGAGTGATGCAGTTGAAGCAGTTCAGAGGTCAGTCAGATCAAGTGCAGAAAATCTCAAGAAAAACGAGAGGGGACCCAGATCCAGAAATTTGCAGAAAAAGACAAGGAAGAAAACTGTCGCGATATCGCGACATGTTTTCTGTCGCGATATCGCGACATGGTTCCTGTCGCGATTTCGCGACATACCGAAGGAGAGAGAAAGTCCATAAGAAAATGTCACGATTTCGCGACATATCCGAGGAGAGAGAAAAAGCACGCCAAAATGTCACGATTTCGCGACATGTCTGAGGAGAGAGAAGATGCAAGTAAGATTGTCGCGATTTCGCGACATGTCTGAGGAGAGAGAAGATGCAAGTAAGATTGTCGCGATTTCGTGACATGTCTGAGGAGAGAGAAGATGCAAGTAAGATTGTCACGATTTCGCGACATGTCTGAGGAGAGAGAAGATGCAAGTAAGATTGTCGCGATTTCGCGACATGGCTGAGGAGAGAGAAAGTGCATTGAAAAATGTCACGATTTCGCGACATATCGGAGGAGAGAGAATGTGCAAGGAAAAATGTCACGATTTCGCGACATGCTGGAAGGAAAGAAACCAAATCGAGAAACTGTCGCGATTTCGCGACAAGTTTGAAGCAAAGGCACCAAGGATGAAAAATGTCGCGATTTCGCGACACATCGGAGGAGAGAGAAAGTTGATGAAGAAGTTGTAGCGATTTCGTTACATGTCTGAGTTTCGCCAGCATAAGCAAAGAAAAAGCACCAAGTAAGAAAAGCGTAGCGATTTCGCTACAAGCTTGAGACACTAAGGACAAAAGTGCAGCGACTTAGATACAGCTTCGAGTTGCAAGGTGAAAAGTAGTAGCGATTTCGCTACATGGTCAAAGTGCAAGGCAGAAAGATGTAGCGATTTCGCTACATGGTCAAAGTGCAAGGCAGAAAGATGTAGCGATTTCGCTACATGGTCAAAGTGCAAGGCAGAAAGATGTAGCGATTTCGCTACATGGTCAAAGTGCAAGGCAGAAAGATGTAGCGATTTTGCTACATGGTCAAAGTGCAAGGCAGAAAGATGTAGCGATTTCGCTACAAGTTGAAAGTGCAAGGTAAAAAGGTGTAGCGATTTCGCTACAGGCTGAAAGTGCATAGTGCGGAGGTGTAGCGATTTCGCTACAGGCTGAAAGTGCATAATGCGAAGGTGTAGCGATTTCGCTACAGGTTAGAAACACATGTTGGAAAGGTGTAGCGATATCGCTACACGTTGGAGTTTCAATAGCAAGCAGAAAAGAAAAATGCTAAGGCAACAATGATGTAGCGATTTCGCTACATGTAAGGTTTTTCACGATTGCATGGAGTAAAAATTGTACGGATGCCAGAAGCGTCGCGATTTCGCGACAGGGTGAATGAAGAGCCATTGCAAGCCAGAAACGTCGCGATTTCGTGACATCTTTGAAGATGACGTCAGCAAGTCTAAAAATGTCGCGATATCGCGACAAGTTGCTGGAAAAGCCGTTGCAAGCCGGAAGCGTCACGATTTCGTGACACCTTAGCGGATGACGTCAGCAAGACAAAAAATGTCACGATTTCGTGACATGTTTCCAGAGAAGCCTCATGAAGCCAGAAACGTCACGATTTCGTGACATCTTAGAGGATGACGTCAGCAATACCAAAAATGTCGCGATATCGCGACAAGTTGCCAGAGAAGCCTCAGGAAGCCGACAGTGTCGCGATATCGCGACAAAGTTGAGGATGACGTCGACAAAGCGGAAAACGTCGCGATATCGCGACAGGTAATGTTTTGGCGAGAAAAAGTCAAAGATACATGCATTGTGACAGGTGTCAAAAGGCGCCGATTACGAAAAGTTAACCAGAGTCGGATCTGCGGTTCCAAGTGACAGATGGTGAGATTGTAGAGGAGAAATTCATGCTGTAGTTAACTGAAGTTAAAAAGTAAGTTACGAGACAGTGCATTCAAGATGCGAACGACTGTTGCAGGGCCGTGTTGCAGCATGGTTGGCAAAGGTGGCAGTTACAAAGAGTAGCCACGAAACTCAGCATTGATTGTAGAACGGCTGTTGCAGGGCCGTGATGCTGCAAGCTGGCGTAAAGAGCAGTAACAAAGAATTTTAAAGAGCAATTTCGTAGAGATAATAGAGCATCGAAACGCGTAGAAGGGTTGTCAGTATATGCAGAGAAGGACTGTCAGAATATGTAGATGAGCGAGAGAAAAAGGTTGTCGAACGTCAGGAATGTCGGAAAGAAAGCGGCTAAAAGGCGGATCAGGTCAGAGAAAGATTTGACACGTCAATTACGATGCGAGAATGCATGAAAAGTTGGAGGGAAAGTTGAACCGTTTGAAATCGAGCCGTTCGAAGAAATCAAGAATAAAAGGATCGAATTGGCATAGTGAGAAGGTTACTGCGACTGTGTTTTTATTGTGCATTTAAAAGGTCTCAGTAAGTAAGGGTGTTGTAAGAAAATAGCCTTGGATAAAAACCTGCAATTCTATTGAATATTCAAGAGAAAGGTTTTAGATTAGATCAGAAGATTTTGAGTCTCTAACAATTCTCTCTATGCTTCCGTGAGATTTTTGTATGTGCTATAGACCAGTAAGGGTCTTGCAAAAGAGAAGGCATTTTTATGTCCATTTATCTTGCAAAATAGAAATCCAAGTTGGTGCTTGGATAAAGGGGTTAGTGCTCCTATCCATTGCGACGAGATAAATCGGGGGTTGGTGCTCCTTCCAGTGGGTGCTGGTAAACAATTGTAAATATTGAATCCTTGCAAAGATTGGATTTGGATTGAAGTCCAAACAATCATTCTTTGAGGAGTAGCCACATCGGTGAACCTCGTAAAATTCTGTGTTGTGTGATGCTCTTGTGTGATACTTGCATTATCTAGTTTCAAGCTTGCATCATTAGTTTTAAAAGTTGCAGATTTAAGTTTTTAAGTAGTTACAATGATTCACCCCCCCCTCTCAGTGTCATTGTGAGAATATCAATTGGTATCAGAGCCAGGCACCTGCACAAGCTTAATCAGCTAAGGTGTTGTTGGGAGATATACAATGGCCGGTGGTGAAGGTTTTTCTTCTAACAAAGCTCCTCTGTTCGATGGAACAAACTATTCTTTCTGGAGGCTCAGAATGTAGACCTATCTCTGTGCATTAGGTTATGACATTTGGGAATCTGTTGAAAATGGATACACCACTCCCACTTGTTCCTCCAACGAGATGCGGCTGAAAAGAAAAAGTTTGAAAACAACTCGAAAGCCAAGAATGCTATTATGTGTGGATTGGTCGACAGTGAGTTGATACGCATCATGAACTGCAAATCTGCTAAAGACATATGGGACAAACTGCAAAGCATTCATGAAGGAGACAACAAAATCAAGGAAGCTAAGCTGCAAACACATCGTGCCCAGTTCGAAGCATTAAAGATGACCGATGATGAGAACATAGAAGCTTACATGCTGAGAGTAAACAGAATCATCAATGCAATAAGAGGATTGGGGGAAGAAATGGAAGATGTTGTTGTTGTGAAGAAGGTACTGAGAACTCTCAACAAAAGGTTTGATGCAAAGGTTTCTGCCATAGAAGAAGCAAAAGATTTAAATTTTTTTAGTATGGATGAAATGCATGGTTCTCTAACAGCTTATGAAATGAGGATTGGACAAACTAAGCCCTCCGACGGAGAAGCGACCTTCCAAGCACGAGAAAAATGTAAAATCTAAACAAGAGTCGAGAGGAAGAAGAATCTGCGAGATGAAAATGAAGCAAACTTTGTTAGGAAATTAGTAAAGGGAAAAGGAAAGTACGAGAGGTAAGTTGTCATTCAAATGTTTTAACTGTGGAGGCATCGGGCACTTTGCAGCAAAATGCCCAATGAAGGAGAAAAATAAAAATGATGAAGGAACATATCCAGAAAGAAATGTCTGAGAAAAGAAACCGTAGTTTAGAAAAAGAAGCTTCAAGAAGAAGAGTTTCATTTCCCAGAATATCGATTCTTCTGAAGACAGTTCCAGTGAGGAATCAGAAGAAGAAACTGGTGAAGCCCTATTCATGGCTTTTGAAGAACAAACAACTGAGGAAACACAGGAGTGTGAAGAAAAATTAGAAGATGAGGCTGAGATAGATCTGGAAGGTGAGTTAATTGCTGCTCTTGAAGAGTTAAGTGCAGAAAGGAAAAGAAATAAAAAGATTACAAGAAAATTTGAGGAGGCCAGCAATGTAATAATAAGTTTGAAAGTACAAATTGAAGAATACAAGAAAAGGTCTGAAGATGTTGAAGCTCAGTGACCGTGAAAATAAATGAGAGCAATAAACTGGAAGAGGAAATAGTTGGATTAAGGCTACGACTAGAAGAAATGAATCGAAAAGCGAAGTTTGTCATCAAAAATTTGAAGACGGTTCGAGAAGCCGAACAAAATGTTGAATAATCAAAGGCCCACTGGTATCAAGTTTGGCTTGGGCTTTGATGAAGGAGAAACCTCAAAGGACTCAAAGGTCAGTAACGAGTAGATCCAAGTAAATAATAAAGACAAGATTAGAGTTGATCAAGATAAACCGTATCATGCAAAAGAAAACAACAAATCCAAGCTCGAAAGGAGTCCTGCAAATGATGGATTCACCAAAGTCTCTCATCAAAGAAGAAGAAGACCCATGGCTCCTACCTCCACATGGCAACATCCATTTCCCGGGTACACTCGTTCCTTTTTTGGTTATTGTTTTAAGTGCAATGCATATGGTCATAAAATTTCTAGTTGTAGATATAATATAGAACAAAGAAATTTCACTACCAGAAATAATTTTTCACCTCTGATAGATTATCTTGTAGAATGTTATAACTGCCATAACTTCGGCCATATTGCAAGGAATTGTCGTAGCTCTTTTGCAGGAAATAAATACCAGGGAAGAAAGTTTCGATCAACTGGATCAACACAGAACAGAAAATTTCTCGAAAAACTGTCACAGCACAATGAAAGGGAGAAGGTGAAGAAAGTAACCAGATCTGCTGTCAAAACTCAGTGGAAAGAAAAGGGACAACCGAAGAAAGACAAAGAATCCCTGATCGTTCAAACAGCTCTCAAAGCACAGAATAAATCTGCTCCCTGGATTCTAGACAGTGGATGCTCCAGTCACATGACGGGAGACAAACAGAAGTTTGATAAGCTGCAGACATACGAAGGTGGTTATGTGAAATTCGGAAACAATGATGGAGCAAAGATAGTGGGTAAAGGATCAGTTAAGTTAAGTGACGGTAAAATCAACTCTAAGGAAGTTCTTTTTGTGGTAGGACTGAAACATAACCTACGAGTGTAAGTCGGATTTGTGACAGAGGTCATGAAGTAATTTTCAAGAAGGAGGGCTGTGAAGTAAGAAAGACAACAAATGGAAAGTTAATAGCCACTGGACTGAGAACTTCTAGAAATTTGTATACTCTCTCGGAGACTTCGAGAGGGAGCTTGCTTGGTTGGATAGGAAGAAGAAAAGCGGTTGTGGCATAAAAGACTCGGTCACATAAGCTTTGATAATCTGGTAAAAATCAGCTCGAAAAGAGCAGTAAGAGACATACCCACTATTGGCAAACCATCAAACAACATTTGTGAGTCATGCCAAAAGGGGAAGCAAACCAGATCTACCTTCAAAGCAAAAGAGTACTTCACAAGCAAGCCACTAGAACTGATTCACACCGATTTGTGTGGTCCCATGAGGATAGAAAGCATAAATGGATACAAATACTTTATCCTTGTGTATTGATGATTTTTCCGAATGACATGGGTACTCTTTATGAAAGCAAGTCGAAGCCTTTGAGATGTTTAAAACCTTCAAAAATCTTGTTGAAAATCAATCCGGAAAAAGAATTAAATGTTTGAGATCGATAGAGGAGGAGAGTTTATTTCAAATGAGTTTGCTGAATTCCGTGAAAAACATGGAATAAGAAGACAGGTTCTCGGAGCAAGAACACCTCAACGAGAATGGAGTAGTTGAAAGAAAGAACAGAACGATGCGGGAAATGGCAAGAACCATGTTAACAGAGAGCAAAATTGCTGACAGATTCTGGAAAGAGGCAGTTCATACTGCAGTCTACATTCAGAATAGATGTATGTTGAGGCCGCATGAAAACAAAACACCATATGAACTGTGGTTTGGCAAAAAGGCTACGACAAAGTACTTCAAAGTGTTCGGCGAGCAAGTGTTACATTAAAAGAAGCCGAAAGCAATCTTGGCAAGTTTGAAGACAGAGAGTGATGAAGGAATATTCCTTGGGTACTCAACTAAAAGCAAAGCCTATACATGCTACAACAAAAGACTTAAGAAAATAGTGGAGAGTGCGGATGTGAAGGTTGATGAAGGCGAGGAAACAAGAAATCAGCAATAATGAAAACTACCCAACCTATGAAGAATTTATTGAAGAAGATGAAGATCAAGAAAAAGAAGAGAGACAGAAATCAGATTCGGAGGACTTAGAAAGAGATGAAAATAGAAAATACGAGAACGAGGCGGTTGGCAGAAAAATCATCCCAAAGAGCAGATTATTGGGGACCCTACAGTTGGCATTCGGACAAGAAGAAGAGTAGTAAATAACTATTCTCCGTTATCCAGTATTGAGCCCAAGAATATTATTGAAGCAAGCACGGATGAAAGTTGGATGGAAGCAGTAAATGAAGAACTAGATCAAATTGAGAAAAACAAAACACGGGAATTAGTACCAAGGCACTGAAAATAAAAACATAATTGGTACTAAATGGATATTTAGAAACAAAGCTGAATGAAGATGGACAGGTGGTAAGGAATAAAGCAAGATTAGTACTGCAAGGGATATGCCCAAGTTGAGGGGATTGATTTTGAAGAAACTTTTGCACCCGTGGCCGGACTTGAAGCAATAAGACTATTTTTGGCTTTAGTTGTTCATAAGAACTTCAAGGTTTATCAGATGGATGTAAAATCAGCATTTACGAATGGAAATCTTGAAGAAGAAGTATATATTGAACAGCTTGATGGTTTTCAACTTTGTGATAATCCTGACTTTGTTTGCAAGCTGAAGAAAGCATTGTATGGCTTGAAACAAGCACCTAGAGCTTGGTATGCAAGGTTGGACAACTATCTCACTAAGCAAGGATTCAAGAAAGGTATGGTGGATAGCAATTTATATGTGAAAACTGAAAATGGCAATTTCATTGTTCTAGTTGTTTATGTAGATGATATAATTTTTGGGAGTAGCAATGATGAATCATGCAAAGACATAGCAAACAAAATGCGAGAAAGAGTTTGAAATGTCTATGATAGGTGAACTTTCATATTTCCTTGGATTACAAGTTAATCAAGCTGAAAAGGGGATCTTTATTTCTCAAATTAAATATGTGAAAGAAATCGCTGAAAAAGTTCACTATGGAAGATAGTAAGCCGGTGAGCACCCCCATGACAACAAGTTGCAAGTTGAGCAAGGATGATAAATCTCCGGATGTTGATCAAACAATGTATAGATCAATGATTGGGAGCCTGCTGTATTTGACAGCCACTAGACCGGATATCTTACAAGTTGTTTGCATGGTTGCAAGATTTCAGGCTAGCCCAAAAGAGACTCATGTGACAGCAGTGAAAAGGATTTTTAGGTATCTCAAAGGTACTATGGAGTATGGGCTGTGGTATCCAAAAGGAAAAGACTTCACTCTCTTTGCATACTACGATGCTGATTGGGCGAGGATGCATTGATGACGAGAAAAAGTACAAGTGGAGGAGCATTCTTTCTTGGAAACAAATTGGTTGCATGGCACAGTAAGAAGCAAGAATCGGTCTCTTTATCCACAGATGAGGCCGAATACATTGCAGCTACTACATGCTGTACACAAATACTATGGATGAGACAAACATTGAAAGATCTAGGTATTCACTTCAATGAGCCCATTTTGGTCAAATGTGACAACACTAGTGCAATCAACATTTCAAAGAATCCGGTCATGCATTCCCGCACCAAGCATATTGCAATCCGGTATCACTTCTTGAAGGATAAGGTTGCGGAAGGAGAGGTTAGATTGGAGTTTGTTCCCACTACAGAGCAAGTAGCAGACATATTCACCAAACCTTTACCAAAGGAAGTATTTGAATACCTTCGAAAAAAGTTGGGAGTAGTCACACTTCCCAAGCACTGACTAGCTATGGGAAATACATTCTCAGGGGGAGCATTCAAGTTATTTATGCCTGAGAATGTTGTGCATAGACTCAGGGGAGTCTGCAGCAGCCCTTTGGCATTATTGGCAAAGGGGGAGAAGAATTTGAGCTAGGCTACAAAGTGTTGCCAACAATTCCAAAGGGGGAGATTGTTGAGCAAGGTGCAGCAAAGCGATGCAAAAGGATTGTAATTGTTGTCAACACGAGACGAGTGATGCGGTTGAAGCGATTCGAGAGGTCGATCGGATCAAGTGCAGAAAATCTCAAGAAAAACAGAGGGGACCCAGATCCAGAAATTTGCGAGAAAAAGACAAGGAAGAAAACTGTCGCGATATCGCGACATGTTTTCTGTCGCGATATCGCGACATGGTTCCTGTCGCGATTTCGCGACATACCGAAGGAGAGAGAAAGTCCATAAGAAAATGTCACGATTTCGCGACATATCCGAGGAGAGAGAAAAAGCACGCCAAAATGTCACGATTTCGCGACATGTACGAGGAGAGAGAAGATGCAAGTAAGATTGTCGCGATTTCGCGACATGTACGAGGAGAGAGAAGATGCAAGTAAGATTGTCGCGATTTCGTGACATGTCGAAGAGAAGATGCAAGTAAGATTGTCACGATTTCGCGACATGTCTGAGGAGAGAGAAGATGCAAGTAAGATTGTCACGATTTCGCGACATGGCTGAGGAGAGAGAAAGTGCATTGAAAAATGTCACGATTTCGCGACATATCGGAGGAGAGAGAATGTGCAAGGAAAAATGTCGCGATTTCGCGACATGTTGGAAGGAAAGAAACCAAATCGAGAAACTGTCGCGATTTCGCGACAAGTTTGAAGCAAAGGCACCAAGGATGAAAAATGTCACGATTTCGCGACACATCGGAGGAGAGAGAAAGTTGATGAAGAAGTTGTAGCGATTTCGTTACATGTCTGAGTTTCGCCAGCATAAGCAAAGAAAAAGCACCAAGTAAGAAAAGCGTAGCGATTTCGCTACAAGCTTGAGACACTAAGGACAAAAGTGCAGCGACTTAGATACAGCTTCGAGTTGCAAGGTGAAAAGTAGTAGCGATTTCGCTACATGGTCAAAGTGCAAGGCAGAAAGATGTAGCGATTTCGCTACATGGTCAAAGTGCAAGGCAGAAAGATGTAGCGATTTCGCTACATGGTCAAAGTGCAAGGCAGAAAGATGTAGCGATTTCGCTACATGGTCAAAGTGCAAGGTAGAAAGATGTAGCGATTTCGCTACATGTTGAAAGTGCATAGGCAGAAAGATGTAGCGATTTCGCTACAAGTTGAAAGTGCATGGTAAAAAGGTGTAGCGATTTCGCTACGAGTTGAAAGTGCATAATGCGAAGGTGTAGCGATTTCGCTACGGGTTAGAAAGTCATAATGCAATTAGTTGGAAAGGTGTAGCGATATCGCTACACGTTGGAGTTTCAATAGCAAGCAGAAAAGAAAAATGCTAAGGCAACAATGATGTAGCGATTTCGCTACATGTAAGGTTTTTCGCGGCTGCATGGAGTAAAAATTGTACGGATGCCAGAAGCGTCGCGATTTCGCGACAGGGTGAACGAAAAGCCATTGCAAGCCGAAAACGTCACGATTTCGTGACATCTTTGAAGATGACGTCAGCAAGTCTAAAAATGTCGCGATATCGCGACAAGTTGCTGGAAAAGCCATTGCAAGCCGGAAGCGTCGCGATTTCGCGACACCTTAGCGGATGACGTCAGCAAGACAAAAAATGTCACGATTTCGTGACATGTTTCCAGAGAAGCCTCATGAAGCCAGAAACGTCGCGATTTCGTGACATCTTAGAGGATGACGTCAGCAATACCAAAAATGTCGCGATATCGCGACAAGTTGCCAGAGAAGCCTCAGGAAGCCGACAGTGTCGCGATATCGCGACAAAGTTGAGGATGACGTCAGCAAAGCGGAAAACGTCGCGATATCGCGACAGGTAATGTTTTGGCGAGAAAAAGTCAAAGATACATGCATTGTGACAGGTGTCAAAAGGCGCCAGTTACGAAAAGTTAACTAGAGTCAGATCTGCAGTTCCAAGTGACAGATGGTGAGATTGCAGAGGAGAAATTCATGCTGCAGTTAACTGAAGTTAAAAAGTAAGTTACGAGACAGTGCATTCAAGACGCGAACGGCTGTTGCAGGGCCGTGTTGCAGCATGGTTGGCAAAGGTGGCAGTTACAAAGAGTAGCCACGGAACTCAGCATTGATTGTAGAACGGCTGTTGCAGGGCCGTGATGCTACAAGCTGGCGTAAAGAGCAGTAACAAAGAATTTTAAAGAGCAGTTTCGTAGAGATAACAGAGCATCGAAACGCGTAGAAGGGTTGTCAGTATATGCAGAGAAGGACTGTCGAATATACGGATCGAGCGAGAGAAAAGGTCTGTCGAACGTCAGAATGTCAGAAAGAAAGCGGCTAAAAGGCGGATCAGGTCAGAGAAGGATTTGACACGTCAATTACAGCCGAGAATGCATGAAAAGTTGGAGGGAAAGTTGAACCGTTTGAAATCGAGCCGTTCGAAGAAATCAAGAATAAAAGGATCGAGTTGGCATAGTGACAAGGTTACTGCGACTGTGTTTTTATTGTGCATTTAAAAGGTCTCAGTAAGTAAGGGTGTTGTAAGAAAACAGCCTTGGATAAAAACCTGCAATTCCATTGAATATTCAAGAGAAAGGTTTTAGATTAGATCAGAAGATTTTGAGTCTCTAACAATTCTCTCTATGCTTCTGTGAGATTTTTGTATGTGCTATAGACCAGTAAGGGTCTTGCAAAAGAGAAGGCATTTTTATGTCCATTTATCTTGCAAAATAGAAATCCAAGTTGGTGCTTGGATAAAGGGGTTGGTGCTCCTATCTATTGCAGCAGATAAATCGGGGGTTGGTGCTCCTTCCGGTGGGTCTTTGGTAAACAATTGTAAATATTGAATCCTTGCAAAGACTGGATTTGGATTGAAGTCCAAACGAGTCATTCTTTGAGGAGTAGCCACATCGGTGAACCTCGTAAAATTCTGTGTTGTGTGATGCTCTTGTGTGATACTTGCATTATCTAGTTTCAAGCTTGCATCATTAGTTTTAAAAGTTGCAGATTTAAGTTTTTAAGTAGTTACACTGATTCACCCCCCCCTCTCAGTGTCATTGTGAGAATATCAATTTGTTACATGAAAAATAATAAACATGGAATAAATTGTATAACATGTTAGATTGCCCTGAATGATATGGTCGCATGATTCTTTATTTGTTGTTACTGTATTTGAATTTTGTCCAAGATATTTATTTGTTTTATTCCTTCTTGATGCTTTTTCCATTCAATATATTAGCATAGTTCATGGTCTTTTCTTTCTTTGATATATTTGTTCCTTTGGATCTTGACTCCTCTTTCTATTTTCCTAACTTTATATTTTGTTGTAAGTTATGTCTAGATTTGTCTACTCCCTTTCTTAGAGAGAAAATTTCAAGTTCCAATATTTCACATTCTAACTCTTTTGCCTTTAACTATTCTGCCATATCTTTTTCAAGTTTATTTACCTCTTAAAATTTTACCTTTAGGCCTGTGAGGTTTTATAGAATTGTTGTCTTTGCTTCCTCATCCTCTTGAATTCTTCTTTCTAATTCTTTCTAAATTTCCAACAGCAACAATAAGTTTCTATTTGATGTCAATCATGGCTTCTTCTTCATTTTCTATAGTCATGTATGTTCTTGTAGGATCCTCCTTCAAACTATTAGGATTTTCATAAAGGAACCCACTTTGATACCAACTGAATAATATAAGCTTATATTGAGAGGGGGTGAACAATATAAGATAAAACTTTTTACTTTTTAATACAAATGATAACAAAAATAATATAAAAGAAGTAAATAATGCACACACCATCACAAACATGAGATACATGATTTAATGCGGTTCACCCAATGTGGGTTACGTCTACGGAGAAAACATTTCTTATAAATTTCCTCAAAAAATATCATGGGAACCAAATCCCTATTACAATATTTATGGATATCTATCCAAAGGAGACACCAATCTCCTATGCTCAAGCTTATGGACATCTATCCACAAGATATATCTATCCCTACTTCTCTAATTTATGGACGTTTATCCATATGAGAATTCTATCCCCTTTGTGCTAGTTGGATTCAAAATACCGTTCTTAGCTCTACTCAAATTTGATCAAATATGATCACTACTCTGATCAAATCTACTCAACTTCGTGTTTTGATTTACCTCATACCTACTCACCAGTATGCCTCAAACCTGATCACAAAACCTAATTAGAATTACTCACAAGCCCTCTCCCAAAAAGGCTTGCTTAAAACAACTCACAATCCTTCTCTAGTCTACTCACTATATTTTCTCAATTCTGCTCTACCACATGCTCATAACTACTCATAACACATGCTAAAAAACTACTTATAACACATAATCAAAAACTTCTTATAACACTTGCTCGATCATAATACTTCAAACATATTATACCCATAATTCTTGTTCAAGAAAACATAGGAAATGATATGCAGTATAATTTCACAATATTTCTTTTCAATATCACTCAAATAAATGCTTATGAGTTTTACAGATTCATTCAAATAGTAAATGCTCAATTTGTTCTCATAACATAGCTCAAATATTTCCAATAATACACAATATTCAGCCCTTTTATCTCCACCTTATAATTCTGAATTTTTTTTTAAACTAACCACCTTAGAGAAGTAATAATATCAGCATACCTATTAATTTGATTTGATGAAAATGAGCCCTCAAAACCTATTGCAAAATAATTTCATGTATGCTACTTCAAGAAGTTAGCACAACACCTTTTCATATATTGAAAAACCCTCTCAAGAAGTATGCACAATTATTTCTCAAACATATGCTCTAGAACTCTCTTTCTTTCTCCAAATAAAGCATCAATTTATAAACCAAAATATTCAATACTAATGCAAGTATTACACGCAATAAAGGAACACCATACACCTTTTATCTCCCACTTCAATATTTCAATAATAAGCTTCTAAATCCTAGAAAACCCCTTTTCTATAATGTTGGAATTTACACTTGAAAACAATCTATTTTACACCTTATAACTCCTATCTTGACTTATATTAAATCACCCCAAAGTCAACTTACAATGTACAGGAAAGAAAAATTAGAATATACACCTTATCACTCCAAGCTAATAAACATTCAGCACACCCTAACAAAATAGTGGAATATTCAACTCTTCTAAATGCACCTTATACCTCCAAACTCTATAATAATCACATGATTTAACTTTATCTTTATTTTAGACATCATGTGTTGTGTCAACACCTCCAAACTTTCTCGAAGACATCGTATTCTACGTCAACACCATCAAAATTACTCAAATATGCCATGTATTGCGTCAACACCAGTGACCTTAGCACATCACAACATTCATCTAAAAAAATTAAATCTAGCACATAAACCTTAAAACTTCACAAGAATCAAATCTATCATTGTCTAGAAGAATGTGCTTGAAGGAATTCAACCCATAGAATTTTACCTCAACAATGCTATCATAAGTGCCCTAAACTACTACATCATCGTAGTGGTTGGGACAAAGAATATGTGCACTCTATATTATTCATGTATCAGTGCATACAACTAAACTATCAACACTGCAATTAAAAATGATTTGTATGGATTTTTACCCTATGATCTCTCTTCTGCCAATGCTCCTACATAGCTCACATAGCCAGCTAGGCTATCCTAGTTGGACGTCCAATGTGCTCACTATATTTTTCAATCACAAATAATATGTACACCTTTTGCCATGCCATCGTTCTTCTCTCATTTTTTGTTGGATATTTGTACTTTGAATCACATAGATATCATCAAATATTTTGCATTAAGCAATTTGAGTAAACCATTAGCCCATTGTCCTTAAATCAAATGTTTTGCTCCTTATTTGTACATGCTTTGTCTTTACTTGAAATGTTAGTGCTAAAAATATCATGGGAGTCCTTTTAAATACATTGGTGCCAAGATTTTAAACCTTATATTAAAACATTATAATATTTCTTTGCCTTCAAACCTTTTGTCCCATATATTATAATATTAAAATATTATAATATAAACTTTATCACTTGAAATTTAAACTTGCTTTTTCTTTTGAACCATGGTCTTGAACTTGGTCCTTCAGCCTTTTAAAAAAACACTTAGAAAATTTTCCCAAACCTCTTTGGCTTATAATATTAAAATAAATATTATAACTTTTTCCTTTTTATCAAATGCCTTGCATAATTAACCATCTTAGGAGAATATTTCTGCCATACCAAACTATATTTGACATCAATATTTTGACATCAAACCTTTGACATCAATGACAACACACTATACTCAAAATTTCCAACACTTATTTTCTATCCAAAATAGCTTCTTAACTTGCCAATTTGTAGCTTTGTAACTCCTCTAACTTTCTACCTGAAACTTGTAGTTTGGTGGATTCAACTCTTCTTTGGGATGTATCCTAGAAATCTAAAAATTAGCAACTATTGATACTACCCAAATTGCTACTTTCTTTGTATCTTCAAATTAGAAAATTTTAGATTGTAAAGTAGTCAATATCTCCACTAAAATGTTGTCATTGAATCTCAAAAAATTGGGAGGGAAATCCTCCAAATCGTAATTGAGATTTTCCTTCAAGAACCCTTCATTTTTCTACCATAGAAACCAGAAACCTCTTTTCTTCAAAATAGACTTCAAACCTTCAATGGAAATATTCAAACCTCTCAGGTTTGGTGGCTTCTTTTATCACTATTCTCCTTCCTTCTCCTTTTCAAATTCTGACTTCAATATAGATATTATTATAAAGAATTTGAAAGTCTTGAGGTCTTCACCAATATCCTCTAAAATTCTGCAAGCTTCTTTCCACATTCTTCTCCCTTGGGTTTGTTATTGGATGGTGATAACTGTTCCAATTTTTTCACTACCAAGAACTTCTTCTTGGTAGTGAATTTCTCTAATGAGTTATCCTAGGAACTCCTTCAATGACCTTATTTGAATATCCTTCAATGATGCTCTCCAGGTCTTCTCCTTGTTTATCCTTAAGACCTCTTCTCTAGGGTCTTCAATATCATAGCTTCTTTGATCTTCTTAATAAGACATTTTTCTCAATATTCAACTATGGAAGATTTTCTATAACATATCCTTACTAGAATATTTGAAATCTACTACTTCTAATATTTGGAATAAAACTTTTGCTAGTCCTACTCTATCTCCAAGCTTCTAAAACTAGAAGTTCTTCAATGGGACATTCTATGGGTCTCTTTAACTTCTTCAAGGTGAAGTCTTCAATATCCAATGGAGATCACCAATCTATTATCTTCATCGAGACTCTTCTGTAGAGTCTTTTCTTACCTAAATTCCAGTAAGGCTTCACTAGCATTTTGTCTCTTCTACAATATGCAGGTTTGCAATCTCTAGTAATGGGACTTTTTTTCTTACGACCCCAAATCTCAATCTTTCATTTGTTGTTTTAGGTTCTGGATAGATTTCAAATAAGATATTCTTCCTAGATTTTTATAGAAAGTTTCCTAATTTTATTTGAATCTCTTATTCTTGCAACAAAGTATTAGAACTGTAATGAAAGAAACTTTAAATCTAGAGATGATATATTTTCACCAATTGATTTATCAATCTAGTGAAATCAACGTTGAGTCCTATTCTTCAAGAGTTTTTTGGAACTCTGTGGAAATACTCTAGCTAAATGCAATCTCAAAATTTTTGAAAATGAGGTTTCTAAATTCCTCTGCATATCACTTGTGAATCTCCCTATTTCCTATTGATCTACAGTGTTCTTTGATACCACTTTTAGCTTTTTATGAGATATATATTAATGGAAATGCAACCAAAAGATGTAAAATACACAATTAATGATAACTATATGATAATGAAAATGTAGAATGTATAATAATACTGAGAGAAACTTTTGAAATAACTCAAAAATATTTTATTAATGAAATCTCATAAAAATAGTACATTGCTATATTATGGATGACATGAACACTCCTTAACTTCTATAAAATATCTACATGGTACCTACTCTCTTCTATACTCTACTAATACTCTCACCCTTTCTCAATCACTATAAGGCCTATATATATGAAGATATATTTCTTGTCCCTTACTCTACCCATGAATCTTCATCTACATTTCTTTTGACTCAAGTACAATTAGACTCCTTGTACAATTATATTATTGCACATTGAAACTTATGCATTTATTACATTGCTTGAAGTCACTATTTAACTTTACTCTAAAGTAAACGTCTACTCTAGTTATGTACCAAAGGTGGTACATAGACTTGTATCAAATAATGTAATATACTCTAACACTTTCATTATGGGATTATCCTTCATTTTTTTATCATTTTTATTTATTTTCTACAGTGCACCTCAAGGATGTCAAGGGTAAATAGTGTCATGTGCATTCTTCTTATTTCATTAATAATAATTTTCACACCATTTTTAGTGTATCCTTTCACTTGTTTAGTATATACTTTATTTATTGGTTTTGAAACATCCTTGGCCATGAGAAATTTATACATTTTTTCACACTCTTCACATTCTAGATTCTTATTATCACCTTTGTTGAGATTTCCCTATGTGATATTATCATTTTTCTTGTTTATGTTTAGACTATTGCTTTCCTTGAGGACACTAATGAAATTGAGCCTCATGAGTCATCATATTATACTTACAAAACTTGGTGTTATATCTTGTAGTTAATTCTCACTACATACAAAATATGCATCATTTCTATGATAGGAAGTGAAAATTGAAGTGACGGACAAGTGCAAATAAAAAATCCAATTGAAAATTTCTAATAAGAAAAATGTAAAATTCCAAGAAGGCATAAGGAAAGTTAAAGTTTGGAAGTTAGAATTTTATAAAATCTCTAGTCACAGATAAAAGGAAAAATTTTCAATGCATAAATTTTTATGGTTAGATGATGAAAAGTCTCGATGCTAGAATATGTTGATTATTTTGATGGTAGATGGTGATAAAACTTTTGAATACTGAAACCACATGTGTAACAAAAATATAGGGAAATAAGTTTGATTTGGAGAGCTCGTCCCTAAAACCTTGCATGAAGGGTTGGTAGCCCCTCATCCCTCCCAACCAATATCACAACATGGAGGGATCACTCTCAAGAAATGGTAAATACCATTAGTGCATTGAGGGGGTATTTTTAATATCAATTTGAACCATCGGTATATTGGTAAGTATATTATAGGGGAGGAGTGTTTAAAATCCATGCATACCTATATATAGATTATAAAGGTAAAAGAATGTGCTAGAGAAGAGGGTGTGGGGGTTATATTTGAATTGCATACCAAGTATTTATATCATTTCTAGAATGAAATAGTTCTAAAATAGTAAAATATTTAACAAAGTAACCCATGTAAAATTTGATACTAAAATTACACAAAGAGGAATATTTTACTTCACTTTTTAAAATGAGATATTGAACCTTGAATTTAAATAATAATATTAGAATATGACCCTTTAATTGATTATAATAAACTATTAAAAGATGAAAATAATGATATAGGTTCTCAATTGGGCAAAAATATTACTTCAAAAATATATAGGTTCTCTTGATGAAATAAAATTATTTATGAAAATAACTGATGAGGGGCCAAAAATTGCAATCTACCAGATCCAAATTTTCATTAATCAGTTTGAAAATAAAATTTACAATATTAGCCCGTAGGCATAATTTCCCTATCACTATTGCAATTTCCAGCTCTCCATCCCTCTCATTCTGCACAAATTTCAAACTGGCAGTCACGCAATGGCTCTCGAACTTCAATCTGTAGCTCTTCAGCTTTCACATATTTCTCACTCCATGGACCCTGGTGCAACTGCCTCACGTTCGACGAATCTGCTACACACCTACGGATCCAAGCTTACTCTGTTCCTGGTGCAAACTGCCTCACATTCGGTGAATCTGTCTGCACTACCCAAGAACTCAAGATTTTTTGGAAGGAAGAACAACGTAGTAGGGCCAGAATGGCCCTCTAGTTATCGCATCTGCAACCCTACCTCTCATCGTTCTCCAACCCTCTACACGCCTTTTGTCTACCTTTTTATAGCTTTTTGATATTCATCTTATGGCATTCCATGTAACCACCACTCCATGATCTCCTCTAAAATGGTTCTTGTAACTGCTGGAATGGCCCCCTGTAACCGTTGTAACAGACCTTGAACTACCACACCGACTTTTGTTAACTATCACGCTATAACAGTCTCTAAAACTATCGGATTGACTTCTGTTTACTGTCGCATTACTCTGCACAACTCTTCATCTTCACCTGCTTTCACTGCACCTTGGTGCCACGTGTTGTCTAGTGCTGCCACGTGTCGTTCAATGAACTCATTCTACAACGGCTTCCCAAAAATGCTGCATGTCATGATATCACGACATATTCTCCCTCAGGTTCATCATCTTCTTTGCCGATTACGATATTGCGACATGTCACGATATCATGACATTTTAGTTTCCTTGCTCTCTCCTTTCTCTTTGGGTCATGAAATTGTGACGTGTCACGATATCGTGACACTTTTCTCTTCATCCACTTTCTCTTCTCTTCTAGCCGTGAAAATGCGACATGTCATGAAATCATGACATATTTTCCTCTCTACTTCCTCTCACTTCTTCGGGTCACAAAAATGTGACATGTCACGAAATCGTGACATCTTCTCCTCCGGCTCCTTCGCTCGCCTCTTGGTCGTGAAAATGTGACATGTCATGAAATCACGACATCTTCCTCCCTTGGCTTCTTCTTCGCCTTCTGGTCACGAAAATGCAACATGTCATGAAATCACGACATCTTCCTCCCTTAGCTTCTTCTTCACCTTCTAGTCGCAAAAATGTGACATGTCATAAAATCATGACATTTCTTCCTTCTGGATTTCTCTCTCCTTGGCGGGTCGCAAAACTGTGACATGTCACAAAATCGTGACATTCTTCCTCTATGCCTTCACTCTCCTCTGTGAGTCGCGAAACCGTGACATGTTGTGAAATTGTGACATCTTTTTTTCTACACCTTCTCTCTCCTCTATGGGTCACGAAACTGTGACATGTCACGAAATTGTGACATCTTCTCATCTATGCCATCTCTCTCCTATACTGGTCACAAAACTACGACATGTCATGAAATCATGACATCTTTTCATTTGTGCCTTCTCTCTCCTCTACAAGTCGTGAAACTATGACATGTCATGAAATCGTGACATCTTCTCATCTGCACCTTCTCTCTCATTTACAGGTTGCAAAAATGTGATATGTCATGATAACGCGGCATGTTGCGATATCGTGACATCTTTCCTCCTTGCTTCCTTCTTTCATCTATGGGTCACGATAACGTGACATGTTGCGATATCGTGACATCTTCCATCTGCTACTTCTCTCTCCTCTTTGTGTCGCGATATCGCGACACTTTTTTTGTCGCGATATCGTGACAGTTTTTCCCTACTAGCTTCTCTCCCACTTTGTGTCGCGATATCGTGACACTTTTTCTGTCATGATATCATGACAATTTTCCTCATTCTCTTTCACTCAATCAACCCTAGGTTTCTAATGCAGGAGCATCCAATGACATCTGATGCAGAAGCATCCAGTGGTATCAGAGCCATAATAGTGCAGAAGTGAAGGTCACTTATCCATCAACCCTGAGTGTCTGATGTAAGAGCATCCAGTGACATCTGATGTAGAAGCATCCAGTGGTATCAGAGCTAGAATATTCTGAGTGTGTAAGCAGAGCACCGAATGTGAGGCAGATTGCACCAGGATTTGGGGTTAAGTGTTGTGAGAAGAAAGTGTAGAATAATGCTATCGCAAAGAAACCATGGTGGTGGAAGAGATATGAGATCTGAGGATTCATAGTTATAGATGTTCAGATCTTTGTAGAGGTAGGTGAAAACCCTGTAAGAGGAGCTACTCAGAAGATATTTGTAGATGCAAGTGAAAGCCCTGCAAGCGGAGCTGCGTAGAAAGCATAAGGATAAATAGAGAAGTAGAAATGTTTTTGATGGCCAGGAAACAGAGTTGAAGCAGACTACAAAGACATGTGCACGTTTGGAGATATTGTAGAAGGTGGCAATCGAACAGCACAGAAGTGAAGGTCACTTCTCCATAAACCCCGGGTGTCTGATGCAGGAGCATCCAGTGGCCTCTGATGTAGGAGCATCCAGTGGCAGCAGAGCCATTTTCAAAAAAAATTCTAAGGAGGGAAGACGTCATGATTTCATGGCATGTCACAAAATCATGATAAAAGAAGAATAAGGCAAGGAGAAAAATATGTCGTCATATCATGACAAAAAAAGTGTCATGATATCATGAAACAAAGTGGAGAGAGGAGCTAGTGGAGAAAATTGTCACGATATCACGACAAAATATGTGTCACGATATCGTGACACAAGCGAAGAACGAAGTCAGTGGGGAGAAGTTGTCGTGATATCACAATAGCAAATGTGTCATGATATCGCCACACAAGTGGAGCAGAAGAGTTAGCAAGGAGAAAATGTCACGATATCATGACAGAAAATGTGTTGCGATATCGTGACACAAATGGAGCAAAGGAGTCAGCAACGAGATGCTGTCGTGATTTTGTGACAGGTCACAGTTTCACGACCAGAAGGCGAAGAAGGAGCCAAGGAAGAAAGATGTCGTGATTTCATGACATGTCACATTTTAGTGACCAGAGAGCAAGCGAAGGAGCCAGAGGAGGAAGATGTCATGATTTTACAACATGTCGTGGTTTCATGACCAGTTGGCGAGCGAAGGAGATAGAGGAAGAAAAATGTCACAATTTCATGACATGTCACATTTTTGCAACCTAAGGAATAAAGAGGAAGCCGAAAGCTAAGATGTCATGATTTCATGAACCAAAGGTAGGATGAAGAGAGGAAGAAGAAGATGTCATGATTTCATGACATGTCATTATTTCATGACCCGCAAAAGAGAGAGAAGGCACAGAGGAGAAGATGTCACGATTTTGCGACATGTCGTAGTTTCATGACCCGCAAAGGAGAGAAAAATCTAGGAGAAATAAATGTCATGATTTCATGACAGGTCATAGTTTCATGACTAGAAGGTGAAGGAGGAAGCAAGGCAGAAACATGTCATGATTTCATGACCTGAAGAAGAGAGAGAAAGCAGAAAGCAAAAATGTCGTAGTATCGTGACATGTCACAATTTCGTGATCTGAAGAGGAGAGAAGGAAGCAGAAAGGAAAGATGTCGTGATATTGTGACATGTCACGTTATCACGACCCAAAGGGGAAAAAGGCAGTGAGGAAGAAAAATGTTGTGATATCACGACATGTCGCAATATCGCGACCGAAAAGGAAAAGGAAGGGCAAGAGAGGAAACATGTCACGATATCGTGACATGTCAGGTTTTCACGACCCAAAGAGGAGAGAAGAGGCGATGGAGCAAAAATGTCATGATATCACGACATGTCGGGTTTTCACGACCCAAAGAGGAGAGAGAAGGCAAGGGAGCTAAAATGTCGTGATATCGCGACATGTCGCATTTTTGTGACAAGAAGAGAAGAAGATGAGGAAGAAGGAGAGGTCGTGAAATCGCGACAGGCTATATTTTTGGAGGCCATTATAGGATGGCACGTGGTAGCAAAGAACAACACATGGCACCAAGGTGCAGTGAAAATAGGTGCAGACGAATAGTTAATGGAAGATGTTATGCCAGTTATAGAGGACGTTATAGATTGTAGTTAGGGAGTAGACGAAGACGAATAGTCATGGAAAAAATGAATCAAAGGGCCACCAGATGGAAGATGAAGAGGCATGCCCAAAAATTTATAAAAGGATGAAGCAGAGGCATGTACAGGGGTTGGAAAACCTGCAATGGCAGAGTTACACAGTCGAGTTACAGAATCGAGGGCTGACAAACATTCTAAACTAGCTTGGGTGCATGTTCCTTCTAGAGTTGTAGAGTTAGGGAATATTTGCAATAGAGAGTGAGAGAACTAAGTCTGAGCGCTAGTTCCTGTAAAGCCCATGGGCTGTTACTGTGTAAATATTTACAAGTTATCGAATGAAACATTGGGTTTTTTGTTCTTGTAAAGTTTATTTCCAAGTTTCTGAGTGAAAATTTGGATTTGGTAGATTGTCATTTTTTGACCCCCATCAATAACTCTACCCAAAGTATCATCAACACGAAACTTAATATCAAATAGTTTACAATTTCCAAGAAACATATTAAATGGTTATTCAATGAGAGGAGTTATGCAAATATTTGGTCTAATGCTTTGGTGAAGCCTTATTCTCTTATCTCTAACAAAATTAGATCATGGATTTCTTTTAGTAACCTGGTTGAAGGAGAGAAATTTAAATAAACTATAAATAAACTTCTAAAGATGCTTCAAGAGTTTTATTTTTCAATTTTTACATGAAAAGATGAGTTCATTTGGAATTTATAAAAGGATGGTGAATACTTGGTCAACTTGGGATATGTGGATTTAGAACAATCAAAATTTCTTTCTTCGAATGATTTTTCCTAGAAAAATGTTTGGTCATTAGAGGCTCTTTGTAAGGCATCGACATTCCTTCTATTACCAATTCAAAGTAATATTCTTACAAGAGCATATACAAAGAAGAGGATATTATGGAACTTTTAGATGTACCTTATGTGAGAAGGATTTAGAAACATCAGATCATTTACTTATTTATTGTCTGTTTTCTCACACTATTTAAGGTTTTTTTTTTTTAAATATGAAATTATATTGGGTAGCTCCATCAACATTGAAAGAGTTGATAAAATGTTTGATTAATTATTTCAAAACCAAAGCATTATGTATTCATTGGAATATTGGCCCTATTATTATTTATTATAATTTATTACTTTAAATAAATAACAAAAAAATTAAAAATAAATCTCAAAATCATGCCTAAGTTTAGAACTGTATTATTACCTTTCTATCATAATGTCTATAAATATGTTGCCATTTCACCCGCTCATTCCCCCACTCATGCCCCCACGTCTTTGTTCAGCCTTCATGTCCCTATTTGAATCTCTCTATCCACCCTCCTCGCCCCCACCATGTCCAGCGAATTCATCGAGCCCAACTCCCTTGTCTGTGATGCCATAGCAGAAAAGGTCCTCCAAGATAGAAACTTTTTCCCTTTCCTCCATATGTTCTCTGGAAATGACCTTGACATCACCATTGCCTTCCTTGAGACTTGGTACAACGGGGTTGTCTCTGTGCATGGAAAAAATTCATTGTGGATGTCCACCTTTTAGCATCCATTACTGGCCAAGACCCCGAGGGTCGTTCCATCCATCACCACAAACATAACTGGGAGGTTGAATTAGCAAAGTTTCAAGGGAATGATAAAATCCTCAAAAAATCTAAGAGCCCTGGCATCTTCAAGAGCGACTTCAATTCACTGTGGGATTCTATGATGAAACCGATCATGGAGTTCATTACAGTTGACAACCCTGACAAAGCCTTCAAAACTTATCACTTGGCCTTTGTTAATCATTTCAGAGACATTAACCCCCTCAGCATTCCCCTGTTCTTCCTCAACTCCATGAATCATGCCATTTCATCCTGCAGAGACAAGAAAAACCATGACCTCTCACGACATCAGGGTATGTTCAAAGTTATCTATACTTACATCCTAGCCAACAACCATAATCCTAACCCTGTCACGACTAGATCTACTAAATCCCCTATGGTCAAACCTCCCCTTGCTAAGAGGAAGAAAAATTCTATGCAAAATATTACCAAATTAAGGGTAAGGAAAAGCATCAGCTTTGATAGTGCTAAAGAACCAGTGAGGAAGTCTGCTAGGCTTCAAAACATGGCCACTAGGGGTAACATCATAGATATTTCAAATGATGAAGAAGAAATGCAGGATGAAAATAAACAACTGAAGGACTTCATCATTTCCTCCACTATGGCAATGATGAACTCGATGGTAAATTACATGATGGACATCATATAAGGACTACAGACACTCTTCTACAGTGGCTAGCCTAATCAGGAAGTGGAGGGAGGATCTAAAGTAGATAAGGTCACGGTGAAGACCTAACCCAAGAAATATGAGCCTAAGGACATCGAGAAGAATGATACCAAGGAAGAGGAGAAAACCTCAACTAAGGAATAATTTCCTCATTCCTTATTTTGTTGTTCCTATGACTACCTGGTTTGGTTTGGCTATTATAAGTCTTTTTGTTTTCATGTCTTTCCTGCATGGTAGTATGCTCACAACTAGTCACAACTTTTTGTTTAAAGGTTGTATCTATTCTGGTAGAATCCTCAAGTTTGAGGCAACATCCTCATTTTCTAGTTACTGCTATAGTTTTTGGAATTCCAAGTCTGAGGTTGCGTCCTCATATCTTGCTTATGTCAGTATATACTCTACTACAGTCTCCAAGCTTATCTTTTATTATGACATTGCCATCATGGCTGTTTTTGTAAATAGGTTAAGGGATCCTTAAAAACCCTACCAGTAATATAAAGTATCTTATTTAACAAAAAAAAACAAATATGTTGCTCATCATGAAAAGTCTCAATTATAAAAAACAAAGTTATAATAACTTAACTATAAGATCTAATTATATATGAAAGATTCCTATGTGATAATGGAATTAAAAAAAAAGGATCTACTTCAATTTAGAGTAAAATGCAAATGTATATAAATTAGATTTATCAAAATTCATTTTTATTGTAGCAAATTTAGAAAAAACTAATGGAGGTGATGTTTTTAGAAACAATGAAAGCAAAATTTTCCTCATTTACTGAAAATTATAATAAATTACAACTTAAAACTATACAAAGGCTAGGGCACTTCTTACCATGATTAAAATTACAAAAAAAAAAAGAATGAGAATTATTTCAATTAAAGGAGATTCAAAATTTTTTGGATAAAAAATAATATTGTTGTTGATGTTAATAAGCAATCTATTAGAAGTGTGAGATATCTATAAAGAAATAAATTGGGGGTAAAAAATAATTTAGTCAATTGTAACATTGGTCTTAATTCAATTAAAATTAAAATTTTAGAAGGTAACCAACCAAATGAAATACAATAACACATATGACCAATACCCCACCTTTGGTGCACTAGTCAATCCCCTTGACGAATTTTCCAAACCTTGAATGCAATGAAATCAACGAAGCCATTCTTTCTTTCTTTGCTTCCCTAAATTTGATAGAGTGCCTTTAATTTTCTTATGTGTTTTGTGCTAAAGATCGCACAAAGATAAAATCAAAGTGTCTCCTCTTCCAAACGGTCGAACAGGGGCTTCGCTTTCATGGAAGTGGGAAACTGTAGTTTTTTGGATAAAAATTATGTGGGATTTTTTGCATTTTTAGCTTAAATTTCCATGTATTTGAAATAGGAATAATATTTTTCTTTTCTTTTTAGAATGTTGTAGTTTTGAGAAAAAAAATTGGGTATATTTGGTTTTTTTATTTTTAAATTGTTAATTATTTGAAATATAATCAGTTATAATATTTATTGTTTTAACAAAAAGTTTCAAGGTATTTAAAATAGGATTTATAAATATACATATGACTATAAATATGAATATAACTATAACTATATATATATATATATATATATATAACTATATAACTATATATATATATATATATATATATATATATATATATATATATATATATATATGTTTTTGAGGACAAAGGTAGTAGACCAATTGACATCAGCTAAGTGTTTGCCAACTTGATGTTTGTGGCTATAAGAAAAGAATGAAAGTTACTACTATTCTGAAGCTTACCTTGGTGAAAGCATGATGAGGCTTTTACTACATTTACAAAACTTTAAGCCATTGTTAAAGGCTTTAAAAATTTTAGAATTTGGGTGGAGCTATACATACACTATTGTAATCAATTCTTTTTGTTTTCATATGTATTGAGTGCACTAGTTCCACTGATTCAATTCAATTGTTGCTTGTTTCCAGATGGATTGAGTACGCTGGTTCCATTGACTCAATTCAATTGTTGCCTGCTTCTCCCAAATTTAATATGCCTATTTTTTTGGACATACTTTTGTCTTCCTTGACTATGTTCCTCTAAGAATTTAAAATTTTGATAGTGTATAAAATTACCATGAAAGCCTGATTATATCTAGTCTTTAGTAGCCAGCATGTATTCTCTTCAATTGTTTTCTTAATATGCAAGAGAAGTAAATTTTCTTGATCTGACTGCTATTTTTCAATGCACCTTCAAGAATATTTCTCAAGCATGCTTTGAAGGCTGCATTTTTTCATTGCATCCATCACCATTCATGAATCACCTACTATTAGTCTTTCTACTTCTAAATATTTAGCTAGTTTTAGTCCTTCAACCCATGCTCAACATTTTGCTTCATTATTAATACCTTTGGTGATATTCCTTATGAATACTTTTATTATTCTCACCTACCTATCTCTGAGGATTCCTCATGGACCAGCTAGTTTAGAATTGTGTTTTGAATCCCTCTCAAAATTTAGTTTTGTCTACCTGAAGGTTAGTGGAGTCCACTTAATGGATTTCTTCTTTTATTTTTACTTTTGTCTTCCTTGAGCAGATTTTTTAAGTAGATCATTGAATGTGGGAGGAGATGATACCCTTTATTTTGCCTGACCTACTTATATCATTTTTACTTTAATTATGATCTCCGTTCTATTCATTGGTAGTCTCACTACCATTTCCATATTTTATTTGCACTCCCACACTATTCTATAGTGAGATAAGCTACAAGAATATTCTTGGCCAAACCTTTTATTCTATTATCACATTAGTATTTGCTTGCTTTAACACTAGAGGTAATTTTCCTCTACAAACTTTGTCAAATCCTTCTTGATTTAGTTTCTCTACTTTGACCTCTTAGTTTTCTCTCTAAGCATATGATGGCATTGGAATCTCAGCCTAGGTCATCTAACCATTGATGGTACCCATGAATTCATAATTTCATATAGAAATTTTTTCCTGAGGATAGATAATTTTTTTCCATAGATATTTAGTAGCACTTCTACTTTTGGTATTTATACTAATTAACATGGCAAGCTTCCTAATTCCTCCTCTTTGTGTTTTCTCTACAATCAATTCTCCTAGGGTTCCACAAAATCACTAAATAGTTGGAGCTTGTTTCTAACTCATTATATGTATCCCTTGTAAGTGTCTCCAATATTTTTCTAAGGCCTCCTTCATGTCCTTATAACAATTTCATTGTATGGATAAGGAACAAATCTAGGTCATTCTACCTAACTAAATTTCCAATAACCTTTTTTATTGGGACTATCATGTCCTCTAACATTTCATCAGAAGCATTTCATGGCTTATAATATACTTCAATCTAATACTTGAGGATTGATGTCAATAGTGTTTGACTACATTTTTTTATGGCCACCAATGCATCCATCTATTTAATTTTTCTCATCATTCTTATACCTCTTTGTCTACATGCCATACTAGGACCCTTATTTTTAGATTGTCTTCAATATTGAATTACCTTCCTCTTAGATGGTGATTAGTAATGGATAATTAATACAAATGCTTATTTTTTTCTATGGTTATTTATGGTAGTGGTGTATATTATTCCTTTGGTCCTTTGTTATCAGGTGAGTCCCCCAAGTGTGCGATTAGATCTAGGTTATTTCCATATTCTATCTCTTCATTTATTTGGTACTTGAGTGATATTTATTCTTGATAAATGTTATTTTCTTGGAATAATTATTTTGGTTCTGTTAGAAAACATGTCCTCTATTGTGGTGCTTTTTTTTTTACTTGGAATATTTAGATGTTGAATGATTTGATTTTCTTGTTCTATTCCATCCAGTTTCTTTTTTTCGTAGGCCTTGGTAGTTGTTGAAGAACACAAGCTTATATTGAGAGTGGGGGTGAATAGTATAAGACCACTTTTTACTTTTCTTTCCCAAATAATATTATGCAATATATCAATGAAAATATCAACAACAGTAATCAAATAAATGCATAAATCACCACACACAATAGAGATACCAATTTAACGTGGTTCACCCAATGTGGGCTACTCCACGGAGAAAATATTTCACTAAAATTTTCTCAACAAATATCTTGGGAATCCTTTCCCTATTACAATATTTATGGACCTCTATCCAAAGGAGACACCAATACCCTAATCAAGTTCGTGGATATCTATCCACAGGAGAACTCCTTCTCCTCTGCTCTAGATGGTGATCCTCTAGAAGACTACTACCTCCACTGCATTAGCTTGTGGATCTCTCTCCATTGAAGAATTTATCCCAACTTAGAAGATATTTATCCTCACTACCCTGGCTAATGGATCTCTATCCACTAGAGACTACTATCCTCTACTCTGTCACCTCCAAAGCTTGCTCTTAGCTCTATCTCAAATCTATACTAAACATAGTCCTCTAGTCTAGCACAAATCTGCTCAATCTCTGTCCTCAAATCTGCACTAAACATAGTCCTTCGGTCTAGCACAAATCTACTCAATATCTATTCTCAAATCTACACTAAACATAGTCCTTCGATCTAGCACAAATATACTCAATATCTGTCCTCAAATATGCACTAAACATAGTCCTTCGATATAGCACAAATCTACTCAATCTCTGTCCTCAAATATGCACTAAACACAGTCCTTCGGTCTAGCACAAATTTGCTCAATATCTATCCTCAAATATGCACTAAACATAGTCCTTTAGTCTAGCACAAATATGCTCAATCTCTATTATCACATCTACACTAAACATATTCCTTATATCTAGCAAATCTGCTCAACAAGTCCTCACTAGAACTTGTCCAATATTCTCAACAAGTCTTCACCAAGACTTACCTCAAATCTGCTCAACAAGTCCTCACTAGAACTTGTCCAATTTTCTCAACAAGTCTTCACCAAGACTTACCTCAAATCTACATTGTAAGCTTCCACAAAAGCTTACTCAACTCAGTCCTTAAGTCCACTCTAGGACTAACTCAAATCTATCCACTAGCTTTCACAAAAGCTTTATACAACTCAACTCAATCTATCACAGAAAACCTCTTCAATCACACAAACAAGCTTCACACATAATCTTGTTTATTCCTACAAACATACATGGAGAATGGTTAGAGACTCAATATGCTTCACACTCACAAAAATGCTCAATCACTTTCAATATCTCTTACTTTACCATAGAAACATATGGAGAATGGTTAGAGACTCAATATGTTTCACACTCAATCACTTTCAATATTTCTCAAATTAGTAAGGAACAATTTGTTTCACAGAACTTGAACTATCACTCCAACACTTCCAATCAACTAAGCTCAATCAACTCCACTCAACCAATCACTCAATGAAATCTTAGTCAACAATGCTTATCAAACAAACCTCACATAACAATGATACTCATGATCTTTCACAAACCCTAGTTCAAGATAGTTCTCAACTTCACATAACAATGATACTCATGATCTTTCACAAACCCTAGTTCAAGCATATGAAAGCTTACTTCAATATTTCCAACAATGCTTATCAAACAAGGTTTCTAGTATCAACTTTCATTCCAGAAAACCAAACTCAACAATGCTTATCAAACAATCCTTTTCACTCCAACTTAGCATTCACAACATCCAACAATATTCCACTCATAAGGAAGATATGCCCATACCTTTTGTTTGATGAATTTTTGACCTCAAAACCTGTCTCAATCACAATCACTCTCTTTGCCAATCTCAAGGGTTAGATAACAAAAATCTTTCCTTAATATTTCCTTTCAAAAATATTTCACCAAGTCAAAATATCAAAAATGAACTATGCCTTATCTCTCCTTTCAAAACAAACTTTATAATATAACTTTATTTCAATAAAAAATCTAACACCCTTGGAACACCTTATTTCTCCTTTTATTAACTTTAACCACTCAAAAATCAAACACAAAAATAAAACTTTGCATACCCTTTTATCTCCCTTGTATAACTCTTTAATCCCTTTTAAATATGCAATTTCCAATTAACAAAACTTTAAGAAATTAAAAATTAATTTCCACCTTTGCAATTTTTGGATGCAACAATCAAACCTTAGCAATGTGAGCACATACCTTGGTCCAACCAAAAAAAAGGCCTGAGTGGGATTTCGAACACGCAAACCCCTCTATCTAAGCACCTTTGCACAGTGCGCACCCACCAAGTGGGCTACATGCCTCCATGCAAATGGAAAGGCACGTGCCTTCCCTTTGTTCCTTCTCCGACGGTGCAAACCAAAATCCTCTTCGCTTGCAAAAATGAAGACCATGAGAATCGAACCCCTAACCTTGCACCTGCAACATCTTAGCATAGCCCTCGACTACCAACCGTGCTACCCAATGCCTTGCAATGTGAAGTGGGCTCCCCACTTACTTGTCCTTTGTTCTGCTTCCTTAAACCTTTCAAAACACACATGATTCTTTCTCTCCTCTTTGCGCATGAGTTTCTATGGCATTCGATGGATCGCATGGATAATTATTTGCAATGAAACTTTCCCCTTCTTATATGCAATATACCATGTGCTCAAAACATTGATGACCTTTTTCAATTTTATTTTAATTCAAATTAATTAATAATTTATGCCCTTATAACCCTAACCTTTAGGGTTATTTAAATTAAATCATAAACTAATTTATAATTAAATTATTATAATTAACTTATAATTAATTTAATAACTCTTAGAGTTAATCAAATTAAATTATAATGAAATTATTATAATTAAATTATATAATTAATTTAATCTTTAGGTCTTAACCTTAGACCTTTAATATTATAATAAAATATTATAATATTATTTTTCTTGGGCCTTCCTATTGCTCTTTAGACCTCATATGACCACCTTGAATATTATAATAAGGGATATTATAATATTATTTTCCTTAGGTCTAGAAGCAATATTTCTCTTGCATTGCTCATTGAAACTGACTCTTGACATCCTTCCTTTTTTCCTGCTCACTGAAACTGACTCTTGACATCAATGACAACAAAACCTGCTCATATTTCCAATAATATCCCCCTTTTTCATTTATGGTAACCCATTTTCCTTTTATCATTTCCTTTACCTTTTTATGTTTTTCTCCCCTAAGAATTTGCTTCCCCTTATAGAATTCTCTCCCCCTAACTCAAATCTCTCCCCCTTTGTCATCAATGGCAAAGGGCCACCTTTGGGGCTTGGGGCTAAGAATGAAACTCTTAGCTTAGCCCCTCCCCCACCTCCTCTTGAGGTGGTTAATTCTAGGGTGGGAGTATTTCTACTCCCAACAAGCACCGATATTTACCTTTGTCCACTTTCCTCTTCATCTTATCCTTCTGATTCCTATGACTATTCATGATCCTGCTTGTCTCTGGAATTTTTGCTCTACACCACTTTGTTGTATGTCCATCATTATTGCACTTATAACACTTAATGTTGTTATTCCTTGGAGGTGCAAATATCTTGGGATTTCTCCTGGTGAAGCCATATCTATTCCTATCATGAACCCTGCAATTCACTTCCTTGTGACCAAACTGATTACAAGAGTAGCAATACCCTTGAAAAAGTTACCTGTTTCTAAAACTTCCATATTCCTATTTTCCATGTGTCCTGCACTATGTATCTTTGTGCCCAAACCTATGACATGAGAAGCATCATCCATTGAAACTGCCTTACCTTGACCTCATTGGTCTCTTAGTCTCTTCTACCCTATGTTGCTTCCTGTTCCATCTATTCCTCATTTGTGCATTGTTCCTTTCCTTGTTGAACTTTCTGTTGTCCAACTCATCCTCAGAAGTCTCACTCTCTCTTACACTCTCTTCTTCTAAATTTTCTTCTTCTTCAGAACTTGAGATTGACTCCTCTCCTTGTTTTATTTGTTCCTATTCAAAACCAAGTCCTATTTGTTTGATGAATGGCTTTGTACCTTGATAATCTTATCCATGGTTTTTGAGCTTCTCCCAAACTTGTGTAGCTTATATTTAGACTCTTTTACTTCCTTCCTTAGTGAAGCTACTTCTTTCTCTAACCTTTCACACTCTAAAACCTTAGATTCTAACTTCTCTTTAATCCTCCTTGTCTTAGCAATTGAGTTGGTTAGATCCTCTATAAGCTTTCCTTTCTCTTCATCACATTCTTGAAATTTAAGCTTGAGTTTTGAGTTTTGCTTTCTTACCTCCCTTAATGCATCAAGGGCATGAATAAGCTCACCCTCAAGATCAACTTCTCCTTTCTCTGATTCTTCCTCTATTTTTTTACCTTTGAAAACATCTTCATTATTTTCTAACTCTTTTCTACTAGAAGTACTTCCTTCTTCTATTGCCATAAGAAGATTCTCTTCTGGTCCTTCAAGTGTATCTTCATATTCATCATCATTGAAATTGAATCCATTCCTTGTACAACTATCTTCAAGATGACCAAAGTTACCACATCTAAAACACTTGAGGATTATTGGTGACCTTTTCCTAACCACTTCTTTTTCTTTTTCCAAAAATAGAACTTCATATTTATCATTATATGAGGAACTATCATCACTATCACTTGAGATCTTACCTACCTTGTATGCATAGAAACTCTTCTTATGCCTTTGGAAAAACTTATTTCCTTGTGTACCTTGTCCATCCCTATTTTTCTTTTGGTACCTATGCTTTCCTACATCCCTATTCTTATGATCCTGTTTCTCATCACCACTACTATTTCCAGCTTCTAGATAATTAGATGCATAGTGACCATATTTTCCACATTTAAAACATCTAACTAATTTTGTACCTTTATACTTTCTTGAGTCCTTGTTCCTTCTGCCATAATTTACTTCTTCATCACTGGATGACTCATTGCTTGAATCTGACTTCTTACCCTTAGTCTTCTTAGTGGCTTTAAATGCTGCTTATTTCTAGGGAATAGGTTCCTCTTTTATTCTTATCTCAAATGTTGTGAGAATGCCATGTAATTCATCCCTTTTCAAAATATCAATATCTTTCGACTCTTCTATAGCTGAAATATTTTCACTAAATATTTTTGGGAGTGACCTTAGAATCTTATCACACACATCAGGTTCTGTAACTTCAAGCCCAAGTCCTTGCATGGAGTTAACAACCTCATCCACATGAAGTAGATATGCAGCAATGTTTTCCTCATCCTTCATTTTTAGATCTTCAAATGCTCTCTTGAAATTTTGCAACTTTACCCTTTTGACCTTTTTATCTCCTTCATATATGCCTTGCAACTTATCCCAAATTTCCTTTGCTGATTTGCAATGCATAATATTTATAAAATCTATTTCACGCAAGCCCTTTTGAATTGCATTCATTGCTTTTGAATTGTAATTATGTAGAAGCTTACCATATTTATATGTAGGTGGAGTTGTTGGTGGTGTGTATCCATTTTCAACTACTTCCCATATTTCATTTCCAAGTGCCATTAGATGAAACTTCATCCTTGTGCTCCATAGTGTATAATTGTTCCCATCAAACAATGGTGTTGAATTCCCTGAGGATCCACTTTGAGAATCCATGTGTTCTTTTTAAGATTTTTCTTCAAGTTTTTAAACTCTTTCGAAGGAACCCTCTCTGATACCAATTGAAGAACATAAGCTTATACTAAGAGGGGGTGAACAATATAAGACCACTTTTTACTTTTCTTTCCCAAACAATATTATGCAATATATCAATGGCAATATCAACAACAATAATCAAAGCAATGCATAAATCACCACACACAATAGAGACACCAATTTAATGTGGTTCACCCAATGTGGGCTACTCCACGGAGAAAATATTTCACTAAAATTTTCTCAATAAATATCTTGGGAATACTTTCCCTATTACAATATTTATGGACCTCTATCCAAAGGAGACACCAATCCCCTAATCAAGTTCATGGATCTCTATCCATAGGAGAACTCCTTCTCCTCTACTCTGGTTGGTGATCCTCTAGAAGACTACTACCTCCACTGTACTGGCTTGTGGATCTCTCTCCACTGAAGACTCTATCCTCACTCAGAAGATATTTGTCCTCACTACCCTGGCTAATGGATCTCTATCCACTAGAGACTACTATCCTCTACTCTATCACCTCCAAAGCTTACTCTTAGCTCTATCTCAAATCTGCACTAAACATAGTCCTTTAGTCTAGCATAAATCTGCTCAATATCTATCCTTAAATCTACACTAAACATAGTCCTTCGGTCTAGCACAAATCTAATCAATATCTATCCTCAAATATACACTAAACATAGTCCTTCAGTCTAGCACAAATCTTCTCAATCTCTATCCTTAAATCTGCACTAAACATAGTCCTTCAATCTAGCACAAATATTCTCAATCTCTATCCTCAAATCTGCACTAAACATAGTCCTTCGGTCTAGTACAAATCTACTCAATATCTATCCTCAAATATGCACTAAACACAATCCTTCGATCTAGCATAAATCTTCTCAATAAGTCCTCACTAGAACTTGTCCAACTACTCAACAAGTCTTCACCAAGACTTACCTTAAACTGCTCAACAAGTCCTCACTAAGACTTACATCATATTCTCAACAAGTCTTCACCAAGACTTACCTCAAATCTACTCAATAAGTCCTCACTAGAACTTGTCCAATATTCTCAACAAGTCTTCACCAAGACTTACCTCAAATTTGCATTGTAAGCTTCCACAAAATCTTACTCAACTCAGTCCTTAAGTCCACTCTAGGACTAACTCAAATCTATCCACTAGATTTCATAAAAGATTTATACAACTCAACTCAATCTATCATAGAAAACCTCTTCAATCACATAAATAATCTTCACACATAATCTTGTTTAATCTCATAGAAACATATGGAGAATGGTTAGAGACTCAATATGCTTCACACTCACAACAATGCTCAATCACTTTCAATATCTCTTACTTTACCACATAAATATATGGAGAATGGTTAGAGACTCAATATATTTCACACTCAATCACTTTCAATATTTCTCAAATTAGTAAGGAATAATTTGTTTCACAAAACTTGAACTATCACTCCAACACTTCCAATCAACTAAGCTCAATCAACTCCACTCAACCAATCACTCAATGAAAGCTTAGTCAACAATGCTTATCAAACAAACCTCACATAACAATGATACTCATGATCTTTCACAAATCCTAGTTCAAGATAATTCTCAACTTCACATAACAATGATACTCATGATATTTCACAAACCCTAGTTCAAGCATATGAAATCTTACTTCAATATTTCCAACAATGCTTATCAAACAAGGTTTCTAGTATCAACTTTCATTCCAGAAAACCAAACTCAACAATGCTTATCAAACAATCCTTTTCACTCCAACTTAGCATTCACAACATCCAACAATATTCCACTCACAAGGAAGATATGCCCATACCTTTTGTTTGATGAATTTTTGACCTCAAAACCTATCTCAATCACAATCACTCTCTTTTCCAATCTCAAGGGTTAGATAACAAAAATTTATCCTTAATATTTCCTTTCAAAAATATTTCACCAAGTCAAAATATCAAAAATCAACTATGCCTTATCTCTCCTTTCAAAACAAACTTTATAATATAACTTTATTTCAACAAAATATCTAACACCCTTGGCACACCTTATTTCTCCTTTTATTAACTTTAACCACTCAAAAATCAAACACAAAAATAAAACTTTGCATACCCTTTTATCTCCCTTGTATAACTCTTTAATCCTTTTTAAATATGCAATTTCCAATTAATAAAACTTTAAGAAATTAAAAATTAATTTCCACCTTTGCAATTTTTGGATGCAACAATCAAACCTTAGCAATGTGAGTGCATACCTTGGTCCAACCACCAAAAAGGCCTCAATGAGTTTCAAACACATGAATCCCTTTGTCCAAGTGCATTTTCACAGTGTACACGCACCAAGTGGACCACATGCCTCCACGCAAAGGGAAATGCATGTGCCTTCCCTTTGTTCCTCTCTGATTATGTAGACCAAAATCCTCTCCACTTGCCAAAAATGAAGACCACGAGACTCAAACCCCTAACCTTGCACCTACAACATCTTAGCGTAGCCCTCGGCTGCCAACCGTGCTACCCAATACCTTACAATGTGAAGTGGGCTCCCCACTTACTTGTCCTTTGTTCTACTTCCTTAAACCTTTCAAAACACATGTGATTCTTTCTATCCTCTTTGCGCATGAGTTTCTATGGCATTCGATGGATCGCATGGATAATTATTTGAAATAAAACTTGCCCCTTCTTATATGCAATATGCCATGTGCTCAAAACATCGGTGACCTTTTTCAATTCAATTTAATTCAAATTAATTAACACTTTATGCCCTTATAACCCTAATATTTAGGGTTATTTAAATTAAATCATAAACTAATTTATAATTAACTTATAATTGATTTAATAACTCGTAGAGTTAATAAAATTAAATTATAATGAAATTATTATAATTAATTTAACATTTAGGTCTTAACCTTAGACCTTTAATATTATAATAAAATATTATAATATTATTTTTTTGGACCTTCCTATTTCTCTTTAGACCTTGTTGGAAATATGAGTAGGATTTAATGTCATTGATATCAAGAGTTTTGTTTCAGTGAGTAGGACCAAAAGAAGAGTGTCAAGGAGTTAGTTATGCAAGAAAAATATTGCTTCTAGACCTAAGTAAAATAATATTATAATACCCCTAATTATAATATTCAAGGTGGTTAGATGAGGTCTAAAAAGCAATAGAAAAGCCCAAAAAAAATAATATTATAATATTTTATTATAATATTTGAGGTCTAAGGTTAATGCCTAGAGATTAAATTAATTATAATAATTTCATTATAAATTAATTTATAATTTAATTTAATTAAATATAAAGAGTTATTAAATATATTATAAGTTAATTATAATTTAATTATAAGTTAGTTTATAACTTAATTTAATAAACCCTAGAGTTAGGGTTATAAAGTTTATAATTCAAATTTTGGAGTTAATCACGCTAACATTGTCGAAGACACCACATTATACATATAAAGGAGGAAAGAGACCCAAGGTATAAGGCATTTGTGTTTTTTTATTATTCCCTAAGAAAATCATGTGTGCAAGTTTTCATTGAGAAAAAGGGAGAAGAGTCCACATTTGACCCTTTTGGCAGGCGAGTGAAGGAAGAAAAGTGAAAAGGCACAAAGGCCTTATCACCACCTACCCAACCAGGATAGTGACAATTGGAAACACCTAGGAATGTGAGGTCCCACATTTTACTCGTACTAGAGGTTGGTGTGCAGTCTTTTGAGTTTCAAGGATGCCAACACCTTTTTTGGATTTCAACACCTAGGTGGAAGATAAAGTGCTATGAGCCAAGATTATGCATAGTGGCTAATATTTGCCAATTGGGCGAATATTAGGATTTTCAAAATTAAAAATTGGCGAATATGAGGACTATGAAAGTTTACAAAATCATATTCCTAAAAATTGAAAATATTTTTGGATTGAATGTTGTGAATGCTAAGTTGGAGTGAAAAGGATTGTTTCGTAAGCATTGTTGAGTTTGCATGGTAAATATTTTCTTGAGTGAGAGTTGATCATAAAATATTTTTTGATAAGCATTGTTGGAAATATCAAGTAAGCTTTCATATACTTGAACTAGGGTTTATGAAAGAACATGAGTATCATTGTTACGTGAAGTTGAGAACTATCTTGGAACTAGGATTTGTGCAATAACATGAGTATCATGGTTATGTGATATTGTTTGATAAGCATTGTTTGAAATAATTGAATGAATGTTCATATGCTTGGACTAGGGTTTGTGAGCAAGGTGAATTTTATTGAGTGATTGATTGAGTGGATTTGATTGAGCCTAGTTAAGTGGAAGTGTTGAAGTGGTAGTTCTATTTTTGTAAAACAAATTGCTCCATATTTTGACTTATTTTGAAAGAGGTTGAGTTTTTATGAGTGTGAAGCATATTGAGTCTCTAACAATTATCTATATGTTTTTGTGAGATTGAAAAATTTATAGAGAAGACTTTTGTACATATGAGTGTGTGTTTTTATGGAATCTTACAAGGTAGATTTGAGGCAAGTATTTCAGAAAACTTGTGAGAAAAGTTTGATTGATTGATTTGTTCAAAACTTGGGTTTATATTTGGGACAAATCTAACAGAGATGATTTGTGCTATACCAAAGAACTATGTTTAATGTATATTTGAGGATATATATTGAGGATAAATTTATGCTAGACCGAAGGACTATGTTTAGTGTAGATTTGAGATAGAGCTAAGAGTAAGCTTTGGAGGTGATAAAGTATAGAGGACGATAGTCTAGTGGATAGAATTTCATTATCCAAGGTAGTGAGGATAGGTCTTTTGAGTGAGGATAGGAGTCTTTAGTGGATATATATCCATTAGCCAGTGCAGTGGAGGTAGCAGTTCTTCTAGAATATCACCAACCAAAGTAGAGGAGAAAGGAGTTCTCCAGTGGATAGATATCCATGAATCAATTGAGGATATTGGTGTCTCCTTTGGATAGATATCCATAAAATTTATTAAGGGAGTGGTATCTCCTTTGGATAGAGGTCCATAAACATTATAATTTGGAAAGGTTTCCCAGGATATTTGTTGAGAAAATTTTAGTGAAATATTTTCTCCATGTAGTAGCCTACATTGGGTGAACCACATTAAATTGGTGTTTCTATTGTGTGTGTTGATTTATGTATTTCTTTGATTGCTGTTGTTGATATTGCTATTGATACATTGTGTAATATTGATTGGAAAATAAAAAGTAAAAATTGGTCTTATACTGTTCACCCCCCCTCTCAGTATAAGCTTATGTTCTTCAATTAGTATCAGAGTGGGTTCCTTTGGAAGAGTTTAACAACTTGAAGGAAAGTAGTACAAGAACATAATGGATTATAAGAGTGGATTCTTAACTAATTTAGCACTAGTGTTTTATGGAAGTCATTATGTATTTTAGAGTATGAGAATGAATATTCACTTCATGGTGGCAATGAAATATGGAAAGCAGTTGAAAATGGATACACACCACCAACTACTCCACCTATAGATAAATATGATAATATTCTACATAATTACAATTCAATAGCAATGAATACAATTTTGAGAGGTTTGCATAGAACAAAATTTGTTAAGGTTATGCATTGCAAATTAGCAAAAGAAATTTGGGATAAGTTGCAAAGCATATATGAAGGAGATAAAAAGTTCAAAAAGGTAAAGTTGCAAAATATCAAAGGATAATTTGAAGAACTAAGAATGAAGTATGAGGAAAACATTACTTCTTATCTACTTCATGTATATGAGGTTGTTAAATCCATGTAAGGACTTGGACTTGAGGTTCAAGAATATGATGTTTGTGATAAGATCTTAAGATCTCTCCCAAAAAGTTTTAGTGAAAAGATTTCAGCTACGAAGGAATCAAAATATGATGATATTTTGACAAGGGATGAGTTACTTGGTATTCTTATAGCTTTTGATATGAGAACAAAAGAGGAACTTAATATTAAAAAATAAGTAGCATTCAAAGCTACTAAGAATACAAAGGGTAAGAATCCATATTCATGCAATGAGTCATCCAGTGATGAAGAAGCAAATTATGGCAGAAGGAAGAAGGATCCAAGAATATTTAAAGATGCTAAATCTTTTAGATGTTTCAATTGTGGAAAGTATGGTCACTATGCAACTAATTTTCAAGAAGATAGAAATAGCAATGATGAATAAAAATAGGATCATAAGAACAGGGAATCAAAAAAATATAGGTACCAAAAGAAAGACAAGGATGGACAAGGCAAACAAGGAAAGCAATTCTTTCAAAGACAAAAAAAGAGTTACTATTTAGAAAAGGTAAGTAATTACCCAAGTTATAATGATAATAGTTCCTTAGATAATGATAAAGATGAATTTCTATTTTTGGTAAAAGAAAAGGAAATAATTAGGAAAAGGTCACCAATAATCCTCAAGCATTTTATATGTGGTAACTTTGGTCATATTGAAGATAGTTGTACAAAGAGTGGTTTTAGTTTTAGTGATGATGAATATAAAGATACACTTGAAGGACCATAAGAGAATCTTTTAATAGCATTAGAATAAGAAGGAGGTGATCCTATAGAAGACAATTCAGAAAATAATAAAGATGTTTTCAAAGGTAAACAAATAGAGGAAGAATCAGAAAGAAGATAATTTGATCTTGAAGGTGAACTTATTCATGCCCCTGATGCATTAAATAAGGTAAGAAATAAAACTTCCAAATTAATCTTTAGTTTCAATAATGTGATGAAGATAAAGGAAATCTTATAAAGGATCTAAATAAGTCAATGGCTAAGACAAGGAAGTTTAAAGATAAGTTAGAAGAAAAGGTCTTAGAATGTGAAATATTAGAACATGAAGTGGCTCTACTAAGGGAAGAAATAAAAGAGTCTAAGGATAGGTTACACAGGTTTGGAAAGAGCTCAAATATCATAGATAAGATGATAAAGGTACAAATATGGTCAATAAACAAAACAGGTCTTGGTTTTGAACAGGTACAAAAGAAACAAGAAGAGGAGTCAACATCAAGTTTTGAAGAGGAAGAAACTATAGAAGAAGAGAGTGTAAGAGAAATTGAGACTTATAAGGATGATTTGGACAATAGAAATTTAAACAAGAAAAGGAATAATGCATAAAAGACGAACAAATGGAACAAAAATCAGCACAGGGTAAAAGAGACTAAGAGACCAATGAGGTCAAGGCAAGGTAGTTTCAATGGATGATGCTTCTCATGTCACATGTTTGGGCATAAATATTCTCAGTGCATGAAAAATGAAATAAAATAATATGGAAACTTCATAAACATGTAGATATTTCAAGGGTATTGCTACTATTGTAATCAGTTTAATCATAAGGTAATGAATTGTAGGGTTCATGATAGGAATAGATATGGTTTCACTAGAAGAAATCCCAATATATTTGCACCTCCAAGGAATAATAACATTAAGTGTTATAAGTGCAATAATGATGGACATACAACAAAGTGGTGTAGAGAAAAAATTCCAAAGACAAGCAGAAATATGAATAGCCAGAGGAATCAAAAGGATAAGATGAGAAGGAAAGTGGACAAAGGTAAAGATCAATGCATGTTGGGACTAGAAATACTCCCATCCTAGAATTAACCACCTCAAGAGGAGGTTGGATAGGGGATAAGCTAAGAGTCTCATTCTTAGTCTCGAGCCCCAAATATTACCCTTTGCCATTGATGACAAAGGGGGAAATATTTGAGTAAGGGGTAGAGATTTGAGTTAGGAGGAAAGCATTCAGTCAGAGGGATCAGTTTATCAAGGGGGATCAGAACAGGAAAAGGTAAAAATAATGCTAAAAATAAAGTGGGTTTCCATAAATTACAAAGGGGGAGATTGTTGGAAATATGAGCATGATTTATTTTCATTGTTTTCAAGAGTCGGTTTTAGTGAGCAAGACCAAAATAAGGGTGTCAAGGAGTTAGTTATGCAAGAAAAATATTGCTTCTAGACCTAAAGAAAATAATATTATAATACCCCTAATTATAATATTAATGGTGGTCATATGAGGTCTAAAGAGCAACAGGAAGGCCCAAGAAAAATAATATTATAATATTTTATTATCATATTTGAGGTCTAAGGTTAATATGTAAAGATTAAATTAAATGTAAATTAATTATAATAATTTTATTATAGATTAATTTATAATTTAATTTAATTAACTCTAAATAATTATTAAACTAATTATAAGTTAATTTTAATTAAATTATAAGCTAGTTTATAACTCAATTTAATAAACCCTAGAGCTAGAGGCACTATGTTGTGGGATCGAATCCCGTCGGAGCACTTTGTGAGGTAATTAAAATTTTTCTATAAATTGATTTTTTCATCTAAGGTTGTATGGTGTATTTCTAATATTAGAGAGATATAAGGTTGATAAAATTAAATAATTTTTATTTAATTTGAGTTGTTTAAGAGTGGAGTTATAAAGTTTAATTAAAGATTTATCTTTATGTGTTTTGGTGAATGCTTATTTCAAAGAAGGAGTAATAAGGTGTATTTGAGTTTGATTATTTTTGTAATTGAGAAATATTTCTAAGAGAGTTTTAGTGTGATATTTTGTCATCTAACCTTTGAAATTGGTAAATAAGAAAATTGTGTTTAAGACAGGTTTTGAGTTCAATTCTTCAACAAACAAAAGGTATGGGCACATCTTCCTTGTGAGTGATTGTTGGATGTTGTGAATGCTAAGTTGGAGAGAAAAGGGTTTTTTGATAAGCATTGTTGAGTTTGATTGTGAAAGGTTTTTCTGAGTGAAAGTTGATGATAATAAACCTTGTTTGATATGCATTGTTGAGTTTGATTTTCTGGAAAGAATGTTAATTCTAGAAACCTAGTTTGATAAGCATAATATGGAAATATTGAATGAAACTTCATATGTATGATTAGGATTTGAGAAAGAACATGAGTATCATTGTTATGTGAAGGTGAGAGATATCTTGAACTAGGTAAAATTATTATATGAATTTGAGAGCTATATTGAACTAAGGTTTGTGAAAGAACATGAGTATCATTGTTATGTGAAGTTGATAACTATATTGGAACTAGGGTTTGTAAAATAACATGAGTATCATTGTTATGTGAAGTTGATAACTATATTGAAACTAGAATTTGTGAAATAACATGAGTATCATTGTTATATGAGAATTTTTTATAAGCATTATTGGAAATAATTGAGTGAATGTTCATATGCTTGGACTAAGTTTTGTGAGCAAGGTGAATTTCATTGAGTGATTGATTGAATGGAGTTGATTGAGCCTAGTCAAGTGGAAGTGTTGAAGTGGTAGTTATAGTTCTATAAAACAAATTGTTCCATATTATGAATTATTTAGGAATAGGTTGAGTGTTTATGAGTGTGAAGCATATTGAATCTCTAACAATTATCTATATGTTTCTATGAGATTGTACAAGTTCTATAGAGGACTTTTGGAAAGATGAGTATGATCTTTTGTGGAAGCTTACAAGGCATATTTGAGGCAAGTATTTGAGAAGATTTGTGAGAAGAGTTTGATTGATTAATTTGTTCAAACCTTGGGATGGGTTTGGAGCAGATATAGGAGAGTTGATTTATGATTTATTCAATATTTGTGTTAAGGCTTGAGGATATATTTATGCTGGACCGAAGGACTATGTTTAGTGCATATTTGAGGACAAATATTGAGGATAAATTTATGCTATACTGAAGAACTATGTTTAGTACAGATTTGAGGATAGAGATTGAGGATAAATTTGTGCTAGACCGAAGGACTATGTTTAGTATATATTTGAGATAAAGCTAAGAGTAAGCTTTGGAGGTGACAAAGTATATAGGATGATAGTCTCCAGTGGATAGAGTTCCATTAGCTACGGTAGTGAGAATAAGTCTTATAAGTGAGGATATGAGTCTTTAGTGGATAAAGATCCATTACCCAGTGTAGTGGAAGTAGTAATTCTTCTAGAATATCACCAGCCATATCAGAGGAGAAAGGATTTCTCTAGTGGATAGAGATCCACAAACTAGCTGAGGAGATTGGTGTCTCCTATGGATAGATATCCATAAAATTGATTAGGCGATTGGTTTTTCTTTTGGATAAAGGTCCATAAATATTGTAATACAGAAATGTTTCCCAACATATTTGTTGAGAAAATTTTAGTGAAATATTTTCTCTATGGAGTATCCTACATTGGGTGAACCACATTAAATTGGTGTCTTTAGTGTTTGTAGTGATTTGTACATTTATTTGATTAATTTTTTTGATATTTTTATTGATACATTGCATAATATTGATTAGGAAAGAAAAAAGTAAAAATTGATCTTATATTATTCACCCCCCTCTCAGTATAAGCTTGTGTTCTTTAGACCTGCTCTGACCACCTTGAATATTATAATAAGGTATATTATAATATTATTTTCCTTAGGTCTAGAAGCAATATTTCTCTTGCACTACTCACTTAAATTGACTCTTGACATCCTTCCTTTTGTCCTGCTCACTAAAACTAACTCTTGAAATCAATGGCAACAAAACCTGCTCATATTTCAAATAGTTGCCTCTCTATGATTGTTGTTTTTCTCTATTTAATGAGTATTATGGATATAATTATCCATATCATGGCATTAGAAATATTTAGAGAACAACCATTCCAAGACTAGCATTTATTCCCAACATCCTTATTTATCATATAAGGTTGAAGTTTTAAAAATTTTACTATTTGTTATCCTTTTAATTTGCATGTGAGAATTACCTTATTGTTTTTCTAATACTTTGCAAGACTCTTATATGTTTATATTTCAAATGTAAGTAATATTATTTCATATAGACTAGAGGTAAGTAAGATAATTTTATCCAGAGTGACTTGCTATCTTCCTTTGTGGGTTCAAAATTCTACATCCAAGGGCTTTGATTCAACTTGGTATTCAATGAAAAACCATGGTCCTTCCAATAAGATCCAATTTATTCTATTACTTGTGGAATTTACCATTAAGAAGCTCTTTGGAAATAGAAGGATGGTTGTTTCTAATTTGTTGCACCATTGGTGCATAATCTACTTTTTAATCTATTTTTTTGCTAACCAATATTCATTGACCTCCTTAGTGATTACAATCTTAGAGAAGATACTTACCAAAGATTGGATGACATCCTCTATGAATATAACTTTGATTGCATATGCTATTAAAAATTCCTTTATAGTTTCTCTCTTGGTTGCTTCTTTGATGCCTACTTTCTGCATTCCAATTTAACCTTAATATCCATGCTGATAATTTTTAATGTAATGAAAACCTCTTATTTAACCTAAAGAAGATAGAGAAATATTGGATGACATCCTCTTAGTATCCATGCTGATAAGACTTGTTGATTTTGTTATATCTTGTTCTCTTGAAATTTTTGTTTTGCTTGTCTTTGTTTGTTGCAAAATGAAGAGTCAAAGATTTTTGGTCTCATGGATAATCTAGGTAGAATATGCAACATATCCTCAAGAGTCAAGTATTTCAGATATGTACTATCATTAGGCTTCATTGTACTAAAGCTCTATTGCTTTGGGAAGTACATGCTAGAGGTAATTTTCCTCTTCAAATTTTGTTAGATCCTTCTATGATTTAGTTTCTCTACTTTAACCTCATATTTTTTCTCTCAACATAAGATGTCACTTGACCCTCTGCCTATATATTTTGATCATTCATGGTTCCACACTTTCATAATTCTTCAAGGATTTTTTCAGTGGATAGGTGAATTCTATTAACAGGTGTTTATTTATTTTGTAATGGATATTATGGGATTGAAAGAGTCCTAGCCATATTACATCATGACCATATAGTGGTATTCCAATAGCTTGGAAATTATGAATGTATTTCTTGACAAGATTTGAACCTAGTTCTCCTCCTTGAAAGTTGAGGAATTTAACTAGTTGAACTAATATCATTTGATAAAATGTCAAGTTCACCCATAGGATTGGAACCTTGGTTTATGGAATGAAATTTTTGACTTCCATTCAATTTTTTCAAACACCATGAGCTATTAATAGGTGTTTTTATTGCTACCTTTTTTCCCTTTATATGGCTTAACATTGCAAGCTTGCTAATTCCTTCTCTTTATGTTTTCTCTAAGTCAATTCTCTTGGGGTTCCACAAGATTGCCAAATAGTTGGAGCTTCTTTTTGAGTCAATATATGTGTCCATTTTAAATGTATTAATGTATTTTTAAGGCCTCATTCACTTCCTTTTCTGATATTTTTATTTTCAAGTATAATAAACATATCCAAGTTTTCTATCCAACTGGCTTTTCACCAACTTTTTGTTAGGGGCCATTATTCCATGACAAGCATTTTATGGCTTCTAAGGGACTTTCACTCTATTTATTTAGGATTGATGTTAATAGTATTTAACTCTATTTTTTGATGTTAACATGTCCATACACCTATTGGAGTTATGATGATGTTCTTATGCTCTTGTTTGTAGATTTTATCTTGGATATTGGATTGAATTTATCTTGGGTGGTGACTAGTAATGGCATAATTTGTATACATACTTTATTTTATCACTACCATGGTCAGTGATGACATTGATATATATTCTTCCTCTGATTCTTTGTTATTTGGTTATTCTTTTGGGTATATCAAGATCTAGGCTATTGTCATCTTCCTCTTCATTCCTTTGTTATTTGAGTGAGCTTTCTTCATAAGAAATAGAGTTTTTGGTAATAATACTTATGTTTCTAAATTGAATATAATTTCTTCACTTGGAACATTGGATTTTCAAAAATTTAATGTGTTTGTTCTATTTCATCCAGTTTCTTCTTTCTATTGAAATTGCTAGTTGTATCTATCTGATAGTTGATCTTTAATTTTTAATGGATATTGTGTAAATAGTGATCCATCTTGTGTCATGTGAACACTTATATGATAGCCCTACCAAGACCCTAGTGTCTATTCCTAATATCCTCCTTTACTATTTAAGGTGGATGACTCAAGAAATGGACCTTGGTGATCTAAAAGACATAAAATCAACAAATGAAGACTCATATACTATGGTTTGTCTAGACGATGATACAAACTTAACATTAGGATGCTTATACATTCAACATCAACACACATATCCATTAGTATAGCAATCACCACATACATATCCATTAGTATAGAAGTCACCTAAATTTAATGTAATAAATATAAGTTATAATGATGTGATATTCAACTACATATGGATTATGATAAAGATATCTTAGTGTACCTTTGAGATGATAGTACATATTCTTAAAGTTCAAAAATTCTCAATGATCAGTATTATTTGTGATAAATATGGATATATATTTATAGTGTTCTGAATTTAAGTTAATGACTAGATAGGAAATTGATGCACCTTGTCAGAGCCATATCTTGTGAATCGTACACCCATTTACCTTGAAATTTAACAGGTGGTTCCATGTGCATGTTCTGCATGAGGATGATCTATGATCCTTTTGACCCTCCAAAAATCATGTTTTTAGGACCTAACTCTGACATCTAGTGCCCCAAAATTATCTTTTAAAATAGGTTCTTGGGTTTTTTGGGTTTTTTTAACTGTTAGAAGTTTATTATATTTTGTTATACCTTAAGTTGAGATCTAATATTTTAAATTAAGGTTCATTATTGTAATAGGGATGTGTGCACCAAATTTGGGCACAATATGACTCATTTCTATTTTTAGTAGTTTTTAGGAAAAAATCTATTTTTAGTAGTTTTTAGAAAAAATATATTTTTAGGGTTTTTTTGGTTTTCGATTGCTATATGATGGATTGTAATATTTTGTAGAAGAGGTGTGAATTATGGAATGAGAATAATATCAATTGGTAGTTTTTTTCCATTATTGCATTTGTGTTATGTGATTGGAGTCCATTTTGTTGGTCTCTTGTAGCTGATTTTACACCAGAAATACAAACACTCCTATACAATATCGTGAAAAGACTAGAAAAGGAATTAGAATTCCTTATTTAATGCAAATATAGTGATGTTTTTCTTTTTGAGTTGCCATTGGGACTTTTGGCTTCACAAAATATTGATCACCAAGTTGATGTGGAACCAACCAATTTACTAACCTTCACATCCCTATATAGACATGGCCATGCGTAAATAACGAAGGCTACGAAGTACACTTTGTACATCACTCTTAATAAAGGAGGAAAATATACATAAAATAAATAATACCTATAGTTTATGGATACTTGAGTAGTTTTTATGCTAAACAATTACCCTTGATCTCAAATTGAGGAGTCATAGCTAATCCATAGGATTAAAGGGGGCAAATATGGGTGAAATGAATTCCAAAATAGCAAATGGATACTCTAAGTTTCTAAATATAATAATGCATTTTAGACCCACTAATTTCTTAATTAGTGACCATGATAGTGATGAATAATATATTTCAACCTTCCTTAGAAAGTTTTATAATGATTTTCCTAAATGATATTTTGATCTTTGGAAAAAAATGAAGAGGAATACTTGGTGATAAAAATTAAAGCTTGAGATCACTCATAACTCAACAAGATTTGATACTTTAAAGGATGATGACCTATAATAGAATATTCAAAGTTGATATTTTATACACTAAAATTTAAATTTTTTTAGCTATTAAGTTTCTATGAGAAGGAGATATATTATATCAAGGTGGTCTTGTACGTTCCTTATGAGTGCCTTTAGAGTTTATCATTCACCAAGCACAAACCTCCTTTTGTTATGCCACATGGTGCTTCTTAGATTATATCCCAACTAGAAATCCATTTTTGGCATATTCTAAATGATGCATTATGATACCTATGACACCCTCTCTTACTCAATGTAACATCTTTTTTGATGGTATGTTTGATTTCTAGCATGGAGAAGGTCTATTGCATTGTAGTTTGTCATAAGTATTTGGTAGATCATGTTTGCTTGTCTTAGATGTGGTGATATTTTGACTATATTGAAATGATGTCATAGATGAGCTAGCATCATCATGAAGAACTAAACCTCATCATGGATGAAAGTGGGAACACTATGAATACAAAGACGATTCAGAGTCATAATGGCATGGTCTCTATCCATTGATGAAGCCATGTCCACACAATAGAGCTAGATAGCAAAAGTGCAAAGAAAGAAATTTTTCTAGTTATCAATTATTTAACAAATAAATCTAGCTAACATTCATTGCTAACAAGATAAACATTTTTTCTTAGAATATAAACATTACCATTATTCTCATTGATATAGTGACCAAACAAAAGGTTTGGATGGTCATATACAAGAACATGTTGATTATTGTGATGCACAAAATTATTGTTATTTAATGAGTGATAACTCCTAGATATCAAGTGTATTTATGATACTTGGGGATTGATTGAATTGTACTTTCTAATACCTCTGAATTCCTTTAAAGTTTTTTGGGGAGTCATTAAAAAGTAAGTTACCTATTTGACATATTATTTTTTCTTTTTTATAGCTATATTGGTTGATGAGATGGGCCTTGGCAATACTATATAGGTACAATATTCCCAATATAAGTATAATTGTAATGTGCTAAATAGGTATAATCATTCTCATGTTAATGATCCTTAAAGTCCATTTGTTTACTTTGCTAGGCTATTACATTTTTGACAATGCTCAAACATTTGGACAACGATCTAGGTCCACATTTGATTGTTTCTCTAGCTTCAGTTTTAGAGAAGAAACGAGAACTTAAATAGTGGTGCCCTTTATTTTCTATCATCTAGTTTCATGGGGTAAGATTAAAAACCTTATATAGAAAACTAAATCATCTTGCAAAGGTAAGTAAGCCACCTCCATTCAATGTGTTGTTGGTATGCTATTCACTTTTTGAAAGGTGTAGGTTGGTTGACGTATTTTTAACTACATATTATTGCATGTCTAGTTTATTGTTTTCATATTCTTCCATGTAAATTGGTCATCAAATAATTCTCATCTACTTTTAGCTTTTGCTTTTCATAAAAAAATGCATAACAAAAGAAATATCATAAAGTATTGAAGATGTGGAATTGGAGATGTGTAGTAATGGATGAGGAACATGTTCTCAAATATAGAAGTAGTTATAGAGGAAAAATTTAATGGGTTGTTTCTCGGAATGCAAAGTAATCACTGATTCTTACTAGGACACCACTTCAAAATGATCTCAAGGTAAACTCATATATTTGGTTCATGTTATATGTTTACATTTGTTGGATCATTCTCATATTTCTATTAGCTCTATATCAAACATATTTTCAAAATCCATATTATAAATAGCTAGTGATATGCTTTTGTCACTCATGAAATAAATTTAATTTCTTTCTTCTAAGTTTGATTCAATTTAAAAAATAATCAAAAGGTTCCATTCCATGATAATTATTTGCATATTACCTACATCATAGTCACTTATTTTTGGCCAAAGAATTTTTATATTAAATTAAGCTAGATAAATAATATAAATATTATGTTACTGTATTATTTTTTTCTATGTTTTGTTATTTGTCGAAGTGATATTTTACACACTTTGGACATGGCTCCCTAGTTCTTGTGTTGGACATTATTTTTTTTGTGACTATAATTTTTGGATTTCTTTTTATTATCTTTTCTTGATGAGTGCTTATAAGGATGGTTTGCATTTTTGTTTATAGTTCTTTGTTTCAAGGGTTGGTGATATGACTTCATGTACTATTTTTATCTCTTTGGGATTTATTTAATATTAGTTGCTATGGTAATTTCCTTCACTATACCTAAGGATTTGATATTTTTATAGAAGTAATAAAGTCTTGTAATTATGTTTTTGGTGATTTTGTTTTGTTTTTTATTCCAATTTTTTATGTTCTACCTATTTTGTAAAGGTGTTTGATTATTTTCAAAGCTTATCCTTTTGACCATTAAGGTTTTAATATTGGACCAAATGTGTGTAGTTTCTTTATCCATATGTATTTTTTAATATTGTTGTATCATTATAGTGTTGTTTCTTTGAGATGTAAAATGATATTAAGAGCCTTATATTCTACTATAATCTCAAGTATTCAAAAGAAATTATCATTTAACTTGAATCATGCTTCATGAGCCACATGGCTTGTGGAATCAAAAGTCTAATTTATGAACTTCTTGAGATATTTTGCTAGAGTGAGAGTATAGGAGCATATTTATCTTCTCTTTTATTCACTTACCTTTATTTCCATTTATCTTAAATATTAATCCATATAATTGCGTTGACTTACTTCCTAGCCATTTGGCAGTCTTTGTACATTTTCCACTTATATTTTTACTGCTTGAAATAAGTTTACAAGAGTTGTTTGCTATGAAATTGTTTGTTTTCTACATATGGATGGTAAAGAACATGGATTCTCTATATCCCATCATGGTGAAGATCACATTACACAAGCAACACTAAACAAATGATACATAGGTGTTTTTCCTTTGAACAACTCAGAGAATCAAACATTTCCTTACTTTCATGCCAAAAATGAGGATACAAAAGAAAAAGCCCTTTTACAATTTTGAAAATTCCCTCAAATACCATGTTTTCCCCTTTTCCTGCCTAAAACCATCTATTTCAAATTTGAAATTTGGGGGCAACTTGTCGAGGTCATAACTTCGCGCTCGTTGACCCGATTGACTATTACAACATATTTTTGGAAACGACATGAAACGAGTTAAGCAAGGTGTACCTGGGCTCTTCACGCCAAGTCCCACATCTAGTAGAAAATCCTTAAATTCGACCTCTAAGATCTTCAAAAATCTCCTGCAAGTTAAAATAGTTTTACTAGTTTTACAAAATTAAACAATTACAATTTTTTTTTTCGAGTAATGCAATATCACTTTTACACCACTGGATGCTCCTGCATCACATTATGATGGACCATCCCACTTATAGATGCACCCAATTACAAGATACAAAATCAATGATTGTAGTCTCTTTACTTTATTGTAGTAAACATGGGGGTCATAGAATTAGCTTATAACTCCTCTTATTTCATGTTCATGTGACATCCAACTCATGGATGATGAGCCAAAACTTGGTCAAGAAAGCATAGGTTTCATTTAATTTTTTTGATGCTTATATATCCATGTGTTTCCTTCAAACCATCTAAATATGCATCTTTCTTTCAGTAATTATTAGAATCAATTTATCCTTGTTGGCTCTCTTGTATTTCTCTTAGCTCTATATCACCCGTGGTTTTAGAATCCATATTATAAAGTGCTTGTTTTTATCACTCATGAAATCAATATAATTTCTTTATTTCTTCTAAGTTTGATTCAATTTAAAAAACAATTAGAAGGTTCCATTCCATGAAAACTATTTGCATATTACCATTGGGTTTAAAGGATGTCAAAATACATCATTCATCATTCATTCATATATTTTTTGGAGACATAATTTTACCACCATTAGTGAATACAAGGAACTGAATGTTAGAAAACTCATTAACATATGGATGTTATTAAATTTAGAATATTTTTTATGTATTTGAAAAACTTTTTCTATATTTCTTAATGAAGTAATATAAATTGATAAATTTCAAGCATCAAATCAATTGAACAATTTTATAAAAATATTTTAATTTATATCTATGTAATTTTCTTTTTCATAATTATTATAATAAAAACTTGCTCTTGTATATTACTGGTTAAATGAAATGTGTGAAGACCAAGAATATACATATTTTCATTTCAATTTAGATCTTAAACCACTAATTTTTGTTATGCTCATAAAGACTTGATAGTTTTATGGAGTCAAACATGCTCAATGGATATACATTGATAAAATGGTAAAACTACTAAGGGATATTAAAAATTGATTCAAATTATTTTTAGCAAAATGGTAAGTTTTGAAAAGGGGTTATTATTTATTATATAGGGATTTACCACTAGGGGTTTAATAAATTGAAATGGAAGGTGATAAATTTTAAAAAATATGTGAATTTTTAAGAATCATGTGAACACATGTGTTTTAAAGGATTTCAACTAAGTGACCCCCCATACGTAGCCTTTCTAACCAATTTTATCATTTGCTTATAATTTTTTTAAATCTAATAAAAATGTTTGCATTGATGTTATTTTGCTTCTCATGCATTGTGTGACCACAAAATTTCCTTTCTATAATTTAAATTCATATTTTCTTGAATCACTTACTGAAGAACATGTGCTTATACTGAGAGGGTGGTGAATAGTAAAAGATATAAATTTTTGCTTTTCAATCCATATGATAACATCAAAAATATTAAAGCAGTAAACATCACACAAAGCATAACACACATGAGAAACACGATTTAGCATGGTTCACCCAATGTGGGCTACTCCACGGAGAAAATATTCCTTATAAAATTTTCTTAAATAGTTCTTTTGGGAATCCTTTCCCTATTACAAAGTTTATGGAGATTTGTCCAAAGGAGACACCGATCCCCTAATCAAGTTCTAGGATCTCTATCTACAGTAGATAGCAATATCCTCTACTTTGGTTGATGATCTTCTAGAATAACTGTTGCCTTCTTTGCACTATCTGATGGATAAATATCCACTAAAGACTCCTATCCTCATCAAAAAACCTATCCTCATTGTCTTGTCTAAATGAGCTCTATCCACTAGAGACTGACATCATATATACTCTATCACCTCCAAATCTAGCTCTCAGCTCTATCTCAAATCTGCACTAAACTCTATCCTTAGGTCTAGTACAAATTTGCTAAATCTCTATCTCTGGTCTGACACAAACCTATCCTTAAATCTATACCAAAATCTATCCTCAAATATATCCTCAAGCCTTAACACAAATCTTGAATCACTCATAAATCACCTCTGCTATATCTACTCCAAACCTTAACTCAAGGTTTGAATAAATCACTCAATCAAATATTCTCTCAAGTATTCTCAAATACTTGTCTAAAATCTGCATCGTAAGATTCCACAAAAGGTCATATTAAAATGCTCATAAGTTTTCTCAAATACTTGCCTATCTGCTCAACAAGTTCTCACTAGAACTTGTCCAATATGCTCTGAATATCTGTCTTCAAATATGTATTATAAAATTCCACAAACCTCACACCAATATATCCACAACTCTTCTCAAATACTTACATCAAATCTACTCAACAAGTTCTCACTAGAACTTGCCCAATATCATATAAATATATAGATAATTTTTAGAGACTCAATATGCTTCACACTCACAAAACCTCTCAATAACTTTCACTCTCTCTCTCTCTCTTTATCACAAAAACATATAGAGAATTGTTAGAGACTCAATATTCTTCATACTCACAACAATGCTCAATCACTTTTAACCTATTTCTTAAATAAATTCAGAATATAGAACAATTTGTTTTACAAAATTAGAACTATCACTTCAACACTTCCACTTGACTAGGCTCAACCAATTTCACTCAATCAATCACTTAATGAAATACTTCTTGCTTACAAATCCTATTCCAAGCATATGAAAATTCACTCAATCATTTCCAACAATTATTATCAAACAATCTCAAATAACAATGATACTCGTGATCTTTCACAAACTCTGGTTCAAGATAGTTGTAAACTTCACATAACAATTATGCTCATGTTATTTCACAAACCCTAGTTCAGGTATATGAAAGATTACTCAATATTTCCAACAATGCTTATCAAAAAATATTTTATGATCAAATCTCACTCAGAAAAACCTTTACCATGCAAACTCAATAATGCTTACCAAACAATCCTTTTCACTCCAACTTAGCATTCACAACATTCAATCCAACACAAGGAAGATTTACCCATAACTTTTATTTTTATGGAGATATGTCTTTAAAACCTATCTTAACCACAATTAAAATTTTATTTACCAAAACTAGGTTTAGGTTACCACAAACTCTCTCAGGATTTCCATAAAATAATTTCGACAAATATTATTTTTCATACAAAATAATAAATCCCTTTTGTACACCTTATAATCTCCAAACTCACAATATTCAATTTAATAATTTTAGCATAATACTACACTTAACAAGTATAGAAAATTCCTTATACACCTTATAATCTCCAACTTTATAAACTCTAATCATCAAAAAATTAAAATCAAATATTTAATTTTCAATCCACTTATATCTCCCTCAAAAAATTTAATCAATTTTTATTTTCCACAGTAAAGCAACCTCCGAAATTACAACCTTAGAAAGAGAAAAATTGGTGCATACCTTATTTAACCAAACAAAACACTTTTGGAGGGTTTCAAGCACCTAGCCTCACCACTCCAAGTGCTCTAGGAAGATGTGCACCCACCGCATGGATTACAAGCCCTCATGGAACTAAAGGCACACAATGTTTGCCTTATCCTTAACTTATGCTGAATACGTAAACCAACAAAACCTTCTCCACTTTGCAAAATGCAAACCGATAGGATTCGATCCCTACACCTCAAGTTCACCAATGAATTAGCACTTCCCTTGCTACCAATTCTGCTACAAAGCACTTTGGGATGTAAAATGAAAGACTCTTCTCCTTGCTGCCACGCTCGATTTTCAAAACACACGATCTCTTGCTTTCTTAATGTGCACACAAATTTATTTTGATCGTGGATGAGAATATTTACCAAAGTTTTACCCCCTTTTATATGCATTAGGCTATGTATTTGATGATATCGTTGATAATTCAAAAATTCAAATTATAAACTTTATAAACCTATCTTTAGGGTTTTAATTAATTTATAAATTAACTTATAATTAAATTATAATTAATTTAATAACTTGAAAATTTAATTAAATTAACTTATAAAATAAATTATAATAAATATTATAATTAATTTATAATTAATTAAATATCTAGGTCTTGCACCTTTAATATTAAAATAAATTATTATAATATTATTTTGGGCCTTCCTTTTGCCCTTTAAACCTCATATGACCACCTGGGAGAATACTTCCTTTTGCACTTGATTATGAAACCTAAAACTAATGTTGCACACTGAAACTGACGCTTGTTGGTGCTGAGTTCTTGACATCAATGAAAAAAACCTGCTCATATTTCTAAAAATCTCCCCCTTTGTCACTGATGGCAATCCAATTACCTTTTACCATTTATTTAACCTTTTTTTGTTTTGGTCCCCCTGGGAAACTACTCCCCCTGACTCAATGCTCTCCCCTTAAATCAAATATCTCCCCCTTACTCAAATCTCTCCCCTTTGACATCAATGGCAAAGGGTCACCTTTGGGGTTCGGTGCTAAGAATGAAACTCTTATATTAGCCCCTCCTCCACCTCCTCTTGAGGTGGTTAATTCTAGGGTGGGAGTATTACTCCCATTCTTCCTCGAATATAATCAAAAGTCTCTTTCGAAAGTGGCTTAGTGAAGATGTCTATTGTCTACTTCTTTGTAATAACATATTCCAACCTAACCTATTTATCTGTCACATGTTCTCTTAGAAAATGATACTTTATAGAAATGTGTTTTGTCCTCGAGTGCATCATTGGATTATTTGAAATACTCATAACACTTGTATTATCACATAATATGGAAATATATGATCATGTTTTATCTTGAAGTCTTATAGAGTTTACCTCATCCATAATACCTATGTACGACTGGCTACTGTTGCGATATACTCTACTTCTACTATAGGTAAGGATACTGATGCATGTTTCTTGCTTAGCCAAGAGACTAAACAATCTCCAAGAAATAATGCTCCTCCACTTATGATTTTTCTATCATTAATGTTGCCAGTCCAATCTGCATCTGTATATGTTGTGAGTGTGAAATTGTTATTTTTGGGATACCAAGGCCCAAAATCCATAGTCCCTTTTAGATACTTGAGAATCCTCTTTACTGATATCACATGTATTTTCTTAGGTGTTGCCTAAAACCTTACCACTAATTCCTACACAATATTTGGTCTTGTAGATGTAACATACAAAAAACTAGCAATCATAGATCTGTATAATCTTTGATCTGCTTTTGGAGATTCATCATCATTAACTTACATCCTATAACCATGGGGGTATTTAATAGTTTGCAATATTCTAACTTGAATTTCTTTATCATCATTTTTATATACTTGGTTTGTGAAAGAAATTCTCCTTCCTCTGATTGTGAAATCTGAAGTCCAAGAAACAAGGACAAATCACTAAACATAGACATCTAAAATACATTCTACATGTTATTTTAAAATTATTTACATATCTTATCATTATTTCCCCCAAAAATGATGCCATCAACATAAACAACCACAATTAGTAGATTATTCCCTTCATTTTTTATGTATAAGTTTCTATCTGCTATTCCTTTTCTGAATCCTTGTTCCTAAATATACTTATGCAATCTTGAGTACCATGCTATAGGAGGCTGTTTTAGACCATACAATTCCTTTTTCAATCTGCATACATGATCTAGTTTATTTATTAATATGAATCCCTATGGTTGTTCAATATAAACTTCTAGAACACCATTTAGAAATGCTGACTTAACATCCATCTGATATACCTTAAAATTTTTAAAACTTGAGAAGGATAATAACATTCTTATGGCTTCAAGTCATGCAACTGGAGAAAATGTATCATCAAATTTAATTCCCTTTACATGTACATAACCTTTGCACACCAACCTTGATTTATTCCTAACTACCTGTCCATCTTCATTTAACTTATTTATGAATACCCCTTTTGTGTTAGTCACATTTTTGTCCTTTGGTCATGGATAGGGTTATGCATAGTGGTGAATATTCACCAATTGGGTGAATATTAGGCTTTTCAAAATTGGAAATTGGCAAATATGATGACCCTTGATGTTGTCCAATTTGCGTAAGATTTTTAGGACTAATTTTTTATTTGGTTCAATTTGCCATAATATATATCCAAACATAGGCATATTTGTACTTGTTAGAAAGATATTTTTAAGCCTAATCTAATGGTGGTGTTTTTATGAAGTTATAATATGATTTAATAGGTCAAAAGTAGATCTAAATATGACCTTACATTTTAGGGTTTCAAATACCCTAAATTTTGGTATGAAGATGCTCAATTTGATTTGCTTAGGATTCTCCATGATTCACCTTGATTTTGATTAGGATTCATCATTTTTTTACAAGTACATTTTGAGTCCAACCACTTATGCATAACCTTGGTCATGGAACAAGTTCCCAAGTCTTGCTTATCTCTATATAATCTAATTCCTCATCCATTGCCTTAATCCAAAACTTATCTTCACTTCCTTTATTGAAGTATTTTGGCTCAATATTAGATAACAAAGAAAAATTTACTTGTTGAGATGGTGTTATTATCCTTCTCCTTGTCTATATTTTATCTAGATTCCCAATGATTAGATATTTTAGGTGATGTTTTTGCACATACCTGGATGGATTTTTAGGAAGAAGTCTTTGTGTTTCTTCTTCTTCATCATCTAATTCCTCATGAAACTCTTCTTGACAACTTTCATCTTCCGAATACACAATTTATTGAACTAGTTCTCTTGAATCTATCTTCTCATCAATTGTTACATTTATACTTTCTATAATATTGTGTGTTCGCTCGTTGAAGCATCTATAAGATTTACTCTTAGTAGAATAAACAATAAAAATACCCTCATCACATTTTGAATCAAATTTACCCAATTTTTGCTCTTCCCATCTTATGTAGCACTTTCTTCCAAAAACCTTGAAGTGTTTTAGTGGCCAGTCTTCCCTTCCAAAGCTCATATGGAGTCTTGTGATGGGTTGCCCTGATTTGATCCCTAGTGATTATATATACTACTGTGTCGAATGCTTCCCTCCAAAATCCATATAAAATCTTGGACTCATTCGTCATAGCTCTAGCCATATTCTCAATAGTCCTATTTTTCCTTTCAACTACTCCATTTTATTAAGGAGTTCTTGCAACTAAGTATTATCTCTTGATTCCACGTTGTTCGCAAAAATCTATAAATTCATTTGAGGTAAATTTTCCTCCTCTATTAGACCTCAAACACTTAATCCTCTTGCCAGTTTCATTTTCAACCCAATTTTTAAATGCTTTGACTTTTTCAAATGGTTCTAACTTATCTTTTAGGAAAGCTACCCAAACCATTATGGAGTAATCATCTATAAACAATATGAAGTAACTATCACCTTGAATACTATGTGTTATGGTAGGACCACATATATCAGTATATATTAGACTTAAGGGCTTAAATGACATATATCCCTTTGATTTAAAGTTTGTTCTAGTTTTCTTTCCATGTTGACAAGGTGCACATATTGTGTTTTGTGGTCTTTTTAGCTTGGGTAAATCTTTGAAAGTCTGCTTATTGCTTATGTTGACTATGCTATCAAAATTCAAGTGATCCAATCTTCTATGCCACAACCAAATCTCATCTTCTTGTGGTAGAAAGCACTTTTTCCCTTTGATCTCACTAAGCATATATAGATTTTTGGAGTTCTACTTGCCTTTGCAATAACTTTTCTAGTTTCTAATTTTCTTATCTCACATATATCTAGGTGAAATGTAACCATATGACCTTGACCATAAAGTTGACTTATACTTAACAAATTATGTTTTAACCCTTTGACATATAGTACATTTTTTGTTCTTGTTTTCCCATTATCTAAACTCAAAGTTGTTCCACCATTTTTTTTTATCCATTATCACCAAAACTTATTGATCCTCTATTGGTTTCTTTTAGTATAATAAATTTATATTTATCTCTTGTCATGTGTCTAGAGAAACCACTATCAATATGCCATTGTTCTTCTTTATCCTGAGCATGAATAGCTATATGAAATAACATTAATCTAGTATTTTTATTTCCCTTTTTCTCTTTCCTAGTGGTTGAAGTTGTATTCCTTTTACTAGACTCAGGAAGTATCATTTTGCACCATCTAGCCTTATGTCCAAAATTATTGCATTTGTAATATATGATATCATGGTTCATGAGAGGTGCAGAAGAGTTGAAATTTCTATTGACATCAATTTTCATATAACCAATGCAGTGTATAGCTATATGATCATATTTATTACAAGAAAAGTAATAGCCATGGAAGAAATTATGTAACATGTTTGGATGCCTTTGATCTTGTGATTGAGTGTTTTTTTTATGGGATTAACTCTCATCCAAGGTTCTTCTTTGCTTTCTTCTTTCCTGACATATTTTTTTTTGGAATATACATCACTTGCTTATATTTTTTTGAATATTCTGCTTCTTAAGGACTTGTCTCCTATTTCCATTTTCAAAAATTTATATCCAAGAGTACCATGTTAATTTCAACTTAATTTCTTATATAAACAATTTCTAGTTCCAATATTTCACATTCTATTTCTCTTACTCTTAATATATCTATCATATCCTATTTAATTTTCTTTCCATCTTCTACCTTTATATTGAGTTCTGTGAGACTTTGTAGGATTTCCATATTTGCTTCTTCATCCTCTTGAATTTGTTCTTTCAAACTTGAGTTATTTTCTCTAATCCTTTCCAAATTCTTGAGAGTAGTAAAAAAATTCTCTTTTATATCAAACATGGTCTCTTCTTCATTTTCTAAAGTCATGTGTGTTTTTGATGGATCCTCGTCTAAGCTATTAGTCTTTTCATGGAGATACTCGTTGTACTACCAATTGAAGAACATGTGCTTATACTGAGAGGGGGATGAACGGTATAAGATATAAATTTTTGCTTTTCAACCCATATGATAACATCAACAATATTAAATAATTAAACATCACACAAATCATCACCCACATGAGAGACATGATTTAACATGTTTCAAGCAATACGGGCTACTCCACGAAGAAAATATTCCTTATAAATTTTTCTTAAATAATTCTTTTGGAAATACTTTCCCTATTACAAAGCTTATGGACCTATGTCCAAAGGAGACACTAGTCCCCTAATAAAGTTCATGGATATCTATCCACAAGATACACCAATTTTATCTACTTTGGATGATGATCTTCTAGAAGAAATTTTACCTCCACTACACTAGCTAATGGATCTCTATCCATGGAAGACTCCTATCCTCACTTAGAATACTGGTCCTTATTACCTTGGCTAATGGACCTCTATCCACTAGATACTGTCATCCTCTATACTTGTCACCTCCAAAGCTAGCTCTCACTTATATCTCAAATCTGCACTAAATTTTGTTCTTCAATCTAGCACAAATTTTCTCAATATATGTCTCTAGTCTGGTATAAACCCATCCTCAAATATGCAACAAACTCTATCCTCAAGTTTGTCCTCAAGCCTTAACACAAATCCTGACTCACTCATCAATCAAATTTACTATATCTGCTCCAAACCTTAACTCAATGTTTGAACAAATCATTCAATCAACATTTCTCTTAAGTCTTATCAAAGACTTCTCTCAACTCTACATTGTAAGCTTCCATAAAATCTCACATAAAACTACCCACAAGTTTTCTCAAAGACTTGCCTTAAATCTACTCAACAAGTTCTCACTAGAACTTGTCCAATCTGCTCTCAATATTTGTCTTCAAATCTATATTGTAAGATTCCACAAATCTCACACTAATCTATCAACAAATCTTCTCAAAGACTTACCTCAAACATGCTCAACAATTTCTCACTAGAACTTGTCCAATCTCATAGAAAAATACAAAGAAATTTTAGAGACTCAATATGTTTCACACTCACAACACCTCTCAATAACTTTCAATATATCTCTCTTTTTATCACAAAAACATATAGATAATTGTTAGAGACTCATTATGCTTCACACTCACAATAAAGCTCAATTAATTTCAACATCTTCATCAAATCAATTCAGAATATAGAACAATTTGTTTCATAGAATTAGAACTATCAATTCAACACTTCCACTTAACTAGGCTCAACCAATTTCACTCAATCAATCACTCAATGAAATACTTCTTGATTACAAACCCTAGTCCAAGAATATGAACACTCACTCAATCATTTCTAGTAATGCTTATCAAATAATCTCACATAAAAATGATACTCATAATCTTTCACAAACTCTAGTTCAAGATAGTTCTCAACTTCACATAACAATGATACTCATGTTCTTTCACAAACCCTAGTTCAAGTATATGAAAGCTTACTCGATATTTCTAAAAATGCTTATCAAACAAGATTTTATGATCTACTCTCACTCATGAAAATATTTACCATGAAAACTCAATAATGCTTATGAAACAATCCTTTTCACTCCAACTTAGCATTCACAACATTCAATCCAAAAATATTTTCTCACAAGGAATATTTACACATACCTTTTATTTTGATGGAGATATGTCTTCAAAACCTGTCTTAACCACAATCAAAATTTTCTTTACCAACACTAGGGTTAGGTTAACACAACCTCTCTCAAGATCTCCACAAAATAATTTCCACAAAGATTATTTTTCATTCAAAATAATAAATCCCTTTTGTACATCTTATAATATCCAAACTCACAATATTCAATTTAATAATTTCACCATAATACTACACTTAACAACAAGTATATAAAAGTCCTTATACACCTTATAATATCCAACTTTATAAACTCTAATCACCAAAAAATTAAAATCAAATATTTAATTTTTAATCCCCTTATATCTCCCTTAAAAAATTTAATCAACTTTTATTTTCCATAGTAAAGCAACCTCTAAAGTTACAACCTTAGCAAGAGAAAATTTGGCACATACCTTATTTAACCTATCAAAACACTTTTGGCGGGTTTCGAGCATCTAACCTCACCACTCCAAGTGCTCTATAAATATGTGCACCCATTGCGTGGACTACAAGCCCTCATGGAACCAAAGGCACACAACATTTGCATTATCCTATGAAGACGTAAACCAACAAAACCTTCTTTGCTTCGTAAAATGCAAACCGATGGGATTTGATCCCTGCACCTCAATTTTTCCAAAGACTTGGTGCTTCCCTTGCTACTAATTGTCCTACAAAGCACTTTGGTATGTAAAATGAAAGACTATCCTCCTTGTCCTATATGTTTCCACACTCGATTTTCAAAACACGTAATCGTTTTCTTTCTCAATGCGCACAAAAATTTCTTTTGATTGCAGATGAGAATATTTACCAAAGTTTTACCCCAGTTTATATGCATTAGGCTATGTCTTTGATGACGTAGGCAATAATTCAAAAATTCAAATTATAAACTTTATAACCCTATATTTAGGGTTTTAATTAATTTATAAATTAAATTATAATAAAACTATTATAATTAATTAAATCTTTGGGTCTTGCACCTTTAATATTATAATAAATTATTATAATATTATTTTTCTTGGGCCTTGCTTTTGCCCTTTAAATCTCATCTGACCATGTGGTAGAACACTTCCTTTTGCACTTTATTATGGAACGTGAAACTGATGTTGCACACTAAAGCTGGCGCTTTCTGGTGCTGACTTCTTGACATCAATGACAACAAAAACTGCTCATATTTCTCATATTTCCAACACTTACACCCTTAAAATTTCATGCATTTTTATTTCTACACTTTAGTTTTTAAATTTTTTATTTTTGTATTACTTTTAATACAATTTAGTGTAGGTTAACATAGGAGTATTCCATGAGGATACTAGGAATCCAACCTAAAACAAGAGGTTGGAAGAATCCATTGACAATACCTTCTAAATTTTCTAAAACCGAAATAGGACACAAATATTTTCTAGAAGCCAAGAAATTTTTTTTGTTCAATAATTATGCAAATGAAATTATAATTTATTAAATATATTTAAAAAGTACATATCAACTAAATTTAGAAAGACTATTTTATAAATATATTAATTAAATTATACACATATATTAGGTGATGTTACTTTGTGGTGCATTACAAAATACTTCTTGACAAAGATAACGAGATTGTGTTAAATATTTTGAATATCACAACAATTCTATTAAAATTATTAGTTTGATATATTTTCATGCTAAATAGCATATCCTTTTCCAATTCTTGATAAATCATCTTGATAGAATGAATGGTTCATTTATGAAGCTTGTGAATTAAAGAAATTCATGGGTATTTAAATAAAAAAATGAAATTTTTTTCAACGACAACTTGAAGCATTTCCTTTTATTTTAGTTAGTATATTTTTCCTTATCATAATAATTTTTAGAAAACACCCATCTTCAAGGTTCTATAACCTCAAATTATTGGTGATTCTGCATGCCTTAATACTCTTATAGTACTATAAGACAATTATGAGGACCATGATTTATTTGAGCCTTTGCTATAGATACATAAACTAGCTTAAGAATAACTACTTATCACTTATTTTAATTAATTATTTAGTCCAAAGTCTATAATTTTTACCTTGGTCTTGATTGCTAAGGTTAATTGATATTCTATACATGGAAGAACATTTTGTTTTATGCAAATAGAAAACATATATTGATGTAGGAATCTATAAAATCCAATATCATTACAATGACACACATCATCCTTTGAATTTTTGCTCAACTTCTTTTAATTAGTGTTTAATCAACACATCCATTTCTAATGTCCAATTGCATCAATTGAACATATCAACTCCAAAAATAATATGATTCAAAAAATGTACATTAAATAATGTTTATAGTTATCACAAATTATCCTTTACCATACCAATAAATAAAATTATAGAAGTTCTACCAAGGAATATAACTTTGGTTTTTGATATATGCAACTTTGTATGTTTTCTTACCAATATGTTTATAGCAAATAAAATTATGAAGATAGAAATATAGATATTAATACATTAGTTTGAACATGGTTTAACTTGCCATCATATTCTTCCAAACGCTTATCTATAATTATAATTACTGATTTGTAAAATATGCTTTATAAAAGATCTTAATTTAATTACTCTAGTACACTCAATGATCTTATTTTAGGATATTTTACAAAGCATTTTCAACCAAAAAAAATGTTGATCTAGACTTTAGAAAAAAACCAATAAATTTTTTTATGAACATAGATATCCTTTGTGATTTATTTTAGCTATAACAATAAAAATATTAGATGAATTAGAGGATAGTTTATTGTATCTAATTCTATTAAAGCTTTCTCTAAGAGTACCATTCCATTTATAAAAGATTTATTGAGTTGATATGGTTTAACTATGCATAAATAGGAACCTCGTGCATCAATAAATATGATATAATTTTATGTAGTTAGTAATTAAACCCATATAGAAGTATGTCTTCATTGCTTTTGTTGTTTATATAAACAAAGAGGAATTTAATAATAAATAAACAAAGAGGAACTTTGATAAATATGGTTTAACTATGAATAAATAGGAACCTCATGCATCAATAAATATGATATAAGTTTATGTAGTTAGTAATTAAACCCATATAGAAGTATGTCTTGATTGCTTTTGTTGTTTATATAAACAAAGAGGAACTTAATAATAAATAAATTTGAGTAATTTATTGAACAATTATAAACAATAATTATTCATTGATATGTCTTATTATCAATAAATAATGTTGCACATATGAAATCTTGTGTAGTTAGATTTTAGATATAAAAATGTAACAATATAAGCATGATATAGGATTTTGTCAAGTAATGTTGCTTTTGGATAAGTTGCTATAATTTTTTATGATTTAGGCCCTCGATAAGGCCATGTTTTGTTAAGAAAATCTATTTAAAAACTATATACCTTGTACATACCTTCATACTTTAAGTTGTATTATACAATTCACAAGCATTCTCTATGTCTATAGAATACCTTCATATTTTGGCCATGAGAATTCAGAGCTATACTTTTTGAAACTCATATTGTTTCTTTAATTTCATGAAATTGTAATAAATTGGAAAGTCCTTAAGAATTCCATGAGTGACACCACTCTCCTAGTTTCCTAAGGGTACAAAATTTGTGGCATAGCCCTTCTAGCTCATATTTTCATTGGCTTATCAAATTTTTAATCTAATGAAAGGGTGGACATTAATGTTATTTGACTTCTCACATGTTGATTGATCATACACTTGTATTTCTATGGTTTAAACCCATATTTTATTGAATCACTCACACCCTTAAACTTTCATGTACTTTTATTTCCACACTTTACTTTCATGAATTTAAATTTTTAAACTTTTACTTTCAATTCAACTTTGTGTAATTTAGAATAGGAATATTCTATGAGGATATTGAAGGAGTCAACCTAAAACCTCAAGTGGGAAGAAAATATTTTCAATCCCTTCCAACTCTGTTGAAACTAAAATTCAGATACAAATATTAATTAGAAGCTATGACAATTCCCTAGTTCAACAATTATGTAAATGCAAGTATGTCTTCTTCAATATATGTAGAGTAGTAAATATTAACTAAATTTAAAAATACTCTTTAAGAAATATTTTAATTATATTATACATGCCTATTAGGTGATATTACTTTGTGGCACTTTAAAAAGAAAATCTTAACAAATATGGCAATATTGTGTTAACTTTTTACAATATCACGAAAATTATTTTAAAAATATTTATTTGATACATTTCATGCCATATAGCACATTCTTTTCCAAATTATATAAACATAATAATAAATCTATTAAAGTAATATTGTTAGCACTTTTTTAGTTTTAATAATTCCTCCAACCTTACACATGAAGATCATATTGAAAGGATGGGTGGTTCATTTGTGAAGTTTGTTAATTGAATAAGTTCATGGGTATTAAAAAAATAAAATTTACTCAACCACAACTAAAAAAAGTTTCTTTTTTTTTAGTTAGCATATTTTATCTTATTATAATCATTTTTAGAAAACACCCATCTTCAAGGTTCTATAACCTCAAATTATTGGTATAATACATGCCTTTTTATTCTTATAGGATTATGAGACTAAATTATGAGGATAATGCTTAATTTTAACCTTTATTATACATACATAAACTAACCTAGGAATAACTACTCATCACTTATTTTTATTATTTATTTACTTTCAATGTCTATATTTTAAACTTCATCTTGATTGCTCAAGTTAATTAGTATTTGAAGTAGATTGAAATCAACAAATTACACACAAACCACATAAATAGAGAAATACCATCATTTTATTGTATTGTTTGTTTAGAATAATGGAGCTTATAGAGACCAAACCTTTACAAATTTAAAATTCCCCATCAAATACCCTGTTTTCCCTTTTCTCACCTAGAACAATGCATTTGAAATTTGAATTTAAAGGGTAAACTTCCCAAGGTCATAACTCCTCGCTCGTTGCTCGAAATTACTATTGGTGCATGTTTTCGAAAATCTCTAACCTCTAAAAAATCTAGCGAGCGAAGAGTTGTCTCTCAAAGGCCTTCAAAATTGACCTTCAAGTTTTAGTGGTAGGATTTTTACTAGTTTTTTGGTAGGGTCCTCACCTTAAAATTTGCAAATATCCCAAACCGCTAAGTACATTGGGGTGATTATTTTGTCATTAGGTATTTTTTTCCATCCCTAACAACTAAAAAAACTTAGAATATAAAAATAAAACATTACAAATTTTGGATGATGCAAGATCACTCTTACACCACTAGATGCTCCTACATTAGACACCTAGGGTAAATTGAGAAGTGACCTTCACTTATTTGTTGTTGGAGGAAAACCAAGGTGGTAAACCTCTATATTTGACAACCAAGATGAATCTTCAATAGTCCTACCCTTCCACTTAACCAAATATTCTTCATACTGCCAGTTTCTTGTACTTTTTCCAACATGGATGTCCACGATTTCTTCTATCTCTTTCTTCTCTAGAGTAGATTATGGAATATCCCAAATTTTTGTTTTTGGTCCATCATCATTATCCCCTTCATGATATTTTTTCAAGTTAGAAATATTGAACACAGGTGATATTTTAAGACCACTCGACAATTCTACTTCATATGCATTTTTTGAATCTTATTTCTTTATGATCTTGCATGGTCCAAACTTCTTTATTTTTAGCTTGTTATAGGTTTTAGTAGTGTTGTGGCTGATCCACAACACACCCCAAAATTGGGGACCCACCTTTTTTGCATGCTTTCAAAGAAGACCGCAGTGGCCCAGATGCTAAAAAAATCAAAGGAAGAGCAAAATATAGCAAGAAAAAGAAAGTGTCGCGATATCGCGACATGTTGCTCCGTCGCGACCAGAAATGAAAAGTTGTCGCGATATCGCGACATGTTGCTCCGTCGCAGCCAAAAATGAAAAGTTGTCATGATATCGCGACATGTTGCTCCGTCACGGCCGAAAATGAAAAGTTGTCGCGATTTCGCGACATGTTGCTCCGTCATAGCCGAAAATGAAAAGTTGTCACGATTTCGCGACATGTTGCTCCATCGCGGCTAGAAATGAAAAGTTGTCATGATTTCGCGACATGTTGCTCCATCGCGGCTAGAAATGGAAAGTTGTCACGATTTCGTGACATGTCACGTTTTCGTGGCTAAGAGCAGCAGAATGCATCATGAAGAGAAAATGTCACGATATCGCGACGTGTTGTGAAATCGTGGGTCATAGAAGAGAGAGAAAGATAGAATGGAAAATTGTCATGAAATCGTGACATGTCACAAAATCACGGTCAAACCAGTCAAATAGGGCAAGGCACTAAAGTTGTCACGATATCGCGACATGTCACGTTTTCGTGACCTAAAGCAGCAAGATATGCCAAATGAAAAGATGTCACGATTTCATGACAGAAAGTAGCCAAGTGGTACAAAGATGAAAAGCGTCGCGATTTCACGATAGGAAGCAGCCAAGGGGTACGAAGATGAAAAGCATCGTGATTTCATGACAGGAAGCAGCCAAGGGGTACGAAGATGAAAAGCATCATGATTTCATGATAGGAAGCAGCCAAGGGGTACGAAGATGAAAGGCATCATGATTTCATGATAGAAAGCTGCCAAAGTGAAAGGAATGAAAAGGCGTCACGATTTCGTGATAGAAAGCTACCAAAGTGAACAGAATGAAAAAGTGTCACGATTTCATGACATGTCGCGTTTTCGTGGCCAGTAAAGCAAAACACAATGAAAGAGAAAAACGTCACGATTTCACGATAGGTTGCATCTGCACAACCCAAAAGAGAAAAACGTCATGATTTCGTGACAGGTTGCATTTGCTCGGCTGTTGACATAAAAATGTCATGATTTCGTGACATGTCTCATTTTCATGCATGAAGGTGAACAAGGTTGTTGATAGGAAAATGTCACGATATCGCGACATGTCTCATTTTCGCGATGAAAGAAGAAAAGCTAAGCTGCATACATAAAAACGTCGCGATATCACGACATGCTATTTTTGGTCATGATTTACAGGGGGCCATTACGGAACATGCAAAAAAGCATGAAACACGTGGCATAAAGGTGTAAGGGCTACAGAAGCGTTACAGGTCATAGAGAAGATCAAGCGTCTCGATGTCGAACATAAAGTCAAAAACAACGAAAATGCGGGGAAGGTGAAACGAAGCGATCTGGGAGATGAAGCGAAGCGTCACAGGGTGAAACAGAGAGCATTGCCAGAAAGTATAAAAGCAGAAGCACAGATTGGTACAAGGGTCAAAAAACCACTACGGGCAGAGTTGCAGAGCCAAAGGCAATAAGCCATTCTAGGCCTGCTTTTGTGGTGTTTTTCTTCCACTTTGTCTGGATATTTCCTTTACATTGGACTGGGTAGGAAATTGTTGTAAGCAAAGTTGCAGTGTTGAAGGCTAGAGGGCCATTCTGGGCCTGCTTTGAGGTTGTTTTCTTCCATAGATTGGGTTTGGGAAACCAGAGATTCTGTTGTTGTATAATGACCAATTTTTAATACAAAAAATTTAGAGAGTTGCACCTCATTGGCAAGAAAGAAGGAGTTATTTTCTGCATGCAAGATTGAATGTTTATCTTTCCCCTTTTCAGATTTCTAGGCTTATAGGTGAAGTTTAATGCAAGTTCTCTTGGTTGCTTCATGCGAATGTCTAAATCTGAAAATTACAGTTTAAACCCTAGAAACCAGCACCTAACTTACCTGGATTGTGCGAGTTTGCAGGTTCAATAGGTTAGGTTGTATGCAGAAAACCTCATTAGCTTCGGTTTTGTCAAAATAGGATAGCATCATACTGAATGCACTTTTTATTTTTCTTTCACATTTTATTTTCATTTTTTTTCTGCACTTTATTTTTACAGGCATTAAAATAAAAAAATAAAAAAACTAAAAATTCCAAAATCTGAAAATAGAAAATTTCCATTTCAGGGCCAGAATTTCATTTTTAGTTTTATTTTTCATTCATGAGCCGATGATGATATTCCCTTCATGAAAATTCCAATTTCATTGAAGGAGTTATGTTTTATGACATTTCATCAATTTCCATTTTGAAGTTACAGCATGGTCATTTGAGGATCAAATCACATTTGCTTTATTCGGGTTCAATGAACAATCATTACAGTTTCACAGTAAAATAAACCAACATTGCCCCTTGTTTTCAATTACTTGCAACCACTGAGGTGTTCCAAGCATTTTAATTGAATATCTTTATTTGAGATTATTAATACACATATGTAAAATGCTAACATAGCGGAGACCTTGGAGAAGTTATTTGTTTAATTTCTTTGCAAGAGAGGATTTAGAACCCAAATCCTATCGGAGAGTGTGTTTTCACAATCGGGTGAAAATACCACTCAACATATTGGCGCTAGAAGGAGGGTTGGATGGGTTTATTTTAGTGAGATTTAAATTTTTTGTATATTTCATGCCCTACTGATTGTTATCTTTAGTCTTCTAACACCACTCAATAGATTGGCGCTAGAAGGAGGGCATGAAAAGGTTTATTTTATCATGATTTTAGATGCTACAGGTTTATAATTGTTTAAGAGCTTTACATTGCTAAATATTTCAAGTCCATTTGATTAGCATCTTCGGCCTCCTCTAACACCACTCAATAGATTGGCGCTAGAAGGAGGGCCTGAACTGGTTTATTTCATGGTGATTTAAGTGCTATAGGGATTTAAATTTTGAATATTTCATGCCCTGTTAATTGTTATCTTTACTCCTCTAACACTCGGCAGACTGTTAAAAGGAGGGCCTGAATTGGTTTACTTTTTCTATTTATGTTAAACAATTCAGGTATGCTGTATATCATTCTAACGCTTTTTGATTGTTCATACAGAAATAATGTGATTTGATTTAATTTTGAAAATTTTGGTTTTGACTAACAAAGTGTTGTTTCATGCAATTACTTTTCATTTGATTTTAATGAATACATCTCTTAGTTGATGCTAACTTGATTTTTTATACATTGCAAAGTTGAATATTCAACAGATTTGGTTCTAAAGTTACATTCTAAGTTTCACTAATGGCAACATTTGAGGAGCAAATTGTATCCCTAAGAGCTGAAATAGCATCTCTAAGAGAAAGAATGGTATCTACAATGGAGGATCATTATAAGGGTTTGTCTATACATGTGATACCCTATCAAATTCCTAAAATGTTATTGGATTTTTTACGGTGTTTTAATCAAGAGGTGCCACTAGGATACTTGCAAAAACTGCATGTCTACAAGGATACATTATGTCAATTCCAGATTTTCTATGAGGAGGTGGCTTGTAAGTTATTTGCATACATTTTGGATGATAAACCATTCTTTTGGTATAGCCAACTACCCATGGAGGTTAGGACTTCTTGGATACAACTAGAAGCAGCCTATCTTTATCATTTTGGTAATGAGGTTGACTTAGAAATCTTGAAAAATCAGTTTACCTCCATATGTAAGGAGCCTAATGAATCCTTGAGTCAATTCAATGGAAGATTTCGTGAGTTGCACTCCCAAATGTGGGAAAATTTTAACACATTAGAAGAGGAAGCCATGGAAGTATACCTAGGAGCCATACACCCCACACTTGCTTCACTCATTGAGGAAAAAATGAGTGGTTTGTCTCTAGAGAAAATCCATGAGATCTTAGAAGAGATAGAACGACAAGGTCTTGAAGAAGAAAAGGCACAACATGTTCACATGAGAGATTGTCCTTCTAAAGATATTGATGCCAACCTACACCAACCATCAAATATAGCACCCTCCACTCCAATGATATCTAAGGTAAATGATCAAGGGGATGAATTTGAATATCCAAATTTTACAACCACCTTAGATGTAGTCCACGAGGAGGTGCAAATTGCTAAGCCAACATCCGCTAGTGAGGATTATGCAGAAATGATCTCATTCATAGAGATACATGATTATCCGGATGAAGGGGTTCTAAATTCAACAATGTTTGATATATGTGATAGGACGGAACCCACCATAGAATTGAATGAAGTGGTTGAAAGTGAAATGGAAAGAAAATCAATAAATAAATTTGAAGATATGATAGAATTTCACCACTTGTTCTTGGAAGATACTATTGATGAGATGTGTAAAATTAACGATCAAGAAATTCTTCACCCTCCAAATTATGATAAAATTGAATCATGGGTTACTAATTTGGACGATGATAGCCTTACAAATTTGAATTCAAGAAATGACCCACTTTTGGAAATAATTGAACCATCTAAGGAAGGTGAAGATGAATTTGATGAGAAACACATTGATGAATTGGAGGATGTTGAAGAAGTAGTTGAACGTCACCACTTGATTTTGGAAGATGATTATTATGATGCTTGGAAGAAGTGGGAAGACTACACTCTCTCCAAAACTACTAATGAAACTTGTGTGCCAATTGATATACAGGACAACATAATCGCCTACTCAAAGGAAGATATTACAACTCCTGTACAATTTGAGGATGTTTTGGAAGAGGGTTTCAAATCTCATCAAATTTTGGAAGATTATAATGATCCTATTGCCAAGGACAAAGAAGAAAAAGAATTTATGAATGAATCAAAAGATCATGCCACAAACATCATGGAATTTCATGCCATGGATTTGGATGACAATTTTTACAATGGTTGGGGGAGATATGATAATGCATTCTTTTCTCACATCCCTATAGATGAAACTCATATTTCACTTGATATGCAGGATGTTGAAACTTCTACCTCACATGAAGAGATACCATGGATAGTGAACAAAGAATTGGAACCAAATGACAAAGAGATTGATCAATTGGAAGCAACTCAAATGAAGGATCATCAAGATGAGTCATGGGACATACACTTTGACCAAAAATATTTGAGGGTTGAAAAGGATGGGCATGTTTTCAATTGGGTGCCCAATTTTGGTATGTTTGATGAACAAGTAATCAATGAAGAATATGAAGACCATGAGGTAAAAGAGGGAGTTATAAATCCCCATCAAATTTTGGTAAATAAAAATGTTCAAAAGTTAGAATCTAACCTTTTGTGTTCAAACATCCAAGATTTAGGTGAAAATTTGCATGACCATATTTTGAATTTGATTGATGTTTATGATGAAATGTCATTAAAGGTGAATGAAAAACAGGGTATGATTTCTAATCACACCTTTGATAACATTGTTTTAATGAATGAAAAAGAAGTTGATGCACTTGAATTGTTAAATCAAATTCATCAACAATTACTAATTGAATCTAGGGTAAAAACTTTTAATGATCCTAATTTAGTAAATATCCTAGATGCTTGCAAACTGTTACACAAATTTGATTGGCCTACAAATTTGGAAAATAATTTGGCTTTAAAATTTGTAGAAATAGGCTCCTACTTACAAAATTGCATATTTGAAAAAGATAGCCTAATTCTAAATCAAGGATGGAATTATGAAATTGAAATTTTAAAGAATAGACATGATAAAATTGAATATCAATCATTGTCTAATCAATTTGAAAATTTGAATCTCACCTATGAGAATACTAATGGAACTAAATTTAATTGGTGGGGTGAGAGAGGAAAGTTGAAGTGGGTTGCATTGTTTGGTCTAATCTTGTTTTTGTTGGATTCCTACAACATTTGGCATGCATATCATGTTATATTTTTGTTGAAATGTTCTAATCATGTTTGGGATCCAGGAAAGTGATAATCCAAGCTTTGCATCATCTTGTATTATATTGTACATTTGTATATAGATTTTGGTTTTTGGTTTTGGGTTTGTGTTTTCAAGTTTCATTTTGGGATTGCTATTTGGATTAGGATTTAAGTTGTGTGTTTGATTTCCTTTGGACATGTTTGGTTTGTTTATATATAAAAAAAAAAAGAAAAAATTTGAGATGTCAACTTATGCCTAAGATCAGGAGAATATGAAACATTGGAATTGTGTTGTAGAAAGCTCCACAAGTAACACAAACATTTTAAATAATATCGTTTGAATCTTGTGATGCATGAAGTTGTCAGTTTTACACATTATGGTAAAGTAGATGATATATTCCATCCACATTTCAAAAGAAGAAGTGCATTCATATCTCATGTCACATTCCACATTGCATATACATGTCATCTCAAGTTACATTTTCATTTCATGTGCAATCATTGAGAAGGTGTCGAATCCTCTTAGGGTTATTCTATAACATGAAACATATAAAAAAATCCTAAGGTTGGGAACTGATGCCCAAACTATCTTGAACCAAGCACATTCTATGCACATTAAAAGAATATCTTGAGCAAAATGATCAAAACCATACTTGGAAGAAAAGGTGAGGTGAAAAGAATATTTCATGTCTGTCCTATCATGCAACATAATCCTTAAAACAATGGTTTTTACCACTCCCATAAAGCTTAAAGCCTAAAATCAGAGTAGTAAGGATAGGGTTAAATCCTCATCTCACTTAGGTTGAGGATCCAATTCCCCAAAGCTCTGATTTGACCTACATGGAGTAGTAAGGATAGGACATAATTCTCATCTCGCTTAGGTTGAGAATCCGATTCCCCAAAGCTTCCATTTTTCCCATTTCATCATAAAGCTTGGATTGGAAGGATCGTACTACATGTCCTCTGCAAAGGATGGGTAGTCATCCCAAAGGTCCAAGCAATAAAAAGTAAAACTAATTTTTCCCATTTCATCTCAATCTTGGATTGGAAGGATCGTACTACATGTCCTCTACAAAGGATGGGTAGTCATCCCCAAGATCCAAGAAATAAAAGATAATATTTCCCATTTCATCTCAATATTGGATTGGAGGGATCGTACTACATGTCCCTAGCAAGGATGGGTAGTCATCCCAAAGGTCCAAGAAATAAAAAAAAAGAGAATGAATGAAGCCAAGTCATGGATTATGGGGTTAAGTATGCTCATGCGTGGCAACATGTCTTGTCTAAAAGCAAGACCACTGATTGCTCATATGGATAGACTAGCCTGACCATTTCATCCATAACTGGTTAAATCATTTTGTTCAAGATGAGGTAATGAACTCCAAATCAGAATAGTAAGGATAGGGTTAAATTCCCATCTCGCTTAGGTTGGGAATCCTATTCCCCAAAGTTCTGATTTCACTTACACTTGCACATGGGTTCAAGATGGTAGTGACACATAACCAACTTTGGGATCTAATAAATTAATTCAGTATACATATATTTATTTGGCCTTAAGAGGGTTTGATAGTTTTAATATGTTTGTTCATGATATTAGAAGGTTTGAGCCTTTGCAAAGCAGGTTGTTATATCTTTAGCATCTTCATCATACATCAAATCCTGCACAAATCATTCATAGCCTTGCATACAAATCATAAGTGAAACTGACAATGGAATGTTGATCAAGTTCAAGCGATAGGGAATGAAAACACATTGCACACACTAAGCTGATACTTAATGATTCTGATGTTTCATGTATTTCTGATCTATCGGTATTAGTTTATCCTTTATGTGTTGACGCTTGTATCTAAGCTTGTATATTTCAGGTTGGGTTCTCACCAAAATGCTCAGGAGCATTTGATAGCAGAGTCACCATTTGTTGTGGCTGATCCACAACACACCCCAAAATTGGGGACCCACATTTTTTGCATGCTTTCAAAGAAGACCGCAGTGGCCTAGATGCTAAAAAATCAAAGGAAGAGCAAAATATAGCAAGAAAAAGAAAGTGTCGCGATATCGCGACATGTTGCTCCATCACGACCAAAAATGAAAAGTTGTCACGATATCGCGACATGTTGCTCTATCACGACCAAAAATGAAAAGTTGTCGCGATATCGCGACATGTTGCTCCGTCACGGCCAAAAATGAAAAGTTGTCACGATTTCGCGACATGTTGCTCCATCGCGATCGAAAATGAAAAGTTGTCATGATTTCGCGACATGTTGCTCCGTCGTGGCTAGAAATGAAAAGTTGTCACGATTTCGTGACATGTTGCTCCGTCGCGGCTAGAAATGGAAAGTTGTCACGATTTCGTGACATGTCACGTTTTTGTGGCTAAGAGCAGCAGAATGCATCATGAAGAGAAAATGTCATGATATCGTGACGTGTTGTGAAATCACGGGTCATAGAAGAGAGAGAAAGATAGAATGGAAAATTGTCGTGAAATCGTGACATGTCACAAAATCATGGTCAAACCAGTCAAACAGGGCAAGGCACTAAAGTTGTCGCGATATCGCGACATGTCACGTTTTCGTGACCTGAAGCAGCAAGATATGCCAAATGAAAAGATGTCACGATTTCACGACAGAAAGTAGCCAAGTGGTACAAAGATGAAAAGCATCATGATTTTGCGATAGGAAGCAGCCAAGGGGTACGAAGATGAAAAGCGTCATGATTTCATGACAGAAAGCAGCCAAGTGGTACGAAGATGAAAAGCATTGCAATTTTGCAACAGAAAGCAACAGGGGTACGAAGATGAAAGGCATCATGATTTCATGACAGAAAGCTACCAAAGTGAAAGGAATGAAAAGGCATCATGATTTCATGATAGAAAGCTGCCAAAGTGAATAGAATGAAAAAGTGTCACGATTTCGTGACATGTCACATTTTTACGGCCAGTAAAGCAAAACACAGCGAAAGAGAAAAACATCGTCTGCATAACCCGAAAGAGAAAAACAATGCGATTTCATGACAGGTTGCATTTGCTCGGCTGTTGACATAAAAATGTCACGATTTCGTGACATGTCTCATTTTTGTGATGCATGAAGGCGGACAAGGTTGTTGACAGGAAAATGTCGCGATATCGCGACATGTCTCATTTTCGCGGTGAAAGAAGAAAAGCTAAGTTGCATACATAAAAATGTCGCGATATCGCGACATGCTATTTTTGGTCACGATTTATAGGGGGCCGTTATGAAACATGCAGAAAAGCATGGAACACGTGGCATAAAGGTGTAAGGGCTACAGAAGCGTTACAGTTCACAGAGAAGATCAAGCGTCTCGATGTCGAACATAAAGTCAAAAACAATGAAAATGCGAGGAAGGTGAAACGAAGCGATCTGGGAGATGAAGCGAAGCGTCACAGGGTGAAACAGAGAGCATTGCCAGAAAGTATAAAAGCAGAAGCATAGATTGGTACAAGGGTCGAAAAACCACTACGGGCAGAGTTGCAGAGCCAAAGGCAATAAGCCATTCTGGGCCTGCTTTTGTGGTGTTTTTCTTCCACTTTGTCTGGATATTTCCTTTACATTGGACTGGGTAGGAAATTGTTGTAAGCAGAGTTGCAGTGCTGAAGGCTAGAGGGCCATTCTGGGCCTGCTTTGAGGTTGTTTTCTTCCATAGACTGGGTTTGGGAAACCAGAGATTCTGTTGTTGTATAATGACCAATTTTTAATACAAAAAATTCAGAGAGTTGCACCTCATTGGCAAGAAAGAAGGAGTTATTTTCTGCATGCAGGATTGAATGTTTATCTTTCCCCTTTTCAGATTTCTAGGCTTATAGGTGAAGTTTAATGCAAGTTCTCTTGGTTGCTTCATGCGAATGTCTAAATCTGAAAATTACAGTTTAAACCCCAGAAACCAGCACCTAACTTACCTGGATTGTGCGAGTTTGCAGGTTCAATAGGTTAGGTTGTATGCAGAAAACCTCATTAGCTTCGGTTTTGTCAAAATAGGATAGCATCATACTGAATGCACTTTTTATTTTTCTTTCACATTTTATTTTCATTTTTTTTCTGCACTTTATTTTTATAGGCATTAAAATAAAAAAATAAAAAAACTAAAAATTCCAAAATCTGAAAATAGAAAATTTCCATTTCAAGGCCAGAATTTCATTTTTAGTTTTGTTTTTCATTCATGAGCCGATGATGACATTCCCTTCATGAAAATTCCAATTTCATTGAAGGAGTTATGTTTTATGACATTTCATCAATTTCCATTTTGAAGTTACAGCATGGTCATATAAGGACCAAATCACATTTGCTTTATTCGGGTTCAACGAACAATCATTAAAGTTTCACAGTAAAATAAACCAACATTGCCCCTTGTTTTCAGTTACTTGCAACCACTGAGGTGTTCCAAGCATTTTTATTGAATATCTTTATTTGAGATTATTAATACACATATGAAAATGCTAACATAGCGGAGACCTTGGAGAAGTTACTTGTTTAATTTCTTTGCAAGAGAGGATTTAGAACCCAAATCCTATCGGAGAGTGTGTTTTCACAACCGGGTGAAAATACCACTCAACAAGTAGGAAACCTTTCTTTTCTCAAGTGAACCATAAATTCATCTCCTACTTGGAATTTCTGAAATCGCTACTTCTAGTCTTCCTTTATCTTGTATTGAGTGTTCATATTATCAATATGCTTTCTTACTTCTTCATGCAAGCTTTTTAGGCGCTCTACAAAGTTCTCAGCCTCAACACTACTCATTTCTCCTCTATCCATCTTCCTCAACTCAGAAGCATTCCTTGGGCTACTCCCATATAAAATATAGAATGGGGATTTATTAGTAATCTTGTTGATAGAATTATTGTAAGCAAATTCCACCTATGGTAAAACCAAATCCCATCCCTTGGGCTTATCTCCTACCAAGCATCTCAATAGGTTATCCAAACTTCTATTGATCACATCTATTTACCCATCAATCTGTGGGTGGTATGCAAAAATTAATTTCAAATATATCTTCAATTTCTTCCATAAAGTCTTCTAGAAATACCCAATAAACTTGGTATCCCTATCTAAAACAATACTCTTTGGTAGACCATGTAGTTGTACCACCTCTTTGAAAAACAACCCTACAACATGAACTGCATCATTAGTTTTCTAGCAGGGAATGAAATGTGTCATCTTTGAAAACATGTCAACCACCACAAATATGGAGTCATTCCCCCATCTTATTGTAATTGTGTCGAATAGTAGTTCTCACTAATTAGGGCAATGGTTTTATCTCAACCAAAGTATTCAACCAGCCCTCCATTGTGCTTCTTCTTGACTAGATTCTCTCTCATCGAACTCCTTGAAATGCACAATTGGTTTTCTCTAAACAACGTGCAATATTGTATTATAGAATCCAACCATTTAGTTTTTTCCAAAGTAATAGGTTCCAAGAAAGCTCTCCAAGCCTCTACAAAATCCGGATCTTCAGTGTACAAACTCTTAAGTTAATCAAACTCTATAACCTCTACCTTCATTTATGTCAACAAGTTTTACCTTCTACTTAAGGCATCTAAAAATGTATTTAACTTCACACTCCTATGCTTAAATACAAAGGTATAACTCTACAAAAACTCAACCTATTTCAAGTGCCTTTGATTTAGCTTCCCCTGGCTATTAATATATTGCAAGGCCTGATGATCAGTATATAAAACAAAATATTTTGACAACAAATAGTGTCTTCATTTCTTCAAATCCCTAACTATAGCATAAAACTCCAAATCATAGATAAAATGCTTCTTATGAGCATCATTAATATTTTTACTAAAATAGTTAATAGGTTTACCTTCTTGACTCAATACAACTCCTATGTCACTACCACTAGCATCAAAATCTAGCTGAAATACCTTGTTGAAATCTAGAAGTTCCAAAATAGGTTTCTCTATGACCTTATTATTCAACAAATAAAAACTCTTATCTGCTCCTGAAGTCCACTTAAACCCCTTCTTATCCCCTTTCATTGTCTTTGTTAGGGATTCACAAGTACTACTAAAATTTCTAATAATTTTTTTTGTAAAAACTGGCTAGACCATGGAATGATCTTACCTTTGTGATGCTCCTTGGGGTAGGCCATTCAATGATAGACCTCACCTCTTTTGGGTACATTATTAGACCTTCAATTGAGAAGACAAATCCCATATACAACTCCTTTTTCATAAAATTGCACTTCTTAAAATTTATCAGCAGCTACTCCTCCCTCAGCTTCTCAAAAACTCATTGAATATGTAATAGGTGCTCCTCCAAAGTCTTACTACAAATTAAAATGTCATCCAAATAGACAATGATAAATTTTTCTATAAACTCTTTTAATGCCTCATTCATAAGCTGCATAAATTTTCTTGGTGCATTGGTTAGCCCAACTAGCATGACCAATCACTCATACAAATGCTCTTTGGTCTTGAAGGTTGTCTTCCATTCATCTCATTCTATAATACAGATCTAATGATACCCACTCTTCAGATCAATATTTGTGAATTAATTGGCTCCACTCAAATAGTCCATAATGTCATCCATCCTCGATAATGGAAATATGTATTTGATGGTGATCTTGTTAATAGCTTGGAAATTTGTATACATTCTTTATTTCCCATATTTCTTTGGTGCTAGTAATACAGGTACTGCACATGGGCTCAAGATTTCTTGAATTAGTCCCTTTTTTAGTAGCTCTTGTACTTGCCTATTTTGCTCCTCATTTTCTATAGGAGTCATTATATGGGTTGCCTTATTGGGTAAACTAGCTCTTGGTACCAAATATATGTGGTGACTAATATTTGTCACCAGTGATAAACCCTTAGGTACATTATCTGATATAATATCCAAGAATTCTACCAATAGACCTAAGACTTTTGTTGGGATATCTACACATTGTTCGTACTTAACTCTAGGAATAAATGCATAGACATATGCTCATGCTTTAGAGCATCTAAAAAATTTCTACCATCAACTAAATAGATTTTGGTATTGTTACATATATTTTCATATATCTCCTTCAGGGGCTTCAGCTTGTGGTTCACTCCATCCATTTTTAGGGAGTAAGTTTTGGCATACCCATAATGTATTGCACACCGATAAAACTAACATGGTCTTCCCAAAAAACAAATGGTAATCCTCCATAGGCAGGATGTCACACATCACCTCATCATGATAATTCCCAATATTGAACTTTACCAAACATTGCTCATTGACTAAAGCCTTATGGTATTTTTGCAACCATGCAATTCGATATGGATGTGGTGCCTCCTTCTCTCTAACTGTAACTTGGTATCCATACCTTCTGAAACTAGGTTATCAGTGCTACAATTATCAATGATAATATTACACACCTTACCTGCACATTTACACCTTGTGTGAAATAGAATCTTTCTCTAATATGGATCTTTCTCCTCATTTAGCAAGGCTCTCCTTATGACTAGAACTTCTCCTCTTTATGCTTCTTCAGAGTGCCCAGATTCAACACCTTCATCTACAATAGCAACTTGGGCATTACCTTCAAGTCTCTTATTAGATCCCTCTTAGTGTTGTGGGCACTCGTATGCTTTTTATCCTTCTTCTCTACACTGGAAATAGGTTTCATGAAATCCTTCTCTTCTAGGCCCTCATCCAGACCTTCATATTCCTCTTTGGTAGCCATTATTCTTCTCATAGGGGTAGTAAGTATTCTCCCCTTTTTGGTCTTTATTATTGCTTACTTCTCCATTCTTATTTTGGTCCGCATTTTGCCCTGCATTTATTCTCCCACTAGTTCTTCCACCATGATCTCTTCCTATTTGTTTGATTTCAAACCTCCTGTTCAAATTCTCTTCAACCTTCAAGGTACAATGCTAAGCATATTCTATGGTGGTCATCCAAACTAGACTTAGCTCCTCTTGAATACTTACTCTCAACCCATTTATATAATGAGCTACCTTCTCCTTGTTGGCCTCAGAATGACCTGTTCTAATTCAAATCTTGTAGAACTCTTCTATGTATTCTTTGATAGAATTTCTTGACAACCTCAAACCCTGCATTTTATTTAGTAGATCCAACTTGTAATCATCTAGAATGAACTATCTCTTCAATTTTTACACCATACACTCCCACCTTGTTATCATTTCTTTCCTTCTTCTATTTATGTCCAACTGTAATATCTTCCAATACATATTAGCATGAACCTTTGGCTTTGTTTTAGCAAATTTTACCCTCTTATAATCTTCCACCTCCTCATACTCAAAATATTTTTTCATATCATTGATCTAGTCAATTAATTCTTCTCAGTTAAGATTTTTAGAATACGTAGAAATATCAAACTTCAGTATATTTCCAATCTGCGATATGGCCTTATACAATTTTTCTTGCATAGGATCTACTACCTCTTATTCTTCCTTGAATTGGACCTCTTCTTCTTCAGCTTCATATTCACTCGCATATTCTCTCCTTGGCTCAATATCTCTATGTAGCTCCTCTTGCAAAGCTTGAACTTGCCTATGCAAAGCTCTAAATCCTCTTCTAGCACCTTAACATTTCTCCCACCACCATGGTTTCTTCATGTGGGTATTCTGCTCATGTTTCTCACAAACCCTAACCACAAATATTGGTGCAAACTACCTCACGTTCGGTGATCTATCTACACACTCAAGAACTCTATCTCTGATACCATTTGAAGCAGATTGGAATCAACAAAACACACACAAACCATAAAAATAGATAAATGCCATCATTTTATTGTATTCTTTGCTTAGCATAATGGATATTACAGAGACCATCCCTCTAAAAATTAAAAAAAATTCTTTGAATACCCTATTTTCCCATTTCCCACCTAGAACAATGCATTTGAAATATAAATTTTAGGGGTAAACTTCCCGAGGTCATAACTCCTCGCTCGTTGCTTGAAATGACTATTGGTGCATGTTTTCGGAAAGCTCTTTAAGGGTTTTGCAGCCCAAGAAAAGAAATTACAACCATTTTTAGCCCTCTACGAGGCCTCTAAGGCCTTCAAAATTGACCTTCAAGTTTTAGTGGTAGGATTTTCACTAGTTTTTGGTAGGGTCCTCACCTTAAAATTTGTATATCTCCCAAACCGCTCAGGATATTAGGGTGATTCTTTCGTCTTTAGGTCTGATTTTCCATCCCCTAACAACTAAATAAACTTAGAACATAAAAATAAAATATTACAAATTTTGGATGATGCAAGATCACTCTTACACCACTGGATGCTCCTGCATTAGTATTCTAGGTATGGAAGAGCATTTATTTTATGTAGATAGAAAATATATATTGATCTATTACTTTATAAAATTCAATATTATTATAACATAGATCATCCCTTGAAATTAGGGTGGAGTTGAACTCAAAATGTACTTGTAAAAAATGGTGAATCCTAATAAAAATCAATGTGAATCATGGTGAATCCTAAGAAAATAAAATAAATAAACTTTACACCAAAATTTGGAGCATTTTAAGCCCTAAAAATTAAGTTCATATTTGGGATAAATTTTGACCTATTAAATCATCTTATAACTTCATGAAAACACCACCATTAGATGAGGCTCAAAATAAACTTTCCAACGAGTACAAATATACCTATGTTTGGATATATATTGTGGCAAATTGACCCTAAGAAAAAATTAGTCATGAAAAATTTAGGCAAATGGGCCGACGTCAAGGGTCCTCATATTTGCCAATTTCCAATTTCAGAAATCCTAATATTCACCCAATTTGTGAATATTCACCACTATGCATAACCTTACTTGAAATTGTGCTAAACATTTTTTTAAAAATGTTTCATCAACAAATCTATTTTTAAGGTCCGATTATATCAATTAAACAAAATAATATGATCCAAAAAAATAAACATGAAATAGTGATTTAAGTTATCATATATTATTATTACCATACTAATAATTAAATTCTAGGAGCTCTACTAAGAAGGAACAAAAATTTGGTAGTTGATATACACAACTTTGTATGTTTCCTTTCCAAGATATATAGGATCCAATAAAAATTTTAAGATAGGAAAACAAATGTTGAACATGGTTTAAGTTATAAACATATTCATTCAAAATTTTATCTATATCTATAATTATTGAGTTTAAAAATATCCATTATAAAATATCTTAATGTGGTTGCTCTAGTAAGCTCGACTATTTTATTTTAGGATATGTTACAAAATATTTTTAACCAAAACAAGTCTAACCTTTACATTAATTTATAAGCATAGACTTTCTTTATGATTGATAGGTTGTTGTATCTAATTCTATTTAAACTTTCTCTAAGAGCATCATTACATTTACAAATTTTTTATAGAGTTGATATGGATGAACTATGCATAAATAGGAATCCCATGCATCAAGAAACATGATATAAATTTATATAGTTATAATTAAACCCATATGAAAGTATGTCTTGATTGCTTCCATTATTTATATGAATAAAGAAAAACATAATAATAAAAAAAATTGAATGACCTATTGAACAATTATACATTATATGTATGCATTAATAAATAATGTTATGCATATGAAATATTGAGTAGCTGGCTTTTAGATAAAAAATAAAACTATAAAAATATAAGCATGATATAGGGTTTTGTCAAGTAATGTTGTTTTCATATAAGTTGATATATATATATATATTGAAGGATTTAAGCACCTGATAAGACCATGTTATATTAAGAAAATTTATTACAAAAGCAATATTCCTTGTACATACCTTCATACTTTAAGTTGTATTATGAAATTCATAAGCATTCTCTATGCCTATTGAATTCCTTTATTTTTATTTTTTAAGGTGATATTTCATTGCCCTTGAGATACCCTTTTTTATTATAAGAAAAATATTATAAGTCAACCATGGGTTTTATGATAGGATTATTCATGAAATTTAAGATATTTCTTATTCTTTATGGGTTTCAATGATGAAATTTGAATTTGTGCACTATGCATTTAAGGATTCAAGATAATATCTTATGATATACAATCAAAGGGTCTTTACCCTTGAATTTTTATGGTTATTTCCACAAGTTTATCTACTCTATGCCATGAAAGGGGTTTCTCCAAGGATTTTCCATAATTTATCTATGGTGTTCTTTTATGGGGTTTGTTTATAATGAGAAAATAGAAACAACTTTAATGAAAATTTATTTATTTTTTTGTTCGTTAAAAAATATTAATTAAAAGTGGGTTTTGAAAGGAGCCCTGAAACCTTATTACATACACATAACAAATGGTAGCCCACGAGGGGAAAACTAACCTTACAAGGAAACAAAAAACCAAACATGAATATCCCATGGGGATCATCCTCATTGAACAAAAATGACGAACAAGGGTGGTCCCAAGAGGAAGACCCCACAAACTAGAGGACTACAACTTTATTTCCATTATTTATGTTTAGAGAATCATCAACATCCTTGAAGATAGTCTTTATGTGACCATGAACTTCATCCAACATCTTCTCTTCCTGATTATAAAGTGTCCATGCTACCTTGAATAAGTTGTCAATCACTAACAAGATGGCCACCGAGATAGTGATGTGAATGAGGATAGAGCTACAAAGAACAATAGTAGAAGGATCAGTGCACTTCAATATTGGATCCTTAGGATAAATTAGCTCACTGGTATTTACAGGTGAAGGCATATCCATCTTCAATTTATTTAGGCTAGGAGAAGCATAGATGAAAGATTGATATAGGAGCATCCAGTGGTATAAGGGCAATATTGCATCACAAAAAACAATATTTAGACATATATATTTAGACCTATATGTTTAGACCCATATATTTTTATACCTATATGTTTAGACCTATATGTTTATACCCATATATGTTTAGAACCATATGTCTAGACCTATATATGTTTAAACCCATGTGTTTAGAACCATATTTTTAGACCCATATATGTTTATAACCATATGTTTAGACCCATATATTTAGACCCATGTGTTTAGACCCGTATTTTTAGACCCATATGTTGAAAATTTAAATTTCAAAGGAATAAATTCCTAGGTGGGAAAAGGGGAGTTAAAATTTCTAGAATATTCTTTGGAAGTTATTAAAGGAATAATAGGGATCACCAAAAGGTATTCCGGTATCACATATGATGGCTTCAATTTGGAGATCTCAAATATTTGTAATAAAATCAGCCTTATGATCATACATTGTAATTTATGATTATGTTTTATTGAAGAAATATTTTATGTGGGATTTATGTTAAATTTTTCTAGGATTTTGAGTACTATGCAAGTTTTGGATGGAGTAGCCCTTCACCAAGTGGTATCAAAGTAGGAGATCCTAAGTGTGTGAACATATCACTGAATGTAAGGTACTTTACACCATGATGTGTGTTTATGGGTTGTGATTAAAGTTATCAGAATGCCTACATAAAGAAACTATGATGGTGGGAGAAATATTATGGTACCAAAAGAGGATTTTAGAGCTCTACAGAGATAAATTCAAGCACTACAAGAGGAGCTATGTAGAGGGTTTGAACCAGTAAAAGAAGATGAAAGTGAATATGAAGTTGAAGAAGAAGCCAAATTCAAAGAAGAAGAGGATGTTGTAGATCCTGTACAAGTAAGATTATTTAAAGCCATCTTCAAGATTAGAAAAATACCAAATATTGATGTTTCTATATTTTCTAGGAATATTAACCCATAATATTTAATCGATTGGATCAATGATATGGAGAAGTACTTTGAGTATGACGAGGTGGAAGATCTTGAGAGGGTCAAATTTGCAAAGACCAAAATTAAGGGTCACACTAATATTTAATGGAAGGAAGTACAACTAGATATAAATATAAGAGGAATATAAAGAATAACAAGATGAAATCATATGGTGGAAAAGTTAAAGAGACAGTTTATTCTAGTTGACTATAAGTTATATCTAATGAAGAAAATATAGGGTTTGAGGTAGAGAGATAAATATGTCAAAGAGTATTCAGAAGAGTTCTACAAGATCATGATCATAACAGGTCATTCTAATACCATCAAGGAGAAGGTATCCCATTATTTAAATGGATTGAATCCAAGTATTCAAGAGGAACTAAGTTTTGTCAAAATGACTACCATAGAAGATGCTTATCAGTTTTCCCTAAATGTAGAAGAGAAGCTGGATAGAATATTTGAAAGTAAGTAAAGAGAAAGAGGTCATGGTGGAAGGACTGGTGGAGGACCATATGAAGAAAAAAATTAAGATCAAAAGGAGGATGGAGAAGCTAGAAGAAATCATAACTAGAAAGGGGATAATGCCTACTATACCCATGAGAGAAATAAAGGTGACCAAAGAGGAAGAGGAAGATTCAAACAAGGACATGAAAGAGGAGGATTTTGTCGAACCTGTTTCCAATGTGGAGAATAAGAACATCAAATATACGAGTGTCCACAACATCAAGGAAGGATGAATAGGAAACCTAAATATAATGCACAAGTTTCTTATGTAGATGAAGATGTTGAATCTAAGTATTCTAAAGAGGTAGAGAGAGGAGAAGTTATTATTGCAATGAGAGACTTACTAAATAATATGAAAGATCCATTTTAGAGGAGGAGTTTATTTTTTTCAAGGTGCAAATGTGAAGGTAAAGTTTATAATGTTATCATTGATAATGGCAGCATTGATAATTTAGTCTTAGAGAAAATGGTTAACAAATTACAATTGGAGAGAAGAAGGCATCCACATACATATCGAATTGCATAGTTACATAAGGACCATGGAGCTTTAGCCAATGAATAATTTTTAGTGAAGTTTAATATTGGGGGTTACCATGATGAGTTACCATGTGATATCATGCCTATGGATGCTTTTCATATGCTATTGGGGAGGCTTTGGCATTTTGATTGACATACAGTACATGATGGATATGCCAACACTTATTCCTTAACAAAGGAAGGAGTTCACCACAAGTTGAAGCCCTTGAAGGATGTGGAAAAAAAGGTATGTAGTAGTGCAAGAATGTTTTTGGTTGATGGTAGAATTTTTCTAGATAGTATGAAGCATGAGCATATGTGTTATGCATTGATTCCTAGGGTTAATGAGAAAAAATATGAAGATATACCTATAAAAGTCTTAGATCTATTGGGATAATTCCAAGATATTGTATCATACAAAGTACCTAAAGGTTTTCCATTAGTGAGGAAGATTAGTCACCAGATGGATTTGATACTAGGAGCCAGTTTACCAATTAAGGCAGCCCATAGAATGATTCTCACAAATAATGAGGAATTGAATAGATAAGTTAAAGAACTATTGAATAAAGGATTGATTCATGAGAGTTTGAGTATATGTGCAATACCTGTTGTACATGAATCAATATTTGTGGTGGTTAACAAGTTTTCTAAGATGGCATATTTAATTTCCTACTAGAAAACCAATGATTCTAATTATAATATGAATACTTAGTACAAGGCAAATGCAGACCAAAAGTGGAGGTTTAAGGAATTCCAGGCTGAATATGAAGTTACAGTTCAACTAAGAAAATAAATATTTCCTGTTAAAACATATAAAAAGCTAAAATGAAAAAGTATGAACCATGTAGGATCATAAAGAAATATGGCTCAAGAAATGCATATGAGGTGGAATTACCAAGTGGAATTAGCATTTCACCTATGTTCAATATTTCTAACTTGACAGAGTATCATGAAGGAGACTATGACGATGGACCAGTAGAAGAACGGTGGAATATTCTAGCATCTAATCTGGTGAAAGAAGAGATAGAATAAATCTTGGATAGTCATATAGGTAGAAGTACAATAAATAGTCAGTATGAAGAATATTTGGTTAAGTGGAAATGAATATCTCTTGAAGATTCATCATGGTTGTCTAAGGCATAGAGTGACCATCTTGTTTTTCTTCAACACTAGATAAGTGAAGGTCCCTTCTCAATTTACCCTGGGTGTATGATTTAGGAGAAGGGTAAACTTGCATCACCAAAAAATATATATGTTTAGACATATATGTTTAGACCCATATGTTTAGACCTATATGTTTAGACCCATCTGTTTAGACCCATATATGTTTAAACACATATTTTTAGACCTATATTTTTAGACCCATATGTTTAGACCCATATATATTTAGACCCATGTGTTTAGACCCATATGTTTAGAACCATATTTTTACACCAATATGTTTAGACCCATGTGTTTATACCCATATATTTAGATTCATATGTTGAAAATTTAAATTTCAGAGGAATAACTTCCTGGGTGGGAAAATAGGAGTTACACTTTCTAGAATGTTGTTTGGGAGTTATTAAATGGGGAACAAGGATCACCAAAAGGTAATATGGTATCACAGTTCATGGCTTAAATTTGGAGATCTCTAGTCTTTCTAATAAAATCGACCTTATGGTCGTACATTGTAATTTTTTATTCTTTTTTATTGAATAAATATTTTATGTGGGGTTTCTATTGAATTTTTCTATGATTTTGAGTACTGTGTGAGTGTTGGGTGGAATAGCGCTTCACCAAATATGGTATGTAATTTTGTAAAATCATGGATGAATAGTGTTTGATGTGCCTGCACTTGAACTCAAACTTAGCATACAGAGATCCTTATTTGAGCTCAGACTCAAGGGTTTTATTTAGGGTAGAAGGGGAGGAAAATTTGGGGTTGTTATCATCACTAGGGACCTTGTGGATCAAATTTTCATGGCTATTACTTTTAGTGGGTTTAATAGGGGTAGGGCGATTAGATATTTTGGGGGGATTGGAAGGGGCGAGGTAGGTAGAGATCACAACTTTCTTGGAGTAAAAATCAAGGGTATGCTTATACAAGATAAGATGTAGGTTCCAATGGATGATATGGGACGATTTTCCACTCCTAATATTTTTTATGGATAGCTCAAGTAACCTGAATAGATAATCAAGGATGTTAATATTTTTATTCCCCTAAGGTGGTTCATGAAAGCTATATGGAAACTATGGAGGGGGATATCAATTTTGTTGATGGTAAAAAATTGTAATATTGGAATCATAACATGATCCTAGGAGCTAGGAAGGTAAGCTCTATTAATTCCACCATCAACCACAACTGGGTCCTTATCTTTATTAGCAAGGAACTCCTCCACCCCCATAGTGTTCTTGTTACACCTGATGGTTTTACCATCAATCGGGAAGCCTGTAACCTCATCCAACATGAAAACATCAATAAAGAAGTTGAGGTCCCTAACAGTAACTTGGTTCCCATTCTAGGAGTTGATAATTTTATCAAAAACTTCATCATCATTTATAGAAAACTTCTTTAGTAAGGGTAAACAATTTTGGCTCCTTCAAATCTCGTCAACAATGGGGTTAAGCTAAAGCAAATAGGGCTCAAGCAAGGCCATGGTGGGATAGGTATGGTATTTTGGAAACCTAAAGCAAGGGCTAAGGATGTTTGGGTAAGTGGTGTGGTTTGACCTTTCACAATGATAGGGAATAAAAGGATGATCATCTCACATGTTGAAGAAGGTGGTTAAATATTTGCTAGGGACCATTGCTTATTTTAAAGTATGATGATGCTTGGAACATGTGCCAACCATAAAAAGCTAATTTTTGTATTGGGAAGGAGCTAAGGGAGCAGGGTTGCTTATGGTGGCATGGGATGAAACACCATTTTGAAAATGAACAACCCTCAATGTGTTGAATCTACCAAATATTCTTGAGGTGGCACAAATGATCACACTGGGAGACTCGAGCAATATCTTAAGGCCATGCATATGAGAGGTAATTCAGCCGTAATAAACTAAGGAGATACAAATTATCATATTTGAGTGATAAAACAAATTTTGAAGGTCAAGATCGTCAAATTTGATTCGATCAAAATGGTCATGACAGGTAATGATGATCGCATCAAGGAAATCAAGTAAGATCTAGAGGCTAGACATGTGAAGGGGAAGGTGCTAAATATGAGAGGTTTCTAGGAAGTAGAAGGAGGTAAGGTAGGGTAGGGTTGCACTTGGATGGTATAAATGTGGTGGATGGTGGGGTAGGGTAGGGGGTAACAAGGAAAGAGAAAAGGAGGGGTGAGGTTGACCAGGTGGACCAGTTGGGCATATGGGATGTAGGGTAGGGGAAGGGGTAGAAAATATGTTGTGAGGGTAGTGATCATGGTAAGTTTTTGGGGATTATTGGGATTCAAAGGACCTGAGGAAGGGGATAGGTGGCAGGTTTCAACAGGGTCATGACCAATCACAAGCTACCACATTAGTAAGGGGTTAGGAAAAATTAGTGTGCCAAATACTGAGGGACTACTACATGGGGTGATTAATGAGGAATTCAACCACCCTATTGTCTTCCATAAACATATTTTTGACTATTTTATCTAGGTAGATGAAGAGGTATCTCTTAAATTCAGATATTATGTTGTTGACTTTCCAATTAGAAGCCCTACTATTTTTTATGTAGTTGATGAAATTTAGGAAATCACCCTCAATAATAAGCTTGCAAAGGAGGTTTATTATAATAGAAAGACCATGGAAAAGATATTTAGTGTCAGTAAAATTACTGGTGATGGTTCCAAGGTTTTCTACATAGGCTAAGATGATTTTGTCGTAGTGATTTCTAACAACACCCCCACCACCAACCAATCAAGGATTGTTTTAGAGGAGCCATCAAAGTTTAGATTTAGCAAACCTTTCAAAGGGTCCACTTGGAATTGGATATATTATTGGTTTTAATGGGTTATATAAAGGGGTCCATGGAAATATTGAGGAAAAAGTCTACGGTGGACTCAATTCCAAGGTCCAGGATTAGAGCAAGATCACAGGTAAGCATTTTTAGTGGTAAAATAGAGGATTATGTTACCAATAGAGGTAGGATCTCTAGACAAATTGGAGAATGCTCGATTATTGCACTCAAGCTAGATTTACCATAGGAAATGGTGCAAGCACATGGAATTGAGAGATTTTATTCTAGAGTTTCTAAAGGGATTGGGCCACTAAGTGAAAAGGTCAACCACACAACTAGGGCAAGTCCAAGAAATGTTGAAAGTGTTGAGGATGAAGCTAAGGACTGATTTAGATAAAGATCACTCTAGAAAGGGATGATGCATAGACTCCCATACAAGCTTATAGAGGATGAAAATTTAATTTCAAAAATTAGGTATAAATCAATTTTTTTGGAAATGAGGGAAAATTTTGTTTGAATTAAAAAAAAGTGGGGGGGATTTTTGGTTGGATAGCCCCTCTTACTTTGGTGGCTTTAAGTTCTCTTCTCTCTGATATAAAAAGAGGTTTTGGATTATATGTAGTTTTGAGCATTATGGTTCAGATTTCATTCTCTAGATTAGGACTAGTTTCTAGGGGTGCTACAAGGGTTAGATTTGGGTTTTTCTCAATTGATGTGGAAGCCAGGGTTTTAGGAATAGTCAGTTGGTTTTTCCTAGCATACTTGATTATATCTTTTCTAGCTTTTAGATCCAGATTTATCTATTTCTGAGAATGGTTGACAACTAGTTTCATGGATTGTTTCAAATATTTTTTGGAATTTCTAGGTGGATCCTCTAGAAGGTTTTTTTAATTCTAGGTGATTTTTCTTTGGGCAAGAAGCCTGTTTCAAAATTCTTTCAAATTTTTAGAAGAAAACCTAGTCACATATTTTACTGGAGTGGATGACAACCAAATTTTTGGCTCTCCTTAATTTTCTAGGTGGGAAGCCTATTTCAAAATTTGGATTTAAATTTTTAGGTAGAATTAAGATACAAAGGTTTATTTGGGTAGTAGTTTGTCTAAGTAGTTGTTGACCTCCTCCTTGGGCTCTATGCTCTTATTTTTAGTAGCTTGTTGTTTTTTAATCTTGGGATATCCTTTTGGTTCCTTTTAGAGTTGAGCCTCTTATTATCTTTGGATATTTAGTTGTGGTTTTTGGGAGTTTATTCTTGAGATTTTTTTTAGAACTTCTTCTATGTTTTATTAAGATATGTACTTTTGATATATTTTTATTTGTAAAAGGTTTGGGATCCTTTTAAAACCCCTATTTACCACCAAATAAAAGAAAATATCTCTATATATATGTATGTGTGGGGGTGTGTTATTATCCTCTATATCTAGTTATCTTCCTCTTTCAATCACTCAAACTTATGAGGAATGATAGTTTAATCCTCAAACATCTCACTTGGTTCATGATATTAGGGTAGCTAGCTTGCACAAACTAAGTTTCTATTGGTCTAATGGAATTTTGGAAAATAAGGATAAAATTATCTAACTTAATACTTCTAGGTCAAGAAAAACACCCTTTAAAAATTACACATCTCTCCTTTAATAGGTTATTAAGGGCTTCCCAAAACCTATAAATGAGTCAAGTCCAAAATTTTTATTTTTTGAAAGGAAAAGAAATTAAATATTGATTATTTTATTATATAATGTGAAGTATTCAATAGGATGAGTATGAAATAGTCAAGAATATTGTAATCTTACATCTCCTTCCACTTCTCGATTTCTAGTAGGAACACATATCTATTATCTTAGTTGAGGGCCTTCCTCAATAAGAGGGTAAAATAATGATATTTGTGGTTGTGGATTGCCTCTCCAAGTATGTTAACATTTGTGTATTACAACAACCATCTATTGCTAGAAAAGTGGCTAAGGAATTCATCAATTCTATCTTTTAAATAAATAGTATGCTCAATTTTATAAGTATAATTTAGAACTATTTATTCACATCATTGGTTCCTAGCTTAGCATGGGTTATTTCTACTATCCTCAAACTGATCAATAAACAAAAATTATTAACAACTATGTGACCACATATTTGAGATGGTTTGACCAATAAAAGTAATATCAATGATTTAAATGGATTTCCTTAGTAGAGGAGAGGTGCAATTATAAAAATTTTAAAGTAGAAATTAAAAAAAAAAAAATAGTTTTTCATTTATTTAACTTTTTTTTAAATTAGATTTTTGTAATGTATATTTATATAATATATCTAATTATAAATTTAATATTCAACTAAAAAAATTATATATATTTAAGTAATATTTGTATGACCTAATATTTATCACACATTTTTTAAAATCTTATATATTGTTTTGAATTAACACTTTTTGAACTATATAAAATACATATAATTTTAAACTCTATAATTTATAATTTACAAGTTTATGTTTAAATTGATCTTATTACGATATAATTGATATGTGATAAAAAACACATTATCATATTGGTATGATGTAGTTCATACATGATAAAAATCATTATATGATTGGTGAGAACAAGAATCTTTTTTTTTTACTAATATTTTTTTTCTAGCTAAGGAAGTATTTCAACATTATTCAAGGTCACATCAAGCTTTACAACTACTTATAATTTTAGTTAATAAAACAATTTTAAAATTAAAATCCCATGTATTTTCCATCAATACACAAAAATATACATAATATATATAAAATAATTTATTTGGGTGTAACTCAAAAATTCCTATTTAGTGCACTCTAATGGAATCAGTAAAATAATATTTTATTGGATAATCACTTCCATGCAAATCAAATTATGCATTATAATAAATACAACATTATTTGAATGTTGCATTGTCAAGAATTACAAAACCAACATGCTTATAATTAATATAGGATACCATTATATTTATCAAGAATTACAAAACCAACATGCTTATTATTAAGATAGGAGACCATTATATTTACATGCCTTTGTTCTTCTACAAAATGTTGTTAGATGTTTTTTATTTTGAGTTCAATAATTTTCATGATACTCATTAAAATTCTCAATGACTTCAATTATGATATTTGGATCATCATCCTTACTATGCACTTGATAATGAGTTGCTTGATCTCCTTGATTGGATTCTTCTATAATGCTTTGATATAGGGGAATTTAACTTTTCCTTTGCAATCTACCATTACTAAATTTATGGTGATGAGTGTATCTCCTTGGATGTATTATTCTAGAATACTTACATCCATGGGGGAATTCAACTTCTATCTTAATTCATACTTCTCCATATATTTTCAAAAGTACTAACCATCTATGGTTTGAGAGGACAATATTATTCTCAATTCTCCACTACCATCATTATTTCATTGACGCGGTCTTACATTTTTAAAACTCTAACTTGTGGATGACTTATGCTAACACTATATATATCTAAATTATCCATCCTACATATGTTTTGTTATCAAATTTCTCAATAATTGACATGGAGAAGAATATTCTTTCCTGTTTTAATTTGTATTATTTTATTTTAGAACCATTAACTAATATGAACATTCACCCTTAGAATTTACAAGAGAGCTATAGTTAACAAAAACATAATTCTATATTCAAATACTTTTAATATGATTGAAAAATAATTATATATTTATAATTTTGTTAATTGATTATATGAAATTAAAATAAGCCCCATGTATCTATATTATCATGTTACAAGACCATGTTATCATAATATTTCAATAAACCATATTGTAATAGATAATTTTATCATGAAAATATCAATTATAATAAATTTAACTCAATTATATTCATAAAATTGCATACCATTTACTATTACTCTACAATACTTTAAATAATTATATATTTAGAAACTTATATATATTTCAGGGTTATGCATAATGGGTCAGCCCCAAAATGTATTTATAAAAATTTGGCAAATCAATTTCAAAATCTAGGTGAATAGTGTCCAAAAGCATGTAGAAGGTTCACTATTATTAGGGGTAATGTTGGAAATTTAAACTTAAAATAGTCAAATTATTATAAAATTAGTGCCCCCAAAAAAAAAAATTGCCCCCAAATTTCTCTGCCCTGGTCAAGGGTCCCAAATATTAGCCAATTTCAAATTTCAAAAATCCTAATTTTAGCCAATTTGGCAATAAATAGCCTCAACGCATAACCTGGATATAGTTACTTCTAGGCTTCTTAAAGTGATTTAGAGATCTTGGTAGCATTATGAGTGTTTTACATTCACTACGAAGAGGTCAAGCATTCAAGTCACCTTCATAGTTGATAATTTCCCCTATAGTTTTCTCAATACTCTACAATGCATGGTACTTTGTGAATTTTTTCATAACTAAATGGAATTATGGATTAAAAAATGGCTTCACAAAATATATTTCATACTCAAATTAAAGTCTTTGTAAAATTTCTTCATGATAAAATAAAATTATGAAATAAAAAATACTATAAAGTACTTTTTGTAACCAAACTAAATTATGAAATAAAAATGCTCAATGAAATGTCTTCAATAACCAAAAAGAATTGTGAAATATAAAATATTTTATGAAGTGTCTTTAAATATAAAATAAATTCTAGATATAAGAAAGGCTTTGTCAAGTATTTTATATAACCAATGGAAATTATGAAATCTCGAGGAAGGAAATAAAGAAAAAATTCATGAAGTATCTTCCATAACTAAATAGAATCCCCTAAATCATTCCCGACAACCAAAAAAGAAATAAATTTATGGCATATGCAAATGAGGCTAGTCATATATGACATCATAGAATTTGGCATCTTGGTTATGAGTCATTCATGTACATGAGTAGTCAGAGCTTCCACCCATTTTTTTCCCTACTTCTTTCACATAATTTGAAGCATAAAATACTTAAAAGATATAGTTTAAAAGAACCATTTTATTTTATGTTGGGTTGCTGAAATATGTTAGATATAACTATATAATATAATTATGCAAGCCTTTTTAAGCAATATACATAAAATGTTAAATCAAATAAATAAATTTTAATTTTAAAAATTCATACGAATCTCAAAAGTTACTTCTTTTTAATTTAGACTTGAAACATTTTCATGAAACTATCACTCTTAAAATTTTCTTGTTAACTAAATCAATATACATGTCGTGCATGCTTTAAACCAATACTAATAAAAAAATATTAGCATTTTTATGTATATGTTATAATAAAAAACATTACAAAATTTAAAATAATTTAGTAAACACCATAAAATTTATTAAATAAGAGATTAAAAATTAAGTAATTTTATTTAAATATTTTAATTAAGTAAAAAGAGCCTTCACATTTCCTCATCTTGTATACAACACTTTACACATAAAATTAAAGTTGGATCTAAAGATATGTCTCAGTTAAAATTAATTAATTAAAAAATAAAAAATAAAAGTGGACATAGAAAAGGGCTTTCAAAGATTTCATTTTATTGTTTTGGTGAAAATTAAAAGAAGGAACATAAGTTAGTGCTTTCTTTCTTTTAATTATATTTTTCTAAATGCTAGAAAAAGAGATCCCATATACAACACTTTACAAACAACAGTAAATTTGAATCCAAAGATATTTCTCAGCTAGAATTTTAAAAAATAACATAATTTAGGGCTTTCAAATAATTTTTTTAAACTAAACTTTAAAGAACAAACATAAGTTAGCACTTTATTTCTCCTTAAATATGTTTTGACAATGTATAGAAAAATAGATGATAGCATGTCCATCAACTTGTAAAATGAAATAAGAGATAGAGAGAGAAATGGAGATACAATCCTAATATAAATGAGAGAATATAATCTAGCTAAGGATGACCTTATCAAACAACAAGGTATCAACTCAACATATGACTACCATATGCATGGTAATCATACATACAGTCAATGTTTCAAGATAGTAAAGCATAATTTGATGATGATATTGTCTTATGATGGTAGTCCTATAAGACAACAACATCTTGGAAATATCTCATTGCACAATATGGTGATGGCAAAAATGGAAATACTTTGATATGACAAGATCTCAAGATGATAGTTCTACTAGATGACTCTTCCATATTATGAAGGTAAGATCCTAAAAATGGTGAGGTGGAATTATAGTCTTAGAAACTAATCAAGATGATAGTCATACAATACTTCATACAATTTTAAATTATGTTATCTTCTACTATAGTCCTAAGATAAAACTATTTTTAATAGCATGTGGGTTCAACATATTTTATCACACAATCCTTAGTGTCGGTACTCAATATTCTAGTATAGTGTTTGCCTATTCTAATAGTCCAAGTTGTTACCTTCCTTTAGATTCTTGTGAAAGCCTATATATTTGCATACACAAGTTGGAATGAAATTTATTGTTTATAGTCTTGTAGAATCTTAGAAGAATCTAGATTGTTATCCCAAATAGTAAAATCGAAGCACTTTATCTCCTTCTTGCCAGTTGTTTCCATAATATCTCTCTCATTAAGACTTATCCTATTTATTCCTATATGATTTTCATTTCTTCTTCATATTCCTCTTTTCTCACCATAAAAAAAAAAAAAAAAATCCACTTCATCTTCATCTTCCCTACTCTTTTATGTGTCAATTGGATAATTATCCAAATGGTCATCAACAATCCCTTACATAACCATCTAATTTTTTAATTTCCCAAACATAATTAATTATAAATTGTTGGATTCCATGTATCATACTCACTAAGTAAGAGGAAATGTGTCATCCATGAGATATTATGAACATTTTTTGAAGCCTATGATCAAGATGCCATATTTAACAATCTCAAAAATATTCATCTATCTTGTTGCTTCAATGGACTAGTTCTTCCACTTGACCAAATAATCATAACATACTTTACCACTTATCCTCATGGTCACTCTAGAATCTACCACGAACTCTATTTCATCCTATTATTTTTTTAGCAACTACATTATCCATTATTTTATCAAAAAATAAATTATGATTCCTTTAGTACTACTTATAAATTTTCTATAATAAGGATACAAATATTCCATATTAAAAATTGATGATATGTCTACTCCTTTTGGGAGTTCAACTTTATAGGCATTTGCTGCAAATTCCTTCAAGACCTTACAAGGTCCAATATTCTTCCAATTGAGCTTGTTATAAGTATCTTTCAAGAATCATTCCTTTTGTAAATGTGCTCAAACTAAGTCTCCCACCTAAAATATTTGCATACAATATTTTATATCAATACATTGCTTGTATGTTATAGTATTCTTCTCCAACTTAATTTTTACATCCCAATATAAATCATGTATGTGGTCAACAAAGTCCTCTCTTACTACACTTGGTAATTTTAATTTTGTTGTACTCCACAACTCATCCAATCCTCTTGTATAGATTCCATACACAATTTAGAATAGACTTTTGGATGTACTTCTATTTATCAAATTATTATATGCAAATTTTATCTACGCCAAAATGATATCTTGTAATTTAGGATTCTTGATAACTAAGCACCTAAACAATTTTTCAAGGCTTCTATTCACCACTTTGGATTTTCCATCTATTTTGGGGTGATAATTTGAACTAAAAATTAATGTATCAACTTATTGTATAAGGTCTACCAAAAGTGACCTATAAATTTTGTATCTTTGTCTAACACAATGCTTTTTGATAAACTATGCACTCTTACAACATATTGAATGAACAAATCAGAAATATGAGTAGCATCATTCATTTTATTCCAAGGTATAAAATGTGTCATCCTAAAAAATCTACCAACAACAACAAAAATTGAATTATTTCCCTTTGGTGTTCAAGGTGAGCCAAAAAAAAAATTCCATACTTATGTGTTTCCATGTCCTTTATGGATTCGGTAATTGATGATATAGCTCTTCCCTTTGCATTTTTATAGAATTGAAATATTTGCGCAAATATTCACACATCGACATTTATTCCATTAGTATCTTTCAAAAAGTTATTTTAAAATATTATCTATTCCAAAATATCCAAATAGTTCTCTATGTTTTCTCTTATTAGGTTCTCCCTCATTGAGCTTTGTGGTATGTATTAACTATTGTCCCTTGAATAATAATTCCTCTTGGATAAAATAATCTAGCCATGGTATTCTATGTCCTATAGTAGGTGATTGCAGATTTCCCAAGCTTCCTTGAATTCCAAATAATCAACATAAAACTCTTTTATAGAATCAAAACCTATTAATTCAATCCTTATTACACTCATCAACAATTTTCTTCTACTCAAGGTATCAACTATCCTATTTGAACTTCCATTTCTATACTTTAAAACAAATGCATAAATTTGAAGATGCTCCACCTATTTTACATGTATTTGGTTCAATTTTCCTTGACTATTAATGAATTGTAAAGCATGATTATTTGTAAATAACACAAATTATTTTGATGATAGGTAATATCTCCACTTCCTCAATGCTTTCATAATGGCATTAAAAACCTAATAATAAAATAAATATTTCTTCTTGGATTCAGTAATCTTCTCACTCAAATAAGCAATGGGTCTACCTTCTTGACTCAAAACTCCTCCAATGGTTATTCCACTTGTGTCACAATATACTTGAAAAACTTGTTAAAGTACATTAATGCCAAAATTGATTGCTTTGTAATTTTATCCTTGATGATTTGGAAGATACTTTCTACTATGTATATCCATTTTAATTCATGACTTTCTTCTTTCATCGTTTGAATGATCGGAGTACAAATTTCACTAAAATGTTTGACAAAATTTTTATAAAAACTTGCTAAACCATAAAATTTTTGGCTTCAAACATAATCCTTGATGATGAGCACTCCAAAATAGCCTTTGACTTTGTTGGCTTCATTCAAAAGCCATCCTTGGATATAACAAAACCCAAATATACCAATTCCTTCTTCATAAAACTATGTTTCTTCAAACTAATCAACAATTGTTCCTCCAAATTTTACAAAACCAATCTCAAATGTATTATATGTTTATCCTTTGTCTTGTTAAACATCAAAATATCATCTAAGTAAACCACCACAAAAGAAAATACTTCAACACCTCATTCATGAACTTCATAAAAGTGCTAGGTGTATTTGTCAATCCAAATGGCATAACTAACCATTCATACAATCCTTATTTTTTCTTAAATGTAATCTTCCACTCATATCCTTCTTTGATTCAAATTTGATGGTAACCACATTTTAAATAAATCTTGTAAAAGTACTTTTTCCACTCAAATGATCCATCAAGTCATCCATATGAGGTAATAGAAATCTATATTTTACTATGATATGATTGATAGTTCATGAGTTTATATACATACACCACTCTCCTCATTTCTTGGATGCTATCATAACTGATATTGCACATGGGATAAATCTCTCCCTAGCCATCCTCTTATCCAATAACTCTTGGATTTGTATCTTTATATTTTCATTTTCCATGGGTGTCATACTATAGGATGCCTTGTCTGGCAACCTTGCTCTAGGTATGAAGTATATTTGATGACTAATGCTATTCATAGGTGGTAATCCATTCAACAAAATTTTTGGGAGAATATTTGAAAACTCTTATAACATTAGCTATTTCATGAGGTATTTCATATATTCCATTGATTTTCCCAAATTTTTTCGATTCAACAATGAGGGCAAAGCACACTCCCTCCATCATATCCTTCAAGAATTTGTTTCTAGAGATCATAAAATATTTAGAACTACTTCTAAACTTTTCTCTTTTGTCCTTCAATAGACTTAATGCTTAACTTTTACCATATTTGACAATTGAATTAGTATTCATCCTACCATTATGTAATACTTTCCTTTCAAATTTACATGGTCTCTCCAATAAAATATGACATGTATCTATCGGCATGATTTTACATAGAATTCCATCTTATAAGAACCAATCTAAAAATTCACCATACATTATTTGGTTACCAAAATTTGGTGCCCATTTTGTAACCATGACACTTTGTAAGAATTAAATAAATCAATTCTCTTCAAACCAATTTTCTATACCATATTTTCTAACACTAAGTTGTCTTTTCTTCCACTATTCACGATCACCTTACAACATTTAATTCTAATTTATAAATTATCATGAAACAACTTCTTCTTTTCTCGAGCCCATGTACCTCCTTTGCTGGTTTTTTTATCATAAGGGATTCTATTTGTTTTGGTTCCTTCATGTTCTTTAGTGAATAAATACTTTCTTCATCTTCTTGTGCAATTTGGTTATGTTTTTTCTTTATACACCCCTTGGTCTACTATGCTTGAGGACACTCATATGATCTATGTCATTTCACTATTTTTTTGTCCTCTCCCTTTAGCATTGTTTTGTTGCATATGTAAAAATTATTCCTATTTCTTGAGTGCATACTAATATGCCTATTCAATAGTTCTAATTCTAATCATACCAATTTTATCTTGTATAAACAACCTTAGTTAATTTATATATCTTGCTACTTTTTTATATCATCTTCAACATGACCTACTCATATAATCAATTTAGAGAACTTATTTGTACACTCTTCCACTCCCAAACCTTTTACTTGAGGTTATGGAGACTTATAAATAATCCAAATATGATAATCAATAGGTAGATATTTTAATTTTAACTTGGCTGTAAACTTATCCCAAAATTAGATTCTATCCTTTCCTTTTCATTGCATTTCTATTTGGACATTATCCCACAAAATTGTAGCATACACTACACCACAAATGGACTTTTAAAGAGTTTTTTAATCACCCTTAAATACATTTAAGGTAATTTACTAACCTATTATCTATGAGGTCATCATAAAAAAATTGTAGCATATGAGTGTGGTTTAAAACCACTGTAAAAATAGCCATAGTTTATCACTAATTTGTAGTTGCAAAAGATAGTCAGTTCTTTACTATGTACAAAACCATTGTGGTTATAACAGAGAGAAAAAAATAAAGAGAAGGTGTTCTTTATCTATAAAAAAAATTAATTGTTGATTTTTTCATTTATGTGTATGTCTACTACAATCTAAGTTGTCCATTTGTGTTACCTACAGGTATAAGAAAATGTTGAACTATGGTAAAAAAAACTAACTGAATAATGCTCTCTACCAATAAAGTTTTTACAACTTGGAAAACTCCTCTCTTATATAAATGTTTGTGGAAAGTATCAAACCCCATTTTAACTTAACCTTACTAGTTTATGGGATTATTATTTTCCTTTTTCTTAGTAAGAAATTACTATAATTTGTCATCTATGCTACCCAAGGCATCAACATGTTTTCCTAAAACTTCTATTAAAATATTTGTATGTTCATTTCTTTGATCCCTATCTAGTTGATATTTTAAATTATGAAAATTGATATGAGAAGTAAGTACTGAGTTATTTCTATCCAAAATAGAAAGCAATTATTATTTTAAACCCATGTCCTCATAAAATTTAGAAGCATGCATCTTCTTTTTCCTAGCACCAAGTGATTTGTGATAGCATTAGATATTGAAAGGGTTGTGCATACCCATTTTCCACCAATATACATATCTTCACCAATCAATAGATTTAAAAATATTTCTTTCATCATTTCAACCACTACAAAGCATAAGGTAGTTGACTTATTATGAATACAAAAATATGAAGAGAAGTTTTCTTGGGTAAAATATTGCATTAACCTATGCCCAAAATATATGCAATTCAATTATCCTTCAAATGAAAATATGGATAAGATGAACACAATCAAGAAATAATTGCTCATTATTTAGTATCTATCAATGTACTAACTAGATTGCTAAACCTTCTGTAACATTTAAAATCAATAGAGCCTTCATATATATATGTATATGTAATATTTATGAAGCAGAAGCAAAGAGGATTAAAAAATGCATAAGCAATATATCCAAATCATTGAAATAGAAAGAAAATGTTATGAGAACAAAATATAAAAATGTGTACCCTTTTTTAAATTAGAACATGAACCACAACAAGTGTATCATATTAAGAAGTATTCTTCGATACAACTATTTTTTCTTTAAAGTATAAGATCAAGCTAGGCTTACGATTGTGAATAGAAATTATTATTTACTATATTATAAATAAGAGACTTGGGCAAGTTACATAATGTAGACACCAAAATTTAGACACTTGTCATCCATCCATGTACTTCAATCATAGTTGTATGTTATTTATATTTATAAATGTGTATTTACTTAATATATGTATAAATATTAATATTTTATATTATATTTATATATTTAATATATATATATATATATGAATTAATCCTAGACCTTCACCATGTTTTAATCTCAACCATCCATCCACTCTAATCCATGACACTTACCTTGAAATAATCTCCACCCTTCCTCATGTTCTAATCTCGATCACCCATTTGGTGTCATTGAAACCCTAACATGTCTAAGAGTAGGTTATAAAAAGTGATTTATTTTATGAATCAAGGTCCCTGATTCTTATGAGTTTGAATTATATCAATGAACATTTGCAAATAATTCTTAGAAGGTCTAAATCCTAGCCCCATCACTTTCATACTCACCCCTCGCAACTGTTTGTATCCTTTACTTTCATTATTGCCCATCTTACATGAACCATATCTAGTTCTACAACACTTCCCTCAGTCCCAAAACACCCTCCAAATCCAGTAGAATTCCTTCCAGAGCCACATGAATGCCTCTGGGTATTTTTGGTCATCCCTAAATGCTCGCAGGTATTTTCCTGCACTAGATATGCAGTTCTAACACCTTTGGGAACTTTTTGGGCATCTTTGCAACCATTAACAATACAAACAGAGACAAAATATTAGCATGTTAACAAGGTAATAGGTTATTTGTGTTTATTTTACTTCCCTACATTTTTATTTTTAGTTATATTAGACAACATTTAGGATTTTTAGTTGTTTATATTTCTAAGGGCCTCTCATAGTGGAGCCCTCATAGGTGCTTCTAATATATTTTTGTTGTGTTTCTATTTACAGGTAAAGGTATTTAGAAGTTTTTAAAGCTAGGGTGGCCCTTTTAGGATACACAAGCCCACCCACAACCTTGTTTGGATCGAAGAAGAGTGAAGAAGACACCAATAGTGTATTAACCTAGGGTTTCTAAGAACCCTAGATTTTTGTAAAATTTGTATCACAAGAGCACTGTAAAACCTCACATTGGGGCATATTGATTGTATAATATTGATATTCGTATGCATTAATAAAAATATTATTCATATTTTTCAATCTCATGTTATTCATGTGCTCATGATTATTTTGTGTATTTGATGTTGCTCGATTTTGATTTACACATAAAATTAGATATATATCTTTGGCATATACAATATTTAATCAAATCCTACTTTCTTGTAGTACAACGGGTCCTTTACTCATCCCTAGATGGAATATGCACTTCTATGGCAATAAAGCGATGATCATATCACTACTAAAACAATATTAGTTGGAAATAGATAATGCACCTTTTGGGTAAAGGTAAATAGAAGACCTTAGGGTTTTGACAGGAAAACCACAATGTTATAAAAGAAAAAGATACCTAAAAAAAATTAGTTTTTGTTTCTCTTTCTTGTCCTTTGAAGAACACAAGCTTATACTGAGAGGTCAGTGAACAGTATAAGACCACTTTTTACTTTTCATTTCCCAATCAATATTATGCAATGTAAAGATAGAAATATCAATAGCAATAATCAAAGCAATGCATAAATAACCATACACAATAGAGACATCACAATTTACGTGGTTCACCCAATGTGGGCTACTCCACAAAGAAAATATTTCACTAATTTTTTCCCAATCAATCTATTGGTAATACTTTCCCTATTACAATGTTTATGGACCTCTATACAAAGGAGACACCAATACCCTAAATCAATTTAATGGATCTCTATCCACAAGAGAACTCCTTCTCCTTTGCTTTGGCTGGTGATCCTCTAGAAGACTACTACCTCCACTACACTGGCTTGTGGATTTCTCTCCACTGAATACTCTTTTCCCCACTCAGGAGACCTATCCTCACTACCCTAGATAATGGATCTCTATCCACTAGAGACTACTATCCTCTCTACTCTATCACATCCAAATATCTATCTCAAATTTGCACTAAACATAGTCCTTCGGTCTAGCACAAATTTGCTTAATCTCTATCTCTAATCTGGCACAAATCTATCCTCAAACATGCTCCAAAATTTTTCCTCAAATATACTAAAAAATTCCATATAGAACTTGCTTAAATCTGCTCAAAAATTCCACATATAACTTGCTTAAATATTCTCAACAAGTCCACAAAAAACTTGCTTAAATCTACTCAAAAAGTCCACACAAAACTTGCTCAAATCTTCTCAACAAGTCCACACAAAACTTCTCCAATCTGCTCAACAAGTCCATATAAAAATTGTCCAATTTGCTCAACAAGTCCACACATAACTTGTCCAATCTATTCAACAAGTCCACACAGAACTTGTCCAATGTTCTCAACAAGTCCACATAGAACTTGTCCAATATTCTCAATATATGTATTGTAATCTTCCATAAAAGTTCACACCATATTTGTCCACAAGTCTTCTCAAAGACTTACCTCAAATTAGCTCAACAAGTCCACACAGAACTTGTCCAATCTCATAGAAACATAAAGAGAATTGTTAGAGACTCAATATGCTCTATACTAATCACAATGCTCAAATTATTTTAATCACTCTCTTAGACACATAAGTAAAATTTTTAGAGACTTGATATGCTTCAAATTCAACTCAATGCTCAATCACTTTCTCAACTCAATTTTAAATATAAAATAGTTTGTTTTATGGAACTTGAAAAATCACTTCACACATCCACTTGACTAGGCTCAACAAACTCTACTCAACCAATCACTCAATGAAATAATCCTTGCTCACAAACCCTAGTCCAATCATATGATCACTCACTAAAAATATTTCCAATAATGCTCAACAACAAATCTCACATGACAATGATACTCATGTTATTTTCAAACCCTAGTTCAAGTTTTTTTCTCAAAAACTCACTTCAACAACAATGCTTATAATATAATTTTCACATAATGATGATACTCATGTTCTTTTCAGACCCTTGTTCAAGTTATTCACACAACCAATGGTTTCAACAACAATTCTTATCAAACAAGGTTTTAACAACACTTCTTTATTTTCATAAAACATTGAAGAATTCACTCAAAACACTCAATAGGAAAACCTAATAAAGTCCTTTTCCCTCCAAACTTATTTTCCAGAAAATAAATCAATCAATTCAACTATAGAATAATATGCTCATACTTTTTTCTTGATTGGAGGATGATCTTCAAAACTACCTTTAGAGAATACCTTCTTCTTTTCCAAGTGTCAAGGGTTAGATAACAAGGGTTATACTTCACAAAATACAAGAATAGCTCAATTTAATGATACACCTTATATCTCCTTCTTAATAGAAATATTTGACAATAATATCTTTACAAAAATTTCCTTTTCAAAACACACCTTCAATTTCTCAATTTCACAAAATTGATATTCCAACTTAATTTCTATCTCCTAAGGTAAAATAATATTTACCTTAATAAAGCACCTATTTACCACTTAGGTAAATAAATTAATATCACCTTATAACTCCTTAACCTTTGCACAATTAATCAAATTCCACAAACATCCTTAAAACATTAGCACAATGATAAAATATCACAAATATTCCCTTATGCATCCTAAACCTTAGTATTATGCAAAAATCAAACTTAAATCATAAAAATATTTGATAAAACCCTCTTTCGTGTTTTTCAAAGTTTTGACCCTGTGCCTTATCCCTCAGTTGGTGCCTTATCTTTGGCTAGCTAGCCATATGATATAAGCACTAGACATGCTTAGCTTAAGCCCTAAGGTTGCTTAAGCCTCTTCACAAAGGCTTCAAAGACTATTGCCTTCTCCTACGTCTAGTGCCAAGCTAGAATATGAGCACTTCTTCCTTTGTTTTATTCCTTGCTCGAACATGATGTGCTACCTCGATCACGATGTGCTACCTCGATCACGATGTGCTGCCCTAATTACAATGCATTACACCACTCAAATTTTTGAGGCTCCATATTTTTCGTTATATCTTAATTCACATTGCCATATTCCCTAAGGTATGTCTTAGGGTTTAAATACCCTTCATTTGCTTTGCATACAATGTCAGTGGATGATTCGACTTGATGACGTCGTCTTGTATAAATTATAATTTATAATTAATTTCAATTCAAAATAATTTAAATATTATAAATTTAATTTATAAACTTTATACTTTAATAAAAAAATTAAAGTCGTCTTTGAGTTAATATCAAATTGTCATTTGCACTTCACTAGGTTGATGAAAAATAATTTTGCCATCACAATGTTAGAAACTATCATTATGGTTTTAATAAAAAACATTAATGTGCCACCATGGTTTTAAAAAAAACCTTTTGGATAAATTTTCTCCATCTCTTTGCATTACTTCCTGGTGTTAATGATGATGTACTCCATGGTATTAATGACAACTTCATGTATTCACTTTGGCATCAATGACAACTTTTTACCTTGACATCAATGACAACTAAATGAGCTCAAAATATCCAATAGACATCCCATATTATAGACTCTCGACCACCTATTCTTGTCATAGGAATAGTGCAAATCCTAGACTTTGTCATATTTTTGCTTTCTATAGGCCAACCCAAATGTGATGATCCTAAAGAGCTGCTTGGAATATCATCTCCATGAATATGATCATCCTATGTTTCTTCTATACCAATGCTTAATATTTTTGGAGTTGTGCCATCACCACTAACTATAGAACTTCTACGATCAAAACTTTGCTGTGCAGAATGATCTTCAAAAGAAACATTGTTCATTGTAGCTCTTTGTACACCTATAGAATGCATACACATACCTCTACTTTTTGTAAATAAAGCTGAAATATAACCACAATACAAATTATAAAACTTTAGATCTTGACAAGTAAATTATAGACCAATGTTCTCCTAACCTAAATAGCCAAGAAAATAATTCATGTAAATAAATTAGAAAATAATGATATCCAATAAAATACTCTTAAGAAACATTAGATATTATTTCCCTCATTTTCTAATGATATCAAAACAAAGTGTTAGAAAAGGATACATAGGGAATGTACCAATTTTGAGAGTCAAAGGATATCATAACTCTTTTTCTTTAAAGTACCTAAAATTTAAAAACTATGAATTCTATAGATACCCAACAAAGAATTAAATATATCACACTAATATATGAAAGCTCCATGCAGGGACCTATTGTTCCAATATTCAAGAACCTATCATTTGCATGGAAACTAATTTTTTTAAAAATAATTCCACAAAATTGAATCTATTACAAAAAAAATAGAAGTACTTACTACATACACATAAATATATTATACATTATTGAGGTTGATACTTTCTCCCCATTTGATATTTGCAACTTCAAAATATTTAAAATTACATGCCTCCTTGTGGGACCATGCACTAGTGTGTGGCCCTTCCCTACGGGTCACATTGAGTGTACCCTTATCACAAGCCACTCAATATCCACCTCTCCCCTGCCTTATGCCCTTGCATGGGGTGCCACTTCTCCCATCCGTTGGAAGCCCTTATCACTCCCTCTTAGACCACATAGCGGTGCATGGCCCTACTTTGACTTTCTCACTCCTCGAAACTTCCTTTTGACCATCTATCATCCCCATTCACTTTTTCCGTCCCATGTGTGGGAAGCCATATATATATAAGGCTAATTTTTAAGGTTGGTTTTAAACTTCCCTCTTAGAATCTATTAGGGCAGTTTCTTACCGCCATAAAAACCACCATCTTTTAGCCATGTTTAAAATTATTTTTCGTGTAATGTTTTAAGGGTGGTTTTAAACTTCCCTCTTAGGATCTATTAGGTTGGTATTTTACTACCATAAACAACCACCATATTTTAGCCACCCTTAAAAGCCTTTTTCGGTGTAGTGATACCCCTTTAATTACATACACAAAAGTTTAACCCACTTTAGATCCTCCATAGATTCATAATCAATGAATCTCTCCATATTCATTATCCAATCTATCAACCCTATAGGATTCAAATTTCCATTTAAATTGAGGATCTTCATATTTAGTTCACTTCCCATATCTGATATTTCCCAAATCTACTATTGCTTTAATTCTTATCCTTGCTCCTAACCTCAAGCTTCTAGGTGACCAGCCTTCTCCTCTTCATTATAACTAACATGCTCAATATGAACACCTCTTCTTTAGGTAGTCTCAATTTTATCTAAACTATTAGTTATTCTTCTCAATATTTCTAATATTCCACTAGTTGAGGACCCAAACCACATGGTATTTTTATTCCTTTGTCTGCCATATTACTCCAATGTATCATAAAATTATGTAGAGTAATCACACTTGAAATTAATTTTTCAAGATGACAATACAAACTCTTATGACATCTTATGATAACAGTCCTATGACATGACAATGTCTTATGAGAATAGTACTATGAGATATCTCATTGCACAAGATGATGATGATCAAGATGACAATACTTCGATATGATAGTGCCACTAGATGGTTCTTCAATGTCATGGCAATGAGATCAAAGTAATATCCAAGTTGCTACCATTCTTTATCTTCTTATTGTATACACAAGACCTTGTGGTGTATAATTCTAATAATACACACACACACACACACACACACACACACGATATATATATATATATATATATATATATATATATATATATATATATATATATATATATATATATATATATATATATATATATATATATATATATATCATTTACATTTATCATAGGACATATTGAAATTTGGAATGTATTTATGTTCCTTATGTGCTTATAAAATCATAGTAGAATATCATAGATGATAAAATCAAGGCACTCTATATCCTCCTTGCCAATTGTCTCAGTTATCTCTATATATTTCCAATCCTTCTCCTCTTTATTTATTTATTTTCATTGTATCTTCCTTCTCTTCCACTTTTCTCATCATAACAATTGCTTAATATTCCTCTTCCTTATTCTCTTATGCATCAACTATACAATTATTCAAAGAATCATCAATAGTTTCGTATATAGCTATCTTGAGTTTTTAATTTCTCAAAAATAATTAATTATAAAGCATTGGATGCTCTCCATCAAACCTCTCTTCTTTAAGGTAATAATAATATCTTACTAGATAATTTAATTTAATTTTTTATTGACTAAAATCTTCTTTAAAGTAAAGAACAATATAATAAGAGATAATTTAATTTAATGTCCTTATTAATCAAACTCCTTGTGATACCCCACCTTGATAGTTATTTTTAATTAACTATGTGTGTGTGTTAAATTCTCTTAATTCCTAGCATAGCTTACTCTATAGGTATACAAATTGCTAAAACTATGGTGATGTTTTATAGGAGTGGTATTATGACCTCACTTGGGTTCTACAGGATACTTCAAACAGATTTAGTACTTAATGTAAGGATTCTTGATATCCTTTCATGCATACCTCAACTTAGACTTAAATGGACTAATGTCTTGTTTTATTCTACTCATGATGTAGTATGATTTAATGGTGGATGAATATCATTTGAAATATTTTGTATGATGTTGAAGTGTAGATAATGTGAAAGTAATATTTTGATAGTTTCATAGCTGAAGCATTTAATTTTGATATTGATACTAATCCAATCTTTGCTTTTAATGATTCAAATCTAAATTTAGAATTTTAATGTTTGAGCTTCATTTTTTTGTTGTGTTTTAATGAATATGTCAATCACTATTGGAAAAAATGGATTGGGATGTTAGTAGATTAGTTAGTAATGAATTTCATATGGAGTGTGGGAGGAAATTATACCATCAGAGGAAGGAGGGGAGAGTTTTTTTGGTTTTACATATTTTTCGTAATGGGGAGAAATAAAAATGGAAACAAGGATTTTTTATAGTATGAGTACATTATCCTTCAGAAGAGAATAGAAGAAGTGCCTTAACCTAGTTTAAAATTTGTATTCTCATTAAAACTAATGATGATTTAAAGGTTGTGCATGAGAATTGTTATGTGATCACTGAAAAAATGATGATTTAAATACGGTGCATGAATTTTGCTATGATCTCGCTAAAGCGAATAGTGTTGTGAAAATTATGTTAGAGTATTGCTTGTTCCTACTATAACAGTAGGTGTTACTCTGAATAAATTTGATATTATATTATTTATAAGTACATATAATATAATAGATTTACCTTCATTGGAATTAGAAGCAAATATCTAGTGAAATTTTAAGGGTAGATGGCTGAGAAACCCTAGGACATCTCCATCAATTGTTAGATCATTTGGAGCAACACAGATCCTAGTGCATCCCTATATGTGAATGAGATTTTTAGCAAGAGACTGTATGAGGGTTTCATCTGGGTTGAGTGCAAGTAGCTCCAAAGGTTGGTTTCGAGGCCTTCAGGCCCTAGAAACAAATATGTTTGTGGTTTCTTTCAATAGATATTCAAGTTGTGAACTTGATTAACAATGTATCACAAAATAAAAGTGAAAATCATACCTTTTCATGGTGTCTAGGTCATGGATTAAAAATATCACGAAATAAGCTTCAAGAAACTGATAAAAAAAATGGCTCAAATCTCAAGTGTATCTGGTGCTAAGGTGCACCCAAAAAATAAATACACAATTGAAACCCCTCTCAAGGGTAAGAATTTCCAAGAATCAGCCCAAAAAATGAATTTTAGGGATGCCTTCCATGGTGGACAACCTCAATCTAATGCTAATGTTAATCTTAGGGCTTCACGTAAACCTCTAAGAATACCTAAGATGGATCCTAGGAAAACATATTCAGGATATATTAAAGCATTGATGGAACTCCTATTTTTAAGCTTGATATGGGTAACATTCAGACTAGCTTTGAAGATCTGGAAAAAAGAGGACTAATTTATCAGTTCATGGGTTTTCATCTGAGCCTATTTGCTTTCAAATTCTAGGCTACAAAAATCTAGAAAACTAAAGCTGAGTTACAAATATCTATTCATCCAAATGGTTATTTTCTTTTTTTATTTGCTAATAATTAAGGTAGAGAGAAAATATTTCAAGGGTTTCCTTGGTTCTTTGGAAGGTTCAGGCTTTTCATGAAGCCTTGGCATACTAAATTTAAATAAAAATAAGAGATACCTTCTATAGGTCCCGTTTGGGTTAGACTCTTTTGCCTCCTAAATGAATTCTAGAATCTGACTATTTTTTCTTCAATTGGAAACTCTTGAGGAACTTATATGATTACTATTGATTGTAATCAAAATTTTGAACATATTATTTATACTCATATTTGTGTTTTAATGGATTTTAACAAACCCCTACCTAAAAAGATCACATTACAATTTTGGGGAGGACACTTGGGAGAAAGTAGTGGACTATGAGAACATTCCTTTTTATTGTAGAATTTTCCATGAATATGGTAATTTGGCTAGTATTTTCCCAAATAAAATTCTAGATCAAAAGAAATAAGAAATAAACTCAATAGGTTTCCAAATGCTTAAGAAGAAGAACACTCAGAAAAACTAGTTATGAAAGATCAATCTAAGTTATCTTCTAATATGTTTGAAATTATTTCCATAAATGATGTCCCAAGTGAGGAAGAGAAAATAATGGAAACATAAATCTTAGAAACATAATTTAAATATGAAGGGAAGAACACAAAAACAAACCAACAAATCAAATGTTTTCAATAGAAAAAAAGGGAGAAAATATACACAAGAAAATTAATTTTTTACATGTTAAAACTTCAAATAATATAGGTTCCAATATAGAATCTATTGAACCTTCTAGGAACACTTTGGCTATGATCATATATTCTTCAAGGTTAGAAGCCATCTCAGATTCAATTGGAGTAATTCAAAGAAATAGGGAAAAAAAATGAAGATGGATTCTAATCAAAATGCAGGTCACAAGACCAATAAACAACATATGGTAAAAGAAGGTAAAAATATTGTAGGGGAAGGTAAGATTAATACCTTTGCCAAAAATTTTATCCCTAGTATTAATGAAGATCATCACTTGGAATATTAGAGGACTCAAAGGGGGTCTTTTAAAAAAAATAAAATTAGAAGAATGATTCAGATAAATCATCTACATCTTGTTTTCCTTCAAGAAACGAAGATGTCAATAGAGGAAATGGAATCAATTGCTAGTAAAATTTAGCCAGTTGGAAAAGTGGTTTCCCTAAGTTCCCATGGGACTTCTAGTGGCTTTGCTTGTCTTTGGGACCCAAAAGAAGTAGTTATTCACCATATGGTTGGAAGTTGGGGTATTTTGGCTATATATATTCAAGGTAGACATTCCAACCAAATTATGCTCTACATTACTATTTATGCTTTGACTACTTTTGAGGAAAAAATAAGAGAATGGAAGGATATCATTTATATTATCTCTCATTTTAAATAATCTTGGATCCTGATCGGAGTATATTTCAATATCATCCTCTCTTTAGATGAGAAAATAGGGGAAATATAAATTTGTATAGGAGCACTGACCTCATGAGTGAATATATTGCAAACCTCCATCTTGTGGATATCCAACCAGATAATGGACTTATGACTTGTTCTAATAGAAGGAAATACTTATATTGTATAATGGAGAGATTGGATAGGTTCTATCTACGGTTGCATTCCTAAAGTGAAGACTCTTAACAATGATGGTTTGGATCACTAGCCAATCATGGTGGAAATATGGAAAACCAATGTGAATTTCTCTCCCTTTCATTTTTAGTTAATGTGGCTTAGAGACAGTTCCTTTAGACCTCGAGTGCAACAATGGTGGAAGGAAGGTAAACCTAGATATGGGACTAATATGTTCTAATTTAGAAAAATATTGAAATATATAAAATCTAAAATAAAGACTTGGAACTAGGAGTTTGGGGATGTTCATAAAAAAACATGAATTTATTGCTCATATTGAAAATTTGAATAAGAAAATCCATTTGGATGGCCTCACAAGAGTAGAAGTGTAGATGTAATTAATCTCACAACTCAATTAGAGAAATGGGAAAAAAGAAAAGAAATCTTATGGAAGCAAAAATCTAGAATTCAATGGCTCAAAGAAGGAGATAAAAACACAAATTTATTTCACAAATATCTTCTAGCTCGAAGACCTCACAACTTTATTTCTTCCCTGAAATCAAATTTTGTATATGTTTTCTACACTTGGTATGGCATGAACTCTATTTTTATCAATTACTTTTCTAATTTTTTTTTGCTACTCCTCTTGACTCAAATTCTCAATAAAATATTCTTCAAACAATCCCTTCTCTTATCACCTATGAGGATAAATCTATTTTGACTACTCATGTTACTATTAATGAGCTTTAACAAGTAGTTTTTAAAATGTAAAAATGAAAAACCCCATATCCTAATGGTTTTCCCATTGAGTTCTACCAAGATTTCTAGAATATTATTCATGTTGATTTATTAGATGTTGTGGAAGAAACCAAGAAATCCAAAGAAATTTTGAAGGTTATCAAAAAAACTTATATTACTCTTGTTCCAAAAGCTCAAGAGGTTGATTATATCTCAACTTTTAGACCTATTGCTTTATGTAATGTTCTTCTCAAAATCATTGCTAAAATCATGGCAAAAATATTGAAGCCTCTTTAGCATAAGATTATTTCCCCTGAACAAAGGGGTTATGTTGAAGGGATTCAAATAGTGGATGATATAGTTCTTGCTCAACTAGTCGTCCATTCCATGGATATGCAAAAATATCCTTCCATGTTCATTCAATTAGACTTATCCAAAGCTTATGATAGTGTGGATTGGCACTTCCTTATCAAAGTTTTGAGGCAATTTGGTTTCTCTCAGGATTAGATGGATTGGATTATGTGATGTTTTTCTTCAATTTCCTACTTAGTTCTTATAAATTTTAGGCCTTCTCAGTTGTTCCCAGCTTCCATAGGTATTAGGCAAGGTGATCCCTTATCCCCTTATTTATTCATTATTCTTGTTAAATAGTTAGGTAGGACTATAACCAAAAAGATATAAAAAACCCCTGAGGGAGTTACCATTCCTCATGGAGCGAGACCTATCTCCCATATTCAATTTGTTGATGACTCTACTCTTTTAGTTAAAGCTACAATTGAGGAAGCTTCTAATATTAAGAAAATCATTAGCTATTTTTCTAAGGCTACCGGGCAATTGATCAATGTAGATAAATATAAATTTATTTTTCACTATTCTTCCAGACATGAATCCATGGTCTTGGATAAATTAAGATATAAAAATACCTCCCTTACGATCACTTATTTAGGTATTTTCATAAATATACGAATATAGAAAAAGAATATTGGAATTGGTTGTTGGACAAAGTCAAGAAGAAAATTGGAAAGTGGACCAATAGGTGGCTTTCCTTTGGGGGTAGAATCATCATGGTAAAATTAGTCCTTCAAGCTATTCCTATTTATGTTTCTACCATGTTTAATATCCTAAAGGTTGTTCTTCAATAATTGGATAAAATTAGTCATAGGTTACTCTAGAGTGGTACTAAGGAGAAAATAAAATGGGCCTTGGTGAAATGGGACACTTTATGTCTTCCTAAGAATTAAGGGAGGTTAGGATTCTGGTCTACTATTAATAACATCAAAGCTTTAGCTGCAATGCTCTTTGGGTTGAAAATCTTTGTGTTAAATATTTTGATAACAAAATTCCTAAAGATCTTGTTCACTATCAATTGCCTTCCAAAGGTTCTTCTATTTTAGCAGTTCTTAATACTAGTAAGGATTTGATTAAAAAAAATTGGATCATTCATAATGGTCAACAGGAAATTTATTGGATAGATTCTTGGGATGGTCACAAGCCTTTGATAACTTAGTTTTCCAATTTGAGGTCTTTGATGGAGGAGCTTCACTGAGCTCATTGGGTAAATTTGGGTAATTACTATCGATACCATATTGGTAATTCAGAGGTTGGTAGATATTGGATCCTTATTGAGGACTATCCTATTGAAATTCTATAAAGGCAAAGACAAGATATCCAATGCATCCTTCATATGATATCTCTCTCTTGGTCCCATGATAATTTTTTTTTGGGTGGAACAACACTACTAAGGGTGAGTTTTCAGTTTTATAAGGTTATTTTACCTTATACCATAATAATACCAACCAATCATATGATATCTTTTCTCAATTTTAGGCTCAAAAGCTCTAGCCTAAGGTGAGGTTCTTTACTTAGATTTTTTTGCATCGTAGGGTTCTTACTAGGGAGCATCTTATGAAGCATGGTTTTCATGGCCCTTTTAGATGTGAAGTATGTGGAGAGAATGTGGAAAATCTTAGCCATATTTTTATTGAGTGTACTTTAGCCTCTAATATATTTAGGATAATAGCCACTTTACTTGGCTTACAATGGTCCAATTTTTTTTACTTTTGAACAAATTTGGAGGGATTGGCCTAAACAAGAGGGTGTTGATAATTTTATTAGGAAATTAGTTTGTATGGGTTCTACCATTATTTTTTGTAATATCTATAATGAAAGAAACAACGAAATTTTTAATCAAGAAAGGAAGGATATTCACTATATTTGGAAAAATATCATTATCAACTTAGTTGAATCAGTCCAAAAACTCCTTAATCACCCTCAAAACTCCTATCGAATATGGGATCAAGTTATGCATAGATTGAATATTAGCTCTTCTAAAGGCACCCATCTTAAAAGGAATGTGAGTAATTTCAATATGTATATAAAAATGAATTGGAAACCTCCTTCTAAGGATTTTGGAAAATTCAATACTAATGGAGCCTCTAGAGGGAACCCTGGAAAAGCTAGTGCGGGAGGAATTGGTAGACTTTCATATGGCTCCCTAGTTTTTACTTTTGCTGAAAATTTGGATAGTCTATCCAATAACCTTGATGAGGTATATGGTATCATTAAAGGCATTCAAGAGGCTACTATGGTTGGATGGGAAAAGGTGTTAGTTGAGTCTAACTCTCAACTCATGATTAATATTTTGAAGACTCCTAATATAATAAGGTTGATTGCAGAATAAAAATAATTATTAAGAAAATTCAATTAATCCAGATAGGATTTTTGAAATTTGATTACAATCATGTCATCAAAAATCATAACAAGAGTGTTGACGCTTTAGCTAATTGGTATTTGGACAAAGGTGAACTTACTTGCTATAGCCACCCTCCTAGATGGTGGGCTTCACAAATAAGGGAAACTTTTCTTTCTATCATTTCTTTGGGTGGCTCTAGTTCTAGAGGTACCTAGTTTCTTATTGCTTTATGTTTGCCTCTCTTTGGTTTTGTCAGGGGATTTTAGTTCCCTAGCTCAAACTAATTTTTCTTTTTTTCCTTTGTTTTTTCTTGCCTTTTTTTTTTGTCTAGAAAGGTCATTGTTGTGTTATATTTTTTCTTTTTTTGTTTATTTTTTTGAGGTTTGTGTGTGTGTGTGTGTGTTTTATTATTTTTTTGTGTATTTTGTGTTGATTTTTGTTGTTCGTGTGTTTTTTTTGTTCTTGATCTTGTGTTTTTGTTTGTTTGTGTTAATTGGTGTTTTTGTGTTTTGGTGTGTGAGTGTTTTCTATGTTTTTTTTTTGTTTGTTGTTTTATGTTGGTTGTTTTTTGTTTTTGTTTTATTTTTTATTTTTTAGGTTTTGGTTGTTTTTGTTTTTCATGTTTTTTTGGTTGTGTATTTGTAGCATTCTATTATTTTTGTTATGTTTGTGTTTGTGTGTTCTTATTTTTTATTATTTCAGGTTTTCTCCTTGAGTATGTCAAAGGTGGTAGCCTAGGTGCAAGCCCTAGATGATTTTGATGAAAGAGATACCCCTGCCTCCTTGGGTCTTACCCGAAAGTTGCATCCCTTTTGGGATGTTTTCCACACACATAAAAAAAGCAAATATATAGAGAAAAATTAATATTATGTTCTCTATGAGTAGAGATTATATAATGTCTATGTTTTCAATAAAATTAGAAGTGATACTTTGAAAATTTTAGTACTGTAGATTTTTGAATGGAAACATTACTTTAGCTATATCTTCATTGGAATGAGAATGAATGATATAATTATTTCAGCATTGTATTCTCATTGAATGAAGATATTGTGTTAAAATTGTGTCGTCATTGAAAGGAAGGTTTAATTTTGGTTCAAAATTATATCTTTAGAACATTGAATGGATATGTTGCTATGCTTTCACTAATTTGTAAGGTATTATTTAATTATCTCATTAAATGTTGAGATGCCTCCTAGGTGAATTTTTTTGTGGTGTTTATCTACATATGAGTTCTTCATAGAGGTGATTTGATGCCTTAGGTACCCATATGATACTACACTATTATTTCCTTTGATAAAGCTATGTCTGGTGGGAACATATGAACTGATTTATCTCCTATGCATCATTTTTATTTAATGTACACCTAATGAAGTGATATGTTTATTTGTCACCTTTTTAATTACTTTGTTATTAAGGAACCTAAGACTTAATTAGGTATCTCATTTTATTTTTGGGTGATGTCACATTCTATGAATGTGGGGAATCTAGGGTCTAGTAGGTCCTTTCACTCCCTATCTCATATGGAATAGAAAGAGGCACAAGGATAAATTTGTAGACACTAAAATCATGTAAATCGAATAAGACTTCTATGACGCTACTCTTATTGATACCATACAGCCCCACTGGACAACCCGCTTGGGTTAATTAGGGGTCCTAACCACTTTTGGGAAGTTTTACCCCACTTTTGGAAATTTTTGGGCCATGTAGCCATGGCCGTCCCACCCCAATACAACCACAATTCATGGTCATCCCACCTAGGGATAGCCACAAGCAACCATCCCTAGGTGGGATGACCATGGTCTAGACCCCCAAAAAAGTCAAGGGTAGGATAAATGGCAATAAATTTATCCTATTTATCCTACCCAATGACTTATGATAAATTAGGAGACTGTCTAGACTATTAGGGACTACAAATTAGAGGTCTCTTTCATCCTATGCATGGAAAATGCGTTGACAAGTGGCGACACTTGCCCTGTATGCCCCAAATTTTCCCTTTGATCCTTTGACCTCTTGGGATATAAATTGGAGTTTTTTCACTCAATTTCATAGAGAGACCTTTGCAAATATTCACCATGAAGTGATTCTGAGATTTTCTCACATTTTTCCCTCGTATCTTTCCTTGGAAACCTCATCAATAGAAGGTGTTTTCAAGGCATCCCCAAATATGCACATCCTATCCAAAACCTATCAATTCCTATGAGTTAATTTACAAAATTTTATAAACACCCCTACGAGGATTCTAGACTAGATTCAAGTGGAGTTGGTGGTAAAAACCACCTTGTTTTGTGGTTGTCCTCACCTAGGATGGTTGACATTCCCAATTGGAACACCCAGGTATGACCATGAATTGGCCCACAATTTTAAATCAATTTTAGTGTATATCATTTATATAGAAATATATATATATATATATATATATATATATCATACTTGATTTTGGTGAATTTTGGAGCAGTTTTGAATCATTAATTAGGGTTTTTGTGATTATAGTCCTATCTGGCTCACCTAGGGATGACCATATATTTTTCTCATAATATCACTTCAATTTCTACACAAATCATTACAAAAGTAGTTAATATACATCATGTTAAGTTTTGGAATCATTTGGAGTAGTTTAGCCCTATCAATTACACTTTTTATATTCAATATTGCATTCATTCCTTTGATTTTATCATAATATACACATGCTATTAACCCATGTTAATTTCTTCTGTGTAGCTACAAGTATCCTAGTGCATGAGTAAGGAAATAATAATTTGAATATAGATAGCTCAAATCAATGGTAGTGCAATTCCACTCTTCAATCGTGAGTGCAAGAAGAACATTGAAAGTGTGCCATAAGTTCATGAAAGGATTGGATCCTTCAACATTGTAATTTGAATTGTATCAAGTTGAGAGCCCTCAAGGGGACATTTTGTAACCTTCTATTTGGAAAATTAATCAATACAAAGAGAACCCCCCATTCCTTTCAAATATTTATCATTTATGGTTTACATTATTTGTCACTTTTGAATGCTTGATTAGAACATTAGATGCATTTCAATTTCCATTTCTAGGTGCACCATTTTTCTGCTCTATAGTGGTGATCATGGTGGTACCCTTGTTCCTTTTTAATTTTTTCCATTTTTAACCTTGTTTTTATACTTTATATATTGTAGTTTTTGGTCGTTCTATACTGAACAAACCCTAAATTCTTAATTAGACCACCCTAGGATGGCCACAAAAACTGTCTCACCCTAGGATGACCCCCAAATTTGCAAACATCCCACCCTATAATGGACATAAAACAGAGGATTTTCAGCCAAAATTTCTAGAAATGAAAACTTCACATATAGTCAAGGTAAGTACCTAAACCTTCACTTCGCCTTAATTATGTTTATAAAATGGAGAATTTAAGTTTTTCCTGGATTTTCTTGGGTTATTGAAAGATAGATTTCTCTTTTATTAAATTTCAAAATAGCAAACAAAGGAAAATAGGAGAAATAATAGTCTTAATCATGCATTTGAATGGTTTACCTGTGTGTGACCTACCTAATGGTTAGGTCTTCATATAGGATAAGCACTTTTATAGGTTCTTTATTCATGCATATCTTTATAAAAGTAAAACATTCTTTGTGCATTTAGCGAAATAACATTGAATGCTCTCTTATTTTACTTTCATAAAGGATAAAAAAAACCACATGCACCACATCACATTTTAACATTAGTGAGTTGGAATTTCATCCTCAACCACTAATAGAGATCAATTATAGTGGGTTTCATCTTCACCTGTTGGCTCACATCCTACGAACCCTATTTCAGCAAAAACTAGCTCCAAGAACCATCATATCTTGTGGAATAGAGTATGTATCTCTCTTCAGAGAAGTATATCACTGACCACAATGAACTAGGTAATGACTAGAAGTATTTATACTCCCTAATTGGGTATGGTCTTCATCTCCATACTTTGGTTGGTTCACGTGATCATACTTTCATTATTGGTTGTTGAGTTGTGAGTATATAAGTGAAATCCATTGAACAATTTGAGAATTACATCAACAATATTCAAACATGGGAAAATATATTTCTTTGCAAACAATAAATGAAAACACACCAAACAGCTTAAGGATTCACATTTAAAACTTAAAGTATATAATCACATTGTTTGCATGTGTGCTTCTTTGATCTTTTGATGGTGTGTTTCTAAAATTTAAAAGATATGATCATGTTGTCTACTTTGTGTGTTTCTTTATTGTTTGGGTAATCAACATGAGCTCCTACCATCTAGGACCAAACCCTAAAATGTAAGATACTTTTTTATTCTACATCCAATAGATTGAAAATCATGCAAATTGAATCTATAATGGAAAGGTTATGTTGGTTTTATGATTACTCTTTTTTTGAGTGATTTTTGAGCAAAAATACGAGAAACTTTGCACTAAAATAGTCATAAAAAACCTTAAACAATCCCAACAACTACCAATTTTTTTTTTTTGTATTATCTATCCCCTTGTGCACCTCTCATAGAAATTTTGAGTCCTAACTCTTTATTTCTCAAAATTTCCCAAAAATTCCTAAAATTCAGCATTTTTCCCACGAGCCTCAGTTGGCCAAAAATTACAAAATTACAAATTTTGGCTAGGAAGTCATTTTTTGGAGCCCTATACCATTGTGATCATATCATCACTCTAATAATTCTGGTATATAACACCCATAACTATTTTTTTGGAAGTCAAAATTTTCTTTAGTGTGGGTTTCCTTCAAGGTCTACCTAGTCAGCACATCATGACAACTATGCATAGTCAAGCTCAATCATGAGCCAATGAATTTGAAAACTTAAGGAGATATCTTGAGCATCATAATTATAGGTATGAGTATCTCACCATTCCTATACAACACCCTTATAATCATTTCAAAGCTAACCCATATGAGGATTACCTCATTCCTACATAGTACCTTGTTAGTAGTCATATTCTTTACTCTCCTGAGGATCTCATCATTCCTGCATGACAACCTTAAAGTCATAATTAGTTTAACCCCTCACTCATAGGACCCAATCACCAAGGTACCTTTATTATGATAACACCAATGGGTTATCCACATGATCAAGTGGATTATTTGGTTAGCCAACATCGATTCCAGGATCAAACTAGATATAATAAACCTGACAGTGGACCTAGTAGGGAGGTATACACTCCCTCTAAACTATGGTATTCACCATCCAGAACTCCCATAAAAAACATGTTAGCAATATATAATAGGCCTATGCAAATTTTACATGCACCATCAGCCAATATGAACATGAGCGAGATTCTACAACAATCCTTCAAACATTGGGAAACTTTCATGAGGATGTTGGATTCAATTGAGTTACAACCTCATGATTTGTATGCTTTCACAAAAATTTTAGGATACATATAAATATACAAGAATACTATTATATCCTTTCAAAATTATGATATCAAACCTATTCTTTCCAATTCACCAAATCCTGCTTTGCTCATCATCGTGAGTATCAATAGTCTCCCTTATAAGCGAGTATTGGTTGCATAGGTTCCCTAATAAACATTATTACCACAACTACACTAAAACATCTTAACCTTCCATATTCACACATTAAAACATCCACATTCACCTTGCATGAATTTAACGATACTTTATCTCCTACAATTGGCACCATAGTCCTACCCATCCAATTTGGACAAAATATTATATCTCTATTGTGCTGCATTTTAGAGGGTTCAATATGGTAAAACATATTTCTTGAAATGCCATGGATGAAATCCATGGAGTGTGTTCCATCTATAGTGTATCAATGCATTAAATACATTCATGAAGGTAAGGTCTATGTGGTTGATTTCAACCCTGACCCAGTCAAGTATTATAAACTGGTGGATCATCCACAGTAGCATACTGTATCACCCATGCACTTGGAAACTAAACCCAATGACCTTATCCAGAATCTAGATTTAACCCCATGGTTAGTCATGAAGATAAGTTCACCACCATCGCTAGAACCATCTTCTTTTTCTTTGAGCAAGGAATAATTAAAAGAGTTAAGTTGCAGAGGCTCCCATAGCCATCTTCGACACATCAGTAGAAGACATTCCTAATCCTACTAACAAGGAGGAAACCACAGTTGATACAGATGAATCATATTATATCATATTTGAGAAAAATTCAATTGACCAATATTGAACTCGATGAGTACGTAACACAAAAATTTACACTCACACCTATAATCGAGTTGATCAAGAATCTAGGTCATCCTCCTACCAAGTCACCACTCATTTATAGCATTTTTGATGCACCCCCTAAACATGGGGGCAAAGAAGATCACCTTGGACAAGTTGATGAGGTAATGACTTATCCAAATGCAAATGCATCTTCTCATGAGTTTGTTTAAATGATCAATGTGATGACATAGAACCAAAGCCCTCTTAATCCATCTATGCCACTTGTGACTCCATCCAACATTCCATCCATACCATATTTGGTCACACCTACTCCATCTCACTCAACATCTCCACAAAATCAAGAACAGGTGTACCCCCTAAACCAAAATGGGGGTAATCCAACTGCCATATTTGAACACTCTGAGTTGTAATATGAGCATGAGCTAAATAAAGAACAAGAGAACATGGATAAACTCACTAGCCACAATAATCATGTACCATCCACATCTTCTTAAAAAAAATTGGATAGGCTAACCAATATTGAGTTACATGTAAATCACCAACACAATAATTTACAACAAATATTGAATCGACTCACAAACATTGAGTTATGGTTGAGTCATCCAAAATCTCAACCCTTTTATTTTTAGAACCAACCTCCTCTTGTGCAATTCAATGTTAAGTCTCAATAGAAGTAGGGGCAAATGCAGTAGTGCTATCAATGTTGCACTTATACACCATTGCTTGAATCTTTGGCATAGCTCTTTAATCCATTATGCGAGACCAAGGCTACCATATCGCTAGATATTCATCCCTTGAATCCCAATAAGTCTAGACTATGGTTGTGTCAGGAGGACTAGTACTGTCCTTATCACCAAGTATATGGTTATAACATTATGTCATGTATCCCATTCAAGAATAAGGTATAGGATATGCTTGACAAGAATGATCTTCAAATAAACAATCAACAAGTTGACATATTTCTAGATCTGTTAGCTACATATGGGAGTCAAGAAGGGCAACCTAAATAGGTGACTAAAATGCATACAAACCATCATTGCATAGAGCAATGCAATCATGTTCACCATGTTTAAAGTGTCAACATCATACCTAGACTCCATTATCTGAGCCCATGTCAACCATTTTTCACAACCTGTAAGAAATAAAGACAATTGTCTTGCTAGACATACCCCTATTCAACCCGAATAGCTCTAGATCTAAACAATACATGGAATATCAATCTTACCTCTATCACAAAGTAAGATGGCATGACATTAGAAATTTTTGTGTTTTTAGATACGTGGTCCAATATCTTATTAATAGGGAAGCTTTTTTTATATAAATAGGAAGGTTTATATTACTGAAAGGGTTTTTAAGGATCCCTTAACCTAATTACAAAAACAACCATTATAGCTATACCATGATAAAGGATAAACTAAGGACCATTTCATGCCATTGACTAACTAGAGCCTTGAATGAGAATGCAGCCTCGGGCTTGGAACCCCAAATTTTGTAATAAAAACTAGAGAGTGAGGGTGCAGCCTCAAGCTTTAGGAAAATAACAAAAGAGCTTGGAACATGAAACAAAAAACTGTAGTTGAAGACATAAGGGATTCCACGTAGGGAAGGTAAGAAACCAAAAAGATCATATTATCCAAAACAAACCAGACTCCACACAGGGTAGCCGTAGGAACAACAAAATAGGAAAACGGGACATATATCCTCAGTCGAGGTTTTCTCCTCTTCCTTAGTGTCATTATCCTCTTCCTTAGCATAATTCTTCTTAGTTTCCTTGGGATCATTTTACTTAGGTTTGATCTTCATAGTAACCTTGTCCACTTCAAACCCTCCATCATATTCCTGGCTCAGGTGGCCAGCATAGAACAATTTTTGTAGTCCTTCTTTGATGTCTATGATGGAATTGACCATCGCATTCATCATAGACATGGTGGACGAAATAATGAAATACTTGAGTTGTTTATTTTCATCCTAAATTTCCTCTTCTTAATTCTTTATTTCAATTATTTTGTGCTTGGTGGCCAAGTTTTGAATCTTGGTCAACTTCCTCACAGGCTCTTCTGCACTGTTGAAACTTATTATCTTTCTTTCCCTTAGCTTTGTGATGTCCACCATGGCACCATGGGAATATTTATCCACAAAAAGGTCACTCATTTTACCCCATAAAGACATTGGCATTACCCAAAATTCCCCACCACAACTGAGGGAGTCAATTTTTATCACTCCTCCTAGCCAAAAAAATAATATTGCATCAATTACAATACATATTTGGGGTATCCAAGGTGTCATACCTTCCCCACTATTCACATCACAAGAAATGAAGCAAATTGAGGATCCTAAAGGTATCACACCTTCCTCTATTTCATTGATCACCTAAAGTGCTGGGGCTACATAAGGTATCATACCTTCCCCCTAAAATCACAAAATATTCAAAGTTGCAAAAATCCCAAAAGGCATCTATAAGCCCTTTGGTCATGCCAAAATGGTCCACAGGTGTCTATGAACCCTTTGGTCACCCAAAAATGCTTTTAAGGTGTCTACAAACCCTTTGGTCACCTCAAAACACTCCAAGATGTCTACAAACCATTTGGTCACCCTAAAAGGCTCCAAAGGTGTTTACGAACCCTTTGGTCACCATAAAATGCTCTAAAGGCATCTACCAACCATTTTGTCACCCCAAAACACTCCAAAAGTGTCTACAAACCCTTTGGTCATCCTAAAATGCTTCAAAGGTGTCTACAAACCCTTTTGTCACCCTAAAATGCTCCAAATATGTTTACAAACCCTTTGGTCACCCTAAAATGCTCCAAAGGTGTCTACAAATCCTTTGGTCACCCCAAAATGCACCAAAGGTATCGATGAACCCTTTGGTCACCCCAAAATGCTCCAAAGGTGTCTAAAAACACTTTGGTCACTCTTAAATTCTCCAAAGGTGTCTATGAACCCTTTTGTCATCTCAAAATGCTCCAAAGGTGTCTACAAAACCTTTGGTCACTCTAAAATACTCTAAAGGTGTCTACGAACCCTTTTGTCACCCCAAAATGATCCAAAGGCATCTACGAACCCTTTGGTCACCCCAAAACACTCCAAAGGTTTCTATGAACCCTTTGGTCACCCCAAAATGCTCCAAAGGTTTCTACAAACCCTTTGGTCACCATAAAACACGCAAAAGGTGTATATGAACCCTTTGGTCACCCTAAAATACTCCAAAGGTTTCTATGAACCCTTTAGTCACCCCAAAATGCTCCATAGGTGTCTAAAAACCCCACACTAAAATGATCTAAAGGTGTCTATGAACCCTTTGGTCACATTAAAATGCTCCAAAGGCATATATAAGCTCTTTGGTCACCCTAAAACACTCCAAAGGTGTCTATGAACCCTTTTGTCAACATAAAATGCCCCAAAGGTATCTACAAACCCCTTGGTCACCCTAAAATACTCTAAAGGTGTCTACAAACCCTTTGGTAACCCCAAAATGCTCGAAAGGTATCTAAAAACCCTTTGGTCATCCCAAAATTCTCCAAAGGTGTCTACAAACCCTTTCATCATCCTAAAACACTCCAAAGGTATCTACAAAAACTTTGGTCACCCTAAAATGCTTCAAAGGTATCTACAAACCCTTTGGTCACCCTAAAATGCCCCAAAGGTGTCTCCAAACATTTTTGTCACCCTAAAATAATCCAAAGGTGTCTACAAACATTTTGGTCACCCTAAAACACTCCAAAGTTATCTATAAGACCTTTGATCACCCTAAAATACTCCAAAGGTGTGTACAAACTCTTTTGTCACCCCAAAACACTCCAAAAAAGTATATATAAACCCTTTGGTCACCCCAAAATGCTCCAAAGGCATATATAAGCCCCTTGGTCACTCCAAAACATTCAAAAGGTGTCTACAAACCCTTTTGTCACTCCAAAATGCTCTAAAGGTGTCTAAAAGCCCTTTAGTCATCCCAAAATATTCTAAATGTGTCTACAAGCACTTTGGCCATCCTAAAACACTCCAAAGGTGTATACAAATCCTTTTTCACTCTAAAATTCTCCAAAGGTGTCTACAAACCCTTTGGTCACCCTAAAATATCCTAAATATATCTACGAGGCCTTTGGTCACCCCAAAACATTCCAAATTTACGGACCCTTTGGTCACTCCAAAATGCTCAAAGGGTATCTATAATCCCTTTGGTCACCCTAAAATGCTCCAAAGGTGTCTACAACCCCTTTTATCACTCTAAAATGCTCCAAATGTGTCTACGAACCCTTTGGTCACCCTAAAATTATCCAAAGGCATCTATAAGTCCTTTAGTCACCCTAAAATACTCCAAAGGTGTCTATGAACCCTTTGGTCACCTTAAAATGCTTCAAAAACATCTATAATATCTTTGGTCACCCTAAAACACTCCAAAGGTGTCTATGAACCCTTTTGTCAACATAAAATGCCCCAAATGTATCTACAAACCCTTTGGTCACCCTAAATTGCTCCAAAGGTGTCTATAAACCCTTTGGTCATCCCAAAATGCTCTAAAGATGTCTAAAAATCCTTTGGTAATCCCAAAATTCTCCAAAGGTGTCTACAAACCCTTTGGTCATCCTAAAACACTCCAAAGGTATCTACAAAAACTTTGGTCACTCTAAAATGCTCCAAAGGTATCTACAAACCCTTTGGTCACCCTAAAATGCTCCAAAGTTGTCTACAAACCTTTTGATCACCCTACAATGCTCCAAAGGCATCTATAAGACCTTTGGTCACCCTAAACTACTCCAAAGGTGTCTAAAAACCCTTTGGTCACCCCAAAACACTCCAAATGCATATATAAACCCTTTGGTCATCAAAAATGCTGAAAAGGTATCTATAATCCCTTTGGTCACCCCAAAACATTCAAAATGTGTCTAAAAACCCTTTGGTCACTCCAAAATACTCCAAAGGTGTCCACAAACCCTTTAGTCATCCCATAATATTACAAATATGTCTACGAATACTTTGGTCACCCTAAAACACTCCAGAGGTGTCTACAAACCCTTTGGTCACTCTAAAATACTCCAAAGGTGTCTACAAACCCTTTGGTCACTCTAAAATATTCCAAAGATATCTACGAGGCCTTTGGTCACCCCAAAATATTCCAAAGGTGTCTATGAACCCATTGGTCACTCTAAAATGCTCCAAAGGTATCTATGAAGCCTTTGGTCACCTTAAAATGATCCAAATATATCTATGAGCTCCCTATTCACTCCAAAATGCTCAAAGAGTATCTATAAGCCCTTTTGTCACCCTAAAGTACTCCAAAGGTATCTACAAACCCTTTGCTCACTCTAAAATTCTCCAAAGGTGTCTATGAAACCTTTGGTCACCCTAAAAATATCCAAAGATATCTATAAGTCCTTTAGTCACCCTAAAATACTCCAAAGGTATCTAAAAACCCTTTTGTCACCCTAAAATGCTCCAAAGGTATCTACGAGCCCTTTGGTCACCCTAAAATTCTCCAAAGGTATCTACGAACCCTTTGGTCACCCTAAAATACTCCAAATGTGTCTACAAACCCTTTGGTCACCCAAAAATGCTTCAAAGGTATCTACAAACTCTTTGGTCACCCTAAAATACTCCAATGTTGTCTATGAGCTTGTTAGTCACCCTAAAACACTCTAAAGGTGTCTATAAACTCTTTGGTCACCCCAAAATGCTCCAAAGGTGTCTACGCACCCTTTGGTCACCCTAAAATACTCAAAAGGTATATATAAACCCTTTGGTCATAGTAAAACACTCCAAAGACATCTTTAAACCCGTTGGTCACCCTAAAATGCTCTAAAGGTACCTATAAGCCCTTTGGTCATCTCAAAATACTCTAAATGCATCTATAAGCCCTTTGGTTGGATAAAAAAACTCCAAAGGTATCCATGAACCCTTTAGTTACCCAAAAATCTCCAAAGATATTTATAAAATATTTGGTCATCCAAAATTCTCCAATGGCATCCACTAAGTCGATTGGTCAACTGTGTATATATATTTATCAAAATCTAAAAACTCTCAAAAATACAAAAATATTACATTACACTATATTTCATATAGCTACATTATACACTCACTTGCATTAGGCATACACATCATGGTATTTTGCATTTTAGAGTTGATCATACATGTCTAGCACCAAGTCTGTCCACTAGCCATCATTCAAAATCAACTTTATCAAAAGTCATTATTAATACTCATCTACATTTTAATTATCATTTCCATCCACATTCCATACTGTGTGTTTGTTTCCCTTCACTTAGCCATTGGTTATAAGGTATATTTAGGATTTTTGGTCACTTAGCCATCTCTAGTTTTATTTTCAATTTTTTTAGAAAGCTATCCTAATTTTTAGAAGGTAGAGTCCTACTTTGATTGTACCTTTTATATGTCAAAATACCAAACATATTTTTACACTAATAAATCTAAGTTTTTGCACAAGGAAAGATGAAACCTACAAAGTGGTCCATGTTAACCTAAGCAAAAATTTTATCTCACTCATCCCCCTGTGTGAATGTTTTAGAAATGCTAAGAATTGACAAAAGGACAAGTTCCAAAAATAATATAAATCCCTTGCTTCACATCAAATTGGGGTAAGTGTCCAAAGAGGAAAATAAACAGTGGTTGTTACCACTTAATTATATGAAAAATAAATAATGGTTTTTACCATTAGCAAAAGAAAAAATTAAAATAAACATTGGTTTTCACCACTACCAAAATCCCTTGCTCACCAAAACAAAAACTGAGAAAATCCCTAGAGCAATTCAAAGACAAAAGAAAATAAGGGACTACTCAACTGGAATCCCTAGAATTATCAATATTTGAAAACCATAAAGTGATCCTCTTTATAGCTTGGGTGGCATCAATCAGCCTGGCAATGGTGGTATCCTTACATATGATGATATGTCTATCACATTAGCAAATTGCTTTTGTATAGACCAATGTTTGCATGCGGATAAGCTAGCTTTTGGTAGCATGTATTACCTAGTGGTCTAATCTAGCTATGTACATAACTCAGGATAATGATATTCATAGGGTTATATTTAGTATAGATGGGCTGCATAAATATTTTTTGGCACTGGGGTAACTTTATGTGTTATCATAGCAATAAAATCACATGCACACATAGGGATATTGAATATCTTGGTCATCCTAGTAGATCTATAACTTGCCAAAAAGTATCACATATTTACTATACAAATTTTTACTAGCTCACTAGAGTGTTTGAGTCTCATGAAAATATCAAGGATATTATATAACCTTACCTTATTCATTCCATTAAATATCATCTTATCCAATGTTTCTCAATTTACATTTTCACAATCCATTATATAGTTTGATGATAATGTTAAAATGAATAGATGAATTTTGTATAATCTATGGTGCTAGCATCTAGTGTGTCAAATATTATTTATAATTCATCATACAAATTAATAAATCATCCATTTTATTATGCATACACTCATGTACATATCATCAAATCAAATCATATTACAATACATGCATCCATGATAAGCATCCAAAAATGCATCAGCAAATCCATGAGAAAACTTAAATGCACATATTTTCTCACTACAAGGAGCTTCATAAAGGAAAATGAAGCATATATACCAATCCAAAATCTTCAAAAATAATAAAATCAATAAAAATTTAAAATAAAGCAAAATCTCACGCGTGCCTTGTACCTAGTTATTTACCATAAGGATACTTGAACCAAATTATTCATAGTCAAACTGAAATGTCTTCACTTAAATTCCCAAGAAGGCCATTGTGGTATGAATGCTCCATTAGAATGATGTAATCATTTCCTTTCTTCTATGAAATCTCATCAAAAAACAAAAAATTAAAAACAATTAAAACATCAAAAAAATACCAAAAACAAATGAAAAAGCACATAAAATAGCCTCAAAACCACCAAAAATAGGTCAAATTTGATAAAATTCACAAAGGTTCAAGATTGAATTCAAATTTTTCATTGATTAATTTAAAATTATCTAATTCAATCCTTAATAAGGCCATTATGGCTGGACCATTCCATGGGAATGAGGTATTCAGTTCTTTTCAGCCATAAAATATCAACAAAACTATCAAAATATTCACAAAAATGATAAATCTTACAATGGATAAAACTGAAGGTAATACTAATCAAGTCATATGGGTCAAGTGACTCACCACTTTCATCAATTTTCATGCCCTTATCAACTAATCTCTTGAGGGGGTAGTCATAATAACAAATTCATAATCAAAATCAACACTTTAACACTCAAAAGTACAACGTGCATACATTCAAAATAATCATTGTCAAAGATAAATTTCAAGCCTACGCTGGGGAAAATAATTCAGAACAAATTCAATAAAACAAATTAGTGGTCTCTTTTAATCCTTTGGACATGTATCCAAAGCTTATAAAACAAGGAACTACGACCAAGTATATCCTAGAGCCCCTAAAATTGTCATTACAGTACGATTGAAAGGTATACCAAAATAAATCCTTAAATTATGTCAAAAGCAAGGTTTTCAAGAATGTATGCTCTTTTCACAATGGAGGTATCTAAATTTTGTTATATTAATGAATAAAATTAATCAATTTATGATTTAGTCATTTATTTTTGCTCCACATTCTGTGTCACACAATGCATCTCAAAAAGGGGCATCTGTAGACACAACAATTGTGTAAATTGGATAACATTGCTATGATACCACTCTTATAGACACCATACAGCCCCAATGAGAAACCCTCAAGGGTTATTTATGGGTCCTAACAACTTTTGGGAAGGTTTACCCCACTTTTGGAAAGTTTTGGGCCATGTGGCCATGGTTGTCCCACCCTAGGACAACCACAGTTCATGGCAATCCCACCTAGGTATGGCATCAAGAAACCATACCTGGGTGGGATGGCCATGGTATATACCCCATAAAAATTCAAGGGCAGCATAAATGGCAATCAATTTCTACCATTTATCCTACTTAATGACTTATGACAGATTGGAAGACTATCTAGGCCATTAGGGACTACAAATTGGAGGTCTCTTTCGCCCTATGCATGGTAAAGGCATTGAAAAATGGTGGCACTTGACTTGCATACCTCAAATTTAACCTTTTACCCTTTGCCCTCTTGGGCTATAAATTGGAGTGTTTTCATTCAATTTCAGAGAGAGACCTATGCAAATATTCATCACAAAATGCTATCGAGATTTGCTCTCATATTTTGCCCCAATATTTTCCCTCAAAAATCTCATCAATCGAAGGTGTTTTCAAGGCATCCCTAAATATGCACATCCTCTCTAAAAAAATTTCATTCCTATGATTTTATTTACCAAATTTGATGACAACACCCCTAGGAGGATTCTAGACTAGATCCAAGTGAAATTGGTGGTAAAAACCACCATGTTTGGTGGTTGTCCCCACTTGGGATGGTTGATAGTCCCAATTGGAACACCTAGGGAAGACCATGTTTTAAATCAATTTTAGTGTAGATCATTTCTATAGAAATATATACATCATGCTTTATTTTGGTGAAGTTTGGAGCAGATTTGAATTATTAATTAGGGTTTTTGTGATTACAGTCCTAAATGGCTCACCTAGGGATGGCCACATATTTTTCTCATAATCACACTTTAATTTCTATGCAGATCATTACAAAAGTAGTTAATATACATCATGTTAAGTTTTGGAATAATTTGGAGTAGTTTAGCCCTGTCGATTGCACTTTTTACATTCAATATTGCATGCATTCCTTTGATTTTATCATAATCTACACATGCTATTAACCCATTTCAATTTTTATGTGTAGGTATAGGTATCTGAGCACATGAGTAAGGATATAAGAATTTGAATATAGATAGTTCAAATTAGTAGGAGTGCAAGCCCACTCTTCAATTGTTAAGACCACAAGCTTATACTGAGAGTGGGGGGTGAATAGTATAAGACTAACTTTTACTTTTATTTCAAACAATATTATCCAATATTATCAATGGCAATATCAATAGTAGTAATCAAATAAATGCATAAATCACACACACAATAGCCATATAAATTTAATGTGGTTCACCCAATGTGAGCTACTCCACAGAGAAAATCTTACTAAATTTTATCATAAAATATTCTTGGGAATCAATTTCCTATTACAATGTTTATGGACCTCTATCCAAAGGAGACACCAATCCCCTATGCTCTGATTTGTGGATCTCTCTCCATAGGAGAATTCTTTCCTCTTTTCTCTAGTTCATGGAACTTGATCTAGGAGACCTCTATCTCCTCAAATGGTTCGTGGATATCTCTCCACATAAGAACTCTATATTACCAGCTAGTTCATGGATCCCACTCCATAGGAGAACTCTTTCCTTCCTACTCTGGTTCGTGGAACTCTATCCATATGAGAACTATTTCCACTCTACTTTGGTTGGTGATATTTTAGAAGACTTCTACCCCCACTACTCTGGCTTTTGGATCTCTCTCCATAGAATACCTTTGTCTTCACTACCTTTGCTTATGGATATATATCCACTAGAGACTCCTATCCTCTTCTCTATCACCTTCAAATATTTCTCTCAAATCTATTTTAGATCTGCAACAAAATTTATCCCAAGTATATTACAAATATGCTCTAACTCCATCTCAATTCTAGCATAAATTTACTCATAACTTTATGCCAAAATTTATCTTCAAATCTATCCTCAAGCCTTAAAATAAATCTTGATCTAATCACAAATTAATTTTGCTTAGATTTTCTCTAGTCCTTAACACAAAGCTTGATCAAATAAATCAATCAACTCTGCTCTCAAGTCTTCACAAAGAATTATTTCAAATCCACCTTCAAGTCCTCTCAATGACTTGCTCAATCTACTCTCAAGTATTTACCTTGACTTACATCAAATATTCTTTCAAGAACTTGCTCAATCTGGTCTCAAGTCTTCACCAAGACTTACCTCAAATCTGCTTTCAAGTCCTCTCAAGAACTTGCTCAATCTGCTATCAAGTCTTCACCAAGACTTACCTCAAATATGCCTTTAAGTCTTCACCAAGAATTGCTCAAATTTTTCTTAATACAAACTCAAAACAACTCATAAAATATGCTCAATAAATCTCAAATCTTGCACATAATGCTATCAAATGCTTTGTCTATTTTTCAAGGTAATTCCTTTAACTTGAATCAGTTTAGACATATTTTATCTAGATTTTTTTAACCTCTAGAACATATAGAGAATGATGTATTCTATCAAAACTCAATATGTTCTACTCAATAATTAAGTCTGTTTCTTTCACAAATCTGATTTCTAATGTTTGCACATTCACTTTCAATATCACTCAAATCCAATGCTCAAGAATTTCACTCAATCATTCAACCAATGAAACACAATTTGTTCACTAGCACTAAACAAGTGTTTTCATACTTCTTCAAACAAAGTGCACAATGTGGGTTTCAACCCTAACTCAAATAATCCTCAATATCTATCTCAAATTTTTTCTAAACATTCACAAAAGAAGCATATAATAATTCACTTAAATATTTCCAACAATCCTTATCAAAAAAATTCTTTTCACTCCATATTATATTTTACAACATTCAATCCAATATTTCAAACATAATATGATGTGCCCATACCTATTTTATTTGATGGAGATATATCTTCAAAGTATGTTTTACTCATAACCAAATCCTTTTACCAATTCCAAGTTAGATAGCAACAGTCTATCTCAAAATCTCCAAAAGAATATTTAACTCAACAAATATTTCACCATACAAAAAATACAATAAAATATTAAGTCATAAATACACCTTATCACTCCTTCACGTTTAAAATAATATTCAATATATATATAAAATAACGTTTCTTGTTCACACCATATAGTATCCTTCTCTTTCATGATAATATTCAACACATATCAAAAAATAAAGTTCCTTGTTTACACTTTTAATCTCCTTCTATTTCAAAATAATTGTTAGCACATAGGTATTAAATTGTTTTACAAAATAGTTCTCTATGCTCTCCAATTTAGTTGGGAAGGTGGTTCCTTGGTAGTTCCTTAAATACCTTCACTTTTTATTTAATAAAACCTCATATCAATTCTAAAGCTACTCGTTGCTTGCATTTGTTTCTTGGTACCAGAGTATTTTTGGATAAGGATGTGATGACATTAACCCTAGGTACATTTCCCAAGAACATGACTCAAGGTGGTGGTAAGGTAGTGGCTTCATTGTTCACCAACCATAGTAGCATGTAAATCAAAACTAGACCTACCACAGATGTACATAGATCATCGATGCAGATCGACAGATAGAACATAGATCAATACCAATATATAGTACATATATCGAGATAAAATCTGATGTAAATTGCACGTATACCTAGGTTGATTTGGTAGAAGAACATGTGGTGAGCATCGATTGGATGATGTGGCAACCAATGGCTATATTTAGCATGGCAAGCAAGATGATGTGGTTAGTAATGGTTGGTAGTGGCTAACATGGAAGTAGTCTAATGAGGCAATGACATATCACTCAATAGTTGCGCATCGTAGATCAATTTGGCATCACGAGAGGAAAAAATTTTAGGGTTTATTTCTCAAAGGAAATCGAAATTCTTAGTGATGCAAATGGTTTTTAAACCATATCACAACACTAGCATAGTACATGTGGGACAATTCATCCCACATTATTTTTTAAAAAAGTTTCCTCTGACATGGATAAGACAAAGGGTGTACTCCCTTCATTTCTATGATATACTTTATCCTCACTGGCTAGACATTTCTCTCCAATGCACTCCCAAAATAGGTCGAGTATTCGCATCTCATGCAGTGCATGAGAATTTTTTTTTTTTTTGGTATCACTAATGTGAAGATATTAAATAGCACCAAGGATATTATTTTTCTCATCAACAACCATAGATGTGTCGATCGGGTGGCCATTTTATTAAGAGCTTAGGAGACGAAGGTGGGGGATTCCAACCCCACCAACTCCCCATAAAAGGCATTTTTTTAGACCTTCTATTTTTTTCTAAGTGGCATCTTTGTTTTAACACAAAACAAGTTTTATTTTTGTGAAGGGATAAGGATTCTTCATTGTTTTTCCACATCAAATTTTTATTGCCACTAAAATAGGAGAAATAAGCATAGTGGATTTTTTTATCTCATGGAAGGATAAGTAATTTTTAAAGGGTATATCTCAATTTTTTCATCCTTGTTTATTTTGCAACAAAAAGGGGGGATCACAAGTATTTTCTTTTGTAAATTTCGAAGACAAAGGGGGTAAAGAACATTGTTGATTTGAAAAGAATATTTGGGTTTGAATATCATCATTATAACAAAACTGGCATTGTAATAGGTGTATTTTCAGTGGAAATCGACACCTAAGTGTTTAAAATTTTGGGCACTTGTGATTATTTTTGCATGTAAATTTCTTTTTTTCTTGCATTTCAATCATAAAGTAAAATATACAAAAGCAAAGAAAAGATCCAAAATATTACACCTATTTATGTAATTTATTGCATCATAGTGTTAGATATATATGGTACCTCTGGTCCACACTTGTGATTTTTTTGTGCTTGGACTATTGTATCTAATGCCTAATATAGTTGAAAAAACAACATCTGAGCTATTGTTCTCTATAAATCATCGAGGAGAAATAAGAAAAACTAGTTTTGATATTCACTCTATTTAATACCCTAATTCTTTTTTATTGTTTGGTTTAAACTCCTCCAAATCATCAACCTTATTTCGAAGGGTTTTCAGGTAGGTGTCATCAATTTTATTGAATTCCATTTCATGTACTCTTTGCAATTATAAAGAAAGGGGGACCATTTGGTGTTATAAGGAACCTTTACAATGGCCACTATTGATAAATATCTATCAGATTCATAGTTGCTCAAAGGTTCTAATTTTACACCATGGAAGACAAATATGAGAGTTATCCTTCGGGTTTTATATTTGTGGGATGTAGTGACTGGCACTATAAAATATCTTACAATAGCAGGGTAATATCAAGAGGTCTTTGATAAGAAGGATATAATATATCTCATGTTTATTCTACTTGCTACTACATATGAGGTCGAGCCTCATATTTGTGACATCAAATATAGTAAGGAATCTTGGGATTCTTTGATTACCATTTATGAAGGAAAGAATAATTCCACTATTCTAAACTTTTAAACTCAACTACATACACTCAGTATGAAATCTGGTGAGACAGTTGACCTATTCCTATGTAGAGTGACATAATTGAAAGTCAAATTGAATGCTATGGGAGAGAGTGGTAGATACTCTCTTGACCTCAATCATATTAATATCTTTTCTAGAATTCTACAATATGTTTATTACCTCTCTCAACATATTTGGTAGACAAGTTATCTTTGTGGAATTGGTGAATTTACTTCAAACTGAGGAGGTCAATCAATTTGAGAAATATGAAGTTCCATATAATACCCTATACTCCAAACAAAGGGGTAAGAAACAAGGTAATTTTTAGAAGGGATTATCTTCATCAAAAGTAAAATAGAAACAAACTAAAAAAAAAGATAAGAAATATTGCAAAATCTATGATATAAATAACCATGACACCAATAGGTGTTGGTTTAAGAATAAATAACACAATGACCAAGATCATAAGGAAACGGAAAAAAGGAAATACAAACCATAGAAAAATAATATGCAACCCAAGTAAAATGTTGCTTATGATGAGTCAGACTCAAACTCATATTTTGAGAAAGCATACAAGGTGCTCATGATTCACATATCTTCTCAGCAAAAATATGCAGTGTGGTATATTGATTTTAGTGCCAGTAAACACATGACTAGATATAGATCATGGTTTGAGATATTTGAGACAAAGGAAGGCAAGCCAGTGATAATATCTGATGATAAGACCTACTGAGTCCAAGGTGAAGGTAATGTTTCTATCACTCTTCCAAATGATAAATTTTATATTGAGAAGGTTCTCTATGTTCCTAGATTGGCCAAAAATTTGGTGTCCATCCCTCATATCTTGGATAGAGATATGGATGTTATTTTTAGTGTTGAGGAGGGCAAAAAGAGATGTTTCATGACCAAAAAGGAAAATCATGTAGAAATAGGATCATACAATCATGGCTTATTCATCTTAGATGTCATTTCAACACCTCATATTTCCATGCAACAACTATAAATGAGGATACTTCTCTTTGGCATATGGGCATATGAGTTTAGGATATTTTTTCAAGTTGAGAAATATGAAATGGTGAAATGCCTTCCCAACCTTTCATCCAAATTACCAGTATGCTCGGATTTCTTAGCAAGAAAGCAACACCAAGTACCATTTGAGATTAGATCTTCCAAATCTAAGAAACCTTTGGAGTTGGTACACAAAGATATATGTAGTCCTATGGCAAACAACTACGGTGGAAAGAGGTATTTTCAATTGTTTTTTGATGATTACTCACATAAGATATGGGTATTATTTCTCTAATTGAATTTAGAGGTATTTATGTACTTTCAGTCATTCAAGAAGCTTGTTGAGGAGTCAGGATGTTCCATCAAAACTCTTCGCTCAGATCAAGGGGGGAATATACCTCCAAGTAACTTTCATCATTTTTGAATGCACATGGGATTAAGAGCTAGCTGACAACCACCTATACTCCATAGCATAATGGTGTAGCTGAAATGAGGAATCTTTCCATTGTGGAAATGGTTTGATATATCCTTAAAGGGACATATCTTGAGCATGAGTATTCGATAGAAGTAGTAAGTACATCATAATACCTATTGAGTAGATCACCCACAAAATCTCTATAGAGAAAGACTCCACAAGAAGCATGGAGTGGTAGGAAACCCCCCATTTCCATTTTAAGAATTTTTGGATGTAAAGCATTCATGCACATACCAAAATGGAAGAGGAATAAGTTATATGAGAAAACCTTACAATGTATTTTTATTGGTTATGATGAGCATTCAAATGGATATCGGTTGATAGATCCTATGACCAAGAAAACACACACTAGTAGAGATATGGTATTTTATTAAGTTTTCACATCAGATAACACATCTACATTTGTATACCTAGAGAAATAGAATCCTAATAAATAGGTTCCACCCCCACATAACAAGGTTCCTAAATGGTATACTAGCATATTGAGATATTCCAGGTTGACTTCACTTACATATCTAACTCTAGATAGACCTTGTACTCATAGTATAGCTCAAAATATGAGAGTAGAGACATCAACTTTAAAGTTTGACAATATTTGCCAATGTTTTGATGAACTATTTGTTGCATAAATTTATTATAATTAACATAAATCATTCACCAATATGCAGAAATATCAAATCATTCATCCACAATACATTATCCACAATAACAATCCACAAATGAGAGAGATATAGATAATACCCTTAAGGTAGGGAAACACCAATAATAATCCTTAAGGAAGGAATAAATCCACAAGATATCCCAAGGTGAGAGGCCACTTCGTGGGCATAGATGATTACATAATATTATTCTTCAATGATGATTACAATGACAAATATCTCTTCTTTATATACCCATATTCTTATTCTACTTTGGGAAGCCTACTACTAATATAATATTATATTATCATATAACATAATATTATAATACAATCAACCTTGGGTTATGGGTAGCCCGTGCCAACCCTTATACAATATAATAATATCCCCAAATATCTATTCCTAGGTACCCTACCATGCCACCCTCCTTACAAATGTTTCATCCTCAAAATATATGAAAAAACATGATAATATGATTTGCTAAGAAAAGTTAGCAACTAGTACCAATATTGATCATCCATCCATCCAATTTACTTGGGTACCCAAATCTGCTTCATTTGCTCCATACTTCTACTGTTGTATTTTGATAACTTGAATAATGGGTCCACTTGTTCATTGATGCTGATGATCCACTCTAAAAACTAGGATTACTATGCTTTCTCTACCAAACACTACCATAGTTGGTGCCCTTATGATTTCATGTAGAACCATAATATTGTTGCCTTGAACCATGCTCCCAATATTATTCCCACTCATGGTGGTGTGGATGGTGATATGGTGCAACCTTAACTTGATGTTCTACATTCTTTGACTTCTCAACATTTGGCTCCATTGTTTTAAATTCCTTTACACATTGTTCTTTCATGTTCTTTTTTTTTGGTGTGTCCTTGTGCTCTTCTATCAAATATTTCTTGGACTGTATTACTGTTATTTCCCCTGAATCAATTGCTACTACTTCTTTAATGGACTCTTTTGTTGCTACTACCTTCTTAGATTTTTTTTCAGGTTCTTCAAGTTATTTCTCTACAATCACTTCTTGATTTTCCTTGGATCATTGCTCCTTAAGATGAGAAATATCCTGCAATGTTATCTTCTTTTTCCTATACCATAACTTCATAAACTTATTTTGCACATTAATGTTAACAGTACCCAAATAATCTAACCAAGGATAACCAAGAACAATATCCTTATCATCCATCTCAATAGCATAGAAATCTAAATGTAAAACATATTTATCCATGGTGATCTTCAAATATTCAAAAATATGAACATGCTCATCCTCTAGCTATATGTCCTTAACTTTTTTTGCTTTAACTTGCAACTTATTAGCCAAAGCAATATTAATAAAATTATATCTACTACCAGGGTCAATGGAAATAATAACCTATTCCTTTTGAATGCTTCCATGAACCTGCAAAATAGAACTTGTTGGCATTTTTGCCACATTTATTTTTTGTTGTTGTTCATGCAAAATAATGCACAAATTGTAGAGATACTCACTCCTCTGTTTGTCCCTCCAAGCACCTCGAAAGGGATAATTAGTAACAAAAATCTCTACAAGTTTTGTGCCAAAGCAGAGTAAGTGAAAAGTGTCACTATATCACATGTCGCATTTTCATGTCTAAAAGCAGCAAGGCAAAAATGTCACAATATCGTGACATGTCGCATTTTCCCGACATGTCGCATTTTTGCGACAAAAGCGACAACAAAGGCCCAATAAAGTTTTGTCTGTATTTTTCTTCATATTGCATAGGAGAATGTAAGGAGAAGAGGAAAATGAGGATTGAACAAACTACTATTTTAAAAGCTCTCCAACTGATTTTGAGATCGAGGTCAAAGAGGCTCCAAAATTAAATGCTTCGCTTCTTACCTATATGCGCAAGATGGGAGAATGGTTTATCATGCAGTTTTTGAAGACACCAAAATTAAAGATTCCTCCGGTATTAAAATATCTTGTTCATAATCTCCTTACACTTCAAGCATGACTCGAGAATAGTCATTTAATGAATAAATATGGTCCCTTGTTTTTGTTCGATTTTCGGTTTTGATCCATAAAAATAGGGAATGTGATTTCTTCAAGGCAGATTAAGGGGGATTGTTTCTCTTTTCAAGTGCATATTTTGTGGATCGTCTCTTCAAAATATGTTTTATGTTTTAAATGTTGTGATTCGAAATGAAGAAGGAAGACCTCTATAAATACCAATGTATATCTCAAGAAAAAGGAGGAGGACCTTCTTGCAAAAATTGAAGCAGAAATCCTAAATGCATTTTTCTCTGTTCTTAGAGTCTTTTGAGTTGGTGATCCAAACTGATGTTCATGTGATGCTTTCTGTGTAATTCACTTATGTTTTGTCAAGTGCTAAAGTTTTAGTTGAATTTTGTTGTTCTGAATTTGGCTATGTTTTCATTTGAACATTTGAAGTATAATTGAAGGTAAACTTATGGTCAATGTTTGATCCAATTTCTATATGTGCATTCTAAGAATCAGTTGTTGCTTATCTTTGGGATTTAGTTTGAGGTTATTTGCTATCTGAGGTTGTTCTCCCTATCAACTTTTGGCTTCGGCCATATTTCCATCTCTTTTTGTTATTTCTAACCCTAAACCTTGAAATCAATTTAGATTAGTTTGGGAGCCAGCCCTCTCTGGGGATTGGCTCGGGAGACTTCTCTTTCTCTCGGCCTTTCAATGTTGGTCAGGTCTAGGGTGCATTTTATATGACTAGGAAGATTTATGACCAACAGTTTTTGGCATGCCCAATGGGACTCACAAGTCCCATATTTTGACACCCAGAGGAATCAAGATTTTGATGAACTATTTTGACCTCAAAGCGGATATTGTAAGTTCATCTGGTGACTCTACTGAGGTCGATTGTATAGTACCTAGAAATCTCCAATCATGAAGCTAGTGAAAATATTTGCTTCATGATCATGAGATCAGGATCCAAAGAATCGAAAGACCCAATCAAATTCTTTGAGATTGATGTTCAAAATTGGAGGGAGCGCTCAAGATTGGTAAGTCCTGTGAACCCGTCATTTGCTATCTCTTCATAGGTAGTTGGTCAGTTTTTGCCATCTATGACTCCTCCTAGTACTACTACGATCTTGCTAGTAAATCCAAATCCAACGGTGCAAATTACTAGTCATCAACCTCCTCCATGTCAATTTCTTGCTTGGAACCATTCGAGAGTGTTGGATCTACCTTTTCAAAATCTAGTTCCTGTTGTAGCATTAAAGGCTTTGCCTACATACGATGGGACTGGAAAGACCATGTATGAGCATGTGTAAGATGTGGCATCCTTGGCTACAATTCATAATATCATAGACAAAGATGTCATGATAAAATTGCTCGTGCTATCACTCCATGGTAAGTTATTGTGCTGGTATAGATCCTTCTCTCCCAACTCCATAAATTCATGGGATCAATTAGCAGAGATGCTAATCCAAGGGTTCAATGAGCAAGTGGACCCATTTTATTTGATGCATCAATTTACTAATATCAAGAAGCATCCTCAAGAGGAGATAGTGTATTTTAATGTTAGGTTTGCCTGAACTTGGCAGAGAGTTCCTGATGGCCTCCGCCCTACTAATGACCAAGCAACATTTTACTATCTTAGGGCTTTCCACTTAGATATTAGTATGAACATTAGGATGTCCAATGTTAAAACCTTTCCTACACTATATTCCTAGGCACAGAAGGTTGAGGCTGATCTGATTGCCATTGGGAAATTGCCTCCAAAAATGACCATGCCCATTTTTCTCAAGCTTTCGCAATACCAGCCTACAGGTGCAGCCTCCACATCTTACACTGCTCCATCCATGCACCATTCATCTTTATGGAATCCTCCCACAACTTTGATACTTATGATTCCCATTCCATAGTTAACCTCTCTAGTTCCAACTCTTGTATTACCTTCTCCACCAGTTCCATTACCTCTACCGGCACCACCTGGTCCTCAAGCCCAGATCCTCAATTGGTTATTTTGCAAGAAATTTAGTCGGCCATGAGATCCCTCACTAACAATATGACATCTATGGAGTGGAGAGAGGCAAAAAGGAACTTTCAACCATGAAGATTTATTTTGGTGGTAACTAGAGAGCAAGTTGCTCCTAGCAAGGTTATAGAGAAAATACCTAAGAAGAACTCAATGATCTTGGTAAGTGAAGATGTTGGCCCCTCTGAAGTTTCACGTGAACCATCATACTGGTGTTCTTCATGCAACGACCCACATGATGAGTCCACTTGCATGGTCCACCAAAATTATTTGCAAATTCTTACAGGGGGACGTATAAACATGATTCGAGAGGTGGATCATAATTCCATGATGTCTCTTGAGGAATACATAGCAGTCTTGACATGCAATGACAAGAAACCAATGGTGGTAGATCCAGCTAATATGGAGCCATTGAAAGTGCCTCCTGCACAAGAAGCAAAGCAACAAATACCTACAAATACTCATGATCCTCCAGTCCCACAACAAGAACCACCTATTTTTGTGAAGGATTTGCTTCCACCACAAGCAAAAGAGAGGTTCCAAGCTAAGGCTTCTACCTCCCATCCACAAGCAAAAATGAAGGAAAAATCTAGAGAGACGTTGTGATATCCATCATTGACTAAACGGTAGCGAGTGGAGGCCACCCAAAAATATAGAAGCATATTTGAATTTGCTAGTGGGGGGAGAGAGACAATTTTTATGGAGTACAACATCATCGAAGAACTCAAAAGGATACCAGCCAAGGTGAGTTTGTATGACACCTTGCAACTGCCTAGACAAGTGAATCTCTTACAGGAATCCCTAAAGACCACACAAAGTAAGGGGAAGGCTCCAGCCTAGGTAGTTATGGTTCAAACTCTGACCTCTTCAGTCACTAGAAAAAATAGACCACCACCCTTTTATATTTCATTAAGAATGGAGGGACATGTAGTGCATAATTGCCTCATTGATTTAGGAGCAGCTACTACTGTCATGCCTAAGGCAGTATGTGATGTCATAGGCATGGAATATACAAGGACTAGCATGGCAATTTTGTAGCTAGATGGTACCTCAGTAAAGACGATGGGCATAATTAAGGATGTTCTTATATCCCTGCACGCCATGCCTCAGATTACTATGATCCAGGAGATCATAGTAGTGGACCTAGAGCCATTTTTTGGTATGTGTCTTTGCTGAGAGTTCACGGCTAAACTCGGGGGTTACATTTCTTTGGATTTTACTCATTTGGAGGTGATCCATAAAGGTAAAAAGGTGAAAATTTTCAATGAGAAGCCTTCCACATTTCATGTGGAGAGAATAGATGAAATTGACAGGTTAGCAAATTTGGTGCACATGATGTCTGAAGAATTTTGTGAGCTTGACTTAATAGAAGAAACTTTGGAAGAGGTCCGGCCAGAAAATGAATTTTCCATGGCCAATTTCAATGCCATGATGGAAATTGACTTGGGGTGTTACTCCATTTTTAAGCCTGAAAAGGCTGAAGAAAAGAATGATGAAAGTCAAGACCAGCTCTGGAAGATCTATTTTGAAGGAGCATAATGTAGAAAAGGCACTGGAGCTAGGATTATTCTAGTATTACCTTATGGTATTCAATGATCCTGTTCATATTGTTTGACCTGGAGATGGACAAATAATGCAGTAGAATATGAGGCTTTATGCCTAGGCCTCAAGAAGGCTGAGAAACTTGGAGCATGACAGTTGCAAATCTTTGGTGACTATGAGCTGATTATCAATCAGGTGACCAATAAGTGTGTGTCCAAGAACCACTATCTCAAGAACTATCGCAACAAGGTCTAGGACCTGTTCGAATCGTTCTCTGCTCTCATCACGCATTTCATTCCATGAGAACAAAATAGACATGCTAACCTGCTCGCTTCCTTGGGAAAAAAATTTTCACCAATTGAGCAGGCAGTGAGAAGGCCAAAAATAGTGAGAATGGTGTATAGGCCCTCTCTCCTATACAAGGACACCTTTTGGAAAATCTTTGATAGCGACGAATAGATTTTTAAATTTTTGGTTCAAGAAGCTACCACCATCAAGGGAAGGACCTTGGAGCATGAAGAAACTAAAGGCATAATTTAGTTGCAGAATAACCACATTCCTAAAGGCCTAATTACTCTAGAAATCTTATTTGATCAGAATGATTGGTCTAATAAACATAGGATTGAGGTCGACGAGAAAGAATACATGGAGCTTCAGTTGGAGGCTAATAAGGTCATCAAAATTGGGACTGATTCTACTCCCACTGAATTGCAAGAGATCAAAAAAATATGTCAAAAGTTTTTTGACATCATGGCCTAGAGCCACGAGGATCTGAGGGGATATGATAAAGAGATCATTCAACACACTATCGAGCTAGAAGGAGTCAAACCCTTCAGGCAGAAGCAGATACCGGTGAACCCAAATATTGAAGCCCTCATGAAGGCCGAACTTGTGAAGAGTTTGCAAGCCAATATTATATATCCGATTAAGCACTCAACTTGGGTTGCTAATTTGGTTTCGGTTCGTAAGAAAAATGGAGATATACGGATGTGTATGGATTTTCAAAACTTGAAATGAGCATCCTTGAAGGATCACTACCCATTTCCTTGCATTGATCAGATCCTTCATGTTGTTGCTAGGGCTCAGTGCTTTTCATTGCTAGATGGATTCTCTGTATACAATCAAATTTGGGTCAGGGATGAGGATCAACACAAAGCCGTGTTCACAACCAAGTGGGGTAGCTTTGCCTTTCAACGCATGCCCTTCGAATTGTCCAATGCTAAGGCTACATTTCAAAGGGCCATGGACATTGCATTTGGGAAGCTTTTGAATAAGATCATTGTCATCTATCTCGATGATATGACTATATTTTTGCACAAACGAGAAGAACACTATTCTCATTTGAGGCAGATATTTGAGAAATGTCGGGAGTTTGGTATTTCCATCAACCCAAAGAAGTCCATTTTCATAGTAAAGGAAGGTAAGCTCTTGGGACATGTCATCTCAAAGAACGGTTTGGCAATTGATCCATTGAGAGTTGAAGCTTTGAAGAAACCATCACTCCCTTCTAATAAGAAAGAGTTGCAATCTTTCTTTGGGAAAATCAATTTTATCAAAAAAAATATTTTTGACTTTTCTCGAGTAGTCAAGCCCATGACTGAGCTATTAAAGAAAGATGCAAAGTTCAAGTGGACAACTCAGAGGAAAGATGCATTTCAGGAGATTAAATATAGAATTGCACAAGCCCCTGTGTTGATCAATCTAGATTATTCTAAGGACTTCATTCTATACACAGTTGGCGAGGACGAAATCTATGTTGTAGTGCTTACACAGAAAGGAGACGATGGGGATGAAAGACCCATTGATTTCCTTAGACAGGTTATCTTACCCCATGAGGAGAGATACAATTTCATTGAGAAGCATGTCTATGCTATCATGAAGTCTCTCAAAAAGTTTAGGCACTTCGTATCTCAGAGAAAGATGATCGTCTATGTCATCCACCTTGATGTAAGGAACTTCATCATTCAGGGTGATATGGGTGATAAGTGCATCGGTTGGATCACCAAAATTCAAGAGTTTGATGTTGATATCCATCCAACCAAGTTGGTACGGGGTAAGGCCTTATGCCAAAAATTAGCAAAAACGGTGGCCTCTAAGATAGTTGATCATCAAGTGAACGACCCTACTAAAGAAAGGAATCTGGTGAACATCTTTGCACAATGCCAATATTGGGCAGATGACCTTGTTGAGTATTTTTCAATGGGTAGATGTCCCCCATAATTAAATGCTTCGCAACAGAGAAGGTTTCGCCTACAAGCTCTTAGGTATGTATTGTTGCCCGAGGGATTGTTCTTCAAAAACATTGATGGAGTTCTCCTAAGGTGCGTTAAGGAACCTAAGAAAGCTATATTCCTAGAGGAGTTTCATTATGGCATGTCGATATGACATTACGCTGGTAGGCCTATGGCATTAAATATTATTCAAGCTAGTTACTATTGTCCAAATTTGTTCATGAATACTTTTAAGATTGTTCAAGCTTGCAACAAATGCCAAAGGTATACGAGAAGGATCAGAAATGCACCACTGCCCCTACATCCAATTTAAGTAGAAGCACATTTTTAGTAGTGGGGGATGGACTTTATTGGGATCATTGATCCAAACTCTTTAGTCGAACACAAGTACATATTGATGGCTACTGATTATTTTACAAGATGGTCTGAGGCCATTCCAACCAAGGCTGCAAATCAGGATATGGTACACTTTCATTGAAGGACTGATCACGCATTTTGGCATTCTTGATGCCATTATCAGAGACAACGAAACTTTATTCATTGGAGCCAAGCTAGGAGAATTTGCAAACAAGTATGGTATTTTTCTGAAGACATCCTCTAATTATTACCCTCAAGGGAATGGCTTGGCAGAATCTACAAACAAGAACTTGTTGCAAATTTTAAAGAGATCATTGGGGGATAATAAGAGAACTTGGCACCTTTTTCTAAATCAGGCCTTATGGGCAGATAGTATTCGATCAAGAAGTCTATCAAGACTTCACCATACACCCTGGTATACAGGAAAGAGGCAAGATTGCCTATTCATTTGGAACTTCCTGCCTTATAGCAATTGAAGGAATTCCTAAATGATGAAGAAAATATGGATCCTATGAACATACAATTGGCTCAGTTATTGCAGTTGGAAGAGCAACGTTCTTTGGCCTATGATGAGTTTGCCAAGTATTCACAGGTGGTTTCAAAATGGTTTCACAAAGGTTCTACTTACCGCACATTTAAAGTGGGTGATTTAGTTTTAAAGTGGAACGAAAAGAAGGTCAAGCCAAGGATGCACAAGAAATTTGACGTTCAATGGGAGGGTCCATTCCGCATTGCCAGTACAAGTGCAGCAAATTCATTTTATCTTGAGGACTTGGAAGGTAATTCACTTCCTATCTCAGTGAATAGATTTCACTTCCATTGTTGTTGTTGTAGTAGCCTGCAGGTATGCTTTTTCTCTTTCTTTTTATTTTCCTTCCTAGCAGGTAGTGGCTTCCATCTACTTCTTCCTTCCACTTCCTTATTTTCATTCCCTTCCTCTCCAACTCCTTCTTCCACTATACATAATCAAGACACTACTATTGTTTCTACTCCCCTCTCTGATGTTCCCATTTCTTCACTTCCCCTTTCTTCCAAAACCTTGTATTTTGAGCACTTCTCCACACTTCCCACCACTTTCTCCATCCCATCTACTTCCATTTCATTATCTATTTTCATGGAATACCAATAGCTGGTAGCACAGTAGCACCCTCTTTAGTTGTTATATCTACCGCTACTACTCCTCCATCTTCCACCATTCCATCATTCACCATTCTTGTTCTAAGGCCTGCACATCTACTGGTCATCACTCCATTCATTCCCATTTTTGTAACCCAGGTGTTTCTCACCACTGCCATGGAGACCCTTTCATAGCACCTGGTAATAACCTAGCTCAACCGAACTAGGCAAAATGTAGTAGTTAAAGGAATAAGGGAAGTTCTGCTATTCCTCAAATTTTTGTTGAAAGTCTTGTTTTGAGTGTTGAGCACCAGAAAGAGATTGTTGCAGTAGCTCGCAGAGACATCCAACATCAACCAACACTCACTTATTCTGCTCCTCCATCTTCTTGACTCTGTTGCGCAATGGATAAAGGCTTGGGGTTCATGTATACAGCAAAACTGTATACCCTGAGAGCCACCAAGAATGTTGGCATTTTTTCCACATTTATTTTTTGTTGTTGTTAATGCAAAATAATGCAAAAATTGTAGAGATACTCACTCCTCTGTTTGTCCCTCCAAGCACCTCAAAAGGGATAATTAGTAACAAAAATCTCTACAATTTTTGTGCCAAATTAGAGTAAGTGAAAAGTATCGCGATATCGTGACATGTCACATTTTTGTGGCTAAAAGCAGCAAAAGAAAGCAGCAAGGCAAAAATTTCACGATATCGTGACATGTCGCATTTTCACTAAAAAAGCTACAACAAAGGCCCAATAAAGTTTTGTTCACATTTTTCTTCATATTGCATAGGAGAACGTAAGGAGAAGAGGAAAATGAGGATCGAACAAAGTACTATTTTAAAAGCTCTCCAACTAATTTTGAGATCAAAGTCAAAGAGGCTCCAAAATTAAATGCTTCGTTGCTTACCTATATGCACAAGATGGGAGAATGGTTTATCATACAGTTTTTGAAGCCACCAAAATTAAAGGTTCCTCTAGTATTAAAAGCTCTTGTTCGTGATCTCCTTACACTTCAAGCATGCCCCAAGAATAGTCATTTAATGAAGAAATATGGTCCCTTGTTTATGTTCGATTTTCAATTTTGATCCATAAAAATAGGGAATGTGATTTCTCCGAGGCAGATTAAGGGGGATTGTTTCTCTTTTCAAGTGCATATTTTATGGATCGCCTCTTCAAAATCTGTTTTATGTTTTAAATGTTGTGATTCGAAAGTAAGAGGGAATACCTCTATAAATACCAATGTATATCTCAAGAAAAAGGAGGAGGACCTTCTTGCAAAAATTGAAGCAGAAATCCTAAATGCATTTTGCTCTGTTCTTAGAGTCTTTTGAGTTGGTGATCCAAACTGATGTTCATGTGATGCTTTCTGTGTAATTCACTTTTGTTTTTTCAAGTGCTAAAGTTTTAGTTGAATTCTGCTGTTTTGAATTTGGCTATGTTTTCATTTGAACATTTGAAGTATAATTGAAGGTAAACTTATGGTCAATGTTTGATCCAATTTCTGTATGTGGATTCTAAGAATTAGTTGTTTCTTATCTTTGGGATCTAGTTTGAGGTTATTTCCTATCTGAGGTTGTTCTCCCTATCAACTGTCGGCTTCGGCCATATTTCCATATCTTTCTATTATTTCTAACCCTAAACCTTGAAATCAATTTAGATTAGTTTGGGAGTCAGCCCTCTCTACAGATTGGCTCGGGAGACTTCTCTTTCTCTCTGCCTTTCAATGTTGGCTGGGTTTAGGGCACATTTTATATGACTAGGCGAATTCGTGACCAACAAAACTTTTAGAAGAATCTAAAACCTTTTTATACTTCTCTTGCTTTTGAAAAACTAAATATGTGACTTCATTTTTCTCATTATCTTCCTTAAAAATTTTCTCTTTCTCCTTCTTGAGTAATTTTATTTCTTTTTCATAGTCTTCATTTTGTTTCTTGAAAACTTCCCATTCTCCTTTTATTTCATTCCACTCATTTTGAATTTCCTGTATTTTATTTTCATGTTCTTTGATGACATCCAACATGCTATCTATATTTTTATCCCTTCCTTCAAGATATCTCTTACAAATATCTAACTTTATTTGTAATTGAATAGGTACCCATGTGCTCAAGAATGAATGCTCTGTTTCATCCCAAGTGTATTCATAACTCCTTTTCTGACGAAAATTATTCCACCAAGACAAAGCTTTCCCTTTAAGAGATAAATTAAGGGAGGATTTCCAAAAAGGATTATTATGATGTAGAGAGCTAAAAAATTTCCACCATTCTCTAGCATCAATATCATCTTCTCCAAAAAACATTTGGAGTTCCATTGTTCATATCCTAATGCAACTAGGTTTTGTTGATAATATATATCATGCCCTAATGCAAACTATGTTTTTATGGAAATAAATATATTCCCAATGAGTTGAAGATAAAAATCCGCATAGACAACTAGATCTGCAATTTTTCTTCAAAAAAAAATAAAGTGCAACTGATTTTCTTACCCAAACTAAACAAATTTCCTTTTTGAAAAATTTACAACTTGAAAATTCATCACTACCCTTGTTCCAAATGACTGACTTTAGAAGGTAGTATTTCCCTCAATACTACTTGGATTTATTCATATGACCACTCATTTTAAAGCTCTTCACATTTTGCACAAACTAATCTAAGAATCACCTGAATCAAATAAATTTTCATAGAGATATGGCTTATGAAATATGAGACATTTTTCCAAAAAAAAATTTGTTAAATTTGTCACTATCCTTGTTCCGGATGACTAACTTCAAAAGGTTGTATCTCCCTTAATACTACTTATATTCCTTCATATGACCACTTATTTTAAAGCTCTTCAAATTATGCACAATTTGATCCAAGAATGACCTAAATCAGATAAAATTGAGCAGATATATGGCTCCTAAAATATGAGATGTTGATCCAAAAAAAATATTGCCATAATTTTGCAATTTCACAAAAATATCCCCACTTTTCCAAAATCGTTGCTCTGATACCACTTGTTGCATAAGTTTATTATCATTAACATAAACCATTCACCAATATACAAAAATATCAAATCATTCATCCACAATACATTATCTACAATAACAATCCACAATTGAGAGAGAGATAGATAATACCTTTAAGGTATGGAAACACCAATAATAATCCTTAAGGAAGGAATAACTCCACAAGATCTCCTAAGGTGAGAGGCCACTTCGTGGGCATAGACGATTACATAATATTATTCTCCAATTATGATTACAATGACAAATATCTCTTATTTATATACCCATACTCTTATTCTACTTTTGGGAACCTACTACTAATATAATATAATATTATAATATAATATAATATTATAATACAATCAACCTTGGGTTATGGGTGGCCCATACTAACATTTATACAATATAATAATATATCTTCAAATATTTATTCCTAGGTACCCTGCCACTATCTGTAGATGCAGAGGAAAATATAGAAAAAAATATGGATGACGAACAGGTTTATATGTTAGCATTGGCTGATAATGAATCCACAACAGTTCAAGATGCACTTAATGAGCCTCAGTGGAAGGCTGCTATGAAATCAGAATATACATCTCTCATGAAAAATCATACATGGAAGCTAGTTAATCTGCCTTCAAGAAAGAAGCCCCTTGGCTACAAATGAGTGTTCAAAGTGAAGTATAAGGTAGATGGTACTATTGATAAGCGTAAAGTGCATCTTGTTGCAAATGGCTATTATTAGAAAGAAGGCATACATTATGAAGAGACTTTTTTCCCTACTACAAAAATGACTACCATTCGAGTACTTTGTACCATGGCAACTCAATTTTGGTGGAAGTTACATCAGATGGATGTAAAAAGTGCTTTCTTGAATGGTGACCTACAAGAAGTGTACATGACCCAAACAAAAGGATTTGTGGTTGAAGGGCAAGAACATAAAGTTTGCAAGTTGGTCAAATCCTTGTATGGGCTAAAACAAGCTCCATGATCATGGTACATAAAAATAGATAGTCACCTAGTGTAGTATAAATTCAAAAGAAGTCCTTCAGATGCAAATATCTATATAAAGAACAATGGTTCTAACATAGTGATTTTGGTACTATATGTGGATGATTTTATCATAATAGGTAGTTCAGAGAACATGATTGCTGCAATGAAATATGATTTGAAATAATATTTTGAAATGATAGATCTAGGACTTCTTCACTATTGTCTTGGTTTGTAAGTGACTCAAAAAAATAATCATATCAGAGTAACACAAAAGAAGTATGCCAATATATTGGTCGAAAAATATTGCATGACTGAGTACAAGTCTAAAGTGACTCCAATGGATCTAAGACTTAAATTATCATGATATGATAAATCAGCACATGTAGATGGTACTCTCTATCACCATCTAATTGGGAGTCTCATATATTTGACAAATACCAGGCCAGATCTCAATTTTTCTATGGGTTATCTTTCAAGGTTCATGCAGGAACCTAAGGTGAGTCATTGGAAAGTAATAAAGAGAGTTCTTCATTATGTTCATGGTAGTACAAACTATGGCCATGAGTATAATAATAATGATAAGTTCTTACAGGGATACATGAACTCAGACTATATGAGATCCATTGATGATCGTAAGTCTACTTATGAATACATTTTCCATATTGGATCTAGACTTATCTCTTGGAACAATAAGAAGCAGCAAGTGGTTGTTTTATATTCTACATAGGTATAATATTACATAGTAAGTGGAACAGTCTGTGAGATAATGTGGTTAAGTCACATTATTACAAACATGGATCTTCCAAATAATCTTCCACTTCATTTGTTTTGCAATAATAAAGGTGTTTTGAATATTGTCAAGAATTTAGTCTTTCATGAGCATACCAAACACATAGATACTTGATATCATTTCATTTGATATGAAGTTCCAAAGAACTACATACAACTCCAATACATTCCCATTGATGAGCAAGTTGCAGATATTTTCACCAAGACACTTTCACATGTCAAATTTGAATTGTTTTGCAATGCTCTTTGTATTTGCCAATAATGTAATAAGGGGGGATGTTAGCACATAGGTATTACATTATTTTACAAAATAGTGCTATGCACTCTCCAATTTAGTTGGGAAGGTGGTTCCTTGGTAGTTCCTCAACTACCTTAGCTTTGTATTTAATCAAACCTCATATCAATTCTAAAGTTACTTGTTGCTTGCATTTGTTTCAATAATATTCAACACACATCAAAAATAAATTTCCTTTTTTTACAACTTATAATATCCAATACTTGATTTAATTCCTAAGTACCCAAAATAAAATATTTAATTAACACCCCTTATGACTCCCTAAATAATTTCACTTATTTTCCTTTCATGATTTTGAAGTCTCAAAGTCAAATCATGTATTCCAAGACCATAGAAGCACATAAATTAAAAAGCATACATTTTAATATTTTTCCTATGAAAAATATTGCACAAGTCTCAATGACTAGCCACCACAATGCCCTATCCAAATCTAGGCTACCGCTTGTGCTAAGCACCCACACATGAATCAATGGACACACTCTCCCATACAGTGTCCGCTTCTCATGAAGTTTATCAAAAATGAAAATCTCTTTTATCCTTTGAAAAAACCAACTACGTGGGATTTAAAATTGAGACCAACCCTTTGCAAGAACTTTAGCCAAGCCTCAACTACCATATGTGCTAACGAGCACTTTAGAATTATCTTCACACTCTCCACGATTTTCAACAAAATCCTCCTTGAATAATTTGCTTGACTTATCCTTGGTCTCTGCACCTCACGAACGATGAGCACAAATTATGTCTTCCACATAGGCATTTGAAAAATGATAAACCTTTGAAAATTAAAAAACAATATTTCCTTTAAATACTATTTCCTTTGGTTTAAAAAATGTTGGCCCTCTCTTGATTTTGAATTCAAATTCAATATGAAACTTTGGTGCCATAAATTTATTTTAAATTAAAATTTTAACTTTTGTTACAATATTTTAATTTAAAAAAGAAACCTTTGAAACCTTTTATAAAATCTCAATAAAGCTTGTACAATATATCTTTTTTTAATTATTTCTTGGACCCAATTATTATAATATTGAAAAATATTATAATAATATTTGTATTTTCTTTTAAACCATGGCCTCTTCTTTTTTTCAATTTGCTTGCTTGTGGGATGAACCTTCCTTGATAAATTTCAACCATATTAACCATAGAAGAATATTCATACCATACAAAGTGCTCTCTAACATCATCCTTTTGACATCAAACCTTTTAACATCAATGAAAACACAACTTACTCAAAATTTGCAATAAATCGTGAGTGCGAGAAGAATATTGAAAATGTGCCATAAGTTTGTGAAATGATTGGATCCTTCAACATTGTAATTTGAATTATATCAAGTTGAGATCCCTCAAGGGGATATTTTGTAACCTTCTATTTGGAAAATTAATCAATACAAATAGAACCCCCCATTCCTTTCAAATATTTATCATTTATGGTTTACATTATTTATCACTTTTGAATGCTTTATTAGAACATTAGATGCAGTTCAATTTCCATTTCTAGGTGCATCATTTTTCTACTTTATAGTATTATAGGGCATATAATCCTATGTATACTCAAACCCAAGTGGATTTTGGGAAGCCATAGCTTGGTGGCACCACCTGTGAGATGAGACTCTTTGTACTTCATTGTTGACGAGGGCCTTGTGAACCACTTTTGTGAATACCAAATGCTAATTAAAATATAAGTATTACCTATTGTACTATTTACTAAATAATTTATATTTTGGATAAAGTAGGATTAGACCATGTGCTTATCATTCTATGTTGAATGAAAATAATTTTAATAGTAGACACGATAAAGTATGTTATGCATAGTGATTTCTATATGAAAGATAATTATTTTATTTTTGATGAGATAAAGTAATACCTACATGGTGCTCTATGAATGAGTTGAATGAGACTTTATTTTGTTTGGTAGTAGAGTTTATGGAATAAATAATATAGAATAAATCCAAATAGACTTGGATTGTGTTCTTTGAATAACTTAAACGTGACTTTATTCTTGCTTGGTAGCAAAGTTTATGGAACTTCTATGATGGGGATAAAGGTATTATGGGTTACAATTGAACCAATTCTGGATAATAAATTGTAATTATGAATTAGAATATATATTCATTTTGTAAAATTATGAGAGATATGAGACTGTTATGATGACAAAAACATGTAATGTCTTTGACTTAATGCATGGGACCTAATTGATGGACAAATTCATATTGTAACTTTTGTAAGAGTTATGGAACTCTTAATATGTGAGTATGTGGGGCCTTTGATTCAATGTGTAAAACCAATTCTTATGGAATAATATATGAAACAATTCTTATTGGTTTTATTTCCCATGAGGATCCCTAAGATATATGTGATGTAACATTGTTATGCAAGGAGTCTTTATGGTTATGGATTTTCTTTGTTAGAGTTGCTAATAAAAAATTTATGCTTTTAACTAAATGAGTAATTTTATAATGGACATATATTATCATTAGTTACGCTTTATTACTTGGAAATACTTCCATGGGATAAATTACAAATCTTGTACATAGAACTCGAATAAATGAAATTGGAAAGGACTTCAAAAATATTTACAAACTAGAGCATGGAATAAAACTTATAGATGGTAGGGTTAGCTCATCATGAATATGAGATAGATAGACTTAACCCAATGCACTATGTACCCACATAGAAGGACATATGTAGGTGCAGATACTAGAACTTCCTCTTTCGATAGATAGAAAAGGGATAAGCCATGTAAATTCTAGAATGAGATATATAGCTTACTTTGTAATGTACCTAGTACCCTTAGATATATTTATGTAGGGTGTAGGGATAGGTGTACCTATATGGTGGTTTGATATGGATAAGTTGAATCATCATGAAGATGAGAAAAATAAATTAGATAGAGAACACTAAGAAATTAACTCAACCTCTAGAATTGAACCCTCATTGAGAAGGATAGAGATAAATATACCTAGAATTAAAAATAAAATTAAGGTTGAGTGGGATGAAATTTTGGGATGTGACATTTGGTATCAGACCTCATGATCATAGGACTATAAGATTCATATTATAAGACTAGGTGATGGTGTGCTTAAGAGTATATAATAACTTAGGGGCTATACTTCACATGGATAGGGTAATTGTTGATAACCAGTTCTATTTGATTAGTTAAGCTAACTAGATATCTATTTAGCAGTAAATGATACAATTTAGAGAAGGAATTGTAACCTAATTTTAATTTATGATCTTGTGTGTGACTAGGTACAATGGCACAAAAATCAAGGAGAGATATTGTTGCCCCATCAAAGAGGTAGAATTAATGAACTAATGTTTAGTTCAAAACCCTAGATCTAGGTACATGCAATCCTCTTAATGTAAGGAAATAACTCACTATGATAGTTGCTCTACTTCATGAATAAATATAACAACAAAAGTAATTATTAGAAACCATAGTGAATCAAGATTATTAGGTTGGGGTTTCTAGGGTTAGATAGGCTAATGAATCCCCTATGGAGGCACAATAGGATAGAATTTAGTTAGAAGTAAAAATGGAAAAGAATTTGAAGCATGTAAAATCCTCCAAGTATAATGGAGAGAAGGGTGGTGATGAAACCAAATCCTAGTTAAAAGAATTGGAAATTTTATTCAATATGAAGAATTACTCCACTAGAATTTGGATGTCATATGCCACCTTACACTTATAGGGTGTTAGGTTGGATTGGTGGGAAAATTTTAGTGGATACTGGAAACTTGAGGTAATAGTTGATCTAAAATAGGAGGAATTTGTGATAACATTTAAATAAAGGTTCCTCATAGAATATTTTTATGCCAAGAAATTTGAATAATTCACCAATATTCAGTAAGGAAATAATATGGTGGAGTCCTATTACTAGAGATTTATTAAGTTGTTGAAGTATGTGCATGTGTATGGTGAGAATATGAAAATCCATAAATTCATATTAGGATTTGATCCCAAGATAGGGCATGAAGTGAATATGCATGAGCCTACAACTCTGTAGAGGATTACGACTTGGTTAAGAAAGTAAATTCTTACTTAAATCTCTATTTTTATTATGAAGGGATGTCTAAAATGGATAGACATATCCTCAAGAAAAGGAACAATGTAGGTTTTATGAAATGGGAAGAGGATCAGAAAAACAAAAGCTTATCAAGGCATGATAAAAGAAATGATAGGAAATAAGAAAATTTTAGGAGAAAGTTCCAAGGAAATAACAATAACTCTAACAATTACAACAACAATAATAGTAAGCCACCACCACAAGGGAATCCTAATCCTGCATTAGTTGTAAAAGTAGAAGGATAGAAGCAAGGAACACATCCAGAACCCAGGGGTGGATGCTTTGATTATGGAGGACCACATTACTCCAATCAATGCCTACTTAGAGTAGGACTAAATTTTAAAGGAAAATAACCCACCTATAAATGACTTGTGCCTAAGGAACCTGCATATAGGATCTACACAGTGATAGGAAGCCAAAATCTAGAAGGGCAAGCTACTCCTTTGCTTATAAAAGGTAAACTTTTTGGTAAATATGTCAAAATTCTAATAGATATAAGAGCTACTAATAGCTTTTTTTCAACTAGTTTTATCAAGGATATACCCAAAAGGCCAAGAATCTTGGCACATGTGTGGAAGATAAATTATGGTTTTGGACAAACCTACTCAATGGATATGTTATCCTCTGACTTAAATTACTTTACCTACTTCTACGACAAGTGGATGTCTTTATGTGGTGTCACTACATGCCTTTTATGTAGTATTAGTGATGGATTGATTACAAGATCATAGATATTTAATCAATTTCTAGGAAATATGGATTGACAATTCAGAAGATGGTACGGAGAGACTAAGAGTCCATGGCTAGCAAGGGACTTTTCAACCCTATATCCTCTCTACAATGCAACTTATGAAAGCTATTAAGATGGTAGGAATGGTATTTGTAGTTAATATAAATGTAATTGGTAAGCAAAATAAGGAAGAGATATTTGGAAAATATTTAGTTATACAAAAATTTAGAGATGTATTTTAGGAGGACCTACCCAAAATTCCTCTAAAATGTGAATTTGACTTCTCTATTGAGCTATAACCTAAAATAAAGCCTATTCATAGGGATCCTTATATAATCAATCCCATTGATATGTAAGAGCTAAAATTATAACTTCAATGGTTGCTAGAGAAGGGGTTAATTAGAGCGAGTGTGTCACCATGGGTTGCACTCGCGTTGTTTGTTAAAAATAAGGATGGTTCCATGTTATTGTGCATATATTATAGAATTATTATAAGGAAAACATAAGAAATATATATCATCTACCTATAATTGAAGATCTTTTTTATCAACTAATGGATGCCACTATCTTCTCAAAGATCAATTTGAAATTTGGATTTCATCAACTAATAATTTGTGAAGAGGATACCCATAAGAAAACATTTAAAACTTGGTATGGATACTATGAGTTTAAATTCTTACATTTTGGACTAATGAATGCTCTAGTAGCATTCATAAAATTTATGAATAGTATTTGTAGTAAGCATCTAGATTGATCCATCCTTTTTATTCAATGGATAAGTGAGAATTAGGATTTGTATTGAGAATGAGGAAATAAATAATACATGAATGTAACAAACTTATGGTTACCTAACCACCTAGAGAATGTGCTATGGTTCCCTAACCACCTTGAGAATACACTTAACATAATGTAATAATATAAATCTACTCTAACATCCTTCTCTTATTATATTATTTTGAAATACAAAGAGTGTTGCGAAACAACTCAAATTTGACACGTGCAACTGCCTTAGTGAAAATATCCATAACCTATTCGTCGATGGAAATGTACTGGAGTTGTATCTCGTGTTTTGGAACTTCATCTTGAATAAAATGATATTGAGTGTCAATGTGTTTGGTGCATTCATGAAATATTGATTTCTTTACAAGCTTCAAAACACCTTGGTTATCGCAAAAAAAATGGATTGGAAGTTTCTTGGGAAGATCCATACTTGAGAGAATGCGACATAACCATATCACCTCGTAGACTTCTCCATGTAATGCATGATATTCTACCTCGGTAGATGATAAAGAAACCACATTTTAAATCGATGCTTCTGCTCTCTTTTGACGAGTCATACTACGTGTACGAGGTTGATATAAATTTATATCTGGAGGTTTATTCACTTTTGAGTCTCTCATTGTGTTGGTATACCATTTGAGAATATTCTTCTATGGAGGAGGAGTCTCTTTCTTAGGCTTCTCATCATCCAGGTATATAGTTGAAGATGTGTTATCTGGTGTTAAAACTTTGTCAAATACCACATCTCTACTGATGTGATTTTTCTTTATTTTAGGATATATCAAACGATATTCCTTGGAATGCTCATCATAACCAAGAAAAATACACTATAGGGATTTCTCATCTAACTTATTTATCTTTTATTTTAGAATGTGCAGGAATGCCTTACACCCAAAAATCCTGAGATGAGAAATGGAGGGCTTTCTACCACTCCATGCTTCTTGTGGAGTAATTCTCTTAAGAGCTTTTGTGGGTGCTCTATTAAAGAGGTACGTTGTTGTATTGATATCTTCACGCTCAAGATGTGCCCTTGTAAGCATACAATAAACCATTTCCATTATGGAATGATTCCTCCTCTCAACAAATCCATTTTTCTATGGAGTATAGGTTATAGTAAGCTACCTCTTAATACCATATGAACTAAGAAATATGGAAATTATTTGGAGTTATATTCCCCCCTTGATCTGAGTAGAGGGTCTAAATAGAACTTCTTAATTCCTTCTCAACATATTTCTTGAACTTCTAAAAAAACATGAAGGCCTAATATTTCATATGTAAAAATAAAACCCACAACTTTCATGAGTAGTCATCAGTGAACAATTAAAAATACCTCTTCCTCCATAACTATTTGTCATAGGATCACATAGATCGGTGTGTACCAACTATAATGGTATTTTGGCTCATGAGGATCTCAACTCAAAAGGTACTCGGTGTTGCTTCCCTGCTAAGAAATCGAAGAAAACTAATCAAGTAGATGAAATGTTTGGAAGGCCTTTCACCATATCATATTTACTCAACTCAAGTAAATATCTTGAAATAATATGACCATATATTTTGTGCCAAAGAGAAGTTATCTCTTTTGTGTTTACCATCATGGCAAAATGGGGTGTAGAAATAGTATCTAAATCAAACAATCCATGCTTGTAGGAAGCTATTGCTATATGTTTGCCCTTCCTTGTGATTAAGCAATGCTTCTTTCAATCCTCAACTCTAAAATTAACCACCATATTTTTATCCAAGATTTGAGGCACTGACAATAAGTTATTAGTCAATCCTAGAACATAAAGGACTTTCTCAATATCTAACATTTTCTATATGGAAGAGTGACTAAAATATTTCCTTCACCTTGGACTCTATAGGTCTTATCATCAACTATGGTAAAATTCTTCCTTAGCCTCAAATATCTCAAACCATGATTAATCACCAATTATGTGTTTACTGGTTTTGAAATCATTATACCACATAGGATCCTTTTGCTAAGAATATGTATGAGCCATGAGAATCTTGTATGCCCTCTCATAATATGATTTTGATTCCTCATAAGAAACATGTCCCTTTGGTTGCTTATGTTTATTTTGTGGTTTGTACTTGCCCTTTTTCTTTTGACCTTGGTCATGTGGTTGTTTATTTTTGAACCAAAACATATTGGTGTCATGGTTGTCCATATCAAAAATTTTGTAATAATTTTGTTGTCCTTGTTAAGGTTGTTTGCCTTCAAAACCTTTGGAAGAAGATCCCCACTTCTGAAAGTTACCCTATTTTCTTGACCCTTATTTTGAGTAAAGTACATTATCTGTCACTTCATATATTTGAATTTGAGTTGCCTCCTTAGTTTGAAGTAAATTTACCAACTCTACAAAAGTAACTTATCTCATGTATACTTGAAGGGATGTGATCAAAACCTTGTATAAATCTGGTAAAGTTCTCAAAATGACTGAATTTAAGAGCTTATCCTTTACTATTTATACCAAAGCATTCAACTTGGACTTCAATTATACCACTCTACATAGGAAAAATTCTACTAATTCACCATACTTCATACTAAGAGTATGAAGTTAGGATTGAAGGTTAATAATGGTGGATTGATTCTTCCCTTCATATATGGTAATGAATGCATCCCAATATTCTTTAGCATTTTTAGCATCAGAAATGCGAGGCTATACTTCATCAGTAGTAGTAAGTAAGATAAGCATGAGGGACCTTCTATCATTTTTATCATATGCTTCATGATTTGTACCTGCTATAGTATGACATTTTGTAGCACTAATCAATACATCACACAAATATTAAACCTATAGAATGACTGTCATTTTGGTTTTCCATGGAGAAAAATTGGAACCTTTAATAAACTATGTATCGAAAAGATATTTGTGTATAGTTGCCATTATGAAGGTTCCTGATATCAACAAAATGGTATCTCTTTCGATATACCATGAATGATTACTAAAAGAGAATTCACTTAAATTAATGGCACTTACCTAAAAAACCCTCCGAATAAGGGTGATCAGTTTAAGGAAATAGCCAAGCAATAGGAGTGAATTAGGGTATATTATGGAGTGAATATCAAAATAAATTAGCTTTCTTTATTTATTCATGATTATTTATAGAGAATAATAGCTCAAATATCATTGTTTCAGCTATATTAGGTGTTAGATACAGTAGCCCAAAGCACGATAGCTTTACATGTAAGTGTGAGCCAGAGGTACCATAAATACCAAATGCTATTGTACAATAAATTGTACAAAAGGGTTTAAAATTTGGGTTCTTATGTGATTCTGAATTTTAACTTATTATGTAAGTGCAAAAATAGAAAATTAAATTCAACATACAATCAAAAGTGCCCGTAAATTTTAAAGCATAGGTGTCAGATTCCACCGACAATGCAACTGTTTTTACAATATCAATTGTAAGGTGTTGAATGAAATCGAAAATGCACCTTTTTACAATAGTTATTACAAGAAAAATGTGATTTGTGTTTGCAAAAATTGATATTCACAATTCCTTCCCTTATGTTATAATTTTGCAAAAAAGAATACAAGATTTTCCCCATTTTGTTTGTAAAATAAACAAGTTTTGAAGGAATTTTGAGAACCATTTTAGTTTGCCAAAAAAATAATGTGCAATTCTTGTTTTGTATCCCTCCTTGTGAGAAAAAGAATGCACTATTTTATCTTTATATTTTACAAAAACTTTGGTGCTCCTAGGATTTATTGTTTTTACAAAATATTTCAATCAATTATGCAAATACAAATAACAAATTGTACCTTTGAATATTTTTTTCAGAAAAAAAAAAAAAGAGTTTTTGCCTGCACATGGGGTTTGATTCCCTGACCTCCTATGCATAAACCTTTACTACGGTCAACCAACCATCTTGGCTACCACTTCGAATGGGAAAATGGGGAGAAACCTTTGATCTGTTTCCATCTATGCCTTAGCATTGAAAAAAAAAATGGGACTTTTAATCCTACATGCACCAAGAGCGTGTACTTTGGATGATTTAAAATTGATTTTCCATAGTTAGTTTATCGATTATCTTTGGGAAATCAGCCAACTATTATATTTTTTTTTCCACCATCTATAGCAAATTAATGCATACCACATCCTTAGTAATTCAGGTCACATCACATTAGCTACCATGTCACCACTGCCATGTCATATGCACCATGTTAATATTGATTCACATTCTATTTGGCATATAAAATTGCACTTAGATGCCACCATGTATCCACCTCAATTCATGTTTAGGGGTCCACATCAGCTCCTCAAGATCTATTCTTGGGATTCATGATCAATGGTTATCAGAGGTCAGGTCTGTTGGTTGAGGATCTATCTTCATCCAGACCTATCATAGTGTCTAGTTAGAGTGCTATCCAGTATCGATTGTGATAAAATCACATCTCATCCGATCTATCGATTCAGTGATCATGTTAGGGTTTATAAATTCCATATATTACTTCTTGAAAATGGTATGTTTGGTGTACAATCTAATCTAGGTGGTCAGACTTATATTTATCTAGGATTCGATGTCCATGCCCTAGATTTGGGTGGCAAGGTCACCAATTATCCAATGATTCAAGATAGTCTGTGTTCGCCTTCCCCTAGAAAAACCAACCTATCTGATACCAATAATTGGTAAGTGAGCATTAGGATTTATATTGAGAATGGAAAAATAAATAATACATGAATGTAACGAACTTATGGTTCCCTAACAACCTAGAGAATGCATTATGGTTCCCTAACCACCTTGAGAATGTGCTTAACATAATGTAATAATATAAATCTACTCTAACAATATTCTTAAACGATATTGTAGTATATTATTAGAATAATATGGAGCATGATAGACATCTTAGAATTTTACTAGAGTTACTAAGGAAGAATCAACTATACATTAATATATTCAAGTGTAACTTCAATGTATCAAAAGTATAGTACTTAGGACATATAATATCAATAGAAGGAATAGTAGTGGATCCCATGAAGATAGAGGCTATACTGAATTGGATAACATCCAAAAATGTGTCTGAAGTGTGGAGCTTCATGGGTTTTATTAGATATTATAGGTGCTATGTGAAAGACAACTCAAACATAACCTCTACAATAACTAATATCCAAATAAAAGGAAAGGAATTTTAGTGGAAAAACAAGTGTGAGGTAGCTTTTGAGTTTCTCAAGAAAAAGCTCACTATGACATCCATATTAAATATTCTAAACCCTTAGGGTAAATTTTTAGTATGTAAAAATGCAAAAATTGGAAGGTTTGGATGATGTGCTTTTGTAGGATGGAGTAGTTATAGCTTATGGTTAAAGAAATATTAAGAGGTATGAGTTCAACTATGATACTCATAACCTAGAATTGGTAGTGGTTGTATATGCTCTCAAAATTTGGCTATATTATCTAGTGGGGAGACCCTTTGAATTGAGAATCAACCACCAGAGTTTGAAGTATATATTTACTCAATATCAAGAAAAGAATATGGATAGAGTTCCTTTCTGAATATTATTTTGGAATCAAATACATCAAAGGTAAGGAAAATAAGGTTGTGGATGCCTTAAGTAGGAGAAGGCATATTATTGCACTAACGTACAATCATGTGGACTTTATGGATCAAGTCAATGAAATGCAATATCAGGATGAGTATTGCAACCAAATTTAGGATAAATTAGAAAGGAAACCAAAGAAAGCAAATATTTTGGCATCAAGGATGGTTTTTTAATGCTTCAAGGAATGGGTGGTGATCCCCAAGGTAGGTGATCTAAAGAAAATGTTCATGAATGAAGCACATATATATTCTTATTCTACTCATCCAAGAGGAGCAAATATGATATAAAACATGAAGAAAATTTTCTAGTAGCCACGAATGGAGAGATACATCACTAAATTATTTTCTTAGTGTCTTGAATGTTAGAAGTTTAAGGATGGTAAATTAACATCTTGCAGTATTGTTCTATCCACATGACATACTCATGCAGAAATAGCAAGTGATTTCAATGGATTTTATTATAGGTTTGTCTAAAAATAGGTTCCAACATGATGTAATTCTTGTTGTAGTTGATAGACTAAGGTATATTTTATAACAAAATATACTAAGGATGATGTTGTGATAGTGGCTAACTGACTTTCTTAGGAAATATTTAGGCTTCATGGTTTTCCTAAGGTGATTATTTTAAATAGGGAATCTAGGTTTACTTTCAAGTTTTGGCAAGCTCTATATCATGCCATAGGCACCAGACTAAATATTAGCTCAACATATCATCTAGAAATAGATGGGTAGACTAAAAGGGTGAACCAAGTTTTAGAAGACATGCTTCACATGTATTACATGGATAAGAAAACTCAATGGGAAGACTATTTTCACTTGGTAGAGTTTTCCTACAACAATGATAACCATTTATCCTTGGGAATGGTCCCATTTGAAGCCTTATATGGTAGGAGATGTAGGACACCATTATCATGGGATAATCTAGATGATCGAGTTCTACTTGAGCCAAAAATGGTTAGGGAAATGGAAGAATATATAAATATGATATGATAGTATTAAGGAAACTATAGATCATTAGAAAATCTATGCTTATTTAAAGAAGACACCAAGAGAGGTTTTTTTAGGTGATAGAGTATTATTGAGAGTGAGACTAAATAATATTCTCATAAAGTCCACTAAACTTGATCCTTGTTTTTTTGGAACTTTTAAAATCATAAAAAATATTAGTACTGTGGCACATAGACCCATAATAACACCCAATTTTTTGATGATTCACAACAACTTTCATATATCCTTGCTTAGAAAATACATTGCTAACCCTAAACATGTATGGAATTTTTCTAAATGATAGATGGTGGATCCAAATGCCATTGAAGTGTGTCCTATAAATATCATTGAGTTTTACTCCAAATCAATGAGAAAGGGGATCTTGGAGCAATACAAGGTCTAGTGAGACCGCTATTCCGAGAGAAATGCTACTTGAGTGGTAGATATGCAGAGATATTTTCCATTTTTGTTTGAAAATAATTGTAACAATTATTTAAATGGTTAGATGATGAAACAAAGTGGACTATATGTAGTAGATAATTTAATGTCCTTATTAACCAAAATCCTTGTGATACCCCACCTTGATAGCACTTTTTAATTCACTATGTGTGTATGTTAAAAAATCTTAATTCCGAGTATAGCTTGTTGTATAGGTATACAAAATGCTAAAACTATGATGATATTTTACAAGAATGGTATTATCACCTCACTTGTGTTTTACGGGATACTTGAAACTAATTTAGTATTTAATGTAAGGATTATTTCTATCCTTTCATGTATGCCTCAACTTAGATTTAAATGGACTAATACATTTTTTTGTTCTACTCACAATGTAGTATGCTTTAATGGTGGATAAATATCATTTGAATGATTTTGTATGTGTGTAGAGGAACAAAATTACCCTACTACATACGATTCTCAATTGGATCCGCAAAAGAAAGCCAAGGTGACCATGGGGGCATATTTTTCTCTACACCTTGGTGTAAAAGAGGGTAAAGGGATCACCATGAAAGGTTTTAGAATTTTCTTCAAGTTTGAGGGATTAACAATGTTTGATGTATTAAATTTCAAGACAATCACCTATGTTTGGTCTTTCTAGATCCAAGCTATGAAATATGAAGGACAATGCAAAAATATAGAATGTAGGAAAACAAGAGCTAATCCTAGAATAATTCTTTGTTTGAATGATCTTTAACCTAGAGTTGCAAACTAAAAATTCTTTGAACAAGAGTTCAAAAGAGGATGCACTAACAATTTTAAAACCCTAAGTGTACACTATATGCTTTTATCCTTTCAATGCATAGAATTCAAACTATATTCATTTTTATATCAGGTCTAGGGTTCAAACATGAATAAAAAACATCCTAAAGATTAATTAGTGTACTTATCTCATTTGATGATTGATCCAAGATTTTATCTTTTATCCAATGATACTCAACAATTTCTATTCATGCAAAATAACTTGGAAAACATTTTAAAAATATGATTAGCATTAGGGGGCTTACTTAGGCCATTGTATAACAATGCTTGGAGGTGCAACATTTAAGCCCCCTAGGTCCTTTTAGATGATCTTTGAAAATAGAAGTAAAATTTGACCTTCAAAATATGAATAAGCATAATAGAATGTAGTAGAGTAGAAAGATAAAATAAAGTACATAATACCATAGTATATCTTAAATGCAAGATATAACATTGATCTAGGGTTTGGAGGTAGCAATTTTCCCCCAAAAATATCCTATGTAAAATCATGCCCTACAAGGAGAGACCATGATTTCACAAATTAGCGAAATCGCGCCCCAATATGACCAAGTGCAATTTTGCAATAAAGAAAATTAAATTTAAATGCATTGAAAGCACTTGGAAGATAGAACAAAAGTAGGTTTAAGGGTTGATACCTCCAAATGGTCGATATCTCCTTAGATACTCAACACTTGTCCACCAAATATCCGCAACACATAATCTAATACATTAGAAAACTGAGCTTCAATAGACTATATTTCACACTTGAAAATCAACTTTCTTGCATAATAGAAAATATATCACTTAGAAACCACATAGAATTCAAATAACTTGCACAAGGAAATTGATTGGTTACCCCTTTTGAAATAATCAACTTACCAGGTCTAAAATAGAGCTTCAAACCCTCCTTTTATAGTGGATTTGAAAGTGAAATGAGTAGTAAAAATAAGAAAAATTGATGCCTAAGTATGTCAACCTTGAAAATTAGTGTTTTCTAAGACATTTCTAGTTTGGAAAAATCATACCCCATCAAGGCTGGACATGATTTTACTTATGCAAAATCATGCCCCATTGAGGTCAACCACAATTTTGGTGAAGGAGAAGAAAAGGAAGAAAAAAGACAAAAAGAAACCTAGTCCTACTTTGGGTAATACCGAGGGGTCTCTTTAAGGGTCTAGGGAAAATGACTCACTCAAGTCATTCAATTTTTCATGTCTACAATTTTCCCCTTCTTTGATGTTTTTATGCCTGATAAATGCATTAAAGAAAGATGTAAAAACCTAAAAGTGAAAGATAAGTAGAAAAGGAGTGGCTAGTTTAGAAGAAAGGAGTGGTTCAAAAATGGTGTCATTTTAGACACTTTCTTGTTTTACACAAAAATAAAGGTATTAGGGAAATTAATGCCTCTTAGACTAGTTACACCCTAAAGTTTCATAAGAAAGAATAAATTTCTAATGAAACTCAAAATGACAAACATAGAAGAATAAATTATGAGAAAATAAGAACAAAAATGGTGAAAGAAAATAAATCAAATGGGCATAAAAAGGAAAAATGAGTAAAACCCTAATTCATTTTTACTGCACAAGGAGGGAGAAAATGAACTTTGGAGAAAAACTTATGATGGCATTACTAGCACACCATTCAACAATTGTGAGGGTGAGGCCAACACAAAAGTAGAGTGGATAGAGGTAAGAACGAAAAACCTACCTTGTTGAGTCAATTTTTTTTAACTTTGATCAAATTTTGGTTATTTTTTGCCAAAAACAATGGTTTTTCCATGTACAAACTGGGTGTGATTTTGTATCTCAACCATGATTTTACCTTGGTTTGCAACTATGGGTGAAATCATACCAGATAAAAACTGTGCATGATTTCATGAAATCATGCCTCATAGATATGGGACACAATTTCATGAAAGGTAAAATTGTGGTCATGGAAAACTAGGCACAATTTCACCGAAGCGAGAAAAAAAGAGAAAGAGAGAAGAGAGAAAGAATGAGAGAATGAGAGAGATAATAAATAGAGAGAGAGGATAAAGCAAGTGATTACACAAATATAATTTTTTAATATTTTTAATATTATTATTTGTAATGATACTGATTAAAAAAATTATTGTTTATGTAGATGCAACTTCAGTAACTCAAGAGCTATGAGTGGTGACCAAAATCCTTGGAGGTCGATCTGCATGAACTCAGGTAGGTAAAGAGAGATACACTAGGGATGGTGGGATTAGACCACCTGGTTAGGATTTCTTGAGTAGAGGTAGATAGAGTGCTACTAATAACTCTAGTGAAGAGGTGGTATCTAAAGTCATCAACCTTCCAATTACTGATAGGGAAGATGACTGTCACACTAGAAGATGTGTGGTACATATTACACATCCCCATCAGGGGGAATTTTATAGAGCATGAGGGTAGTTAGATACACTACAATGATTTTTATGAAGTGGAACCACCAGGTGCAATAGAGCATATTATTAGTTAATGAGTTTGTGGGTTGATATGGAACTAACCCATTGATGACCATGCTCTATGGGATGGTGGTAGGCCTATTGATGTTCTATATCATTAGGTGAAACCTACCATGGATGATGGTGGGTGTAGTGGTAGACATGTGATACCAGCTAGTGTATTTTGCATGGGGCCTATATGTGTTGGTCGACTTGTAAAAGATGTTATACAATATTATGTACAAATTACATACTAGGATGATTTGTACAACATTATTACAGGTATGTAGTTGGGAGCACATAGTTGTGTAGATATTAGATGCAATGTTAGGACCATTACCCATACCAAAGTGACCAGTAGCATACAAGTGGTCCAAATAATATGAGCGGGTTGTGATTATCTATATCGATAACATACAACCAGTTAGGTAGGTGGAAGATGAGTTGAGGGAGATATAGATTATATGGAAACCCTAGTATCTAAACATAGGATGGGCTAATGATAGAGAGGATCCAGAGGTATTTCAATTTGATAGAGTCCTTTGGTAGTTTAGTATTCTATAGGGGATCTTGGACTTAGGATATTATTGTTATAAGAGGATGTACCAAGACCTAGTAGGGGTGGGAGAAGAGCTTGGTCTAGATAGGTGGGTAGAGGAGAATTTGGATGATCCTCCTTACATAGATCCCAAGGTGGACAATGTGGGAGTGGCATTTTGGTACCATAGATGGTATAGAGGAGTCATGCCCTAGAGGTTATCTCCTCTAATACTGATATATAGGTGCTAGGTGATGATCCTAGGCATGCAATGCACTTTCCAAGAGATTGCTTACAAAGCCACAAATAGGTAATAGCAAGGTTTGGCAACCCTAAGGTAGATATAGGCATGGGTCCGATGGAGATAGTTATCGAATCCACTATCACTATAGGGATCAAGGAGGTAGGGGTATCTAGAGTTACTCCCATGGTGGTTGGGGTACTACAAAGTAGAGGAGTGGAAGATACCTCTACATCAACAACAACTTGCCTAGATGAGGCCTCAAGTTAGGGAGATCCAAGGAGAGAGGTAGAGGCTCTAATATATGTAGATGACATTATCTCATCTAGGGTGTAATATATGTAGATAAAAATAATGACTGATAATTACCCCCAATAGGGGTGTGATGTGTGCAATATGTGAAAGCAAAAAAGTTAGGAAACATTTTTTTGTTAGTGTGTGCAAATACTCAGAGGATAACCACAAAAAGGCAAAAAATATGTCTTTGTCTTGGTAAAAGACAAAGGAAAAGAAGAGATTATGAAAAGTTACAAGGATATATTTTCTAGGAGAAAAATTGTCATCCTTGGCCTGGGGAAAAATTATGAGCATGAATAATACTTTTGAGGCCAGGGAGGACAAGAAAAACAACAAATAAGAGGAAGAAGAAGAGGAATAAAAGAATCCCTAGGTGGGAATTTTGCTAGTCATCAGAACCCTGGTGAAAGTGTAATGCATGTGCGCTATGATTTGACTAGGTATCATCACATGCCATTTTTCAAAATCCTCAAAAAATATATATGCCCAAGTAGTCATGAAAAAGTAGCCATTCAAAGATGTCAATAAAGCATGCAAGTTGATTTAAATGTTAGGTAAAATATGCACAATATGATAGACACTAGTGTAATTATGAGCAAGAAAATTGATGCAATGGAATGACAATGTATGCCTAATTGATAATTAATTGGGCTTGATTAATTTAAGAAAATAGAGCGATAATCAACATGCATTCTAAATGTACATCCTATCTTGACAAAGAGAATATGCATACTATGAGTTTTTTAATCAATGAAATATTTAGAATGCCAACCATATCGATGATCAAAATCATGGAGAGGCTCCTTCATAGCTTTTGCTTTGAAATACATAGCACTGTAATCAATGCATTTCAAATAAAACAATCATTCTTAACATAAATAGGAGCAATCCCTAACTTTGCTAGATCCTTATATGATAGTGAAACATGAAATTTATTATAAAAAAAAAGTTTATTTATCAAACACATAGAACCAATCATACTACAAAACAAGATATTAGAAGAATAAGGGGGACCATCATCCTCATCACCCATTTTTGACTTAAGATGATCCAAATATTTAGCATAATTCTTAACATGATCATCATCGTCAAATGGAAAATATTTGTTTTTGTTAGGTATGAAACCTATGCTATATATTACAAGCCAGATATCAACATCCAATGACTCTTGATTGCCTCTCTATTATGGCCCCAAACCTTTACCTAAATATCCAATACTAGATTGGATTTGTTTAGGAAGTGGCTAATCACTAGAAAGGTAAAAATGAGCAAAATAATGCTTAATGGGAGAGGGGTTGCTACCATGTATCTTTTTTTAAGGTAGTTCCTATGAAGATAAAGTTACATGTCCCAATGTATGCAACATCACCTTCCTTATAGGGCAATCCCATAGTCCTTGGTTATGGTGGTAGCTCGAAAAGATCGAAAAGATGTTCTTGAAAAAAATGATTATCTTAATCCTGTGATGAAATATTGATTCAAGGTTCCTCACTCAATTTTATATTTTCAAATTGTTCTATTATTTGAGATAACTATTGTGGAGAAATAAATTTACAAAATACAAGGACAAATATCAAAATTAGATTGATATCACTCAACCATTAAACAATATTTAAATGGGTTGGGGTCTCCTGGAATGGTGATAACTTATTCCTTAAATTTAAACTTCAAGCATTGATGAAGATTATAAGGGACTACCATAATTGCATGAACCCAAGGCTATCAAAGAAGAATATTAAAATATGTGGAATAATGTACCACATAAAACAAGTTATCAAACATCTTAGGCCTAACCTTAAGGGGAAGTGATATAACATTGAAATCTTCTTGGAACTCATTGTTGAAAGTTTTGATGATGATATCAAATTTAGTTAAGTATTTGTATTTCAAACCAAAATTTGAAAATACTAGTATGTGCATAAATTGAGGGAAGAACCATTATCGATCAAGATTATTTTGATAAAAGTATTCCCAATGAGAGTTGTGACGTTAAGATAAGAATCATCCTATAATTATGAGGAAGGCTTGTCATAATTTGAGAATGAGATATGATATATCCTAAGAGAACCTACAACATTAAATTCATCATTAGGGGAAATATCTGTAGGAATAAATTGTTTCTTTAGAAATTATAACAATGTTTCTTAATGGGTAGGAGAATTTTGTAAAAACTCTAAGATAGATATCTTAGCTATAGTACCGACTACCAATTGTTGGAGATAAAATAAAATTTTAGGTTGGGGTATTTATATCAAAGGTGGCATTATTGTTTTCAAACTCTTTTTATGATTACTTCTTAAAACCAAAGTAGGCTACAATGTAGAACTCTTTTATTGCTAAGACTACTAACTCAACTAAACCTGAGCTTGTGTTCTTCTAGTTACCCCAACCATGCCAACCATATTTCTATTAGGATGAGGGTCATTCTAATAGGATATTTTATTGGCTGCTTGTTAATCATGATTCAACAATGGATCCTTGAATATTTCCATATCTTTATTTATCATCAATATTTTTTGAGTAGAGGTTTGATTACTTGATGATTGAGAATTCTCTATATCAATGCATCCTGCATCAATCAAATCTTGTACCATATGTTTCAATTTCTTACAAAACTTTATCCAATGTCCTTCCACTCTATGATATACATAATGCTAACCTAAATTGTACCAATGAGTTGTAGTATCTGGTTGCTACATGGGAGGTAAATCAATAATATTAGCTTCCAAAAGTTATTTTAAAACTGCTTGCATAAACATGTTAAGCTTTGTGAAATTACTTTGTGGAGGTCTTTGGAGTATCATTTTTTATAGGTTGTTAGTAACATTATTAACAAGCCTACTATCCATTGTACTAACACCTCCTATATGTTTATTCTTGTGTTGTGACTTAATACATTTTCTTCTTTTATTTTGAGTTGGCCTCATCTAATAAGATCTTGTTCTACTTTTCTCACCAACTCAATTGATTTTTCAAATTATGTAATAGTTGTTGTCTCTAATGCATAAGATAGATGTTCTTATATGTTTTAAATAATATCTCAAGCATATCTCAATGAGGTAAAGCATATCTTAAGTGTCAAACTAGACTTCTCCAATGAGATAGAAATTCTGAAAATTTTTCTTATTTACCTTTTTTTTAAGTTTTAAACATATCTCATGGTCATATAATTTTTAATTTAGGTACCAAACTATTGAACAAACAACTCTCTTGTTTCTTCAAATCTCCTCAAAGAATAATTAGGTAACTGATAGTACCATTCCAATGGCATGCCATAAATAATCTTAGGGAATGTTTTTAGTAATAATTTGTAATCATATATGAGATCATGACATATTGTTTTAAATATTTTTAAATGCACTATTGAATATTTTGTTCCCTTATATATAACAAAAAATAGCATAGGAAAGTGCTTAGGATAATGCGTAGTGATAGCAATGGGATCCAATGGTTCATCACACATATCCCTATAATTGTAAGTGAAATTGAAAGGCTGAATCATCTCCACTTTTCAAACTAAGTACTTTACCATATTTTTTATGTTCTAAACTTCTGGATTACTATTATTTGACATTCCTAAATTCCCCAAAGGAGGTTGATGAAAAAGTTCTTAAATTGCATTGGAAGCATCGATATTTGTGTTATATGTGATACTCCATGAGAGATGACAATTGACATTTTATAAAACCAAAGAAAATGTGTTGATATTAGAAAATATAGGAGGAAATTGAACATAATTTTGAAAGACACTACTAATTGGAGGATCTTGCATATTTCTTCTAACATAGGTGGTTATAGTAGTGACACAAGTTGATTTCTACTTTAGATTAGCATGATGCAAGGATAAAGGGTTGTTTTGAACAAGCCCTATAGAATTTATTAAAGGAGAAATAGGAGTATTCTTACCTCTTTTCTGTTGAGTCTTCCGCTCCATACCCTTAAGAATTTTGTCACTATTAGCTTTCATAAAGCCCCAAATATGATCAAATTATGTAAAAAGGAACTCTCCATTGGGACCTTAATAGGGATAAAATTTTATCTTAGTTTCAACATTATATTATTATTTTGGATCTATGTTATGATTATTTCTATCAATTTGATCATCTTCTAGAGGAACATAGTCATATTCTAGATGCTTTTGTTGACCTCTAAGGAAAGAAGTCATTATAAAAACATACAATAAATATTTTTAAGGTGTTATTAATATTCCATAAAACCCCAAAAAGCAAATTAATGGTCTAATTTACAACTTTCAAAAGGAAGGGGTTCACCAAAATGTGTAGAGGGAAAAAATTACTCTATCGCGAATGATTCTTGACTAGATCCATAAAAGAAATCTAAGGTGACCACATGAGTGTATTTTTCTCTACACCTCAGTGTAAAAGAGGGGGAATGGTTTACTACAAATGGTTTTAGGACTTGCTCCAAGTCTAGGGTATTAATAATTTTTTACGTATTTAGTTTCAATACAATCACCTATGTTTGGCCTTTCTAGAGGTAAGCTATGAAATATAAAGGACAATGCAAAAATACAAAATGTAGGAAAAAAAGGCTAACCCTAGAATGATTATTTATTTGAATGATATTTAACCTAGAGTTGTAAAGTAAAAATTCTTTGACAAGGGTTCAAGAGAGGATGCACCAAAATTTTTAAAACCCTAAGTGTACACTATATGGTTTTATCCTTTCAATACCTAAATTTAAAAATATCTTCTTTTTTATGTCAAGTATAGGGTTCAAATAGGAATAAGAAATAGAATAAATATTAATTGGGGTACTTATCTCATTTGGTGGATTATCCAAGATTTTATATTTTATCTAATGATACTAAAAAATTCTTGTTCCTACAAAATAATTTACCAAACACTTTAAAAATATGACCAATGTTAGGGGAACTACTTAGAACATTGTATAGCATTGCTTGGAGGTGTAGTAGTTAAACCACTAAGTCCTTTTAGCTAACCTTTAAAAATAGAAGCAAAAGTTGACCTTCAGAAGATGAACAAGCATAACATAATGTAGTAGAGTAGAATTATAAAATAGACTACAAAATACCTTAGTATGTCTAAAATGCAACCTATAACACTGATATAGGGTTTGTAAGTATAAATTTTCCTATGCAAAATCATGACCCACAAGGAGCGATCATGATTTAACATATTCGAAAAACCGCACCCCAAAATGACTAGGTGTGATTTTGCAGAAGTGAGGTAACAAATCCTAGAAATATACAAAAATATGCAATAAATAAAATGTAATTTTAAATGTAGTGAAAGCACTTGGTATATAGCAAAAAAGTAATAAAAAGGCTCAAAACCTTCAAATAGTCAATCTCTCCATAGGTCTTCAAGAGATTCTACCAAATATGCACAACAAACAATCCAATGCATTAAAAAATAGAGCTTAAACATACTATACTTAAAACTTGTGAATCATATGTCTTGTAAAATAGAAAATAAATCACTCATAGAGCACTTGGAATTCAAATAACTTGCACAAGGAAATTTCTTGGTTACCATAAAGAGAAGGGAGCTAGAGATCTTCTGATTTGATAGAGTCCTATGGTAGTTTTGGATCCTACAAGGGATCCTATACTTAGGATATTATTGGTATAGGAGGGTGTACCTAGAACCAATGGGGGTAGGAGTAAAGTGTGATCTAGCTTGGTGAGTAGAGGAGAACTTATATGATCCTCCTAACATGGATCCTAGGGTGGATGACATGAGAGTGATATTTGGGTATCAGAGGTGGTATAGAGGAGTCATATCCTTGAGGATCTCTCCTCTAGTACCGATATAGAGATTCTAGGTGATGAGCCTATGCATTCATTGATCTTTCCAAGATTTTGCTCAAAAAGCCTTGAAGAGGAAATAGTAGGGTCAGGTAGTATTAATGTAGAGACAAGAATGGATCTGGGTGGAGATAGTTATGGAGGCCACTATCACTATAGGGATCGAGGAAGTAGGGATAGCTAGATTTACCCCCATGGTGTTTGGGGTACTACCAAGTAGAGGAGTGAGAGAGGCCTCTTCATCAGTAGCATCCAACCTAGATGAGGCCTTAGGTTAGAGAGACCAGAGGAGGGAGGTAGAGTCACTATGACCATAGGTAGTGACTTTACAAAGGGATATAGACCTACTTCAATAAGATAGGTACAATAGGATTGAGGGATTGTGGAGTGCCATGGGAACTACAAAGATAGAGAGAGATGCGGCCTAAGAAGAGATTGATCATATTTGAGGGAAGGTGATCAAATGGCTTAGGTTGATCGGATGGATATCATTAGAAGAATCTAGGATAGTGATAAGATATGCTTTTTACATGTGTAACTATAGAGGTCAAGTAAAAGGTTGGATGTGGCCATTTAGAGGGATACCTTTTATGAGATAATGTACTACCAAGTGGTATCGAAGGGAAAACAACTAACACTCCCTTTATCTCTATAGTCAACCAATAGGACACGGTCTTGATCACATATAATCTCTCAAACCATGTGTATATATCTTCTAATACCATCCACAATGGGTGGGTCTAAGAATATGGGCTTTGAGAGCTAGAGCTAGGGCTACGGATCAATATGTCTTGCAAATTTTTGGTTGTGGCAAGCATCCCTAGGGATTGGTCAAGTGTACCAGGACTGGATTGTGATGCACTAATTGAACATCCATGTATCTCTCTCTTTGAGTAATACTAAGTTAATTATGTTATGATTCATTTATTTATCTATGCTTTATGTGTTTTATTTACTTAATTTAATTTATGATTTTTATGATTGTGAAACCTTATGCATGAAACTACTTATACAATGCATGGACTACATGAATGAATATGGGATGGATGCAAGATGAAATAATAAGCTCAAGGAAGAAGAGGATAGAATAAGAAGAACGAGAAGAATCAAATGTCAACAGTAAAAAATTAAAGGGGTGCTTGAACCATAAATATTGAATAAATTTAGGTTATGGTAGACCAATGTGACCAAACATCATGAATCAAACACAAAGAGGGAGTTGAACCCGCTATAGTGTAGCCTAAAAATGACCAAATGCTAGAGCATGACCCACTATGGGTGGATGCTCACTAGTGATTGCTATGGGGTGATTACCTACTAGGATGTATGTCGAGGTCTACTAAAATGGCCATGAAGCTTATCTTGTAATGGGGTTTTGAGTGAATGAAAGATATCCGATAGGATATACATTATCATATCTAGGGTGTAATACATGTAGATGAAAATAATGAGTGACCATTACCGTCAATAGGGGTATGATGTATGCAATATATGAGAGCTAAAAATTTTAGGAAACATATTTTTGTAAGTGTGTGCAAATGCTCAGAGGATAACTATAAGAAGGCAAGAAACACATATACTTGTCTAGGTAAAATACAAAGGAAAAGAAGAGATCATGAAAAGTGATCAAGATATATTTACAAGGAGAAAAGTTATCATCCTTGACCTAGAGGAAAATTATGAGCATGCATAATACTTTCGAGGCCAAGGAGGGAAAGAAAAAAATAAATAATAGGAATAATAAGAGGAAGAAAAGAATCCCTAGGTTGGGATTTCACTAGGCATAAGAACCCTAGTGAAAGTGCAATGCATGTGAACTACAACCTAACTAGGTATCATCACATGCCATTGTTTCAAAATCCTTGAAAAAGCTATATGCTCAAGTAGTCCTGAACAAGAAACCATGTAAAGATGTCAATCAAGCATGCAAGTTGATTTAAATATCATGAAAACTATGAAAAATATGATAGTCAACAGTGCTATTATGAGTAAGTAGATGAGAAATGGAATGAAAATGCATGCCTAATTGATCATTAATTGGGCTTCATTAATTTAAGCAAATAAAACAATAACTAACACACATTCTAAATGTGCCTCCTATCTTCACAAAGAGAATATGCATACTATGAGCTATTTTATCAAAGAAATATTCAAAAGGCCAACCATCTTGATGATCAAAATCGTGAAGAGGCTCCTTTGTCGCTTTTTATTTAATAGACATAGCATGCTAATCAATGCATTTAAAAAAAAAACCATCATTATTAACATAAAGAGGAGCAACTCCTAACTTTGCATGATCCTTATATGATAGTGAAATAGGGTATTTATTATAAGAAAAAAGTTTATTTCTCAAACATATAGAACCAATCATATTAACAAAACAAGATCTTAGTAGAATAAGTTGGACCATCATCCAAATCACTCATTTTCAAATTTTTATGATCCAAATATTTAGCATAAGTTATAACACGATCATCATCGTCAAATGGAAAAGGTTGGTTTTTTTTAGGTATGAAACCTATGCTAAATATCCTAGGCTAGATATTGACATCCAATGACTCTTAAATATCTCTATGTTGTGGCTCCAAACCTTTACCTACATATCCCATTATATAAAATCTATTTAGGAAGTGGGTAATCACTAGAAAGGTAATAATGAGTGAAAGAATACTTAATGGGAGAGGGGTTGCTACCATGTATATTTTGTTTGAAGGAAATTATTGCTAAGATAAAGGTATACATTCCAATGTGTACAACATCACCTTTATTATACGACAAGCCCATAATACTTGGTGATGGTGGTAGCTTGGCTAGATCCAAAAGAGGTTCTTGAAAAAATTTATTATCTTGAACTTGTGATGAAACATTGATTCAAGGTTCCTCCCTATATTTTAAATTTTCAAATTGTTTTTATATTTGAGATGAGGATTATGGATAAAAATTTGAAGAAATAGGAGGAAAAATATCAAAATTAGATTGATCTCACTCAAACATTGAACAATATTCAAATGATTAGGGGTCACCTAGAATGGTCATAACTTCTTCCTTAAATTTGAACTTCAAGCATTGATGAAGAGTAAATGGGACGACCTTCATTGCATGAATCCAAGGATGTCCAAGAAGAATATTAAAATATGCAAGGAAATTTACCACATAAAATAAAGAATCCAATATCTTAGGCCTAACCTTAAGGGGAAGTGATATAACATCGCAAGCTTCTTGGGTCTCATCATTTAAAGCTTTGATGATGATATCAAATTTAGTTAAGTCTTTCTATTTCAAACCAAATTTTTGAAAAAAAAATGTAAGTGCATAAATTGAGAGAAGAACCATTATAAATAAATATTTTTTGATAAAAGTATCCTCTATGAAAGCTATGATGTGAAGAGAATAATCATACTATAATTTTGAGGAAGTCTTGTCATCATCTGAGAATGAGATATGATGTATCCCAAGAGAACCTAAAAAATTAACTACATCATTAGGAGAAATATTTGGAGGAATAGATTGTTTCTTTAGAAATTCCAACAAATCTTCTCAATGGGTAGGAGAATTTTGTAAAATCTCTAATATAGATATCTTAGCTAGATTACTAGATAGATGTTGTTGGAGATCAAAGGAAACTTTGTCTTGGGGTCTTAATATCAAAGGTGGCATTCCTCTTTCTAAAATTTTTATCATATTAATACTTAAAACCAAAGTAGGTTGTTATGTAGAACTCTTTTCTTGTTGAGACTACTAAGTCAGCTAAACCTAACCTTATCATCTTTGAGTTACCTTTGCCATGCCAACAATATTGCTATTATTAGGAGGATAATTTTGATAGGATATTTTGTTGGCTACTTGTCAATCATACTTAAATAATAGATCCTTGAATATTCCCATATCTTTATTTGTTGTTATTGTTTGTTGATTAGATGCTTGATTATTTGATGATTGATAATTCCCTATTTCAATTCATCTTGCATCAATCAAATCTTATACCACATGTTTCAATTTATTAAAAGAATTTATCCAATGTCCCTCCACTCTATGATATGCACAATGCTAACATACCTTTTACAAATTATTTGTAGTATCTGGTTGACTTATGGGAGGTAACTCAATCATATTAGCTTCCAATCATTGTTTCAAAAATGCTTTCATAGACATGCTAAGATTTGTGAAATTCCTTTATGGAGGTTTTTGGAGTATTATTTTTTGTAGGTTGTTAGTAAAATTATTAACATGCCTACTATCCACTCTACCAACACCTCTTGTATGTTTATTCTTGTATTATGACTTAGTAGATATTTTTTCTTTTATTTTGAGTTGATATCTTATGATAAGAGCTTGTTCTAATTTTCTAGCCAATTCAATTGCTTGTTCAAAATATGTAATATTTTTCATCTCTAATGTATAAGATAGATGTTCTTGTAGGTTTCCATCTCAAGCATATCTTGATGAGGTAAAGTATATCTTAAGCGTCCAACTAGACTTCTCCAACGATATAGAAATTATAAAAAAAAATTTCTTTACGTTGTTTTATATTGTAAACATATTTCATGGTCACATCCTTTTAAATGAAGGTACCAAAATTTTGAACAAACAATTCTCCTATTTCTTTAAATCTCCTCAAAGAATAATTAGGTAGTCGATAGTACCATTCTATTACCATGCCACCAAGACTATTAGGGAATGTTTTTGGTAACAACAAGTCATCATATACAATATGATGACATGTTATTCTAAATATTCTTAAATTCTCTATTGGACCTTTCATTCCCTTATATATAGGTAGAACTGGCATAGAAAGTGATTAGGATAAGTCCTAGCGACAATAATTGGATCCAATAGTTTATTGCACATATATTTATAACTGTAATTGAAATCAGAAAGCTCAATAATCTCCACTTTTGAAACTAACTACTTTACCATATTTTTCAGGTTCTAAACTTCTGGATTACTATTATCTGATATTCCTAAATTCCCTAAAGGATGTTGATGAACAAGTGCTTGACTTGCATTGTAAGCTTGGATATTTGTGTTATATGTGCTACCCATGAGAGAGGATAATTAATATTTGATAAAACTGAAGCAAGAGTGTTCATATTAGTAGATATAGGAGGAAATTGAACATAATTTCGAGTGACACTACTAGTTGGAATATCTTGTAGATTTCTTCCAACATTGGTGTTTATAGTAGTGGCACAAGTTGATTGGTGCCTTAGATTGTCATGATGCAAGGATAAATGGTTGTTTTACCCAAGGTCATGAGAAATTAGTAGAGGAGAAATGGGAGGAGGAGTCTCACCTCTTTCAATTCGTGTCTCCCTCTCCATACCATTAATTATTTTATCACTATTAGCTTTCATAAAGACCCAAATATGCTCAAATTATGTAAAAATGAACCCTCTATCGGGACATTCATAGGGATCAAGGTTTATCTCAATTTCAATATTATCTTGTTATTTTGGATCTATGTTAGGATACTCTATATCAATATGATCATATTCCATAGGAATATAATCTGATTCTAGATACTTTCATTGACCTCTAAGGAAAGGAGTCATTAGAAGGAACGGAAGGATAGAAGAAAACACTATTGAAAAATACACAAGAAAATATTTTTAAGGTGTTATTAATGTTCCAAAAATTCCCAACAAGAAAATTAATGGTCTTATTTACAGTTTTAAAAAGGAAAAGGAGGTGTTCACGTCAAGTTCACCAAAATGTGTAGAGAGGAAAAATTGCCCTATCGCATATGATTCTTTACTCGATCTGTAAAATAAAGTTAAGGTGACCATGGTGGCATGTTGTGCTCTACACATCTATGTAAACAAAGGGGAAGGATTCACCAAGAACAATTTTAGGACTCGATCCAAGTCTAGGGGTTTAAGAATGTTTGATGTATTCATTTTCAAGACAATCACCTATGTTTGGCCTTTCTAGATTTGAGCTATGAAAGATAAAGGACAATTCAAAAATATAGAATGTAGGAAAATAAGAGCCAACCCTATAATGGTTCTTTTATTAAATGATATTTAAGCTAGATTTGCAAAGTAAAAATCCTTTAAAAAAGGGTTCAAGAGAGGATGCATTGATAATTTTAAAACCCTAAGTGCACACTATAGGCTTTTGTCCTTTCAATACCTAAAATTCAAAATATCATATTTTTATATCAAGTCTAGATTCAAACAGGAATAAAATACAACCTATAGATTAATTAGTACACTTATCTCATTCGACTGCTAATCCAATATTTTATATTTTATCCAACGATGCTAAAAAATTCTTGTTCCTGCAAAATAACTTGGTAAACACTAAAAAATGTGATCATCATTAGGAGGCCTACTTAGGTTTTTGTATAGCAATGCTTGGAGGTGCAGTATTCAAGCCCCCTAGGTAATTTTAGCTAACCTTTGAAAATAGAAGTGAAAGTTGACCTTTGGAAGATGATCAAGCATAACAAAATGTAGAAGAGTAGAATGATAAAACAGAGTATAGAATACCCTAATATGTCTTAAATACAACCTATAACATTGATATAGAGTTTAGGAGTAGCAATATACCCTTAAATGTGGTCTATGCAAAATCATGTCACGCAAGGAGCAGTCACATTTTTGTAGATCAACAAAATTGCACCCCGAAATGATTGGGTATAATTTCAAATAAGTGAGGCAAAAAATCCAACAAAGATGCAAAAATATGCAATAAAAAAATTAAATGTAGTGAAAGCACTTAGTAGATAGAACAAAATTAGGTAGAATGGTTAAGGCCTCCAAAGATCTCTCTTTAGGGCTTCAACAATTGTTCACCAAATATCTACAACACACAATCCAAAGCATCAAAAAATAAATATTCAATAGACTATATTTTACACTTGTGAATCAAATTGCTTGCAAAAGAGAAAATTGATCACTTAGAGAGCAATTGGAAGTCAAATAACTTGCATGAGAAAATTGTTTGGTTACCTCTTTTGGAATAATCAACTTGCTAGGTATAAAAGAGAGCTTGAAACCCTATTTTTATAGTGGATTTGAAAGTGAAATGGGTGGAAAGGATAAGAAAAGTTTATTCCTAAGGAGGTCAAACTTGAAAATTAGGTTTTTTTAAGACATAACCCTAATTTTATGAAATCATGCCCCATTAGGGCCAACTGTGATTTTTCTTAGGTGAAATTGCACCCCATCAGGTCTAACTATGATTTCTTTGAATGATGATAAAAGGAAATAAAAAGGCAAAGAGATGCCCAGTCCTACTTTGAGCAATTTTAAGGGGTCTCTTTGAGGGCCTAGGGAAAATGACTCACTCAAGTGGATCAATTTTCCATGTGTACCATATGAAGTTGAAGTGTAAATAAGGTGAAAGAATTATTTTGATTGTTTCATAGCTAAAGTATTGCATTTTGAAATTGATACCAATTCAAGTTTTTACATTAATGATGTGAATATTAAATTAAAATTTTAAATCTCGAGCTTCATTGTTTTTACCTCGTTTGAATGAATATGTTAATCAGTTTTGGAAAAGATAGGGTGGGAGGTTAGTAGGTTGGTCATGAATGGTGGATGGAGTGAGGAAGAATATTCTTCCATCAGAGGAAGGAGGGGATAATTTTTTGGTTTTGCAAGTTTTTGGTATTGGGAAAAAAAAGAGAAACGAGGAGTTTTTACAATATGAGTACATTGTCCTTCGGGGGAGAATATAAGAAGTGTCTTAAGTTGGTTTGAAACATGTGTTCTCATTGAAAATAATTATGATTTAAAATCTATGCTTGATTATTGATATGTTCTCACTAAAATAAAATATGCTTTAAAGATATTGCATAAATTTTGCTATGATCTCGCTGAAGTGAATAGTAGTGTGAAAATTGTGTTAGAGTATTGCTTGTTCCTGCTATAATGGTAAGTGTTGCTCTAGAGATATTATATTATTTGTGAATAGAGATAATATAATAGTTGTACCTTTATTGGAATAAGAAGAAAATTTCTAGAGAAAAAATAATATTATGTTCTGAGTAAATATTATATAATATATTTATTTTTGTTGAAATTAGAAATAATACTTTGCAAATTTTAGTATTGTATCTTGTTGAATGGAAACATTAATTTAGCTTTATCGTCAACGAAATGAGAACTAATAATATAATTATTTCAGCATTATATTCTCATTGAATGAATATATTATGTTAATTTTGTGTCAGCATTGAAAGGAATGTTTAATTTGGTTCAAAATTACATATTTAGAATAGTGAATGGATGTTTTGGTGTGCTTTCACTAATTTGGGAGGTATTGTTTAATTCTCATTAAATGCTAAGATACCTCTTGGGTGAATTATTTTGGGATTTTTAAATGCATATGAGTTCTTCGTAGAGGTGATTTGATGCCTTATGCACCCATATGAAACTACACTATTGTTTCCTTTGAGTGGGTTACATTCAATGGGAACATATGAACTAATTTCTTTCTTGTGAATCATTTATGTTTAATGTACAACTAATGAAGTGATATATTTATCTGCTACCCTTTTAATTAATTTGTTATTAAGGAACCTAAGACTTAGGCACCTGATTTTATTTTTGTAAGATGTTACATTCTGTGAACATGGTGAAGCAAGGGCCACTTGAGTCCTTTTACTCCCTATCCTACATGGAATAGAAGGAGACCCTAGGTGTGATGAATCTCTCTTGGTACATGTTTTTTGTTGGATTTATGCTAGGATGTGCATGATGGATATTTTATTACAACTAAATAATTTTTCTAACCAAATGATTGATTGACAAATTTATGTTCAATTTCTACAAAGATAGATTTTAATGATAAAATGTGATGTTGCTAACATATATGCATTGATGCAGGATCAGTTTGTCTTATAAATGGGTATACTATTTGGTAGAAGAGCAACCTGATAGATGCTCTCTTTCATATAAGTGACTTAGCATAATTTGCACATAAGGAATAGATCAAATTTTGCTTGCTTGGTTATTGACTACAAAACTTTAGTGGATATGATTTAAGTTATATTATGTTCTTAAAAATATAATCTCTTTCAAATAAAGAGAATGAAGGAAATTTTTGGTAAGAATAATTAATGAGGTTGACTTCATTATTTTAAATTAAAAGACAATATTTATTTGCAGTTTATCTTTTGTTCTAATGACTACAATTTTTTTTTTATATGGATATTTTTCTCTAAAGACCTAGTAAGAATTTGAGCTAACACATTATTATTGTTGTTGCTAATTTTTTAGTTCACAATAATGATGGTGGGAAAGTATTTTTATATACATGTACAAATTTTTTAAAGATAAATACAAGATTTTTGACTTTCCTTTTTATTAAATTATGGTTTAATTAAAAGGATAATTGTTTTTAAGTGTTTATAGGGATACCCAATCCTTTTTTAGTAAGGGGAGTGAGCATCATTATATCCTCAACTGGGAGCCTACATTAATGTTTTTGATTTAGAAGGCAATGGAGTAGTGGGCAAGTGATGTCATGGTGGTTTTGTTTGCTACACGAAAGAAATTTTAGTAGAGAGGAGGAAAGATGGTGGAAAGTAGCACTTATGAGAGGGGAATGAACAACAAAGGATCAATGAGAAATGAATTTGGAGTACATTAGGAAGAGAGAGAGAGAGAGAGTTGTAGTGGATTCATGGGAATTAGTTTAGGAGTTGTGACATCAAGAAAAATGACTCAATTTATAGTAAATCAACCACAAATCGTAGGTAGGGTTACACTTAATATGTTATATTGGTTACATTTAAATGGTAGTAGAAGAGTTTTTATAATGATTTAGGTAGGGATATCATTATTTTACAATTGTAATAGAGACTCCTTGTTGCACTCATTGTTTTGGCAATTCATGTGCACTTGACCTGATAATTGTTTGTAGTGGAAGATTTTTGGATTTGTATTGTTTGAAGCTAACAAGTTGTTGGTGAGGATAATACTGATATGTTTCTCCCTATTCTATAAAAATCCATCAAGTTTATTGGGTTTTGCATGGTAGAGGTAGTTTTATCTATTTGAAATATCCAACCATGTCACCTTACACGCATCTTGTTGTTATTTTATGATATGAAATAATTCCACCCTCTTGAGCCTAAATAACAATAGTTGTTGTAAGATATGTCTTGGATGCTAGAAAAATTCTCTTGAGAATAATATTGAAGTTGATTTTGGTTGTGTAGACACCTAAAAGTTGCACATGATCACTTACCCTACACCCATGATTGATTAAATTGCAAAAGACACAAAATTGAATTAATTAATCTTAGAACAACTTACATTTACTAAAAGGGCTATCCATAAGCCCATTTGTCCACTCAAGCATTTTCCTATGCCTAATCATGGTCCCTATGTGACCACCAAAAAAAGTCTTACCATGGCAATCCTAAACTTGGTTTAAAAGTTACTTTATCATTAAAGTGAACTTTATGACTAAAACTCATGATTAATTAGGTTTAATAAATATTAACACTAATATTATCCTCACATATGTGTGAACATATTACATGCATAGATATTTAAAGATGCTTACTCTTCAACACATGTGAAAGTATGAGTCACCCTCCATCTCACCCATCTAACCTTGTATTAACACAAGATCAACTTAACCAAGGTTAACCTCAATATTTGCTCACACATGTGTGCACATGGGATATTTTTAGATATGTAGAAGATATTTTTTCAGCGTATGTAGAAGGATGAGTCACCTTACACCTCACCCTTTAACCTCACCATGATTGGGATCTAACCTAAGGTTCATGCCACCTCACAAGGGACATCTAACCCCCATAACCTCTCAAAATATCTATAAATAGTAGTCCTTTTCTTATTAATTCATACACCTAATTTTACATACCAAATATCTACTAAAATTACATAAAATCTCCATCCATCAATCACTAATCCATCAACCATCAAATCACCATAAAAACCATACATTTTATACCCCCTTGTATACCCTTTTAACAGGTTCTAATAGGTACAAGAGCACATATGATATTGATTGAGATTTACTACAGTCATTGGATAGCATGATATTCTATTAGATCCAGATAAAATATAGTTACAATCCTAGTAACTAGGTACCCAACAACCCAATCCAATTTCTAGGTAGAGTGCAACTCTGGATAGAGTCCATCTATTGACATTAAAAATTTACAAAACCCTCCTGGCACATAAGTTTTACTGTATTTTAGCATTTACAATCAATTACAACAATTTATTTCATGCATTTTACTAATTTATCTAGTACCTTTTATCTTAATAACTATGGGATATGATATATGGTAAGACCCCAAACACATTAACCCTATTTTATAGGTCATGTATATCTAGAGGATAGTTTGATCATTGGTGGGACATATACACAAGGACAACACCTCTTGAGGATCACTGGAAGACCAATATAGGATGTAGTCAATAGCTCACTAAAAGAAAAGGGGCATTCTACTTGTTGAATCCTATTGTGTAGCCTTCTAAGGTAGACTTGTGAAAAGGAACTATTGCTATTGCAAGAAACCCCATCCTTTTTAGTCATAAGTGTTATTTAAAAAAAATTCCTAAGTCCTTCGATGGTTCTCAAAGCCTTTTTGAGCGTAAAAGGTCATGCGAAGCCTGTGTACCCCTTGTTTGAGTCATGCACCCTACTTTCAATAGAGTGCATGAAGATTATAAGGGGCACACAAAGTCCATGCACTCCAATCTGAGTCATGCACTCCATTTCCAATGAAGTGCACTCAAGTTATGGGGTGCACAAAATCCATGCATTCCACTTTGAGTCATGCGCTCCTATTTTAATGGAGCACACTAAAGTTATGGGGCATGCAAAAGTTGTGCATCCCATTCTGAGTCATGCACTCTATTTCTAATCAATTGCATAAAGGTATTGGGGTGCACAAAAGTTGCATGCCCTACTGTGAGTCATGCAATCCATTTCCAGTGGAGAACACAAAGGTCTGGAGCACACAAAACATGCACACCCCATTTTGAAGTTGTGTGCTACACATTTTTTGAGTGTACAAAAGTGTAAGGGCTGTGCAAATTTCATGCACATTTTTGAGGTCGTGCGCTCCACTTAGAGCACACAAAACATTAAATATGCATGAAATTAGTGCCCACCCATTGTTTTGACATGTGCTCACTCTTAAAGGAACACACGAAGGCATTAAAGATGCAACAAGTCCATACTCTTTCCCTTTGGTTCACATGCCCTATATCTCTCAAGTATTTATAGCTCATAAATATGCACAAATTTTAAGTACCTCCTCTTGGAGTTGTGTGCTCAAACCAATAAAAAAGGAAGTGCACAGATGACCTAGATTCTTTGGTGCAAAGATCCAACCGATTAGTTTGAGAGAACCTCCTTCTAGTGTAGATAAATGGTTGATTCCTACACCTATACCTCATGGTATGGTGAGATAGACTCCATAAAATAATGAAAAAGTAGTGTGCCACCTACTACCATTAATAAAACCCTTTAAAAACAAATGTGGTGATGCTTCCTTGTGGTAACAATGAAGGCAATCGAATAGGCACATGTGAAAAATATCATGAGCACCAGTTGTACAACAAAATTGAGTTGGTGAATGAGTTGTATCATACATAAGCATTCATAGTCTATAATCACCCAAAATGATGGCTTCCACAAGTGCTACATTGATATAGGTGATGGATGTAAAGGCCCATATCAAAAAAAAAACAAGGGCCTAGTCAGTGAAAAATAATATAGGGAGAGCCAAGGACCCAAAGATGTTGGTTGATCAATTTGTTTCAAACAAGGAAATCACACTGAACCAAAAATATGACCTAGATAGCATCACCATATATAATTTTTACTTCACTTAGGAGGACAAACAATACCACCTGAATCTACTCAGGGAATTTTTCATGAGGGTACAAAAGTATAGTAATGATCTAAGCCTTATCTGTAACAAATGGGACATGAACCTAAGAATATTGGTTTTCCCTAGAGTCTTCCACTGATCAGACCTCATCACATGGTTGGTAGTGGTATATGATCATAGGAACAAAAATATTAGGGATCATATCAACCAAGTGGTGGTTGGGATCACAACTGATAGAATCAAGAGAGTATTTAGGCTTTCCACAACATCGTTGATATTGGATTTCTAGGTGTTAGCTCTGTAGTCCAAATTTATGCTTGAGATATTATTTTTGGGTAGGATTATAAAGAGGAATAAGTCTATGCCTACCAAATTTCTAATTCAAAAATCCATACTCTAACCTTGAGCCTAGGATTATGTGGATATGATCAATCTAGTATCAGGGATGAAGGATTTAGAGCAAATCACCAAAGAATATATGTTTCTGATCATCCAATGCAACAAAATGGATAGGACACACATGTATAGGTGGGAGGATATCATTAATGATAACATCAACCAATAATTGATAGAATTATAAGAAGCTATTAAGATAGACAAGGAGCAACTTCCTCCTTTCTCATATTACTCATTTTTAATCCACTTGGTCTTGGGTCAATTGGATCAATCTTCAATCACCAAAATAGGATTCAAAGCTACCACTATTCAAGATTTGTTTCTATGTATATAGGAGGGGTTATTGAATTATGCAGTCTTCTTTGAGGAAGTATCCCCTATGGTCTATGCTTAGTTACGTGGAGAAGAACCTGACAGAATCAATGCTAGAGTAAAGTCATTTCTCAACAAGTCAAAAGTAGGTGATTTCTTATTCATGGAGAAATACACTTACATCAGATTGTTTGGGTCAAAAATACTCCTTAAGGCCTTATCTAAGCATTTCCCTACATCCATAGTTATCCTAAAAATAACTAGACAAATTGAAAAAGCGGTAAAGGTCCAATCCATAAGGAAGAAGGGAGGAGTTCCCTAGTTATCAGTCCCCTACACAATAGATCCCTACACATACCTAGGCCACATTAGTTTACTTAGATCCATCTGGAATATGGATACATACTATTTCTAGGAGATGACATGGAGGCCCTATGATCCTATCGACTCTCATAAACATAACGTCTTAGAGAATTTGTTCCTCTTACATATTATACATAGAGTAGATGATTTTGAAGACCAAATGTAGAAGACCCTCAGGTAGGACTTGTCATTGGATATGGTCTAGAGAATGTAAAATAGACCTCATAGCAAGTTGGAGATAGTGTGTGATTACACTACTGATTTGAGAATGCACAAGAGTTTATTAATAGAAAATATGGCCCCCCTGGACCCCATCCTCCAAGTCATCAATCAAGATTCAAAATTATTTGAGGTGGAAATGCAAATATTAGATGCGACACCCCAGGAATAGGTAAGAATCCTTGTGTCCTCTATCTTCCCCACTACAACATCATGAGTGAAGGATATAGTGACTCATTTTTACAACAGATATGAAGTGTAGTTGTAGCTTCAGCCCAGACACTGATTTCTCCATCTAGCTAGATTGACATAGCAGTTGGAAAATAATATGTGGTCTTCGCCATCCTGGTCATCAACCACAAAGAGCATCCAATTCCCTCCAAAGTTCTCAATAAGATACAAGAATTGGGGGGATTATCAATTATATTTTGAGAATATGAAGTCCTGAAAAAAAGCCCATCATAGTCTCCTACTCGGAAGAGAGACATGATTGACATCCTAGTGGAAAATTTCACACTATTTTGGGTAAGGGAAGTGATCTAGTTTAATACCAATGAGGAAGATCAAATACAATATATGGAGGAGCAGAGATCTCTTAGAAAGGGGGTTAGCAGGGTCAAGGGAACAACAAAGCAAAGTATCTATGATGTATCAACTACCATAGTGGCCATCCTCTTACCACCTAGCTTTATATATGCTAGAATAAATATATTACAAGGTGTGATCATGACCACAATTGGACTTGTAGACACTATTAAGTCCCACTTAGCCTCCCAAATGTAGGTGGTAGAAGTAATAGGCTTAAAAACCAAGGCTGCAAAAGAGAAAAATTACAATAGAAGTGTAGAAATTCCAAGCAGAGATAGATAATTTGAAATAAATACCACCTAACACCCAAGGCACTATCTCATAGATCGACGATCACCCCACTCTTATTGAAGAATTCAAGAAATAAATGAAAGATAAAGTGTATGATAATATGACCAATTTAATAGCAGTATTTTATAACATCTATGCCATAAGGTACACCACATATGTTTTGAGGGACCTGTTACAACAAGAAAATCAAAGGATAAATTTGATATACCTTGTATTTCATAAATTTAAAGAAATTTATGTGGAAATCAGTGAGGGGATGGATTCGTCTATTTATTTCTAGAGGATACATGAAGGTATTCATATGCTTGCAAAAGAGATCAATATGGTTCTAATGGGATGAAGAGATAGCAAGATTAGATGAAGAATTCAAGAATTAATTCAACGACCATGGGTTCACATTGGAGGAGTTTTTCCAAGTGCCCAACACTAAATATTTAATCTTTAATAAGATACAAGAATTTGAATTTGATGAAAACATAAAGTTGACAAAGCAGTTTAATTCCTTGGCTGAGGTAATAGATTGCCTATGTGTATTATTCAAGAACATCATGGAATGGTCCAAGGAAGGAGTAAATAAGATCACACAAGATGTCAATATGTTAAAATTCACCTTATCCTTCCACAATGAGGCTTTGGTGTACATTGACTAGAGGTTGCAGAACCTTGGAAAAGGAGTAGTCAAGGACCCACATAAAAAAGATCCCGGTAAAAAACAAGGCAAAGAGGGGTCCAAAACAACAAAAAATGCAACTGATCAAGGCACACTAGAGCCACATTCTCAAGGTGGTTGATGAGGCCAAAATAAGCCTCATTTTTAGCATGTTTTAACCATCTAGATTGCCTGAAAACTCTTATGAACTATCTTATATATTGATTAAGTTGGTTTAATATGCTATGTAGTAACTGTTTGCATGTTTGAAGTGTTAAGGATGATATATTCTGATTTTTGACAATTTTTGTGTAGTTTTTATGACATCTTGTCATGGCATGTTGAATTGATAAATATGCTTAGGTTGATAGTAATATTTTAATGGTTTTTACTTTGATGTTTTACATATTTTATTTTTGCAAATAATGGAGGAAGACTATTTTGCACAACAAAAACTGGTTTTAGTATTGCATGCCTTGCCTTTAGCAAGGCATGGCATTCACATATGAAATTTCCACATGGAGATAGTTGGAGGACATCATACTCAGTCCTGAGAGATCAATCCCCTGATAAGAATAGCTGCAATCATTTGAAAACCACACAACAACTCAATCCGAAGAAATTCCAATTGAATCAATGCATTCGGGTTCATAGAACACAGTCTCTTCGAATTGAGAAAAGTAACTATGAATTGAGTAAAAAAAGTGATTTTCACCTTTTTAACTATTTTTGATGAGGAAAAGTGGGAAATAAAAGCTAAGAAAGTTAAGGAGAAATATCTCCAGATGCTCTTTGTCATCCTTGCCAACCATGAGTCACCATGCATGAGGAAATATCTATCTGAACCATTTTCAAGATAGAACCAGAAATCTGTTGCAACATTATAGGAGTTCCCCTACATAATAGGAATAGTATATTTTTATTGTTGTAAATGGATATTTTACATCTATAAAAGGAGGCTCCCATTCTTGTTGAGCAATTAGATATTAGAATATTAGGAAAATTAGCTATTAAAGAGATTAGAAAGAATATAGATTAGTGCAAATATAGTATGTTGTCATGTACAACCATGTACAACAGTTTTGTAATGAAATTTTAGAAGTAATAAAAAAGAGTATTTTTCTATCATTTTTGTCATGTATGAGTTTATTTAAATTTTAAAGAGAGGAGATTTTATCCCTTATTCTGGCAAAGGAGGTTGGCTAGTTCTAGACCTAGGAGGAGGAACTAACTGACAGGTTTTATTCTGTTCATTTTTGTTGTAGCAGAATACTGTGTGAACTTGCCACTTTCCTTTCTTGCATTTACTAAAAAAATTTCATGTTTAATATTTGTCCATGTTATTTTTGTTATATGTTTAGCATTAGACTTGAATTACAATTCCATTCTCAGCAACTTTTCAATTTTTGTCATTTCATTTCCAGCACACTTTAAATTCTGTAATTTTTTGCTTTACTATTTTTGCTGTCAAACCCTGCACAGAAGATTGATGACCTTCTATCACAAAGCCTTGAAAGGGAAATCAGTTTTATTTTGGTACAATATTTCATTATTGAAAAATTAATTAGGATTTCAATTTCTATAATTGTAATCATATTTCAATTCAACAACTATAATTAGGATTTATTTCTACAACTTAGCATTAGTTTTCATTTCTACAATTAGATTTAAGTTTGTTTTATGCAAATTAGGGGTAGAAGTGACACAAAATCCCCCCACCAACTAGTTCCACCAATAAGACCTGCTACTCCAAATAGACCTAAATTATAGACTGTTTACCCCTTCTTCCACAGATAGCCTTGTACACTGCCTTGGATTGACAAATTCATTGAGAATTAATGATGTGCTTGATGACAACGCATCATTTTGGCACCATTTCTAGGGAAGAGTGTTGCTATAAGGTATCCAAATAGGTCAATAGTTGTTAATTAGGCTGCGCTATGACAGTTCAAAGTAAAATCTGAATCTAACAGTTGGTTAAGTAACAACTACTAATTTATAATTTATGTTAGCTAGGAGTAGGCATGAATGAGTAGGCCAAAGGATGAGAAAGGTAGACCAATATTAAATGACCCTTGGATTGTTACACCAAGAAGATATTCATGCTTAAGAAGTGAATCACCTATGTATGAGTTGCCTAAAAAATTGAAAAAGAAAGTACCATCTTCATCATTATTAGAATTGTCTGAGAAAGAAGAATCATCAAATCCAACAGAGGGATTTGGACCTCTTGAACAAGAAATTTGGATAGGTTTAACTGTTTAAAAAGAGCAAGAAAATATGACAGAAAGAGTTTATCCAAATGGGGGTGACCAACATGGTCATGTCCATAATGAGGAAGATGATTTAGATATACATCAACCTTTCAAAACATTTGAATATCCTATTTAGTTGAATCCAACACATAACTCTCCCATGAAAACCATATACCCTCAATGCTTCCAACCTTTCGAGATGTTGTATCTGAGGATCCTGATCAATTTTTGTTTGAGTTCAAAATAGTATGTAAAACCTATGACTATATCAATGATAATAAAAAACTCAAGCTTTTTCCATCAACACTTAAGGACTTAGCATTATGTTGGTTCATGAGTTTGCAGCCAAATACCATCCACACCTAGGATCAAATGGAATCTGCATTCTTAGAAAAATATCAAGACTATTACTGAGTAAGGAATAGAAAAGATGAATTATTCAGAATTACGCAAGAAGAGGATGAAACATTTGAAGACTATCATGATAGGTTCTCCTTTGTTTAGAGAAGATGTGGAATAGTAGAACCTGAGTTAAGCAAAATCATCTTTTTGAGAGGGTTACAAGATGAATCTAGAGAGGTATTAGACTTAATGGGAAATGGATACATAAATACTCTCTACAATGAAGAGATTGTGGATCTCTATAGAAATTACTCTCGCACTAAGAAAACTTGCGAGAATAATAGAGGAACTTACAAATTTCAAAACTGATGTTTTGGTGCAATTCAACACAGCAATAGGAGAAATGAATTCCAAACAAGAAATACAGAAACTTTGGCAATTTATTGCCCAAGATGTAGGAACAAACATTCTTTGCAAGAATTCCCATTGAACAAGACATCTATTCCAGTTGTTTGTAGCATTTGCTTAAAAGAAAATTCAACTGACAAATGCAGATTACTACAAATCAAAACTATTTTAGAGAGTCAAACTAAGGAACTTAACTTTATTGGACTAAGACAAGGGGGAAAACTCACTCAATATAAAAATCCTCCTCATTTTCCTACAAATTGGGGACATAACCCATGGAATATGCCTTGGGGACAATCACAACCTCCTCAACGTCCTTGAAACCATTTCCAATGGATAAATTTTCAAGAATATCCATAACAGGGTTGGAATAATCCACCTTGGAGTCAGAATCAAAACAATCCATCATGGAATCAAAATCAAAACAATCCACCTTGAAACTAAAATCAGAACAACCCCCCATGGAATCATAATCAAAACAATCCACATTGGACGTAAAATCAACAACAGTGCGGTCAACAATATTAGCCCTATCCTAGGAAGTAGAGAAATCAAGGTCAAAATCAGAAATTGCTGCCTACACCAAATAAAAACTTTCAAGAAAACAAGGTCAACAACAACAACAATAGGTGAATCAGCCTCAATTACCAACCCAACTAGTCACCAATCCAAACAATGTGAGATAGGTACCCCCTATATATGTGGCTGAAGTTGAGGAAAATGCTGAGGTGAATGTTCCAGATTGTAGTAATATCCAAATTCATTAAGGAAAAGTTGTACTTGAACCAATTTCAATAGAAACCAAAGAAAAAGAGCAAGAACCAATAAGAGTTGAACCAATAGTAGAGGAGCAAGAAAAAATAGAGCCACAGGCACACCAATTAGTATCATAGTAGAAAATTCCATATCCTGAAAGATTCAATACTAAAGCAAAAAATTTTGAGTCTGTTTTGATTGAAGAGCTAAAAAAGTTAACCATATAATTGCCCTTATTACAAGCTATTAAGGATATACCTATGATTAAGAAGACTATCTGATATTTGTGTAACAAAAGAGCAGGAAGAAAGAAGAAAGCATTTCCTAAAACTGTTCAAGTTGAAGTAAAGATAGCTGATCTTCTCTCAGGGAAACTAGTGCCTCCAAAGTACGGTGACCCAAGAAGTCCAGTTATCACAGTGACTATAGGATCAATACCAATATCAAATGTTTTAGTTGATCTAATGGAACAACTACATCTAAAAAATATTAGTCCCACATTCACAATTTTAGAAATGGTTGATAGGTTAGTTGCAAAACCTAATTGAAGATGTTCCTATAGAAGTTTCTTCTTGGGAATTTCCTACATATTTTATGTTTTTACAACCAAGAAATGCAACACATGGATATTCCATCATTTTGGGAAGACCTTGGCTTGCAACTGCAACAACTTTCATAGATTGTAGGTCTGGAAACATGACCATTTCAAATGGTATTGATCAAAAGCATTTTTATTTATATCATCCTGCAACTGTTAGTCTCACAATAACACTGAGAGGGGGGTGAATCAGTGTAGCTCTTTTAAAACTTAAATCTTCAACTCTTAAATATGAAACAATGAAAACTTGAAACCAAATAAAAAAAGTATAACAAGAGAACATCACACAACACAAGATGTACCAAGGTTCACCGATTTGGCTACATCCTCAAAATGACTATTTGGACTCCCATCCAAATCCAACCTTTGCAAAGAACCAACTTTACAATCAATTTACCAGCACCCACTGGAAGGAGCACCAACCCCTGATTTATCTAAATGAACAAAAAGGAGCACCAACGCCTGATTTATGTACACCAAAAAAAAGGAGCACCAACCCCTGATTTATCTGCACCAATAGAAAGGAGCACCAACTGCTTATGGCCTCTTTGAATGGCGTATTTAAAACCTCTAAAAAAAATTGTTTCTCCTTCCATGACTATTCATTTTCTCCTTCCATGATTGTTCGTTTTCTCCTTCCATGACTGTTCATTTTCTCCTTCCCTTGTGCATGCATGTGTTTTGGTTTCCAAAAAGGTTTTTCATTTCTATTTTGTGGCCCTTCATTTCCTTTTCTCCACATGGGCATGCGTCCGCTTCTTTCCATGTGTAACGACCATCTTAAATGATTTCAAATCATTAAATATTCCTTATGTAATGTTTTGTATTATTCATTGAATTTTGTCTTTATGTGACAAATTACTTTATTCAATATTCAATTTATTCCTTATAGGTCCACGTCACTATGGAGTCTTTAGTTTCACTATCCTGGTGTTCATCACTAATATTAGACGCACTGTCAACTACTCTGTTCCTTTGGCAAAAATGCAACATGTCACGATATTGCGACACTTTTGTTTCTCTGCATGCATGCCCTATTTGAGTCGCAAAAATGCAACATGTCGCGATATCGCAAAACTTTTTATTTCTTGTTATTTCTCTTCTCTTTTGGCCACAAAAATGCAACATGTCGCGATATCATGACACTTTTTCTTTATTGTTCTTTCTCTTATCTTTTGGCCGTGAAAATGCAACATGTCATGATATCATGACACTTTTTTTTCCTTGTTTTTTCTCTTTGCTTTGGACCGCGAAAATGTAACATGTCACGATATTGCAACACTTTTTTTTCTTTGTGGTGTTTTGCTTTTTCTTTGATATTTAGTATATGGGCCACTTCGGTCTTCTTGAAAAATATGCAAAAAGGTGGGTCCCCAATTTTGGGATACGTTGTGGAGCAGCCACAACATGACAATTTTTTCAACTTTTCACAAACAACTTGTAACAACTTCACCCAAACATCAAAAACATCCTCACAAGCATTTAACATCACTTTACATACTATGAATAACCTCTAAAGTCCTGTCCACTGCATCAACCGATCTATCTGACTGTGTTGAAAACAATGACAATACTGTCACTGCACCTTGCTCAATAATCTCCCCCTTTAGAATTATTGGCAACACACGTGCAATTTCCTGTAACTCTTCTCCCCTTTGACAACAATACCATAGGGCTGCTACAAACTCCCCCTGAGTCCATGCACAACATTCTTAGGCAAAAATTATTACACTTAGCAAAAATCACAAACATGAGAAAAAAGATAAAAAAATACAAAAATGCTCCCCCCTGAGAATGTGGTCCCGATAGCTAGTCAATTATTGGGAAGCATGACCACTCCCAATTTATTGTGAATGTACTCAAAGACTTCCTTGGGAAATGGTTTTGTGAAGATATCCACTACTTGCTTTGTTGTTGGAACAAAATCCAACTTAACCTCACCTTCCGCAACTTTCTCCTTCAAAAAGTGATATCTGAATAGCAATATGTTTTGTGCGAGAATTCATAACATAATTCTTTGAGATGTTAATGGCACTGGTGTTATCACACTTAATTGAAATTGGCTCACTGAAGTTAATACCAAGATGTTTCAGGGTTTGTTTCATCCATAATACCTGCGTACAACACGTTGTCGCTGGAATATATTCTACCTCTATTGTGGATAATGAGATTGACTCTTGTTTCTTACTGTGTGACATGACCAACCTATCTTCAAGATAGAATACACCTCCATTGGTACTCTTTCTGTCATCTACACATCCTGCCCAATCTGCATCTGAATACACAATAAGGGTGAAGTCCTTACATTTTAGATACCATAACCCATACTCCATAGTACCCTTGAGGTACCAAAGAATCCTCTTCACTGCTATCACATGAGTCTCCTTGGGACTAGCCTAAAATCATTCTACCATGCATACTGCCTACAAAATATTTGGTCTAGTAGCTATCAAGTATAGTAAGCTCCCAATCATAGATCTGTACATAGTTTGATCAACATGTGGAGATTTGTCATCCTTGCTCAACTTGCAACCTATCGTCATGGGAGTGCTAACTGGCATACAATCCTCCATTGTGAACTTTTTTAGCATCTCTTTCACATATTTAATTTGAGAAATAAATATGCCCTTCTCATTTTGATTAACTTGCAACCCGAGGAAATACGAAAGTTCACCAATCATTAACATTTAAAATTATTTTTGCATATTATTTTCTAAATATTTACACGACTCATATTTGATGCTCCCAAATATGATATCATCTACGTATACAACAAGAACAATAAGATGGCCATTTTTTGTTTTGACATACAAATTACTATCCACCATACCTTTCTTGAACCCTTGTTGAGTACAATATTTGTCTAGCATTGCATACCATGCTCGGGGTGCCTTTTTTAAGCCATATAATGCTTTCTTCAACTTGCAAACCAAGTTGGGATCATCACCAAGTTGGAAACCATCTGGATGCTCAATATAAACCTCTTCTTCAAGTTTCCTATTCAAAAATGTTGATTTCACATCCATTTGATAAACTTTGAAATTATTGTAAACTGCTAAAGCTAGAAACATTCTAATTGCCTCTAGTCTAGCCATAGGTGCAAAGGTTTCCTCAAAGTCAATACCTTCAACTTGTGCATAGCCTTTACATACCAATCTTGCTTTATTCCTGAATACCTGTCCGTCTTCATTCAATTTGTTTCAAAACACTCATTTAGTAACGATTATATTTTTATTTGCAGGTCTTGGTACTAACTCCCAAGTTTTGTTTTTCTCGATCTGATCTAATTCTTCATTTATTGCCTTCATCCAACTTTCATCTTTGCTTGCGTCAGCAAAATTTTTGGGCAAGATGTTGGATAATAGAGAGTAGTTACTCTTCTTGTCTGAACACCGATTGTGGGGTCTCCAATTATTTTCTCTCTAGGATGATCTTTCTGCTAGCTGCCTATTTTGAATTTCTTATTTTCTTCCACTTCTAAATCATTGTTTGAATCATCTGAGTCAATTTTTTGTTTCTTTTCTATTTCCTTTTCCTCATCTCCTTCAATAACCTCTTCATAAATTGGGTAGTTATCTTCATAGCTAATTACTCTTTCCCTACCTTCATCAACTTTAACATCGACACTATCCACAATTTTCCTTAGCCTCTTGTTGTAGCATTTGTAAGCTTTGCTTTTTGATGAATAATAGAGAAAAATAGCTTCATCTGCTCTATCTTAAAACTTACCAAGGTTTTCTTCAGTTCTTTTGATGTAACACTTGCTACCAAAAAACTTTAAAGTATCTTATGTTGCCTTTTTCTAAACCACAACTCATAAGGATTTTTGCTTTCATGCGTCCTCAACATGCATCTATTTTGGATGTATACCATAGTATGGACTGCCTCTTTCCAAAATCTATCTGCTACTTTGCTCTTAGTCAACATAGTTTGTGCCATTTATTGCGCTGTCCTGTTCTTTCTTTCTACCACACCATTTTGTTGAGGTGTCCTGGCTACTAAAAAATGTCTCCTAATACCATATTTTTCATAGTACTCTATAAAATCCTCTAAAATGAACTCTCATCCTCTATCTGATCTTAACCATTTAATACTTTTTCCTGTTTGATTGTCAACTTGGTTTTTGAAAACTTTGAACCTCTCAAAAGCTTCTGATTTATGCTTCAAAAATAGTACCCATGTCATCCTGGAATAGTCATCTATACACAACATAAAATATTTGTCACCATTTATGCTTTGCATTCTCATGGGTCCACATAAATCAATATGTATTAGTTCCAAAGGTTTTCTTGTGTAGTACTCTTTTGTTTTAAATGAGACTCTAGTTTGCTTCCCCTTTTGGCATGAAGCAAAAATGCTATTTGATGGTTTTCCAATGGTGGGAATATCTCTCACTACCTTTTTTGAGCTGATTTTTACTAGATTGTCAAAACTGATATGACCGAGCCTCTTGTGCCACAACCAATTTTCTTCTTCTTATCCAATCAATCAAGCTCCTTCTAAATTATCTAAGAGAGTGTACAGGTTTCCATATGTCCTCGATCTAGTCGCTATCAACTTTCCACTATTTGTTTTTCTGACTTCACAACCCTTCTTATTAAAAATCACTTCATGACCTCTATCACAAATTTGACTTACGCTCAACAAGTTATGCTTCATACCAACCACAAACAAGAATTATTTTGACTTGACTTTTTCATCATTGATCTTAACTGAACCTTTGCCAATTTTCTTAGCTCCATCATTAGTTCCAAATTTTACTGAACCACCTTCATATTGTTGTAACTTCTCAAATTTTTGTTTGTCACCTGTCATATGACTAGAGCATCCACTATCAAGTATCCATGGTGTAGATTTATTCTATGCTTTAAATGTTGTTTGTATGATCAGGGATTCCTTTTCTTCCTTAGATCACTCTTTTTCTTTTCACTCTGGTTTGATTACAGTTTTGGGCTCTTGTTTTGATTTTTCTTTTTTAGTAGCTTGTGCATGTTTTTCAAGAAATTTTCTATTTTGTCTCATTCCATTTGGTTGAAATTTTCTTCTCTAAAATTGATTTGATGCAAATGTACTTCGACAATTTCTTACAATGTGCCCAAAATTATGACAGTTATAACATTCTACTGCATAATCCATCAAAGGTGAAAAAACATTTCTATTGGTAAAATTCCTTGGTCCTACATTATACTTGCAATATGAAATCTTATGTCCATAACCATTGCATTTAAAATAGTAACCAAAAAAGATATGATTGAACCTGGGTGATGGTCTTTGCCATGTTGTCATAGGAGTCATAAATCTTCTTCTTCTTTGATGTGTGACATTGGTGAATCCATCATTGTCAATTCTCCTGTCGTGCCTTACATTATTGCTTTCTTTTGCATGAGTCAATTTTTTTTGATCAACTTGTTTCTTATCTTCATTCTTTATGGATTCTTCATTTATGGCCTTTGATCCATTTGATGATTCTCCTTCGTCAAAGCCCAAACCAAATTTGATGCCTATAGTCTTTTGGTTATTTATGATCTTATCCAACTTCATAGAATTGTTATACTTATAGTGACATTGACAGGGGGGGTGAATCAGTGTGATATTTTAAAACTTTAAACTTGCAATGAAATAAAGCAAACTTAAACCAAAAATAACAAGTTAGTAAGAGAGCATCACACAACACAAAAATTTTAACGAGGTTCACCAATGTGGCTACTCCTCCAAAATTACTGCTTGGACTACCATCCAATTCTAGCATTTGCAAAGCAAAAACTTTACAACTTATTTACCAGCACCAACTGGAAGGAGCACCAAAAATTACTACTTGGACTACCATCCAAATCTAGCCTTTGCAAAGCAACAACTTTACAACTTATTTACCAGCACCAACTGGAAGGAGCACCAACCCCTCAATTTTTTTGCACCAATAGAAAGAAGCACCAAACCCTAATTCACTAGCACGTACTGGAAGGAGCACCAAACCCTTATGCCAAGCTGCAACTTAGACTTCAAGAAAAATATAGAAAAAATACCTTCACATTGTTTGTACACTGTCTGTTGTTTTTGTGTACTCTGGCTTCTACTGCAAAAGCTTCACACCACTAGTCTGCTTTTGCACAACTGCTTCACACACTTTGCTTTGACACAACCAAGTTATGGCTTCTGCTCTTTTGCGCTTATGCTTCGCACTCCATTCTACTTCTACGCAACTACTTCACACACTTCACTTTGACACAAAAAAACTACCGCTTCGCACTCAGCTCGAATCGATACGACTCGCTCTCTGCTCACCATGAACTTCACATGCACAAATTTTCTTCACAAAAATCACCCACTTCAAACTCGAAATAGCCCTCCTTTTATAGATGAAATTTCAAGGACAAATATTAAACTATAGTCGAATTTAACCCTAAAGAACGTCAGCTGCAAAACCCTAATGAATTTCGGCTCCAAAACCCTAATCTTCGTCAGCCCAGATTTAACTCTGTCTACTTCAACCGCCTCTCTGGATCTGTAGCTTTCCTCGCAAAACTACAACATGTCATGATATCGTGACAACTTTTACATCCGTACACCTTCTTGTCCCTTCTATCACAAAATTGTGACACTTTTGGCCTTTGTTAGCTTTGACAACATTTTTGTTGTGAAATTGTGACACTTCGAACTATTGCTAACATCATCCTTACTTCTGTCATGAAATCATGATGTTCCTCGCTTTCTCAACCTTTTCTCGGCTTGCACCGGCAAAATCGAAACTTGTCACAAAATTGTGACACTTTCTGCATCTGTACACTTTTTCTCTAGCCAATCGTGAAAATGCAAAAATTCTTGCTTTGAACACTATATTTTTATTCATGTCACAAAATTGCGATAGTTACCATTCTAAACTCTATAGTATGTCATGAAATCGTGACACTCTCACTTTGAACTCTACAGCATGTCATGAAATTGTGACAGTTATCATTTCGAACTCTGTAGCATGTCGCAAAATCATGACAGTTATCCTTCCTTGCACTTTTTCTTTCAACATGTTGCGAAATCATGACTGTTTTCTCCCTTGGCACTTTTTCTCCAAACATGTCATGAAATTGCGAAAATTTTCTTTCTTAGTGCTTTTTCTCCGAACATGTCGCAAAATCGTGACAGTTTTCTTCCTTAGCGTTTTTTCTCCGAACATGTCGTGAAATCATGACAGTTTTCTTCCTTAGCACTTTTTCTCTAAACATGTCACTAAATCATGACAATTTTCTTCCTTAGCGCATTTTATCTGAACATGTCATGAAATCATGACAGTTTTCCTTCTTAGCGCATTTTCTCTGAACATGTCGCAAAATCATGACAGTTTTCTCCCTTAGTGCTTTTTCTCTGAACATGTCATGAAATTGCGACAGTTTTCTTCCTTAGCACATTTTTTTCGAACATGTCACGAAATTGCAACAGTTTTCTTCCTTGCCTTCTCTGCTTCCAACATGTCATGAAATCGTGACAGTTTTGCCACTTGCTTCCTTTTCTTCCAACATGTCACGAAATCGTGATAGTTTTGCCAGCCTTTTCTCTCTCCTCTAATATGTCATGAAATCATGACAAATTTTCTTTTTGCCTACGTTATTCTCAACATGTTGCAATATCGTGACATAAAACATGTCGCGATATCATGACAGTTTTCTTACTTGTCTTTTTCTTTGATGCACTTGTCTTTTTCTTTGATCCTTTGAAACTAGACCACTTCTGTCTTCTTGGATATTCATTGTACATGCTCTCACTGACCTCTGAGCTCCTGTCCACTGCATCAACTGATCTATTTGTCTGTGTTGACAACAATGAAAATACTTTTTCTGCACCTTGCTCAACAATCTCCCCCTTTGGAATTGTTGGCAACACACATGCATTCTCCTGAAAAACTTCTCCCCCTTTGACAATAATACCAAAGGGCTGCTACAGACTCCCCCTGAGTCCAAACACACCATTCTCAGGCAAAAATTATTATACTTAGTAATAAATAAGTACATGAGCAAAAATATGATCAACCACTTTAATGCTCCCCCTGAGAATGTGAACCCTATAGCTACTAACTTCTTGGGAAGGGTCACCACTCCCAGTTTATTGAAAAGGTATTCAAAAACATCCTTGGGCAAAGGTTTTGTAAATATATCTGCTACTTGCTTTGTAGTTGGAACAAAATCCAACTTAACCTCACATTCAACAACTTTTTCTTTTAAGAAGTGATATCTGATAGCAATGTGTTTTGTCTGTGAATGCATTACTATATTCTTGGAGATGTTAATTGCACTGGTGTTATCACACTTAACTGATATTGGTTCACTAAAATTAATACCAAGATCTTTCAGAGTTTGTTTCATCCACAAAACTTGTGTACAACAAGTTGTTGCTACAATATATTCTACCTCAGCTGTTGATAAAGAAACTGACTCTTGTTCCTTGCTGTGCCAAGCAACCAACCTGTCATCGAGATAAAAAACACCTCCACTTATACTTTTTCTATCATCAACACATCCTGCCCAATCTGCATCTGAATAAGATATAAGGGTGAAGTCTTTACCTTTCGGATACCATAACCCATACTCCATAGTACCCTTGAGATATTTGAGAATCCTTTTTACTGTTGTCACATGAGTCTCTTTGGGACTGGCCTAAAATATTGCTACCATGCAAACTGCCTGTAGAATATCTGGTCTGGTAGTTGTTAAATAAAGTAAGCTTCCAATCATTGATCTATACATGGTTTGATCTACAGGTGGAGATTTGTCATCTTTACTCAACTTGCAGCCTGTTGTCATGGGAGTACTGACCGGCTTACAGTCCTCCATTGTGAACCTTTTTAGCATCTCTTTCACATATTTAATTTGAGAAATGAATATGCCTTTCTCATTTTGATTAACTTGTAACCCAAGAAAGTAAGATAGTTCACCAATCATAGAAATTTCAAATTATTTCTACATCTTATTCACTAAGTCTTTACAAGATTCATCTTTGCTGCTGCCAAATATGATATCATCTACATAAACAACAATAACAATTAGATGCCCACCTTTTATTTTGACATACAGATTACTGTCCACCAAACCTTTCTTGAATCCCTGTTGAGAGAGATAGTTGTCTAGCCTTGCATACCATGCCCATGGTGCTTGTTTTAATCCATATAAATCTTTCTTTAATTTGTAGACAAGGTTGGGATCTTCACTAATTTGAAAACCATCTGGTTGTTCAATATAGACCTCTTCTTCAAGTTTCCCATTTAAAAAGGCATATTTTACATCCATCTGATAAAATCTGAAGTTCTTGTGGACTGCTAAGGCCAGAAACATTCTAATTGCTTCTAGTCTAGCCACTAGTGCAAAAGTCTCTTCAAAATCAATGCCTTAGACATGTGCATAGCGTTTACAAACCAGTATTGCTTTGTTCCTAATGACTTGTCCGTCTTCATTTAATTTGTTTTGAAATATCCATTTGGTGCCGATTACATTCTTATTCGTAGGTCTAGGTACTAATTCCCAAGTTTTGTTCTTTTCAATCTGATCTAACTCTTCATTTATTGCCTTCATCCAGCTATCATCTTTTCTTGCTTCATCTATGTTTTTGGGCTCAATGATGGATAAAAGAGAGTAATTACTTATTACTTTCCTTCTTGTCTAAACACCAGCTATGGGATCTCCAATTATTTGGTCTCTTAGATGATTTTTCTACCAGCTGCCTGTTTTGAATTTCTTGTTTTCTTGCACCTTTGAGTCATCGATTAAGTCATCTAAATCAAACGTAGATTTATTTTCTATTTCATTTACCTCATATCCTTCAATGAATTCTTCATAGATTGGGTAGTTTTCTTCAAATTTAGCTATTCGTTTCCCACATTCATCGAATTTAACATCTGCACTGTCCACAATTTTCTTGAGTCTCTTGTTGTAGCATTTGTAAGCTTTGCTTTTTGATGAATATAAAAAAAAAACACCTTCATTTGCTCTATTTTCAAACTTCCCAAGGTTTTCATAAGTTTTTCTGATGTAACACTTACAGCCAAATACTTTGAGATGTTTTGTTGTTGCTCTTCTACCAAACCACAACTCATAAGGTGTTTTGCTTTCATGAGTTCTTAACATATATCTATTTTGGATGTATACTGTAGTGTGAACTGCTTCTTTCCAGAATCTGTCTGCTATTTAGTTTTTTGCCAGCATAGTGCATGCCATTTCCTGTATAGTTCTATTTTTTCTTTCTACTACACCATTTTGATGGGGATTTCTAGTTGCTGAATATTGTCTCCTAATACCATGTTTTTCATAGTATTCTATAAATTCATTCAAAATGAATTCTCCTCCTCTATCTGATCATAAATGTTTGATCCTTTTTCCTATTTCATTCTCAACTAGATGTTTGAAAGATCTAAACATTTCAAAAGCTTTTGTTTTATATTTTAAGAAAAATATCCATGTCATTCTGGAATAATCATCGATACACAACATAAAGTATTTGTCACCATTTATGCATTATGTTCTCATGGGTCCACATAAGTCTGTATGTATAAGTTCCAAAGGCTTGCTAGTGTGGTACTCTTTTGTTTTGAATGAGACTCTGGTTTGCTTTCCATTCTGACATGAAGCACAGATACTATTTGAAGGTTTTCTAATGGTTGGAATATCTCTCACTGCTTGTTTCGAGCTAATTTTCACCAAATTATTGAAACTTGTGTCCAAGCCTCTTGTGCCATAGCCAGTTCTCTTCTTTTTGTCCAATGAAACACGTACCTTCTAAAGTTTTTGAGAGTGTGTACAGGTTTTCAGACGTCCTTGAACCAGTTGCTATCAATTTCCCACTGTTTATTTTTCTGACTTCACAACCCTGCTTCTTGAAGACTACTTCATGTCCTTTATCATAGATTTGAAAGACACTTAACAGGTTGTGTTTCAAACCATCCACAAATAAAACTTCTTCTAACTTGATTTTCCCATCACTAATTTTGATAGATCTTTTCCTATTATTTTGGCTCCATCATTATTTCCAAACTTCACAGATCCACCCTCATATTTATATGGTTTTTCAAAAAAAAATTTATCACCTATCATATGACTTGAGCATCCACTGTCAAGAATCCATGGTACACATTTATTCTGAGCCTTGAAAGTTGTCTGTACTATTAAGGATTCCTTTTCTTTCCTAAGCTATTCTTTCTGTTTCCACTCTGTTTTGACTACGATATTGGGCTCTAGTTTGGACTTTCCTTTTTCAATATCTTTTGCATATCTTTTAGAAATTTTTCTATTTTGTCTTGTCCTATGTGGTTGGAACTTTCTTTTCTGAGGTTGATTTAAAACAGAGGTACTACGACAATTTATTGCAATATGCCCATAGTTGTGACAGCTAAAACATTCTACTACATAATTTGTTAGAGGTCCAAAAACATTTCTACTAACAAAGCTTCTTGGTCTTACATTATACTTGTAGTCTGCAATTTTGTGCCCATAACCATTACATTTGAAACAAAAACAAAAAAAGTAATGATTAAACCTGAAATATGGTCTTTGCCAGGTTGTTGTAGGAACCTTAGATCTTCTTCTTCTTTGATTTGTGACCTTGGTAAAGCCATCATTGTCAGTTCTCCTTTCGGGCATGGCATTACTGCTTTCTTTTGCATGATTTGTTTTTCTTTCATCAACCTGTTTCTCATATTCACTCCTTATAGTTTCAACATTTTTGGATTTTGGTCCATTTGATGATTCTCCTTCAATGAAGCCTAGACCAAATTTAATGCCTGCAAGTCGTTGATCACTTAAGATTTTATCCATATTCTTCGAAATTTCTTCATGTTTGTGATGGCAACTAATTTTTTGATATAGCTCTTGTATCTGCATTCGTAGGCCAAGATTTTCTTCTTCTAGTTTACAACAGTAATATATCTTCATGGTTATCTGAACTTCAAGATCTTCGGACATTTTCTTGTATTCTTCTGCCTGTATTTTAAAATTGGTCATAATGTCGTTTGCATCCTCAAGCTTTCTTGAAAGTTTATAATTCTTTCTTTTCTCATATTTCCATTCTTCAAGAGCAAAAACCAGTTCACCTTCTAGATCAACTTCTACCTCAAGTTTTTCAACACATGCTTTAGATTTCATTCCTTATCTCTTCTCTAATTTTTCTACCTCTTCTGATTTTCTACTTCAAAAGCCATGAATAGAGCTTCACCTGTTCCTTCTTCAGAATCCTCATTGGAGCTGTCCTCTAAAGAATTTGCATTCCTGGAGATGAAACTTTTCTTTTTGAAGTTTTCCTTTCTGAAGTTTATTTTCTTTCTCCATTCACTTCTTTCTTGATGAGGTGCTTCCTCACCTTTGTTCTTCTCATTGAGAGGACATTTGGTAGCAAAGTTTCCAATGCCCCCACAGTTGAAACATTTGAAAGGAAGCTTTCCTCTGTATTTTCCTTTTCCCTTTCTCAAATTTTTGACAAAATTTTCTTCTATTTCATCTGAAGTTTCTTCTTCTTCAGACTCTTGTTTTGTGTCTTTACCTTTTAGGGATTTAAATGTTGCTTCTCTGTCTATGGGATTAGATATTCCTATTCTCATTTCATAAGTAGTCAAGGAACCATGAATCTCATCCATACTGAAGTGATTTAGATATTTGGGGATGAGATCTTAATACCTTTTTAACGATAGTTGCATCATCCAAATCTTCGTTGAGACCTCTGATTGAATTAGTGATTCCATTAAATCTCTACATAAAGGCTTCTATGTTCTCATTGTTGGTCATTTTTAATGATTCGAATTGAGCTCGATGTGTTTTAAGCTTGGTTTCCTTGATCTTGTCATCTCCCTCATAAATATTTTCTAGTTTGTCCCATACATCTTTTGCTAATTCACAATTTATGATCTTGACCAACTCACTATCAACTAATCCACACATGATGGCATTTTTTGCTTTAGAGTCATTTTCAAATGCCTTTTTACCAGTGTTGTCAGTTGGAGCAGTTTCGAGAGCTATGTAACCATTAACTACTACACTCTAGATATCAAATCCCAAAGCACATAGATATGTCTGCATTCTTATCTTCCAGAATGCATAATTAGTTCTATAAAACAATGGTGCTTTATTTGAGGAGAACCCTTCACTACCTGCCATTGCATCACTTCCAATATCACCCTAGCTGATTGAGCCTATTTAAGAACTTGGCTCTGATACCAATTGTTATACTTACAATGACACTAAGAGGGGAGGTGAATCAGTGTGATATTTTAAAACTTTAAACTTGCAATCAAATAAAGCAAACTTAAACCAGAAATAGCAATTTAGTAAGAGAGCATCACACAACACAAAAATTTTAACAAGGTTCACCAATGTGGCTACTCCTCAAAAATGACTGCTTGGACTACCATCCAAATCCAACCTTTACAAAGCAACAATTTTACAACTTATTTACCAGCACCAACTGAAAAGAGCACCAACCCCTCAATTTTTTTTCACCAACAAAATGGAGCACCAAACCCTAATTCACCAGCACCTACTAGAAGGAGCACCAACCCCTTATGCCAAGCTGCAACTTGGAATTCAAGAAAAATACAAAAAAAATATCTTCACACTGTTTGCACATTTTTTGTTGTTTCTGTGTACTCTGGCTTCTGCTGCAAAAGCTTCGCACCACCAGTCTACTTCTATGCAACTACTTCACACACTTTGCTTCGACACAACCGAGTTACGACTTCTACTCCTATGCACTTGTGCTTTGCACTCCAGTCTACTTCTGTGCAACTGCTTCACACACTTTGCTTTGACACAAACAAACTACCATTTTGCACTCAGCTTGAATCGATACGACTCGCTCTCTGCTCACCATGAACTTCACATGCATAAATTTTCTTAACAAAAATCACCCACTTCAAACTCAAAATAGCCCTCCTTTTATAGATGAAATTTCAAGGACAAATCTTAAACTATAGTTGACTTTAACCCTAAAGAACGTCGATTGCAAAACCCTAATGAATGTCAGCTCCAAAACCCTAATCTTCGTTGGCCTAGATTTAACTCTGTCGACTTCAACCGCATCTCTGGTTCTATATCTTTCCTCGTGAAACTACAACATGTTATGATATCGTGACACCTTTTACATCCGTATGCCTTCTTGTCCCTGCTGTCACAAAATCGTGACACTTTTGGCCTTTGTTAGCTTTGACAATGTTTTTGTCACGAAATCGTGACACTTCGAACTATTGCTGATGTCATCCTTACTTCTATCATGAAATCATGGCATTCCTTGATTTCTCAACCTTTTCTCGGCTTGCACCCATAAAATTGGAACTTGTCGCAAAATTGCAACACTTTCTGCATCCATACACTTTTTCTCCAGCTAGTCGCAAAATGCGACAATTCTTGCTTCGAACACTATTATTTTCTTCATGTTGCAAAATCATGACATTTCCCATTCTGAAATCTGTAGCATGTCATGAAATTGTGACACTCTCACTTTGAACTCTGCAGCATGTCGCAAAACCATGACAGTTATCATTTCAAACTCTGCAGCATGTCGTAAAATCGTGACAGTTATCCTTCCTTGCACTTTTTCTTTCAACATGTCATGAAATCATGACTGTTTTCTCCCTTGGTGCCTTTTCTCCAAACATGTCGTGAAATCATGATAATTTTATTTCTTAATGCTTTTTCTTTGAACATGTCACGAAATCACAATAGTTTTCTTCCTTAGCACTTTTTCTCCGAACATGTCACGAAATCGCGACAGTTTTCTTCCTTACTGCATTTTCTCCGAACATGTCATGAAATCGTGACAGTTTTCTTCCTTAGCGCATTTTCTCCAAACATGTCGTGAAATCATGATAGTTTTCTCCCTTAGCACTTTTTCTTCGAACATGTCGCAAAATCGTGACAGTTTTCTTCCTTAGCACATTTTTTCCGAACATGTCATGAAATCATGACAGTTTTCTTCCTTGCCTTCTCTACTTCCAACATGTTGCAAAATTGTGACAGTTTTGCCACTTGCTTTCTTTTCTTCCAACATGTCTCGAAATCATGACAGTTTTGCCAGCCTTTTCTCTCTCCTCCGATATGTCACAAAATCATGACAGCTTTGCCAGCCTTTTCTCTCTCCTCCGATATGTCACAAAATCATGACAGTTTTGCCAGCCTTTTCTCTCTCCTCCGATATGTCACAAAATCATGACAATTTTTCTTTCTGCCTGCATTATTCTCAACATGTCACGATATCACGACAGAAAACATGTCGCGATATCATGACAATTTTCTTACTTGTCTTTTTCTTTGATCCACTTGTCTTTTTCTTTGATCCTTTGAATCTGGACCACTTCTGTCTTCTTGGATATTCACTGTACATGCTCTCACTGACCTCTGAGCTCCTGTCCACTGCATCAACTAATATATTTGTCTTTGTTGACAACAATGACAATACTTTTGCTACACCTTGCTCAACAAGAACTTTCTTCACATTTGTGATAACAACTAATTTTATGATTCATCT